>CM066193.1:43713027-45152547 GCA_033675215.1 Rhodiola kirilowii
GAGGTGTTAATCTCACCCCTCACAAGACAAAAAAATTTGTGGGCCCCATGCCCATTTGACAATTTTACCCCTCTTTACAATCATATTTACATGTTATGCCATTTAATTTTGTATATGTTTTAAAGTTTAATTAAATGCTAATTTAAATTCAATTAAATAATGATTAATATTATAAATTAATTGTACCTAATATAAGTTATTTGTATCATATTTATTTATATTATTATAAATCAAAAAAATTAAAATTAAAATACAACATGTGCCAAAAAATTTAAAAATTATTGTACTTGATTTTTTAAATTTTAATTGAACTTATAATTAGGAGTGAGTGAGTAACTAGTTTTATTTTATTTAGGGCGAATAATAATTTATTTCGTTTAGTTTGGATTTAGGACGAATAATAATTGATTGGATAGCTCAACATTAAATTAGATTCCCTCCTCTTTCACATGCAAGAATACACTTCGGCATCTTACCACCACTTTTTTTTACAGAATTTTTAATCACCACTACAATGCCATTTTCCAAACCAACCCTCTTTGCCCAATTTAGCATATCTTCTCTATTTTCAAATATCTGCACAAAATGGTGGACATTTATGATGGTTTTTTTAATTATGTAAATAAGCATACAATAATGACACTAACCTGGTTTGTGGTGAATTCGGATGTATAATCCCGATTCTTGTTGGATATACTTTCCTCACTGCGAGGATCACTCCCGTATGACCAGCTATTTGAAAATCCCGCAAAACTATAATTATACATGGTAGAGAGATACGGTTGTCTTAAAGAAGTGTGAGTGAGTGACTTGCTACTTATAAGTCTATCCATTATATAGACTACATTATGTACGTTTAAAATTTGAAATCCAAAAAGTTAGTGGGAAATAACAGATTTGACAATACATTACGAAACAAAAATAGACAACTCACTGCCAAAATTCTCTGGCAAAAGCAAATTATACTATTCATAGGTAGTGGACAGAAACAGATTTGACAATACATTACGAAACAAAGATTGACAACTCACTGACTAGATTCTCTGGCAAAAGAAAATTATACTATTTATACATAGTGGACAGAAACAGATTTGACAATACATTACGATAGACAACTCACTGATACATTACGACAAAATAGACAACTCACAGACAAGGTCCATAATTTATTTTTTTGAATTAACAGTAATATCTCATTAATTAATATATATTACATATATTAACTTCTAAATACATGTAAGTTAAAATTATTAACTATAATATATGTAATATATTAATACTAATTTTTAAATATTTTTAAATCATCATTTATAGTATATAATATATATTATATTAATACTAAATTTTAAATATTTTAAAATCATTTGTATATATTAATACGAAATTTTAAATATTTTAAAATCATTTTTTAAAAATTTTAAATATTTTAAAATCATTTTTTATAATATATATAATATATATAATAGGTAGAAGGGTAGAATGGGAAATATACATGGGCCCCACATGGAGATGTGGGTGGGGGGGGTGGGGTGTGTGATTAACACCCACCCAAACAAATTATCTGATTGAACTTGATAGAGAACAACAAGGGCATCAGTAGTTGACAAGTTCTGATTGTGAATGCCAGATCACAGTTCTCTAGCCACTATTTAAAGCCAGATAGACAAGAAAAGAAAACGCCCAAAATCTAGCCAGATATTTTACGTTAAGGCGATGAAAATGTTTTACTGCAAGCATCAATGATTTGATAAGTCCACATGCTGCACCGGCCAATCTTTGAGCAGAAGTCGCCTCCTTTTTACCAGAGTCAAAACACTTTGTCCTGGTAAAAACAATCACATAACCGCATTTAATACTTTAATAATTTTTCAGGGTACCAGAACTTCCACGGAAATTTACTGGACATTAAAATACACATTAACAATTTATCTGCTTGAACTTGGTAGATAACGACTAAATCATCACTAATTGACAGCCAACTCTAACGACGTTCAAAATACCTATTATGAGTAACTGTGACTACAAAACTATTCACTATTCTTATTGAGGTATCCAGTTTAAATTACTTGGCTGGCAATATCACGGTTACTAATAAAAGCTACCATACGCAGAGCAAACAAGATGATGTAAGTGGAAATAATTTATTATTCATAATTGGGCCTTTAGGCCAGTCTTAACCCCCTCACTCCCAATCTTGTAGTCGACATCTCGATCCCTGAGTGTGTTTTGTTGAGTTTATTTCATTTTCATTTGCTAAGCTATGTAGCACGGAAACCTCTACATGGGTGCGGTACCGGTTTCGGAAACCTTCGGAAACCTGGAAACCTTCGGAAACCTTTGGAAACCTCCGGAAACCTTAGTTGACCGTTTCGGAAACGGTCAACGAATCGGAAACTTCTAAGACATCGAAAGAAACCTCTGGAAACCTCTAAAAACCTAATTTTGCATTTTATTTTGGATTTTTTTTTGAAAAAATGAATTTAAATGGTAAATTAATACCGCTATTCTTGAATTTGCTGATCTTTCCCTCGATGAGCCGTAGATGAAAAATGTGTTCTTTGAAGATGATCATGAAGAATGAAGATATTGCCCAAGTCCACTATGTAAATTAACATAATATTGGTTGTTTGCTGAATGTATTTTGTTTGTACTGATGTATTGTATATATTTTTGTGTTCTTCTGAATGATTCGATTGTTAAATGTTTTTGATGTTGGTGAATGTTTCAGAATATTTATGTTATTGTATTAGGATATATCTAATTTTGAGAAAATATAAATATATATTAAATATATATTTAATACAGCGGTTTCCATATTTTTTGCCTATTTTTGATTTTGCGATTTCGCGGTTTCCGCGGTTTCCGTTTCGCGGTTTCCGTTTCCGTTTCCGTGCTACATAGTTGCTAAGTACATTAGTGTCTCAACTTTTCATATATTGTTGATACCTTAAATCTATCATCTTTAGAATGGAGTATTTTTTATTCGTCAACATGCATAGCCATTCCGCATTGAAGAACATACAGATCATGTTTATGCCATACCATATGATTGGTCAGTGACATACACACAGCATCACTCCAATATAGGTACTTGATTTCTTACATAACTCATATCAGAGTGACTAACAAAGTATACAATATATATGTTGCAGAATATATGAAGCTTCAATGAAGAAAACTCATAAAGAAAAATCTATGAACATAATAAGAAATAATTCGGGACTCGATCATATCTCAGAAATGTTTCATAAAATGTATCAATCAATAAGTTGCCTAAAACAAAGTTCTACTCTTGATGAAATTCTAGCATTATAGTGTGTGCAAATTACTCCAGCACAGTACCTCATAAGCTTCAGTAAATTAACTTGGTAGATGATGTCGTAGTTCATCTCACAATGAACTGGTACTTCGTAACTGGAACCTATTGATGTTCTCCTTTGGGATGCTTTTGAGAAACTGTACCAAATTATAAAAATTGCTGATTTAGCCTAGTCACAACTCACGCAACTACTCATAAAAGAGAAGAGAAAGACTTCAAAAGGGTACTGGCTAATGAGCCCATCTTCCAGACATTTTATGTGTACTTTCCTTACAAATCCATAAATTTTGCAAAAGCAAAAGATTTATCATATGAAGATACCCAAACCATCCTTTGCTTCAAAGTTCAACTGGCATGATTATAATACATGAAAAACTCTCACTGCTCCTTCCATTCTAAAAAATAGTGGTTCTATAAACTTAAACTCAATAAAAAGATTAGCACCTGATAATCTGAGCTCAAAGTTCAAAAATAAATTAAGAGGCTCGCAACTTCTACACCAGATCATTAGCTCTTTGGGGTAAAATTACAACGAAAAATATATAACAACAGGTTAGATGGGACGACGTTTACCTGCAATGACTTTTGTTTTAGTTTGTTCTCTTTTGTAAGCATCATGACCTTCGACTCCAATGTCTCCAAATGAACCTAGAAGGTTTGCACAACACAATAATAAAGTGATGAACGCTGGACTGTATAAACCATGCACAGATACCCTATAAATACTTACAAATTCGGATCTCCTCTATAATTAAGTTGACGTCTTAGATGGATTCCCAATAGGATATCGTTTGATTGAAATATGAATTACCTGTTTCCTAGCATGTGATTTTGCAGCTGCAATTCTATTTGAAAGCATTCTTTTTTCCTTCTTGAGATCAGCCTCCGAGGAGGTGCAGTGGAGAGATTTCCTAACTCTCTTGCTTCTAAATCTTTCCAGTCGAGAAACATTCAGCCTCAATGAAGTCATATCCCCTCCTTTATTGCTTACGGCCCAACCAGTGTCAAAGCCTGTTATTCAACTATCATCTAGAGGAAATTCACCATCATCACCTTCCACTCTTCCATTTCCGTCCCATTTCTCAAGATGCAAGAGTTAGTTTCGCTCGCACCAACCTCCTCTATTATCTCACCTCCAAACAGACAAGCCACTCCGCACTCCATTCATATCCTTCATTATATCATCAACCAAGTCCTGGGCCAATAGTATTTCGCCAATCTGATCCATCCCGGGTGAATCCGCATCCCACCGAACTGACCCATGAACTTTTCAATGAAGATCTGGATTCAGGCACTCCAAATCTAAATCGCAAATCCACATCAAATCAATAAAAAAGAAACTAAAAGATTGCAAAATACATTAACTCAGGTAGCATAGCAATTTCAATTTCGAAGCACAAAAACTCCTCTTAATCAAACAATATGAATTCTAACTTCAATAGTCACAAGATCTTCAACGCAAAATCCCATCTCCCAAATTACCTTTCAGCATTCCCCACCTCGAAAATCAATCACCGAACAAAAGCAATCTGACATGCAAAGCTGAATCAGCAAAAAATAATAGTTCTTTTAATACCAGTCACATACAGCTAAAATCAAGCTGAGGGCACATACCTTCCTTGCCTCGATCCAAGATGGTACAGCCTACTAATATCCACTCGGATCTCTGCTTGCGCATCACATTTGCTCATTCTCGTGGCCTCGACTCTCGAGTCTCAGACTAAGGCCCTGTCCAATTGAACTTATATTTTCGACTTATAAGTCACTATAAGTTAATATCAATCACTATAAGTTAAGATCATTCACTATAAGTTAATATCAGTTAAGATCATTTAAGTTAAGTTTCAGTTAACTTGGGTCATACCATCATACTATTCATCATCATACTATCATACTATTCATCATACCATCATCATCATCATACCATCACACTATTCATCATCATCATCATAATATTCATCATACCATCATACTATTCATCATACCATAACCATCATCATCATACTTTTCATCATACCATCATCATCATCATTATCATCATACTATTCATCATACCATCATCATCATACTATTCATCATACCATCACACTATTCATCATCATACCATCATCATCACACTATTCATCATACCATCATCATCATACTATCATACTATTCATCATACCATCATCATCATCACACTATTCATCATAACATCATCATCATACTATCATACTATTCATCATCATCATCATCACAGCCATACTATTCATCATACCATCATCATCATATTATCATACTATTCATCATACCATCATCATCATACTATCATACTATTCATCATACCATCACCATCATATTATCATACTATTCATCATCATCATACTATTCAGCATACCATCATCATCGTACTATTACTATTCATCATCATAAAATTACAATTCATCACCATCATCACCCCCATCATCATCATAAAATTACTATTCATCATCAGCATCACAACCATCACCATCATCAGTATATTATTATTCATCATCATAAAATTACTATTCATCACCATCATCATCATCAATATATTACTATTCATCATCATCATAAAATTACTATTCATCGTCGTCATCACTACCATCATCATCATAATAGTACTATTCAACATCATAATAGTACTATTCATCATCATCATAATAGTACTATTCATCATCATCATCATATTACTATTCATCATCATCATCACAACCATCACCATAAAATTACTATTCATCATCATCATAATATTACTATTTATCATCATCATCATCACAACCATCATCATCATAATATTACTATTCATCGATCAACATAAGTTTCAGTTAAGTTAATATAAGTTAATATCAGTTAAGATCATTCACTATAAGTTAATATCAGTTAAGATCATTCACTATAAGTTAATATCAGTTAAGATCAACTAAGTTAAGTCAAATATAAGTCAAAATGGACAGACCCTAAGATCCTGTCCACTTTGACTCTATTTTTTGACTTATCATTTAAGATAAGTTAAGATCAGTTAAGATCAGTCACTATCAGTTAAGATCAGTCACTATCAGTTAAGATAAGTTAAATTATTTTCAGTCAAGTTAAGTTAAGTTAAATTAGACCACCACCCACCGCTGCCGGCAGCCACCCGCCACCTCCGGCGATCACCTCCGGCAGCGGATCTCCGACGACCACCTCCGGCAGCCATCTCCGGCGGTGGTGGTGGTGGCGGCGGTGGTGGTGGCGACGGTGGTGGTGGCAGTGGTGGCCCTCCGGCGGTGGTGGTGGTGGCAGCGGTGGCGGCGGTGGCGGTGGTGGGCGATGGGCGGTGGCGGTGGTGGTGGTGGGGCCCTCCGGCGGTGGTGGGGCCCTCTGGCGGTGGTGGTGGCGGCGATGGGCGGCCGTCCGGCGGTGGTGGTGGGGGTGGTGGGGCCCTTATGTTAAGTTAAGTTAATATAAAGTCACTATAAGTTTCAGTTAAGTTAATATCAGTTAAGATCAGTTAAGATCAATTAAGATCAGTTAAGATCAATTAAGATCAGTTAAGATCAATTAAGATCAGTTAAGATCAGTTAAGTTTCAGTCAAAATGGACGCATCCTAATTGTGCAAAACGGAATGAAGCCCTAATTGTTGCCATTTCGGGGTTTTCTGCTCTGACGTTGGGGTCACGTGAAAAGCACGTGACGATACAGTCTGATTGATTGCTATTTATATACGTATTTTGTTTAGGGGTCGGTAAAGGGCCGGGTCGGGTAACCCTTAGCCCTACCGGGTCGGACTGAGTAGGGTTTTTGGTGAATCATAACTCTAGCCCTTTGCATATTAGGTTCGGGTCGGGCCGGGTCATGAGAAATTCATCGATCCTAAAGTCGTTATCGGCCCTTCAATTTATAGGGCTTTTCGGGTTAGGGTCGAGCTCGGGCTAATTTCGCCCTAAATAGATGACTTATTAATCGACAAATAACTCTTTAAACGCAAATGCTACTAGTTTGTACATGTGAGATTTGATGAATGTGAAAAAACTCGTTCTTTTTATATCAAGAACGTCATTAAATCAATGAATATGCAATTTTAAATCGGGCTCGTATTTCGTGACGGACCTAATAATCGAAACCCTAACCCGACCCTAAACCCTTTGGATCGGGCCATAATAGAACTTGCGTAGGGCTAGGGCCGAATTAGGACTAGGGTCGGGTCAGAACCGCCCTAAGGATTATCTCGATCCAGGGCCAAATGTTTAAAAGGATTTATTAGTACAAGCATTAACACAAAAGGCCTTAATTCGAGTGATCTTAACTGTCACCATCTATATGGCATTGGCAATGCTCTCCCGTCCCAGTGACATTATCAAAAGCGACATGGATAAAGATAAGGGATAAACCTGTAAATTAATAATGAAAAATTATGGTACACTTTTTCGCAAAAATAATCTATAATTCATTTTGAATAAAAATCATGAAATAGTTTGTAAGATGTGTACCATAATTTATCGGTTTATATTTTGCACCAAAAATCATATTTAAACATAATCTTGACTTAAGAGACATTATTATCCTTTCGTGTAACAGGGTCTGATCAAATTGTTGCTTAACGGATAAGCTGCATTAAGCAAAACATCTAATTGTTCAATCTCTACACAGCCTAAGGACACCTCAAAGAAATCACGAAATCCTGGACGAGGAAAACTATTTACGTAACAAATAAACGAAATCTCAAGACACTATCCCATATCATTAGCATCAGGCTGCATGCAGCCAAAGCATGGATTCCTTCGTCTTTGAGCGTTGCCGCTGCCCCTATGCATGAAAGTCTTGAGCAGAATGTTTGTCCTGGCTTGCGAGAATTGGTATACCCCTGAGGCGCCTCTGCACTTTTCATTTTCCAAACTACGAACGACGCCTTGAATCTTTTGTGCTTCTAAGTGTAGTCTACCGATCTTTTCAGATGATCTCTTTGCTTGCTCGTATATTCTCCTTCTTCGGCTGCTCCCAATTTCTTCCCAGTCAGCACAGGCCTTGCTGCTTGATGATGATGACCGCTTCTCAATGTTCTTCCTCAGTCTGCTGTTGGTTTCCATTAGCTGGACTGACGTCTCCTCGACTTCTTGCAGCTGCTCCCTCATCGTTTCAAATTCGAACTCCTTTGTTCTTTTGCTTTTACTGACTGTGTCCAGTTTTAGCCTCAGATCTTGCACCATGATTTGGGTGTTTGTCAGTTTATTCGCATCTGAAGCGAGTTTTTCCAAAGTTTTGTTCTTGATTTCATCTTGGCATGGGTCAATGACATTAATCAACTCTTGCTTGTCGACACTTAGCTCTTTCTCCACCAGGGACTCTATAGACGTTTGTTGAGGTTTCCTTTCCACGTCTTTGAACTGATTGTATATAGTATCATACAACTTCTTGTGCTTTCCCTTGACTCTTGAGTTTCGTCCGTAGGTTTGCTCAGCAGCCTCCCATAATTCAAGCATCTGGTCATCGGCTACATCGTTTCCTTGCACAATCTTTCCACTATAGGATGAATCTAAGACTTCGTCAAGAGGAATATCTTTCATCAACAAACCCTTTCCACCTTCAGAGGCAACTGAGAAAGTCGTCCATGACTCGAGAGCATTATATTCCGATGCATTTTCTTCTGTACTTTGGACGAATATGTCATGATTCATGGCCCTGGTAGAGTTTGTATTTTCAGTGTCTTCAATTTTGGCCCGTGGCTTGAGCTCAAGACATTTCGATTTTTCAGGTATCTCTTCGTCCTCAGTTGCAGATTTCTCTAACATTTTTATCCTGAGAAGCATCTCCTTTAAAACTGAAATTCTATTGCAGAATTCCACTTTATGAAAGTCCGATGTGGCTGTCACTTGCTGCAAAACAAAAGAGGCAATTTTAACAGCAAATTAAATAACGAAACTGCCAGACGGATTAAATTGTGACAGATACACTAAAACTCAATCACTTGTCACATTTGACAAACCTAACATACCTTTGAATCATGCGTGTAGCTTCTTCCATGACGCTTTCTAAAAAGAGCCATATTTTCAAGTGAGGTTATATCAACTTCCAGAGAATCTATAACGAGACGATATCCAGATATTTGAGCTTTCAGTTCTTGAAGCTCAGTCTCCAAAGTGGTCACCTTAGTTTTCAACATTTCGGTCTCTGCGCATCTCGTCACAATCTCCTTTTCCTGATCAGCACAGATAGAAACCAATTCTTGAAGTTTATTTTGGTAAATAACTTCATGCACAGCCGACATCTGTAAATTACAATAATAGTTTTCAGACTCGGCCTTCCAGAGATCGGATATGTTGCTCCTCTCCTGCAGCTCCGCAGACATGTTTTCTTCCTTCGTTCTATGCATCTCAAGGTCTTCGTGTAGCTCACAGAGTTCAGAAACAAGCTTCCCTCTCTCTTCACGGAGGTATTTCAATTCTCGTTTTAAATTAATGTTATCAACAGAAAGTTCTAGGACTTGCTTTCCCAAATCTTCACATAATGTTTTTGAGTTTTTGCATTCCATCTTAAGGGTCTGAGCAGTCGCACTGATTTCTCTGTTGAAATCGTCGGAAACTTTCAGCTTTTGTTTTGCCTTAGAGAGCTCGAGTTCTTTCTTTGCTAGATACTTCCTACCTGACAGGACTTCATCGTAGAGTTGATCATTCAAATCCTTGACTTCAAAGAGCTCCTTTCTCATTGTCTGAATGGATTCCTTCAGATTAAGATTTTCCCTCTCTTTGTTTTCCAGCTTCTCTATAACAGTCTCAAACTCTCGCTCAAGATCATTGTTGACCTCCGAAAGATAGTCCAGACTTTCTGTAAGTTGTTTAACTTGAACATCTTTCTCATTTCCATAGCCCTCAAATATTGATGACAGATTACTGAATAGCACTGATTCATGAACAATGGAATTGTTTTCATCTTCCAGCTGTTGCTTTTCCCTTTTCAGTTCCAAACATTCATTCAGCAAAGTCGCATTTTCTTCTAGCGCTTCAGATTGCTCTTCCTGTAGTGTCATATATTTCTCACGCAAATTTAGCAACTCAGTGTACAAATTATCCCTTTCAGCATTCAGAATGTCCTCCAGCTGGTCTCCTTCTGACACTTTCAGTCTCAACAGCTCGCTCGACTCAAGAAGCTTATGTTTCTCAATTTTGGTCGATGCTAGCTTAAGTCTGAGATCCTGATTGAGACCTCTCTCAGATTGTAGTTCCACAATCGTCGACTGAAGCTGCTCAATAAAAGTTGAAATAACTGAATTCTGAACAAGCAAGTGATGTTTCTCATCTGCATTTTTCATAGCATCTTCTTTCATCATCTCAACACGCTGCAGAATGACAGCGAGATATTTCTGATCCTCGATCTCCTCACCCAAACTGTTGGATATCCCATTCTCGAGAGCCTTACACACTAGGAAGATTCCAGATTTCAGCTTTTCAACTTCATCCAATAAGAAGTCAGTTTCAGCCTGTTGAGCAATATTCTCCTTATCCAGCTGCGCTATCAGTTTGTTCGTGATCATGGATTTGTCAGCATGTTGTCGACACTCAGTCATAAGGGATAAGTTCTTCTCTTCCAAGTCTTTTAGTGCCTTTTGCATCATAAGTATCTCGACTTCAGCTCTCATGGCTTTCTCGTGTTTTTCAAATTCTTCCTTCCTGAATCTTTCTTCGTCATTCAGCAGATTGATGTGTGTTTCAAGAGATGCTAATCGGGCCTCACTTGACTTCTTAAAATAAGTGCGCTCTTGCTTCTCTAAGCCAAGAGAAATATGCAATTCTTCTATTCTACAAAGTGTAGACAGTTTGTCCTTCTCCAATGCAGCATACTTCTCTTCAACTTCTGAAAACTTGATTTCAGATCTCTCTAACTTATTCTCAACATCTTCCAGCTGAGCCACCAAACTGTCTTTTTCGTTTCGAAGCACAGACTTCTCATTCTTAAGCAACAGACAAGTTTCCTCAAAGCTCTTACATTCCTCTCTCAAGTCCCGAAGTTCACTATTAGCAACATTTAGTGAATCTACTAGGGAGCTGTTTTGCTGCACGAGCTCCTGCATCTTCTCAGTAACGAGTTCCAATTGAGAAACCAAGCTAACTTTTTTGGCAACAAGGAATGACTTTTCGCTCTGGAACAACTTGCTAGACTCTTGCAATGCATTCAACTTCTGCTTTAACTCAACAAGTTCAGCAATCACATTCAGTAGGGAACTCTCCAAAGCCGTATTTCTTTGAAGAACCATGCTCATGTCAGCAAGTTTTTTTAGAAGATTTCCGTTCTCATTCTGCTTCTGCTCACAAACTTCTTTGAGTTTTAAACACTCCGTCAGCAACTCCTTCACAGATGACTCGAGAGATGCAGGTTGAAGACCTACTGACTCGATCTGGTTAAGCAAACTCTGATATTTCCTTTTTAAGTTCTCAATTTCTTCTTTGAGATCGCATATTTCCTGTTGGCGCAAATTCCCTACATCAACTTGCCGCTCAAGCTCTTTCTCGGCTTTCTCCTTCATGTCTCTCAAACACAGGGCCTCATTTGTCAGATCTTCAACTCTAATAGAAGATGATACTTTCACGTCATTCAAATAGCGGTTTTCCTCATTGGCTCGATGAAGTTCTTCTTGCAAATTACGCTTGCTCATCTCCAAGTCTTTAAGCATTTGAAGCCCATTTCTAAGTTCTGTCGCCAGAATCCTATGATCCTCTTGTGATTGAGACTGCACCTTCTGCCAGGTACTCAGACCCGCTTCAACTTTCAAAAGCTGAGAGTGTTCTTCCTGAATGCGAGTCTGCATCTTCTCCAATTCGTTTTGTTTATCGGCAATATCAAGATCTTTCGTAACAATCCACTTTGCCAAATTATCAACCTCTGACTTCAACGATTGGTTTGACGTTTCCAATAAGGCACACTGTTCCTCAGCAGTTTTCAGTTTTGAGTCTCCTCCCAACAACTCACTGTTTAGCCGTTCAACATCCTTCTGTGCACCAAATAATTCACTTTCCAGGTTTGATATGATCTCTGAACACTTAATATACTGAAGAGCTGCCGCCTCTTTTTCTCTATTCAACTCGTTTACAGCTTCTCTAAGCTTTCTCATGTCCGCTTCAGCCAAGTCATTTCTTTCATTCAATATTCTTATATTCTCCTCCGCAGAAGAAAGTTTTTCCTCCAGACGAGATATTTTCGCAACACATTGTTCATACAGGAGAATGGCAGCTTCTCTCTCACCATTTAATCTGGAAATCTCAATCTTGAGATTTTGAACTTCAATTTCTGCTTTCAAATTATGCTCGTCGAGTTCCGCCTCAAGCTTATTTTTCAGGTCTAACAGCTGCTGGCACTGAAGAAGACAAGCATCCCTTTCAGCTTTTGGTAATGTCAGGGCTTCCTTCAGTGACTCGATTTCACTCTCGGATCTATGCCTTTGCTCATCTAAAGCTCTAACATCATCTTCAGTAAGTGTTAGTTTGCCCTCCAGATTCGACAATTTCTCCAGACTCCGATTATACTGGGAAACAATCGATTCCTTTTCAGCTTGGATTTCAGCTAATCTCATTGCTTCAGGATTCACATCATTTAGATAGTCTGCATTCTCCTGACTGCTCAGACCGTCGGAAATATGTCCATTTGCAAGCTGTAACGCTTCTTCTGACTTGAACGTCTTGCTAAACCGTTTCAAACCTTTTTCTCCACTCCATTTAATAGAATCTGAGTTTGACAAGGAAAGCCCACTTATGTCCTCACTCAAATTTTCTGTGTTGAAGAATGAACTGAGAGATATTTCAAATGATTGAGGATCACATTCAGACGATCCATCTGAAAGAGAATCATCGCCAAGGGATGGCACTTGGTCTTGGTACACTTCTGCAATTATTTTATGAGCATGGCGAAGTCCGACCCTCGCGTGATCATACCTTTCAGCTAGTGCACGGTATGCTCGGTAAAATCCCTCAACTAGTTGAATGAGCTCTGGTCGCTTCTTGTAGTACATTTCTGCCCTCTTTGCGAATGTATCTCCATCTTCTTCAATAAGCTTGATCATTGATTTAACATTTGTGTCCATATCTGCTATAAAAAAATGGTAACAAATAAGCAACGAGCCACATATCGAAGAATGAGTACCCAATAAAAAGAACACCATAAATTCGCTACATAAACCATTATAACCATATAAATCACGGGTCACATTTTGGAATTTAAAGGAGGATACAAAGTGAAGTTAAAGAGCGATTTGTAATAATAATAAAAATGATAATTTGTAAAATCATATTCAATGAGGACTGACGACTGAGGAACACATAGTGCTTACAGAAATCAACACATTTTTGGCACAACAACTTCTTTAAAGAAGCGTAATGCAGGGGAGGAAGAGGGCAATAACACAGTTACCTGCAAGATTTTCCAGAAGCCATTTCGAATTCTTAGGGCTGATGTGGCTGTCCCACCACCACGAATACATGCGTTTGGAGTTGGAATGCACCACTGTTGACATGGCTCCGGCAACTGTCCCTTATACTAATTGAGAAGGCTAGTGTGATGGGTGTACCGGAGAGCCGAAGAAGACTGTATGATATCTACCTAGATGCCTAACTGCACCAGTTAAGTCTATACAGAAGAACATAATCAGAAATAAAAAGACAGAAATAAAAAGACAGACAGTTAGAGAGAAGTAAGAACAAGTCAAACTCATGAAATAAATCTGTGCATAAGATGGAAAACAAAAATTAATCCAAAAACCATGAGCATCACTGAGACAACATATGTTGAATTTCGCCAGCTCATACAGGTCTCATTGTGACTCAAAAGGTCTAAGCTTGTGAGTTATGATTCTATAAAACCATATAAGCTAGAACTTGACATTTCTTCAATTGACACTTTACTCAACAACATATGGATTTCAAGGACATGTCAAAACACAAAACAAACACATACATCACACAAAACCTAGTCAGCCGCCTCAAAACCCCAAACTCACTCATTTCCAGAAACAAACCACAACTTTGTTCCAGATCGCAAACCCATAACAGAAAACTCTTATTTCAGCTAATACCAGATCTGAAAAAACATACCAAAAGAAGGGGTGGAATCCGTAAGTCAGAACTTGCTCCGATCAGCAGCTGCGATACAACTGACCCAGCTGCTCCAATCAAGTCTCAACGTCAACCCATCACCATCATCATTTCATCTCTAAATCCTATATTGTACTCTTCTCTCTCCAATGGCTTATAACCGCACATGTGTTGGCAATTTCGCAACTCAAGTAACAATATATTCAGCAAGGTTGTCTCTGTCGCCACTACACTGCGGAAGAAAGAAAGAGCTGTTGGGGTCGACGCTGAATCCGCAAATCAAGGATTAAGTGTCAATTAATACAATTTTTTTGGTAAAATTCGTCAAAACTATATTACAATTTGTCGTCTAGAAATCAAAAGTACGACAATAGTCAGTCACGAACAATTTATAATTCGTCACCAAGAAATTAATCATAAATAGAATTTAATATACGATTTAATCTCATACGTACAAAATAACTAAATCAAAAACTACATTTGATTTATATTTTTTTACAAAAATATGTTATTTGCACAGTATTACTTTTCTCCATTTATAACATAGTTTGTTCAAAAGAACCAAACTAAACATGTTCACTGATGACTGAACCATAAGCGTGCGTGGGGTGAGTCGTCGACCATTTTTGTCATGTCCTTTATCGGGGTTTGCCCGAACATGACTTTGATATACAAATACAGAATAGTGTTACACAGGGTCTGTTCATTCATCCAATACGAGATTAAATCTTATGTATACTCCAAACAATCAAATCAAAAACTTGTCATTAGTTTATATTTTTTACAAAAATAATATTTGTAGGAATTCTTTATCGCTGGTCAATCAAGAAACAATTGATAAACAATGAATATATTTGGGTGAACAATTCAATATCATGATGAACAATAAAAATATTTTGATGAATAATAATTAGACCCCAAAAACCCTTTCTTTCAACTAAATATTAAAAATAAATTATCTTTAGGAATGAGATCCCAAGCAGCGCAATTATTTGCTGTCTAAATAAAAATGGTGTCATTTTTTTGTTTATAGAATTAAAACGACGCAGTTAATGGTTCAAGCATCTATTTTTAGGTTTTATAGAAATACAAAATTACTTGACATTACAGTAAAATGACGCCACTTTCAATTGGTTGTTTTTAACTTGACTACTATACCGGATGCGAATCCTTATCTTCTTCCAAATAATTTTATTAATCATCACGATTTATTGTTGTTGATCATGTGAATACATTTATTGTTTATCGGTTATTGTTAATGAATAGTAAGTTTGAGTCTATGAACGATGATTTGGAAATTTGCATTGCACATTTGGGTAAAAAAACCCAACAAAGTTTTGGTGCATCTTGATCTTGACATCTTGTGCAAGGAATAATAGATCAAAGAAGATGGGCTCCTCCATGAAGTGTTGGTATCATATTTAATATGTTTCCATACGCAAAACATAAATGGCATAGACCTAATGTAGTTGGGGCCGGTAGAAAGGTACCTAATAAGTACCTCGGTTTTGTGTGTGTAAAAATCATGAATGAGATTGTTAAAAGTGATGGTTGATATTGGTAGCCCCTTATAAACAAAAGTTGGATTCAGATCTAGTGCAGCGCATTAAAAATGTTGTGATTATCAGAATGATGCCTTTTGATCAAAACAACATCCTTTGATTGTATTAAAACAAAATTCAATCGAAATGACGTTGTTTTAACACTCACAGCATTATGATGCGCTGTTGAATCTCTACTATAAATACATGCGGATTTTGAAGTTACTCGTAGTCGTAGGTGGATTGAGTCTCATATTAGACACTGCCCTCAAAGCAGAATTGTTGTCCGACCGACTGGTAAAAGAATGGAAAACCTGGTCTGTGTTGACTTAGTTTGATGCCCAAATGGAACCGAATTCTGGAATACCAAGCAAAGCGAGCACACACATTGGAGGAAGCCGAATTCGGACATCGACTTGGATGATTTGCACCCGGTGTGCACCCGCGTGTAGAGAGGGCGGCCTCCATGGTTGACATCCTACCAAGCATAACATATGAACTCAAATATAAACATATATTGTTCTCATTTGGATTCCAATGTGGGAGAATAGATTTTCACTAAAGTGAAAACTCCTTATTTCCAATGATTTTGGTCCAACTTTGAGCATTAACTTCTCATTCGATACAAATTCAATTTTAGCATTTTCATGTTCGCTTTCATATCTCTTATTTTGCAAAGTATCTTAATTCGATTTCATCAACACATTTCGAGTCGAGGAGTCCTCCACGCTCAATTTTAAGTCTCAACACTATTTTCTTCACACTTTATATACACACATTCCAACATGCGCTGCACCGGATCTTTTTCCACAACCAAGAATTTTTTAAATGCAAAGCTAGCAATTAAATCGAATGCACCTCTTGCTTGGCATCTTGGTTAATCTCTTAGTGGGAAACGTTCCCCGGATGGCCGGATGAGGATGACTTTATTGGCTTTGAGCCTTCATTATGGTTTAGAAGAGATATGGTTAAATGTTGGTAGATTGCAAAATTGTGGTTTTATATGCTAGGTTGTACAATATGATTCATGGCTGTCTTGCCTGTGCAAATTTATTCAGCGTGTGCGGCAACCTTCGCCATACATGGCATTTAATTAATTTTTGTATTGCAAATTTATTCCATCCAATGGGCTGGATGGCAGGTTTCTCTTTCGTATTTCTCAAATCGTATACGAAGAGATAAAGTCCTTACAAATATAGCCTAAAAAATAAATCAGTGATTAACATTTTGGTCGTGTTGATTGTTCCAAAAATTCTTGGAAATTTTCAAGACCAAAATATTTACACATTATCGATCCCTTTTCAAAGCTTTGGAGCATAACCAATTTTCATGAGCTAAAATGTGAGCAACTAGTTTTCTTTGAAACCCTTGCCCAACATCTCACTAAAAAATAAAAATGACCCCTCAAAAATAAAAATAATGACCCCTCAAAAATAAAAATAAAAATAAAAAAATAGAAAAATGATCAGTACAATAGTGCATGTGCACTGCTTTTTAATACTGAAGAAAGCAGATAAAGAGAAAAACACTACTGAAGAAATCAGATAAAGAGAGAGAAACACACTGGGGGGACCATGACCAACTTCACAAATTGCGAAATATTACATGCCAATTTTTGATATAAAGCTAGCAGCTTGTCTCCATAACATGTGACACAACCTGAAAAGTCTAAAAAGTGCATTGCAAATTAATAATGCTAAAGCAGCTTGTTATTAGTGAGTTGAATTGAATATAACTTTATTCAGATTAAGAGATCTAGAGCCCACATGATACTAGTATCTTTGTTGTTAAAATGTGTTGTTAGGAAATAGAAGCATTTCTAAACTCAAACGCATTCAAATTAAAAATGAGATATCACATTGCTTCAAAAATTTTGAAAACTGGAGATGGAATATAAAACATGCACTTCTAAACTCTAACTCATTCGGGAAGTCTTACTCGTCCGCTACATACTTCGAGTCGTGATTAGGGACTGAACTAGAATTTAAATCTAGGTAGGGCTAAATTTTTTTTAATGTTTGTAACTATCAGAGACTTATTGTACTATACCTAATCAAGCGATAATCCCAAGTTTCATTGTACTATGTGAATGTTTTTTTTGAAAAAAATAAATAAATAAGTGAAAGTATTGGGTGAAAGCTAAACATGTAGATAACATTGGGCTACTTCATGAAATGTTTGATAATAAAATAATAATTTTTTTTGCTTTGGCCCAAAGCTACTATGGCTCCTGCCCAGACTGCGTCTGGCTGGATCCGTCCCTAGTCGTGATCAGTTCGCATGTGCCTACTCTACAGAGTCGACACAGTGGATCTGATTCAGATCCATTCAAAGATATACCGATGGCACTATTAAAACATTTAAAATTACTTAGAAAGCGCAATATTCTTCACATACATTGTACTAAGATTTTTGTTGATGATACCAGATTGGTTTGAAATGCATTCTGCACTTGGAAGGAGGGTTGGAGGAGAGGAGGATAATCGTGGCAGTTGGTAGAGCTATAACTGGACGATTTGTCCAGTATCGAGAGTTGGATGATGGGATGGTTAAGGTAACTATCGACGATGCGATCGACCCATCTGCACAGTTGCCAGATCAGTATGGAGAGACGGAGAGAGTATCTGATGCGGTGCGCGGATTTGTCGGTTGGTCATATATAGTCACTTATTGACATTGATGATAAGGCAAGTGCATTTAGTTTTACCGCACTAAGCAACTCTCTTTTGTTACATTTTCTCATATCGTTTGATCGATATTTTAACCTGTGACAGGCGTATGACGAGTTTAGATTTTTAAAAATGCAACGAAGCAGTTTTAGCGACGATAATACAAGTAGAATGTCGATGCATTACCGCTTTCTCTATGAGCACGCTAGCGGAATGGCTAAATCATCTCTCATTTCGGTGTATATTAGTAGTGAGGTGTTTGAAGAGGATTCATACGTCGATCTGAACAGATATGTATTCTCGAGTTTACCCAGTTGAAAGCGTTAGGTGCATCCGCGGCTGAAGTTTAAATAAGGTAATTATTGATTTGATATGGTTAAAGAGTCCTAGTTTCAAATAAGTTTACTAACGTAATCATACGTTTGCATGTTTATCCACGAAAAGATCCAACGTTCCGGCATTCAGTTTGAACTTTTCAGACCGAGTTTTATTACCCCGTCCGATGATTTCGATGTGAGGGTGGAGTTCTTCATGAGGAGATTAAGAATGCCGGACTATAGTCGTAATTTTTGCTACTTCCTTCCCTGCCAGTGATGGACCTACATGGAGGGCATCTGGGGCATCTGCCCAAGTAACTTTGCAGCCCAAAAATCAACAAGTAGATATAAATATGCCCAAGTACCTTTTCAGCCCGAAAATCAACAAATATGCCCAAGTAACTTTCCAGCCCAAAAATCAACCCAATAGATATAAATAGCACATAAATCTGAAGAACAAATGACTCGAACACAGAACTTGACAATTAACCCTTAATGTGTCTAACCAACTGAGCTGCAATCTGAATCTGTTTTGCTATGTTAATGTTATTTATTAAATATAACACAAATTGCATTGATTGGCTTGTTATAATTCTTTGTTATGAGCCATGACTCGTGAGGAGTTTCACAATTGACTTCAGGCTCTTTTTTAATTTGTTATCAGTAGTTTATATTCGTTTGACGTGTTGTGTTAAGTGTCATATGCGTTTTATTAGTGTTACCAATAAGTGTGTCTTGTGATTATTTGATTCCAAGCCAATAATCTCAAAGATAAAAGTTAACCACAGTCTAGTCAAATGGGAAAAAATGTCTAATTTTTTTTAAAAATTCTCGAACACCAATCTTGATATTTCAGATGTTGGCTTTGATGGGCTAAAGATGAGAATAATTATAAAAAATCCCATATTATGTAGCTCGTTCTTTCAATTAGTAACACCGTCCAAAAAAAATACTGCCCATGTACTTGCATAGTAAATTTTTTTAATTGTAAAAAAATATAAATATGAATTAAGAATACTGAATTTATATTGTACCAGTTCATTGAGTTTTTTATATCCAGTTTTCATTGAGTTTTTTTTATATCCAATTTTCATTGAGTCTCAAATATCAAAAATTTTAATTCTGCCCAAGTAACTTGGAAATCCTGGGTCCGTCCCTGTTCCCTACGTCAATGTCTGAGAGTAATTGAATACTTTTCTTATTACATGTTGATTATATATGAAATGCATGTTGTACTAATAATGTGTCAAATATTTGTTAGGTACCATTGGATGTTGGCGGGCATATTCCCTACGAAGCGAGTAGTTATTTGGCTTGATCCTCTGGATTTTCAACCACTGCCCGATGCAATGAATTTCGTGAACACATAAGAATTAATGTAATTCACTTTAAGTCAGTATTGCGATATGTACTACGTTTTTATCCTAATGCATTAATCTAATGCAAACATTTGCATTATATGTTTCGGGTGCGGTTCAGGTACAAACCAAATTATAAATAAAAACTACAAACCGATTATAAAGCCGACACGTGTCCCAGTTTAGTCGAAATCCCGGAGAAAACACGGAGGGGTATAATAGTCATTCCACACTAATGGGTATAAAACCTAATAATGTTATTTTCAATTTAGTCCAAAAATTGTTAGTGTTCAGACTTAAAATACTGATGTTCAGACTTAAAAATACTTAATAATCAGACTTAAATGGTAATGTTCAGACTTAAATGGTAGTGTTCAGACTTAAAAAAGGTAGTGTTCAGACTTAAATGGTAGTGTTCAGACTTAAATGGTAGTGTTCAGACTTAAAAATACTTAATAATCAGACTTAAATGGTAGTGTTCAGACTTAAAAAGGTAGTGTTTAGACTTAAAAAAAGTAGTGTTCATACTTAAAAATACTTAATAATCAGACTTAAATGGTAGTGTTCAGACTTAAAAAAGGTAGTGTTCAGACTTAAATGGTAGTGTTCAGACTTAACTGGTAGTGTTCAGACTTAAAAAAGGTAGTGTTCAGACTTAAATGGTAGTGTTCAGACTTAAATGGTAGTGTTCAGACTTAAAAATACTTAATAATCAGACTTAAATGGTAGTGTTCAGACTTAAATGGTAGTGTTCAGACTTAAAAATACTTAATAATCAGACTTAAATGGTAGTGTTCAGACTTAAAAAAGGTAGTGTTCAGACTTAAATGGTAGTGTTCAGACTTAAATGGTAGTGTTCAGACTTAAAAATACTTAATAATCAGACTTAAATGGTAGTGTTCAGACTTAAAAAGGTAGTGTTCAGACTTAAAAAAAGTAGTGTTCATACTTAAAAATACTTAATAATCAGACTTAAATGGTAGTGTTCAGACTTAAAAAGGTAGTGTTCAGACTTAAAAAAAGTAGTGTTCATACTAAAAAATACTTAATAATCAGACTTAAATGGTAGTGTTCAGACTTAAAAAGGTAGTGTTCAGACTTAAAAAAAGTAGTGTTCATACTTAAAAATACTTAATAATCAGACTTAATTAAATGGTAGTGTTCAGACTTAAAAAAGGTAGTGTTCAGACTTAAATGGTAGTGTTCAGACTTAACTGGTAGTGTTCAGACTTAAAAAAGGTAGTGTTCAGACTTAAATGGTAGTGTTCAGACTTAAATGGTAGTGTTCAGACTTAAAAATACTTAATAATCAGACTTAAATGGTAGTGTTCAGACTTAAATGGTAGTGTTCAGACTTAAAAATACTTAATAATCAGACTTAAATGGTAGTGTTCAGACTTAAAAAAGGTAGTGTTCAGACTTAAAAAGGTAGTGTTCAGACTTAAATGGTAGTGTTCAGACTTAAAAATACTTAATAATCAGACTTAAATGGTAGTGTTCAGACTTAAAAAGGTAGTGTTCAGACTTAAAAAAAGTAGTGTTCATACTTAAAAATACTTAATAATCAGACTTAAATGGTAGTGTTCAGACTTAAAAAAGGTAGTGTTCAGACTTAAATGGTAGTGTTCAGACTTAACTGGTAGTGTTCAGACTTAAAAAAGGTAGTGTTCAGACTTAAATGGTAGTGTTCAGACTTAAATGGTAGTGTTCAGACTTAAAAATACTTAATAATCAGACTTAAATGGTAGTGTTCAGACTTAAATGGTAGTGTTCAGACTTAAAAATACTTAATAATCAGACTTAAATGGTAGTGTTCAGACTTAAAAAAGGTAGTGTTCAGACTTAAATGGTAGTGTTCAGACTTAAATGGTAGTGTTCAGACTTAAAAATACTTAATAATCAGACTTAAATGGTAGTGTTCAGACTTAAAAAGGTAGTGTTCAGACTTAAAAAAAGTAGTGTTCATACTTAAAAATACTTAATAATCAGACTTAAATGGTAGTGTTCAGACTTAAAAAGGTAGTGTTCAGACTTAAAAAAAGTAGTGTTCATACTAAAAAATACTTAATAATCAGACTTAAATGGTAGTGTTCAGACTTAAAAAGGTAGTGTTCAGACTTAAAAAAAGTAGTGTTCATACTTAAAAATACTTAATAATCAGACTTAATTAAATGGTAGTGTTCAGACTTAAAAAAGGTAGTGTTCAGACTTAAATGGTAGTGTTCAGACTTAACTGGTAGTGTTCAGACTTAAAAAAGGTAGTGTTCAGACTTAAATGGTAGTGTTCAGACTTAAATGGTAGTGTTCAGACTTAAAAATACTTAATAATCAGACTTAAATGGTAGTGTTCAGACTTAAATGGTAGTGTTCAGACTTAAAAATACTTAATAATCAGACTTAAATGGTAGTGTTCAGACTTAAAAAAGGTAGTGTTCAGACTTAAATGGTAGTGTTCAGACTTAAATGGTAGTGTTCAGACTTAAAAATACTTAATAATCAGACTTAAATGGTAGTGTTCAGACTTAAAAAGGTAGTGTTCAGACTTAAAAAAAAGTAGTGTTCATACTTAAAAATACTTAATAATCAGACTTAATTAAATGGTAGTGTTCAGACTTAAATGGTAGTGTTCAGACTTAAAAGCTTAATGATCAGACTTAAAAAAAAGCAATGATCAGACTAAAAATTCTTAATGATCAGACTTAAAATGGTAATGATCATACTTAAAAAGAATTCTATGATCAGACTTAAAATTAAAGAGTCTTGCCCTAAGAATTCTATGATCAGACTAAATTTTTTTATATATTTTTATTTTTGATTAAAACATGAATTTGACCCTTCAGATGATCGAATTTGCCCTAAAAACACCGACCTCACCACGTAGTTGTGAGTCTTGCTCAGAATGCCGTTTCCACCCAAAAAATACTAGGCTTTCATCAAATTCTGACACAGGCGCATAAACATCAAATTTTGCATAGCATTCTTCAGATGTTCCAATTTCTGCATGTAAGTCTGATCATTACCATATTAAAGTCTGATCATTATCAATTTTAAGTCTGATTATAACCATTTTAAGTCTTGTCATTACTGATTTAAGTCTGAACATTGTAGTGTTCAGACTTAAATGGTAGTGTTCAGACTTAAGATGGTAAGACTTAAAAATACTTAATAATCAGACTTAAATGGTAGTGTTCAGACTTAAATGGTAGTGTTCAGACTTAAAAAGTCTGATCGTTAACAATGTTTTTTAAGTCTGAACAATGTTTTTTCAAGTATTGTCATTACTGGTTTAAGTCTGAACATTGTTTTTTTAAGTCTGAACATTGTTATTTAAGTCTGATCGTTAATGGTTTAAGTCTCATTATTATTTTTTAAGTCTGAACAATGTTTTTTCAAGTCTGAACAATGTTTTTTCAAGTATTGTCATTACTGGTTTAAGTCTGAACATTGTTTTTTAAGTCTGAACATTGTTATTTAAGTCTGATTGTTAATGGTTTAAGTCTCATTATTATTTTTTTAAGTCTGAACACTGTTTTTTTAAGTCTGAACAATGTTTTTTTGAAGTATTTGTCATTACTGGTTTAAGTCTGAACATTGTTTTTGAAGTCTGAACATTACTGTAGCAAATTTTGGACGTTTATACCCCTCATATCGTTTATATATTTTTAAATAAGTCCACATGTAATTTTTTTATTTACAAAAATAACCCCGACTGGATGAAATCTCGGCTGAATTTTAATTGGTTCATTTTGACACGTGTCGAATTTTTTATGGGTTTGTAGTTTTTATTTATAATATTGGTTTGTATTTGATCCAAACCCATATGTTTCATGTGATTATAACTTTATTCCATTTTTAGTGCCCAAGACAGTCCCTTATACGTGAACTATGTAGCTATTAAGTCATGCAATACATTCGTGACATAATCACATTCGTTCAAGCTAACGGATGTTCGATTGGGGACGACCTCAGACAAGTAAGTAAATTTCGAGAGTTGATTGATGGTTTTACCAATATGGATGTCCATAAACTTACTAACTTGGTAAATTTTGCAGTGTTTCCCTAGTGGCCGACAATCCTACGATGACCATGTGTTAGATGATACGAGAGATGACTTTGAGACTGAGTTGCTTAGTTATACGCGGTAACTTCCTCCGGTATAAATATTAAGATTGTTGAATTGCTTGAATGTTGTTGTAAGACTTAGACGTGTCACATAGCAAAATATTAAATGCGTGTATAAACTTGTGTTGAGCATATATTAATGCAAATGTATTGTTGAGTTCATCAAATGAATGTATTTTTTCATTGAGCATATGAAATTTGCAAATGGTGTACTGGATTGTACATGGGGAAATTGAATTGATTCTGAGAAAATCTGCCATTTTTCTCCCAACAATTGAAAGTGCTTCAAGATAAAAGCATTGTCTATAGTTGATAATAGACAACGCTTGTTGAGGAAGCGATGTCTAAGGTCGAGACAGTAGACAACGCTTATAGAGCAAATGTTGTCTAAAGTACTGGCATTAGACATCGGTCGAATAGACAGCGCTTCTTATGTCCAAAAAAAATCAAATGTCCAAAAAAAGTTAAGTCTTTAGTCTTCGTTGTAGTAGTGAAGAGTTTTATTGCATATATAAAGTGGAGAAAACAAACAAAACTGCTATTGTTGTTGTTCGACATACCTTTTCACATCAGCTTCAATGGATCTCAAAGGGCTATGGTTGGATAAGGGAGGGGAATGATGGAATGGATTGCATCGACACTACACCATTTTGCATCTTATGCAACATCATCACTATACCTTTATATAGTTGTAACTTGACCTCGTTACAAAAGTATACGTAACAAATGCTATATTGCATATGTATGTTGCAACGTGGAATTAAGCATCGTTGCATAAGTCGTATTCCTATGCAGCACATACGCCAATGTGCATGAAGACGTATTGCAATATACATAAGCAACAGTTTCTTAAACAACACCGAATTTGTGTTGTTTTGATATTATTTTATGCAACATAGATACTTAATTCGTTGAACATGTCATTTGCAACATACACATATGTGATGTTTTGTCTATTTCACAGGTATCTGGCGTGTAGTATTTTGAGCGTCAAAAATAATTTATAAACTGGCACGAACCGGATCGGATCGTCCAAGGGAGCAAGTTTAAACTTATACACTATATAAGGTTGTATTATTAATCATCTTAGTCTTAAACGAGTTTTTGTTTTGTTTCTAGAATTTAAAATAGATCAAAGCAAGAAAAGGTTTTGTAAATCTCAAGAGATATTTCGGGGAATTATTTCACTTACCTAACATTTATATCGAGTTTATTGACTAGCATGCAAGGATTTACCTATATTAATTGGAAAATAGTTGTACAATCCAACTACAAACCTCACCTTTTTGGCGCTATTGGTCCGAATCAAAGAACTCTCTGATGTTTGCCAACTCTCATTGCGCAAACATGGGGAGAATTTATCGCAAATCTAACCTTTCTCGTTACAATCTCGCGCCACTTTTGTAGTTACCGAGTTTGTAAGGTGTATTTTACTGAATACTGATGCTAAGTCTCACCCTTTGGCGCTAATGACTTAACATCTCAAAACAATGCACTTAGGCATTTCGTCAAACACGTAACATGCATCGATGGGGTTTAAGCGCTAAGTAAAATACAAATCATGTGAGACAATCTAATTCATGGAAATATTATTTGATTCAACGATTCATTGCTAAGTAAGAATTGTAGGACCCAAAATAAGGATCACTACTCACTATCCATAAAAATGAACATCCAACTCGGAGTCTCCGCCAAGGGACCCCTTATCTCCTTCTTCTCTTTTCCTTATTGGTTATCTTTGATATTGGGGACTGAGATCACTTCAAGGAAAGTGAAGGGAGAGTCAAGGTATGCGAAGGTGCCCTTATTGTTTCTCATTTATTCTTTGCCGACGATAGCACTTACTTTATAAAGCGGCTAAGTTGAATGTAAGTAACTTAAAGTCTGTGTCGAAGCAATACGAGTTAGTTTCAGGACAAATGATCAATTTTTCCAAGTCAGAGATTGTTTTTAGCAAGAATATGACAATGCAGGAGAGACAATAAATTGTTGAGATTTTTGGTGTTCAGGATGTTGGAGTTCACTCAAGGTATGACTCAGCGTGACAAATAAGATAGGCGAATTCACCAGCAATGAATTCGTAAAAGACTTGGAATCTACCAAGAACGAAAAACAGAAGGTTTACTGATACAAAAATAAGATACCTAACTAAAACCCTAAGGTGGGTTTAAATAAGAAAATACAAAATGACATTAGGAAATAAAATCTAAAAAGATAATCATCAGTTTCTAAAAAATAATCATCAGCTGCTAAAGATAATCATCAGCTGATTCGGCATGCTAAACGAGCCTGGAAGGCCTATAAAGCCCATACGTCACGAGTTGTGTTCGTTGGCCTGTTTCCACTCGAAATAAGGTATTATGGCAAATTTCTGGACGCTGAACGCCAAATACCGATATTTCCGATTTTGCCCTTCTTGCGCGTCATTAGCTCTTCAATTTGCACTGCGATCTGCCCTGCATCAAGGTATTTGGGCCTTCCAGTAGTGTTCGGCCACAATAAATTTGAAGACTTCAAGTACATTATAGACAACACATGGAGAAGAGTTGTCGGATGGAAAGAAATTCAGCTATCAGCGACTGGAAAGGAAGTGATGATTAAATCAATACTACAAGCCCTCCCACAATAGGCAACGATGGTGATGTAAATTGTTTGCAAGAGATTATCCAGTATTATTGGTAAAATTTTGGTGGTTAGTTGATGAGGAAAGAGGAGGATTTCATTGGGCTAGTCAAGCTAAGTTATGCATGTCTAAGAAAAAAAAAGTGGGCTGGATTTTAGGGAGCTAGCAACCCTCTTCTTGCGAAACAGTTTCGGAGGCTGCTGGATAATCCGAAGATAATAATTTATAAGGTGTTTAAAAGCCAAGTTATTCAAAGATACTGATCTCCTTGAATCAAAGCTAAAAGAAAATTCTTCAATCATATGACTTGGCAAGGTATATGGAAAGCAGGTATGAAGTTCAAATAGTGTGGATACATGGGGCTTGGGCTTGTTCTCGTATGGTGTTTGTTGTTTGTATCGTTCATAAATAAACCTATTTTGATACTTTTAAGTTATGTTATTATGAGTGTTATATTCCAACATGTGCATCATTTCAATGCAAGTACATCACTCATAACAGATTTGATAGTAATTTGATAAATTTATGGAATAGAGACGGTAAAACTACGATTTAATTAGACTAGGGAAGTACATATAGGCTTATGCAAGACACAGAGGGAGGATATAGTGCCGGCCTTAAGTGTGAAGGCCTGTGAAAATGATATCTATCTTCAGCTTCTTGTAATTGTGAGTTTGTGACCTTTTCTCAGGAAAGATGACAGCAGTGCCTGTACTGGCTTGCTCGGATGAGACTCTATTGATGCCATCAGCTTCTTGTAGGTCTTGGCCTCATATTCCAGAAATGCGCCCTGTTTGAAAATTAACTTACATGTAACATAGAGTAACATAGCGCATACAAGAATTTTGAGTCCTATCGAATCTTATTTGTGTTCTGACCTGGAGGTCGAGTTCATTGTACAATGCTTTTACTTTGGCAACAGCTTTTGCGTTATTTTTCCCATACTGATCCTGCATTAATACAAAAGTGAGATATTGCGATTAGGATACAATTTTTTTTTTTTTTAGATTTTCGTCCTTACACGCAGAACTTTCTTTTGCTCTTCATTGCATAGTTCCAGAGCTCTCACAACCAGCCAAGAGCACTTAAAATCCTCAATATCAGTTCCGATCTGAAAACACAGAAAAATAAATAATTTCACTGAGTGATGACAGAAATAGACCCTTCTGAAAGTAAATAATATGTAGCGCGATGTGTAGTGACGTGTGTGCCTGAACTTACTTTTCCCGTCTCTTTAGGATCACCAAAACAGTCCAAATAGTCATCCTGCATCATGAACAGAGTTAGGAATTTCTAGGCTAAATTTTTTGAGGAATTTGAAAGATGCATAAGCATATTTGTATCTTGCAACTTTGAGATTTCATTGGCTATTCGACGAATTAATGTCTGATAGATGGTTCATGTGAGCATGCTGATAATTACCTGTACTTGGAAGTAAATACCCATCTCAACAAGAATATTCTTAACATCACTGTGGTCTTCTAAATTTTCACCTGACATGAGCAGTGCACATGCAACCTGCATAAACAAAATAGGTACTTCTTTCATCGCTGGTAAATATATATGTCCAATAATCAGAAGATAGATAATTATTTTGAATGATGTCAGAAAGGAGCCCAACAGTTCAACTAAAAACTATAATATACATTCTGAATCGTAACACTGGTTCTCGTTCACTTTATTTGAAATATATAAGGAAAAAAAATGAAATGACTCACTGGGAGGTAGTATGAGAAATAAGTGGTCTTGTATTGTACCATCTTCCAATAACTGCAGAGGGTTTAAACAAATCAAATGAGCATGAATAAAGCAAAAATGCAGGATCAATGGCATACAAACCACTAAGATGATTCCAGTTGGGGTATTATTCAGGATTGCTACAATTAGAGAGATGGGAACGCGCTCGCGCGTGGATCTGACTTCTCAAATCAGATTTTGAATTCCGGCAGCTCCGACAGATCTGTCCGTCAGGGACCGCCTCTCTTCCATGGTCGGTTCGGATTCTAACCCCGTTCTCCCCCCTCGTCCCGTTGCTCCTTCCATCGGCAGAGATGTGTCGGCAAAGGCGTGTCTTCGGCAGAGTGACTCTCGGGCGCGTGGGTCTCAAAAAATTTCAAAATTCTCTAGGGTTTGGAGGTCCGACAGGCTCTTCATGGCCGCGCCGGCCCTTCCCCCATCTTCTCATCGTCCTCTGGATGTCCGTCCTTCCTCCAAAGGCCAGGACGAGTTGACTAAGGTGATGCAGCGACAGCCCCGGTCATTTGCGTCCCTTGTAAGCTCATCTCGTCTTCGTCCGCGTTTCCCACCGATGAATCTGTCATCTCGTCTGGTGGGGACAAAGGATGGGAAGCCATCAGTTTCTTTCTCCGCAGCAGAGGTCGAAGCTGGAGCTAAAAGATTCGAATTTTTCCTCGTGGCAAAATTCACAATGGGACGCCCTCCGATCTCGGAGATTCAAAAGTCTTTCCAAGCGAACTGGAAGATTGTGGGAAGAGCCACCATAAGCGAGATCTGGGACTCGAGACATGTCCTCATTATCCTAGATTCGGAAGCTGATGCTACGACTGCTCTAGCTTGCCCACAGCGCAAGGTAGATCGCTCGTTGTTCCGCCTCTTTAGGTGGACAGTCGACTACAACCCTCGGAAAGAATCGAAACTGACTACGGCCTGGATCAAGTTACCTGGCCTTCCCCTGCCCATTTACGAAAAATGTTTCGTGGATGTGATGGTATCTACTTTTGGGAGACTTCTCGATGTTGATGAACGCACCAAGGCTTGTAATGCTCTAAGGCAGTTGCGCGCTTGTATCGAAGTGGATGTTACTAAGCCTATACCAAGCGAGATATGGGTGATCCTTCCAGACAATCAAGGCTTCTGGCAGCCTGTGGTGGTGGAAACTAAACTATCTTATTGCTCTGGATGCAGCAGGCACGGTCATGTGCTGGCTGAATGCAGAAAAAGGGTTATTAGTCGGGAAAAAAAGAACAGTCAAGCACTTCTGGACGTCCCAAAGATTATCTCTAAAACAAATAATGGAGTAGTCCTAGACTCCAAGGAAAGCCCTGATATTAACCTACCAAAGGTGAAGATAGGCTGGTTTCAAAAAGAAACTCACCATTCTCAGCTAGCCCAATCTGTTAACAAGGAAAAGGAGGATGAGTGGCAAATTGTCACAAAAAAAGAAGAAGAAGGAAAAAAGGGTGTCTTCTATGGGGCAATCCCACCAGCCTCTGGTAAAGGAAACATCATCGCCAGCTACATTTTTTTGCCGAGGTAGAGGACAGTATTGAAGAGGCCACAGTCCATGGCCCTGAATCTTCATCTAATGAGCATAGTCTGCCTTCATTGGATGGACAAGATGTTATTCCGGAGCAAGGGGTTAAAGAAGAGGTCACCGTCTCTGTTGCAGCTTTGGCGTGGTATATCAACAGCCTTGAGAAAGAAATCTTAGGTATTGAAGGAAAAATGACCACCAAATCAGATTCCAAGGTATTGGAGGAAAGGAAAAATAAGAGAAGAGAGAAGAATGATCGCCTACAAAGATTAAAAAGAAGCTATGCGGAGGCTATCAAGTCAGCATTGTCATTGGAGATTTCTAGTGTTTAAGCGCCTAGTGGTCGAGAGAGCTCTATTGAGCTTTTTATAGGGTTGTGCTAGAGTTTTTAGCGAGAGAGATCTTTGCAGAGTTCTTAGTGTTTTGGGTCCTATGGATCGCAGTGTGCTTTTTTTAGTGTTTGGATCCTATGGACCTCTGTGTATCGAACCTTCACGGGCTCGGCTTTTTTAGTGGTTAAATTCCACTCAAGTATCAATGGCATACAAACCACTAAGATATTTTCATCCACGAAAATCAGTAATTAATCACTCACAGTGGCATCGAAAATTTTGATAGATCCTTCACTCCGTCAACGGTAGCTATCAGGTTAATCATCTTTCCAGAACAAGTTTGGAACTCAACCTGTTGAGGGTAAGACCAAATGAGCTTTAGCGTGTGTGCTTTCGTATGACGAGTCATTTCAGTGTAAACAGCAATTTACCTCATTAAACAAGTCAACCATGTCAGCATAGTAAGGCTTTCCTTTGATGTGCTTAATCAGAATCCTTATAATGTAACTGCGAAGAAAGATCCCATCATTGGCAATCAATGTAGCATCCTACAGGAGTCATCAAATACAATTAGTGTTCTCAGTCACAATGGTAGCGAATGGTTATTTATTTGAGTAAACAGAATAGTATTACGAACCTTAGACAGTTCAAAACGATATGGTTTGTCGCTTGGAGCTTGACCTTCATATATGATAACGTCTACCGCTTGGACATATGCATGGAGCTGCAAATTTCATTGTCATATGTATCCCAAATAAAACCACACGGTTTCAAATTCAAAAATGCCAAATCAGGACCAGGAAGTGAGTCTGAACAAAAGAATCTACCAGTTCAATGCACCACCCAAGGACACTTGCAGTAAAAATTTCATTTTCTGTCAAGTCCTTCCCTTCTTTTAGGTAGCGATAACTTTTGACAACGGAGAGTCCCTTTTTCAGGTTCCCTAAAAATATCCAAACATTTGTCATACAGACTTCTCTATAAAATCTCAACTCACAATGTAAAGTCCAGGTGCATATCGAAAATATTGTCAGATGACTACTAAATCATAATACATTAAGATTTTTGTTTCGCTCCTACCTCGAGGAACAAAGTAGTCCAGCATCTGCATTTGGGTAAAAAATTGAAATTACTAAACAGATTAACTGTATAGAAATAAGATAGTCCAGTCACTTCAAGTATGCAGTTGCATGCAAAAAAACAACAATGTTTGAGATGTTACTTGTTCAACCCATCGACGTGAGTATTCATCAAATTCAAAACCGGGATCCTGAAGAAGCTCGGATTTCAGCCCCGAGTACACCTTCAGAAACTTGAGCTTCTGAATCACAGCGCTCCTACTCCTTTCTGCCATTTGAATTACCTGGGATGGAATGAAAAATTGGGACAGTATAAATAGACTGAATCGTATATGTAGAAAACAAGCAACATTTAATTGTACAACAGCCACATGTGAGCATGTGTTTCCAGAGCTCGAGACGGAATGAGTCACTCATTCCAGAATGAGTAAATGGGACAAATCGGAATTAGCGCTAATAAGCATGGTCATCATACATCACATACAAAAGTACTGAATAAAACAAATGCTGGTTTTCTTTTGCCAAGACTAGTTTGAAACAGTTGCATTGAATTAGATAAATCTCACAACCAGAATAGGAACAATGACAGAACCCCAGAGTCAGTGAGCTTCGGATCAATACAAAAACGATAAATTTTAGAAGTTGATCAGCAAACTGAAATATAAAATCCATAATCATCATGAATACTATGCAAGAACTGACGACGTAAACAATTCAACTAAGCTTTTCAGTTGTTTAAGGCGCAATCTTGTGATTTTACACAGGATACTATTACTTAACCCACAAATAAAGCTTCAAATAATACAAACCGCTCCATGTTCTGATGGCATCTTAAATAAGAGGCTTCATAGAGCTGTTAGCTACAAACATTTATTGATTAAAGTGGGCATACACATATATTTAAATTGATATCTCGAGCCCCAATTATATTGGCTCTGTTGCGTCGATCATGCTTACTAAATGATTTTTGAGGAAAATGGTTCTTTATAGGGTGGACACACTGGCAGTTCAAGAAAAAATGACGTTGACTTTTACATGGTTGACGGTTATAATTGAAAGTAAAACTCAGCAGATTTAAATGCTACAATGTTGAATCATGTTCTGGGATACAGTAAGCAAGATGCAATGAAAAACTAGTAGTAACTTAAACTGAGCATTAAGAAATAACATATCTTATGAAAGTAGACTATAGCTAAGAAGAGGCTAGGGGCGCCAAACAGCAGCTATGGTCTGGAAGATGTCTGAAAAGTGAACCAGCCTTCTACTTCTGCCTCTTGTATATTTTAGCCAAAAATGATTTCAACAATGCTTGCACTGCGTTGCTTGGGTGAGACTCTATGGATGTTATCAGCTTCTCATAGGTACTGGCCTCATAATCAGCAAAGACACCCTGTTGTACAACAGAAAGTCAGATGTTCATTATATTATAACACAAGTTCCAAGAACGGATGGCGACTTAATTGATTCACACATCAATGCCGGAGTAATGAAGTTCAAACCTTGAGGTTAAGTTCATTATAGAGAGCTTTTACTTTTGCAACATCTTCCGAGTTATCTCTCCCATAGTGGTCCTGTGAATATTTCACTTGAGACATAAATTATTTGTTTAACCAAAAAAATAAAAAATTCAAATGAAAATATGATCTCAGCTTCACAAAGTGAAATGAGAAAGGACAAGCATTTGTTCTTACAAAGAGAACTTTCTTTTGTTCTTCATTGCATCGCTCTAGAGCTTTCACAACTAACCAAGAGCACTTGAAATCTTCAATATCTGTCCCAATCTAGTTGTGGAAAAGAAAAAGGATAAAACATGCTTAGAGATTCAAGCAAAAACATAATACACATACATAGTGACTGAACTTACTTTGCCAATTCTTTCAGGATCACCATAGCAATCCAAATAATCATCCTATGAAATGAAAAACATGCAGATTATAGAACCAAATATAGCGGAGCAATCACATGACAAAATTAAGTAAAGTCAACACACTGCAATGAGCATATAGATTGTTACCTGAACTTGGAAGTATATTCCCATGTCCACAAGGATGCTCTTGACATCAATATATTTCTCTAATTTCTCACCGGCGATGAGCAAAGCACAGGCAACCTATAGGAAAATGTGATGCCCAAAATTATACTATTATTTAGTAGTTGTTCAATTATTATGACCATCAGTGACCATTGACCAATATGGTTGAAATATGAGATCTGCCATTCAAAATGTTAGTTGAGCCAGTAGCATGCAACCCTGAATTGTCTAATTCCTATGCCAACTCACCGGAAGGTAGAATGAATAATATGCCGTCTTGTACTGGACGATACGTCGGTGACTGTAAACATTTCATCATTTCTTAATTAATGAATCCAATATTTTAAGTGTTTACATTCAAAAAGCGTAACATGGCACTTAAACCACTCACAGGGATAATGAATATTTGGATAGATCTTTTTCCCCTTCGATGGTGGTGATCAGATCTATCATCTGCCCTGAAGCAGTCTGGAACTCAACCTGTGAAAAGCATGGTGATGTAATACTGGCTCAGACACGCGCTTATTTTAAATAAATGAAGTAGTTTCGTTGCATAATTACTACCTCGTTAAACAAGTCAACTAGGTCCACATAGTAAGGCTTTGATTTGAAGTGCTTTTTTAAGATCCTTGGAATATGATTGCGTAGCAAGAGTCCATCATTCACAGCTATCATTCCAACCTAACATATTCATAACAAACGAATGAAATGAGAGTTGCCTACTCTCCAAAAGCAGTCTTCTCCTAAAGAGTGCTGAAAGAGTAGAGAAATTATACCTTAGGCACTCTGAACCAACAGGGCTGACCACGTCGGGTGTGAGAATTATCCATGATATCATCCAACACCAGGAAATATGCTTGAAGCTGCAACTCTCATTTTATGCAGAACCTCAATCAGGACTATAACCTTGCAGTAACAAAAAAACAATACCAACAAAGTGAACACACTGCGCATACCCACTCAATGCACCAACCAAGCACACTTGCGAGGAATATCTCCTCTTCTGTCATTTCCTTTCCTTCTTTCAAATACTTATAACTATCAATTACCGAGAGCCCTCTGTTCAGCTTCCCTACATTGACACAATGTTTTTGCATTAGAAGGTTTGTTTGTCACCTTCTTCCTTAGTCGTCAATGGTGCATACACAGAACCATACAGACTCAACATCTAAAACAACAACAGCAAAATATAAAAATGACAGCGGTTTCCTACCTCCAGGCACGTTATAGTCCAGCATCTGCAATAAATCAAAGAAAATAAACATTAAGAAAGGCATGCAAATAATCGAACTGTTTCAAGCACTAATACTTAATCACACTGCGATGAAGATCGACAAAGCCTAGGCTTTATAACAATCACAGTACAGTGATCAAACATGTAACCCGCTCAACTATAACTTAATCTAATCAACAACGAAGCCAAACATTACAAAACCAAAATCTAATTAACCGGCCACCAATAGAGTTTCCAACCAAAAGAAGATTAGAAAAAATCATGAAAGAGAGGAATACGAAGGTCCATTACCCGATCAATCCACTGGCGAGAATCATCGGTGAATTCGAACGCCGGATCCTGAAGCAACTCCGATTTCAGCAGCGAGTAAACCTCGAGAAACTTGGATCTCAGATCGACTCCGCGCCCGTTCGCCACCGCCATGGATTCCAACCAATCGTCACGCGTCAACGAGGATAAGTAGCGGATGTTTGAGACGAAGTAAAGGGACGAGAGGTGAGTGGGGGGAAATGGAGAGGATGATGAGTAGTGTGATGTTGATGTTGTGGTTGTGGTTGGGGGTGGGGCTGTTGGGGATTTGAGGAAGTTAGTGAGTGCTGCCACACGTCGGGCGCTGGCGTTTTGGGGATTTGTGATTGAACGCATCACTGTCGATGCTGAGTTTGCATTTATTGAATGTTCGACTGGCTTGTAGACTGTAGTTTAAGGAATTCCCTACGAGTAGCGTTCCGAGAACGACTAGGGAATAGGGGGATGCAAGCTAGTACCTAATTACACAATAAATTCGGTCAAGATATAATCGGTATGAATAGACACGTAAGGCCAATATATTTGCACGCCAGAACATGGTCTCGGTAATTTTAAGACGGTAACTACCGAATAGGTACATGTAAAAGTATGTGTGTGTATCTATTGAGCACGTAACTCTTGTTTTATTGACACTCCCTATATGGCTATATATATATATATATATATATATATATATACACGATGTGTGTGTGTGTTTGTGACATGACATCGATGCTTTAAAGCTTGAAGCAACCGCATGTCACGCTCCCAGCCTTTGGATACTCTACTCTTTGTCCGTCCGAAAAGAGTGCATTGGGTTCATCCCCATCACTGCTGACTTTGCTGCGAGGTGTGCTGCTGCTGCGCAGGGAAGCAAGATCAATCATCTGCGTATCCACTTCCTTCCCTTCGCTTATGACCTTCACGTCACAGTACTCTGGTGCATGCTGTAAAATCTGATCAGCAATGCCACTTCCTGATCTCCTTGACTTGGATTTCCTACTTGCGCATAATTATTTAATGGTTATGTTGATGTAATTAATATTGCTTCCACTAATCTATCACTCCCCTTTGAAGTAATAAGTCCCAGTATTTATGTACCTTGAATAACACCTGCTGGTTCCAAGCACTAGTTTTCTTATATTGACTACTGGGATTAGCTCTTGAATTGCCTTCCCCACTGTATCGCTCTCGATCAGCATGGTGTCCACCTTCACCTGGTTCAAAATAATGCAACACATAAAACATAGTGGTACACAAGATACAACCTCTAAAAAGTACATAGCCGTGAAGACTCGGTATCCATCCATACCTTGTCCTACACATGCATACACAATGCGGAGTTATTATTTGAACATATAATGATTGTGAACCTCATCGCTTGTGAACGGACACAAAACCAATCGACAAAATACTTTGTACTCCTCAATGCATTGCGCTAGGACAAACTCATTATATATTTGTTAAGGTCTACGTTTTATCGGACATCATACGCCTTATATTCATCTCAAACATGTTTTTCAGCCGAATGCCAGTCACCTTCAACATCCAAACATAGTTTGAAAATAATAGAAATTACCAAATGCATAATGACAACACGAGAGTGTAAAAAACAATTATTTCCACATATTTCCGAAATTTATGCATGTAAACTATATCAAATTCCATTTTCAACTAATTTTGCAATTCTGAGTATACCTTGTAGTCAGAACACATTGAAATGAACTTCTGAAGAAGTTCCCTCCTCTTGCCCCTTTCCTGAGCCATATAGTTCTTCACTTGACCTGGACTCACTTGACTCTTCGGCAGATTCCCCACTGTTTCAGGCGTAATCACCACACACAAGGTTACTTTACAATTCAATTATTCGAAGCCCTAAATCAGTCCTCCACGGCACAAATTTCTCACAAAACAACAATCGAACAGTTCAACACTATGAATTAAGCGAATTCGAACTCTAAACCACTTACAAGGAGTCGGAATATAGCGCAGCACAGGGAACACATGGATCAGGTAAACAAACGTCGCCGTATCCACCACAGCGTGCCGTAGCGCCCATGCCAGCGCATCTACGCTCGCCTCATCCTTCCCGACCGCCACGTACACATTATCCTCTCCGCCATTCACATCAAACGAAAACAAGCTTCCTTCCACATCTTCCTTAATCGGCGCCATCGCGCGGCTGATCTCAAACAGCTCACTCGCATCCTCCTCCTCCTCCACATCCACCTCCTCGATCTCACTGATTCCCGAATTGCTCCGCCAGAACGTGAACTCACCGATTTCGCTATCGCCGTTCGCCGCCGCTTCCGTCCGCATGTGCTGCGGCGAGGTAGCCGTTTCCGTTACCTCCATTTCCTGAGAAACAGTTGTTAATCGGGCTCGGTGCTAATAGAGAAGAGAGATAAAAGAGAGAAGACGCGGTGATGGTTTTCAGTCGCGTTTTGGATTTTGGTGTTGAACAGTCTCTGCCAGTTTGTGTTTCTAACGTTGAAGATATGAAGCCATTTTTTCTTAATATTTTGAAATGATATGAAGCCATTTATTAAATGGCGCAATGTGTCATACAAATATATTTTTTATATCAATAATTGTAACAGGAAATAATTGTGGAAATGGAAATAGAATGTAACAAAATGATTTTTCATTGATGTTTATCAATAATTGCAACAGGAAATAATTGTGGAATTCATTGATGTTTATAATGTTATGTGGACTATTAAAAAAACAGAACAATAAGTATAAAATATTAAATTTTTTTGTTAATTTTTAGTATTGAGCCTCAACCTTAGTTTAAAACAATATACTTTCAGAAGTTTAATATTGAAAACAATTCATTATTAACTTGTGCTTATTTAATGTAAATAACTTTGTTATCTCGTATTTGATTTTCTTATTTATATAACGTATATTTTGATTTAGTTTTTGATAAGCAAGTAAATTAATTTATAATTTAATTAATATTACTGATACTCCATTTTACGAGTCATAGAAATTTTTTAAAATCAAGTTGTAGAAAACATTTGTAATAAGCGAAATATATATGTGATGTTGCTTGTGGAATATAAAATTAGATTGCCGACTATTTTAAGCGATTAACTATGCGTTGTATATTTAATCAGTATGGAATATGCGAATATGCGACTGCGAGGAAGCCGTGAAAATGATGTGATATTGGAAGTTGTCAATGGCTTTTTGCTTATTATTAAGGTCGCCAATGATTCATTCGATTTTGCTAACACTTGGTCTTTAGTTACTTTAATTATGTGTGGTCAATAATAATATTTTATATTTTATAAAGTAAAAAGTACAGTTTGCGCCTCAAATTACCACATGTTTCCCAACCTCTTGCACGAAGTACTATATAATAGTTATCGAACAAAGAGCAAACTACAAATTAAACCTTTTCCGGATGAAAAACAAGAGTCAAACAAAGTGAAACATTTTTCATTGTTCATTCCGTTAGTCTCTGGTTAAGAGGGTTAATTGCTGTTAAACCTTTCCAATTCAAAGTTTTTTATTTTTTTGATACATTTTTTTTTATTTTTTTTATTTTATATTATATGAGCACTTTTTTATTCTGGTACAATCATTAGACTTTGGAGCACGGACCATGCAAGGTACCAACCCGGATTGATACTTGAATCGTCCACATTAAAACACAGGTCATTATGGACATATCAATCCCAAAAAGATGTGCGATTCCCAAGCCATTAATGCTGTCGCCAAACATCAAATGTTGCCGCCCAAGAAATAAATGTTGCACAAGGCTCAACTATGCAAAACTACGGCTGCTCAAGAATCAACTATGATTGCACAAGGCTTGATGATGGCTGCACAAGAGTCAACAAACACAAGACTTTAATTTGCTTTTCTAGTACAAATACCACATTTCTATTTCGTTAGAAAGGACCTTACTTTTAAATTTGTTTTTCACATGAAACTTAACCAAGTGTTATTTCAATATCAATGAGAGATTTCTCTACCCATTGCTTTTGTAATTTCTTAGTGTTATTGCAAAACGATCGTTCGACGACAACCTTATCTGTGCTTTTCCACTTCGTGAGTGGTTGTGTGGTAAGAAAAATTAGAGTGTGGTTAGGCGGGTACTTGTCGCAGGTTATTGCACTAGCATTGGTTGGCATCAAGACTCATCGGGTTGCACTATTATCCAAATTTGATCTTAGTTGAAGTTGGTGGCAGCAACATAACTTCTATAAGTGACATCAAATATTCCCGTTGTTCAGATCCCATGTCGTGAAGATCGAAACCTACCCCCGTATCAATTACACACCTCCACGCATCATGCAAGCAACACCTGCATGACACAACACGTCCATAAAGGACAGACAACACCTCCACGAAGGAGGAACAACACGTCCATGCCGAGGCGGGACGAAGAACACCTCACGAAGGAGGAACAATGCATCCATGCGTTAGCGGGATGAAAAGCACCCCTCCACAAAATTGTGGTAATGGAAATGCAACGGTATGGTTTGAACCCTTAACCTTTCTATTGCAAGACAAATGTTCTACCAACTCAACCACTACTTTATTGACAATTCAAAAATTATTAAATGGTGTTAAATAGAGAGTAGGTGTAATTAATTTTTATAAAAAATATCAAAAGTATCCTTCCACTCTTCCCATCCATTATTTTTAACTTCTCCATCAACCAATCTATTGCCCTAAACACATACCTCTAGTTGGTAGGTAGTAGCTTGTGGAGCAAATGTGTAGTTTGCACCCTATTTTGCACTTATTGTCATTCTAAAAAAATTAGAAAAGGATGATAATTCGGGGTTCCAATCTGTACTTTTTTCTAAAATAAAATCGATATAAGGTGAATGTGTCAGTGGCTTAATTATAGTTGTGCATTATTTTTAACGTGTTGTAACTCAGGACTAATTACTTAATCCAATTCCGTTGTTGTGATTCAATTAATCAACCCTAAATTCGGTTTGGAACTAAAAAACTTGCGAAAAAATAAACAACACTAAGATTTTATAGTGGTTCACCTCTGGATGAGAGACTAATCCACTCGAGCTCACTAGTTCAGCCGATTTCACTATGTAAATGCCTCGAAACCGACCGAATCATCACCGGAGTACACAATCCGATTACAAGCTTCACAAGCCAATACACTTCGCTCTCTCTATGGACCAAGCTATACTGATCAATCGAACGCCAAACCTTGTGCGAATGCCAAACCTTGTGCGAATGCCAAACCTTGTGCGAACGCCATGCGAGTTGAAGCCCCCTATCAATTCCTCAGTACGATCACGACTTGAGGACGAACGTAATGGATTTGTGTTTCTGTGCTCGAATGAACCCTAACAGCTCGAAGAACGCTGCTTAAATATGGATTTCTCCAGATGCAATCCTGTCCATCCAACTCGTCTAATCTCGCTCGTCCATTTCGAATCTGGTACGCGCCTTGGATTCGTCTTGCGTGGCACGCTCTGAATGGCTCGCGGTGTAAGAAACTCCAACGGCTCGTACCGACGCCCACGTGCTTCAGCAACGGCCTTCAGCTCTTTAGCAACGACTCCTTAAACGCGCCTATATTTGAACCCGCTTCAGCGACGACTGCTTCGACGCTTCAGCGACGCTCCGCTTGATAATTAGCAACGAGTTCAATCCCTGCAGCAAAAATAACAGCTTTATTCCTTCAATCCTCCACCTAAAGCAGCTATTCCTTTAAGCCACTTTCGGCCTTCAACTTAGCTCCGAAAACCATTTACATAGTGAATCAAACTGAGCTCTTTCATTGCTCAACCTGCAACAAATCACTCCACATACAAAAGTTTCAAGCAAAGCTTGAACTTGGTGTGAGTAACAATTTTGGTCCCCATGTCTACTAAATTATACTCAGTTCCAACTTTATCCACCACAACATCACCATTTTCTATTTTATCTCTAACACTTAATATCAATATGCTTTGAACGTTCATGATAAACAGGATTTTTACTTAAGCATATAGCAGATTGGCTATCACACTTAACAATGGCAGTTTCATTAAACAACTTAGCTTCACTTAACATACCCTGTAACCACATTGCTTCTTTCACATCATCACACAAAGCTATATATTCAGACTCAGTAGAAGAAATGGTGACAGTGGACTGAAGTTGGGACTTCCATGAAACACAGCAAGCACCAAGAGTAAAATATAAGGCAGTTGTAGATTTCCTAGTGTCTCTATCACCACCAAAATCAGCATCAACATACCCAATCAATTTTAAATCATCCTGTCTCTTTTTATAACACAAATCCGCATCCAATGTGCTTCTTATATATGCAAATCAATGTTTCAGAGCCAACCAATGCTCAGGTCCTAGGTTGGGCATAAATCTACTTAACAATGATATGACATAAGACAAGTCAGGTCTAAAACTAATCATAGCATACATGACAGACCAATAGCATTAGCATAAGGCACATTTTCCATCTTTGCAAACTCAATATCAGAGTTAGGACTTTGTGACTTGGACAGAATAAAATGAGGAGCTAATGGCACTTGTACAGGTTTACAATCAAGACTACTAAACTAAGATACTATCTTCTCTAAGTAAGGTCTTTGATGTAGTTTTAGAAAGAATTTACTCCTATCTCTATCAATAACCATGCCCAATATTTTCTTAGCATTTCCTAAATCTTTCATGTCAAATTTTGAGCTTAATTGAGATTTCAGCACCTTAAACTTATCAACTGACTTGCTTATCAACAAGATATCATCCACATATAGCAGCATATAGACAGGACAATTATCAACAGATGCATAGTAGAAACATGGATCATAATTACTTCTCACAAATCCCAGTTTCAACACATATGAATCAAACCATTTATACCACAATCTTGGGTTTTGTTTCAAACCATACAAAGATTTTTTCAAATAACAAGCATGTTCAGGATATTTTTTATCTACAAAACCAGGAGGTTGCTTCATGTATATTTGCTCATCTAACTCTCCATGAAGGAAAGCAGTCTTAACATCAAGTTGTTCAAGTTCTAAGTCATTTATGGCAACCAATGCAAGCATGATTCTATTAGTCTTAAACTTAACAACTGGTGCAAATATCTCATGGTAATCAATACCTTCTTTCTGGGTAAAACCATTGGCAACCAGCCTTGCTTTGTACCTTGGTGGATCTTCATCCTTGATCCTGAACAGCCATCTGCAATCAACCAGTTTATGGTATTCTGGCTTTTTGACCAGAACCCAGGTTTGGCTAGTCTTATGAGACTCCATCTCATTAAGCATAGCAGCCTTCCATTTCTCACTATCCCTACCCTCAATGGCTTCCTGGTAAGTATTAGGTTCATTTTTTATTTCTTTAGCAGCTAATAGGCCAGTGGATACTAGATCAGCTTGGGAATATCTAGTGGGTAACCTAGGCTCTCTTATAGGCCTATCTCTAGCAAGCTATCAGTCAGCTAACACATCTTGGGTAGCATTCTCATATGTCTCCACCTGATCTACATTCTCAGCATGTTCATTAGGTTCATTTTGGTCATTGCCTGGATTTGGTTGGGGCATATCTGGCTCTAGCTGGTGGTCTACCCGATTAGGGTGCTCATGGTTTTTAGAAGGGTCAATATCAAACAGGGATCTATCAGATGGTGGTGCAGGGGAGGCCTCATTATTGGCATTACTATAATTCTTATATGGGAAGGAATTCTCATAAAAAATAACATCTCTACTGATTAGTATTTTAATTCCCGTAGCATTCATATCCCTCAATCTATACCCTTTAGTACCCATTGATCTTTGATAACCTAAGAAGATGCACTTAGTTGATCTAGGATCAAGTTTCCCCTTCCTAGTATGAGCATAAGCAGCACACCCAAAAATCTTTAACTCCCTCAGATCAGGTTTCTTACCATTCCACAGTTCCATAGGACATTTGAAATCAAGCATCCTATTAGGACTTCTATTAACAAGATATGCAGCAGTACATAATGCTTCACCCCAAAAAAGACTTAGGTAAATCAGAAGTGAACAATAAACATCTCAGTTTTTCAAGTAAAGTTCTGTTCATTCTCTCAGCCACTCCATTTTGTTGTGGAGTTAATCTCACAGTTTTGTGTTTCAAAATACCATGTTCAATGCAGAAATTATCAAACTCAGCATTGCGAAATTCCAAGCCATTATCAGTCCTTAATGCCTTAACCTTTTTACCAGTCTGATTTTCTTCTAACAGTTTCCAATCTTTAAACTTAGTGAAAGCCTCATCTTTGGTTTTTAACAGGAAGGTCCACACTCTCCTAGAGTAGTCATCTACAATGCTCAGAAAATACTTATTCCCACCATGCGTTTCATTAGACTCAGGTCCCCACAAATCAGCATGCAAATACTCTAGAATCGCCTTACTTGAGTGAACTCCACTGATGAACTTCAGCATGTGCTGTTTGGCCAGGACACAATGTTCACAAAAGGGCAACTGAGTCACCTTTTCAGCAAGGATACCTAGCTTATTCAGGCACTCAAGTCCCTTGTGGCTCATGTGTCCTAGTCGAAGATGCCACTTTACAATTGCATCTTCACAAATAGCAAGACAGGCTTCCTTAGTTCCACCATGGTATGAACCATCAAGTATATATACACTGCCAGCTTTATTACCAGTTAATACTTGCTTATCATTCTTAAACACAGTAATAACACCATTCATAGCAGTATAGGAACAACTAGAATCATCAAGTGAACCAAGGGAAATCAAATTTATTCTCAGGCCGACACATATCTCACTTTGGTTAAAGTAACCAACTTACCATTGTTTAATTTCAGGTTTATGCTACCTATTCCCCTGACCTTACACACATTATTATTTATCATGTATACATTTTCACTGGCACGGAGGGCTATGCCATCAAACCAGTGTTTATTTGGTCACATATGAATAGAACAGCCTGAATCTAATACCCATTCACCACCCCACAGATGATAGTTAGAACCTCTGGTGATGAGTTTATTATCAGATGTCAAGGCCAGGTAGTTTTCAGAGTTCCCAGGGTTCTTTGGCCTAGCTAACCACTTATGGCAATTCCTCTTAAAGTGACCTACCTTCCCACAGTGATAACACTTAACCTGAGATGACTGACCTGGTTTGGAATTTCTATCAGACTTGGACTTAGGCTGGAACTTATTTCTATTAGATTGAAATGAGGGCTTCCCAGACTTAACAAATAGACCTGCACAAATCTGGGTCAGCCCGACCAGCCCGACCTGTTCGCCCGGTCATTTTGACGGGCTTGGACATACATTATAGCCCGACGAACCAGCCCGACCCGGACCGTATTTCTATTAGGGCCGGGCCTGAACACCTATTTTAGCCCGACCGGGCTAAAAAAGCCTGCCCGTTAACCCGCAAAAAATTAAACCTAATGATTATTATTAATTAGTGTTTAATCTGATTGTGTATCAGATTGTGTATCATAATAGAAAGAGAACAAAAAAGAAAAAGAAACACTAAACACTAAAACACAGAATGTGGTTTTATTATGATACACAATTTGATACATTTGTATTGTGAGTCTATCAAATTTTGAATCATGGACATTATTTTGTTAATGTTTTGGTTAATCTATTATTATACATCAATAGACATAAAAATGTACTACTTTTGCACAGAGAATTGTTTATTTTTATTCAATTTATACAAGAAACTTAAATATGTATTAACATATATTTGTACCGGGTTGGCCCGATGGGTAACCCGGTCCAGTAAATGAGCGGGCTTGGACATAATTTTAAGCCCGAATTGAACAGGCAGGTTTAGCCCGGCCCGGTTGTATGGACTATAAAATAGCAAATAGCCCGGTCCGAACCCGCATTTGTGCATGTCTATTAACAAACAAACCAGAAGCAGACTTAGCTTTTTGATTTTTAAGCTCTAGTTCTCTAGTTTTCAAAGAAGCACAAAATCTATCAGAAGTAGGCACATCACCAGTGTATTGAAATGCATCCATAACAACATGATATGAATCAGGAATAGAGTTCATCAAGATCATCACAAGACTAACATCATCAAGTGCATGTGGAGCATCCCTAAGCATTAGAGACATTTTAAGAACTCATCTAGATTTTCATCAATAGTTTTAGCAGCATTCATTTTGAAGGCAAACAAGGATGCTTTTAAGTATGATAGATTAGGTGCTACTTGATTGGCATGCAAAGACTCAAGTTTCTTCCACATAGCAATGAGAAATTTGCAGTCACATACCTTTCTGATTATATATTGTCCCCAAGGCTCAATATAATTAGGTTATAAGCCTCCACCTCAATATCAACCTTTCTCTTCTTGTCTTCTTCAGACCATTTAGTGGCTTCCTCCTCAAGCGCCACCAACACCTTGTGCTGGGACAAGACAGCCTTCATTTTGAGACACCAGACTTGGAAGTCTCCATTGCCATCATACGGTGCAATCTCCACCCTTGCTTGAACTATTTTCACCTGAAAAGCAAAAATAGTCTCTTATGAGTATCAATACAATCAAATAGGGTAGAATCAACAACAATATCAGCCAAGAATCAACAAACTCGCTCTGATACCACTGTTGTAACTCTGAACTAATTACTTAATCCAATTCCGTTGTTGTGATTTAATTAATCAACCCTAAATTCAATTTGGAATCAAAAAACTTACGGAAAAATAAACAACAACAAGATTTTATAGTTGTTCACCTCTGGATGAGAGGCTAATCCACTCGAGCTCACTAGCTCAGTCGATTTCACTATGTAAATGCCTCAGAATCGACCGAATCGTCGCCGGAGTACACAATCCGATTACAAGCTTCACAAGCCAATACACTCCGATTTCTCTATGGACCAAGCTATACTGATCAATCGAATGCAAAACCTTGTGCGAACGCCGTGCGAGTCGAAGCCCCCTATCAATTCCTCAGTACGATCACGACTTGAGGATGAATGTAATGGATTTGTGTTTCTGTGCTCGAATGAACCCTAACAGCTCAAAGAACGCAGCTTAAATATGGATTTCTCCAGATGCAATCCTGTCTGTCCAACTCGTCCAATCTCGCTCGTCCATTTCGAATCCGGTACGTGCCTCGGATTCGTCCTACGTGGCACGCTCTGATTGGCTCACGGTGTAACAAACTCCTACGGCTCGTATCGACGCCCATGTGCTTCAGCAGCGACTTTCAGCTCTTTAGCGTCGACTCCTTAACACGCCTATATTTGAACCCGCTTCAGCGACGACTACTTTGACCCTTCAGCGACGCTCCGCTTGAGCATTAGCAACGACTTCAATCCCAGCAGCAAAAATAGCAGCTTGATTCCATCATAATGCTTTCATGTTTATGATGGAAACTCGAAAATGGGAAATGTGTGCAAGCTTTGTATTATTGAAAGGAAAGGAAAAATGCTCAAAAGAATTTGATACAATAGCTAAATAATGTATCGAAGGTTAAATGTGTTCACAAAGCTTAGCCCATTTACTACTCTACTATGACCAAGAAAAGACTCATTTCATATATTTTTTAATGATGAGAAAGATACCTAAGTGTCACGGCCCAAAACCTTGAAGTAGACTTAACCCAAGGAAAGAGTTGGGCTGGGCCAAGACATGCCCAAAAGACTAAGTGTTGAATCCCAACACTTAGCCCAACTAAAAGAGCCCAAAAGGAGAGGAGGTTCATCCAGGTTCTAGAGAACTCCAAAAGAGTGAAGAACATCCTTGAAAGAGTAGAGAACCTTTTAGAAGCCCTAGATTTGTATAGAGAATTCTAGAGGGCAAATCTTAGTCATAGATTAGGATTAATCTCCACCGTCCATTAAGGAGGTGGAAGTGTATATAAAAGAGGAAGATCCACTCCTCCAAACCATCCAAGAATTCCCAACACTTGTAACACACTTGTAATATTCTCTTGTGATAAATACAAGTTCTCTTCTCTAAGAGTCTTGTACTTCTTTCTTGTTCTAGCCAAGGAGTTGCGACTTTGGGAGGCTGACTTAGCATCGAAGTGCTAAGGCCGCACGTGATTTCGGGTTCATGAAATTAAGCACGTGACAGCTGGTATCAGAGTGAGGTTCTATGCCAAAGTTATGTCCGAGAGTATGGAACGGGGCCAATCAAAAAGCACGTAAAGCAGCAGGGATGATGTTCCATTGGGATCATCACAAGACACCACGGTGCAAGAGGTTGCTCTCGATACCTCTGTGTCCCCGACTCATAGGGAGAGATCAAGGGATTTAATAGCCGTTCTCGACTCACGTCTTACCCACTTAGAGGAAAAGGCGGGGGAGATGGGTGACTAGTTGGAGGAACTGGAAACCAAGGTGGATACGTTAGGCGTGAGGGTTGATCGCCTAGAGGAAGAGGTTCCAGCTATCCACGAGTCTTGAAGTTGGCGCTATCATCAATTCAGGTGAAAATGTGAGAAGAGTTCAGGGGTGAACTCACCAAGCAGCACCTGGCCCATGAGACGGTGCTCAACATCGCACAGGTACGTGTCGAAGAACTTATGGGAGAAATTGCGTTAATGCGTGAAGCCCATGAAAAGGAGATCAATGGCGTTCTTGCACGCAAAAAGGAGATGCACGAAGAACTAAGTCACGGTGGATCACTGGGTACTGTGAGCCGGACGATGGAGGCTAGGCCAATTGACGTGCCAAAACCTAAGAGCTTTGGAGGGATGCGCAATGCGCGAGATATTGACAACTTCCTATGGGGGCAGGAACATTACTTTGAGGCCACCGGGGTCGTTGAGGAGTAAACCAAGATAAGGACGGCAGCCCTATACCTCATGGATACCGCTATGCTATGGTGGAGAAGAAGGTGAGGTGACTGACGGGAGCGTCGGTTGCACTGTCGTTAGGGTGCAATGCGTCTCGTACAAATAAATTTATAATGTCCACTACTCGCGACTTAACTACTGGGTAGTAAGGGTAAGTAGGGGTCGAACCCAAGGGAATTAGGGGGATAGATTGTTCGTTACGGCTTACACGGTGCGTGATTTTAGGTCGAGTGTGGACTTACTGCTAATTACTAAACTACTGTTTTTGGGTTTTTTGGGGTTTTTTGTGCGTAAAGTAAATACAGAAAATAAATACTGAAATTAAATACAGAAAATAAAGGAGTTGAGGGTTAGAAGACTTACAGTGGGTGATGCGTGATTGTTGATTCCTCCGGTATGTGAGTGGTTGGTGGTTGTGTTTGATTGAGCAGTTATACTAGGAAATTAAATACAGGGGGTGTTTGCAATTGAAAGAGCGTATTCGGTTTCAGGTATTCTTGTATTATCACATGTTTATTAGTTTAGTAAATCTTCTAAGTATTCAAACGATGAATCGAGGCTAGCGATAGCTCAAGACTTGCAACATCGGCTAAATCACACTTGTTCTATTTAGACTAGCGCCAGTACCTGTTAGGTACGCTAGTCTATGTGCATCCACCTGCTCTCCTGTTACGGTTTCCCATAATGGTTTTTTAAATATAGTCGACCTCTTTCAGATAGCTTTGTCTGTTACGACCTCCCCTATCCAGGTGTGATCACGAATATCTTAAGAAAGAGCTTACGAAGTTGGACCCCTAATGGTCACATTCCCAAAATCGTTCACTCTACCTTAGAGACATTCTGACTTTTATATGGCACATAGAACAAGTATTGAATACTAAGAAAATAAACTAAGCTAATTAAACATTAAATAATACAAGATTATACCTTCCGCCGAATGAGGAGTTTAGCCTCGCCTGTCCATGGAGGAGGGCGCCTAGCCAAATATCGTAACTTTATTGATCCAAACCAACTTACAAAATATTACAAAATGTAGAGAGATAAGTGATTGTGTATGGAATGGTTTTTTGGATGATAAAATGAGGAGGGGTGAGCCTCCTTTTATAGGAGAAATGGGAGGAAATGGAGGGCTAGGATTCATTTGATCCAAGGGTGGAGAATGAGGCATGGATGAGCCAAGGAGGCGCCGCCACTTGGCGGCGGAGGAGTGGTGGAGGAGCAGCCGCCGGTGGGTGGTTGTGGTGGAGGAGCAAATGGTGGTGGAAGCCACCTCCCAAGCAAGTCATCAAGTCATCCAAGGAGGAGAGAGGAGGAACATGTGGTGGAGGAGCCACCACATGGCGGCGGCTCATTGGGCGGAGGAGAGCCGGTCATCCATGGAGGAGGAGGGAGGAGCCGCCGGTGGTGGGTGGTGGTTTTGGGGTGGTTTTCCTCTTTGGCCACCTCTTCTCCAAGTCACAAGTCATCTTGCCCATATGTGAGTTTTGTACAGTTTTGCACTGTCTTTTCACAAAACTGTCAGTGTAATTTGGCACTGGGTTGACTTGATTCCATCTCTGCACAATTTGTGATGAGTGATTCATCGTCAGGATCCTTGATATTTCTTTAGTCGGCATATGATCTTGACCTTGAATCAACTCCTTATATCTTTTCTGTGCTAAAAGCCTCTCCTTAACGTGTTTTCACTTTAATCTCTAAAATGCCCTGTGGAAATATATCGGGACTAACAAGTGGATGTTAGACAGACAAACAGTCTAACTTGGGGGGTTTATCTGTGTTTTTGATTCGTATAATTGTGGTCCATCAAATCACCCCCCACTTTTAGTTGTTCGTCCCGAACAATGCTTTATATGGGCGTCACTATGTAAGTTGGTTTGAAGTATGAAATTAAGTTTGCGGTACTCGATTTCTCCTAATTCATGCATTACTACTTATAGCCAATTTAAACTGTAAAAATAATTAGAAGTAACTTGATACGTGTACCTTCGTGCCGAGATGCGAATTATTCCGGATGTTTCGGGAGATAGCCCTTTTTAGGCTCTTGGACTACACCCTCGGGACCGTCTCGCACTATATGGTTTTCTTGTAGCTTTCTCTAGCACGTGATTCGATTCGGGTTTCAGTGAGTTGAGCCTTTTTGATTTTCTTTTTTCTACTTTGGCGAGGGACTAGCTTTTTTTTGTAGTGATTCTGCCTCTGTCTTTTTGAGTGCTTCACTTTTGCTCGGTTAAAACCTTCACAATTTTTTGGGCCTTAGGCCTCTTTTGATTTTCTTCTTTGAGTTTTTTGCTCCTTTGTGACTTGCTAGTCCATTTTGTCAGCCTTCTTGGGAGGTCCAATCATCGCCCGCAAGCCTATGGAAATACCTCCCCTCTCCTCTCGTCTTCGTCGTTTCGCGCGGGTCAAGATGAGGGTCGCTCATTTATTTTCTCGGCTATTTTGACTAGAGAGAGGACGGTCTGATTCCCGTCCTCGCCTTTGCATAGATGCTTCCTGGCGGAGTTTGACTCAATTGTTCACTGAAAATCCGAAGTGCAGCCTCCACTGACTTCGAAAACCATATAGTTTGATTTGATCCTTTAAGTGCTTGCCAAGCCTCTCTAGGGCAATTTCTATCAACTCCACATCCCTAGGTTATCTCAACACAAAGGGACAAATGAAAAGTTACATTCTAAGTTTTTAAACAGTTTGCCTTTTCATAAGGTTGATGCATGAATCATGATCTATCTTTTTCACATTCTTAAGTTCATACTTTCAAAAAGATACTTTTTTTTAAAAAAAGAAAAAACATGCATTGGTTCTCACCCCCCACTTTTGAACGAAGGCAAGCCTTAGTTCAAAAGTCATGCAAATATATATAGGAGAAGGAAATGACTTTAGGAAAAAAGAAGAGCAGAACTCCCTTTAAGGTGTCGAGTGAACGACATGGCATGAGGCTGGATAATCGAGGGAGTTCGGCTGGGGCCTTAAACTCTCAGCGCAGGCCCGGTAAATTCACGGAAGCTGCCTGGCTGATCTGATCCTTGCTCCGAAACTTAATTCCTACATGTAAGACATTTCTTCTGGACAAAAAGATGGGTGAGAGCGCTTATTGAAAATTAAAATGACAGAAAGTAAGATAGTGTCGGGTTACCTCCCGACTAGTGCACTTGTTTAACGTCGTTGGCTCGACAGTACCTTGTTCTGGATCATTGGTTGGGATCCCATGGGTGGCTTTGGTCGAATTTTGTCACCATTCTTGTGTTACTTCCGGTACTCTCTATGTCTGATTCTTCTGATGGCTCGGAAGTTTCTTCTGATGGTTCGGATGTGACTTCCTCTGTAGTCTCTTCTTCTGAGCTTTCTATATCTGATTCGTTCATCACATCCTCTGAACTGTTTCTTTCTGGACTGGCCTCGATATTTTGTGTTCCTTCATTTGGTTGAGGTACTGGCCTTCGTATTGTAGTTCCGGCCAAGCTGTCTATCACATCCCATACCTGAGTCAGGGATAAGTGTGCGGTTGTTCCTCCTACAGCGTTATTGAGCCTTGAGAACTCCTCAGCCCTCATCCCGCAAAGGAATTTTTGAAGAAGAAAAACCTCCGTGAATCCATGGTGCGGGCAGCGCGAGATCATGGCGTCATAATTCGTGTAGTACTCGCCCAAGGTCTCATCCCGGGATTGTTGAAGGTTCAGGATTTTCTCGCGGGTTTCTTGGCGTAAGGATGGTGGGGAGAATTCTCTTAGGAATGGTGCGCAGATGTCCACGAAACGTGCTGCACTACTAGCGGGTGATGTGTAATACAAAATTGTTGCGAAATCCGTTAGAGAGAATTTAAAGCATTTAAGCTTAAATTCCTCTAACGTTTCATTCTCAGGTTTTATGTGGCAGCAAACATAGTGAAAGCTTCAACAGTGTAGTACTGGATCTTCTGCATCCGTTCCTTTGAACAGTGGAAGGTGCCGTGTTGTCCATGCATACGAGGGTGGTTGAGTCATGAGGTCATGTGAGGTGAAGAACAACTATCCGATGGCTAATTCCCCGGCAACGGCGCCAATTTGACGGGAGCGTCGGTTGCACTGTCGTTAGGGTGCAATGCGTCTCGTACAAATAAATTTATAATGTCCACTACTCGCGACTTAACTACTGGGTAGTAAGGGTAAGTAGGGGTCGAACCCAAGGGAATTAGGGGGATAGATTGTTCGTTACGGCTTACACGGTGCGTGATTTTAGGTCGAGTGTGGACTTACTGCTAATTACTAAACTACTGTTTTTGGGTTTTTTGGGTTTTTTGTGCGGAAAGTAAATACAGAAAATAAATACTGAAATTAAATACAGAAAATAAAGGAGTTGAGGGTTAGAAGACTTACAGTGGGTGATGCGTGATTGTTGATTCCTCCGGTATGTGAGTGGTTGGTGGTTGTGTTTGATTGAGCAGTTATACTAGGAAATTAAATACAGGGGGTGTTTGCAATTGAAAGAGCGTATTCGGTTTCAGGTATTCTTGTATTATCACATGTTTATTAGTTTAGTAAATCTTCTAAGTATTCAAACGATGAATCGAGGCTAGCGATAGCTCAAGACTTGCAACATCGGCTAAATCACACTTGTTCTATTTAGACTAGCGCCAGTAACTGTTAGGTACGCTAGTCTATGTGCATCCACCTGCTCTCCTGTTACGGTTTCCCATAATGGTTTTTTAAATATAGTCGACCTCTTTCAGATAGCTTTGTCTGTTACGACCTCCCCTATCCGGGTGTGATCACGAATATCTTAAGGAAGAGCTTACGAAGTTGGACCCCTAATGGTCACATTCCCAAAATCGTTCACTCTACCTTAGAGACATTCTGACTTTTATATGGCACATAGAACAAGTATTGAATACTAAGAAAATAAACTAAGCTAATTAAACATTAAATAATACAAGATTATACCTTCCGCCGAATGAGGAGTTTAGCCTCGCCTGTCCATGGAGGAGGGCGCCTAGCCAAATATCGTAACTTTATTGATCCAAACCAACTTACAAAATATTACAAAATGTAGAGAGATAAGTGATTGTGTATGGAATGGTTTTTTGGATGATAAAATGAGGAGGGGTGAGCCTCCTTTTATAGGAGAAATGGGAGGAAATGGAGGGCTAGGATTCATTTGATCCAAGGGTGGAGAATGAGGCATGGATGAGCCAAGGAGGCGCCGCCACTTGGCGGCGGAGGAGTGGTGGAGGAGCAGCCGCCGGTGGGTGGTTGTGGTGGAGGAGCAAATGGTGGTGGAAGCCACCTCCCAAGCAAGTCATCAAGTCATCCAAGGAGGAGAGAGGAGGAACATGTGGTGGAGGAGCCACCACATGGCGGCGGCTCATTGGGCGGAGGAGAGCCGGTCATCCATGGAGGAGGAGGGAGGAGCCGCCGGTGGTGGGTGGTGGTTTTGGGGTGGTTTTCCTCTTTGGCCACCTCTTCTCCAAGTCACAAGTCATCTTGCCCATATGTGAGTTTTGTACAGTTTTGCACTGTCTTTTCACAAAACTGTCAGTGTAATTTGGCACTGGGTTGACTTGATTCCATCTCTGCACAATTTGTGATGAGTGATTCATCGTCAGGATCCTTGATATTTCTTTAGTCGGCATATGATCTTGACCTTGAATCAACTCCTTATATCTTTTCTGTGCTAAAAGCCTCTCCTTAACGTGTTTTCACTTTAATCTCTAAAATGCCCTGTGGAAATATATCGGGACTAACAAGTGGATGTTAGACAGACAAACAGTCTAACTTGGGGGGTTTATCTGTGTTTTTGATTCGTATAATTGTGGTCCATCAGTGACATTGAGAAAGGTACGTGCACCATCGACACCTTTATTGATTTTACTAAGGATCTTAAGCGTCAATTCTACCCGGAGGATGCCGAAGAGGAAGCATGGTCACGACTTCGGAATCTCAAACATAGATGGTCAATCCGTTACTATGTCAAGGAATTCACGACCTTAATCTTGAGATCTCGGACTTATCAGACAAAGAGTCTCTACGATACTTCAAGGATGGTCTCCAATCTTGGGCCAAGACCGAATTGAAGCGTCATGGGGTAGAAGACCTCGCGTCCGCAATTGCTACGGCCGAGAGTCTTACCGACTACATGAGTGCAAGAGAAGTCGTGACCAAGCCAAAGGAGAAGAAGGGATACCCTACCAAAAGTGGGGGAGAGAAGACTCCGCGCACAGAAGCACAACGTGACACCACCTTATTCCGACCCAAGGATAAGGGCAAGACGAAAGAAGGAGCATAGAGTTTGAGTAAACCCAACTATAACAAGTGCTTCTTATGCGACGGTCCTCACTGGGCTAAGGATTGTCCGCAGAAGAAAGCACTTAGTACAATCTTCGCAAGCCACCAGGGGACATCAAGGAATGCAGATGATGGGGCACGCATGGGGTCGATAAGATTACTCTGTGCAATCCACTCGATGCCCAATGTCCAAGCCAAAGGCCTACTCTTTGTCGACATTGCTCTTGGAGGCAAGCACACCTCGGCAATGCTCGACACGAGAGCAACTCACAACTTCACTTCTACGGAGGAGGCGCAACGACTTGGAATTAAAGGGAGCAATGCAGGGGGCTCCATCTAGACTGTCAACTCGCCCGACAGACTAATTCATGGCATTGCTAGAGGAGTTGAGACCCGTGTGGGGACATGGGAAGGGAGACTCGACTTCACCATTGTGCCAATGGACGACTTCAAAGTCGTCCTAGGGTTGGAGTTTCACGACCAAGTAAAAGTGTTCTCGGTGCCGTTCAACAACACTATGTGCATCTTAGACGGCCATAAAGCGTGCATCGTGCCAACAATGGGGAGTAGCCCAAACAACACGAAGGCATTATCGGCCATTCAGTTCAAGAAAGGCATTCGGAGGGACGAGGAGAGCTACTTAGCCATCCTCAAAGAGCACGACGATGTGGTGATAGCTCGCCAAGTTGACATGCCCAAGGAAGTAGCCGCAGTCCTCGAGGAGTTCAAAGATGTGTTACCAAATGAGTAACCCAAGAAGCTGCCGCAAAGGAGAGAAGTGGACCACGCAATCGAGTTAGAGCCGAGAGCCAAACCACCCGCAATCGGCGCATATCACATGGCGCCGCTGGAGTTGGCAGAACTAAGGAGGCAACTCAAGGAACTATTAGATGCGGGATTCATCCGGCCTTCCAAGGCCCCATTCGGTGCCCCAGTCCTCTTTCAAAAGAAGAAGGATGGTTCACTAAGGATGCGCATCGACTACCGGGCACTCAACAAGGTCACGGTGAAGAACAAGTACCCAATTCCGTTCATTGCCGACTTGTTCGATCAACTGGGACACGCACGCTACTTCACCAAGTTGGACTTGCGTTCGAGGTACTATCAAGTGCGCATAGCTGAGGGAGATGAGCCAAATACCGCATGCATAACGAGGTACAGATCTTATGAATTTCTCGTTATGCCCTTTGGTCTAACAAATGCACCAGCAACGTTTTGCACCTTGATGAATAAGGTGTTCCAACCCTACTTGGATCGGTTTGTGGTCGTCTACTGACAGAACCGCTTGTCGTCAAAGCGATTGTGCAAATAAATTTATAGTCCGCTACTTGCAACTATACTACTGGGTAGTACTTGGTAAGTAGGGGTCGAACCCAAGGGAACTAGGGGAATAATTGTTCTTCGGGGGGATTACGCAGCGTGGGAGCGTGTTTAAGGTCGGTTGGTTGGTTTTAAAGCTACCAGCTATTTTGATTGATTGATTGGTTGGTTGGTTGATTTTAATACTGGAAAGTAAATTACTAATTTTAATGATTAAGAGAAATGTTCGGTTTCAGGGGACTTGTATTATATCCTGTTTATTATTGACCTTTAGTGACTCTCCTAAGTATTCAAACGGTGTATCAAGGCCATTCCAAGCACTCGATTTGCGTACACTGTCTAGCCTATTCCAAGGACGTAGAACACTTATTCTATTTAGACTAATACTCCATTCCAGGTTATATTAGCCTATGTGCATCCATTTGATCAATCATTCCCGATCAACCAAATGGTGTTTAGGATGAGTCAAACTTCTCAGATAAGCTTTGCCATTCCAAGCATCCACTTATCCGTACAAGTTTACGAACCCCCATGGTGAGCTTTGCCATCCCAAGCGTCCCCTCAACCATGGACGTTCTGACTTAATATATGACACATAGAATAAGTTTTGAATACTTAGACTAGACACTAAGTTTAATAGTCTTAAAACATTTTATAATACAAGTGCGCCCCTTAGACCGAACTACTAGTTTAGCTACTATTCATCACGCTAAACATTATACTAAGGAAATTAAAGACAACAGTTAAATAAATTAATACTAAGAGAAACTTACAACCGTTGAAGCGCCAAGGGAGCTTTCCTTTATTTCCAAAGCAAAATTACAACACTACAAATATTACAACTTCTAGAGAGAGAAGTGAATTTGAGAATTTGGTGTGTGAAATGAGGAGGAGGAGCTCCTCCTTTTATAGCCCAAAGGGGAGGAGATGGGTGGTGGAGATGGTGGACATGTGCATTTGATCCAAGGGAGGAGAAGGGAGGAGGAGGAGGAGGTGACATGTGGAGGAATAGTGAAGCCGCCGGTCCCTCCTCCCATAGCCGCCGGTTGCCGGTGGCCCAAGGGGGAGGAGCTCCTCCCTTGGCCACCTCCTTGAGTGGTGGCCGGTCATCCTTGCCCAATGTGTGAGTTTGTACAGTTTTGTGCAGTCTTTTCACAAAACTGTCAATGTGTTCCTTCCCCGGTCTGTCTTGACTCCACTCCTGATTCTTCTGATTAATTTGTTCTGGTCAATTCAACGTCAGGATCCTTGATATTTCTTCAGTCGGCATATGATCTTGACCTTGGATTGACTCTTGTTATCTTTTCAGCATAAAATCCTCTCCTTAGCGTGTTTTCACTTCAGTCTCTAAAATGCCCTGTGGAAATATATCGGGACTAACACATAGAAGTTAGATAGACAAACAGTCTAATTTGGTGGGTTTTACTGTGTTTCTGACTCGTATAATTATGGTCCATTAGATTACCCCACACTTTTAGTTTTTCGTCCCGAACAATGCTATTAAAGGGCGTAAGTTCTAAGTTTGGCTTTGGAATATGAAAATTAGACTGTGGTACTCGATCTATCCTAATTCATGCATTGCTTACTTATTACCAAATTAAACTGCGTAAATAAATAGAAGAAACTTAATACTTGTACCTCCGTGCTGAGATGCAAATTATATTGGATGTCTCGGGAGATAGCCCTTTTTAGGCTCCTGGACTGCAACCTCGGGATCGTCTCTTACTATATGGTTTTCTGGTAGCTTTCTCTAGCACGTGATTCGATTCGGGTTTCAGTGAGTTGAGCCTTTTTTATTTTCTTCTTTGGCGAGGGACTGCTTTTTTGTTGTAGTGAATCGGCCTTTGGCCTTTGATTTGACTTTTTTGAGTGCTTCACTTTTGCTCGGTTAAAACCTTCACAATTTTGGGCCTTTGGCCTCTTTTGATTTGCTTCATTGAGCTTTTCGTCTTTTTGTGATTGCTAGTCCATTTTCTCGAGCCTTTTTTGGGAGGTCCAATCATCGCCCGCAAGCCTATGGAAATACCTCCCCACTCCTCTCGTCTTTGTCGTTTTGCGCGGGTCAAGATGAGGGTCGCCCATCTATTTTCTCGGCTATTTTGACTAGAGAGAGGACGGTCTGATTCCCGTCCTCGCCTTTGCATAGATGCTTCATGGCGGAGTTGACTTCAATTATTCACTGAAAACCCGAAGTGCAGCCTCCACTGACTTCGAAAACCATATAGTTTGATCTGATCCTTTGATTGCTTTCCAAGCCTCTCTAGGGCAGTTTATATCAACTCCACATCCCTAGTTATCTCAGCACAAAGGACAAATGGAAAGTTACATTCTAAGTTTTTAAACAGTTTGAATTTTCACAAGGTTAATGCATGAATTATGATTTATCTTTTTCACATTCTTAAGTTCATATTTTCAAAAAGGTACTATTACTAAAAAAGAAAAAACAGCTGCATGTTATTTATGTACACAGGTGGTTCTCACCCCCCACTTTTGAACGAAGGCGTGCCTTAGTTCAAAAGTCATGCAAGCTTAAAACTAAATACTGAATTTAAATGACAGAAATTAAAGTGCGGAAAAGTAAGATAGTGTCGGGTTACCTCCCGACCAGTGCACTTGTTTAACGTCGTTGGCTCGACGATACCTCGTTTGTGGTTCATTGGTTTGGGTCCCATGGGTGGCTGAGGTCAAACTTCTTGATTCCACCGACTTTGATTCTTGCGGTGAGTCTTCCTGATTTTTTAGCAGATGACGGGTTTGGGTCCAGTTCTGATGGTATCTCCTTCCAACGTCTCTGAGAAGGCGAGGGACCTTTTACTATCAGCTTCTTGAACTGGGTGTTTTCCTGTTTAGGGCTGCCTTGTCCAGTCATGGCGAAAGCGTGCTCCATGTAGGAGTCATTCTGCTCGGGCCCTTTTCCCATTCTCCTTTGAGCTTCTTCTTGGATCGCATAGTTCGCGGCGACTTGCTCATTAATTAAGGGGAAAAGTCGAGAAGGCCTCATGAGGCTCGGTTCTGCCTCGTAATGTTGGTTCGTGAAGAACTGATCGTAGGTAGTCTCAGCTGCCTGGGTAATGATAGTCGGGTATGGAATAGGCAGTTCGTTGGTGGTATTCTGGACTTCTACTTCGTTGCTTCCGGTGCTTTCCATGTCTGATTCCTCGGATGGTTCGGGAGTCTCTTCTGACGGCTCGGTGGTTTCTTCTTTGTCAGCCTCAGGGTTAGCTTCTTCTATCTGCATTTCCTCGTCAGTGTGAGGAACTCGTCTTGTGGCAGCGGCTAGGCCAGTTATCAGGTACCACATGTCTGTAATGGTGAGGTTTGCAGCAGACCTTCTCATAGCTTCGTTGACTCTTCCCAGCTCTTCGGACCTCATCCCACGAAGAAATTTTTGGAGAAGAATTTTCTTCGTAAATCCATGGTGCGGGCAGCTTGAGATGATGGCATCGAATTTTATGTAGTATTCGTCCAAAGTCTCAGCCCGGGATTGTTGAAGGTTCAGGATCTTCTCGCGGGTTTCTTGGCGTAAGGAAGGTGGGGAGAATTCTTTCAGGAACGGAACGCAGAGGTCTACGAAACGTTCTGCACTGCAAGCGGTGGATGTGTAGTACCATATCGTAGCGAAGTCGGTTAGAGAGAATTTAAAGCATTTCAGCTTAAATTCCTCTAACACTTCGTTTTCAGGTTTGATGTTGTTGCAGACTTGGTGGAAGTTTCGGCAGTGCTGTACAGGGTCTTCTCCCTCCGTTCCTCCGAACAAGGGCATAAATCGCGTTGTCCATGCATGCGTGACAGGTAATGACATAGAGAGATGAACAGAAAAGAAAAAGGGGAGGGAAGAACAGTTATCCGATGACTAGTTCCCCGACAACGGCGCCAATTTGACAGAACCGCTTGTCGTCAAAGCGATTGTGCAAATAAATTTATAGTCCGCTACTTGCAACTATACTACTGGGTAGTACTTGGTAAGTAGGGGTCGAACCCAAGGGAACTAGGGGAATAATTGTTCTTCGGGGGGATTACGCAGCGTGGGAGCGTGTTTAAGGTCGGTTGGTTGGTTTTAAAGCTACCAGCTATTTTGATTGATTGATTGGTTGGTTGGTTGATTTTAATACTGGAAAGTAAATTACTAATTTTAATGATTAAGAGAAATGTTCGGTTTCAGGGGACTTGTATTATATCCTGTTTATCATTGACCTTTAGTGACTCTCCTAAGTATTCAAACGGTGTATCAAGGCCATTCCAAGCACTCGATTTGCGTACACTGTCTAGCCTATTCCAAGGACGTAGAACACTTATTCTATTTAGACTAATACTCCATTCCAGGTTATATTAGCCTATGTGCATCCATTTGATCAATCATTCCCGATCAACCAAATGGTGTTTAGGATGAGTCAAACTTCTCAGATAAGCTTTGCCATTCTAAGCATCCCCTTATCCGTACAAGTTTACGAACCCCCATGGTGAGCTTTGCCATTCCAAGCGTCCCCTCAACCATGGACGTTCTGACTTAATATATGGCACATAGAATAAGTTTTGAATACTTAGACTAGACACTAAGTTTAATAGTCTTAAAACATTTTATAATACAAGTGCGCCCCTTAGACCGAACTACTAGTTTAGCTACTATTCATCGCGCTAAACATTATACTAAGGAAATTAAAGACAACAGTTAAATAAATTAATACTAAGAGAAACTTACAACCGTTGAAGCGCCAAGGGAGCTTTCCTTTATTTCCAAAGCAAAATTACAACATTACAAATATTACAACTTCTAGAGAGAGAAGTGAATTTGAGAATTTGGTGTGTGAAATGAGGAGGAGGAGCTCCTCCTTTTATAGCCCAAAGGGGAGGAGATGGGTGGTGGAGATGGTGGACATGTGCATTTGATCCAAGGGAGGAGAAGGGAGGAGGAGGAGGAGGTGACATGTGGAGGAATAGTGAAGCCGCCGGTCCCTCCTCCCATAGCCGCCGATTGCCGGTGGCCCATGGGGGAGGAGCTCCTCCCTTGGCCACCTCCTTGAGTGGTGGCCGGTCATCCTTGCCCAATGTGTGAGTTTGTACAGTTTTGTGCAGTCTTTTCACAAAACTGTCAATGTGTTCCTTCCCCGGTCTGTCTTGACTCCACTCCTGATTCTTCTGATTAATTTGTTCTGGTCAATTCAACGTCAGGATCCTTGATATTTCTTCAGTCGGCATATGATCTTGACCTTGGATTGACTCTTGTTATCTTTTCAGCTTAAAATCCTCTCCTTAGCATGTTTTCACTTCAGTCTCTAAAATGCCCTGTGAAAATATATCGGGACTAACACGTAGACGTTAGATAGACAAACAGTCTAATTAAGGGGGTTTTACTGTGTTTCTGACTCGTATAACTTTGGTCCATCATCTACCTTGACGACATAATAGTGTATAGCCAAACCTTAGAAGAGCACGTTCAACACTTGCAGGAAGTGTTCAAGGTTCTAAGGGACAACGAGCTATACGTGAAGAAGGAAAAGTGCTCCTTTGCCAAACCGAAGGTGTTGTTCTTGGGGCACAAGATTCACGATGGCAAACTTATGATGAAGGATTGTAAGGTTCACACCATCCAAAACTGGGAGCCGCCTACCAAGGTACCCGAGTAACGATTATTCCTTGGACTGGTGAACTACTACCGCCGATTCATCAAGAGCTAGTCGGCAAGGGCAGCGCCACTTACAGACCTTATTAAGAAGACTAAGGCATGGGAGTGGACAAATGAGTGCCAAGAAGCCTTTGACGATTTGAAGAAGGCCATATGCAAAGAGCCAGTATTGAGACTTCCCGACCATACAAAACCATACGAGTTGCACACAGATGCATCGGATTTTGCAATTGGAGGTGTACTGATGCAAGAGGGACATCTGATAGCATATGAAAGTCGGAAGCTCAACGACACAGAGCGGTGCTACACCATCCAAGAGAAGGAAATGACCGCAATCATACATTACCTAAGGGTGTGGCGACACTACTTGCTCGAGACTAAGTGCCTGATCTTGACGGATAATGTGGCGACTAGCTACTTCCAGACTCAAAAGAAGTTAAGTCACAAGCAAGCTCGATGGCAAGACTTCCTAGCCGAGTTTGATTACATCATGGAGTACAAGCCAGGGAAGACGAATGTGGTCACCGTCTTGCCGATGACCTAAGCCGCAATTAGGGATGCACAAATTGAGACCGGACCAGATTTTATGGGTCGGTCCAAGACCGGATGGACAAGCTCAAACCATCACGACCTTGATCAACGAAGGGAAGACTAGGCGATTTTGGTTAGAAGATGGGTTAATCTACACCAAAGGTCACCGCATCTTCGTACCTAGGTGGGGCAACTTAAGGAGGAAACTCGTCAAGGAATGCCACGATTCCTTGTGGGCTGGCCATCCAGGATTCAGGTGCACACTTGCCTTATTGAAGTTCGTCTACTATTGGCCAAGGATGCGCGAAGGGGTTGAAGAGTATGTGAGGACTTGTCTTGTTTGCCAACAAGACAAAATGGTGCAACATCAACCGGGAGGCTTGCTAAACCCCTTGCCCATCCCAGAGAAACCATTTGAGAGCATCTTAATGGACTTCATCATCTGCCTACCTAAGTCTGAGGGATTCGGGAGCATAATCGTCGTGGTGGACAGGTTCAGCAAGTACGTGACAGATGCTTGTCGTCAGAGCAAATGTACAAATAAATTTATAAGTCCGCTACTCGCGACTTCACTACTGGGTAGCAAGTGATAAGTAGGGGTCGAACCCAAGGGAATTAGGGGGATACGCTATTCTTTGAGGGAATTGTACAGCGATGGAGCGTGTTTTTAGGTTGTTTGAGGTTTTAATGCTAACAACTAAGTGATTGGTTGGATGGTTTTGGTTTTTAGTGTGGAAAAGTAAATGACATAAAAGTAAATACTGAAAATAAACGAGAAGAATTACAGCGATTGTTGCGTGATCGGCAAGTCTTGCGGAACGTCAGCAGTTGATATTGCAGTTTATACTAAGAAAGTAAATGAAAGTGGTGTTTAAATCTAAGAAAAGTATTCGGTCCTAGGGGCCTTGTATCATAGTCGTTTATCATTGACCGCTAATGATCATACTAAGTGTTCAAAGATGAATCGAGGCTATTTCTAGCACAAGACTTGCAACATCGTGTAGAACACTTGTTCTATTTAGACTAATTCCTCCTTTCGAAGTATCTTAGCCTTATGTGCATCCATTTGATCTTCAGTTACGATCAACCAAATGGTTTTTAAGAGAGGTCGAACTCCTCGGATAAGCTTTGCCTTTTAAAGCATCCACTTACCCGAGTATGTTCACGAACCCCACAGAAGAGCTTTGCCCGTTAAAGCATCCACTCAACCTTGGAAGTTCTAACCTAATATGTGGCACATAGAACAAGTTTTGAACACAGAGAGGCACTAGGTGCAGGGTCTAAAACATTTTATGATACAAGTACACCCCTTCAACCGAATGAAGAGTTTAGCTACGAATATCCATAGAGGTGGATACCATAGCTAAGTACTCGAGGGTTTTTGAAAGACAGTAAGTAAAGGAGAATACTCAAGAACCAACAGGAGTATTCTCAAAAACTACTAGAATACTCAAGAACCCACAGGAGTATTATAGATTTTTCACAAAAGCTTACAAAAGTGCCCAAGATCTTAGAGAGATAAGTAACCTTGTGGAATGAGGATTGTGTGATGTTGGGATGATTTTTGGATGAAGATTACAAAGGAGGGAAGGGTTGTATTTATAGGCTCAAGGGGAGGAGAAGATGTGGCTTTAAGCCACAACACTTGGCACCTCATCCATGGACTCTCCAAAAGCCGCCGGTTATGAGTCATGAGGGGGAGGAGCCGCCCCCCATGACTCATCAATCTCCTAAATCCGCCGGTCATAAGGTAAGGGGGAGAGGTTTTGTGAGTTTTGTGAGGTTTTCACAAAAGCCATCGGTCCATTTCGGCTCCAGATTGACTCTGGTTGCTCTTCGGTTGGACTTGTTTTGAGTGATTCCATGTCAGGTTCATGATATTTCTTCAGTCCGCATCTGGTCGTGACCTTGGAATGACTCGTAATATATTTTCAGCTTAAAAACTCCTCCTTAGCCTGTATTCTCTCTAGACTCCAAAATACCCTGTAGATAAATATCGGAACTAACAAGCAAAAGTTAAATAGACAAACAGTCTAATTTGGTGGTTTTAACTGTGTTTATGATTCATATAATTATGGTCCATCAGATCACCCCACACTTTTAGTTGTTCGTCCCGAACAATGCTATTAAAGGGCGGCACACTATCTAAGTAAACTTTTAAAATATGAAAGTAGACTGTGGGACTAGATTTATCCTAATTCATGCATTACTACTTATTACCAAATTAAACTGTGTAAATACTTAGAAGAAACTTGATACTTGTACCTTCGCGCCGAGATGCAAATTAATTCGGATGTTTCGGGAGATAGCCCTTTTCAGGCTTCTGGACTGCATTCTCGGGACCGTCTCACACTATATGGTTTCCTTGTAGCTTTCACTGAGTTGAGCCTTTTGATTTCTTTTTGGCGAGGGACAGCTTTTTTTGTAGTGAATCGGCATTTGCCCTTTGGTTTGACTCTTTGAGTACTTCACTTTTGGTCGGTTAAACTTGCACAACTTTGGCCTTTGGCCTTTTGATTAGCTTCTTTGAGCTGTTGCCTTTTTGTGGCTTGCTAGTCCATTTTCTCAAGCCTTTTTTGGGAGGTCCAATCATCGCCCACGAGCATATGGAAATACCTCCCCGCTCTCTCTCATCCTCGCCGTTTCGCGCGAGTCAAAATGAGGGTCGCTCATTTATTTTCCTGGCTACTCTGACTAGAGATAGGACGGTTTGATTCATGTCCCGCCTTTTTTCTACATAAACGCTGCATGGCGGAGATGACTCTGATTTAACTGAAACCCGAAGTGCAGCCTCCACTGACTTCGAAAACCATATAGTTAGATTTGATCCTTCGATTGCTTGCCAAGCCTCTCTAGGGCATTTTCTATCAACTCCACATCCCCTGTTTATCTCAGCACAAAGGGACAAATGAGAAGTTACATTCTAAGTTTTTAAACAGTTGAATTTTCACAAGGTTAATGCATGAATTATGATCTATCTTTTTCACATTCTCAAGTTCATATTTTCAAAAAGATAATATTAAAGGAAACGGAAAAAGAAAAACATATGTGCAACGGCAGTTCTCACCCCACACTTTTGAACGAAGGCATTCTTTACGAAATGACTTAGTTCAAAAGCCATGCAAGCAGACATTTATGAGAAGGAAATGACATTAAGGAAAAGGGAAGAACAGAACTCCCTTTAAAGTGTCAAGCGGACGACATGGCATGAGGCTGGATAATCGATGGAGTTCGGCTGGGGCCTTGAACTCTTGGCATAGGCCTGGCTGGCTTGATGTTGCACCCATAACCGATTCCTGAATAGTCATTTCATTCTATGCACCAAGTGGGTGAGAGCGACTTATTGGAAAAAACTAAATGACAGAAAATAAAAGTATTGAAAGTAAGATAGGTGTCGGGTTACCTCCCGACCAGTGCCTTTGTTTAACGTCGTTGGCTCGACGCATGGGGATCATTGGTTTGGATCCCATGGGTTGCTCAGGTCGAATTTCTTTATTGCGCCAACCTTGATTCTTACTTTGACTCTTCCTGGGTTTTTGGGGGATGATGGGCTTGGGTCCAGTTCCCATGGTTCTGGTGGTTTCTCCTTCCAACGTTTCTAAGAAGGCGAGGGACCCTTCACTACTAGTCTCTTGAACTGGGTTTTCTGGTGTTTAGGGCTGCCTTGTCTTGTTATGGCGAAAACATGCTCCATCGAGGAGTCGTTCTGCTCAGGCCCTTTTCCCATCCTCCTTTTAGCCTCTTTATGGATCACGTAGTTTTCAGTGGTGTTTTGGACTTCTTCCCTTATTGGCACCTCCTCGAGATCCCATGAGGATTTTTCCTCGTTGCTTCCGATGCTTTCCATGTCTGATTCTTCAGATGGCTCGGGAGTATCTTCTTCATCTGTCTCTGGACCAGCCTCTTCTATCTACATTCCTCTGTCAGCTTGGGGTATTCGTTTTGTGGCTGCGGCCAGGTCATTTATGAGGTTCCACATGTCTGCCATGGATAAGTTCCCGGCTGATCTTCTCATTGCTTCGTTAATCCTTGTCAGCTCATCGGCCCTCATCCCACGAAGAAATTTTTGAAGAAGAACTTTCTTCGTGAATCCATGGTGCGGGCAGCTTGAGATGATAGTGTCATAGTTCGTGTAGTATTCGTCCAAAGTCTCATCCCGGGATTATTGCAGGCATATGATCTTCTCACGGGTTTTTTAGCGTAAGGATGGGGGAATAATTCCTTCAGGAATGGGACGCAAAGGTCCACAAAATATTCTGCACGACTAGCGGTTGATGTGTAATACCAAATCGTCGCAAAATCAGTTAAAGAGAATTTGAAGCATTTAAGCTTAAATTCCTCTAACATTTCATTTTCAGGTTTTATGTGGCGGCAAATGTGGTGAAAGTTTCGGCAATGTTGTACTGGGTCTTCTCCATCCGTACCTCCGAACAGAGGAAGATGTCGCGTTGTCCATGCATACATAGTGTGTAGCGTGATGAAGAAACGAGAAGGGAAAGGAAAGAACAACTAATCCGACGGCTAATTCCCCGGCAACGGTGCCAATTTGACAGATGCTTGTCGTCAGAGCAAATGTACAAATAAATTTATAAGTTCGCTACTCGCGACTTCACTACTGGGTAGCAAGTGGTAAGTAGGGGTCGAACCCAAGGGAATTAGGGGGATAAGCTATTCTTTGAGGGAATTGTACAGCGAGGGAGCGTGTTTTTTAGGTTGATTGAGGTTTTAATGCTAACAACTAAGTGATTGGTTGGTTGGTTTTGGTTTTTAGTGTGGAAAAGTAAATGACATAAAAGTAAATACTGAAAATAAACGAGAAGACTTACATCGATTGTTGCATGATCGGCAAGTCTTGCGGAACGTCAGCAGTTGATATTGCAGTTTATACTACGAAAGTAAATGCAAGTGGTGTTTAAATCTAAGGAAAGTATTCGGTCTTAGGGGCCTTGTATCATAGTCGTTTATCATTGACCGCTAATGATCATACTAAGTGTTAAAAGATGAATCGAGGCTATTTCTAGCACAAGACTTGCAACATCGTTTAGAACACTTGTTTTATTTAGACTAATTCCTCCTTTCGAAGTATATTAGCCTTATGTGCATCCATTTGATCTTCAGTTACGATCAACCAAATGGTTTTTAAGAGAGGTCGAACTCCTCAGATAAGATTTGCCCGTTAAAGCATCCACTTACCCGAGTATGTTCACGAACCCCACAGAAGAGCTTTGCCCGTTAAAGCATCCACTCAACCTTGGAAGTTCTAACCTAATATGTGGCACATAGAACAAGTTTTGAACACAGAGAGGCACTAGGTGCAGGGTCTAAAACATTTTATGATACAAGTACACCCCTTCAACCGAATGAAGAGTTTAGCTACGAATATCCATAGAGGTGGATACCATAGCTAAGTACTCGAGGGTTTTTGAAAGACAGTAAGTAAAGGAGAATACTCAAGAACCAACAGGAGTATTCTCAAAAACTACTAGAATACTCAAGAACCCACAGGAGTATTATAGATTTTTCACAAAAGCTTACAAAAGTGCCCAAGATCTTAGAGAGATAAGTAACCTTGTGGAATGAGGATTGTGTGATGTTGGGATGATTTTTGGATGAAGATTACAAAGGAGGGAAGGGTTGTATTTATAGGCTCAAGGGGAGGAGAAGATGTGGCTTTAAGCCACAACACTTGGCACCTCATCCATGGACTCTCCAAAAGCCGCCGGTTATGAGTCATGAGAGGGAGGAGCCGCCCCCCATGACTCATCAATCTCCTAAAGCCGCCGGTCATAAGGTAAGGGGAGAGGTTTTGTGAGTTTTGTGAGGTTTTCACAAAAGCCATCGGTCCATTTTGGCTCTGGATTGACTCTGGTTGCTCTTCGGTTGGACTTGTTTTGAGTGATTCCATGTCAGGTTCATGATATTTCTTCAGTCGGCCTCTGGTCGTGACCTTGGAATGACTCGTAATATATTTTCAGCTTAAAAACTCCTCCTTAGCCTGTATTCTCTCTAGACTCCAAAATACCCTGTAGATAAATATCGAAACTAACAAGCAAAAGTTAAATAGACAAACAGTCTAATTTGGTGGGTTTAACTGTGTTTATGATTCATATAATTATGGTCCATCAGTACGCAACCTTCATGGCCGCATCATCCGAATGCACATCAGAAGAGACGGTGAGAGTCTTCTTGACCAATGTGGTCAAGTTATGGGGAGTCCCAAAGAGCATCGTTAGTGACCGAGACCCGCGGTTCACTGGAAGATTTTGGACGGAGTTATTCAAGATGCTGGGGACAGACTTGAACTTCTTAACGAGCTTCCATCCACAAAGCGACGGGTAGACTGAGAGGTTCAACGCTCTTCTTGAGCTATACTTGAGGCAATATGTGAGTGCCAATCAAAAGGACTGGGTGAAGCTATTGGATGTGGCGCAATTCTCCTTCAACTTGCAACAAAGCGAGGCCATAAACAAGAGTCCTTTTGAGATTGTGCTGGGACAGTAGCCGAATACACCGCTTTCTCTCGCAGCACGCTACAAAGGAGCAAGTCCAACGACGTTCAAGTTTGCTAAGGCGTGGTACGAGCAAGCGGAGTTAGCTCGCACAGCACTACACAAGGCCGCTTCGAGGATGAAGAAATGGGCGGATAAGAAGAGACGGGACATGGAGTTCAAGGAGGGAGACCTTGTACTCGTGAAACTGCTGCCGCAACAATTCAAGGCCTTCAGGAAAGTGCATAAGGGACTAATCCGGAAATACGAAGGTCCTTTTGAAGTCATCAAGCGCATAGGCAAAGTTTCATACAAGCTCCATCTACCGCCCAAGTTGAAGATCCATCTGGTCTTCCATGTGAGTATGTTGAAGACTTATCACAAAGACAAGGAAGACCCATCGAGAGGAGTTTCGCATCGGGCACCAACCGCCGTGGTCACTTCCTACGACAAAGAAGTGGACGAAATACTCTCAGACTGGACCATTTGACGTCGAGGAGTGCCAAGCTATAAGGAGTATCTCGTCAAGTGGAGGGGTCTACCCGATAGCGAAGCAAGTTGGGAGTCCAGAGACTTACTGTGGCAGTTCAAGGACAAGATCCGAGACTACCAAGAAGGTGCGACGAGGGCGTCGTGGGCTTAAGTGGGGGAGAATGTCACGGCCCAATTTCTTGAAGTAGACTTAACCCAAGAAAGAGTTGGGTTGGGCCAAGACATGCCCAAAAGACTAAGTGTTGAATCCCAACACTTAGCTCAACCAAAAGAGCCCAAAAGGAGAGAAGGTTCATCCAGGTTCTAGAGAACTCCGGAAGAGTGAAGAACATCCTTGGAAGAGTAGATAACCTTTTAGAAGCCCTAGATTTGTATAGAGAATACTAGAGGGCAAATCTTAGCCCTAGATTAGGATTAATCTCCACCGTCCATTAAGGAGGTGGAAGTGTATATAAAGGAGGAAGATCCACTCCTCCAAACCATCCAAGAATTCCCAAACACTTGTAACACACTTGTAATATTCTTTTGTGATCAATACAAGTTCTCTTCTCTAAGAGTCTTGTACTTCTTTCTTGTTCTAGCCAAGGAGTTGCGACTTTAGGAGACTGACTTAGCATCGAAGTGCTAAGGCCGCACGTGATTTCGAGTTCGTGAAATTAAACACGTGACATAAGTCTCTCTTACATAGTCCTCTAGTTAAGTAGCATCAACGCCTTTAATGACCCTCTTTAAGAAGGGATGCTTAATTGCTTTGGACTCTTCTTCACTTTCCATAAGTAACCGTCCCCTTTGATGATGCATATTCACCCATGTGTGATTGTCATTACGTTCACGGAGAATCTCACAAAAGAATCCCATGTGGATGGAGATCCTTCTATATGTTGAGGTGGTCCATAATGCTCCAACCCTAGTGATTTTCGGTTTGATATCTTCACTACAAGATGACCCAATTTGATACGCAATTGGACCAAAATCTTTGGCTCTTTTGACTAGAGCTTGAATGGCCACAGTGATCTTCTGCTTAAGGTCGATGAGTATCTCACTTATCTTCAGTGACGCTCTCATTTGAACGATATCATTTCATAGTTCATCCTACCCTTTCAAAACTTCAACGGAGCATCATTACACACGTAATACCTCATTATCATCTAACTGATGAGTTCTCAAGACGCTCTCAAATGGTCGCGTACATCTACGTCAAAATCCGAAGCCGTTAAGAAATTGATTGAATTCCACATTCGTGCACGAGACAAAAAGCGAGCTGTGAGCGAGCTAGAAACTCGCGTGGAAGCATAGGCCCTCATGCACCTCAATCTTGAAACCCATGAGCAAATACACACATCCACGCGCATCCATGGAACACTTGAAGAAACATCACCTACAACATGTCCACAATGGACGAACAACACGTCCGCATAGGAGGAACAACACGTCCGCATAGGAGGAATAACACGTCCACAAGGGACGAACAACACCTCCGGGTAGAAGGAACAACGCGTCCACGCCGAGGCGGGACGAGGAAGAGGGAAAGAAATATAACCAATAAAATCCACATAAATTGTAGGGGAAAAGTACCATGAATGGGGCTTGAGCTTCCATCTTGTGAATGTAAGGTGGGAATTCAACCATTTGATCACTCTTAAGCAATGTTCAAGAAAACGCTAGGCGGGAATCGGGCGGACAGGGTCCCGAAAAGACTAATCTGGGATTAATCGGGGCCTAGGCGGGGTTAATCGGTTTCGAATTTTTTTATATTTTTAAATATATATACAAAAATATATCATATAGTGTTGTATCAATATTACTTTAATTTGAAATTAATACTTAAAAGGATAGTTTAATATAGTAATTTTATAAGTCATAAACTTCTAAACTTAAAGAATTTAAAATTTTATAATTGGTATTATGCCTGATTTATTGTATGTTATAAGGTAATGTGCCTAAATTGGGCCAATTAAAATTAAAACAGTCGAATAAAAAAATATATTAAATAAATAAGAAAATGACCGCCTAGGCAGAACAAATCGAAACAGATTCAAGAAAACGACCGCCTAGGCGACGCCTATGCGGCCCAGGCGACTGTTTTCTTGAACACTGCTCTTAAGGAAACAAACATTGGTTTTAATTGCATAATAATCAACAAAAATTGATGTTGATTCGGATGATGATTGCAACGAGTGGATCGATCGAGGAAGTTTGCAATACCACAAGGAAGCTATAGTTTCTGTTAATTTGAATTTGATTATTCGATTTGTATAATTTGAATTGGGAGCAAACTTAGGGTTCTATGAGTTGCCTCTTGAACATTTTTGTATATTTTTGCTCAATCAATAAAATTAATAATTAACCTAACATTTCCCCATTATCATCGGGGAAGGGCGTGATATCAGGTGCAGAACTGAGAAATTATCGATCGTGCACTCATATATTATCAATTAGTAGAGCTTAACGGTTGGCCATTCATATATTGTCTTCTTTTTAAAAGCGTCTTTCAACCCTGGAAGGGATCCACTGAGGCAGAAACAAAAATATGACAGGAGAATAAAAATTGGGAAATATAATTCGTGAGATTAATCAAATAATTCGTGGAATTAACATGCAGATCAGTCAATTTGACGAATTATAAATGTTAAACCCACAAACTATATTATAAATGTTTACCTGAACCGAATACTTATGCCTCATTTGTAACACCCCAAACTATATCTCACATTGCTTTGAGAGTATCGTTCAAATAAACTTGATAAGTTAAACCACTAGCTATCATGTTCACCAATTTACCATTAACTTTTGTGATAGACTCTAGATTATGGTGAGTAGTGACATAGTAGAAGACGGTGACATGAGACAACTAGGACATTCTAGGCTTATAACCCCAGATCGACTACTCCGGTCGTAGTTACCTCATTTATAATTTATATAAGGCCAAATACGAAATGATCAATTTATATCATCATATAATTACTCATAAACTACACTAAACTTCCACTATTAATCTTATACACGCATGTTCTTAAAAAATTTGAATTGATTTCAAAATCCTGAACATATTATTGATTCCGTATATTATTTCGAACATATGAATGTCAACGAAAGAAAACGCGTTAGAATGACAGGAAACCGAAAGCCTAGTATGCAAGCAAATGAATGCTCTTTATGTTGAGCGGAACATACATTACGGGTAAGATGACTAAATTTCTGCAAGCTAACGTTACCATACCAAATTAGAAGAGACATGCGTTACTGGATCAGCATCGGGATCAGTTACTAGCTGTCTTAGGCGGTGGAGATAAGCTAACAAGTTTGAGTTTGACCTGTAGCTGTCCTGTCTCTACGTCGCTGAGGCGTAGCCACGCAATTTGTACTATTTCGCTGTCTATGCAGCAGATGGAGCTTTCTCGGACTAGGCAGTTGTTTTGGTCTGGGACAGTTTTTCTTAGGACTGTCTCACCGGAAGAGACTTTCACAACTTGTTTGAGTCTTGCACACGTGACTAAGGGTTGGAGGCTGATGTGGGCGTGACCCATCTTGTCGTCTGACTTGAAACGGTCTTTGTCAAACACTTCCTGGGTGAGTTTTATTTGATTATCAGTTTCAAAGACCAACAACAACAACAATTTTCAAGAAGACCCGCATATACAAAATTCAGTTTCATCTAATGATCAGTTCGAAAGAAAACTGTTACTGCCAATATTAATAAAACAACCAAATGGCTAAAATCTCACCAATTTCAGCACTCCGGCTGGTTCAGTCACGGAGAAACTGAACTCCTCGTCCCAAACAGGGTTAAGGCAGCTGCTTATGACCTTAGTCTTCGCAACCTGAGATACAAGACAATCAGAAGATTATACACCAAAAACTGAATCAATGGAAAACCGAATTACTTACCTTAATAATACTCTTGGCTAGAAAATGCAATTCAACATAAATACGAGTGCCGCAACAACACAATGAGTTTTTATCCAAATTGCCATCATTTGGCACTGAAATAGAACGGGTTTCACATATCTCGTTTGTCCTCTTTTTAATAATACCGATTTGGGGCGCACCGGTATTAACCATTTTCAGATAATACCGGAACGCGATGAACCGGTATTCCACATTTCCGTAAAATACCGATTCCTCCCGTACCGGTATTTTACGAAAATAAACATGGGTCGGAAATCACCGTGGTCCACATAGGCCCCATATTTATTTTATCAAAATACCGCTTCCCCTCGTGCCCGTATTATTAAAAAGAGGGCAAACGAGATATGTGAAACTTGTATGCCCTATTTTAGATATGTGAGTTTCAAAATAGGGCAATTTGGATAAAAACTCCAAACACAAATGTAAGTTGTGTGAGCTGCTAACCTGCTGATCATCGAGTTTGAGGATAACGTAAGGATCGCTGCTCTTAAAGTCCCTCACAGCCAACTTCTTCCCTTGAACAACAGTCACTTGCAGCTGGCCAAGAGGCTCCCCCATAACCCTAAACAACCTGATTCAAAATTAGCAGCATAAGAACAGCAACAAAAAGGGCTCAAAAGTTTTTCATAAACATGTCATTTGTAAGAAATGTTAGATAATTGACCAAGTGCACCAATTAGGGCACGAATTAGCAAAGTTGAGCAGAACAATACAACAACAAGATCTGGATATGAAAGTAAGAAACTTTAATTAACCAGGTTAGTTGGATTCATGGAACCAACAACAGATATGATGAACAGAACTTATTGAGTGAGCTCACCGGCTAAGATTTGCAATCACGAGTAGAAAAGTTGCGATTTTGAGAGAGAGCCAGAATTGTACAAAGGTGTTTCTTATGATGTTCGAGTCTTGAGGACTGGGGACTTTATGCGTCACGTTTGGTTTGGTACATCTCTCTTTCTAGAAGATGAAGACTTTGACTGGTTTTGACTACGATAACTCATATAAGCTAGGGATGCACAAAATTGACCCGGACCGGTTTTTTCGGTCCCCGGACCTGGGTCGGTCCACGGATCATGTATTCTGATATTTTCGGTTTCCGGTCGGTCCGGTCTGGACCGGAATATTCGTAACACTAAACCTAAATCTAACAAAGCCGAACGAAGCAACGAACGGCGAACGCGACTCCCAATTTCCCACTCCGACTCCGATTACGATTTACGAATCTCGAATCAGGCACGGTTGCGACTCCGACTCCAAATGCGACTCCCACTCCGACTCCAACCGGTTGCTCAGTCACGACTCACGGTCGCTCAACCACTCTCGAATCAGGCACGGTTTCGATTCGCACCAGCGCAGCAGCACTCGTTTACCACAATCGAGCCGACCATCATTGTCTCCGACCGCCGCCTCCATCCGCCATTCCATTCGCTCCATTCGCTCCACCGCGGTTGCTCGTCCACGGTCCTCCAACCGGTTGCTCAGTCACGGTTTTGCATCACTAATCACTATCAGGTAGTTTAATTAGAATCAGCTTTCTTTTCTTAAATTCATTTGTCGAGGGTTACTATGTGCAGATTTTTTTGATTTCTTTGTTGAAATCTATCCATGGAATGTTCAACGAACGTATCGCGCAACAAGACTTGTAACTCTGTAAGTTGGTATGCCAGGTAAGGTTTCTTGCCCATAATTATCTGATATTCGACTGATCATAAGATTGTTTCTTATTGACAGATGTCTGACACCGGTATAAATCGATGCCCTGACCCTGTACAAGGGGAAACTGAGCATACTCTCGATTCTCCTGAGCTAGTTATAGTTGCTGGTGCTGCAAATGCTCCAGCAGAAACTGTTGTAGACGAGTCTCCAGTAAATTTGGGAAGACATGCTGTTAAAAAGAGGAGAGGACCAAGAGCCGAGTATTGGGTTGCATATGAGGAATATAGGGATGAAAAAGACTGTCGAAGGGCTAGGTGCAAGCACTGTGGGACAACATATGCCTGCGATTCAAACAAAAATGGCACGAAGAATGTGAAGAACCATTTTCAAGCTTGTGAAAAAAATCCGGCTAATATGGGGAAAGGTACTCAATCTCAAATCATCTTTGACAGTATGAATGATAACAGTGGTGTGATAATGAGAAATTGGAGTGTTGATGAAAAAGCTATAAGTGTGGCAGTGGTTGAAATGGTGATTAAAGATGAGCTGCCATTTACATGTGTAGAGAAGGATGGCTTGAAAAAAGCGTTTTTTGCTGCCTGTCCAACATTTAAGATGCCCTCCCGTACTACCATCCAACGTGATTGCTTTAAGCTCTACACAACAGAAAGAGAAAAGATGAAAGAGCTTTTTAGAACTTCTTGCCAGCGTGTATGTGTGACTACGGATTGTTGAACATCCGTACAGATGGTTAATTATATGTGTGTCACTGCCCATTTCGTGGACAAGGATTGGAAGTTGCAAAAAAAGATTATTAATTTTTGCCAAATCAGTAGTCACAGAGGACAAGACATGGGTGGGGTACTTAAGGATTGCTTGACTAATTGGAATTTAGATAGAAAGTTGTTAACAGTGACAGTTGATAATGCTTCTGCCAACGATGTTCTATGTGCATATATCTCTGAGATGGTTTCGGGTAGGGGTAGTATTACCGAGGGCAAGTATGTGCATATTCGATGCATGGCACACATTCCGAATTTGATTGTGCAAGATGGTATCAAATAATGTGGTGTGCATGTGGATAAGCTTAGAGCCGTAATTAAGTATGTGAGAGGGTCTCCGGCTAGAATACATGGTCTCAAACAATAAGCTGAAAAGTTTAAGGTGAATTGCAATATTTGTTTGAGACTTGACGTGTGCACAAGGTGGAACTCCACTTATGAGATGTTGAGTAGTGCAATTCCTTATAAAGCTGTCCGTTCTCGGATGGAAATCCCTTGACTTGAGGATTCAAATTTGGGTCCTCTGAGCTCTTCTGATTGGAGTAAGATTGAAGTGCTGGCCTCTTACCTGAAGGAATTTTATGAGTTGACAAAACGGATTTCAGGTTCCCATTATATCACAAGCAACTACATGATTTTCCATATATCTCAAGTTGTTAAGGTGCTTACTAAATTGGCTGCCAGTGATGATCCCGCTTTAAGATAGATGGCCGGGGAAATGAAAAAGAAGTGTGACAAGTATTGGGGTTCTTTTGATAAGTTGAATATGCTGATTTTTATTTCTACAATTCTTGATCCTTACTTTAAGCTGAAAGGGGTGGGTTATTCTATTCAAGCGATGTATCCTCAGGATAATGTAGATAATATGCTTGCCAAAGTTAAGGATACTGCTTATGCATTGTTTGATCGATACGTGAGTTTTTATGCTGTCTCCGAAAGTCAAGATACTGGTTCACAATCAAATCCATTGATTGATGGTACCCCTGAAAGTTCAAGTTGGCTACAAGATTTCAATGCGAACACGGATCGGGATGATATTTCAGATTGATCTGAGTTTGATTTATATCTTCATGAACGAAATGAAGCAAAGGAGGGTGATGTTTTGAGGTGGTGGAGGCTTAATGGACCTAGATACCCCATCCTTTCACGTATGGCACATGATGCACTGGCCATTCCAATCACTACAGTTCCTTCTGAATCTACATTTAGCACTGGGGGACGTCACCTAACGAGTTACAGAAGTCGTTTGAAGCCTAAGGTAAGCCATTAAAATCACTTATAATTTCGTTATCTGTTTTAAAACATCTTGCAATGCTCTGTCTCGATTTGCTTATTCTGTTTGTTCAGTAAATTAATGCTCACAATTTGCTTACTGTTACATCTCAATGTTTTGATTCATTATCAGTACAGATGCATGAGTTTATTCATATGTATGCTCAGTATATTTATATGAATGTTTTGTTTCAATTTTATTAAAACTGCATGCTTGTGACTGTTCTGTTACATCCCTGCTTGATCTCAGTTGCTGTATACAGCTTTGTTCCCAAGTTACTTGCTGTTAATTAATTTTGTTGCTGCATGAGTTTAAACATGTCAATATGTTGTTACTCAGATTAGTTATCTTGCTGTTTCATTATTATATTCAGATAGAAATATCCGAATCCGACATCTTGCTGGACAGCATCCATTAACTTACTTGTTTTATGTTATTCTTGGCGACAGATTGTACAAGCACTCGTTTATACTCAAGATTGGTTGCAACTACGAAAGAATTCCGATTCTGATTCAAGTAACAGTGACGGTGACACAGGTAACACTTTTTTCTTCAATAATGTTTTATATTATTTCCGATGTTGTGATATGATTATTGAGACTGATGGACCACAATTATACGAATCAAAAACACAGATAAACCCCCCAAGTTAGACTGTTTGTCTGTCTAACATCCACTTGTTAGTCCCGATATATTTCCACAGGGCATTTTAGAGATTAAAGTGAAAACACGTTAAGGAGAGGCTTTTAGCACAGAAAAGATATAAGGAGTCGATTCAAGGTCAAGATCATATGCCGACTGAAGAAATATCAAGGATCCTGACGATGAATCACTCATCACAAATTGTGCAGAGATGGAATCAAGTCAACCCAGTGCCAAATTACACTGACAGTTTTGTGAAAAGACAGTGCAAAACTGTACAAAACTCACATATGGGCAAGATGACTTGTGACTTGGAGAAGAGGTGGCCAAAGAGGAAAACCACCCCAAAACCACCACCCACCACCGGCGGCTCCTCCCTCCTCCTCCATGGATGACCGGCTCTCCTCCGCCCAATGAGCCGCCGCCATGTGGTGGCTCCTCCACCACATGTTCCTCCTCTCTCCTCCTTGGATGACTTGATGACTTGCTTGGAAGGTGGCTTCCACCACCATTTGCTCCTCCACCACAACCACCCACCGGCGGCTGCTCCTCCACCACTCCTCCGCCGCCAAGTGGTGGCGCCTCCTTGGCTCATCCATGCCTCATTCTCCACCCTTGGATCAAATGAATCCTAGCCCTCCATTTCCTCCCATTTCTCCTATAAAAGGAGGCTCACCCCTCCTCATTTTATCATCCAAAAAACCATTCCATACACAATCACTTATCTCTCTACATTTTGTAATATTTTGTAAGTTGGTTTGGATCAATAAAGTTACGATATTTGGCTAGGCGCCCTCCTCCATGGACAGGCGAGGCTAAACTCCTCATTCGGCGGAAGGTATAATCTTGTATTATTTAATGTTTAATTAGCTTAGTTTATTTTCTTAGTATTCAATACTTGTTCTATGTGCCATATAAAAGTCAGAATGTCTCTAAGGTAGAGTGAACGATTTTGGGAATGTGACCATTAGGGGTCCAACTTCGTAAGCTCTTCCTTAAGATATTCGTGATCACACCCGGATAGGGGAGGTCGTAACAGACAAAGCTATCTGAAAGAGGTCGACTATATTTAAAAAACCATTATGGGAAACCGTAACAGGAGAGCAGGTGGATGCACATAGACTAGCGTACCTAACTGGTACTGGCGCTAGTCTAAATAGAACAAGTGTGATTTAGCCGATGTTGCAAGTCTTGAGCTATCGCTAGCCTCGATTCATCGTTTGAATACTTAGAAGATTTACTAAACTAATAAACATGTGATAATACAAGAATACCTGAAACCGAATACGCTCTTTCAATTGCAAACACCCCCTGTATTTAATTTCCTAGTATAACTGCTCAATCAAACACAACCACCAACCACTCACATACCGGAGGAATCAACAATCACGCATCACCCACTGTAAGTCTTCTAACCCTCAACTCCTTTATTTTCTGTATTTAATTTCAGTATTTATTTTATGTATTTACTTTCCGCACAAAAAACCCAAAAAACCCAAAAATAGTAGTTTAGTAATTAGCAGTAAGTCCACACTCGACCTAAAATCACGCACCGTGTAAGCCGTAACGAACAATCTATCCCCCTAATTCCCTTGGGTTCGACCCCTACTTACCCTTACTACCCAGTAGTTAAGTCGCGAGTAGTGGACATTATAAATTTATTTGTACGAGACGCATTGCACCCTAACGACAGTGCAACCGACGCTCCCGTCAAATTGGTGCCGTTGCCGGGGAATTAGCCATCGGATAGTTGTTCTTCACCTCACATGACCTCATGACTCAACCACCTTCGTATGCATGGACGACACGATATCTCCCCCTGTTCGGAGGTACGGATGGAGAAGACCCAGTACTACATAGCCGAAACTTTCACCATGTTTGTCAATACATAAAACCTAATAATGAGACGTTAGAGGAGTTTAAGCTTCATTGCTTTAAATTCTCTCTAACCAATGTTGCGGCAATCTGGTATTACACATCACCCGCTAGTAGTACAATACGTTTCATAGATCTCTGCATTCAATTCTTGAAAGAATTCTCTCCACCATCCCTACGACAACAAGTGCGAGAGAAAATCATAGGCCTCCGACAATCCCGGGATGAGACTTTGGACGTATACTACACGAACTTCAACACCATCGTCTCACGCTGCCCGCACCATGGATTCACGAAGAAAGTTCTGCTTCAAAAATTTCTTCGTGGAATGAGGACCGATGATCTAACAAGAGTAAACGAAGCAATGAGAAGATCAGCCGAGAACTTCACCATTGCGAGCATGTGGAACCTTATAATTGGCCTGGCTGCAGTCACAGAACGAACATCCCAAACTGACGAAGAAATGCAAACAGAAGAAGCTGACCCTGAGGCTGATCACGAAGAAACTACCGAGCCGTCAGAAGTAACTCCTGAACCATCTGAAGAGTCAGACATAGAAAGTATCGGGAGTAACAATGAGGTGTCAGCAATAGAAAAAGTCCAGAATACCGCTAACATGCTGCCAGAACCATACCCAGCTAGCATCACAAACAAACACGACGAGGCAGAATCGAGCCTTAAGATGCAAGCTTCCCGACTTTTCCCCTCGATCAATAGGCAAATCGCTGAAAACCATGTGATCAAAGAAGAGGCTGAAAAGAGGATGGGAAAAGGGCCTATGCAGAATAATTCTCCAATAGAGCATTGTTACGCCATAACCGGACAAGCCAGCCCTGAACACCAGAAAACCCGGTTCAAGAAGTTGGTAGTAAAAGGTCCCTCACCTTCCCTGAGACGTTGGAAGGAGGCACCACCAGTACAAGGGGAACGGGACCCCAACCAGTCATCTGCTCAAAAATCAGGAAGACTCACCGCAAGAATCAAGGTCGGTGGAATCAAGAAATTTGACCTAAGCCACCCATGGGATCCCAACCAATGATCCAGAACAAGGTACTGTCGAGCCAACGACGCTAAACAAGTGCACTAGTCGGGAGGTAACCCGACACTATCTTACTTTCTGTCATTTTAATTTTCAATAAGCGCTCTCACCCATCTTTTTGTCGAGAAGAAATGTCTTACATGTAGGAATTAAGTTTCGGAGCAAGGATCAGATCAGCCAGGCAGCTTCCGTGAATTTACCGGGCCTGCGCTGAGAGTTTAAGGCCCCAGCCGAACTCCCTCGATTATCCAGCCTCATGCCATGTCGTTCACTCGACACCTTAAAGGGAGTTCTGCTCTTCTTTTTTCCTAAAGTCATTTCCTTCTCCTATATATATTTGCATGACTTTTGAACTAAGGCTTGCCTTCGTTCAAAAGTGGGGGGTGAGAACCAATGCATGTTTTTTCTTTTTTTTAAAAAAAGTATCTTTTTGAAAGTATGAACTTAAGAATGTGAAAAAGATAGATCATGATTCATGCATCAACCTTATGAAAAGGCAAACTGTTTAAAAACTTAGAATGTAACTTTTCATTTGTCCCTTTGTGTTGAGATAACCTAGGGATGTGGAGTTGATAGAAATTGCCCTAGAGAGGCTTGGCAAGCACTTAAAGGATCAAATCAAACTATATGGTTTTCGAAGTCAGTGGAGGCTGCACTTCGGATTTTCAGTGAACAATTGAGTCAAACTCCGCCAGGAAGCATCTATGCAAAGGCGAGGACGGGAATCAGACCGTCCTCTCTCTAGTCAAAATAGCCGAGAAAATAAATGAGCGACCCTCATCTTGACCCGCGCGAAACGACGAAGACGAGAGGAGAGGGGAGGTATTTCCATAGGCTTGCGGGCGATGATTGGACCTCCCAAGAAGGCTGACAAAATGGACTAGCAAGTCACAAAGGAGCAAAAAACTCAAAGAAGAAAATCAAAAGAGGCCTAAGGCCCAAAAAATTGTGAAGGTTTTAACCGAGCAAAAGTGAAGCACTCAAAAAGACAGAGGCAGAATCACTACAAAAAAAAGCTAGTCCCTCGCCAAAGTAGAAAAAAGAAAATCAAAAAGGCTCAACTCACTGAAACCCGAATCGAATCACGTGCTAGAGAAAGCTACAAGAAAACCATATAGTGCGAGACGGTCCCGAGGGTGTAGTCCAAGAGCCTAAAAAGGGCTATCTCCCGAAACATCCGGAATAATTCGCATCTCGGCACGAAGGTACACGTATCAAGTTACTTCTAATTATTTTTACAGTTTAAATTGGCTATAAGTAGTAATGCATGAATTAGGAGAAATCGAGTACCGCAAACTTAATTTCATACTTCAAACCAACTTACATAGTGACGCCCATATAAAGCATTGTTCGGGACGAACAACTAAAAGTGGGGGGTGATTTGATGGACCACAATTATACGAATCAAAAACACAGATAAACCCCCCAAGTTAGACTGTTTGTCTGTCTAACATCCACTTGTTAGTCCCGATATATTTCCACAGGGCATTTTAGAGATTAAAGTGAAAACACGTTAAGGAGAGGCTTTTAGCACAGAAAAGATATAAGGAGTCGATTCAAGGTCAAGATCATATGCCGACTGAAGAAATATCAAGGATCCTGACGATGAATCACTCATCACAAATTGTGCAGAGATGGAATCAAGTCAACCCAGTGCCAAATTACACTGACAGTTTTGTGAAAAGACAGTGCAAAACTGTACAAAACTCACATATGGGCAAGATGACTTGTGACTTGGAGAAGAGGTGGCCAAAGAGGAAACCCACCCCAAAACCACCACCCACCACCGGCGGCTCCTCCCTCCTCCTCCATGGATGACCGGCTCTCCTCCGCCCAATGAGCCGCCGCCATGTGGTGGCTCCTCCACCACATGTTCCTCCTCTCTCCTCCTTGGATGACTTGATGACTTGCTTGGAAGGTGGCTTCCACCACCATTTGCTCCTCCACCACAACCACCCACCGGCGGCTGCTCCTCCACCACTCCTCCGCCGCCAAGTGGTGGCGCCTCCTTGGCTCATCCATGCCTCATTCTCCACCCTTGGATCAAATGAATCCTAGCCCTCCATTTCCTCCCATTTCTCCTATAAAAGGAGGCTCACCCCTCCTCATTTTATCATCCAAAAAACCATTCCATACACAATCACTTATCTCTCTACATTTTGTAATATTTTGTAAGTTGGTTTGGATCAATAAAGTTACGATATTTGGCTAGGCGCCCTCCTCCATGGACAGGCGAGGCTAAACTCCTCATTCGGCGGAAGGTATAATCTTGTATTATTTAATGTTTAATTAGCTTAGTTTATTTTCTTAGTATTCAATACTTGTTCTATGTGCCATATAAAAGTCAGAATGTCTCTAAGGTAGAGTGAACGATTTTGGGAATGTGACCATTAGGGGTCCAACTTCGTAAGCTCTTCCTTAAGATATTCGTGATCACACCCGGATAGGGGAGGTCGTAACAGACAAAGCTATCTGAAAGAGGTCGACTATATTTAAAAAACCATTATGGGAAACCGTAACAGGAGAGCAGGTGGATGCACATAGACTAGCGTACCTAACTGGTACTGGCGCTAGTCTAAATAGAACAAGTGTGATTTAGCCGATGTTGCAAGTCTTGAGCTATCGCTAGCCTCGATTCATCGTTTGAATACTTAGAAGATTTACTAAACTAATAAACATGTGATAATACAAGAATACCTGAAACCGAATACGCTCTTTCAATTGCAAACACCCCCTGTATTTAATTTCCTAGTATAACTGCTCAATCAAACACAACCACCAACCACTCACATACCGGAGGAATCAACAATCACGCATCACCCACTGTAAGTCTTTTAACCCTCAACTCCTTTATTTTCTGTATTTAATTTCAGTATTTATTTTCTGTATTTACTTTCCGCACAAAAAACCCAAAAAACCCAAAAACAGTAGTTTAGTAATTAGCAGTAAGTCCACACTCGACCTAAAATCACGCACCGTGTAAGCCGTAACGAACAATCTATCCCCCTAATTCCCTTGGGTTCGACCCCTACTTACCCTTACTACCCAGTAGTTAAGTCGCGAGTAGTGGACATTATAAATTTATTTGTACGAGACGCATTGCACCCTAACGACAGTGCAACCGACGCTCCCGTCAGAGACTGTCTTTGATCTTTGTTGGCTTGTAAATTGTTAGATGAGGATGATGAAGGCACATTTTGTGCTTGATAAGTGGACAGTCAGTCTCAATCTTATTGGGGTAAGAAACTATGAATTCAGCACAAGGTATAAGACACTAGTATGTTTTCTCATATGTCATTACTAATTTCTTATTGGAGCTGGACAACAGAATTAGTTAGTTGATATTTCATTAGTTAGTTGTGTTATGAGAAATAGACTGAATTTCATTAGTTAGTTTCTTTTGATATTTCATTACTAATGACTCATTAGTTAGTTGATATTTCATTATTTCTCATATGTGATTTGATTAGTTTGTTGATATTTCCTAATGCAGCACAAGGATGAAGGAACTGAGGAAGAACAGAAGAAGCACTGAGGCAGGGCAGTGGAGAATGGAGAATGGAGAATGGAGATTGGACTTTGGACTTTGGTTTGTTGATATTTTGGAGTTTCTTTTCGTCTGCTACTTTTGGAGTTTTGGAGAGGCAGTGCTACTTTTGGTTTTAGAGTTTCGGAGTTTTGGAGTTTTGGACTTTGGACTTTGGTTTTGTGCTATGTGCTTTGTAGTTTGTATCACTATCACTTGTATCAGTATCAATTGATACATATCACTTGTTTCAGTATCAATTGTTGCATTCAGATTCAGTTTCAGTGTTAGAATGAATTAAGATGGGTTTTCTATTTTGGAAAAAACATGTATCAGAAAATTCAGAATTATACAATTTCCGGTCTGATCCGGTCCGGTCTCATTTTCGGTCTGGTCCGGTCTCGGTTTCAGTCAGACCCGAATATACCCGGTCCGGTCCGGGTTTCGGTCTGAATTTTCGCACAATTTCTGGCCCTGGTCCGGTTCCGGTCCATAATTATCCGGTCCGATCCGGTCTGCGGTCCAAGGTGTCAAAAAATTCCGGTCCACCGGTCCGGACCGGATCGTAATTTTCGGTCTGGTCCGATCCGGTCTGGACCAGATGTGCATCCCTAATATAAGCTGTGGTGGATCGAGGACAGTCAGCTGATTCGCACGTGGTTTACAACGCATTGAGATAGTATTTTTTTTCAACGTATCTCACATTTGGCCTCAGAGCTAGTCGGTCCTTACGACATCTTACCGTTCAACACCATGACATCCACACGCCAAGCAACACTCTCAGACTAAGAATCAAGAGCTTTGGCGCTTGAAACTGAGACGAAGGCGCTCCGAGTCGACCTCACGGCTTTGGGCGCAAAAGTAGACCAGCACCACGAGTCCACCACCACGAGGCTAGAGGACATGTCGAGGGTTCTCCTGAAGATCCGCACGGAGATGGCATCCTGGCGAGGCACGCCCAATGACAAGTCGTCGTTTTACCTGTGCAAAAATATTTATAATTCCTTACTCTAGACTGTGGGTTAGTACAGTGACAAGCAAGGGTCGAACCCAAGGGAGCTAGATGGTTACTACTTGTTCTGTAAAAAGGAAAGAAAAGACAATTGGGTTTGTGAACAGTTTAGGAAACAAGTGCGAATAAGGAAAGAAACGAGAGGGTAATAATCAAAGAGAAGCATTCAGGCTAAGGTTCCTTAATTGTGACTTGGTTTATCCTTGATTTCTAAGTATTTTATCTTGCTTTCTTAAGTGTGGTTACTCCGGGTCAGGTTATAACCTAAGGTAGGACCATTAAATCACTACGCCACAATCTACTCCTGGTCAGGTTATAGACTTCTAGTTCTAGCAAAACCTAATACTCCTGGTTATATTTGGTTTTGGTGCATCTACTTATTCTAACGGGTCAGTATCAAATAAGCAGGATAAAGAGGGAAAGTATTACTAGGTTAAGTTGTACCCTTTCGAATCTCCCCTTAACCTAGCAATTCAACCGATATAAAGTGCACAAGAACTAGTAGAATGCAAGCATAATATTTAAGTACGGAATCTCAAAACGTTCGTCACAATGTATAAATCCTAGCCCGAATAATAAGATTAGTTACACATGGCCATTAGGGCATAAAACAGTAAATAAAAAGAAAGAAACTTCACTAAACCGAAAAGGGAAAATCTGGCCGTGGGTCACGGCTGAGCAAGGCTGAGCAGGGGCTGAGCAAGGCTGAGCAAGGTGAGGAGAAGAGAGAGTAGCTCTCAACCCTTGGTGGTGTGTTGATTTCGTGTGCCTTGGCCCTCCTTATATAGAGCCATGAGCAAGAGGCTCCTCTCATTCTTTAGTTTGATGCCCATGCCTTGTGATCTTTTGCCCATTTGTTTTCTCCCACTTGTGCCACTTTTGCCCATGATTCTTTGTTCTTCATTGATATATGCATGAGTAGGGATGGGTTGTGCATGCTTTATCTTGTGAAAGAACATGGGAAAAGGATGTCTTTTGGTTATGCATAAGGAAATGAATCTCAATTCTGACAGGTCACAATTCAGCACTGATGTAGTCTGAATTCCATTGATTTGACTGCCCAAATCACCTCGGCTTCTCTTTGTGTCAACTGAAGAGTTGTAGGAAATTGAGCTATCTACGCGTGGGCATATTACTCATATTTTTCTGATCTATGATGAATTCCCAGTCCTCTATTGAACGTCCAGAGGTCGAATCTGTCAGTGCGCTGTTTTTGGCCTTAAATGCATTCTTTTAAGTGTGATTCCTCTTTATGCTCCAAAATTGCCTGAAATGCAAAACTACATTAACAAGCACATGTTCGTATGACCAAAAGTCGTATTTGGTGAGTTTTGTTGACTCGATGAGTCGTATAAATACGTCTCAGCACCCAACCAAAGAGACGAGCCCCTTGAGCGTACCGCGACGAAAGCCCTTGATCGAGGCAAGAGACCCATGGTGGACGCGTCCGCATCCGCGAGCGTCGAAGTCAGTAGTGACCCGTACGTAAGCCACCAAACTTACGAGGGCTTGCTCGAAGAAACTCCAAGGAAGCCGCATGGGCGTAGCCGAGGAGGCGAGTTGGCGCAAGGCCAAGCGAGGTGAATAGCAGAGCGGCCACCCTACGTCGACCCATACCTAGGCGAGGCGATGGACGGGGGCCCTTGGCGTGACGACATCTACCAGCTGAGGCCCCAAAGCGAGCCCATCTACCCGATGAGGTCTTCGGGCGAGCGTGCGCACCAGCAAAGACCTTGGGGCGAGGCGCAACAAGCATTGGCGCGAGTGAGGCCTGCGAGGGTTTTTGACTCGACCCATCGCAAGTTGGACTTGCCCATTTTCCACAGAGATGAAGTGTGAAGATGGCTCCATAGAGCAGCGAGGTATTTTATGATTAATGGTTTGACTGAGCCTGAACGTCTTGATGCTTCTATTTTGTATTTCGAGGGCAAGGCACTCTAATGGTTCAAATGACGAGAAGAGCGCCGGCCTTTTACATGTTGGGAGGAGTTGTGAGCGGCTTTGTTGGGGCGCTTCCAAGGCCAACAAGACTGTATGCACGAGGAGTTCTTTGCCTTGTGATGGACCACAATTATACGAATCAAAAACACAGATAAACCCCCCAAGTTAGACTGTTTGTCTGTCTAACATCCACTTGTTAGTCCCGATATATTTCCACAGGGCATTTTAGAGATTAAAGTGAAAACACGTTAAGGAGAGGCTTTTAGCACAGAAAAGATATAAGGAGTCGATTCAAGGTCAAGATCATATGCCGACTGAAGAAATATCAAGGATCCTGACGATGAATCACTCATCACAAATTGTGCAGAGATGGAATCAAGTCAACCCAGTGCCAAATTACACTGACAGTTTTGTGAAAAGACAGTGCAAAACTGTACAAAACTCACATATGGGCAAGATGACTTGTGACTTGGAGAAGAGGTGGCCAAAGAGGAAAACCACCCCAAAACCACCACCCACCACCGGCGGCTCCTCCCTCCTCCTCCATGGATGACCGGCTCTCCTCCGCCCAATGAGCCGCCGCCATGTGGTGGCTCCTCCACCACATGTTCCTCCTCTCTCCTCCTTGGATGACTTGATGACTTGCTTGGAAGGTGGCTTCCACCACCATTTGCTCCTCCACCACAACCACCCACCGGCGGCTGCTCCTCCACCACTCCTCCGCCGCCAAGTGGTGGCGCCTCCTTGGCTCATCCATGCCTCATTCTCCACCCTTGGATCAAATGAATCCTAGCCCTCCATTTCCTCCCATTTCTCCTATAAAAGGAGGCTCACCCCTCCTCATTTTATCATCCAAAAAACCATTCCATACACAATCACTTATCTCTCTACATTTTGTAATATTTTGTAAGTTGGTTTGGATCAATAAAGTTACGATATTTGGCTAGGCGCCCTCCTCCATGGACAGGCGAGGCTAAACTCCTCATTCGGCGGAAGGTATAATCTTGTATTATTTAATGTTTAATTAGCTTAGTTTATTTTCTTAGTATTCAATACTTGTTCTATGTGCCATATAAAAGTCAGAATGTCTCTAAGGTAGAGTGAACGATTTTGGGAATGTGACCATTAGGGGTCCAACTTCGTAAGCTCTTCCTTAAGATATTCGTGATCACACCCGGATAGGGGAGGTCGTAACAGACAAAGCTATCTGAAAGAGGTCGACTATATTTAAAAAACCATTATGGGAAACCGTAACAGGAGAGCAGGTGGATGCACATAGACTAGCGTACCTAACTGGTACTGGCGCTAGTCTAAATAGAACAAGTGTGATTTAGCCGATGTTGCAAGTCTTGAGCTATCGCTAGCCTCGATTCATCGTTTGAATACTTAGAAGATTTACTAAACTAATAAACATGTGATAATACAAGAATACCTGAAACCGAATACGCTCTTTCAATTGCAAACACCCCCTGTATTTAATTTCCTAGTATAACTGCTCAATCAAACACAACCACCAACCACTCACATACCGGAGGAATCAACAATCACGCATCACCCACTGTAAGTCTTCTAACCCTCAACTCCTTTATTTTCTGTATTTAATTTCAGTATTTATTTTCTGTATTTACTTTCCGCACAAAAAAACCCAAAAAACCCAAAAACAGTAGTTTAGTAATTAGCAGTAAGTCCACACTCGACCTAAAATCACGCACCGTGTAAGCCGTAACGAACAATCTATCCCCCAAATTCCCTTGGGCTCGACCCCTACTTACCCTTACTACCCAGTAGTTAAGTCGCGAGTAGTGGACATTATAAATTTATTTGTACGAGACGCATTGCACCCTAACGACAGTGCAACCGACGCTCCCGTCAAATTGGCGCCGTTGCCGGGGAATTAGCCATCGGATAGTTGTTCTTCACCTCACATGACCTCATGACTCAACCACCTTCGTATGCATGGACGACACGATATCTCCCCCTGTTCGGAGGTACGGATGGAGAAGACCCAGTACTACATAGCCGAAACTTTCACCATGTTTGTCAATACATAAAACCTAATAATGAGACGTTAGAGGAGTTTAAGCTTCATTGCTTTAAATTCTCTCTAACCAATGTTGCGGCAATCTGGTATTACACATCACCCGCTAGTAGTACAATACGTTTCATAGATCTCTGCATTCAATTCTTGAAAGAATTCTCTCCACCATCCCTACGACAACAAGTGCGAGAGAAAATCATAGGCCTCCGACAATCCCGGGATGAGACTTTGGACGTATACTACACGAACTTCAACACCATCGTCTCACGCTGCCCGCACCATGGATTCACGAAGAAAGTTCTGCTTCAAAAATTTCTTCGTGGAATGAGGACCGATGATCTAACAAGAGTAAACGAAGCAATGAGAAGATCAGCCGAGAACTTCACCATTGCGAGCATGTGGAACCTTATAATTGGCCTGGCTGCAGTCACAGAACGAACATCCCAAACTGACGAAGAAATGCAAACAGAAGAAGCTGACCCTGAGGCTGATCACGAAGAAACTACCGAGCCGTCAGAAGTAACTCCTGAACCATCTGAAGAGTCAGACATAGAAAGTATCGGGAGTAACAATGAGGTGTCAGCAATAGAAAAAGTCCAGAATACCGCTAACATGCTGCCAGAACCATACCCAGCTAGCATCACAAACAAACACGACGAGGCAGAATCGAGCCTTAAGATGCAAGCTTCCCGACTTTTCCCCTCGATCAATAGGCAAATCGCTGAAAACCATGTGATCAAAGAAGAGGCTGAAAAGAGGATGGGAAAAGGGCCTATGCAGAATAATTCTCCAATAGAGCATTGTTACGCCATAACCGGACAAGCCAGCCCTGAACACCAGAAAACCCGGTTCAAGAAGTTGGTAGTAAAAGGTCCCTCACCTTCCCTGAGACGTTGGAAGGAGGCACCACCAGTACAAGGGGAACGGGACCCCAACCAGTCATCTGCTCAAAAATCAGGAAGACTCACCGCAAGAATCAAGGTCGGTGGAATCAAGAAATTCGACCTAAGCCACCCATGGGATCCCAACCAATGATCCAGAACAAGGTACTGTCGAGCCAACGACGTTAAACAAGTGCACTAGTCGGGAGGTAACCCGACACTATCTTACTTTCTGTCATTTTAATTTTCAATAAGCGCTCTCACCCATCTTTTTGTCGAGAAGAAATGTCTTACATGTAGGAATTAAGTTTCGGAGCAAGGATCAGATCAGCCAGGCAGCTTCCGTGAATTTACCGGGCCTGCGCTGAGAGTTTAAGGCCCCAGCCGAACTCCCTCGATTATCCAGCCTCATGCCATGTCGTTCACTCGACACCTTAAAGGGAGTTCTGCTCTTCTTTTTTCCTAAAGTCATTTCCTTCTCCTATATATATTTGCATGACTTTTGAACTAAGGCTTGCCTTCGTTCAAAAGTGGGGGGTGAGAACCAATGCATGTTTTTTCTTTTTTTTTTAAAAAGTATCTTTTTGAAAGTATGAACTTAAGAATGTGAAAAAGATAGATCATGATTCATGCATCAACCTTATGAAAAGGCAAACTGTTTAAAAACTTAGAATGTAACTTTTCATTTGTCCCTTTGTGTTGAGATAACCTAGGGATGTGGAGTTGATAGAAATTGCCCTAGAGAGGCTTGGCAAGCACTTAAAGGATCAAATCAAACTATATGGTTTTCGAAGTCAGTGGAGGCTGCACTTCGGATTTTCAGTGAACAATTGAGTCAAACTCCGCCAGGAAGCATCTATGCAAAGGCGAGGACGGGAATCAGACCGTCCTCTCTCTAGTCAAAATAGCCAAGAAAATAAATGAGCGACCCTCATCTTGACCCGCGCGAAACGACGAAGACGAGAGGAGAGGGGAGGTATTTCCATAGGCTTGCGGGCGATGATTGGACCTCCCAAGAAGGCTGACAAAATGGACTAGCAAGTCACAAAGGAGCAAAAAACTCAAAGAAGAAAATCAAAAGAGGCCTAAGGCCCAAAAAATTGTGAAGGTTTTAACCGAGCAAAAGTGAAGCACTCAAAAAGACAGAGGCAGAATCACTACAAAAAAAGCTAGTCCCTCGCCAAAGTAGAAAAAAGAAAATCAAAAAGGCTCAACTCACTGAAACCCGAATCGAATCACGTGCTAGAGAAAGCTACAAGAAAACCATATAGTGCGAGGTCCCGAGGGTGTAGTCCAAGAGCCTAAAAAGGGCTATCTCCCGAAACATCCGGAATAATTCGCATCTCGGCACGAAGGTACACGTATCAAGTTACTTCTAATTATTTTTACAGTTTAAATTGGCTATAAGTAGTAATGCATGAATTAGGAGAAATCGAGTACCGCAAACTTAATTTCATACTTCAAACCAACTTACATAGTGACGCCCATATAAAGCATTGTTCGGGACGAACAACTAAAAGTGGGGGGTGATTTGATGGACCACAATTATACGAATCAAAAACACAGATAAACCCCCCAAGTTAGACTGTTTGTCTGTCTAACATCCACTTGTTAGTCCCGATATATTTCCACAGGGCATTTTAGAGATTAAAGTGAAAACACGTTAAGGAGAGGCTTTTAGCACAGAAAAGATATAAGGAGTCGATTCAAGGTCAAGATCATATGCCGACTGAAGAAATATCAAGGATCCTGACGATGAATCACTCATCACAAATTGTGCAGAGATGGAATCAAGTCAACCCAGTGCCAAATTACACTGACAGTTTTGTGAAAAGACAGTGCAAAACTGTACAAAACTCACATATGGGCAAGATGACTTGTGACTTGGAGAATAGGTGGCCAAAGAGGAAAACCACCCCAAAACCACCACCCACCACCGGCGGCTCCTCCCTCCTCCTCCATGGATGACCGGCTCTCCTCCGCCCAATGAGCCGCCGCCATGTGGTGGCTCCTCCACCACATGTTCCTCCTCTCTCCTCCTTGGATGACTTGATGACTTGCTTGGAAGGTGGCTTCCACCACCATTTGCTCCTCCACCACCACCTCCTACCGGCGGCTGAGCTCCACCACTCCACCACCGCCAAGTGGCGGCGCCTCCTTGGCTCATCCATGCCTCATTCTCCACCCTTGGATCAAATGAATCCTAGCCCTCCATTTCCTCCCATTTCTCCTATAAAAGGAGGCTCACCCCTCCTCATTTTATCATCCAAAAAACCATTCCATACACAATCACTTATCTCTCTACATTTTGTAATATTTTGTAAGTTGGTTTGGATCAATAAAGTTACGATATTTGGCTAGGCGCCCTCCTCCATGGACAGGCGAGGCTAAACTCCTCATTCGGCGGAAGGTATAATCTTGTATTATTTAATGTTTAATTAGCTTAGTTTATTTTCTTAGTATTCAATACTTGTTCTATGTGCCATATAAAAGTCAGAATGTCTCTAAGGTAGAGTGAACGATTTTGGGAATGTGACCATTAGGGGTCCAACTTCGTAAGCTCTTCCTTAAGATATTCGTGATCACACCCGGATAGGGAGGTCGTAACAGACAAAGCTATCTGAAAGAGGTCGACTATATTTAAAAAACCATTATGGGAAACCGTAACAGGAGAGCAGGTGGATGCACATAGACTAGCGTACCTAACTGGTACTGGCGCTAGTCTAAATAGAACAAGTGTGATTTAGCCGATGTTGCAAGTCTTGAGCTATCGCTAGCCTCGATTCATCGTTTGAATACTTAGAAGATTTACTAAACTAATAAACATGTGATAATACAAGAATACCTGAAACCGAATACGCTCTTTCAATTGCAAACACCCCCTGTATTTAATTTCCTAGTATAACTGCTCAATCAAACACAACCACCAACCACTCACATACCGGAGGAATCAACAATCACGCATCACCCACTATAAGTCTTCTAACCCTCAACTCCTTTATTTTCTGTATTTAATTTCAGTATTTATTTTCTGTATTTACTTTCCGCACAAAAAAACCCAAAAAACCCAAAAACAGTAGTTTAGTAATTAGCAGTAAGTCCACACTCGACCTAAAATCACGCACCGTGTAAGCCGTAACGAACAATCTATCCCCCTAATTCCCTTGGGTTCGACCCCTACTTACCCTTACTACCCAGTAGTTAAGTCGCGAGTAGTGGACATTATAAATTTATTTGTACGAGATGCATTGCACCCTAACGACAGTGCAACCGACGCTCCCGTCACCTTGGTACAAGAGGCGGGCTTAGACGCCTATCGAGATCGCTTCAACGCAATGTCGTCCGGGCTTGGCGGCATGACAAACGAGGCCCTCGTAGGCAACTTCATGAAGGGTCTCAAGCCCACAATCCGCGAGGGAGTTCGTGTGTTACGACCAAGAGGCCTCGACGAGGCGATGCATTTGGCTCAACTCGTCGAGGATAAGAAGGCGGCTGAAAAGGCGAGTTGAGGCATTGGGTCCTTGCAGCGCACACATAGCGCGGGGCCTAATGCGAGAGCGGGTCGAGAAAGAACAAGGGAGGCGACGAGCGGGACTTTGAATTACCGCAAGGTGACGGAAGCTAATATCGATAGTAAGAAAACCCGGGGCCTTTGCTATAGATGTGATGAAAAATGGATGCCCGACCACCGTTGAAAGGCAGCGACTCTGAAGGTCATCTTGGTGGACGAAGCGGGTATCGATGATGACCAAGATGGGGACGACGAAGGAGACCAAGTCACTTTGAGTAGCTTGGTGGTGATCGAAGGAGGACTTGGGGGCCAAGACCCAACACCTCCCCCGAATGAAGAGCACCAATGTATGACCATCGCGATGCCAACTATGTTGGGTAGGAGGCCCCAGACAGCTAGAGTAAAGAGCTGCAGCCCATGCGTGAAGCAGCCAAACAAGAAGACGAGTTGATGGCTGTGATGCGTGCACCTGCTGTTCCGAAACCTGTTGCTCAACGTGAGTCACCTGACTCAGATAAGTTTGGTGATGACCTTCCGGTCGTGAGGAAATAGAAGACTTCGAAGTATGAATTTGATGAGAAGAAGAAGAGAGCGAGTTCGAAGATGGAGACGGATGACGGTCAATTAAATTCGGGGACAGTGAAGCCTGTGGATGCTGTGAATCCGGCTGCCAAACCGCTGGTGGCGAATGGGAAGAAGCCTGGAGAGGAATCAAAGAAGCAAAGGATGTTCGGAGGGAAAGTGAGGAGGAGCTTTTGAAAGACATTGCTTATTTTGTTTCAAAGAATGGTAAGGATATCCTGGCTGACCAGGATGGATTTTATGAGTACTTTACAAAGGAGTTCGATGTAGAGTTTATCAAGGCACAGTTGATCACAAAGGCTGGGAACCAGAAGAAGGAGTTTAAGAAGAATACCGAGGTGGTTAAGAATGGTGAGGAGTTGAAGCCGCGTGACCATAAATTGTATAAGTGGTCCAAAATAATTTGGGGTGGTGGAGAACTGAGTAACGAAAGGAGCCACGTACCCAATGAGGAACAATTTGTTATTTTTGAGAAAAAGGATGAAGTGTCTGATTCTGAGATAAATGACACTGAATCAGATGACACTACTATGAACCATTTGGTTAAATCACTGAGCAAAATGGGTTCTGGCTTCGGGCTTAGTGAGGAGTACGCATGGAGTGGTTTGAGTTTGATTGGAAAGACTGAAGGCCAACAAGAGGCCCTCCTTAAATGGACCCATATGCCTGAAGAAGATGCCACCTGGGAAGACTTGGCGAGCAAGTCCTCGACGTTGACCTTAACGATAAGGTCGCTCTTTGGGAGGGGAATAATGTTGGAAATCCTTCCAATGACGCTCAAGCCTCGACCGGTGCCCTTCGAGCAATCCAGGCGAAACGGACCAAGGTCGTCGTCGAGACTCTCTTCGAGCGAGAGACGCGCAAGGCAAGGACTCGGGAGACTAGCGAGAGCCTTGGGGTCTTCGAAGGACTAACCGAGACATCGTGGGCAATGGACACAAGGACCCGTATCCGCAGCTGAAGCCTCCAACCCAAGGACGAGCGCACCTCGCAAGGCCTCGACCAAGCGAAGGCCCTCGATGAGAAGCACTCGGCACCTGCACAACGCACGCCCAAGACTTCGGAGTCAAGGGACAACGGCCACAAGATCTTGTAATTGAATGCCTCAGCCGTTACACAATCTAAAAGGGCGTTACTCCTTGACTTCCATGGAGTCGTTGGGAGCTTGGAGTCCAAAGGAGCCGTTGGCCATGGTCAAGCCTCTTGAAGCTCATTTAGGCATCGTCGGTTACTCTTTGACTCTCAATAACTGCTAGTTCACTATATAAGGAACTCAATGATCATTCTACTCGGCATCACAAGAAAAGACAAGCCAAGAGCTCTCTCTTTTGACCACTTTAGTGTAGTCGAGGATATAATCCTTTGGGGCGAGATATACCTTCGTTACAAGGGTATATTGCGCATTGTTCTTCTTTGTAACAACTACGACATCACTTGTTTTCCTCTTGTTTTCCTTGTTTTTATCTTATTTTCCTTGTTTTCTTATTTTTCTTGTTTTCCCGTCAATTGATCAATTAATCCGACGTTACCCCAACTCCTTTTCCATTCCGTTGCATTTTTACTTGTTTTGGGCCCGTGTTTTTGAAAATGTCTGTCATGGGCCTCTTTCCTCGATCGAGGGCCTTTGTTGTCGTGGGCTCAAAAGGCCTCGCACCTGGTTTGGTTGCGCCTCGCCAAGACAGCATATCCACTTGAATCTCCGAGAGAACACTAGACAGGTCCTTCAGCCTAGTTATTGTAGTTGCATGGTGATGGTCCACCTTTCCGCCTAGAGTCGTGAGGTCGACCCTAAATGCTTTTGTCTCAACTTCAAGAGCTGAGGCTCTTGTCTCCAATGTTGCTAGTGTTCCTTGGCGTGTTGTGGTCATGTTGTTCGTAGAATCGACTAGCTCTGATACCAAATGATAGGCGGTTACCTATCGAGTGTGCCCAAAACGAGTAAAATTGCAGCGGAATGGAAAAGGAATTGGGCAACGTCGGATTTATTGATCAATTGAGGGGAAAAACAAGGAAAACAAGGGAAAAACAAGTGATGGCTTAGTTGTTATAAAGAAAAACAATGCACAATATACCTTTGTAACGAATGTAATCTCGCCCCAAAGGATTATATCCTCGACTACACTAAAGTGATCAAAAGAGAGAGAGCTCTTGGCATGTCTTTTCTTGTGACGCCGAGTAGAATGATCCTTGAGTCCCTTATATAGTGAACTAGCCGTTATTGAGAGTCAAAGGGTAACCGACGATGCCTTAATGAGCTTCAAGAGGCTTAACCATGGCCAACGGCTCCTTTGGATTCCAAGCTCCCAATGGCTCCATGGAAGTCAAGGTGTAACCCCCTTTAGATTGTGTAACGGCTGGAGCATTCAATGGCGAGATCTTATGGTCATTGTCCCTTGACTCCGGAGTCTTGGGCGTGCGTTGTGTGGGCGCCGGGTCCTTCTCGTCGAGGGCCTTTGCTTGGTTGAGGCCTTGCGAGGTGCGCTCGTCCTTGGGCTGGAGGCTTTGGCTGCGGATACGGTTCCTCGCATCCATCGCGCACGATGTCTCGGTTGGTCCTTCGAAGATCCCAAGGCTCTCGCTAGTCGCCCGGGTCCTCGCTAGTCGCCCGGGTCCTCGCCTTGCGCGTCTTTCGCTCGAAGAGAGTCTTGAGGATGGCCTTGGTCCGTTAAGCATGGATTGCTCGAAGGGCACCGGTCAAGGCTTGAGCGTTGTTGGAAGGACTTCCAACATTACTCCCCTCCCAAAGAGTGACGTGCTTCTCAAGGTCGACGTCGAGGACTTGCTCGCCAATGTACGCAAGTCTTCCCAGGTGGCATCTTCTTCAGGCATATGGGTCCATTTGAGGAGGGCCTCTTACTGGCCTTCAGTCTTTCCAATCAAACTCAAACCACTCCTTGCGTACTCCTCACTAAGCCCGAAGCTAGAACCCATTTTACTCAGTGATCTAACCAAATGGTTCATAGTAGTGTCATCTGATTCAGTGTCATCTATCTCGGAATCGGACACTTCATCCTTCTTCTCAAACATAACAAATTGTTCCTCATTTGGTACGTGGCTCCTTCCGTTACTTAGTTCTCCACCACCCCAAATTATTTTGGACCACTCATACAATTTATGGTCACGCGGCTTCAACTTCTCACCATTCTTGACCACCTTAGTATTCTGCTTAAACTCCTTCTTCAGGTTCCCAGCCTTTGTGATCAATTGTGCCTTGCTAAACTCTACATCCAACTCCTTTGTAAGGTACTCATAAAATCCATCCTGGTCAGCCATGATGTCCTTACCATTCTTAGACACAAAATAAGCCATGTCTTTCAAAAGCTCCTCCTCACTTTCGCTTCCGAACATCCTATGCTTCTTGGATTCCTCTCCAGGCTTCTTTCCATTCGCCACCAGCGGTTTGGTAGCTGGATTCCCAGCATCCACAGGCTTTACTGTCCCCAAATTCAACTGACCGTCGTCCGTCTCCATCTTCGAACTCGCTCTCTTCTTCTTCTCATCAAATTCATGCTTTAAAGTCTTCTATTTCCTCATGAATGGAAGGTCATCACCGGACTTATCTGAGTCAGGTGACTCACGTTGAGCAACAGGTTTCGGAACAGCAGGTGCACCCATCACAGCCATCTCCTCGTCTTCTTGTTTGGTTGCTTCGCGCATGGGCTACAACTCTTTACTCTTGCTGTCGGAGGCCTCCTACCCTAGATAGTTGGCACCGTGATGGTCATCCATTGGTTCCCTTCGTTCGGAGGAGGTGTTGGGTCTTGGCCCCCAAGTCCTCCTTCGATCACCACCAAGCCACTCAAAGTGACTTGGTCTCCTTTGTCGTCCCCGTCTTGGTCATCATCTATACCCGCTTTGTCCACCAAGAGGACCTTCAGAGTCGCTGCCTTGCAACGGTGCCCGTGCATCCATTTTTCATCACATCAATAGCAAAGGCCCCGGGCTCTTTTTCCATCGATGTCAGCCTTCGTCATTCTGTGGTAGTTTGAGGCCCCCATCGTAAGATCGGATGGAATAAACTCACGGGGGGTCCTTTGGTACAATGAGGAGCAACCCATGGCAGTAAAGGAGTAGCAAGGCGAGTGGTCAGCCGCATGGGTGGCTTTGGGCCAAATCTGCTCACAAGGTAAGGTGTTCGAGCAAATCTGGCCACCATTATGCATCGAGCGCGTGACATTCAATCTGAGCAAGGAGAAGCATCACTTCATAAGCCAAGGAAGTTAGATCCATGTAGCAGCACCAAAGGTACCCACGGCCAAGATGAATATCTCGGTAATCAAAACCAACAAAGGCACGACTAAGGAGGCTCTCATGGCCAAGTTGGAGAAGGGCCTTAAGCCATTCATTTGGGATGGTGTCCAAGTTCTACGGCCGAGGTGCTTAGAGGAGGCCACGCATTTGTCACAGTTAGTCGAGGAAGAGTGGATCACGAACAAGGCGAGCAAGGGGACGGGGCAACGAAGCTGTGCGCCTAGCGGAGGCCCTAGCGTGGTAAGAAGCCGAGAGGGGCCTGAAGGAAAGACTTGGGATATGCGGCTCATGACCGAAGCCGGCGTCACAGCCAAGAAGGCCCTGAGCCTTGGCAGAAGACTTGAGGAAGATTGGTAGCTGGGCCACCGCGACAGGGTACCAAGACCTCGAGTCATCTTTGCCGACAAGGACGAAGCGGAGGCCTCAAACCGAGTCACCAAGTGACGGGCGTCGTTGTACCCGTCAAAAATAATATTTTCTTTATCTCCGACTAGCAAGTGGTAAGTCGGGTCGTATCCACAGAGATCGGTGTGAGAATCTGTTTACTAAGCACAAAAGTACAATGGGGGGGGTTTTGAAATTCAACAAGTAAATAAAAAACGCAAGTAGCAAGTAACAACGATCAATTATCAAGAGGAATGATCACACAAATTCAAGTATCAAATATTAAAGAACAGTGCAGGCTAGTACTTTCGATTGTGATGCAAGATTAAATCATTGACCAATTTGTTTTGATTTCTAATGTTCTACAACTTAGAGCTCTCCGCTAGGTTGCACTCTCCGTTCTTATTCTAGTACTTAAACTCGCGCTAGCGATAATCAAGATTGCATGAACAATAAACAAGTTGTTCTAGGATGTCAATCCTAGTGGTATATAACTCGTATCCTAGTTTGCTATCCCCGCTAGGTTGCTAGTAAACTTTGATAGTCGAAATCAACACACAAACAAAAGCTCCCCCGCTAGGGTTCCACTCATGCTAGCATATCAAATCCATAACCAATGCATAGTAATATGACGCAAAACATAGAAAATCAATATAAGTCTCAAGTCAACACATCACAATTTCGAGTTCTAGCCTACACATATGAATTTAGCTACTCATCGAAATGCAATATATAATCAAATACTTTGTAATGGAACGAAATGAAAATACTGTTGACGAATCCTTCTCCAAGCCTCTGTTTCTTCTGGAACGTGTCTTCAATCGTCACCAAAATCGTCTCCAAGTTGTCCTTCAAATCCACACACGAAATCACCCCAAATCCACACCACAAATCACACACTTCTTTTTTTCTTCTACTGCCAAAGTTGGCTCAGCAACCCCCTGAACCCTATATCCAATCCTCCCCGCGTGTGTTAAATACCACACCCAATATATCCACGGCCAAAGCTTTTCCAAACCTTTTTTCACTTCTCAAAAACCACACTCCTCTTTTCCTTAAATCAAGAGCTAGCCCTTTCAATTGTTGTCCCTTCGAAATCTTGATTTTTCCTTTCGAGATATGGCTCCTCAAATTCTATTTTCCTCCTTCCCGAAATTACAAATCCGAAAATAAGAAATTTGACTGCCAGCTGGATTCCACTTACGTCTCTTGATTTAACGTCCGCGGACGTCTTAACAATTACCGAAATTGTTAAGACGTAAGTGCCCATAATTCTTCAGACGTAAGTGGTATGCACAGACTAAAACTTCAGCACTTCGGACTTCATTTCTTTCGATGCCAAACATCTTCTAATGGGCTCCCTTTAGCCTATATTCCTTCCATGGTCTCCGAATGCACCTGAGAATGAAAACTACACACAGGTAATGAAATATACATGCAAGCACTAAGAGATGGGGTTTTAACATATAAAATAGTCGTACAATTACGACTTATCACCAAGGCGAAGGCCACAGTGAGGTAACACTCGGAAATCTGGTATCCATTCGGGGGATAAAGCCGAACCAGAGGCAGGCCTTGGAAGGATAGAAATGCAAGGCGCGAAGGCCCCCACTACGGTAGATCTTGACTCACTAGCCAAGGAACCACATAGGCGAGCCATCTTAGTGCCCATGATCCTCGAGTGGGAAGTTCTCGATGAAAACAAACAAAGGTAGGAGCTCCAGCCAATGAGGGACATCACGGGCCCTGACATCTTGAGGTACAAGGTTAATACCACAAGGTTAAATTGCAAATATGGCTTTGTATTAGCTCATTTAACAGGATCTACACTAAAGCTGTCGCGCGAGATCCTTGCAACCCTTGCAGCAAGGATATCTGACTCTTGAATTTTACCAACGGGGGCAAGTGGGGAAGCCTTGGCAGCAACAAGTTGAGATGCAGTGGCGAGATAAGTCAAGACCACCTTCACCGCACGAGCCAAAGTTTCAGCGTGGCCATTTTTCTTAAATCTGCCTGCGAACCTGCTTGAGCCTTATTCTGTGGGATCCGAGGATGCTAGAAAGAATTAACACAGTCCACGAAGGGTCGATATCGCACCAAGGGCAGATTGTGCGCAATCAAAGGGAGCAAAGCCTTATGTTACCAAGAGGCCAGATCAAGCAAGGTTCTCTGCAAGACAACTTTGGCGTCGTCCCATCTGACCCGGGCAAATAAGTGGGGCGAGACTCAGGCCGAGGAGGGCAGCATCAAGGCTACTGCCATATGGTCCAACCAAGCCATTTTTCTCAAAGCCATTCGCCAGGCCACTTCGGTCTCATGCCTTTTGATCTAAGCAAGCATCGACGTTGTCACATGAGCCAAGGGGAGCAGAGCTACTTACACTTAGCTGTACAACTAAATAATAAGGGAAACAAGCCGAGCGACAAGATGATGTGCCAAGAGCTCTACCGAGGTACGGCCGACTATGCCTTACATTGCACCAATGTCTGCATCAATTCAGAGTTTGGGACCAGCAAGAGCGCCTCTATACCATCCGAGACCACTCTGCAAATGAATGAAGGAGGACCTCGCCTCGACCTTGAGAACAAGGTCACTCTTCGAGGGCAGGGTAATGTTGGAAGTGAGCCTGGAGGCCCCGAGCTTAGGAAGGCCCCGTCGAGGAATTACACGGCAGACCCGGAAGAAGGCCCCGAAGTGACCACGCCGAAGGGCCCGAGTGACCTGACCTGGGCAAAGATGCGAGGGCCCTGGGAGGTCCACCTTAGTCATTCAGCAGTTCACCCAAAGGCACCAGGAAGGCCCCAAGCCGAGACAGCGCTGGGCAGAAATGGCTAGAATCATCGAGCCAAAGTCATCTCCTGGAGATTCTGCCTCGACAGATAGTCTTAGAATGGGCCATATATGGGAAGATGTGAATATCCGAATGGGGTCTAGGAAAAGCCATATGGATCCCAAACAACGAGTGCCCTAGACGAGGCCAAAGTCGGGAATGACCAAGGCGCAATCTTGGAGTCCGAAGTCAAGGCCAAGTCAAGGAGAATCTCAGCATCGAATGGCCAAGATCTCCATAGAGCCGTTGCTAGCTCCTTGGACTCCAATAGAGCCATTTGACTTGGTCAAGGGGCCTTGAAGATCATTTATGGCAACGTCGGTTACTCTTTGACTCCTACAACGACTAGTTCACTATATAAGGAGCAATGGACTCATTCACTCGGTATCACCAGAATAGACAAGCCAAGAACTCTCTCTCTCTCTTTTGATCATCTTAGAATAGTCGAGGTCATAGACCTTTGGGGCTAGGTATACTTTGGTTACAAGGGGTATATCGATGCATTATTCCTTATTGTAACAACTATCCCTTGTTTTCCCTTATCATTCCATCTTTGTTTTTCATCTTTTCATCCCACCATATTATCAATAAACCACGTTTGCCCATACTATATCCATTTGCGCTGCATTTCACTCATTTGGGCAAATGATACCAATTGATCAATACGAGGATGGGCCAAAGATAGTGCCTCGATAGATAATCTTAGAATGGGAAAAGTACGAGGTATGAACTATCATCATTTTATAAATTCTTGTCTAAATTATAAATAGTTTCAAAAAATAATTAATTTCTACAACTGCAATTACAATTAGGGAAAAGTACAAATTAGTGCTCCGAACTAACGGCATTTTCCAATTGAAGATCCAAACTATTGATTTTTCCAATCAAATGCAAAATAAAAAATAAATTGACAAATTTTCGAACACCGGTCACCGTAGCTACATAGTAATTAAATTGCGAACTCAATATTGTGAACACCGTTGAAAATAACCAAACAATCTCACCATGAACTCTTAACGTATTAAAATCGATCTTTCTTCTTTAGCACCAATAGACCTTTTTATTGAGTCGTTATTAACGGAGTTCACATGATTGAGTTAGTAATTTAATCACGGTGCTCGATGTTTGAAAATGTATCAATTTATTTTTTATTTTGCCCTTAATTGGAAAAAAATCAATAGTTTTGACCTTCAATTGGAAAATGTTGGTAGTTCGAGTCACTAATGTGTACTTTTCCGTTACAATTAATACCATTAACATACAAACCAAAAAGGAACCTCATCCTTCCTGCGCTATAGGTTCGAATCAAACAACTCATTACCATTGACCAACTCTCGTTCCGTAAATAAGTGGAGTGCTTGTCGTAATCCTATCCTTATTTCCCGCTACAATTTAAAAACTACTTCCGAAGTCACCGAGGATTAGGGCTGTGCATTCGGTAATTTACCGAATTTACCGTTACCGAATTTACCGACCCAAATTTTTTATTCCGATTACCGAACCGAATTTACAGTTTTACCGACATTTCGGTAAAACGATAAATTCGGTAAATTGTCGGAATTAACCGAATTTACCAAATTTTTTGGGTAATTTTCCTGCCAATTTTTTTTCAAAGATTGACTAAATATTTACATCTAGTAAACGAAAACACCCCAAAAAATAAGAGTGTTTTACATCAAAGTTCCTGAAAAGTACGGAATAAAAATTAAAGTTCAATCAAATATTTATAAAAAGGCTCTGCTTGACGAGCTTCAGCTACTGATTCTTCATCATGATCTCAAAACATGGTAAACCTCACTCATCTTCGACAAGCATGGCACATACTAGATATCTGCAAAATCATGTCAATCTCCTCTACATTAGCTTGGCTGTTTCTGCAAAATTCAAGCAGCAAATTCATATCCCGGCCTTGGCTTTTTCTGTACATAGTTAAGAAGCAGTGTAGTGATCTTTTCAACAGAAAGGAGTCTATGATCAACAAGCAGCCAGAAAATATATTTATGATTATGGGGGAAGTTCAGCAGCATACAAAACAATGCCAGCCAAAGGACAAAATTGGTTAGTATCCCTTATCAAACAAAATAAATATCAAGTTGGACTATCGTTAGCCAGCAACAAGTAGGAAGTTCAGTGTAACATTCTTAACCTTACATGTAAAAGACTATAGGAAGCTTCAAGTATGTTGCCATTGTCAGACTGATCACAGATTCACAGTCATGATGTCAGATAATTTAAGTAGTACAAATTAAACCAATTGTCACTAAATTGACCTTAATAGAACACACCATTGCTGATTCCGTCTGTATAATTCCATCCTCATCAGGCCATCAACACATTTGTAGCTGGGTTGAACATTTAGGTGTATAGCTTTAGTATAGTGATCTTTTAAACAGAAAGTAATTTCACATGATATACATAAATATGGTAGCACAAATGAGAAAAAACAGCAAGAAACAAAACTTCATATATATGAACACAGAATGAATTTTTACAATTACGACGACTTGAATCGGCTGCAACTAGCCGCAAAAAATCAAAATAAGGGCTGCAAAAAGATTGAATTTTCTCACTTACATTCAATTTATGGTTGTAGATGGAGTGACGGAGTCGTTTGTCGGTCGTCGGAGACGCGAGTGACGAGTGGTCGGAGTGACCAAATCGGTCGTCGGAGATGCGAGTGACGAGTGGGAGTGAAGGAGCGGAGATACGAGTTGGAGTCGCACGGCCACTTAGGGTTCTTTCTTGTACTGCTGAGTAGTTTAGTTTTTTAATAAACATTATTAAATAAGCAAAATTATATTAATCGGTAAATTATCGAACCAAAATTTTCATTCCGATTACCGACCAAATTTTACTATTTTACCGATCGGTAATTTACCGATTTTATCAATTACCGATTTTACCGAACCGAATTGACTCGATTAGATAAATTAAATCGGTAAATTTGGAATTTACCGAACAATGCTCAGCCCTACCGAGGATGTAACATATATTTTACTTAATAGTTTAATGTTTAGCCTCACCCTTTTCTAATGATTATTTTATTCAATGATTCGGTGTTAAGTAAGATTCGTAGACCACAAAATATGAATCTTTACTCACTATTCATGATATGATAATACAACTCATAGTCATAAACAGGACTAGAATACAAATATTGATAAGAAGAATTACGACCTCCATTTACACGTTGATGATAATGATCTTCAAATCTATGGTGTTGTTTTGATCGATCCCCTTGAGTGTTTTATCATTTTTCTGTTCTCTAATTCATTCACTTTTCTTTCTCACGTTACGGCTGGAAAATAGTTTTTTGTTGTTGTATGGTCTTTTTTTTCTTTCCAAAACCTAGTAACTTATCTAGACCCCTATTTAGAGCACTTCTCATCTTTACTCCTATTTACTTACGTTTTTATTATTATTTTTTGAACAATCCTATTTACTTATGTTAAAGCCATGTTCTTTTTAAAGTCTTCATGTAACTATATAAATAAACATCATTATAAAGAGGAGATGAATTAAAGATACACAATTTTCCCAAAATCTCTTTTCATATATTGTCCATTTGAGTTTATTTTCTATTCCTTCTCATTTTTATAACATATTTCAAAATCGATAAGAAAGTGAGTGAGGTATAGTAAATATTAAATGGGCTTAGCAGACTGGGCTATGATCGCTTCAACTCAGCCCAACATGTTAGCTTCTATAAGCCCAAAAACGACAGCTACTTCCAGAGCCCTATTCATAAACTATTCAATGATTAGGAGCCGTTATTATGGACCCATCAAACACCTCCAAAATATCGGCTGCTCTGAGTGACGATTTCTGAAACGCGATGATCTCAACAAAGCACCACCCACAACCACAATGAGCTACTGCGTTCATGAGTCGTTTGAGTTGACACTTGAGCAGTCGAGCCCCTCATTTGCCTCAAATATTTTTCTTTCTATTCTACTAATCTATTCCCTTGCCTCATTTAAACGAACTCAAGACGTTTGAAGAGTTTAACAAATCTTATTCCGCTCGTACTTGGATTCATATCTTCTCCAACTAAGTTATTTACAGTCATTCAAGAACGACGTAGTTTTGATAAAACAACATTAAAACTATGTCATTTCATTAATATAACCTCTAAATTGATAACTGAACCTTTTTCAAAACTACACAGTTTGGATTTTAAATTACACAGTTTTTAAAACACACTAAACTATGTCGTTTCCTTAAATAGCTGTTAATAGCTTGTTTGCACGTGATCTCATTCCCTCGAACCCATGGGCGGATCCACATGGTGGGGAGGGGGGCAGCCGCCCCAGTCGATTTTTCAAAAATTTCTTTAATATTAGACTAGTGCGATGTATTTTTCAATATTTTTTACATTTCGCCTCCAGTCATTTTGATTATATGCCCCCTCTAGTTTGAAAATAAAATTGAGTTTATTAATATGGGGAGAGCTCTAAATAATAATATAACTTATTCGTAAAATTTGAGGGTAAATAACTAATGTCATGATAAAAATATATAATTATTCAAGCATGACATAATATTTATGCAAGTGCATTACATAATATTTTTTTTGTGCGACTGTATTATTTTTTATACTGGAAAATAGAGCTTCATGAAAATGAAAACTCATAAAATACAATTATAATATTACTTTTATAAATAAAATATTTATTTTGCACCGGTCAGAAAGATTCATGTATCCGCCACTACTCAGCACCTGTCCTAATAAGGTGCTCAATATTTTCTTAGAGACTTTTCCAGTATGTGCACACCTTATGGAGTATGGACTATAATCAGCACTGATAATTAGGGTCCAAACTTCTCCAACACAACCACCGAAAAAACACACACAAAAAAGCTTCATCTTGACCATCATCCAAGGTACCAAATCCAAGTAAATGTACCTTAAACTTTACTTCACCTTGAGAACTTATCATATCTTAATGTGTATCTCATTTTTTAAATATTCTTATTCTTTTTTCATACTATATCCATCAACCATCATAGTAAGGGTGATCGTGGGACGGGTTAGGTTCGTCCTTAACCCGACCCGAAACGATGATCGGATTATTTAGGTCAATCCGAACCCAACACTAAATATTGATCGGGTCGCATCTGATAACCTGAACCCGTCGTAAATATAGACTTACAACATAAATAACAAGTAGCTAAAACAAAATAATATACAACAAACGAAAGTGTGCTTTAATATGTTAACCGCTCAACATTGTTCCAACAAACTAAGGTTTAGGTTCATGTTTTTAATAGGTAAAGACAAGTTAATTTAAGTATACTTTCATTCTAAGACAAACATTGAAGATGGAGGAGTTGGTGTACATATCAATTCTTTTCAGAATGTGCTCAGGTTCGACTCTTTGCTTATACACTTTTTCTATTGAAATTACTTTATTTTATTCTATATTCATATAGTTATAGGGTCGGGTCACCCGAGGAGCAACCCGAACCCGACTTATTTAGTATCGGGTCGACTTCAACTTTGTCCAAATTTCATTCGGGTTAAGACGGATCATCGGATCGGGTCGGGTTCTGCTCGCCCCTACATCATAGTCTTAATTTTTTCCCATGAAAATTTGAACCTCATTAACTTTAAAGTTTATTCTTCTAACCTCTCATCCGATCTCTAATTGACCATCTTCGTCACTCTCAAACTACACATTAGCTAGACTAAACACTAACCATGTATCTATATATAATGTTTAGGACCACCTAACAAAAATAGTGGAGCTATGATGAGCGTGAGCCCTCTTGACCTAGTTATAGGGCATGTCAACCATACATTTGTATACCCCTACCCTACACTACACTCCTCCACATGCCTTTAACCGATGACGATCAGATTTGAGAATATATTTGTCTATTGACAAATCCAAGCAATGTGTGCATACATACAAAAGGTTCTTGATAGCTTCTTATTGTCATTTTGCTAGGTGCTCTATTATTCTCGCCCCCATCAATCAATGAATTGGGGTTCTCTCAAGTCAAGTCTGTTCTCTAATTTGTTAGTAATGCCGATTTACACTGCAGACGAACAAAAAATGAGCGCACCTAATTGTCATAATTGTGTTGTATATTCGTTTTTGAAATAAAGAAGATGATACTAACATAAATAACATGAATGGATAATTGAAACTGCTCTAATTATCAGTCTTTTTAACTATGGCTCAAATTTTAAGAAGAATCACTACTTTTAGTTTAAATTTGGAATGTATTTTAAAAAGCTGAAACATATGCAGTAATGACTCTTTGGAGACTCAGCTTTTGCCGATGTGAAGGAGCTGCGTACGGCAGCAAACAACTCTGGGAGGAAGTCGTTGTTGCTGATAAACCCATATTTTCTTTCATTCAAAGATTAATAGTCCCCTATCGAAAGAAAACAAAGATCAATAGTCCAACTCAGCGGCTCAAATACAATTCAATTTTAATTTGATATGGTCCCAAGAATAAAGATTATGTGCAAATCATATTTTTGGTATAAAGAAATTTCGTCAAAAATGGATTATCAATCAAAGAAATGGATTATAAATCGTCGTCGAAAAACCAAAAGTAAGTCATAGTTCGTCAAAAGTGATTTATAATTCGTCGTCGAAAAATCATCTATACGACGAGATTTAATCTCATTCGTCCAAATGATCAAATCAAGGAATGTCAATAGTTTGTATTTTTTTACAAAATTATGATGTTTGCACCGGATCCTTTTTCATGGCCCAAATACGTATCTACATTAATTAGCTATCATTTTGTAAGTATATTGCATAAAATTTATTTTATCATTGGGGATGCACATTCAGATTGACCCGGACTGATCTGAAATGGATCAGATCAGAATTTTACGGTCTATGTCGAATCGGTGGACCCATTTTTTTGGAAAAGTGGACATGGATTGGATCGACTTGTGTTCATACGGTCCGGGTCGGACAGATGGATCGTAATTTTTTTAAAGGTGAACTCTGAACCGAACCATAATGTTATGTTATTATTACCTAATTTTACGGTCCTGGTCAGAGCAACTGACCGGAAATTTCTTAAAAGGTAGACCGTGGAAAGCAGGCTCGGGTTTACGATCTGGTGGGACTGTAAAATTCTAGTCTAGTCCGATCTAGGTTTACGATCCGGTCCATTTCTATACATCCGAATTTATCATTACGTGAGCATATTATAAATTTCCTGAATATATCTCAATCTCAATTTTAATTTTTATGTCCAAAATTGTGGTTTTAATTTCTAAATATATCTGTTAGCTACTATCGATCTTATGTCCCAATTTCTAATCTGACTAGAACAATTTACAATTTCAGTTTCCATTAAGATCGTAATTTGAATTCCCTTTAGTACTTGAGTATGTGGTTTCAATTTCAATTTCACTATATTATTTCAAGTTCAATTTAGTATTTAAAAGATAATTTTTTTTGGTTGTGGTTTTACATTTGAACTTGACTTGAATCATTCGTTGAAGCACGGACCATCTGACACCTCTAACTTTGAAACTCACTCGTTGACATACACTTCTATGATAAGGTCATAGTAGCGTCTAAGCACACCTCCACAAGGGAGGAGGAAAAGGAAGAGGAAAAACATCCATGAAAAATGGAGGAAAGGTCCACAAAATTGTGGAATGACAATGTCACGGTGGGTTTGAACCCTTGACCTTACTATTGCAAGGCAAGAGTTCTACCAACTCAACCACAACCTTGTTGGTAAAAAATAATTTTTTTTAATGTATAGTTCGGGGAGGTCCTACCGCTGCTTGAATCTCTCGAAAAGTATCTGTTACTTATTGAATTAGCATTACTCGAGAAGGTGCACGCAAAATAACATGTCATCAACCAATGTATGTGCCCTAACTGAAGAACTAAATGATTCGATCGGTAGGTGTAGTTCACACATTTAAGTATATTTTTCTCTTATATGAATGTAAAAGTGTTTCATGACGGACGACTTATGAGTCAACATAATCTGTTTGATTCGGAGATAAGACAATCAATAAGAATCATGCCCAATTTCCATTGCTACAGTTTTGAATCATTGTCCAATATGAAAATGTGGACATTGCTTGGCCTTTAAATTCTTCCCAACAATTTGGTTGTTATATAGCACCATCAAACACCGTAACATCATGTACTAAAAATGAATACACTTCAATGTGGGAAGTAACTATGTTTGAGGACACAAAAATAAGATTACTAAAATTTAAATTAAAAATATTATATTTTCTAATTTAGATGGAGAACAATTGTGTTCAGTTGAATAATACTGTTGACTTTATTGTTTTCTCTCAAGTAGTTTTGCAATAAATTTAGATAAAGCAGGTTTAATATGTATGTATATGGGTCACGTTCATGTATAAACTCATTTTTGTGCAAATAAGTAATCTGGATGTTTCATTGTTTGTGATCAACAATTTACAGTTGATGTAACATCATTAACCTTATTATATTAGATTAAAGGCTTCCAGGGGCAAATCAGTTGCACGCCTTCTTCATTTCTTTTTTGAGGAAAATGTTACAAACGACCAAACACAACACTGAGACTACGCTCAGGACTAAACCAACAAAGAGGGACGCATTACACTGAGTTACATAAGCATCTTGGTAAAGATACCTGGTTGATCCAATTCCAATCTTTCTCCCTCGCTTCCCTTGCCAGCTTGTCAGCACAACTGTTAGCCTCCCTGAATATGAGGTTCATGCTCCACTCTGAGTTCCTATCAAGTAGCATTCGGCATTCCTGATTTATGTCCCTTGCTTGAACTATGTTGCCTGGTCCTTGCATAACTGCCTTGAATACCCCAGCGCTATCAGTTTCAAAAATGACCTTCTTCATTTCAAATCCCAAAAAATACGCACAAAATCTAAAGGGCTTCGCTTGAGCCCTAGGACTAGACAAGTAAGAGCGCCTGAGATTAAAATTGGCATGTATACATACAAAGGGCTTCACTTGAATCTCAGCGCTTTTGTATCAGGCGTTGTTGGTAACCAAGCTTAATCAAAGTGAGTAAATTGAAAAATAGTTTTAGAACTGGGTAAGAAAGGAACTAACTAAAATTGAACAAATTAAATTATTTTCCTATATTAGGTAATTAAAGGGAGCGCTCGGTTGAGAATCCCTAAAAATTCAAGAATCTAAAACCCCAAATCTCACAATTGAATCAAGTTGTATCTTTGAATGTGGAGGTGACACGTGTCCCACTAAATTTTTTCCCTTCATTATGCAGTTTCGAACATGCATTTTGCCTAGATGCATTTTAAGCTTTCGAAACTGCACTTAGGCAAAAACAGATGCATTTTCAAAAGTGCATAACGAAGACGAAACTGCATAACGAAGAGGTTCTCAAAATTCACGAAAATAGGGGGTTCTCATTTGAGCGTTCCTTGGTAAATAAATGTATCAATTATATGTCAATTAGGGTGTGACCTAGTGGTAGAACTCTTACCTTGCATCCACAAGGTGGAGGGTTCAAGCCCCACCCATGTCATTTTCCTCCCACAATTTTGTGTGGGTTTTCCTAGTCCCACCTTATGGTGTGGACCTCTTCCTCCATCCTCGCATATATTTTCCTCTTCATCGTCCTTGTGGACGGTTGCAGATGGCGTTCTTCGCTGCTATGCCCTTACCATGGAGGTGTGTCAACTCGTGGGTTCAAAGTTAGAGGTGTCAGTTGGCTAGTGCTTCAACGAATGATTGAAGCTCAAGTTCAAATCCGGAGTGGTGCCTTTGTGTGGCCTGCACTTCAAATGGACTATAAATAAATGTGTACCCAAAAAAGTGATGTATATGATATATTCCTTGTAATGTTCGACGTAAACCCACAATCAAAAAAAAGTATCAGTTATATGCCCACAATTAGTTCTAAGTGTTCACATTAAAAGAGATTATCTTCATAAAAAAACATTAAAAGAGATTATCATATATAAATTTATTTTGTAACTTTTATACTAAAAAAACCAATGAACTTTTTTTTTTGAAAATCATTGATAAGATTGGTCGATGAAGTAAAAAAAGAATATATGCACCCCAAACAAGGGGATAATCAAAACAGACATCTGGAATTATTTTTTGATAGTGTGTTTAAATTTCATATAGGACATATCAAAAGAATATAGTTAAATTCTTTTAATTTTTTCAATTTTTTGTAACATTTTTAAAAATTTCTTTAATTTTTCTAAACCAAAACTATAATTTTTTAAGTTTTATACATTTAAATTTCTATAAAAAAATTTTGTAACTTTTTAAATATATTTTTTTGAATTTTTTAAAAAGTTAATTTTTTTAATTTTAATTAACGGAGTTAATGCCGTCCAAAGGCATTAGTGAAATAACTAACGGCGTTGGACAGTGCCCCCTCGTTTGGAAAATAGTTTAATAGTCCGCCCCTTATTTGGAAGTTTTCATAGTTCGACCCACAAGTTGAAAAATGAGAATAGTTTAAATCTTCAAACTGTACTTTTTCATTTTTTTTAAGGGCACCACCTCGAAACCCCACACAAATTGTGAGAGGAAAATACTATAGATAAAGCTTTTTTTTATGCTCAATACTATAGATAAAGCTTGAATCATTCACCTTGTGATTGTGAATGTAAGGTTGATGTCCGAATTCTCGTAAATTAAGATGCATTTAATAACTTTATTTGTTAATAAATTAGTTGCTAAAAATAATATCCTTTAATATGATATCAATTTTCTCATTACACTTATATTTTACATAAATTTAATTTTAAATTGAAGTAAATATACAACTGTATAATTCAAAATACAAATATATCCCAATTCCCAGTCAACTAGGGGTGGCAAAATTATTCATTATCCATTATCCGTCCATTATCCATCCGCGAAAATCCATCAATTATCCATCCATTTAGTTAATGGATTGAATTAATCCATATCCATTAACAATCCATTAGTAAACGGATGACATGGTTTGATCCATTAATCCATTAATGATCCATTAATCCATTAATGATCCATTAATCCATTTAAGCAACTATTAATCAATATATCTTGAACAGAGCTCATTCAATTCACATTGGGATTATGAGATTCATGCCCGCTATATTACTCAAAGACGTCATGCTCTCTGTCTCTGTTTACTTAAATTAATCGGTTAAATTTTTTATATTATTTTACTTTGTTAAATTCACGTTCTAAAATAATACTACTCCGATTCATGTATCAAAAAAATATTCCGATTAGAATCAATAAAAAAATATCTAACAGATCTTGGTAATTGTTCAATTTAATGGATTTTACAAATTAAATGGATCCTGAAGCTTTCTCTCAAGGAACTTGGCCAGAGCAGCTGCCTTCTTCGTCAGCAACGGTCCACCAGGATGCACCAATCGAGGCTGTTATGGGCGAGAGGTGGTTGATACAGATGGAAGTGGAGCGAATTTGCTTTCGCTCGTAGAGCTTTCCGATCTCGTAAAGTTTGATTAAAATAGTTAAATGGGTGAAAATGATCAAATGGATTAAATGAGTAAATGCATTAAATGGATTAAAAGAGTTAAATGGATGAAACGGATCAAATGGATTAAATGGATGAAACGGATCAAATGGATTAAATGGATCAAATGGATTCATCCACTAATCCACCAACCGTTAGTGATCCATCCGTTTAATCCATTAAAACTAATGGATCTAACGGATTACATCCATTTAATCCGCGAACCGTTTAATCCATCCATGAATCCATCCATCCGTCCATTTTGCCACCTCTACAGTCAACGACTAATCATAATCGGAGGGACCCTACACTTCTACTTCTACTCTCTTACGTTCTTGTCCCCAAACTCCCAGAATGAAAAAACGACACGATTGCAATATCCACCATAAGAGCATCCCCACCGTGATCAAAAAAATTATACCATCCATCTCTCTCATCTTTTTTCTCTCTCATCTAATCATCCCTCATGGTTTTTTCAATCACATGCACCCCCACCATGATCCAAAAAAAACTTATCATCAATCTCTCTCATCACTACATAAATTATAGCTCATAAATGTTAAGATTAATAAAAATATATCAAAGTGTATCTCGTTTTATAGAGCTCAAAAAATTATGAATATTGGTATTTATTTTGATTTTTTTAAATTTGTAATTTAGAAGATATATTCGTTGCAAGATCAAAATAAAAACTGTACTGTTTCTTACACAGCACACGTGTCGCGTTGCGATTGGCTCAATTCTCATGCTCAAACCATAAAAAAGAGCATGGGATGCTCATTTTCATAAAAAACCATGTGATGCTTTTTTATGCTAAAAAAAATCATGGTGGGGATGCATGATTTTTTTGATCATCTCTCATGCTCACTTTTGATGCTCAAAAAAACCATGGTGGGGGATGCTCTAAATATAAATTATTGGGAACACAGAACACTACAAACTGATTATCTGAACTACCGCGTAATTTCAAAACAAGTTCCGAAGTTATAATTTTCACAAATTTAGTACAGAAGGATTAAATTGCAATAAGAAAAACTTAATTTTATAAACACCGTTAACTCTTCCGTCTGTTATATCTCCAGCTGTCCATGATTGGCATCTTTAATTTTTCCAGATTTTTTTCTCGGGGCTACGCCGGCCGAGCTGGCTGGTTTTGAATGCATTATCTGAAAAAAGATGTCGTCGGAGCATCAATCGAAGGAACCGCAGGTGATCGGAACGATCACGAGAATCGGAGATTGGCGCAAAACGATTTAGGGTTTCGTATTTGCATTTCTGTTAATTTTGTTACAAAGCAAGAACGAGCAAAGCTCGACATATATAGAGCAAATGAGACGACGCCGTTTCTATGCCAAACGCCGGTGTTGCACGCTAACAATGGAAACGACGCCGTGTCATTAAACTCGAACCTAAAGCTGTTACAACAGCTTTTCCCTCCTATTCTAACTAACTCAAACAACCAGTTTTGGCTGATCTGACTCACACTTTGATCGTCCAATACCCCCTTCAAGCTGTGGAGTGTAAGAAGTTTGAAACTCCCAGCTTGGAGCAAAGGTATTGAAGTTGATCGCGCTGCAAAGATTTGGTGAAAATATCAGTCGGCTGATCTGCAGTGCCGACGTGAACTGGGTTGATAAATTGGACAAAACATGAGCTCGGACGAGGTGGCAGTCTATTTCAATGTGCTTTGTTCTCTCGTGGAAAACTGGATTATGCTTTGTTATCACAGTACAAAGGAATGGAAGAAGTCACAAGAATACCCATATCGCCAAGCAGTCTTAACAGCCAAACTAACTCACAACAGGCAGCCGCCATCACCCTATACTCAGATTCGGCCGAGGACCTGGAAACCACATGTTACTTTTCAGGAGATGATGCTAGACCCAAGCAACACGCAATAACCAGTAATGGACCTCCTTGTGTTTGGGCATGCTGTCCAATCAGCGTCACAAAAAGCTTGGAGCAGGAGGGAAGAAGCAGCAGAGAATAAAATGCCCTGAGGAGGAGCATTTTTGATATACATGAGAAATATAAAAGCAGCCCTCATGTGTTCCTCTGTAGGACTCTGCATGTATTGACTTAGAATGTGGATTGGGTATGCCAAATCAGGTCTGGTAATAGACATATGTATAAGCTTACCCACCAGCTTTTTATAGGGAAGAGCATCTGATAGTAATTGTTCTGTAGACAAGCTGAGCTTATGCTTTGAATTCATAGGAGTTTTGGCAGGCTTACATTGAAGGAGATTGTGTTCTTCAAGAAGTTCCATGGCATACTTCCTTTGATTTAGGAATATTCCAGCATCTGATCTAGCAACTTCCAGTCCCAAAAAATACTTGAGAAATCCCAGATCCTTAATTCTGAATGTGTCATGTATGTATTTCTTCACATCAGAAATTAGCATAGATGAGGTCCCATTAATAACCACATCATCTACATACACTAACAAGATCAAGAAATATCCACCTTTCTTCATGGTGAACAATGAATAATCATTTAGACTCCTTTGAAAACCAAAATCAGTGATAGCTTCACTAAACTTCGCAACCCACTGTCTTGAGGCTTACTTTAAGCCATATAGACTTTTTACTAGCTTGCATACTTGGCCAACAGCCTTTTCTTTCTTGTACAACCCAACTGGTAGTTTCATGTATACCTCCTCATCAAATGAACCATGGAGGAATGCATTATCAACATCAAGTTGATAAGTAGGCCATTGCTTAGCAGCTGCCTGATGGAACATAATTGTATGAATCATAAACACAGTTAAACCCACCAAATTAGACTCTTTGTCTATTTAACTTTTGCTTGTTAGTTCCGATATTTATCTACAGGGTATTTTGAAGTCTAGAGAGAATACAGGCTAAGGAGGACTTTTTAAGCTGAATATGAATTACGAGTCATTCCAGGTCACGAACAAATTCTGACTTTCAAGAACCGGACGTGGAATCACTCAAACAAGTCCAACCGAAGAGCAACCAGAGTCAGTCCGGAGCTGAAATGGACCGATGGCTTTTGGGGAAAAGATCTCAAACTCACTCATCCTCTCCCCTCATGCCACATGGGCGGCGGCTAAAGCCTCCTCCCCTCCCCTTGCGCCACCTAGCCGGCGGCTCCTCCCCTTGATGACCTCATCCGGTGGCTTTGCTCTCCTCCATGCATTCCATGCCATGTGTCTTCACTTCCTCCACAAATCTACACTCCCTTAGCCTATAAATACCATGCCCCCTTCCCTTTGTAAATCATTCCAAAATCACAAAAACACTTATCTCTCTAGATTTGGGCACTACTCTTGTAAACACTTGTTTTAAATCTATAATACTCCTGTTGGTTCTTGAGTATTCTAGTAGTTCTTGAGTTTACTCCTGTTGGTTCTTGAGTATTCTCCTTTACTTACTGTCTTTCAAAAACCCTCGAGTACTTAGCTATGGTATCCACCTCTATGGATATTCGTAGCTAAACTCTTCATTCGGTTGAAGGGGTGTACTTGTATCATAAAATGTTTTAGACCATATTCTTAGTGCCTCTTGTGTTCAAAACTTGTTATATGTGCCATATATTAGGTTAGAACTTCCAAGGTTGAGTGGATGCTTGGAATGGCAAAACTCTTCCGTGGGGTTCGTAAACATACTTGGATAAGTGGATGCTTGGAATGGCAAAGCTTATCTGAGAAGTTTGACCTCTTTTAAACACCATTTGGTTGATCGGGAATGATTGATCAAATGGATGCACATAAGGCTAATATACCTTGGAATGGGGTATTAGTCTAAATAGAACAAGTGCTCTATGTCTTGGAATGGACTAGACAGTGTAGCAAATCAAGTGCTTGGAATGGCCTTGATACACTTTTGAATACATAGTAAGATCATTAGAGGTCAATGATAAACAGACTTTGATACAAGGCCCCTAAAACCGAATACTTTCCTTAAAACATCACCTGCACTTTACTTTCAGTCTCAATATCAACTGCAATATCAACCGCTTACTCTCCGCAAGACTTATCCTTCAAGCATCCCACTTGCTGTAAGTCTTCTCCTTTTACTTTCAGTACTTTACTTTCAGTAATTTACTTTCTGCACTAAAATCACAACCAACCCACTTACTTTTCTGTACTAAAATTAAAACCAACAACCAACCACTCACTTTTCATCGCTAAAACCTCAATCCACCTAAAATCACGCTCCCCTTCAGTACATTCCTCAAAGAACAACTATCCTCCTAATTCCCTTGGGTTCGACCCCTACTTACCACTTGCTACCCAGTAGTGAAGTCGCGAGTAGCGGACTTATAAATTTTATTCTTGACGTTTGCACATGACGACTGTGCGTCCGTCACTGCCACTGCCAACAAGCATCTCACAGTTGTCATTTTTGCCACAGGAGCAAAAGTGTCATGATAATCTAGCCCTTCAACTTGAGTAAAACCGCTAGCAACAAACCTGGCTTTGTATCTTTCCAAAGTACCATCATGCTTGAATTTTAGCTAATAGACCCATTTACAATCAACTAGAGTCTTGCCTTCTGGTAGCTCAGTTAGAACCCATGTGTCATTTGCTTCAAGGGCTATGATTTCTTTCTGCATGGCTGCATTCCAGTTAGGGTCAGTGTGAGCCTGATTGAAAGAAGTTGGCTCCTTAAGTTCAGAATTTTGTAAAACAAACTGCTGATGTTGGGGAGAACACCTTGTGCAGGATACAAAATTATCAATCAAGTAGAAAGAAGTGAGCTTGGTCATAGTATTGCATACATAATCTTTGGCCCAAACTGGTGGTTTGTGAGGCCTTATAGATTTTCTCAAGCAATCAGGAGTATAAATGACAAGAGTAGAAATACCAGAAGATAAGTATACAGGATCCTTGTCTGAATAAACTGAGTTTTCTGATGAAGAGTCAAATATGCCAGCATTTTGTGTAGGAGAAAGTGGAACATCATCCAGAGATTGAAACAAGGAGACATCATCATCATCAAATGCATGATCAGAAAGATCATTTAGCAAGGGAAACTGAGGAGCGGACTTGTTATGAGAAGAACACTGTTCATTTGACCTTTTAAAAGGAAAAATATCTTCCCTGAAAATGATGTGCCTACTAATAATAATTTTCTCAGTGGATATGCAATAAAACTTGTACCCTTCTTGACCTGAGGGATAACCCAAGAAGACACATTCTAATGCTCTAGAGTCAAACTTGTCTCTTGAATGGCTGTTGGTACTAACAAAACAAGAGCAACCAAAAACCCTCAAATGATCAATGTAAGGTTGTTCATAGAAAAGTTTCTCCCATGGACTCTTTCCTTGAAGCACAGGGGAAGGTAACCAGTTAATGATGTGAGTTGCAGTAAGGATGCTGTCACCCAAAAAACTCTCGGCAAATCAAACTCAAACATTAAAGCCCTTGCAACTTCCAACAAATGTCTGTGTTTTCTCTCCACAACACTATTCTGCTGAGGTGTGTAAGCACAAGAACTTCGATGAATGCAACCCTTAGTGAGCAAAAAAGTACCAAGCTTGGTACTAAAGAACCCCAAACATCACAATGTAAGAGATCAAAAGCAGCAACGGACTTGTAATTACTCAAAAGGAAAGACAATTTTGTTTGTTTTGCCATGGGGCATACTGTACAACTGAATTGAGATTGTTTACAAATCACCCTTGGTGACTTATCCTGCAACAACAAATCTAAGACAGCAAAAGGAGCATGTCCTAGCCTATTATGCCATAGTTCAACTTCATTTTTCTGATTTCTAACTTCCAAACTGCAAGCCTTGTTGTCCCGACCTGTCCACCTTCTTGTCCTCAATTGGCATAAACCTTCAATTGGCTCCCCAATCTCTAGGATTGTCCTGAAGAGATGGTCCTATATTAGACAATGAGACTTGGTGAAAATAACTCCGCAATTGAGATCAGCAACAAGCTTACTAACTGAAATTAAACTGACTGTAAGCTCGAGCACTAGAAGGACATCATGTAGTAAAATACTGTCTGTCAACAAACATTTTCCTTTGTGTCTAATGTCAATCTGGACTCCATTAGGTAATGTGACTCTACATTTTTCCTTTATCTCATGGACATCATGAAGTAAGTCACTAGTATATGTAAAGTGACTAGTAACTCCACTATCAATCAACCAATACTCATTATGAGTTATAAGAGATTGAGAGTGAGCTATACCTGTCATGTGACTTTGCCCATCTATTTTATCATTGCAGCCTCCCCTGAGCATAGCCATGATTTGCTCTAGCTGACTATTTGTGAACCTTTGTTCTGCCACTTCATTTGAACCTTTATTGACAGTAGCTGATGAACCAGATTGATCAGATGTTATAACAGAATTCGCTGATAATTTTCCTCTAGTACTAGGCCTGTTAGCTATCTTTTGAAATCTATTATTCTGTGGATAACCAATCAACTTGTAGCAATTCTCTTTCAAATGACCAGGTACTTGGCAATGAGTACAAAATAACCTTCCTCTACCTCTATCAGAACTACCTCTGCCAGTATCTCTCCCTCTACCTTGGCCAACTTGGTTACCACTAGACTGATAATTCTGAGTAAAGAGTGCTGGAGACTTTATTTGCCTATCCTTGTTATGTTTCCTTGTAGATTCTTCTGTTAAGACCTGCCCATAAACTGTCACCGTCTTTGGTACTTCAGTCATGGCAAAAACATTACTCCTCACTGAAGCATAACAATCATCAAGCCCCATCGGAAATTTCACTACTCTGTCACCTTGTTTGTCCACATTAAACTGCTTGCAGCAGAGACAATTTCCAGTAGCAAAGCATTTTACTGTGTTAATGGTATCTATCTCCTGATAAAGTGAGTTCAGTTTCCTATTGTATTCACACACAGACACAGGCATACCATTTTGAACACAATCACTCAGTTCTCTCAACAAAGCTGACTTCCTTGCAAGGTTATTACCTACATAACTGGACTCTAAATCCTCCCAGGCAGTCATTACATCTCTTGAATGTAATATTTCACCAACAATCTTTTAAGAAACTGAGCAAATCAACCAATACATAATCACATTATTACATCTCTGCCACTTCGCCAACATCATTGGATCACTTGGTTTTGGATACTTGTCATTGCTGAAGGCCAATTTTGACCTACATGACAACAAATTTCCATAGATTTCCTCCACGTTCCATAATTTTCTTGATCGGTTAACACTTTAGCAACTATCGGATTACCAGTCATTTCATTATTGCTCACAAAATACGTATCGTCTACAGTACTTCCACTGCCCGAACCGCGTGAACTAAAATTGCTACGTTCCGAAATTCCCAAACTCGCCATACCAACAAAACATAACACAAACGGAAGTAAGGTAGAAGAAAACTAACCGGATCATTGATCCTGCTCTGATACTGATGGACCATAATTATACGAATCAAAAACATAGTTAAACCCACAAAATTAGACTGTTTGTCTATTTAACTTTTGCTTGTTAGTTCCGATATTTATCTACAGGGTATTTTGGAGCCTAGAGAGAATACACGCTAAGGAGAGGATTTTACGCTGAAAAGATATTATGAGTCATTCCAAGGTGACGGTCAGACGCCGACTGAAGAAATCTCAAGATCCTGACATTGAATCACTCAAAACAAATTCAACCGAAGGGAAACCAAAGTCAGTCCGGGGCCGAAATGTATCGATAGTTTTGTGAAAACGTCACAAAACCTCACAAAACTCATCCTTTTACCCCATGTGACCGGTGGCTTTTGGTTGGAGGTAACCAAAGGAGGAGAGGCTCCCCCTTTTACCACCCAAAACCGGCGGCTATGACCTCCTCCCCTCCTCCCTTGGATGAAACCATGTGGTTTCATCTCATCCATCCATCTCCTCCCCTTTTGGCTATAAATACAAGCCATTCTCCTCTCATTTGTATCATCCACATTCACAAACACTTATCTCTCTAAAGGTTTTGGTACTTTGTAAGCTTGGTTTGAAATCTATAATATTCTTGTTGGTTCTTGAATATTGTAGATCGTTCTTGAGTACTCTTGTCGGTTCTTGAGTACTCAAGCTTTACTTTATTATTCTTGAGTACTCTTGTCGGTTCTTGAAGTACTCACCCCCTTTCCCTTACTGTCTTTACTTTCAAAAACTTTACTTTACTGTCTTTCAAAAACCTTTTCAAGTACTTAGGTATGATGTCCTCTTCTATGGATATTCGTAGCTAAACTCTTTATTCGGTTAAAGGAGTGTACTTGTGTCATAAAATGTTTTAGACCCTGCACTTAGTGCCTCTATGTGTTCAAAACTTGTTCTATGTGCCATATAACAGGTTAGAACTTCCAAGGTTGAGTGGAAGCTTTAACGGGCAAAGCTCTTCCGTGGGGTTCGTGAACATACTCGGGTAAGTGGATGCTTTAACGGGCAAAGCTTATCTGAGGAGTTCGACCTATTTCAAAAACCATTTGGTTGATCGTAACTGAAGATCAAATGGATGCACATAAGGCTAAGATACTTCGAAAGGAGGAATTAGTCTAAAATAGAACAAGTGTTTTAAACGATGTTGCAAGTCTTGTGCTAGAAATAGCCTCGATTCATCTTTGAACACGTAGTATGATCATTAGCGGTCAATGATAAACAACTATGATACAAGGCCCCTGAAACCGAATCTTTTCTTGACTTAAAACACCACCTGCACTTTACTTTCTTAGTATAAACTGCACTATCAACTGCTGACGTTCCGCAAGACTTGCCGATCACGCAACAACCGCTGTAAGTCTTCCTGTTTATTTTCAGTATTTACGTTTATGTCATTTACTTTTCCACACCAAAACCCAAAACCAACCAACCAATCACTTAGTTGTTAGCACTAAAACCTCAATCAACCTAAAAACATGCTCCCTCGCTGTACAATCCCCTCAAAGAATAGCTTATCCCCCTAATTACCTTGGGTTCGACCCCTACTTACCACTTGCTACCCAGTAGTTAAGTCGCGAGTAGCGGACTTATAAATTTATTTGCACATTTTGCTCTGACGACAAGCAATCTGTCAGATACCATGAAAAAAGATGTCGTTGAAACATCAATCGAAGGAATCACAGGTGATCAGAACGATATCGAGGATGATCATGAGAATCGGAGATTGGCTCAAAACGGTTTAGGGTTTCGTATTTGTATTTTATTGAATTTCGTTACAAAGCAAGAACGAGCAAAGCTCGACATATATAGAGCAAATGAGACGACGCCGTTTCTATGCCAAACACCGGTGTTGCACGCTAACAATGGAAACGACGCCGTGTCATTAAACTCGAACCTACAACTGTTACAACAGCTTTTCCCTCCTATTCTAACTAACTCAAACAACCAGTTTTGGCTGATCGGACTCACACTTTGATCGTCCAATATTATCGAACTGGGCTTTGGCGCGATACTCCCTTTGAGTCGATCAATTGGCGACGGTGTCGTTCTTGCTCATCTCGCTGTAATGTCCCTGATTCGGCGTTAACCATGACATTGACAGGAACAAATGTAACTATGAGGGTTTTAGGGGATCGAGACTATTTGGCTACGACGTCATATGTTGATTCAAGTAGGGCCTGGTGAATGACGAACCGATAAAAAAGCCGGATTCGTCGTTCCTCTCTTCCAATGTTTTTTCAAACTCGATAGAATCGAATTGATGAACGTGGTCAGCTTCACGCCCGAAGAAATGGGCTGCTTCATCTTCTTTAAATGGGCTTAGAGCTTCAAACCTCGCGACTTTGCGCTTGCCGACATGGCGTTGTCAAGCTCTGTTTCCAAACAATGATGCTCTATGTTCTTAGTTGTCCGAATCGGCTTCAGCGGGGAAGCATGAAAATCTCGTTTTTTTACAGTAATTGACTCGTGCTTGGAAAACAAGCTGAAGTTGGTGGAGTCGGACGAGTTAAACTGGGAGCTGAAAAACAGAGGATCATTGTAGATGTATTGCTGCTTCTGCAGATTGTGTGTTGTGTGTGTTGGGTTGTGAACCTTTCTCGCCAATTTTCAATCAAAAAGAGATGTGTTTGTGTTAGGGTTAAAGAGTAAACAGTGTTTATAATCTAAGTTTTTGTTATTGCAATTTGATCCTTGAGTCCTTAATTTGTGAAAATTATAAGTTCGGTATTTGTCTTAAAATCACGCAATAGTTCAGATAACCAGAGTGTAATTTTTCCTTAAAAAATTATGATACATATTTTCCCTAATTTATTTAATCTCCAAGATTTTACATTTAACTCTTGAGTACAGTTAAAAGAGATAAGATATTGCAATGTTTGCCTGTCTGTTATTCATCTGATCAGGGAGAGTTTATATACAATAATTGCCATGCCTAGTAAATGCACAGACATAAATTCTACCAGTAATTACATACTATAATAGGGAGTGTACTAATATTAGATAGCCTAATTCTGAAGGTGAGCCTTTGACTGCTTTTATTGGAATATCATTTAATACTCCCCCTCAATCCGAACCGCATCTTGTAAGGTTGAGATTGTCACTGAATTGTTGTAGCATTTGTCGTGTTGCGGGTTTTGTGAAGATATCTGCTAATTGGTCATTTGTGGAGATGAAACGGACATCCAAAGCTCCTTGTGCGACCATTTCCCGTACAAAATGGAAATCAATCTCTATGTGTTTTGTGCGTGCATGGAACACAGGATTTGCTGATAGGTAGGTAGCTCCAAGGTTGTCACACCATAAAATAGGGGGTTGCTTCTGTTTTATTCCGAGCTCTTTTAAAATGGATAGCGCCCAAATGGCTTCTGCTGTTCCATTTGCTAAAGCTTTATACTCGGCTTCTGTGCTTGATCTTGAGACAGTTGATTGTTTCTTAGCACTCCAGGACACAAGATTAGGACCAAGGAAAACTGCAAAACCACTTGTTGACCGACGATCGTCCAAACATCCTCCCCAATCTGCGTCTGTGAAAATACTCAGTCGAGTAATGGAAGAGCGACGAAATTTTAATCCAATGTCAACCGTCCCTTTTACGTATCGCAGAATTCTCTTAACTGCCTCCCAATGTACTTCAGTTGGTTTTGACAGGTACTGACATACTTTGTTTACTGCAAACGAAATATCTGGACGAGTGAGAGTGAGATATTGCAAACCTCCAACTATACTTCGATACTTGGAGACGTCGTCATTTCCAAGAGGTTGTCCAATGTCTCTGGCTAATTTTTCTGTGGTAGAGAGAGGTGTTGAAGTAGGCCTGCAATTCTCCATGTTTGATCGGTGTAGAAGATCCAGCGCATATTTCCTTTGAGTCAGTGTTAATCCCCCTGAATTGTAGGTTACTTCTAATCCAAGAAAATAATGAAGTTTACCAAGATCTTTGATGGGAAAGGCGGCAGCAAGAGATTGAATGAGTTTCTCAACAGCAGATGCACAAGAGCCAGCAATAATGATGTCATCAACATAGACTAACATATAGATTGTGATGGTACCTGAGTGAAAGGTGAATAGGGAAGTGTCGGCTCTGGATGGTTTAAAACCGAGTTGATGTAATTTATGGCTGAGACGGGCATACCATGCCCGAGGGGATTGTTTCAGACCATAGATTGAGCGCTGAAGTTTGCACACATGATCAGGGAAGCGAAGGTCTTCAAACCCAGGCGGTTGTTTCATGTACACATCCTGCTGTAAGAGACCGTGGAGAAAAGCATTGTCGACATCAATTTGGCGAAGACACCATTCCTTGCTTACTGCAATTGAGAGGACTAGCCGGATTGTTGCCGGTTTGACTACAGGACTGAAAGTTTCCTCATAATCAAGACCAGGTTGTTGCGTGAATCCGCGAGCCACGAGACGAGCTTTGAATTTTTCAATAGTTCCATCGGGACGATGTTTGGTTTTGAAAATCCAGCGGCTCCCAACGATGTTTGTGTTTGGAGGACGGGGAACGAGAATCCATGTCCGATTTCGACACAAAGCGTCGAATTCGACTTCCATAGCAGCACGCCATTGTGGTTCTGAGAGAGCAGTGTGATGGGATGCGGGAGCGGTGGCGAGAAAAACACGCCGATGTGGGTCATAACCGATAGTGCCATCGGTGCGCTGCTTAGGTTTTGAAATGCCATTTTGAGAACGAGTCCGGATTCGAGCAACAGGCGGTGGAGAGGGAGCGCTGTCGGTCGGCAGAGAAGAGGGGTGGTCATCACTCGTAACAAAACCCTCGTTACTCTGTTGGGCTGATGGAGAAGTAGGTGCAGAGTCTGTTGTATGGTCACTTGGTGAAATAGAGCCCTCGGTATCCATTTGGTGTGAATGTTGGGCCGAGGAAGATGGGCCAGGAGTGGACAAAGTTGGAGTGTCACCAGTGGGCTGAATCGAGTGGATATGCGGAGTGGAGTTGTCTGGCCGAGATTCAATTTCGGTATTCTGTACCTGTACAGGAATTAAAGGTGACACAAGAACATCAGGTGAAATTAGTGACAGATTGTAATTTCGCAATGGAGGACTAGGAGTAGCTGGTTCAGTCATTGGAAATGAGACAGGGGTAGTAAGAGAACTCAGATCAGGAACAAGTCCTGGAGTGTGGAAAGGAAAAACATGCTCATCAAAAACGACGTCACGAGAGATATAGATTCGTCCGGAACGACGGTCAAGACACTTGTAACCTTTGTGGAAAGGACTGTATCCTAGAAATACACACATAGTGGATCGAAACTCCAATTTTCGAGAGTTGTATTTGCGTAAGCTAGGCCAACATGCACAACCAAATGTACGTAAAAATGAGTAGTCGGGAGTGATATTAAAAAGGAAAGTGATAGGAGAAATGTTGTTAAGAGTAGGGCTTGGCATACGGTTAATCAGATAACAGGCGGTTAGAAATGCTTCGTCCCAAAAGTGGAGGGGTATCGAAGAGTGAGCTAAGAGAGCCATACCAGTTTCAACAATGTGACGATGTTTTCGTTCGGCAATGTCGTTCTGCTGAGAAGTGTAGGGGCAAGAAACTCTATGAGATATCCCAATTCGACGAAAGAATTGATGAAGACGAGCGTATTCGCCACCACCATCGGATTGAACAGCTCGAATTTTTGAATTAAGAAGGCGTTCAACGTGTGCTTGAAAAGCGTAGAAGACAGTTTCAACATCGGATTTTGATTTTAAAAGGTATAACCAACAGAATCGACTGTAGTCATCGATAAAGCTCACATAAAAACGATAACCACCAGAGGAGGTAACGGCGGGGCCCCAAACATCTGTGTGAATCAATTCAAGTGGTGAAGAAGTAACAGTAGTTGAGAGTGTGTAAGGTAATTGATGACTTTTAGCACGTTGACGATTTCAGAGTTGGATGAAGAAGTTGTTGTCATGGTGGCTGAAGAAAATAGGATCGAAAAAGCCTGATACCAAGTTAAAAGAGATAAGATATTGCAATGTTTGCCTGTCTGTTATTCATCTGATCAGGGAGAGTTTATATACAATAATTGCCATGCCTAGTAAATGCACAGACATAAATTCTACCAGTAATTACATACTATAATAGGGAGTGTACTAATATTAGATAGCCTAATTCTGAAGGTGAGCCTTTGACTGCTTTTATTGGAATATCATTTAATAAGTACAACTTATACTACGTGGAATTCGAACTCCGAAGAATCGAACTGCAAGTGTCCAATTATATCCTACGTGGCGCCACTAAAGTGGGGTCGACACAACCACGGCACATAGGACCCCCTATGTCACGCGTGTCAGATGCTCCAATCCACGTGCGAATCACACGCGCCCCACTTTCAGTGATTTTCGTTCATCCACCACTCACGACTTCCCATTTCTCACTACTCCAGGGGCAGTATCGTCATTACAAGATCGATTTGCATTCCGCTATATATTAAACTCCTCATTTATTAAAAATTATTATAATTTAAAATTTTCATTGTAGACCAGAAAACAGAGCTCGTGAGTGAGAGAGCCAGAGCTCTGTCATCCGACAACAATGGCGGACGCCAGTCTCTCAAGCAAATCGGCGCTCAACAAAAACAACAACGTCGACCCACTTTCCTCCGACCGGTGCCCAATCGAAGAAGTAGCTCTAGTCGTCCCAGAAACAGACGACACATCCATCCCCGTCATGACCTTCCGCGCCTGGTTTCTAGGTCTTACCTCATGCGCGATTCTCATCTTCCTCAACACTTTCTTCATCTACCGTACTCAGCCTCTCACCATCTCCGCAATCCTGATGCAAATTGCCGTTCTCCCCATCGGGAAATTCATGGCCTCTGTTCTTCCGAAAACAGAGTACAGCCTGTTCGGTAAGAGCTTCAGTTTGAATCCCGGCCCGTTTAACGTCAAGGAGCACGTGATTATCACTATTTTTGCTAATTGCGGGGTTTCTGGCGGTGGCGGAGACGCGTACTCGATCGGAGCAATTACGGTTATGAAGGGGTTTTATAAGCAGCGGTCGAGCTTTCTCTGCTCGCTCATCATTGTTCTGACTACCCAGGTCTGCCATTTTCGTAATTTTGGAAACAAATAATTTTATTCTTTTTTTGTTTCAATTTAAACGCACGTCATAAATATTCAATTGAGGTTTCTATAATTATATACCCAAAATTCATAGGACAATGTTTTGTTGATTTTGAAAATGAGCAAATGTTTTTTGTGTGCAGTTGATAGGGTATGGATGGGCAGGAATGCTGCGGAGGTATCTGGTTGATCCGGTGGAAATGTGGTGGCCTGCAAATGTTGCGCAAGTCTCATTGTTCAGGTCTGCATCGAATCAAATGCTTAACCATTTGAGTTCCGAATTTTTCTCCCCATACCCCATCATATCTTGATTTCCGAACAAGTTGTATGAACATGTTCCTCACTATCCTATGTAGACAAGAATATGTTCTTCAACTTGGTTAGTCTTGGAGCATCTGCACTCATGTAAAAATTTTAATAGGTGTTGGAGGAGCGGCTGTTGTTTGTGCTTATCTTTGAGTAACTGAAATAGCAGCTGCTGTTTAAAAATAGATACAAATATTAGCAACTGCTTATCCAGCACATGTTGAATTCCAATGTTTTATCTAAAAGTTCAACTTTTTCAGTTTAGCTCAGCGTTTCATTCCGGATCTCTAAATAAGTACTTAATTTATACAAATGCAATCTTTATCTGTTTTCTAAAATTATAATTGTTAACGTGTAAACTTAGGCTTATTTTTGAGTTGATTTTGATGGCAGGGCGCTGCATGAGAAGGATCCGAAATCGCAGGGATACACGAGGATGAAGTTCTTCCTGATAGTGTTTGGTGCAAGCTTCATATACTACGCCTTCCCTGGCTACCTTTTCCAGATTCTGACCTTCTTCTCCGTCATCTGCTTCATATGGCCGCACAACATTACTGCCCAGCAAGTCGGGTCAGGTTACAAAGGCCTTGGAGTTGGTGCATTCACGCTCGACTGGGCAGGCATCTCAGCGTACCACGGGAGTCCATTAGTCGCTCCCTGGGCTTCAATTGTGAATGTTGGCGTGGGATTCATAATGTTCATATACATCATTCTGCCTTTGTGTTACTGGAAGTACAACACGTTTGACGCGCATAAGTTCCCCATTTTCTCAAATCAGCTGTTCAACTCAACCGGCCATAAATACGAGACTAGGAAAATTTTGACACCGCAGTTTGAGCTTAATGAAGCTGCGTACAATGGCTATGGAAAGCTCTACCTCGCTCCGTTATTTGCTCTCTCTATTGGATCAGGGTTTGCAAGGTTCACCGCGACTCTGACTCATGTGGCCTTGTTTCACGGCAGGTTCGATCAGAACCCTGATTTGTCTGATTACTACATTTTACTTTTCTTTAGCTACTTAGTGACATGACTATATGTGATTTATATTTACTCGGTGAGTAGGGATATATGGAATCAGAGCAAGTCAGCCATGGGCAACGCTAAGCTCGATATTCACGGGAAGCTTATGCAGGCTTACAAGCAAGTTCCGCAGTGGTGGTTTATGATCTTGTTGATTGGAAGCACCGTTCTATCGCTAGTAATGTCGTTTGTGTGGAAAGAAGACGTGCAGATCCCGTGGTGGGGCTTGCTATTCGCATTCGCCTTGGCTTTTGTAGTCACGCTTCCCATCGGTGTCATTCAGGCCACCACAAATCAGGTAAACAAAGTTGAGGCAGACTCCATGTTGTAATTTGTTCGTTGCAAATTTCTCACCTTGTCGTTACGATGATGACATTGTACAGCAACCGGGATACGATATCATTGCTCAATTTATCTTCGGGTATGTCCTCCCTGGAAAACCCATCGCTAGTCTGCTGTTCAAAATCTACGGAAGAATCAGCACGGTCCATGCTCTCTCATTCTTATCCGATCTCAAGCTTGGCCACTACATGAAAATCCCGCCAAGATGCATGTACACGGCTCAGCTGGTCGGAACGTTGGTAGCTGGAGTGGTCAATCTAGCAGTTTCGTGGTGGATGTTAGAGAACATAGAGAACATCTGCGACATGGAACTTCTTCCAGCAAACAGTCCGTGGCAATGCCCCAAGTTCCAAGTAACATTCGACATGTCTGTCATATGGGGACTCATCGGACCACGCAGGTTGTTTGGTCCAGGAGGCATGTACAGGAACCTAGTCTGGCTTTTCCTAATTGGGGCCGTCCTGCCTGTTCCCATTTGGGTCCTCAGCAAAATCTTCCCGGGGAAAAAATGGATACCATTGATCAACATTCCGGTTATATCTTATGGATTTGCTGGAATGCCGCCTGCAACGCCTACGAACATTGCGAGCTGGCTCGTCACAGGAACCATTTTCAACTTCTTTGTGTTCCGGCTTAGAAAGGGTTGGTGGCAGAAGTACAATTATGTCCTGTCCGCCGCCCTGGACGCTGGGACAGCATTCATGGGCGTGCTGCTCTTCTTCATTTTACAGAATGCTGGTCATGAGTTGAATTGGTGGGGAAACGAGGTCGATCACTGTCCGTTGGCCTCTTGTCCAACTGCACCGGGGATCATCGTCAAAGGTTGTCCTATCTACAAGTAGCCTCAAAAGATTTTTCGAGCTAGGTATTGTAATTTGATTCGAATAAGTTTTCAACAAGGGTTTTTTTCTATGAAGCTGATCTCATTTCTGAAAAATCAATAGACTGATTTTGAGTATTTACCAGTTTCGTTATTCTTCTAAAAATAAGTATTCAGTTTTAAAATTGATGAGAAAATCTCAATTACAAATTGAGATATTTTATCATCAGAACTTTTTACAAAAATAAATCTTCACTGTTAGTTGAGCTCCGTATCGGTGACTGAGAGCGCCAGCCAAGCTAAGGATCCTCAACGTTCCCGGTACCTGGTTCATACTCTCCATTTATGGATAGGCAACTTGGCATATCTGATCAATGTACTCAGCTGTATGGGCAACTTGGCTACGGATGGTCCGTCTTCAGACTCGAGGCGCTGCAGGATTATCTTCCCAGCTGTATATATCCTCACACCATTTCGAGCTGAGGACAGCTTGATCTCCTTATACTCCATTCTACCGAAACTCCCTTTGTAGTGTCCCCGGGCTGGAACATGGATGATCTTCACTTGGCATGCTTTGTCGAGGTTTTGAGTCCCGTGGAGGTGGGAAGGAAGATCGATCGTGAAGTCCCCAAATTCATCTGTGATGACAGTTTCTTCTTCCCAGGAGGATTTTCTAGTCTTCTTGCGGCCTGGACTACATGTCACTCCAACTTTGGCCCCTGTCAGAAAATACACAAACTTGTTCAATACACAAGAATGACGTTCCATATCGATACATGTGGTGAGTACTAACTAGTTTTCTTCGATCGTACTTAACCGAATGTTGTAGGGATATATGACGACAAATCTAAGTTCGACAAGGGAAGGACAACCTCTAGTGTTGTTAAAGAGCATTTTAGTGTTAGTTGAGGTAAGATTTTCAGGTAGGTGGTTAGATGGATGATGCCTTGCATATCAAGAAATCTAAAATTCACCAAGCAATGAAAATGACAAACCTGAAACGGGCTGCAGCTGTATTGAATCCTGGCTGAAAACTGAGCCAGTGATCAAAACTGTAGACAGCTTCTCCTCCCCATACCCGGCCAACTCCACCAACTCTTCCCTACTCGACAAATCAAGCAACGAATGCCTCGCAAAACCCAACTCTAATACAAGCATCAGAAGAACACACATCACAGCTTTTATCATCCTCATTTTTTTGACACAAGTTTCCTCGTTCTGTTTCCTTTGCTTTCTCCTCTCTCTATTTATACACTTTATCAGCCAAGGAGGATGACAAAGAAAGGGATTCAGCCCAGTCCACGGGGCAAGAAATTGACACAAAAGCCCTTTGACTTTGACCTCATTTGAACTTCAACAGGGGTAAAATGGTCCGATTACTTTTCTCTGCCCTGACGTGTGGGAGAATAGCATAATGGAAGTTGGAAGTTAGAGGAGAAATTTAACTGTAGTTTGGTTAGGTAGCCTAATCTAGTCTTGCCTTGGTTACATATTTTGAGTTTTTGAAATTTAAATAGATAACTTACCAAAGATCCAAAACTGGAATCCAATTTTAATACACGTGTATCGTTGTATGACATAGTTTATGGATGAAAATGTTTTGATGTCATATTTTGCTCATTTTCCTGCCTTCCCCAACTGTATTGAGGCTTTCGATTTATCATTTATCTCAAGTAAACTATGAAAATTTTAAGCAAAGTCTTGTCTTCGACCAAACGTGTGCAGTTCTTTACAGGACAAGTCTTCCGTCCCATCTCAATTCATTTCCCTTGATAACCCAACAGTCCTTTATTAACTCTTTAGACGTGTATGACCCCCCAGGATGGCATTGTCCCAACCCAAGGCTTGCTTCCAGCCAACACTTGTCTGGTTCATTTGAAATTCACTAATTTTGTCTGGTTCATTTGAAATTCACCAAGTCTGATTTATTAGAGCATCTCCAACATAATTTTTTTATCATGAAAAAGAGTCATGGGAGGTGGGGAGGTGATTGAAAAAATCGTGCATCCTCATCATGATCTTTTTTATTATAGAAAATATCATCTCATGATCAAACCAAAATTTGTTCATCTCATGATCTTTTTTTTAGTTTTGATCATGAGAGTTGGACCAATCATAATGCGACACCTGTCACGCGTCAGAACGTTGTCAGTTTAATTCTAGATTTTGTAACAAATATATCTTAAAAATTACAAAGTATTCAAAAATAAAATTATCACCAATATTCATATTTTTTGAAGACCTATAAATAGAGATACATTTTGATATATTTTGATATTTATATGCTTGTATTTATGTAGAAATAAAAGAGAGTGATGATGAATTTTATATTTGGTTATGAGTGGAATGTCCATGACCAAATAGATCATGTGAGATGACTAAATGAGAGATAAGTGGATGAGAGAGATGGATGACATAATTTTTTAATCATGATGGAATGCTCTTAGCAACGCTTTATAAAACTACTATAAATTCCTTAAATTTTAGCGTCCTTTCTGGTTCGGTATATACTTTGACAGACATAGCCATAAATGGGTTACAAACATTTTAGTCAACCTAAAACACTGCATTGGGCAAACGTGAACAGCTTGAAAGGTACTTTTAATTAAGATTTCTCTCCCATCAATTGATAAAAAATTTGAACTTTGAACGATAGAAGATGGATCGAATCCATAGGTTACACTTTGTAAATGTCTCAAGGGTTGTAACAGCGCTGATTGTGGCAGGGTTTTTGAGACTTTTGCCTTTGTTGTAATGTGTTCTATTCTTTTTTGCAGGGTCTTGCTTGTTTGCTTGTCAGCTTGTGGATTCCTGTTTGGCTGTTTGCCATCTTTGATTGAAATCATCTTTGTTCAAATTTTTTTTTTTGAACATCCCATGTGAAAAAATTTTCTAAATTTTTTCCTCAATTATTATAAAATCCTCCTTTCTATTTTTAACCCAATAACTAAAGGAAGGCCTAAATATCCTGTCCACCATTTTTATCCTCAACAAATTCCTAATGTCCTCTTTAATGCAAGGATCTACATCAGCACTTACATATCATTTTATTTTTTCGCAGTTAATCTTTTACTTGATATAAGCTCATATAGTTCCCTAGAATAGTTTTGAATTTTCTAACCTCATCTAAATCAGCCTTAAGATGATCATACTGTCATTTGTAAAATAACGAACGGGATATTGCAGGGGCTTCCCTAAAAATTCTTTTTTTTCTTCTAAAGACCGATTTCGGTAATTTTTTAAGGATCGGATATCTCGATCCGTGGCATCATACAGGGAGAGACAATCCAAGGAAAAAGGCTTGACATTACTGCATGGAAGCTAGGCCAAGCTAATTATAGAGTTTACGCAACTCAAATCTTGCAGAAAACGAATGAAAACAAAATCAAACAAAGGAATTTATACTGGTACGGAGCCCGGGTGGCTCCTACTCTAGTTGAAGAGAGGCACATGCTTTTATTAATCAAATTGATGATAGTACAACACTCGTAAGACTCTCCAGATACTACACAATTGAAATCAACTCTCAATTTGATCACGATCGGAAGAATTTTGCGGATTTGCTTCAAGAACCCTAATTCCCAAAACTGAAATGAAGAAGAAGATGAGTTGACTCGCCGATCCAACTCACTTATATATCCGTTGGGTTCGATCTCCTCCAAAACGACTTCGTTGGACAACGCACCTTGCTCCAAACGATCTCGTTTCAATCAACTTCTGCGTGCACTCTGTTAGTACTTGAAACGACTTCGTTTACATAACGAACTCGCGCCACACGTGAAGATGCCGTTCTTAGCAAACTCGAACTCTCCTTATTCGCACCTCCAGCAAACGATATCGTTCTATTTTCCTTCTCGTCCAAACGTCAGCGTTTTGATCCCCTGTATCCGGACTTAGCTCATTTGTTCAGCCAACTCCTCCCGGCAATTAATGTTAGATTAATTTCATATACCCAGGATCGTAATACCCATATTCGTGTTAATTTCATGAACTCTGAGACTTAAGTGGTCATCACCGACAGTGGATCTTCCAGTTTCTTCGTACGACCTTATGCCAGTAGGTATTTGAGAGAAAATAGAAACTGAGATCGTTACGTGAAACTGAGGACCACTATCCATTTATAGCAGTGTATATAACTGCTATAAGTTTTCATAATTACGAATCCTTCCCCTCAAAAGAAATGCATTTACGAACTGGTATCTACACATATGTTTAATATTTCATGATCACCTTAATTTATATACTCTAAAGCCAACTATATAATAGATCACTTCAATATTGACTTATAAACAATGATAGTATACACATCTTAAACTATTTACATTATGATCCAAATATTAGATTATAAAATAATCTAACAATCTCCCACTGGATCATAAATGTAAATACAACTAGATGTATAACCTTAGTGATATCAAATTTATTATCATATAGAGTATATCTCAAAACAATCTCGTCCATCAACTATACTAACATAGGATCAAGCCAGCACTTGTAGCATTAATCGTTACAAGATCGAACTTGTCACATATATTAGTACAACCAAATGACACAGATCAATCATGGATGTGTAGCATGGAAATTACATGAACTGTGATCTACACATGTCTATTTCCAACGGGTCACCTTCACTTTACAGAGATCAATCCTTAAACCCAAATATAACAGAGTGCAATGTACACTTTATTTCTGCAGAACTCAAATGTATAAGATCCATATAAAACATAGAGCACAACATGATTACAACACAAACTCCCACTAAATTCGGATATCCTCAAAACTTGATTACACACATATGAGCAACGTGCTCATAAAAGACCTGCGGTGATAATCATGGAGTTTGGTCCCAAAATGCTCTATGGGAATCTGAGCACTCTGTACTTTATCAGAATATATTATCGATTTATTGTCACAATATCCTTAATGGTCTTTCAATGCCTTCTATAAAGTGCAGTCTTGTGACAATATTTCATAGTCATATTCCCTAATTAGATGCCTCAAAACTAAAACGTGGATCTTTTACCATATTGACATCCTTTGAAATCGGAATCAGAATACCCAATGATCTCCAACTTATCCGATTTCCTTTATGTGAGCATGTAATCTTTTGTTCTTTTTTTGAAGAACCCAAAACCTTTCTTCACTTGCTACCCAATGATCCACCCATGGGTTTCTTATATGTCTGCCAGACATACCAATAATGTACGCAATAATTAAATTCGTACATACCTTAATATACAAAAAAAATCTCTATATAGCCGAAGCGTAAGAGATTTTCTATATTCTTGAATTTTCAGAGTATTTTCAAGGCATTAACTGAGACTGAATTGTCTCCTTTAGCAACTGGTGTATCACCTGGTTTGCAATTTTGCAGGCCATACCTCTGAAGGATGTTTTCAATATATGTCCTTTGTGATAATCCCAAAAATACCCCTAGAACGATCTCGGTGTATCTGAACTCCTAATACAAAGGACGCTTCACCAAAATCTTTCATCTCAAAATTATTTGATAGAAATTTCTTGGTGTCATGAAGCAACATTACATCGTTTGTGGCAAGTAATATGTCATCGACATATAAGACCAGGAAAATAAATTTACTCCCACAAAATTTGTGGTACACACATTCATCCATCAAGTTTGCCTCAAAGCCATACGAAATTATCACTTGATAGAATTGAAAGTACCATTGACGAGAAGCTTGCTTGAGCCCATAAATGGATTTCCTTAGTTTACAAACCATATTCTTCTAGTCTCCACACTCAAAGTTTTCCGGTTGTACCATATAGATCACTTCATCAATGTCTCCATTGAGAAATGTCGTCTTTACTTCCATTTGATGTAACTCAATATCAAAGTGTGCCGATAGCGCCATGATTATCCTGAAATCAATTTCTTTCTTTTGATTGAATCCCTTAGCTACAAGAAGTGCCTTGTACCTCTCCACATTACCTTTTGCGTCCCTCTTGGTTCTAAATATCCATTTGAAACCCATGGGTTTCACACCTTCTGGTAATGGGACAAGTTCCCAAACTTTATTGTCTTGCGTGGATTTAAATTCCTCTTTCATGGCTTCAATCCATTTATGAGAGTTAGAAGTTCTCATAGCATGTTGAAAGTTGATTGGATCATCTTCCATCACACCACTTTCTATTTCATATTCTTGGAGATATACGACATAATCATCTGGAATCGCATTTCTCCTCTCTCTCTAGTGGATCTCCTTAGTGGCACATTTTTCGCAGTTTGTTGAGTTTGTACTTCAAGAGCAATTTCCTGATTCTCAGTTTGAGGTTGAATAATATTGTTTGTTGAATGAGAATCAAAGCGTGCTTCTTGATGAATGATAGGTGTAGAAACCTGTACATAATCAAAAAGCAATAGTAGATTCTTCATCTTCTTGTAAAACAGTATTTCTTCCTTGATTTCTCCCCCCAAACTCAACATCCTAAAAAATGTTGCAGTTCCCGTCTCGAAGATAGATTTTGTAGTGGGATCATAAAACTCAAAACCCCTTGATCGCTATGAGTAGCCAATAAAGTAGCTGACCCGTTTTGGAGTCCAATTTTCCTTCACTTGCCTCAGCAGGACATCCCCAAACATGTAAATGCCTTAAACTGGGCTTTCGACCAGTCCAAAGCTCAAAAGGTGTTTTAGCAGCTGCTTTTATTGGTACTCTATTGAGGATATAAGCTGCTATCTTTAATGCTTCTCCAAAGAGTCTTTCAGGTAAGTTCGAGTGACTAATCATACTCCTTACCATATCTTTAAGAGTTGAATTTCACCGTTCAGCTACACCATTGATGAGGCGTATTTATACGACTCATTGAGTCAACAAAACCCACCAAATACGACTTTTAGACATACAAACATGTGCTTGTTAATGTAGTTTTGCATTTCAGGCAATTTTGGAGTCTAAAGAGGAATATCGGCTAAAAGGAGCCTGTTGAAGATGTTTTGATCGTAGACCTTTGTGGCGTATTTTGGACATACAGATCTCATATGATCTCCGATTTGGTTGATTCAAAGCTTGGTGGAAAGCTAACTCAAGGGGCTACAACTCTTCAGTTTAAGCCAATACCAAAATCAGAAGTTAAGACCTCGAAAAGTGCCAAACTCAGTCCCAACCGGTCATGTGAAAGCTCCCAGCCGGCCGGTTAAGAAATGTGCCTCAAAAGACCAATTTCTCTGAGCTTTTTAACCGGCCAGCTCAAGCCAAAAACCATCCAACCGGCCATGAGAAAGCTCCCAACCGGCCGGTTAAGAAAAGTGCTCCGAACGTCCATTTTTTGCTGAGCTTTCTAACCGGCCAGCTTAAAGCCAAAAATCAGATTTCTCCCCTTTTGCAAAGTGAACCAAAAGACATCCTCCTCCCATGTTCTTTCACCCAAAAGCATTGAGATCCCTCTCCCATCACACACACACACGATGGGCACACAAGAGAAGAACACATGTGGAGATAAAGAAATGGAAATGGGTTTCACTTTTCATGGTTTTTAAAAGAAGAACACACAAGACAACACATGCATAACCCATCCCTACTCATGCATATATCAATGAAGAACAAAGAATCATGGGCAAAAGTGGCACAAGTGGGAGATAACAAATGGGCAAAAGACCACAAGGCATGGGCATCTACTTAAAGAATGAGAGGAGCCTCTAGCTCATGGCTCTATAAATGGAGAGCCAAGACACACGAAATTGCATCCCTCAATCATCCCTCAATCATCCCTTAATCATCCCTCAATCATCCCTTAATCATCCCTCATCCCTTGTAACACAAGCTTGTAACACTTCTCTACTTGTTGTTATTGATATTGAAAGCTCCAACTTCTCTCTACTCCTTCTCTTTTGTTACCACTTTACATTTCATTCTACGCATTTTGGGTTGTACCTTCTTTATTCCGATTATGCTCCTTAGCTCTCATATTCATTTCATGAATATGAGTGGCTAAAACCTCCATAATTCGGTTTGGGGTCCCCTAAATGTTGTAGCAAGGCTTTGAGACCTTGAATCTTCATACTATCTTGTATTCATTTGCTAGTTGTGACAATAGATTGGGAATGAGTACCTAGGTTAAACTAACGCTTGGAATGGCAAGGTTTAGCCGTATGGTCTCTTCACAACTATTGAGTTTGTTTTCATTGGAATGTGGAACAAACCTTGCACCGAGTTTAGCATACCTTGGAATGGGGTGTTATTCTTTAGTACACTAGTGATTTTTTCTTGAAATGGAATGAATCATGGAACAAGTGCTTGGAATGGCCTTGTTAGGGTGATCTCTTGGAATGGAGTAACCACACCTATGGATGCAAGATAGATCATTAGAAGGTCAATGATGAGTTAAGCTATAACAAAGGCCCTAGACCGAATTCTATTCTATCAATCACAATCCCTTTGCATTTACTTTTAGTTCTACTTTACAAACCACTTTCAAAACCCCAAAACTTGTATTTACTTTACTTTACTTTTTACTTGCATAAGAACAACGAGTAGTTGAACTATTTCCCTTGGGTTCGACCCCTACTTACCGCTCTACTAATTCATAGTGAGCCTAAGGTAGTGGACACTTATAAATTTAGTTTGATTTGGCACACGACGACGTGTCTTGTCAGGATATAAGCTGCTATCTTTAATGCTTCTCCAAAGAGTCTTTCAGGTAAGTTCGAGTGACTAATCATACTCCTTACCATATCTTTAAGAGTTGAATTTCATCGTTCAGCTACACCATTCCTGTTAGGCGACCCTGGCATAGTGTACTGATGGACGATTCAACATTCCTTTAGGTATCTAGTAAATAGTCATGAAACGTTGTTCACCTGATTGGTGACATCTATCGTGATTTCACCACCACAATGAGATACAACTCCCTTTGAAATTGAGTCGTCTCTCAACTTTAGTCTTAAATGATTTGAACATGTTCAGTGACTCAAGTCTTATGTAGGGATTTATTATATGATGGAACAAATTCCAACATGGGCAGATTATTATATACATAATGCATATCGGTCCCAAAAATTGGAGTTTAATAGATAAAATAAATTTACTATCACCAAATGAACAATAATAACTGAATTTGCTCAATTTGGAAATATAAATTAAGTTTTGCATGATCGATGATACAACGAATGTCTATTAAATCCAAACAAAATGACGAAATGCTAATAATCTGAAATTCATCGTTGCCTCCTTTACCGCATGATCTATTCCCAAATAGATGCATCTTTCAGCGTCAATAGGTCATCGGCAGCTCAGACAATCCCCTATTAACTCACCAAGCAATATACTTAGCCCACTTAGGACATTTCTTCTTCACGTGTCCAGTTTCCTCATAGAAATGACATGTAATATAAGTATTGAAAACTGGACCCTTAGAATTAGCAGCTTCATCATGCTTCACCATCTCCTCTTCTTCCACACAAAACGAAATGAGCTCATTGAGAGTCCACTTCTCCCTCTGACAGTTATAAGAAATCTTAACCTGATTGTACTCTGAAGGAAGAGAGATTAACACCAAATGCACGAGTAGGTTTTCAGATAACTCGCGCTTTAAGGCCTTTAGTTTTGAAGCAAGTTGAGATATTTCCATAATATGCTCCCTGACATGACCCTTGCCGGAGTACTTCATTAAAATCAAGTTTGCTAAAAGCTCACTTGTTTTCACCTTATCATTTTCAACAAAACGCTTTTCAAATTCCGCAAGGTAATATTTGGCACTGGAAATTTCATTAGGCACTATACCCCTAAAAACCTCAGGAATGTCGCGATGAATAATCATCAGACTCAGCCTATTAGAATGCTCCCACATTCTCAAATGATTGCGATCAAATGCACTTCTTGAATTAGCGAGATGAATCGACTTCGGCTCTCGCAGTGCTAAGTCAAGATACATGCTACCCAAGAAAATCTTAATATTTTCTTTCCACTCCTCAAAGTTCGTCCCATTTATTATGAGAATATTATTGAGGTTGGCAGCAACTGAAGTGGCAGACATGTAAGTTGAAAGAGAACAAGACATAAGTCAGCTTTTCATGCTCACATAATGCATAAATAAATATGACATATCAAGATACCCAGCACAACATTAACATCAAATCTTGGGATAGTTTTACTAAATGTAAGTGATACTCTTGTTGTAGTAATCAAACATTGATGATAAACGGTGTCAAATAAGTAGTCATCTTTTGATGTACTAATTATTTACACCAAGTTCATCCCGACAATCATCATATGTCATTACCACAAATATGTATGTAATTACAATAGATAATAATTTTCTTTGGGGCCACGACCAATTAATTATCCATATAAATTAGATACATATTCATATCCAACACCCTTCATGTATTAACTTACACATAAGATGTCACTTTTGTGATATTTATGCTTTAATTAATACACTTTAAGTGTGGCCCAAAAAATGAAAACATATGTCATAAATGTATGTACCTTTAATTTTCAGTAATACACCCCACCTTTAATTAAATCAAATCTGATTTCATTAATTAAGTGTAACTGAACCAAAAATTAATTTGAACCGCATAACTGAACCAGTCCAAATCACTTTAATTGAATCACATTGAATTGAACCAAATCACAAAACTGGATCACATTGAACCAAAATTATTGTATTGGACCAAACCAAATCAATTCCAAAAATACCAGATTTGGTTTGATCCCAATTGAAACCGCAACCAGTTCAATTCTCACATAATACAAAACCCATTAGGGTTTCATCATATTCCATTGCTGCAGCAAAATAAGATAGAATAAATTAATATTAAACGAAATTATTGATTGCATTTTTAATCTTCATCATCGTGAACGCCTCAGAGACTCCAAATCCAAAACAGTAACGCAACTTCAAGTTAACAATTCATCTTAACAGCGGCAACTTCCGCCAACGCAGTAACGCCAACCGCAATAGTCGCAACGACTTCTTTCTCCCTTCAATTGTATCATCAATCGCCGCATTCAAACCAATCGACGCATTAAAAACCCAAAAACAACGCAAGTCTGATCAACTTCTTCCGACAGAAACGCAGGTAATTTCCGTCGTGAATTCCGGTGAGCAGCGCACACAGTGAAATCTAGTCGAGACAACAAGGTGCGATGATTCCGAAGTTGATATACGCTGCCGGACAACAACACATAGGGCTGAGCAGCGGATAAATACTAATAATAAAAAACGGGGAGAAACAGGCTGAGATGGTTGTTGAGAAGTCAGGCAGCCACGGCGAGACGGAGATGAACATCAGAAGGTTCAGCGAGATCGATTCAAGCTGATTCCATTAGATCCGAGAATCAGCGATTACATGCGATGAATAACCTGTTTTTGGCAACGGAAAAGAAGAACACCAAGTAGGCAGGCCAAAGAAAAATTACTCATTTAACAATAAACATATCAATTGCTCGATTAACACATAGAATATGGGGCGACTGATACCAATTGTTTCGATTAATTTCATATACCCAGGATCGTAATACTCATATTCGTGTTAATAAACAGTAAATCAATCTGACTTGATTCCATGATGAACTCTGAGACTTATCTAGTCGTCACCGGCAGTGGATCTTCCAGTTTCTTCGTACGACCTTATGCCAGTAGGTATTTGAGAGAAAATAGAAACTGAAATCGTTACGTGAAACTGGGGACCACTACCCATTTATAGCAGTGTATATAACTGATATAAGTTTTCATAATTACGAATCCTCCCCTCAAAAGAAACGTATTTACGAACTGGTATCTACACATATGTTTAATATTTCATGATCACCTTAATTTATATACTCTAAAGCCAACTATATAATAGATCACTTCAATATTGACTTATAAACTATGATAGTATACACATCTTAAACTATTTACATTATGATCCAAACATTAGATTATAAAATAATCTAACAATACAAGCCTCTTTAAGCTCCTGCAAACATATTGTACTATCATCATATACCACAAGTAATTGAAGAAACAAAATCCAACTAATTATCATCCAAGGCATGAGAAGAAGGAATCCAGATGGGCGCACAGCTATCCAGCCCATGCAAGTCCGATATGAGAGCTCGCCTAGTAGGCACAGGAAGCGAGTCGAGGCTTAATGACCCCTAGAAATTCTTATTTTCTTAATTATGTTGTTCTCCATACTCAACTATAGGGATCTCGAAAATTATTCAGCACACATTATAAAAAGGTAACAGGACATGAGTCGCCTTGTCTAGATCCTCTACTAGGAATAATATCATTGGTGAAATATTCATTAACCTTGACCCTATAAACCACACAGACCTAAAAACATTTATTACCAAGTAACCCGACATTCAGAAAATCCGAATTCTTTCAAGATCTTTTCTAAAAAAATTCATTGTATCCTATCATAGGCCTTGCTCATGATAGGACTAACACTAAAATGTTGAGGAAGGCCTATCTTGCCCACTTCTCCTATTTTTAATGTAAGACCATCCTTAGTGATGATCGTTAAAAAAAAAAGATCTTCACTTTCTTTTTTGCCTAAAAGATTATCGTACAATCTTTTTCCAGCTTCTCCCTTATTAATGATCAAAGAAAATAACATCATCACATTCTCCTCTAATTTTTTAATTATTCTTTAATTTTTACTAAATCAAATTTGTATCCAAAACATAGCAAAGTGGATCTTTATATATAGAGCCCGAAAGAATAAAAATATTTTTATATTTTTTTCATTAATTAATTTACCATTTATGGCTTTTTTTTAATAAGTGAAGATTATATTATTTATTGTTGACCGTGGAAATTTTGTGTCATCCAACCAAAATCCACCGCGTGTCACACAAGCATCTCCATTTGGTCGTGAGCAAGGTCGTGGGAGCACCAAAACTCACGATCGTTGTTGCTGTGTCAATCTTTAATCAATCGTCTATTAAGAAGAAAATTTTAAAGATTGGACCTACAATCTTTAAAATGGGGTGCTATTAAGGATGTCCTAATAACCTAATTCATGAACCACTAAAATGTTATCAGTAATTAACCTACCTTAATAAAAGCACTTTGATGAAGAGAAATTACCTGGTGGAGCATTTTTTGAATTCTGTTAACAAGGATCTTAGCCATTACTTTAATAAGTGTTGAGGCATTGGCCTCACACGTTTTTGATGATTGACAAACTGGTTTAATGGGTTGCTTGAGTGTCTGTTAGTCAGAAATTTACTGGAGCATTCAAGGACGTGGTGCTGGACTTGAGTACCTGCGGAAGTCTCCGAGTAACCAAGAACCTGAGTATTGGTCAAGTCAACGGAGCAGTTGAGCAGTTGAGGTCAAGTCAACAGAGCAGTTGACAGGGGAGTCAAATACATCATGGAGTGATAGCACGTCCCCACTACACGTCAAGGAGATCATGGGTTGGCAGTTACAAGCCATGATCTGTGGCAGTTACTGAAGAACCTATATAAGCCAGATCGAACTCTTCAGAACTGTGCCTTCCACATACATCCGAGAGAGCTTTCCAAGTGGGGTTTCCCAGAGAGAATATCCAGCAAGCTGTGCGAGGTGATATTCAAGTGATCGAGCTATTCTTGATCAGTACCGGAAAGCGACGGAGGTGCCACGACTACGTGACGTCTGGGAGACAGTCAGGGAAGTAGTCAGGTTCTGCTTGTGTAAATCTAGTTTAGATTTATACTTAATAGGCAAGTTTTGTACCGATTGAGTGTACAGTTTAAATAGTAATAAAAAGTTATTTAAGTTTAATCCGCTGCATATTCTGTTTAGTTACTTATCTACATACATAGTTAGGTTCCTAACAGTTCCGACCTTTGTTATGTCTCTAACTTTTAATCTTAAGTCTTTGACTACTAACCACGATCCTATCAATTGGTATCAGAGGCGCAAGGTTCTAGATTTTGGTTAGCTTTGCAGGTATGTCAGGAGATTCGTTCTCAAATCCTCCGAAGCTGAAGCCGGGCGAGTATGAGACCTGGGCACTCAGATTTGAAGCTCACGTCATGGCTTATGACGGGGAGGTTTGGAAAATCATTGAACAAGGACAACAGTATGTCTACATGGAGGGCAGTGAGACAGAACTTAAGCCAAGGGTTCTGTACACTACGGAGGACTATAAGAAACTGGAAAAGAATGCAAGAGCATTACGGGTTCTTCACAACGCTTTGGAACCTGGAGATCTCAAGAAAGTTGTCCAGTTCAGGGACCCGAGTGATATTTGTGATTCTCTCAAGAAGATATATGAAGGATCCAAGGATGTGAAGAGGAACAGAATTCTTGCTGTCCAATTCGAGTTCAACTCCCTGAGACAAGTGAAGAACGAGCCGCTACATGAATATCATTCCAGATTTCAAGGACGTCTGTCTACACTCAACAATCTCGGAAAGAAATACAAGAATTGGGAAATCACCCACAGATTCATGCAAGGATTGAGTCCGGAGTGGGATGATATCTCAAGGACATTGGCTGCTCTTCCGACTACAAAGGAGAACTCCTTGGAAGAACTGGTTGCTGCGTTGGTGAGTAACAAGACCATTGAAGACGTCAAACTGGAAAGTCGAGAACCTCAGAAGGCTGCTCGACAAATTGCCTTGGTAGGTGAGAGTTCCAGATACCAGAAATTCAAAGGAAAAGATTATCACAGAAATAAAGGAAAGGAATCCTTAAGGACCGAGGAACTGAACGTGATGACCAAGGCTCTCAGAGTTACAGATGACAAGAACTCGGGCCGGAAACCCAGTAACAGAAATAACCAGAAGAACGTGGAATGCTTCTACTGTAAGAAGAAAGGTCATTACAAAAAAGATTGCTACAAGCTCTAAAATGATGAGGCTCGGACTGAGCGGAATCAGAAGGAGGATAACAAAGGTAAGAAAGCCATGTTTGCCTGGGGAGACTCAGATGAAGACAACAACATGGGTGACCTGAGAAGAAACGTATGTCTGATGGCGAAAGGAAGTACCTCAAATTCAGAAACCTCATCGTCAACTTCTTCGTCTAGGAAGACATCCTCCAAGGAATCACCTACAGATGTAGTTCTAATGATTCACATTCTGGTTACTACTCACGTTCTCAGTGCATTGCAGTTATCAAGAAACTTGTTCTCAAGGTTGAGGAGCTGAATGCTATCATGGCTGATCAAGACAAACGGATGAAGTCGATGTTCGAGGAGAATCATCAACTGTCCATAGAGGTCCAGCGACTTGAGAAAGCAGCTGGAAAAAGGGTAGCGGGCTCGGATGATCATTTCTATGACTCTCCGAAAGGAAAGGAGAAGCAGAAGTCGAAGACTAGGCCAGGTTTCGGCTATGGGGAAGTGTCTATTGCAAAACCTATGCAAAGACAGGTTCAACAGAGGACTACTCCCAGACTGAAGGTTGATTTAGATGACGCCAAAACCTATGGAAAGGGTTATCAAATCTGGGAGAAACTCAAGCGAAGGAACAGTCCAATACCTATCGACTTTGAGAAACAGAAGAAGAAGGTTTCCGAATCCAAGACGATAGACTTCAGAAAGCAAAAGGTCTGCTTTCACTGCGGGAAGGAAGGACACAGTCGGAGAAAATGCAAAGGACGGAAGAGCATTTCTAAGAAAGTGTCAGAAACATCAAGCTCCGAGCCTGGAACCTCCTTAGGATCCAAAAGGAGTGGAAAACCTGGAGCAGTTAACGAACCGTCAAGTTCCGGAGCGGTCAAGGACTTCTCTCACTCAAAAGCAGTTCCAAAAACTCATGTTTCTAACCCTAAAAACTCATCTATCTTACCTTCTAAACCCAAAAAGGCTAAGCTTGTTTGGGTTGCTAAGAACTGATTGTTCGTGTGCAGGTCGAGAGAGGAATAAGTTCATGGCTAGTTGATAGTGCATGCTCGGGTCATATGACCGAGAAGATGGAACAATTCTCCTCTCTACGACATCATTCCGGTGGCTCCATTACTTTTGGTAATTAAAGTAAATGTAAAGTCATCGGATCAGGTAAGGTACATTTATCCAGCAAGGTTAGTGTCGATAATGTGAGTTTAGTTAATGGTTTGAAGTTTAATTTGCTTAGTGTTTCTGGCAGGCTGTCGTTGTGACCTGCAAATTTACATTTATATTTTCCACTACTCTAGTGGTTCACTACAGGTAGCAAACGGTAAGTAGGGGTCGAACCCAAGGGAGTTAAGGTAGTAAACAGTTGTTCTTATGAAAGCAAAAAATAAAGTAAAGACAATTGGAGTTTTTGGTTGTTTTTAGTGCTGAAATGAAAGTACTGAAAGTAAATGACTGAAAAGTAAAGGTGCTTGAAGGACAAAGACTTGACTGAAAGTAAATGTGCTGGAAAGTAAAGTGCTGGAAAGTAAAGTACTGAAAAGTAAAGTACTGAAAAGTAAAGTACTGAAAATAAAGGTGCTTGAAGGACAAGTCTTACGGAAAGTAAAGCAGTTGATATAAGACTGAAAGTAAATGTGCAAGAAAAGTAAAGGGAAATTAACTTTGTGCGAGAGATATTCAGTCTAGGGTCTCAAACTTGTGATACTTCCATCATAGACTTCAAACGATCTCTTTTACAATTCCATGTGTGATTATCCCGACAAAGGTGATAATCCAAATACCCCGACAAAGGTGGTAACCACACCCTTAACTTGTCAAGAGTGTTATGTGGTTGTCCCGACAAAGGTGATAACCCAAGTACCCCGACAAAGGTGATAACCATAACAAGCTTGACATGTTAAGAGCTTCTAGTCCTCCTAGATCGAACAGCCCGACAAAGGTGTTGCCCAAACTAGGTTGTCACTATCTACCTTTGCCGCAAAGCATCCAGTAAATATTGACTATAGGAATCATTCAGCTCGGCTAAGCTTTGTGACAAAACTTCCACTTAGCCTTGCCGAACGACCCTTGAAATGGACTCAAAGACTAGGGAATGTAAAAGGCAATTAAAACATAGTCTCAAGAAGTCGGCACAAGGATGAAAACCCTATACCGAATATGAGCCTTAGCCGCTTGTATTCATGTCAAGGAATACAAGCAACCTTTGCTTTTGAAAAGTAAAATGAACAAGTGAACAAATGGAACCTCTTTTGATATTGAATCCAAAGTGTACAAGACTACAAGTGTTCCTACTAGCTACACAAGACTACTCCTACTTCTCTCTTGAAAATGGCGTGTGAAGATGATTGTGAGATGAGAAGATCATGAGATGAGCTTGTGTGATATAGGGATTCAAGTCCCTCTAAATATGGATACATGCCCTTCTATTTATAGGCAAAAAGGGGGGCGGTTTCCTTAGCAAATAGGTGCCAAATGGCAGTTGATTGGAGCTTCCTTCACCCATAGGTCAGCCGCCTCCAAGCAACAAGGTGCCAAATGGTGTGCATATGGACTTTTCTTCACCCCAAAGTTAGCCGCCAATAAGCATGGTGCTCTCAAGGAGCTTGCAGCCTTTGAGGAGTGTGTTTCAACAAGCTAGCTGCTCCTTGAGCGGGGTACTTCCAAAGGACAGCTGCTCCTTGAGCAGGGAGCTTCCAAATGGCCTGAAATTGCCCTAGTTTGGCTTTGATCGGGCTTGAGCTGATTCCACTCGTGCGTTTTGTCTGGGAAATGATATTCACCGAATTATTGGGCATTTAAAACACTTTGGTCGAGCCAGAATTGTCAGATTCGAAGGTTTGGTCGAGCAACTTGGTTTTGGTCCTTCAGCGCGCGGGGCTTTTGGAATTGGATGTGGACCATCTGTTAATCTGCTCGAGCATTCTTCTTGGTTTCCCGACATAGTCCACCTTATTTTCCATTGTAATCACTTTGGTCGAGGTGGATTTTGAAGATGAGTTTGTTTGCTCGAGCAACTCAGTCTTGGTCCATTGGCGTGCGGGACTTTTGCTTGGAACTGAGCCAACTGCCAAATGGCTCGAGCGTTGCCCTTGGTATCTCGACATTCTCCACCTTAATTGTCATTTAGAATATTTTTGTCGAGGTGGAATTGCCGGATTTGTTCATCTGGTCGAACAACTTGATATTGGACCTTGGTGGCTCGGCGGGTGCGTGCGGGGACGAGGCCCGGAGGTCCTCGGACCCGACTGGCCTCTAATCCATTTTTGGCTTAAAATCTCCCCTTTTAGCTTGTTTCTTCTCTAAACCTCAAAATAGCCTGTAGATCAAAAGTGGAACTAACAAGCAACAGTTAGTAAGACAAAATGTTTAATTTGGTGGGTTTAACTGTTTCGATGAGTCGTATAAATACGCTCCATCAGTTTCTCAGTTGTGTCGTGGAGGTAAAAACAAGGTTGTTTTTACAGCTGATGGTTGCTTTGTTAAGTGTGTCTCCACTGGTCAAGTACTTCTGCGTGGGAATTGTGCTAACAGAGTGTATTTTGTGGACCCAACGTTTGATTCGGAAGAGTATCTGTGTCTGTCCTCTAGAGCAAATGAATCTGAGATGTGGCATCGTCAGTTGGGACATGTGAATTTCAGATTATTGAAGAGGCTGCACAATCAGAATTTGGAAATTGGATTACCGAAAAATCAGTGAAGTACCTGATCAAGTCTACAGTGCATGCACACAAGGGAAGCAGTCTAGAGGATCTTTCCACTCAAAGAATGCAGTCAGTACAGCAAGGGCGTTTGATCTAGTACACATGGACTTGTGTGGACCGATGAGAGTACAATCTCGTCAAGGTAATCGGTACGTGTATGTGTTAGTTGATGATTTTTCAAGATACACGTGGGTGATTTTTATCAGGTCAAAGGATGAAGTCTTTGATTGCTTCAAGACTTGGGTGAAGCTCGCTGAAAGGAAATTCAGTCTCAAGGTGAAAAGTATCAGATCGGATCATGGTACCGAGTTCGAGAATGGGATGTTTACTGCCTTCTGCACTGATCAGGGAATCGGCCACAATTTCTCAGCGCCAAGAACTCCACAACAAAATGGAGTAGTGGAAAGGAAGAATCGGACCCTGGAGGACATGACCAGAACGATGCTTATAGAAAGCAGATTGGCAAGAAGTTTCTGGGCAGAAGCAATGAATGCCGCTTGCTACGTTCTCAACCGATGTTACTTGAGACCAATCCTCGATAAGACTCCGTATGAGTTGCTGAAGGGTCGGAAACCCAACATTTCGCATCTTCAAGTATTCGGAAGCAAATGTTACGTCCACAACAACGGGAAGAATCAACTGGGGAAGTTTGATCCTAGAAGTGATGAAGGAATCTTTGTAGGGTATGGTCTGCATAGTATGGCCTATAAAGTATTCAACAAAAGGACCAAACTATTTGAGGAAAGCGTACATGTCATCTTTGATGAGGAGTCCATGGGTAACGACTCTGGACATGTTCCTGACGTTCATGTTGCTGAAGAAGATGATGATTTTGAGCTGATTCGTCCGAGGGATGTTGCAGTAGTTGATGTTCCTGAGAATCTGGAAACACCTAAACAAGCCAATGCTCAAGTTCCTGAGGTTGAAGAACTTGGAGAGCAAGCTGAAGTGAATGGACAAGTCCTTGAAGTTGGTGAAGTCCATGGTGAACCTGAGGAAATCCAAGAGACTCAGGAGGTCACTGAGTTGAGGAGAAGTACTCGAGTTAGGCAGTCGAGTAGCGCACTTCGCGATTACGTATGTTATGCTGCAGTTCAGGGGGAAACAGTCATGAATGCCTTTGTGTCATTGATTGAGCCGAAGACATTTCAAGAGGGACTGAAAGACCCAGATTGGATTCAAGCGATGCAAGATGAGTTGCATCAGTTTGAGAGGAACAAGGTTTGGAGACTTGTTCCAAGGCCAGAGAAACGGAAGGTGATTGGCACCCGCTGGATTCTGAAGAACAAGCTGAATTCCAAGGGAGAAGTAGTCAGGAACAAGGCCAGGTTGGTGGTGAAAGGATACAACTAGCAGGAAGGCATTGACTATGAAGAAACCTTCGCGCCAGTGGCTAGGTTGGAGGCTATCAGGTTGTTGATAGCGTATTCAGTGCAGTTTGGTTTTAAGCTTCATCAAATGGATGTTAAAACGGCGTTTCTGAACGGATATCTCAAGGAGGAAATCTTCGTGGAACAACCTCCGGGTTTTGAGGATCCAGATCGTCAAGACTGTGTATATGTCCTTGACAAGGCCGTCTATGGTTTAAAACAAGCACCTAGGGTGTGGTATGAACGACTGTCAGAATATCTACTAGCTCACGGATATGAGCGAGGTAAGGTAGATAAGACATTATTCCTTTTGAGAACTAATAAACATCTACTTATTGTGCAGGTATATGTGGCCGACATAGTCTTCGGTTCCACTAGTGATGAACTTGTTAAGTCATTCACGAAACTCATGGAGAACGAGTTCGAAATGAGTATGGTCGGGGAACTGAATTTCTTTCTTGGTATGCAAGTTAGACAACTGGAGAATGGTACTGAGATCTCGCAACAAAAATATCTGGGAGATGTTGTGAAGAAGTACGGGTTGGGAGGTTCAAAGCATGTGAACACTCCGAGTTCTCCGAATGAGTCCCTGGTGATGGATGATGGGTCACCAAAGATGGATGCGACGATCTATCGTGGAATGATAGGTTCGTTACTCTATTTAACTGCTTCGAGACCTGACATTATGCTTAGTGTCTGTCAGTGTGCTAGGTTCCAGGCTGAACCAAGAGAGTCACACGTCAAGGCAGTGAAGCGAATTCTCAGATACTTGAAGGGTACCGAGAAGTTAGTCCTGTGGTATCCAAGGGTGAAGTCCCTCAGGCTAGAAGGCTTCACAGACGCAGACTTCGCAGGAGATAGGACTGACCAGAAATCCACGTCTGGGATGGCTCAGTTCCTCGGATCTTGCTTGGTGTCTTGGGGATCGAAGAAACAGAATTCTGTGGCGTTGTCAACAGCGGAGGTAGAATATATTGCAGCAGCAGCGTGTTGTGCTCAAATCCTATGGCTTCGAAATCAGCTAAGTGATTTCAATCTGCATTTTGATCAAGTTCCTATATTCTGTGATATTACTAGTGCGATTAGTATTGCTAAAAACCCTGTCCAACATGGTAAATCTAAGCATATAGAAATTAAACATCATTTTCTTAGAGACTGTGTAGAAAAGGAACTCGTCACTATTAAATTCTGCAGGAGTGAAGATCAGGTTGCTGATATATTTACCAAGTCCCTACATAAGGATGCTTTTGAAAAGCTAAGGATGGAACTTGGATTAATGAGTCCACAGTGAGGTACTTCGAACCTTCTCTCAGTGATTGACTAGATGATAGAGTTCTTAACATGCATGTGAGTCATTTACATGAGTGAATGTTTGAAGTCCCTGAGTAGCTAGTAATGTGTGTGCTATTACTTCTTTGCTAAATCTGATATAGTACATGCATTGTTGAACACATTTTTTCTTGATGCCCTACATAGCTTCCGGATTTTGTTGCCCAATTGCCCCATGAAGGAAGTATATGAGACCACCTAATCCTAGCATAGGTTATGTGTATCCGATGAACCTCCTTTATACACTTTCTGGACATGCTTGATTATCTATATGTGTGATTGAGTGACTTGAATTGTGGTGATTTTATATTCTATACCCTTATGGTAAGCCGACCCACCACAATGTCCTTTGTGAAAAATCCATAGTCAGGGAACTGGTCTGGTATTCTCTCAGTCAAGGATTGAATGTCTCTGGGATTGAAGAACTCAACGAGGTATTTGATATATGAAAGAAGTGGTTCGGATGAGTTGTGATGAAAAGACAGTTCAGTGATTTCTGCCTTGGAAGTCAGACGGTTACGTGCTCATACGTGAACGAGAATTAATAGCAGATTACAACGGGATTTTGCTTTCAAAAGGGATTTGAAGTTCATAGTTGTCTCTCACCACTCTCACTTGCGAAATTAAAACCCTAAATCCCTAAATCAGCTCTACTCAAACAGTTCGAGTTTCCAATGGCGTCCAACTCAAGCGCAGCAACCAACGTGGAGAAATCTGACGCAGAGATGCTGACCGTAATCATCGGGGATGTTCGTTATGAGATCCCAAAAGCAATCGCAGATCTGCTTGTGTCAAGTAAGTCCTCTTTAGACCCAAACCCTAAAATCTCAGTGCATGTCGAAGATAGGGCCGTAGTTGGAGATATGGGTGAAACGGAGAAATTAGAAGCTTCGGTGTTAGGATGTGAAGTTTCTGTTGAATTGAAGGAGGTTGTGGGAGCAGATAGTATAGTTGATGAAGTGGAGAACCCAGAAGGGGTTATCAAGTCTGATATGGCTTTCGAGACAGTAGAGAAGGAGTTAGATCCACTAATTTCTGAAATCGTGGCGGATGTGTTGAAAAACCCGGGAGGGGTTGATAGCACTTCAGTTAAGAACTCAGAAGGGGTTGGCAATGAGCGACAGTGCACTAAGAACACAGGCGATGCCCCTGAGAATAATGCCTTGAATAAAGAACGGGAGGTTCAAGTGGTAGAAGATTTTCTAGAGGGTCTAGAAACTTCAAAGTTAGCTGTAGCAGATTCGGAGAAATCTGGTGAAGATAATGTTGCTGTTGTTGTGAAGAACCCAGGAGGGGTTGAAATTACCTCTGCGAAGGACCCAGAACGGGTTGCTGAATCTGGAGACACAGGATTCTGGTTTGGGTGTTCCCAGGAGAAGGGAGATGAGGCAAAAGAAACTGGTGAGCCCTCAGTTGGAGTGGAGGAATCTGGGATGAATTAGATTCTGGACGACCTGAATGAGCTAGGCAAGATAGCCAAGTTCAAGAGAACTGAAGTTGCTGACGAAGCTGACTGTGAAATCGTTGAAGCCTCTTCAACAATTTCAAAGAGGGTGAATAAAAATCTTCCAATCAGAATTCAACCACCAAGAGACAGTGATAAAAGGAAGCAGGTAGTGAAGGAGGAAAATGTTACTGTGAGCTCGAGTAAGAGACCTAAGAGGTCAAAATATGGGAAGGAAATCCTGACCGAACTGGAGTGTTCAGAAAAGTTTCTGAAGGATGAAGGACTCACTGAAGTCTTTGACATTTTAAAAGCTCAAGGTTGGGAAAAGCTGTGTGAAACCCAGGAGGTTGTCTGTCCTGAGGTAGTTGAAGACTTCCACAGAAACCTGAAGCTGACAAGTGGTCCAGTTCCAACGTCGGCGGTGAACTTCAGAGGATATAAATTCTCCCTTTCCAGCATCGAATTGGCCATGATAATGGGGCTGGAGCATAAAGGATTTGATTACTACTGCAAGAACAATGTCTGACAGAAGGAAATTGGAGATAAGAAGGAACTGGTAAGGAAGATATGCAAGCTGGACTCAGTTCAGAAGGGTCAGGGCATTAGTACTCAACTCATGGAGTCAAAAGTGAAGATATTACACAAATCGCTAGTGAGCAATTTTATGCAAAGGGGCGTAAAACCCTCATATGTTCAACATCAAGATTTGCTGGTATTGGACTTGTTGCCGAGGAAGGAGAAAATAAACCTGCCAAAGTTAATGATCCATCATATGGATCATCTGAAAGGACTAACTCAAATTGGGTTCTCGAGAGTAATCAAGAAGGTTCTTGAGGAACACAAGATATATGATATCCGGTCTGGAGTTGAGGAACCAGTTGTCAAGGAGTTTGATCATGAAGCTTTCAGGAAAATGAATTTGGTCAAAGACCCAGAAGCGGGATGGGTTAAAGCCCCAGTCCAAGAACCTGTACTCAAAGTGAATCCAGCTGTGCAGATCGAGGAGGAAGAGGATGATGAGGTTGAGGAAGATAATGCCAAGTGGATGGCAGTGTTTGAGAAAGTGGTCTCTGATGTCAAGGCAGAATTGAAAGAGATAAAGGCAGAAATGAGAGAATTCAAAAAGGAGGTCAGGGAGGAAATTCAAGGAATGAAGGATGAACTGGTGGGTTTGTGTGATAAGCTGTGAAGTTCTTGAGTTGAGGGCTGATGTCATTTGTCTTAGAGAATGCCGAGATCAGTTCCTGCTATGAGATTTCCCCATCCTTGCTATCCCAACCTCGTATTTCCTTTTGTTGTTTTTGAGTGTTAACAACTTGTGTTCAACCTGCTTGTTATGACTATCTCATTTATCTTTGAAATTCTATGCATGCTTTGATCAGCTCTCTGAATTTCAAGTTTTTCCTCATGTTCTTGACTGCTGTGTATGTTGATTAACTCTTCTTTGATGATGTCAAAAGGGGGAAGGGAAGAAGTATCAACTGAGGGGGAATACAATCTAAGGTTCCTGAGTAGAAATACCTATGTAGGAATTTGACTTAATAGGTTGTTTATCAAGTTTCTGAGTGTGCAGGAACTTAGGGGGAATTTGTTCCCAAGGAGAATAGGTTCTCAACTGATGCTGCGTGCATGTTTTACATCTATTAAGTGCTGCTTTGATATTTATCCTTCAATGGTTTGTCATCATCAAAAAGGGGGAGATTGTTGAGGCATTGGCCTCACACATTTTTGATGATTGACAAACCGGTTTAATGGTTTGCTTGAGTGTCTGTTAGTCAGGAACTTACTGGAGCATTCAAGGACGTGGTGCTGGACTTGAGTACCTGCGGAAGTCTCCGAGTAACCAAGAACCTGAGTATTGGTCAAGTCAACGGAGCAGTTGAGCAGTTGAGGTCAAGTCAACAGAGCAGTTGACAGGGGAGTCAAATACATCATGGAGTGATGGCCCGTCCCCACTACACGTCAAGGAGATCATGGGTTGGCAGTTACAAGCCATGATCTGTGGCAGTTACTGAAGAACCTATATAAGCCAGATCGAACTCTTCAGAACTGTGCCTTCCACTTACATCCGAGAGAGCTTTCCAAGTGGGGTTTCCCAGAGAGAATATCCAGCAAGCGTGCGAGGTGATATTCAAGTGATCGAGCTATTCTTGATCAGTACCGGAAAGCGACGGAGGTGCCACGACTACGTGACGTCTGGGAGACAGTCAGGGAAGTAGTCAGGTTCTGCTTGTGTAAATCTAGTTTAGATTTATACTTAATAGGCAAGTTTTGTACCGATTGAGTGTACAGTTTAAATAGTAATAAAAAGCTATTTAAGTTTAATCCGCTACATATTCTGTTTAGTTACTTATCTGCATACAGAGTTAGGTTCCTAACAGTTCCGACCTTTGTTAAGTCTCTGACTTTTAATCTTAAGTCTTTGACTACTAACCACGATCCTATCAATAAGGGTATTGCACACACTTATAGGCATGTTGTCCTCGACCCTCTTTGCAACTTTGCACTTCGAAATTAGAGTGATGTTGGTCTTGTTGGGTCTACTATCAAAAGCCCCCCATTATTCAGAAAATTCAGCACCTCAGAACAAAGTTATTATATTGCCGTGTTTTTGATAAAATAGCGCTGGAAAATCATCAATCCCCTGAGGTTTTGTAGGGACCATCTAAAAGATTGCCTTCTTGACTTCCTCTCGAAAGTACTGTCTCATAATATAATTCCTCATCTCTTCTGAAATCATCAACCTCCAAGAACTTAAAACCAGGGACGGAGCCAGGATCTAAAAGTTACTAGAGCGGCATCGAACATAATATGATTGAAATTTTTTTTGGGATAAAACTTAACGGGAGCTTAATCCTCATGCCAAAAATATTATTCCTATATAAAGAAAGTCTTAACATACATTTTAAGAATTTTTTATTTCAAAATAAGAAACTCGAAATAATAATAATACTTTGTTAATAAATCATCATCTTATGTGAATTCTTTCAACGTGGAAAGAAAGTGAGAACGCGGTTAGTTGGAACAATATAATACAATAAAAATGAAACAATTTTTCTTATAATCTTCATCCCATGTCAAAAGGAATGCACTTAATACCAAAAATACTGCTTCACAACTTCTAATTTGAATCGTTTAAATTACTCTAAGAAGAAATAACATTAAGCATTTTCATCTTCCATACCACCAAGATTCGTGTTTTAAATGGTTTAAGTAGTCTATAAACCTTTTATTATTTGGTTACACTCTTATAGACTTTTGGACATCTTCAATTCGAAATTAAATAATCACAAATCCTACTTATTAGTAAAAAGACACCTACTTTACTAAAAACCCAAAAAAAAAGTGGTTTCTATTTCTAATGAGAACTAATCGAGTTGAACATTTACAAATAAAAAAGAAAAAAGAATCACTCACTGAATATTGAAATATCAAAATAAAAAAACATCTATACATAAAAATGCTTGTTATATAAACGATGCAAATTACGATGAAGACTGTTTAGTTAGCTTATTTTGTAAGTTGCTCCAACATTACGCAAATTGGCTGTGGTTCGAGTAGGGCAAGTGTATATCCATGCAATTTTTTTGCTGAAATTCATATTGGGCACTTGTCCAATATGCCCCCTCTGTGCCTCCGTCACTGCTTAAAACCCTACTTTTAGAGCTGAAAAGTTATGTGCCTTTGATTATATATATTATACAAGTATGTTCAATAATTTTAATATTATATAACCTCCAAGAACTTAAAACCCTGGTTGATGATCTTGTATTAAAACCCTGGTTCAATAATTTTAATATTGTATAACCTCCATGATGTTCCCTTGAGTGGCATGTATTTGTCAAAACGTCTTTAGACAGTTCGAGCAGGAGTTCAGGGGGAGTTCGAACACATCCTGGCACTCATAAAAAGCGTGGAGCAAGCGCAAGGATGTTTTCCGGAAGGTTCTAAAGATCGAAGATCTTTTCGAACTGAAGTCGGCCAGCGAAGATTTCGAGCTTCAAATATTCAAACGAATATCTTCGCATCCGTTTAAAGAAGAAGGGCTGACTTGGCGTGGAAGAAATATCAAGATCTTCCCAAAGATTGGATTAAGATATACATCGAATATTTAGGAATATTTCCTAAATATTTGATGAGAATATCTGAAACAGATTTGGATCCCGCCCATGCATATAAATAGAATGCTAGGGCATTCAAATCTGTATCGCATACCGATCAGAAAAGAAGAAAGCGACGGCAGTTTGTTTTTCCCACTGAAATTCATCGGCGCAGGCACAGTCTGATAAGTGTGCTGTTCAGACTACCTGGAGTTGATCCTACCACTGCACACAACAAAGACCAACCGGCTTTCGAGAGAAAGCAACCGAGCTTCAAGAGAAAGTCGAGCACGTTCAGAAAGAAGGTTCGGACGAAGGGGATCGAGGTGAACCGCGGTGAACCTAGATTGCAAATCTGAGAGACGGAATATTAAAGGCTAGGCAATTACGAAGTGTAAGCAAGCTTGAACAGGCTACAGAATTTCACTCCAAGAACTTAAAACCCTACTTATATAATATAACCTCCAAGAAACATGTTCATGACATCGGCATGCAAAAGCGACAAAACTTATGAAGAGATCACTCTTGCCAACATCAGGGGAGTTTTACGTGGCTGCACTCTTTTTCCCTTATCTTGGTCTTTATCCCACTGGGTTTTTCCAAGTAAGGTTTTTAACGAGAGGCAGCGTAGACACGTAACAAGTCATCCAAGGGGGAGTGTTATAAATATATCATAAAATGGATGACTAATGATGATGTGTGATCTATCTCATGGTGATGTATCTACCCAAGTGACTAAGTGAAAGCTCCTACACACTCTCCCCGGGTCCCAGCAAGCTAGCAAAAACGACAAGCATGTGAAGACCACAAGAAGACATTATTGCAATAACAATAATGCAAGGACACGTGTATGGTGCTAAGGGAATTAGTTCCTTAGCCTCTAAGTCTTTCTTTTCCTATAAGGAGTATCTTCCTTCAGTTGTAGACACAAGATCATCAACCAGAGTTTTCTCTCCCCTATCAATAAAATCTAATCTAATTTTTATAACATATATAAATATTTTTTAAATTTTTCTTTATAATATATATATATATATATTTATTTATATTTTCGGTAAAATGGTAAATTTACCAATTTTAGAATTTATTTCGTTTACCGACTTATTTTTACCGTTGGTAAATTTACCGTTTTACCGAACTGAATTGGTTCGGTAACGGTAAATTCAATTCGGTAAACGGTAATTACCGAATTTTGCTCTCCCCTACATGTAAGGCTTGTATCTTGTATGACGGGTCCAAAAATAAAAAAGTAATGATTCCTTAATTAGGATTGCATTTTACTTATATGGAAAAGTACAAAAACAGTCCATGAAGTATCACCTCATTTCAAATTAAGTATTGAACTATCAAAAGTTTCAATATAAGTACTTGAACTAACACCTTATTTCAAATCAAGTACGAACTATTAAAAGTTTCAGTTCAAGCATTACAAATTTCGGACTAAATTAGCGATTACATTTTTACGATAACGTCCGTTATCGTATCTTTTGCGCAACAACGGAACGATGACTTTTACGATAACGGAAAAAAAATACGATAACATGTACGACACATTTACAATGACATTAATTACGATAATCTTTTATTGTCGTATTTGTCACTCAGAGTCATCACGATAATCTTTTATTGTCGTATTTGTCACTCAGAGTCATCGCATTACAATTTTATGGAAAATCACCTTATACGAAGGAATTATCACTTCACCTTTATCTTCTTCTTCCTTCTCATTTCAATTGAAGGTAAAAGCTCCAAAATACCCAAAATCCGACCACCCGTACTTGCCTGAGGACGTGGGGGAGGGACGGGGGTGGTCAGGCCGTGAGGACGTCCCAGCATCGTCGTCGTCAATTTCCGGTTCAAAAGTGAAGTCGAGGACGATGTGGGGGAAGGACGGGTCACGGGGGTTCATCTGATGTTGTCATGCTTTCGATTCGGGACTATGAGAAGATGAATTTCGGAATGAAAGGTAAGAGCTTGATCGGATTCTCAGCAACTCATCTACTGTTCTTGATTTGTGTTCACTTCCGTTTAGGGTTTGGTTCACTCTATCGAGTTTGATGGAAATGTAACATGCTATGAAGATGTTTGATTAAATGCCTAGCTGAAAACACACAGACTGACCTTGTAGGCTTGAATAATTTGATGATTTAGGTCATATATAGAGAGGTGATGGTTTATATAAAAGGATGTAAGGGATGTCGTGTGGGTGTTGATTTATATTTTTTCCCATTCTTCAATTGTAGCTGTGGCTGGATTTGTGTACAGTATCTGTCTAGTAAATGTCAGCATCGGTTATTCAGTTTACAACTCATGGCAAGTGTTAGTTAACAGACAGTTCCTATCATGGATGTTTTGATTTGTTTTTCCTTGTACATGGGGCAATGGTTTTAGAGAACTTTTGTATTTTATCCACCATCTGAGCGTGCGAATTAAAGTGAGTGATGCGGTTCACATGTGAATATCTCATTTCTGATGTGAAGTAGCTATGATTTCACCTTATGTGTGGCAAGGTACTTTATGCTGATTACAGCCATGAGTCTGCAAATCCTTTAATGTTATTTAGAAATGGTGGTCATATAGAAGAAAATACATTTGGCTGACTTAATTAGTTGTTCATGTGTATCTTGCTGAAATTGCTAGATGTATCATTCAACTCTTTAGTCGACATACCTGAGGAGATTAGATCAGCAACTTCTCTTGTAAAGTGAGTGAACTCTTCCTTCATGTGGAGAGTTGGACCAGCTACCATTCTTCGTGGATCACTGCTGCATGTCTTTATTTCTATCCACTGTCATGGTTTTACAGGCTTGATTGTTCATGTTATTTTATTTTTCACTGCCTTGGTTTTACAGGTTTGATTGTTCAAACAATCAACTTAAGGAATTACCTTGTTCCCCTGGGAAATTGTTTAAATATGTCAGACTTTAAGGTACTACCCTTCAACATCTCGTGTTTAAGCATGCTATGATCAATTTCTAAGTTCAGTTTGAATGTTAAGTTAATGTCTGCATGTTATCGCTTTATCTTTACCATGTTAAGTTAATTTCTTCATCTCGACTGTGTTTGGTTGTTCCAAATTTGATATGCAAATATTTCAGCCTGTAAGTGAACTCGTCAAGAAATGGAATGTTGGAGTTCTCTTTTTTTTTTGTATTCCATTTGTGTCCCAACTAGCCTGCACTTATCCTTGATGTGTGATTTACCAAAGCAGAATCTAGAATCTTGGTTCGTATGTCCAGGTTGGTGAGATCATCAACAGATTTGAGAAGAAGGGATTCACTTTGAAATGTATGTCTGTCTTTTCGTTTCTACAATATGTATGCTCTTGGAATTTTTGATAGTTTGGAAGTGTCCTGTTCTCTGATTATATATATTCATGTTATGACTTTGATTATTCATATTGGGAGTTTGCCCTGATGTAAGTTTAGTTTTGGCATAAAATAGTATATGGTTTCTGAAGTTCTGTGTTAGGAAATTTGTTCTAATTCACCATCTGCTAGATTAGTGCGTGCCATTACAAAATGCATTAGGAAATTAGTTCTGATTCACCATCTACTTTGGTTATTCAGTTCAGTGTTTAAATAAACATTTTATTGCTGGATTTGGATGTGGATTTCGTTAAGCGTCTAATTCATCGCCTTGTTGATGTTGTTTAACGGTTTTGATGTGTTTGTGATTTAGATTCTGGGTCAAATATGAAAACATTTACCTGCTTTGTTCACTTAGTTGCTCGATATATTTGACTCAGGAGGATGGTGATGTTTCTAGCGTGTTGACAGTGATGGCTTTTGGAATGTCTGTTACAATGTATTTTCAACATTATTGCTATTCTTTTACGAGAGTATGAACTTTTCTAAGAACGCGTCAAACAGATTTGATTATTAAATGGATTATGAAACACTTGATAATGAACTGGTAATCGATTTGGTTACTTGTGATGTTTACTATTGTTTCATGTTCTACACTTGTTTATTTATTATTTTATTTTTGGTATGCAATGGATTTCTCGTGATTATTTATAATTCTTCAATGCAGGTGAAGTGTGAAGTGTTGCCGATTAAAATGGATGGAAAAGATATGATGAAGAAGCACCCAAAGATTTCTTCTTAACAAGGATTTCTACTGCTCCTAGTAGTAGAAAACATAGAAATTCCCTGGATATGTAATTATATTTTTGAATATTTTATTGTATTTGTTGAATACACTCCAATTTTGTGAAATGAAAAACAAAATTTTGTCATTTAATTTTCGATAATTTTAATTATCTAATTTAATTATTTAAAAATAAATCAAAATGAATATAATATATGAAATATAATATTTATATTGTTATTGTATAGTTATCGTAAAGTCATCGTATAATTTTTACGATAACTTTACGATGATTCTGCGATAACAATATTATATTATCGACCAGTTATCGCAGAGTTGTCGTAAAATGTTATCGTAAATTTTTCGTAAAGTTATCGTATTAAGCAACTTTGCGATAACTGTACGATAAATTCGTGTTATCGTAAAGTTTGCCCAAAATTTGTAGTGAAGTACCGAACTATCAATTCTTTTAAATTCAAGTACTCACTAATCAAAAACCATATTTATTCTCTTAATATTTAGTTTTATTAAGTAAAATATTAAAGTTTAACCTGAATAAATAACTAAATGAATATATTTTTCTTTAATTTTATCAATTGAGTAATAAAACTTACATAATGACCATATAAATTATAAATATTTTCCAATGACAAAATTTTCACCTAAATTATATATATTATATTATACAGAAAAATTTAAAAAATATTTATATAAGTAGGGTTTTAAGTTCTTGGAGGTCATACAATATTAAAATTATTGAACCAGGGTTTTAATACAAGATCATCAACCAAGGTTTTAAGTTCTTGGAGGTTGATAATTTTAAAATATATATCTTATATTATAAAGAAAAATTTAAAAAATTTAAAAATGTTATAAAAATTTGATTAGATTTTATTGATAGGGGAGAGAAAACTCTGGTTGATGATCTTGTGTCTACAACTGAAGGAAGATAGTCCTTCTTATAGGAAAAGAAAGACTTAGGGGCTAAGGAACTAATTCCCTTAGCACCATACACGTGTCCTTGCATTATTGTTATTGCAATAATGTCTTCTTGTGATCCTCACATGCTTGTCATTTTTGCTAGCTTGCTGGGACCCGGGGGAGAGTGTGTGAGAGCTTTCACTTAGTCACTTGGGTAGATACATCACCATGAGGTAGATCACACATCATCATTAGTCATCCATTTTATGATATATTTATAACACTCCCCCTTGGATGACTTGTTACGTGTCTACGCTGCCTCGTTAAAAACCTTACTTGGAAAAACCCAGTGGGATAAAAATTAAGATAAGGGAAAAAGAGTGCAGCCACGTAAAACTCCCCTAATGTTGGCAAGAGTGATCTCTTCATAAGTTTTGTAGCTTTTGCATGCCGATGTCATGAACATGTTTTCTGAATACTGAGGTGGGAAGGGCCTTTGTAAGAAGATCTGTTGAGTTCTCGCATGAACGGACATATTGGATGTTGGTGACATTATTCTTTTCCAACTCTTGAGTAAATGAAAAGAAGTTTGGAGGAATATGTTTTGTTCTGTCGCTCTTTACAAATCCTTCCTTCATTTGAGCTACACATGCAGCATTATCCGCATAGACTGTGATGGGATCGTTTATGGGTTGAATACCGCTAGTGGTTCTAATGTGTTCTGTCCTAGAACTCAGCCATACGCATTCACGACTTGCTTCATGTAATGCAATGACTTCAGCATGATTTGATGACGTTGCAACAAGTGTTTGTTTCTGGGAGCGCCAAGATATCGCAGTTCCTCCACAAGTAAATACATATTCTTTTTGTGACCTACCTTTGTGTGGATCTGACAAGTAACCTGCATATGCATAACGAATCAAAACTGGTTTCGTATCGTTAGGATAAAATAAGCCTAAATCAATCGTTCCATGGAGGTAACGAAATACATGTTTAACTCCATTCCAATGTCTTTTCGTTGGAGTTGAGCTGAATCTTGCTAATAAATTCACAGCAAAACAAATATCAGCTCGAGTACAATTAGCAAGATACATTAGAGCTCCAATTGCACTGAAATATGGTACTTCTGGATCAAGAATCTGTTCAGATTCCTCACATGGACAAAATGGATTCTTGTTCACATCAAGGGATCTTACGACCATTGGAGTACTTAATGGATTTGATTTATCCATATTAAAACGTTTTATTATCTTCTTCGTATAATTCGATTGATGCACAAGTATCCCATTTTTTAGGTGCTTAATCTGTAATCCAAGACAATATTTTGTTTTCCCCAATCTTTCATTTCGAACTCTTTCTTTAAATAAGAGATTACTTCCAGAATTTCTTTATTGGTTCCAATGATATTCAAATCATCAACATAAACGGCAATTATTACACAATCGGATGTTGTTTTCTTAATGAAAACGCAAGGGCAAAGGGGATCATTGACATAACCATTTTGAAATAAATATTCGCTTAATCGATTGTACCACATGCGTCCGGATTGCTTTAACCCATATAAAGATCTTTCTAATTTGATCGAATATCTTTCCCTAGGTTTGGAACTTAATGACTCATGCATTTTAAAGCATTCAGGGATTTTCATGTAAATTTCAGTATCAAGCGATCCGTATAGGTAAGCAGTAACAACATCCATGAGGTGTATATTCAATTTCTCATGAACTGCTAGACTTATCAAGTATCTAAATGTAATTCCATCCTTGACAGGATAATATGTTTCCTCAAAATCGATTCCAGGCCTTTGAGAAAAACCTTGTGCAACAAGTCGAGCCTTGCATCTCGCAATTTCATTTTTCTCATTTCTTTTTCGTACGAAAACCCATTTGTATCCAACAGGTTTCACATCCTTAGGTGTGAGTACTATAGGCCCATAATAGAACGTGGTTCGGGATCACCATTATTTTCATTCATAATATCACATGCCAAATTATAAGAGAACGCATCAGCAATGTTCTCTTTTCGATTCCATAGTATGCCTGTATTAGTATAATTAATCGAAATTTCTCGATCCTTTTCATTTTGTATTTCTACAGGAATACTTTCCTCCACCATAGGATCGCCTTGCTTTTCTTCCCCTTTTCTTTTTTGAGGATTTTTATTTTTGGAACTGGGTGGCCTTCCACGCTTTAACCGTGTTGTGATTTCATGAGTGACTTTATTTTCGGGCTTCCCTTTTGGAATTTCAATTTGTACGGGAGCATTCTCAGCCGGTATGTGAAATTTAGTCACTCTCTTTGTGTCTGTAAATGCATCAGGAAGTTGATTTGCCATTTCTTGCAAATGTAAAATCCTTTGTACTCTACCTTCACAATCCTTTGTGTAAGGATCAAGATGCAATAATGTTGGTACAGACCAAATAATTTCCTTTTCAAACTATTTTCTTTCTCCCCCTAATGGTGGGAAATTTTCCTCATCAAAGTGGCAATCAGCAAAACGTGCTGTGCAAATATTTCCAGTTTGAGGTTCAAGATATTTAACAATAGATGAACTTTCAAAGCCTAGATATATTTCAAGACTTCTTTGTGGTCCCATCTTTGTTCTTTGAGGAGATGCAATAGGCACATAAATAGCACAACCAAAAATTCTTAAGTGAGATATATTTGGTTCTTGACCAAATGCAAGTTGTAGTGGAGAACTTTTATGATATGCACTTGGTCTGATGCGAATTAATTCAGAGGCATGTAATATTGCATGACCCCATACTGAGGTAGGAAGCATTGTTCTCATTATCAATGGCCTAGCAATAAGTTGGAGGCGTTTGATCAACGATTCAGCCAAACCATTTTGTGTGTGGACATGAGCAACAGGATGCTCGACCACAATCCCAACTGACATACAATATTCATCAAATGTTAGGGATGTGAATTCACCGGCGTTATCAAGTCTAATTTTCTTGATTGTATGATCAGGAAATTGAGTTCGCAATTTTATTATTTGGGCAAGTAATTTAGCGAATGCCATATTGCGAGTTGATAACAAACATACTTGTGACCATTTGCTAGATGCATCTATTAATACCATAAAGTATCGAAATGGTCCACATGATGGGTGAATAGGCCCACAAATATCACCTTGAATACGCTCAAAAAACATAGGTGATTCTATTTCAACCTTTCCCGGTGATGGTCTTATGATAAGCTTTCCAAGAGAACAAGCTTTACATGGAAAAATATTTCCTTGAGGGATTTTATGACCCTTCAATGGGTGTCCATGCATATTTTCGATAATTCTTCGCATCATACTTGAACCTGGATGACCCAATCGGTCATGCCACATGGTTAATATTGAAGATTTCATAACTACCGCATTTGACTCAATCTCATTTATATGTGTGTAATGCAATCCAGTGGGAAGCATTGGTAGTTTTTCAACTATGTATTTCTTTCCAGATCTATACATAGTGAGTAACATGAATTTCATGTTACCTTCTGTCATAGACTGAGTCTCGAATCCATGAGAATAAATATCATTGAAACTCAATAAGTTTCGTTTGGATTTCGGCGAAAATAAGGCATTATATATCGTAAACTTTGTGCCATTTGGCAATACAAAGTTTGCCTTGCCAATTCCTTCAATCAGATCTGCCATTTGGTTCGTGTTGGTTTTATCATTAAGAAAAACTTTTTATCTTTTAGGATTGTGTGCGTTGTTCCACTATCAAGTATGAACATTTCTTCAATATTAATCCTTTGGTTGACTTTGGCTTTGTCCATTTCAAAGCTTTAAGTAAACAAGAAAATGATAAGATAGATGAAAAGGTAGACATATTTTATTACATGTGAGAAAACATAGTCATGCTTAAAGGAAAACATACATATAACATAAGAAACTCAAATTAAGACATCGGACCGTTTGTCTTCATTCCCATGAGTTTACACAACTTCTCCTTTTAGTTCCCACCAGTCATTTTTCCAGTTATATCACCAAGGAAGTCCTCACTAGGATCATGTTCCCCAAGATGAGTGAACTCGTATATGGGATCATGGTCAATAAAATTGATCTCCTTTGCATTTGTAAAATCCCCAACTGTATCAACATGCTCATTGTTGAAATCAGATTCTTTAAGTCGAGTAAACTCATTCATAGGAGTTTGGTCAATAAAGTTAACATCCTTTCCTTTTCCCTTCACGGACTCTTGATAGAGTTTGCATAAGTGTTCAGGGGTTCGACATGTTTTAAACCAATGTCCTTTACAACCGCATCTAAAACAAGTGGTCTCATGGCTCTTTAATGAACTTGGACCACCTCCCCTTTTGTGGGAGTTCTCATGTTCCAGTCATTTTACTATCTCCTTTGGTGATAATTGGCGATCTTATGAGGTGGATTATTAGAATCACTACTACAGACAGGACATTATGCAACGGTTCAAAAATTACATTATGCAACGGTTCTACTTTATGCAACGGTTCTTTTAAAAACCGTTGCATAAGATACACATTATGCAACGGTTTTTATTGAACCGTTGCATATAATGACCTTATGCAACGGTTCAATTTAACCGATGCATATGTGTTAATATTAAGCAACGGTTGTAAATAAACCGTTGCATAAAGTGAACAAACACTTAGGTTTTAGTTGAAATTTCGTCAGTCCGCTGCTCGCGTCTGCCTACCTGCTCGCGTCGCGACTCTCCCTCTACGCAATCGACTCTCCAATCTCCATCAACGCCGCGACTCTCCCTCGACCTGGCCTTCGACCGCCTTAAATCGATCGCACTAAGAGGCTCGGCGCTGCGCTTTTCGAGGCAGAGGAGTAGGGAGAGGGAATGGTCGTAGATCTGGCGATGATGGTCGGCGGATTGGTAAGCATCTCAGTAGCGTCTTCCGCCGTAATCAAATTGCTTCAATCTGCGTCCGACGCCAAGCAGGTCTCGAACGATTTCATCTGTTTTATGAATTTAAACATTATGATGATTTTGATTGTGTGGTGTGGTTTGGATTGAAAGAGAAAGGTCGGTCGGAGTTGCTTGATTTGTAAGGGAGTTGGATTTTACATATGCAAGCTGTGTAGATGCAACTCCACCATTCACTTGTCGCCCTTGTTTGATCCTATTGCTTTCAACCCTTGCCTTTGCCCTACCTGCGATGGCCACAAGTACTATTACATCTTTTCTTTATCTACTCTCCAACAACAATCATGCTTCTTACTACTTCTGCTTCGTTTGATTGATTTTTTCTGAATTTCAGGGTCCAAAGGTGTCTCAATTGCATTGGCAAGGGCTATTGGTGATACACTAAGACATAATATCATAGTGAAAAATTATTGCATATGTCTTTCTGATTTTCGTCGAGATTGTGTTTGTTCGATTCCGGCTATTCTCATATTTTGAGATGCCGATGTAGATTGAGTAAATTGATTTGAAGTTGCGTGTGCTTCTGAAGCAGTCTAGATCTGCAGCTATTGTATTGTTTGATATGTTTGGACGATTCTTTTTGTTTTGCAGAGCCGACATCACTTCTGGAACCGTGCTCATTGTTTTGGCTGGGAGGTTCAAACTGAACATGGCGTGACTTTTGATTCGGGGGCACAAATATCGGTCTTAATAGCTGAAGCATATGACTCATTAGTCAACGCTGTAAGTGAGAAAAGATGCGTTATTGTTATTTAGTCACTGTTTAATTTATTAATTGGATCTGATTGTTTTATTTTTCTGCTAGCTTCATTCTAAAAGGTTTATGTATTGTACTTGTTTCTTAAAAATGACAGCCCCAGTGTTAAGTGACAAGATTATTGTTTATGCATGACTTGAGTCATCGTCGGATAGGTTGGGTTGAACATGATTGTAAGTACTTGAATAAGGTTTATACCTAAAATTTTTGTACTAATTCGTCTTCATCTCCTGCGTTGTTTTCCAGCTCACTCCTTGAAATCGAATGCTCATGCGTCTAACATATTCAAGAAGAAAGATACAAGACGTGCGAGATGACATCGTCGGCTACTTGCACGACTATTTGTTTGAACATGATCTAATTTTGGCAAGACAAATTATTGTAGTGTTTACATTTGATTGTTTTGTGAAGTTGTATGAATGATGTAATGAATGATCGTATTTTGAGTGAAATGAAAGTATTTGATGTTTGGAAAATGAGTAACATGGAATTACATTTGTTTGCAATTTGTGTTTAATTTTTAAGGTGAATTTGAGCTATAAAACAACCAAAATATATCAAAATTTTCCGCATTTTATGCCACGGTTTTAAGGAAAACCGTTGCATAATGTCATACTTTATGCAACGGTTCTAGCAACAAACCGTTGCATAAGGTCATACATTATGCAACGGTTTGTTGCTAGAACCGTTGCATAAAGTATGACATTATGCAACGGTTTTTATTGAACCGTTGCATAAAGTATGACATTATGCAACGGTAGCTTATGCAACGGATGAGGAACCGTTGCATAATGGTCCTCAGAACCGTTGCATAAGGTCTGTTCTGTAGTAGTGAATAATCACCTCAACTGTGCCCCTGGCCAAAACTATGACCTCGACCTCGTCCTCATCCTCGACCTTGCCCTCGACCCTAAAAATAGTTCATATGGGTCTACTCTCATTAGAGTTGATAAAATGTACCTCAGAAAATGTTCTGGAGCCCGTTGGGCAAGATTGGTGGTTCTTTATCAAAAGTTCATTGTTTCTTTCTGCCACTACGAGAGTACCAATCAGCTCATGGTATTTTTGAAAACCACGTACACGATACTGCTGTTGCAAGGTTACATTTGATGCATGGAAAGTAAACAAAGTCTTTTCCATCATTTCAGCATCAGTTATTTTATCTCCACAAAATTTCAAATGGCTCACTATTTTTATCATCTCAGAGTTATACTCACTCACTTTCACAAAATCTTGGAACCGTAAAGCAGCCCATTTATCCCGATATAAGGGAAGCATCACATCCCTTTGGTGATCAAATCTGTCTTTCAGATTTTTCCATAAATCACTTGGATCTTTCACAATGAGATATTCATTTTTGAGATTCTCGTCAAGATGACGACGAAGGAAAATCAAAGATTTTTCCTTATCCATTTTCGATGAGGTAGTCCCTTCAATGATTGTTTCGGGAAGATCCATTGAATCCAAATGTGTCTCAATGTCTATTGTCCAAGGCATGTAATTTCTTCCTGAGATGTCAAGTGGACTGAACTCAAGTTTTGCGAGGTTTGACATGGTGGTAACTAAAAAAGAGAGGACAAAATAGAAAAAGTTTATTAGATTAGTTTAAAACATAAAATTCTACAAATATTGTAAAGAAGAAAAAGACAAACATTATTACAAGCATTTCTAAACAATGATACAATTCATCTGCCGGAACATCTCTGGTGAATAAACAAACAGTAAGTCCAAAATTAATTATGAAAACAAAAACTAGTATTAGACGAGACATATTATGGCAAGGTTTTTCTTGAGAAGATTATGTAGTAGAAGAGAGAATGAATGTGATTTTGTGTGGTGAATGAAATCGAATTTAAAGAGAAAAAAATAGTCGTTATGTTACCGTTGGGCACTAATTACTTACCGTTGTTATGATTAAATGCTAAGAGTAAATTAACAATGTAATATCATCAAATAAATTATGGAAATATAGTTCAAAGAAAATGAAGTATTTAAAGTAAAGATAATTACTTTGTAGATCACAACACTTTACTATGGGGCGGTAATCCGTACTACATAATAATATGTTGTTATACATTAAGAAGGTAAAACAAGTTGTAAATCACATCATTTTTGTTATACGGCAGCGTAGCCCCGTTGTATAATAAAATGACGTTATACAATAATATCGAAGAGAGAAAAATTTCGTTATGTACCTTTGTTCGGAACTTACGATATGGAAGTGGAGAGCATTCGTGCTGATAACGTGTTATAAAAATTAGATTAGATTTTATTGATAAGGGAGAGAAAACTCTGGTTGATGATCTTGTGTCTAACAACTGAAGGAAGATACTCCTTCTTATAGGAAAAGAAAGACTTAGGGGCTAAGGAACTAATTCCCTTAGCACCATACACGTGTCCTTGCATTATTGTTATTGCAATAATGTCTTCTTGTGGTCCTCACATGCTTGTCGTTTTTGCTAGCTTGCTGGGACCCGGAGGAGAGTGTGTAGGAGCTTCCACTTAGTCACTTGGGTAGATACATCACCATGAGGTAGATCACACATCATCATTAGTCATCTATTTTATGATATATTTATAACTATATATAGAAAATCAACATATATATTTATAAGATTTATAATATATATTTAAAAAATTAGAAAAATAATAAATTTCGGTGGAATCGGTAACGGTAAACGGAATAGAATTATACATCTCGATAAATCGGTAAACGGTAAAAAATGATAATTTACCGTTTGCTCTCTCCCTTACTTACAAGCACCTGCCATTTTGAGGCGGACGAGTCTAAATTAGCTTTTAATAATAGCTCCTTAAGCCCATTGAAAATTTTAAGCCCAACCTACTATTGAACAAAGATTGGGCTCGGATTGAACTCACATCAAATCCACTTTTGATAGGAGCAGACTGACCCCACTCTCGCCATCGAAGGGTCCTGGCGGCTGGCTGGCTCTATCATGGCAAGCAAAAGCGATTCGGACTCCCTTCAACTTTTGCTGGCAGAAACTATTAAGAAGAGCATTCCCATCGAAAACTTTTTGAGTGATAAAAAAGAGTCATAAAAGATGATCAAAAAATTCATGCATGTCACTAATTACCTATTGGATCATAAGAGATGACAAAATCCAAATTTGGTCACCTGAGTGATGAAATAGAGTCATAAAAGATTATCAAAAAATTAATGCATGTCACTAATGACCTATTGGATCATAAGAGATGACAAAACCCAAATTTGGTTACTCGTGACCAACTTTTTATTTTTGGTAATGAGCATACACGGATCATAGTGCGTCAAGTATACAGTATGAAAACTTCTAGAAATAAGATAAACAACTTAAATTGTTTAAATAATGAAAAGAATTACCAATTTTTGTATTTTTTTCATATTTCTATAAACAGACATCCATTTTGATTTTATTTTTTATAAAAATATTTTTTTTGTTCAATCTAAGAGAGGAAAAGATGATGACTTTTTCTCTTGTTCATTAGTGGCATGCTCTTGATTAAATTGGTCAAGAAATTTTTTTTTGATTGGAAATTGGTCAAGAAATATTATTTTTTGATTGGAAATTGATCAAGAAATATGATAAAAAATTTTATGATGAAAGAGAAAGTGATAGAAAGAATGGATGATCAACTCTTTTTTTTTGGGTGCTGGTGGTCTGCGGCTTTGATGCCCATTTTGTGTTTTATAGTGCCTCCTATACTTAAGTGAGGAGTTCGTAATTGTTCATCAGCATCGTGTACTTGTTTGTTTTTTTGTATTTGGTTTTTTAGTTCCCAGGTGCAGTCCTATTGTGTCGTTTGGCCTGTGCTTAATGGTTTCGTAGAAGTTGGTAGTGGCGGTTTTAGGCGGGGGCCAGGACCCCTCTCAAATTTCCAAAAATAAAAAACTTGCATATAAAATTTTATATATTTTCTTAAATTTTTTGATCAAACATCTATATTTGGACACTATTTTAGTAACATTAACCTCTGAATTTGATCTTGGAGTAAACATAAAAGTTATAGAACATTCAATTAGCTTTCTACCCATATAAAGAACATTTTAAACGGATACCGGATGACGCCTCTATGAACTTTCAAAGGTTGGCTCGGACTCCCTCGATTTCGGCTAATTTCAATCAATCATCCATCTTTGGTGACTATTTTTATCAGCTTAACCACCAAATTTTATCTTTAAGTAAACATGAAAGTTATAGAGCATTCAATTAGATTTCTATACATATATGGATCATCTTCAACGGACACCGGATGACGCCTCTATAAATTTTAGAAGATTGGCTCAGATCCCCTCAATTTCTGCAAATTTCAATTAATCATTTATCTTTGATCGTTATTTATTCTAACTTTAAGTTGTCCGAGATACCTCTTCGTTTGTGTGACCAGTTCGGCTAGTATCCGGTCTAGTTGCTCGGTCTCTGACTGTAATAAAAAAAAAGTTATTTTTTTTGTCACTGGTTTCCTTGGTGTAAGGATGATTCAGAACTCGTGAGTACACGAATGCCGTATGATGAAAATGAAATAGTACTCCTGAGATGTCAGCAACGTGGGTAAATCACACGGGCCCAATCCGGCCCATTAAAATCCTTTGAGTCACTTCAAATCCAAATCGTCCCACGTGGCCCAAATTCCCACCATAAAAATCTCGTCAACCAAAACCAAACGCAACTGGGACCCGAACTTCTAGACACGTTCAATCATCAATCTGCCACGCGGCACAATTCCATTCGTCAGCTCACTTACGTTACAGCAAACTCCCTTCGTTATTAAGCTCTCTGCTCTGTACTAACATTAAATTCCCTGTTCCTACTTCCATACACTATCTCTCTCTTCTCAGCATTCGGAGCTTCGTACTGACCCGATTCTGCTTCGGATCTCGCTAGGTTGTCGCCATGGGAGGAGAGGTTCGTGGTTCTATCCGACCCAGTTCGATTTTCAGATTAGATTTTTGCCGTTTTCGCTCGTTGTCGATGCTCTGTTTACTGTAATTTTGACTTTGGTTCTGCAGATTCTTGTGGTTTGAAAATTTGAGTTTTTGAAATTCGTGGCGTTTTGCAGGCGAAGGTGACGGTGATGGTGTTAAAGGTGGATCTTGCGTGCCAAAAATGCTACCGGAAAATCAAGAAAGTCCTCTGCTCAACTCCTCGTAAGTCCTCTGTTTTTTTTTCCAATTTATTTCTGCTTCTTGAACTGATTTGATTAATTTTGTGATGAGTTTTTGTTGACAATGTTTTTTATTTTTCTGTTGAATAGAAATTCGAGATCAGTTGTTCGATGAGAAATCCAACACCGTAACAATCTCCGTGCTCTGCTGCACGCCTGATAAAGTGGCTGACAAGATCTGCAGCAAGGCCGGAGGAACGCTCAAAGGAATCGACATCAAGCCATCTCAGCCGCCAGCAAAACCACCGGGTGACAAACCAAAAGACGGACCACCACCGCAACAAAAGCAAGGACCGCCACCCGGGGCGGAGAAGCCCAAATCAGGCCCACCGCCGCAAGGCGATAAACCGAAAGGAGGGGGAGGTGGAGACGGAGAGAAACCAAAGCCTCCGCCGCAACAGCAGCAGATGCCTACCGCCAAAAAAGTCGACTTCGCACCAATGGGCGGCGGTCCACCACCACAACAACAGTTTCCTATGGGTCCACCGCCTCAAGCCGGCCTGAGACCTAACCAACCAGCAGCGTTAATGTCGCCGGAATTTATCCCAGTTGCCGGCTACCCGTCGATCTTCCCTCCGGTAGTTTACTACGACGGAGGGCCGTACTATCAGAACCAGGGAATGGCGGCAATGGCAGCGCCGCAGAGGTTGCCGCAGCAGCAACCAATTTACCAGTACGATGGGTACACCGGGAGGCCGGTGACGGATTATTTCACTGAGCAGAATCCATCAACGTGCTCGGTGATGTGAGGAGGAAGACGAGGGCATTTTGGTCATATAAAATTAAAAAGGGGCTTTGTTGATGGTACATGTCAATGTTTTAATATTTAAATTTAGAGAAAAATGTTGTAATAATTTTATTAAAATTAAAGATGAATAAAAGTTATGGAGAAAAGGTTGGTGCAATGGAGATGGTGGGTAAGGTTGTTGCAGCCAATTAGCTTTTCATGTGGCGTTCATTATTGCGTCATTAAATGTTGATTACTCAATATTGTGGGTTTTGGATTCAATGCCGTCAATCAACTAAATTCATTTTGTGTGTTTAGTTATTTAAGGAGTCCATTTTAAGATGGTTAAATTTTTACGTTCTGGATTTGATTTTCGAAGTTATTAATTTTTTTCTTTTTTTTGTCCCGCCTCACGCGTGGATGCTTCATACATCTCTCGTAGATGCCTTTCTCTTCACACCTCACGCGTGATGTGTTCTTCCTTCCATCGTGGAAGCCTTAATCTTCAGGCCTCGCGCGTGATGTGTTCTTCCTTCCTTGTGGAGGTGCTATTTGGTAAAGGTGGCCTGAGCTCCAAGTGTCGAAGAAGATGTACTGATGATTTGGGTGGATGTGTGCGAATTCATGGTAAAGGTGTCAAACGTAGGCCTGCGTTTCATAAGTGGAGAGATATACCAGATGCTTGCGGATTCGATCAAGATGATTTGCTAAGAGCTACAGAAATTAATATATGCACTAGATGATAAAAGGCTCACAAACCGATTTTTATCAAAAATGAGCCAACCCGGATTCCCCTAAACTGATTTTATTAAAAACGGGGCAAAATCTATATTTGAGTTTAAAACAAGACAAATCGAGATTTGGGTTTTAAAACAGGTAAAAAAAACTATATTAATAATGATCTGAGTTTGCATTTGCGGAATCCTTTTGTCTTCGATATAAATATTGTGAACTTAAAAAAAATGAAGTGTGGATCAAAATTTTCACAAACAAAGTCAAGTCTCGCATTCGAATTCATCTGATCTAGTTCCGTTCATTGTATTCTTGAACAATGTCAATTTAATTCAACATAATTCAATTTGGTGACCTCAATGTCTTCATTTGGGGACCGGAAGGTCTTCAAGTGTGTTAAATTGTCGACAAGTGTGTGCATGAAAGTCATATAGATGGACAACAGTAAACGTGTCAATTCTACATTGATTTGTCTATTTATGAGAGATTCCTTCAACGCGGATGATGTTGATATTTCACTTGGATAAAGGCAAGGCGGTATTTTAGCCACACTATTTGTATCGGCATTTACACTTATCCAAAACTAATAATAGTCCAAAAGTATAAAAAGGGTTTGCAATGAGCTAAAGCCGAGGTGCCTTTAATATATTTGAGTGCCCATCTTTTTCGCCTTCACCATTCTCTTTTGTCTGCCGAGCATTCATATGAAGCTTCCTCCCTCGTTACCAAATATTTATCTACCTTAAAGTAGTAGAAATAGGATTATACCGATACAAATGACTTAAACTTTAGAATCGAATTCACCAGAACTCCAATCGACCTCCGACGATAGCTATTGACGAACGGAAATGGAGAAAACGAATTCGGATTTGGGAGAAAGCTTAGGGTTTGTTATTCAGATTTTCAATTCAATTACAGCAAATGAGCAGACAAGGGAAATACATATACAAACCAACACGACGTCGTTCTGTCCCAAACGCATCTCTTTCACGTCGAGACCAAAACGACGCCGTCAAACTTATACCTGTATTTCCCACCAAAACCAACTGACTCAAATAACAGACTGAATGAAAAACATACAAAATAACCCTTGCTCTAAAACTCCCAAATCATCCTCCAATACCCCCCTCAAGCTGCGGAGTGGAGAAAGTTGGACACTCCAAGCTTGGAACAAAGATAACGAAGTTGCTCTCTCGTCAATGGCTTGGTGAAGATATCTGCCGGTTGGTCACAAGTGTTGATATGAAGGGGTAAAATGAACTTGGAGACGACATGAGACCGGACAAGGAGGCAGTCTAACTCCACATGCTTGGTGCGCTCATGGAAGACCGGATTGTGTGCAATATGTATAGCAGCTTTATTGTCACAATATAGATGGATTGGGGCTGAAATGAGAACTCCCATATCAGCAATTAACCGCACCAGCCATGTGAGTTCACAGTAAACAGCCGCCATCGATCTATATTCAAACTCCGCTGAAGATCTAGATACGACAGGCTGCTTCTTGGTTTTCCAGGAAATGACACAAGGACCAAGCATAACGCAGTGGCCTGTGATAGATCGCCTGGTCAGAGGGCATGCTGCCCAATCAGCATCACAAAATGCTTGCAATGTGAGATCTGATGCAGCAGGGAATAAAATGCCTTGAGCAGGGGCACCCTTAACATACCGAAGGAGTCGTAGAGCTGCAGTGTGATGCTCTTCAGTAGGCTGTTGCATAAATTGGCTCAGAATGTGCACTGGGTAGGCCAGGTCAGGTCGAGTAATTATTAAATAGATAAGCTTCCCAACAAGCCTTCTGTAGCACAAAGAATCAGTCATAGCCGGAGTCGCGGACATACTCAGATTATGCTTGAGTTTCATAGGAGTCTCGGCGGGCTTGCAGTCAGTTAAATTGTGTTCATCAAATAATTCCAATGCATATTTCCATTGATTTAGGAAAACACCATCTGTTGATCTTGCCACTTCAAGTCAAAGGAAATACTTCAAAACTCCCAAATCTTTAATTCTGAACTTTCGATGAATAAACTGTTTGACCTCACTAATAACCTCCTCAGAGTTTCCTGTGATGATAACATCATCCACATATACCAATAATATCAAGAAGACATTGCCTCTAGTCAAAGTAAACAAGGAGTAATCATTTAAACTTGGCTGAAAACCAAACTTGATAGGATCGTGGTTAGTAAGTCAGAGACTTAAGATTAAAAGTCAGAGACTTAACAAAGGTCGGAACTGTAAGGAACCTAACTTTGTATGCAGATAAACTTGTAAACAGAGTACGCAACGGAATAAACTTAAATAGCTTTTATTACTATTTAAATACTGTACACTCAGTGGTACAAAACTTGCCTATTAAGTGTAATCTAAACTAGAATTACACAAGCAATAATCAGACTACTTCCCTGACTGTCTCGTCGACGTCGTCGTAGTCACCGTCACCTCCGTAGCTTCCGGCACTGATCAAGAATAGCTTGATCTGTTCGAAGATCACCTCGCACAGCTCGCTGGATATTCTTTTCTGGGAAACCCTACTTGGACAGCTCTCTCGTATGTGTATAGAAGGGACACTGATCTGAACAGAACTGCTGGCCTCTTATAGGTTCTTGAGGTAACTGTCAGGTAACTGCCATAGATCATGGCTTGCAACTGCCAACCCATGATATCCTTGATGTGTTGTGGAGGACGTGCCAATACTCCATGATGTGTTTGACTCCCGTCCTCAACTGCTCCGTGGACTTGACTTCAACTGCTCCGTTGACTTGACTTCAACTGCTCCGTTGACTTGACCAATACTCAGGTTCTTGGTTTTTCAGAGACTTCCACAGGTGCTCGAGTCTAGCGATACGTTCTTGAATGCTCCAGTAAGTTCCTGACTAACAGAAACTCAAGTACACCATTAAACCGGTTTGTCAACATCAAAAACGTGTGTGGCCAATGCATCAACAATTTCCCCCTTTTTGATGATGACAAACCATTAAGAGAGAAATACCAAAGCAGTACTTAATAGATGTTTAAATTTGCACAAAGCATCAATTGAGAACATATTCTCCTTGGGAACAGATTCCCCCTAAGTTTCTACACAGTCAGAAACTTATTAAACACTCTATTAAGTCAAAACCCTACACAGGTTAAGTCAGGAACTCAGATTGAATTCCCCCTCAGATGATACTTCTATTCTTCCCCCTTTTGACATCATCAAAGAAGAGTAACAAGCATACACATCAGTCAGAAACATGAGTGACGTTTTGAAATTCAGAGTCACTTAGCAAGGCATTATAGTACTTCAATGATAAAATAGATAGTCATATCATGCATGTTCAACACAGTTTCAGTACTTAAACACAAAACAAAAGGTTAACGAGGTGAGGAACCAAGGTAGGGGAAATCCATATCAGGAACTGATCTCGGTATTCTCATAGACAAGGTCAAACATCCCCGGACTTAGGAACTTCAGAGTTTATCAACTAATGTGAGAAATGCATCCTTCATTTCCTTGATTTCTTCTTTGAACTCCTTCATTTCTGCCCTTATCTCCTGGAGTTCCCTCCTCACATCAGATACTACCTTCTCAAATACAGCCATCAATTTGGCATTATCTTCCTCAACCTCATCGTCCTCTTCTTCTTCAATCACCACTACCGGTTTGGTTTTGGTTCCAGGATCAGGAACTGGAGATTTGATCCACCCTTCAACTGGGTCTTTGACCAAATTCATCTTTCTGAAGGCTTCAGCATCAAACTCCTTCACTACTTGTTCCTCAACGTCAGACATGACTTCATACAGTCCATGAGTTTGAAGAACCTTCTTTATGACCCTTGAAAATCCAATCTGAGTCAGTGACTTCAGGTGATCCATTTGACGAATAATAAGTTTAGGAAGGTTGATCTTTTCCCTATTCAGCAACTTGTCCAGAATGAGCAGGTCCTGATGCTGGACATATGAAGGTTTTACACCTCTTTGCATAAAGTTGCTCATAAGCAATTTGTGCAATATCTTCACATTCGGCTCCATTAATTGAGTACTGATCCCCAGACCCTTCTGAACTGATTCCAGTTTGCATATTCTCTTCACCAGATCCTTCTTGTCTGCAATCTCCCTCGGCCAGACATTTTTTTGCAGTAGTGATCAAATCCTTTGTGTTCCAGGCCCATTATCATGGCCAATTCAATGCTGGACAGAGTGATCTTTTTCTTCTTGATCCTCACTTCCAAGGCAGGGACTGTTCCTTCAATAAGCTTCATATTCCTGTAGAACTCTTCAACTATTTCAGGGCACACGTACTCTTGTGTTTCACACAAGTGTTCCCATCCTTGAGCCTTTAGAAGATCAAACACTTCTGTTAACCCTTCACTGTTCAGAAAGTCTTCTGAGCATTCCAATTCATTCAGAATCTCCTTTCCATTCTTGGACCGCTTAGGTCTTTTGCCTGAGCTCACAGGAACTGCTTCTTCTTTCACCACCAACTTTCTCTTATTAGTTTCCCTTACTGGTAGGATTCTGAGGGGAAGAGGTTTCCTCACCTTTTTATTTGGAACAGAGGAGGAAGTATCAACCATCTCACAGTCAGGGTCAGGGTCTTGAGATTGTTGAAACTTGGCAATCTTTCCCAGATCTGCCAACTCATCCAGTGTCTGATTCAACCCAGACTTCTCTCCTCCGACTGAGGGTTCACCAGCATCTTTTGTATTCTCTTCGACCTCTTTGGAGCATCCAAATAGGAATTCCGTGTTGTCTTTAGAATCAGCAACCCGTTCTGGTTCTTTTGCAGAGGCAGCCTCAACTACAGAATCAACTACTTCTGTGTTCTTCACATCATCAACCATAACCCCTTCTGGGTTCTCCACAGTCACATCAGCATTATCTTTACCAGACTTCTCAGAGTCTGCTGCAGCACGCTTTGAAGTTTCTAGTCCTTCTAGAAAATCCTCCACCACCTGAACAGCACTATCTTCAATCAGCGCATCATCTACCGGGACATCGCCTGTGTTGTCAGTGCACAGAGGTTCTTTCTCAACTCCTTCTGGGTTTTTCAGCACGTCTTCAACTACATCAGACACAAGTGTATCTAACTCCTTCTCTACTGTATCCATAACTATATCAGAGTTAATAACCCCTCCTGGGTTCATCACTTCATCAGCAACCGTATCTACTCCCACATCCTCCTTCAATTTCACAGAAGCTTCACTATCTAACACGGAAGCTCCTAACTTCTCACTAATTTTTCCGACAGCAGCACCGTCTTCAACATGCATAAAGACTTTAGGGTTTAAATCTGAGGAAGACTTACTTGCTACCAGCAGATCTGCGAACGCTTTTAGGATCTCATAGGAAACATTGGAGATGATTACGGTTGTCATCTCTCCACCGGATTTCTCCAAGTTGGTCGCTGTGTTTGAGTTTGACGCCATTGAATACTTGAACAGTTTGAGAGAAGCTGATTTTGGGATTTAGGGTTTCGCAAGTGATAGTGGTGAGAGGCTGTTTTGGACTTCAATTTCCTTTTAAAAACGAATCCCATAATTATCTGCTATTAATTCTCGTCCACGTCTCACACGCAACCGTCCGACTTCCAAGGCTGTAACGGCCATAAAATCTTTTACCATAATTTCATCTGAACTGCTTCCTTCATACATCAAATACCTCGTTGAGTTCTTCAATTCCCAGAGACATTCAACCTTGACTGAGTGAATACCAGACCAGTTCCCTGACTCTGGATTTTTCACAAGGGGCATTGTGGTGGGTCGGCTTACCATAAGGGTATATAAAGTGTAATCACCACAATTCAATTCACTCAATCACACACATATATTAGTCAAGCATGTCCAGAAAATATATAATGGAAGTCATCGGACATACACAAGCTGTTTCTAGGATTGGGTGGTTTCATAACTTCCTTCACGGGGCAATTTGGGCAACAAAATCCGGAAGTTATGTAAGGCATCAAGGAAGGATGTGTTCAACAGTGCATGTACTATATCAGATTTAGCAAAGAAGTAATAGCACACACATTGCTAGCAACTCAGGGACTTCAAAAAGTCACTCATGTAGATGACTAACAAGCATGTTCAGTACTCTAACTTTTAGTCAATCATTGAGAGAAGTCTAGAAGTACCTTACTGTGGACTCATTAATCCAAGTTCCATCCTTAGCTTTTCAAAAACATCCTTGTGTAGGGACTTGGTAAATATGTCAGCAACCTGATCTTCACTTCTGCAGAAATTAATGGTAACAAGTTCCTTTTCTACACAGTCTCTAAGAAAATGATGTTTAATTTCTATATGCTTAGATTTACCATGTTGAACAGGATTTTTAGCAATACTAATAGCGCTAGTATTATCACAAAAAATTGGAACTTGATTAAAGTGTAAGTTGAAGTCACTTAGCTGATTACGAAGCCATAGGATCTGAGCGCAACACGCAGCTGCTGCTATGTACTCGGCTTCTGCCGTTGACAACGCCACTGAGTTCTGCTTCTTGGATCCCCAAGATACTAAGCAAGAACCGAGGAACTGGGCCATACCAGAAGTGGACTTTCTATCAGTCCTGTCCCCAGCGAAGTCTGCGTCTATGAATCCTTCCAACTCTAGAGACTTCACTCTTGGATACCATAAGACTAACTTCTCGGTACCCTTCAGGTACCTCAGTATCCTTTTCACGGCCTTTACATGAGAATCCCTTGGATCTGCTTGAAACCTGGCACATTGACATACACTAAACATTATATCAGGTCTAGAAGCAGTCAAATACAGTAAAGAACCTATCATGCCACGATATCTTGTAGCATCTGTCCTTGAGACGCATCATCCTTTGTCAGGGACTCATTCGGAGAGCTAGGAGTGTTCACATGCTTTGAATCTCCAAGCCCGTACTTCTTCACAACTTCACTCAGGTACTTCTGTTGTGAAATCTCAGTACCTTTCTCCAGCTGTCTAACTTGCATACCAAGAAAGAACGTCAGTTCCCCGACCACACTCATCTCGAACTCACTTTCCATGAGTTTAGTGAAGGACTTCACAAGCTCGTCACTTGTGGATCCGAAGATGATGTCATCGACATACACCTGCACAATGAGTAAATGCTTATTAGTTCTCAACAAAAATAGAGTCTTATCTACCTTACCTCGCTCATATCCGTGAGCTAGTAGATACTCCGATAGACGCTCATACCACGCCCTAGGCGCCTGTTTTAATCCATACAGGGCCTTGTCAAGAACATACACATGATCTGGATGCTAAGGAACCTCAAATCCAGGAGTCTGTTCCACAAATATTTCCTCCTTGAGGAACCCATTCAGAAACGCTGTTTTGACATCCATCTGATGGAGTTTGATTCCAAACTGTACTGAGTACGCTATCAGCAACCTGATGGCCTCCAACCTTGCTACTGGCGCAAAGGTTTCTTCATAGTCAATGCCTTCCTGTTGGCTGTAACCTTTCACCACCAATCTGGCCTTGTTCCTGACAACTTCTCCCTGAGAGTTAAATTTATTCTTCAGAATCCAGCGGGTCCCAATCACTTTCCGATTTTCTGGCCTTGGGACAAGTCTCCAGACCTTGTTCCTCTCGAACTGGTGCAGTTCATCATGCATAGCTTGAATCCAAGCTGGATCTTTCAGCGCTTCTTCAACCGTCTTTGGCTCAGTCAGGGACACAAATGCGTTCATCACTGTTTCCCCCTGAACTGCAGCATAGCAGACATAGTCGCGAAGAGTGACACTCGGCTGTCTAAGTCGAGTACTCCTCCTCAACTCAGCGACCTCCTGAGTCTCTTGGATGTCCTCAGGTTCACCATGGACATCACCAACTTCAGGGACTTGTCCATTCTCTTCAGCTTGCTCTCCAAGTTCTTCAACCTCAGGAACTTGAGCAATGGGTTGTTCAGGTGATTCCAGATTCTCTGGAACATCAACTACTGCAACATCCCTCGGACGAATCAGCTCAAAATCATCACCTTCTTCAGCAGCATGAACCTCAGGAACATGTCCAGAGTCTTTACCCATGGACTCTTCATCGAAGATGACATGTACGCTTTCCTCGAACAGTTTGGTCCTCTTGTTGAATACTTTGTAGGCCTTACTATGCAGACCATATCCTACAAAGATTCCTTCATCACTTCTTGGATCAAACTTCCCCAGTTGATTCTTCCCGTTGTTGTGAACATAGCATTTACTCCCGAATACTCGAAGATGTGAAATGTTGGGTTTCCGACCCTTCAGCAACTCATACGGAGTCTTATCCAAGATTGGTCTCAAGTAACATCTGTTGAGAACGTAGCAGGCTGCATTCATCGCTTCTGCCCAGAAACTTTTAGCCAATCTGCTTTCAATAAGCATTGTTCTGTTCATGTCCTCCAGGGTCCGGTTCTTCCTCTCAACGACCCCATTTTGCTGTGGAGTCCTCGGTGCTGAGAAATTGTGATCAATTCTCTGATCACTGCAGAAGTCAGTAAACTGGCCATTCTCAAGTTCGGTACCGTGATCCGATCTGATACTCTTCACCTTGAGACTGAATTTCCTCTCAGCGAGCTTCACCCAAGTCTTGAAGCAATCGAAGACTTCATCCTTTGACCTGATAAAAATCACCCACGTGTATCTTGAATAATCATCAACTAACACATACACATACCGATTACCTTGACGAGATTGTACTCTCATCGGTCCACACAAGTCCATGTGAACTAGGTCAAACGTCCTTGCTGTACTGACTGAATTCTTTGAGTGGAAAGATCCTCTAGACTGCTTTCCTTGTGTGCATGCACTGCAGACTTGATCAGGTACTTCACTGATCTTCGGTAATCCAATTACCAAATTCTGATTGTGCAGCCTCTTTAATAACCTGAAATTCACATGTCCCAACCGACGATGCCACATCTCAGATTCATCTGCTCTAGAGGACAGACACAGATACTCTTCCGGATCAAACGTTGGGTCCACAAAATACACTCTGTTCGCACACTTCCCACGCAGAAGTTCTTGGCCCGTGGAGACACTCTTAACAACACAACCATAAGCTGTAAAAACAACCTTGTTTTTACCTCCACGACACAACTAAGAAACACTAAGCAAATTAAACTTCAAACCATGAACTAGACTCACATTATCGACACTAACCTTGCTTGATAAATGTACCTTACCTGATCCGACGACCTTACACTTACTTTCATTTCCAAAAGTAATGGAGCCACCGGAATGACGTCGTAGAGAGGAGAACTGTTCCATCTTCCGGTCATATGGCCCGAGCATGCACTATCAACTAGTCAGGAACCTGTTCCTCTCTCGACCTGCACACTAATAATCAGTTCTTAGCAACCCTAACAAGCTTAGCCTTTTTGGGTTTAGATGGTAAGATAGATGAGGTTTTAGGGTTAGAAACATGAGTTTTTGAGTGAGAGAAGTCCTTGACTTCTCTGGAGCTTGACGGGTCGTTCACTGCTTCAGGTTTTCCACTCCTTTTGGATCCTGCGGAGGTCCCAGACTCGGAGCTTGATGCTTCTGACAGTTTCTTGGAAATGCTCTTTCGTCCTTTGCATTTTCTCCGACCGTGTCCTTCCTTCCCGCAGTGAAAGCAGACTTTTTGCTTTCTGAAATCTACAACCTTTGACTCAGAAACCTTCTTCTTCTGTTTCTCGAAGTCGATAGGAACTGGACTGTTCCTTCGCTTGAGTTTCTCCCAAATGTGATAACCTTTTCCATAGGTTTTTGACTCATATAAGTCAACCTTTAGTCTGGGAGTGGTTCTCTGTTGAACCTGTCTTTGCATAGGTTTTGCAATAGACGCTTCTCCATAGCCGAGACCAGGCCTGGTCTTTGACTTCTGCTTCTCCTTTCCTTTCGTAGAGTCATAGAACTGATCATCTGTTCCCGCTACCCTTTTTCCAGCTGCTTTCTCAAGTCTCTGAACCTTTATGGTTAGTTGATGGTTCTCCTCGAACATTAACTTCATCTGTTCGTCTTGATCAGTCATGATAGCATTCAGCTCCTCAGCCTTGAGAACCAGTTTCTTGATAACTGCAATGCACTGAGAACGTGAGTAGTAACCAGAATGTGAATTATTAGAACTTACATCTGTAGGTGATTCCTTGGAGGATGTCTTCCTAGACAAAGAAGTTAACGAGGAGGTTTCTGAACTTGAGGAACTTCCCTTCGCCATCAGACACACATTCCTTCTGAGGTCTCCCATGTTGTTGTCATCGTCCGAGTCTCCCCAAGCAAACATGGCCTTCTTTCCTTTGTTGTCTTCCTTCTGATTTCGATAAGTTCTAGACTCATCATTCTTGAGCTTGTAGCAATCCTTCCTGTAATGACCTTTCTTCTTGCAGTAGAAACATTCCACGTTTTTCTTTAAGTCATTTCTGTTGCCGGGTTTCCGACCCGAGTACTTGTCGTCTGTGACTCTCAGCGCCTTGGTCATCACATTGAGTTCCTCAGTCCTTGAGGTCTCTTTTCCTTTATTTCTTTGGTAGTCCTTTCCCTTGAATTTCCTGTATCTAGAACTCTCTCCAACCAGTGCGATTTGTCGAGCAGCCTTCTGAGGTTCTTGACGTTCCAGTTTGACATCTTCAATGGTCTTGTTGCTGTCCAACGCAGCAATCAGTTCCTCCAAGGAGTTCTACTTTGTAGTCGGAAGTGCAGCCAATGTCCTTGAGATATCATCCCACTCCGGACTCAATCCTTGCAAGAATTTGTGGGTGATTTCCCAATTCTTATATTTCTTTCCGAGATTATTAAGTGTAGACAAACACCCTTGAAATCTAGAATGATATTCGTGTAAGGGCTCGTTCTTCACTTGTCTCAGGGAGTTGAATTCGGATTGAACAGCAAGAATTCTATTTCTCTTCACATCCTTGGATCCTTCATATATCTTCTTGAGTGAGTCCCAAATATCACTCGGGTCCCTGAACTGAACAACTTTCTTGAGGTCTCCAGGTTCCAAAGCGTTGTGAAGAACCCGTAATGCTCTTGCATTCTTTTCGAGTTTCTTATAGTCCTCCGTAGTGTACATGACACTTGGCTTGAGATCTGTTTCACTGCCCTCCATGTAGACATACTGCTGTCCTTGCTCAATGATTTGCCAAACTTCCCCGTCATAAGCCATGACGTGAGCTTCAAATCTGAGTGCCCAGGTCTCATACTCACCCGGCTTCAGCTTTGGAGGATTTGAGAACGAATCTCCTGACATACCTGCAAAGCTAACCAAAATCTAGAACCTGACGGCTCTGATACCAATTGATAGGATCGTGGTTAGTAAGTCAGAGACTTAAGATTAAAAGTCAGAGACTTAACAAAGGTCGGAACTGTAAGGAACCTAACTATGTAAGCAGATAAACTTGTAAACAGAGTACGCAGCGGAATAAACTTAAATAGCTTTTATTACTATTTAAATACTATACACTCAGTGGTACAAAACTTGCCTATTAAGTGTAATCTAAACTAGAATTACACAAGCAATAATCAGACTACTTCCCTGACTGTCTCGTCGACGTCGTCGTAGTCACCGTCACCTCCGTAGCTTCCGGCACTAATCAAGAATAGCTTGATCTGTTCGAATATCACCTCGCACAGCTCGCTGGATATTCTTTTATGGGAAACCCCACTTGGACAGCTCTCTCGTATGTGTATAGAAGGGACACTGATCTGAACAGAACCGCTGGCCTCTTATAGGTTCTTGGGGTAACTGTCAGGTAACTGCCATAGATCATGGCTTGCAACTGCCAACCCATGATCTCCTTGATGTGTTGTGGAGGACGTGCCAATACTCCATGATGTGTTTGACTCCCGTCCTCAACTGCTCCGTGGACTTGACTTCAACTGCTCCGTTGACTTGACTTCAACTGCTCCGTTGACTTGACCAATACTCAGGTTCTTGGTTACTCGGAGACTTCCACAGGTGCTCGAGTCTAGCGATACGTTCTTGAATGCTCCAGTAAGTTCCTGACTAACAGAAACTCAAGTACACCATTAAACCGGTTTGTCAACATCAAAAACGTGTGAGGCCAATGCCTCAACAAAACTCAATCAAGGAACTGCTGAACTTTGCAAACCATTGCCTACTAGCTTGCTTAAGACCATATAAACTTTTGATTAACTTGCATACCTGCCCAACAGCTTTTTCTTTCTTGTAAAATCCAGGGGGTAATTTCATGAAAACCTCTTCTTCAAGAGTTCCATGAAGAAAAGCGTTATCAACATCAAGTTGATGCAATGACCAGTTCCTTGCAGCAACAATAGCTAATAAACAGCGTACATTAGTCATTTTAGCCACAGGGGCAAATGTCTCGTGATAGTCAAGCCCTTTAACTTGTGTAATTCCTCTGGCCACCAATCTGGCTTTGAATCGTTCTACACTGCCATCTGCGAGATATTTAATCTTGTAAATCCACTTGCAATCCACCATAGTTTTATCCTATGGTAAATCAGTCAATACTCAGGTGTGATTCTCTTCCAGTGCTTTAATTTCCTTATTTATGGCTTCTACCCATTTAACATCTTTACTGGCCTGAGTATAAGAAGAAGGCTCCTTGATACTAGAAATTTGTAGGGCAAAAACAGAATGATGTGGAGCACATCTGGAATAGGACAAGAAGTGTTGCATTGAGTGTGGAGAAGTCTTTAAAGTAACTGTGTTGCAGATATAGTCTTTAGACTAGACTGGAGGTTGACGAACCCTTGTGGATTTTCTGTGAGGAACTAAAACTGTCTGAGGAAATTCTGATGTTGTTACAAGACTTTTAGAAGACAATTCAACAGAAGTCTGAGAATGAACTGGGCTGGTAATTGATGTCTGATCTGCAGGATCCTGGATATCAAAGAAGACTGGATCATCTGGACTAGCAGCATCAAAAAATAACTGACTAGTATCTGAGTCAGGTGTTACCAGAATATCACCATCATTAAAATGTAAATCATCAGCTGTTGGGATCAATGTAGGAAAAACTGACTGTGGAACATTTGAAGTTGATGTTGACAATTGCCTTTTAAATGGAAAAACATCCTCTCTAAACACCACATGCCTGCTAATCAATATTTGCTGAGTGGACAAACAGAACAACTTGTAACCTTTCTGTCCTACTGGGTACCCCAAAAAAACACATTTAAGTGCTCTAGGATCAAACTTGTCTCTAGTGTGAGCATTTGTACTAGCATGACAAGAACAACCAAAAACCTTTAAGTGTTCAATGTGTGGTTTTTCCCCAAACAGCATCTCCCAAGGAGTTTTACCCTGCAGAACAGGTGTTGGTAATCTATTTATGATGTGTGTGGCAGTGAGTATAGCATCTCCCCAAAAATGTTTTGGTAACCCAGCTTCAAACATAATGGCTCTTGCTACTTCAAGAATATGCCTATGTTTACGCTCAACTAAACCATTTTGTTGTGGTGTATAAGGACAACTACTCTGGTGGAGACATCCTTTTGACTTAAAAAATGTAGTGAGTTTATGAATGAAAAATTCTCCCCCATTATCAGATCTGAAAACTTTGACAGACTTTCCAAACTAAGTATTAACCAAGTGAAACAAGTTAATGATAATATCTGCAGTCTCTGATTTATGCTTCATCAGAAAGGTCCACACAGCCCTGCTATAATCATCCACCACTGTCAAAAAATACTGAGCACCTGATATGGTAGGAATGTGAAACGGACCCCAAACATCACTGTGTAATAGTTCAAAAGGAGTACTTGTATTGTGAGTACTTAAGGGAAAAGACAGTTTTGTCTGCTTAGCCAAAGGGCATACATTGCACTGGTACTTAGAATTTTTACAGATCACACTAGGTGTCGTATACTTCAACAACTGATTTACAATTTCCATAGCGGCATGACCCAATCTGTTGTGCCATAATTCTGCCTCATGCACAGGTTTCTGAACTTCAAGACTATGAGCTGCAGCCACATTGCTAGCCAACTTCAACTGTTTGGTGCTATACAAAGCTCCAACTGGTTTACCAGTCCTTAGGATTGTCCTGCCTTGAGGGTCCTGAATAATACAGTTGGAATCAGTAAATAAGATTTGACACTTCAGGTCTGCAACAAGCCTATAGACTGAGATCAAATTCACTTGATATTCTGGCACCAACAATACATCATATAATGTAACTCCATTTTGCAAATAACAGTCTCCTTTATGTCTAATATCAAAGCATTCACCACTGGGTAATGTAACTTTGTGAGCCTCTTTTAACTCATGAATATTCTTCAACAAATTCTCATCATATGTGAAATGGCTGGTTGCACCACTATCAATTAACGAGTCACCATTTATCGTAAATTCGGGTTGGGAATTAACTATACCTACCATGTGAACATGAGCCATATTAACTTGAGCATTGGTCTTGTCAGTTATGCCATTCTCTTTGAATAATGCCAAGATTTGTTCCAATTGCTCATTTGTGAACTGTTTTGTAACACTCTCTCCTGGATTTCCATCAGCATTAGCTGTAGAAACAGCATTGGCATTGTACTTTCCTCCAGCATTAGAATTACCATTTACAGTGGCATTTGTGTTTCTATTTGTCTTGTAATTCGAAGGATACCCAACCAACTTGTAGCAATTTTCTTTTAGATGGCCAGGCATTTGGCAATGTGAACAAAATAGTCTAGATCTGCCTCTACCAAAGCCTCCTCTACCAGCCTCTTTTCCTCTCATCTGACTGTTATAACTGGTATTGTACTGCTGTCTCATTTGTCCACTTTGGTTATTGGCAAACTGACTATTGTTGACTTGATCAGTTTGAGCAGACAGGGCTGAAGCTTCCACTTTACCAGCTTGCCTTGCTTTCCTTGCTTTCCTTGAAGCTTCCTCTGATAAAGCTAAGCCATAAACAGTACTGAATTTGGGCACTTCACTTAAAGAAAAAACGTGTGTCCTCACAGATGCATATTCATCATTTAGTCCCATCAAAAATTTAATAACCCTGTCTCCTTTACAATCCTCATCAGCCTGCTTGCAACAAGCGCACTTGCTAGCATTAGAACACTTACTGACTTTCAGTCCATCCAATTCCTGCCACAGTGACTCAAGTTTCCTCTTATACATTGCCACAGACAACTCTCCTTGCATAAGATTCCCAAGTTCAGGGTGCAAATCTGATTTTCTGGCTAAATCTGTACCTGCATAGCTTGAATCAAGTGTCTCCCAAGCAGTCATAGCATCTTTGGCATGCAATATCTCCCCAACTATTTTTTCAGACACAGAATTAATCAACCATGACATTACTACGTCATTACATCTCTGCCATCTTGCAGCCATCACCACATCTTTAGGTTTAGGATATTTTCCCTCTACAAAACCTAGTTTATATCTACCAGACAAAGCAATCTGCATCGATCTTTTCTAAATAGCATAGTTCTCATGTCCTTCTAAAACCTTACTCACAATAGAACTGCCGGACAGCTCATTGTTTTTCATGAAATATGGATCATCACCGGCCACAACGGCACCACTACCAATACCACTCGAATTCATCACTATCGGACTCGAATCCCACCTGAATCACTCATAAATTCCAACGGAACAACAATCAACCAAAATCAACGAAAAATAGATCGGACGCACCTGGATCGCTGTCCGCTCTGATACCATGAGAATCGAATTCACCAGAACTCCAATCGACCTCCGACGACAGCTATTGACGAACGGAAATGGAGAAAATGAATTCGGATTTGGGAGAAAGCTTAGGGTTTGTTATTCAGATTTATTCAATTACAGCAAATGAGCAGACGAGTGAAATACATATACAAACCAACACGACGTGTTAGTTTTATGGCATGTAGTTTGGCAAAACATAGAATAGTTGTTCAAGCTGTTGTTCTAGACTAGATGAGACAACTGTCCTGGAACAAGTTGAGGTAGATGAATGTTTCCTAATTCAAATTAGGAAACCTAGCCGACCGTTGGAAGAGCTAGGCAGTTTCACATCCATGGACAAAAGTTAGAAGTTTCCAAATTTATATTTGGAAAGCTGTCTCAGCCGACGTAGCACAACTTAGCGAGAAGATATTGCCGAGATCAGTTTTTGGCAAGTTGGTGCTTATGGATAATTGAAGATATCCTTGAAGTCGATTGCTTGCACATGAAGATATCTTATTCGATAAGATATTCGAAGATTGCCTAATCAAGATTAAGATTCAAACAAGAGGTTTTTCTTTGAAGATACGCGCAAGAGATTAGGAAAGGTTTCCTAATGATTGAGGCGGTTTAGTCTTGGAAATCCTAGTCGTCCTAGGGTTTCATCCGCTCTATATAAAGAGTGCTAATACTCAGTTATTAGTAGCACTTACGGAGATATACAATCACGCTCATACTCACTTAAGGGAGGAGAAGGCATACGGCGGTGAACTAATTGTAACTGGTTATTCACGACGCTCGGCTGGAGAGTTAATCGTCACTGATTACTCAAAGGCGCTCGGATTCAATCTGCACTGGTGCTCAACAGATTGATCGTGGAACAAGCTGAAGGCTCAAGCACAGTTGTTCGTTACTGCGCATTCGGGAGAAGGCGCTGATTCTCACGGAGAATCACATTGGTGGATACAGAGTGGGAACAAAGATCTAGGGGGAGACCTAGAGTGCAATTGCTAGAGTGTCCGAGGCTCAGGCGGTTTAAGAGGGATTCTGTAAACGTAAGATCCTGTACTCAACCTTATCATTAGTGAATTGCTATCCACTGAGCAAGGATCTACCCCCCAGACGTAGGCTAGTTAACGCCGAACTGGGTAACAAACTTGCGTGTCTTTTATTTTCCGCACTGCAATTATATTTCGCAAAAGTTGTTCTAGATATTATTCTGCACCCGACCAGAACAACATCTCATCTACCAGGGGAAGATTTCATTTGGTATCAGAGCAAATACTCAACATACAAAGTAAGATTCGAAGGTGGGTGAGATGGATTTGAGAGAAGGGCAGAATATCACGCGACCTCCCTTGCTTGAAGGAAACAAATATGGTTACTGGAGAGTGTGAATGAAGGTGTTTCTTAAGTCTCAAGATGAATCAGTCTGGGAAGCTGTTGAACAAGGATGGACGGACCCAGTGGCTCTCGACAAAGAGGGTAAAGTTTACCTTCTCGCCAAGGAGAAGTGGACTGAGGCACACAAAAAATGGAAGCGGCGAACTCTAAAGCAATGAATGCCATATTCTCCGGAGTTGATGGGAAAAACTTCAAAATGATCTCCACATGCAAAGATGCTAAGAAAGCATGGGACATTCTCCAAACTACTCATGAAGGTACAACCAAAGTTAAAATCTCTCGAATGGAGACGGTCACATCAAAATTTGAAAATCTAAGAATGCAGGAGGATGAGACTATTGCTGACTTCAACACGTGGGTTCTCGATATCGCTAACGAAGCATTCGCCCTCGGAGAACCCATGACCGAAGAAAAACTGGTAAGAAAGGTGCTGAGATCTTTAACAAAGCGGTTCGGCATGAAAGCGCTTGCTGTTAAGGAAGCCAATGATGTTAAGACCATGAGGTTGGACGAACTAATGGGGTCCCTTCAAACACATGAGTCTGATTTGAATGAAGAAGATCTGCTGACAAAGGATAAAAGCATCGGACTGAAAGTGAAGTCTCAGTTGTTCCAGACAAGATGGGAGATCTGTCAGAACAACAATTTGCATTGTTTGCGAAAAACTTTGGGAGGTTTATGAGAAAACAGTATGACAAAGGAGCTGATTCTGGTCAGTCCTCTTACTCAAGATTCCAAAAGGATGGGAAATTTAAAAGGGGAAATCAATCTGGAGACCATAATGAGGACAACAACGACAAAGGTATACAATGCAGAGAATGTGAAGGTTTTGGTCACATTCGGGCAGAATGTCCCAATCTGAAGAAAAAGAAGAATGCATACGCTGTTAGCTGGAGCGATAGTGAATTTTATCAGGAGGGAGAAACGAATAATTTTGTCGCCCTTACATCCATCATCTGCCAGGAAGGAGAAACAAGCCAAGAAGCTGAGTCAAAGTCATCCTCGGAGAACCACACTCAGTACTCAAGCAGCAGTAATAATGAAGAAACCCCGGAGGAAAACTATGCCAGCAAATACGAAGAGTTATTCCAGGAATGGCTTAATGAGGTCGTGCAGAACAAGGCCCTTCGCAGCAATCTGATTGACCTTACGGAGGAAAAAGAAAAACTATGGGAAGAAGCCACTATTCTAGTCACTCAGAAGGTGGAACTACAACAGACTGTCACTGACCTCCAAATTCAGCTGAAAGAAGCTAAGGATGAGCGATCAAATCTTTCTGCTCAGAAATCTGAACTTCTGGAAGTTATCTCTTCTATGAAACAACAGATCGAGTGGAGTCCGGGAAATCATGCAGAAGACATCACAAATCTGAAGAAGAGGAATGCTGCGTTGAAACGTCAAGAGGTAATCCTTCTTTATACTATTGATGCATTGAAAATTGAAATTGAGATGGACAAAGATACTCATGTCAAGACATTGGAAGAACTGAACTATCTAAAGAGATCTGTCAAGATGCTCAACTCAAGTGTCGAAGACTGTCTGAGAACCAATGGGGACATGCAGACAACATTAGAGATTAGTGAGCCAAGCACGCATGTTGTTCCAGAAGATCATATCGCCCGAAGAAAATCTGCTCGATTCACCACAAAGAAGATGGATGAACGAAGGTGTTTCTACTGCAATCAAGTGGGACACCTCAAGTCACGGTGCCCTGATGTCCACAGGATGATGAGTCAACGTCAAGGAATGTCAGAAACTTTCAAGAAGCAAGTCTGGAAAGCCAAAAAAAAGGGGAAGCATGCCATGTCGCAGTCAGCTCCACGAGTCACTTGGAGAAGCTACGATGGTATTTTGATAGTGGGTGTTCCAGACACATGACTGGTAACCCACAGTTGCTGATCAAGGTTGAAAAAGTTCAGGGAAACTATGTGACCTTTGGAGACGGAGTAGAAGGCAGAGTACTCGGAAGAGGAACATTAAATGTTCCAGGACTACCTAGATTGAAGGACGTCTCTCTTGTCGAAGGATTACAGGCAAATTTGATCAGCATCAGCCAATTGTGTGATGGAAAGGATCTTGTTCAGTTCACTCAGGACAAGTGTGTTGTCTTCAACAATCTGAATGAAATTGTCCTCACTGGAAGAAGAGCCTCAAACAACTGCTACCTTTTGGATCTCAGTCGACCCACTGTTTCACGAACATGCATGCTGAGAAAGACTCAAAGAGTTCAGATGCACCCTACATACTGTCCATCCACTGTGAAGTCTACACAATTCAAGAGGAGTGGTGGAAGATTCCCGCACTGCGTTCATCGTGTGAGTACGCCCACAGCGTGGGTAGATTGTCTCAACCGTGACTGTATTCGAAGGAGAGTCAGCACAAAAGGAAACGTCACCAAAACTCCAATATGAGAGCTTGAGAGTTGCTACGCCAGAATATTGTTGAAAAAGCCGATGCTGAAAGAAACTGATATTGAGAGGTGTTACACCAAGATGTTGTGGTTGAAGTCCATTCTGAAACAACATAGACTGGAACAAGAGATGAACAACCTTTAGTTTGAGACACTTAGATCCCCACCGGATCTGTGTGTCACCAATAACTGAGTTGTTACAGCACAAGTTGTCAGCCAGAGCTCAATCATGACATATATTAAGGGCTGACGTGGAAGGAAGGAAAGGGTGTCTCTCATATATTGTCTTGAAAAGATACGATACGATTGGTTTACAAAGAATTTCAAATATATTCAAATATTTTTTTTGAAAAGGTGTGTGGCAACGTGGCAGCATGTGGAGCGTTTGGAAAAGATTTTCCTTTATTTACTTAAACTGATGGGTTTCCAAAATCAGTCCCGTCCCAAGCAATCGTTCGTTTTCTCTCGTCTCCCCCAACGAAAAACCCTAGTCGAACTCAGAAGTCTGCCAGAACTCAACAATGGTGGCCACAAGGAAAAATAATGCTCCTAAAGCAACGGCTGTGGAAGCATCTTCGACTCGAATCAGTAAACCAAAGATGGCCGAAGAAAACCCTAAATTGACAACTGTCGAAGCAGCATCCAAACCAAAGGCCGCTGAGAAGGTAACTGCTCCTAAAAAATCCAAAGCAACAGCGATTAAGAACGTAGCGGTCCCAGAAAAAAAGGATTCGGTCATTCCGGCAAAGGAGATGGATGTCACTGACCAGGCAAAAGCAAAGGCTTCCGTGAAGTCGGTTCATGACCAAATCCCAGCGAAGCAAACAATTCCGAAAAACATCACAGCCAAAGATCCCGTGAAAAAGAAGACTCAAGAGGTAACTTCTAAAAGTTCCAAGTCTACTAATGTGAGTAGTGCTAGTTTACCTACTGCATCTGTGGTTGAGTCGGATGTGATTGGAGAAAAGCCAAAGGTTGTGGCTAGTGTGATGAATGAGAAGTCTCTTGTAGTGAAAGGAGGAAGAGTTCAGTTAGTGGTCAGTAAAAAAACTCCCGTAAAAGAATGATTCCGTCTTGCAAAAAGAAGGACTGTTGTTTCTGAGTCAGAGGATGAAGACTCTGAAGGCATTGAAGCAGTTCTTGATGCTACTTCAAAAATAGACATTGATGTACCTGTTGATGAACCAAGTAAAGCAGAAACTGATAGGGAGGAGGAAAAGCAGAGTGAAGCTTCGGTTAAGAATTCTGAAGAAATCAGTGTTGGTTCTGATGCAAAGGAACTGTCAGAACCTGTTTCCTCTGAAAAGAGCATGACTCATTCTTCCCAAGACGCTGCTGACGTACCAATCACTGAGGATGAAGCACTCTCACAACATGGATCAGAAGAATTGGAGGAAGCTCTGCAAGATTTGCTTGATGATGTTGAGAACTACACTGAAGCTGGTGAAGAAGAGGTCCTTTCGGAGGATGCTGATGAAACTATGAAGGATGCAAGTGATGAAGTGACAAATGATTCTGTGAAGCTGTCTGAGTTGGTCAAAGAAATTTAGAAAGATATTCCAGCTCGTAAGGAACAAGTTCCCAAGACTATTCCAGTAATTCAGTCTAAGAAGGGTGCTCCTATTAAAGTAATTTCCACTGTTGCTGAGAAGAAAGCATCAAAGAAAAGAAAGGTGTCTGATTCTACCCCAAGAGAAATTCCAGTTGAGGTTGATGTTCCTGCCCAGGAGAATGTTGCTGTGCCGCAAGCCAAATCAAATTCTGCTGCAGTGAAGACTAAAGATATAGGGAAGCTAACAATCAAATTCTGTTATGAATGGAATATGGTTTGTTTCAGATCAACATGCGAAGAAGTGGGAATATGTTCAAAAGAGGAAAATTGTTGCTGAAAGAGTTTTGGAAGCTGACAAGTATGCTGCCAAGGAGATTGTCAGCCTAATCAGAGAGGTGGATTTGTGGCCATCAGTGTCAATGGCTGAACCGTTTGCAGCAAGCATCGTGAGGGAACTCATTGTAAATCTACCAGAAAAGTTTGGAGATATAGAAAGTGCATCCTACGGAATGGCAAGTGTAAGAGGAAGGGAAGTTATCATTACCCCTGATGGGATAAATGAATTCTTTGGGATTAAAGCCGGAGCTTTGAACATTGGAGACAATCCTAACTGGCATAAGGCGCAGCTACTCTTACTGGTGGCATTCGATCAAAGTGGTACAACCTGACCTTCCATGTCAAGGACCTGTCTTCAAAGCACTCGTTGCTCCACAGTATTGCAGTTCACAACTTGCTGCCAAACATTCATCACACTACTCTTGGCAGATCAATGGCAGCGTTTCTAAAGACCATAGGAGCTGGAAAGAAAGTTGATCTAGGACGTCTCATTTTTTATCAAATTGGTAGACATGCAAGCTCGGTCAAAGTCAATCACCCGATTGGTTTTCCATCCTTGATTCACCAACTTGTGGTGGCACAACATCCTGATGTCCTAACAAGTGAAGATGTGATGTCTGGTACTCCGAAGACCTTTCTCGCAGATCATAAGCATTTTTCTGGAAGGCACATTGTTGATCTTGACCCGGCTGAACCGGTTAAACCAAAGAAGAAGGGGTCTGAGCGATCTCAGGAGGAATTGCATGCGTCGGTATCTCGTGCCTCTCGCAAACAAATGATTAATCATCTCAAAGAAGAGCTCTCCGAGACGAATGAGAGGATGGTATTGCTCATGGCCAAAAAGAAAAAGATCACAAAGCTCCTGGTGGGTCTGCGCTATCCTGAAGAAGAAGACGAAGAAGGATCGGATGATGATGAAGTCAGTGATGATTCTGACTGCTAGCTCCTGGTGATGTCTCTCTGTTCTTTTTGTTTCAAACATCTTTTTGTTGAACTATGCCTTTGTTAAACAGTTGGTACTATGCACTCCCTTGTCACTTTATGGCAAAAAGGGGGAGTAGTTGCGGAGTTTGAAAGCTCCTTAAAAGATTCAGCTGTACGTTTATTTGTTGGACATGTTTGAGAGTTTGAAATCTCTTTAAAAGATTCGTCGTGTGCTTATATTTTGTTCGGAGTTTGAAATCTCCTCAATGATTTGTTTGGTAGCTTAGTTAGTAGCACAGCTTGGGAGTTTGAAATCTCCTCAAAGATTCAACTGTAATAGTAGTACAGGTAGGTTACAGTAGGTAGTTTTGCCAAAAATGTCAAGGGGGAGATTGTTAGTTTTATGGCATGTAGTTTGGCAAAACTTAGAATAGTTGTTCAAGCTGTTGTTCTAGACTAGATGAGACAACTGTCCTGGAACAAGTTGAGGTAGATGAATGTTTCCTAATTCAAATTAGGAAACCTAGCCGACCGTTGGAAGAGCTAGGCGGTTTCACATCCATGGACAAAAGTTGGAAGTTTCCAAATTTATATTTGGAAAGTTGTCTCAGCCGACGTAGCACAACTTAGCGAGAAGATATTGCCGAGATTAGTTTTTGGCAAGTCGGTGCTTATGGATAATTGAAGATATCCTTGAAGTCGGTTGCTTGCGCTTGAAGATATATTATTCGATAAGATATTCGAAGATTGCCTAATCAAGATTAAGATTCAAACAAGAGGTTTTTCTTTGAAGATACGCGCAAGAGATTAGGAAAGGTTTCCTAATGATAGAGGCGGTTTAGTCTTGGAAATCCTAGTCGTCCTAGGGTTTCGTCCGCTCTATATAAGGAGTGCTAATACTCAGTTATTAGTAGCACTTACAGAGATATACAATCACGCTCATACTCACTGAAGGGAGGAGGAGGCATACAGCGGTGAACTAATCGTAACTGGTTATTCACGACGCTCGGCTGGAGAGTTAATCGTCACTGATTACTCAAAGGCGCTCGGAATCAATCTGCACTGGTGCTCAGCAGATTGATCGTGGAACAAGCTGAAGGCTCAAGCACAGTTGTTCGTTACTGCGCATTCGGGAGAAGGCGCTGATTCTCACGGAGAATCACATTGGTGGATACGGAGCGGGAGCAAAGATCTAGGGGGAGACCTAGAGTGCAATTGCTAGAGTGTCCGAGGCTCAGGCGGTTTAAGAGGGATTCTGTAAACGTAAGATCCTGTACTCAACCTCATCATTAGTGAATTGTTATCCACCGGGCAAGGATCTGCCCCCCAGACGTAGGCTCGTTAACGCCGAGCTGGGTAACAACCTTGCATGTCTTTTATTTTCCGCACTGCAATTATATTTCGCAAAAGTTGTTCTAGATATTGTTCTGCACCCGACCAGAACAACATCTCATCTACCAGGGGAAGATTTCACGACGCCGTTCTGTCCCAAACGCATCTCTTTCACGTCGACACCAAAATGACGCCGTCAAACTTATACCTGTATTTCTCACCAAAACCAACTGACTCAAATAACAGACTGAATGAAAAACATACAAAATAACCCTTGCTCTAAAACTCCCAAATCATCCTCCAATAAAACTGAACTGAATTTCTCATGTAAAAATATAATCAGGGCAATGGTCTAGTAGTTGATGTCGTTAGATGTGCTACATCTCTAACTAACATTCCTAACAGTATATGACTTACGAATTTCGAGTAGTGAAACTGAAAGTGCTAGGTTTGAATCCTAAGCGTTACTAGAATGAGTTTCCTCTTATATATGTGATTAGGATTAGAGGGAACTCAAAAAAAAAAGTCGATTTAAACTAACTAATAAACTCAATACCTCATGATTCATATATCATATGAAAATAGACTGCGATAGGTTAGAGAGAAGGTGGCTATGTTGAGACATGTGAGTGGCAATCTTCACTTTCTTTTTGTCTCCCATGCAATCACATTAAGCTTTCTTCCTCCTTTCGATACTAAGGTGCTGTTCTTTTGAACTTAATTTAACTGGAATTTTATTGTACTGAACTTAATTAAACTGTATTGAACTTTATTAAACTGTACTGAACTTAATTAAACTGTATTGAACTTTATTAAACTGTACTGAACTTAATTTAACTGTATCGAATTTTATTTAACTTTACTGAACTGTACTGAACTTAATTTACTGTATCGAATTTAATTTAACTTAACTTTACTGAACTTAATTTGTTGAAATTGAAAAATTATATACATGTATAGTATAGTTATATATGTGTATTTGTCATCATTTTTTCAAAATGATAAAATTATATAATTCATTAATTAACTTGCTCAAAAAAGTTTCATCATTTTCTGATAAATATATGTATTTTATTTTTCATTTTTTCAAATTATACTTGCTAAAAATATTGCGTGAAGCCCCTAACGTTAATTTTTTTAAATAGTAAAACTAAAGAAATCGTGGAAGATACTCAAAGTCATGCCTTAAGTATCTGATGAGCGCCAAAGTGATATAATTACAGCTACATTTATTATGCACAACTTCATTCGCATGCATAATTTTTCAATACCCATTGTAGCTAATGAGACCGTGCTGGGAAGAACAGATTCAAATTTATTTGATCAACAGCGAAAAGATGAGATGAATCAAGTACGCAACATGATAGCGTTTCAAATTATTGAGGATTGTCCAGATGATGTAGTGGAAATGAACATGAATGAAGATGATGATATGTAAAATTACACTTGAATGACATTGTACGTTTCCATGTAAAAAATATATTGTATTTTTTTTTATTTCCACATGTTCTTTAAATTCATATCAAGTGCAACAAAGTTTACTTCCATTTTAAAACGGATGCAATAGTTCCCAAGAGGTGTGGACACAAACTTGAAAAATCGTTAGATCATATATGTATTATGCTTTTCTAAAAATTATTTAAAAATTAAAAATAAATTAAAATTTTGAATAATAAGGTTGGAAACTATAAAAAAATTGGATTGACTTGAAAAAAATTATATTATATTTTTAACTTAAATTAATTTAAGTACATTTAACTGTACTGAACTTTATTAAACTGTATTGAACTTAATTTAACTATACTAAACTTTATTGAACTATATTGAACTTAATTTAACTGTACTGAACTTTATTGAACTGTATTGAACTTAATTTAACTGTAATGAACTTTATTAAACTGTATTGAACTTAATTTAACTTTACTGAACTTTATAAAACTGTATTGAAGTGCAAAAGAACAGAGCCTAACCGTACCTTTAAAGAATCTTGAGGCGGTAAAAATAGAATTTTATTTGATGGGACTGAACTGCTAATCTAAATTAAATACGGATAATTACCGTATTCAAGCTTAATTATTCGGCTAGTGTAATGATCAACCCCCTGACAACTAATATACTGAATACTGTCAAAAAAAAGAATTAGACGAGTCTAAATTAGTGTCGACACTACAAATTTTGCAGAATTTTCCGGTGAAAGTTTCAGGCCGAATTCCGGCCATTTGAGTTTTCCCCGGAAATATTCCAGTGAGATTTCGGCAGTATTTCGGGAGGAAAATTCGTGCAGAAATAAACTGTTGAATTTCCGGCGGTACTCCGGCAACAATTATTCCGGTGATATAAATGCGCCGGAATTTTGACGCAGTTTTTACAGGGCAATTCGATGATATTCCGGGGAGAAAAAAATGCATACAAAATTCGGGAAATTTCCGGCATAATATATTCCGGCAATACAAATCCGCTGGAATTTTCCCGAAAACTATCTGGCAGATTTTCGACAAATTCCCAGCGATATTCCGGCGAAACATATTTCGGCGAACACGAATCTACCAGAATTTCCCCGGAAATATTACTTTACAACTCGATCAAATCCTTTAACTCATCAACGAGCAATAAAGCGTTCCAGCAACCCAACCAAACACATCACTTGCACTCAACCGAACACCTCAACTTCCCACTGGCCACTTTGCTCTCAGCAACCCAAAACCCTCTCCATCTGCTGGGACGAAGCGTTCCAGCCCAGCAACCACAACACCAAATCATCCCACTGCAATGAGCCACCAAAATGCTCCATATCCCGTCAGATCTGGATTTTTTATAAACTTCAGATGTTGGCCATGGGGAAATCCATCAGTCCAGATCTGGATCGTTTGCTAAAAAATCAAGGCAAAGATGGAGAAATATGTAGAGATGTTGGACATGGGGAAATCGAGATCTGGATTATGTTTGAAGAAGATGCAACAATGTTGGGACATGGGGGTTGTGCGGCACATGCGAAGAAAACCAACAAGGAAGATAGAATCGTTTTTTTGATTTAGGGTTTATGTTGGACGGCCTGGATTATGCCCCTGCCCATTTCTATTTTTTTTATTTTAAATGTAATTACATTATTTGTATTAGATTAATGAAAAAAACAATTCATTAATAAAAATTTAAAATAAAATAAAATTTTTTATTTTATTAAATAAATTAGATAATACGAATATTTAAATAAAAAACAGACATTTCCCTAAATGCCCCTAGATCTTGTCCCCGTACTTTCCCCGGAAATGTTCCGAATTTTTGTCCCCGAATTGTTCCCGCAAATACACCGAAAATAATTTCGTGAAATTTCCTGAGTAATTCCGGGGATATATTTTCTTTACCGGATTTGCCCCGAAATTTTCCCTGAAAATTGTCAAAATTTGTCGCCGAAATTGTCCCGAAATGAAAATTCGGGGGACGTTTTGGAGGGGGCATATATTTGACCGGAAAATTGCCGAAAAATTACTGAAATCCGGCAGAATTTCGAGACTTTTTCGACAAAAATTATGCGCCGGAATTTCTAGCAAAATTTGTAGTGGTCCATATTCGAATGGAAATAATTGTAACATGTGACGCTCTCACCATTGGCAGTTCGACTAAAGATGATTACGAGATATATTAATATGAGCCTGCCGCTAACAAGCATGTTCCAAATCGGTTGAGAATCAATAAAATGTATGTGGTGATGAAATGTACGGCTGCTGGCCGCTGGCCGCTGGCGGGTTTCCATTTCAAGTTTCAACAATGATATAATATATGCTGGGCTTGTATAAATAACTGCATAACCATCCGGTCGAATAATCAAATAAGATTAAGCTTCTAAGCAATATGAATATAAGCACAATATTAAACCTAAATCGTATAAAATCAACAACATTGTGATAGAAACCTAAATGTATGCAAATCAAATGTGATCATAAGAAAAGGCCTAGTAGTGGAGTATAATGGAATTTCATCAGCAAATGTGACTACAATATCGCAACGTGGTCGTCGATGTGAGGAAGACGATGGCATTTCGTCACTTAAAATTGAAAGGAGATTTTGTTGGTGGTAATTGTTAATATTTTTTTAAGGGAATATGTTGGTGTTCCGAACCATCGGTATTTTTTTAATGGCTATTCTAAATATTAATTTTTCCAATAAATGGCAAGGTTTTCATACATCGAACACCGTAGTTACACTATGATTAAATTGCTAACTTATTTATATGAATCTCGTTAATAAAGACTCAATAAAAATGTCTATTGGTGTCAAAGAATATAATATTCCCCTTGTAGTTGAGATGTTGTTCTAGTCGAGTATAGAACAATATCTAGAACAACTTATGCAAAAATAAGTGCAGTGCGGAAAATAAACGACACGCAAAGTTGTTACCCAGTTCGGCGTTAACGAGCCTACGTTTGGGGGCTGTCTCCTTAGCCTGGTGGATAGCAATGCACTAATAATGAGTATTGCGAGTACAAGAGCTTACGTTTACAGAATCCCTCTTAAACTGTCGGAGCCTCTAATACTCTAGTAATCGCCAACTAGGTCTCCCCTACATCTGAGCCTCGCCTCCGATTCCACCAGTATGATCCTCCACGAGAATCAGCGCTTTCCACAGAATGTGCAGTAAGAACAATAGTGCGTGTAGCGTCAAGTTGTTCTACGATCAGTCGGCCGAGCACTAGAACAAACTGAATCCGAGCACCGTAATCTTATCGGAATGACAATATTGCCGGTCGTTTGCCTCCACCTCCCTTCAGTGTATATGAGCGTGAGTAATATCTCCGTGAGTGCTGATTGAAACGAATGCATAAGCCCTCCTTATACAGTGTGGTAGAAACCCTAAAGTATCTAGGTTTCCTATCTTCAACCGCCTATCTCTTTAGGAAATCTTTCCTAAATCTTTTAGGAAACATTACTAAATTCTTGCGCATTTCTCTTGTAGATAATCTTCAATATATCTTCAACTCCGTTTAAGAAACTTCTTCGATTATCTTCTTTGCTAAGTAATCTTTAAGCGCAAGTCTTCCTAAAATTTCTCAACCGACTTCTTAGATATGCACAAGTATATTTGCGTCCACCGACACCAAGATCTGCATCATATCTCCAATGTGTAGCAGCACCGACTTGCCTAATATGGATTAGGAAACTTCTGCTGCTCCAGTGTGTTATTTCACGTCGGTTGTCTCTTTCTGGGCTTGAACTCTCTCTGTACACAGCTTGAACAACTACACAGAGTTTTACCAAACTACATGCCATAAGATCTAACAATCCCCCCCTTTCACATTTTTGGCAAAACTATAACCTGTATTCTACCTGTACTACTATTACATTTGAATCTTTGAATGAGGTTTCAAATTCCCAAGTTGTTCTAAGAGTAAAAAGCTACCGAATGAATATTTGAGGAGGTTTCAAACTCTAAAAATTTCAAGCACATATGAATCTTTTAAGGAGCTTTCAAACTCCAAAATATGTCTACCATCTAGCACATATGAATCTTTTAAGGAGGTTTCAAACTCCAGAATGTACTCTCCTTTTTGCCACAATTTGACAAGGGAGTTCAAAAAATAGTAGCAATTGTTCAACAATAATACAGGAGTTCAGCAAAAACATAGTAAAATATCATAATTGTTTGTAGAGAGCAGAGATCATCACTAGGACTAGTAATCGGACTCCTCAGAGTCTTCATCATCAGTTGAGTGATCATCTTCCTTTTCTCGGGATAGAGAAGGGTCACCAACAGCTTTATGATCTATTTCTTCCTTGCCATGAGCAACACAATCCTCTCGTTAGCATCTGCTAGTTCATCTTCAAGATGTGTGATAATTTTTCTTCGAGTGGCAGAAGTAACATGAGCACTTAATTCTCCAAGGGAACGTTCAGACAACTTCCTCTTCGACTTGACAGGCGCATCTTGATCTAGATCCACGGTATGCTTTGCAGAGAAGTGCTTGTGATCAGCAAGAAATACCTTAGGAGCATTTGTCAACTTGTCTTGGCTTGTCAAAACATCTGGATGTTGAGCACAAACAAGTTCAAAGTTCAGCGATGGGAACCCAATAGGATTATTGACTTTCATTGAGTCTGCATGCGAAGCAATTTGGTCAAAAACTAGTTAACCCAGATCTACCTTCTCTTGACATCCCAATGTCTTTAGTAACGCCCCCATGGCACATCCTAGTGTCGTACGGTGATTATTGGGCATCCAATTATGCACAGAAATACTGTGAAGCAATGAGTGCTTTAATGACAAGTCAGTCTTGGGCAAAGTCATTTTGTTCCACCTCTTTGGAACTCCAGCTGTGATCACTTCTGCTATCGTGTGCCAGTTTTGCTCACCAACGATCATCTCTCGCCCCTCAACTCCATAGTAGTCATTGATGACGCCAGGAGTAATATTTACTTCCTTCATTCTTATGTTCACCTTTCCATATGCCTCACTTTCACCATCAGCAAACTCTTCTTGAAGATTTGCAACAACTTCTCTGATAATGCTGGCTGCAAATGGTTTGGCCATAGTCACAGATGACCACATATCTAGTTCCTTGATCAGACTGACTATCTCCTTAGCTACATACTTATCAGCCTCCAGCACACGTTGAACAACAATCTTCCTCTTTTGCACTATTTTCCATTTTTCTGCATTTGTCTTTGACACAGACCAAACTCCTCTTACGACAACTCCTGTCTCAAAATGAACTTTCTTCCCCTTTGCTTTAGCCATCCTCGCAACAGAACTTGTTTCAGCTTTCTTGGTAGCAGGTGGTGCAGTCTGCTTTTGATTAGCCGCTTCATTCTCAACAAGCTTCTCTGCAGGAGCAGGAGCAGGAACCTTTCTCTTCTTTGACACAATCTTTTCAGGTGGTGAAGCATTCCGTTCAGCAACTTGTTTCACCACAGATTTCTTTGTCTTAGCAGGAGACTTTGGCTTGTTCACACGTTCCTTACCAACGGGTACCTCCTCTGGCACATCAACCCCTTTCTCAGAAGATTTTTCAGCTTTTTCTTCTGACACATATGCTTGCTCGTTCATCTCTCAGCATCTTCATGTGATTTGTCTGCCGTACGAGCTTCACTTTTCTTAGTAGTAACTTTTGAAATCCCATCTTCTTCAACATGTTTATCAACAACATCAAATAGATCTTAGATAGAGTTATCCTCCTTGCTTGACTCATGAACTGAAGGTTCTTCTTCCTCATTGTTTAGTACTCCTCCTTCTTTTTTCTATTCCTTTTGTGGGTTTAGTCATGCTCTCTGTAGAAGACTCAGCCTGCTCCTCTGCATCAGAACCATCATCTTCTTCTGGTTCTTCCTCATCAGTACTTTCAGCAGAAGCCTCACTCTGCTTTTCTTCACTAACCTCCTCCTCTTTAGAATTACTAACTTCTTTATCAGCCACTTCTACATTCTTTTGAAGCTTTTTCTTTAGAGACTGTACCCTTCTTCTTTTGATCAGCTTGGACACTTCATCATGCTGCTCTACAGCTACCTTCCCAGCAACATCATCTTCATCATCTTTTTCACCAGACCCTTCTTCATTTGATTCAGAGACCACCGCCCTCCGTTTCACAACCCTAAACTTTTCTATTACGGGAGTTTTCTGATGAGTAACCATCTTTACTAGGGCTAAGCATTGTTCGGTAAATTCCGAATTTACCGATTTAATTTACCGAACCGAGTCAATTTGGTTTGGTAAAATTGGTAAATTACCGATCGGTAAAACGGTAAAATTTGGTCGGTAATCGGAATGAATTTTTTGATTCGGTAATTTACCGAATTTACCAAATAAGAATTTTTTTATTATTTAAAAATAATATTTATTAAAAAAATTAAATGACATATTATTTAAACTTCAATTTTAAGCTTCAATTTTTGGACACTTTTGAGATATAATTGTGTACATTATAATTTTGAATTATTCTTGTGTTTTATTGTTGTTAGATGATTAACTATTATTTTTGAATAATTTTAAAATTAGGAGAAAAATTATTAAAAAAATAATTCGGTAAATTTACCGACTTTACCGTTTTACTAAAATGTCGGTAAAACGGTAAATTCGGTTCGGTAATCGGAATAAAAAATTTAAGTCGGTAAATTCGGTAACGGTAAATTCGGTAATTTACCGAATGCTCAGCCCTGATCTTTACCCTAGCACCCTTCACCATAGGAGAACTCTCCCCCCTGCACCGTAGTCACAGCCTTCGGCTTTTCTACAACCACTTTCGAACCCTCCATAGACACACCGGGCACACTAGGACTACTCGCATTAATAGATTTCGAAATTTTAGCGATTACCTTTTGTGCCGTCTTCTTTACTGGTTCCTTGACCAAAGTGGGTTTTGAAGCAGTCGGCTTCTTAGGGCTTTGTTCTGGAACAGATTTGGGAATCTACTTTTTTTGCTAGGACGACAGTTTCTGTCTCCTTCACTGGCTTTCTAGACATAGTCTTCTCAGGAACTGACGCTTTCTTCGCAACAATAGCTTTAGATTTCTCCGGGACAGACACCTTCTCTACGGCAGTAGATTTTGATTTTGCCATTGCTGCTTTATCGCTCGTCGGTTTAGGGTTTCCTTTGACAATCTTTGTCTTTTCAACTTCCTCAGATGTTGTTTTAGTTGTCGCTACTTTAGACACCTTATTCTTCCCCATGTCCACCATTGATGAACTTCTTCAAGCTACATCTATGGTTTCATCGGGAAAGAAAGAGCGAGACACGAACAGTTGATTTGAAGTTAATTTGATTTTGGAAACTTAACATGTTTTGGCATGCCATATATCTTCTCGAGTCTCCACATGCTGCCACATCACTTCAAGCCGTTTAAAAATATTTGAATATCTTTGGTAGTCCAATCGTTTCTTCTCGCACCAGTATTTGAAATCTTCCACGTCAGCTCTTAACATATCTCGTTCTAGCTCTGGTAGACCAACTTGTACTGGAACAACTTAGTTGTCAATGACACAAAGACTCAGTGAGGATCTAAGTGTCTCGAGCTGAAGGTTGTCCAAGAGTTTGGTGAAGATTTCTGCTGGATGCTCTCGAATACTGTGATGCCTGATATCGATATGCTTTGTTCTGGAGTGTTAAACAAGATTCTTAGGTATGGTTATTGCGCTCATGTAGTAGAGTGTCATCACATCTTGTTCTACTCCGTATTCTTCCAGCATCTGCTTCATCCACAACATCTGGGTGTAACAACTTCCAGCATCTGACCTTACGTGTTTGACAAAAAACTGCGCAGTGTTTACTCCCCCTCGAACATAGCCATGGTTGAGACATTCACACCATGCTCTGGGTGCCTTTTTGGGCTTGACAGTGGACATAAAACATGTATAACAAGCCGATTCTCGAAAGTTTACTTGTTTACCTCGAGTCTTCATGCCTTTAGTTTTGCTTATCATGCATGTTGTTTCAGCAATGGGTCGACCAAGATTCAACAAGTAACAGTTGTTCGAGGCTCTTCTTCAAGTGAGAACTGGTTCATTCTTGATGTTCAGCACAACACACTCATCATGCGTGAACTGAACATGATGCTCTCCGTCGCACAACTGGCTTGTGCTCTTTAGATTTGCCTGCAGTCCTTTGACAAGAAGGACTTCATTCAATCTGGGTAGGCCTGGAACATTCAAAGTTCCTCTTCCAAGCACTCTGCCTTCTACTCCATCTCCAAACGTCACAGGTTTTCCTTTAAACTCCTCTACCTTGGTCGAAAACTCAGGATTGCAAGTCATGTGTCTAGAACAATCACTGTCAAAGTACCATCTTTCCTTCTCTAGATGACTAGTGGAACTGAAAGCAACATGACAAACCTCGCTCCTTTGCTTAACTCTCCAGACTTGCTTCATGGGAGGTTTCGGCACTTGATCCATCTTTCTGAGAAACTTGTGGAATTCCTGACATCTTGGCTTGATGTGTCCCACTCGGTTGCAGTAAAAGCACCTTCATCTGTCTTGCTTTCTTGAGGGATTCCAGGTTGCTTTTCTACGCGGGTGATGTTTAGCTTGTACAATGTACGATCGTGGCTCAGCTTTCACAAACGTTATCTTTCCAGAGCCAGATGCACCAGTGAACCCTAGCCCTTTGTAACCGCCACTTGTCCTTTGAGCTCCCAGGATAGAGTCTAGATCTTTTGTTCTAGAATTGAGCATCTTGACATACTTCTTCAGGTTGTTCAGTGAACCCTAGCCATTTTCCTCCACCTCCCTTCAGTGAGTAATATCTCTGTGAGTGCTGATTGAAATGAATGCATCAGCCCTCCTTATATAGTGCGGTAGAAACCCTAAAGTATCTATGTTTCCTATCTTCAATCGCATATCTCTTTAGGAAATCTTTCCTAAATCTTTTAGAAAACATTCCTAAATTCTTGCGCATCTCTCTTGTAGATAATCTTCAATATATCTTCAACTCCGTTTAAGAAACTTCTTCGATTATCTTCTTTAAGTGCAAGTCTTCCTAAAATCTCTCAACCGACTTCTTAGATATGCACGAGTATATTTGCGTCCACCGACACCAAGATCTACATCATATCTCCAATGTGTAGCAGCACCGACTTGCCTAATATGGATTAGGAAACTTCTGCTGCTCCAGTGTTGTTCCACGTCGGTTGTCTTTCTCTGGCCTTGAACTCTCCTTGTACAACTGCTTGAACAACTACACAAAGTTTTGCCAAATTACATGCCATAGGATCTAACAAAGAAGAATGATCGATTCAATACGTCAAGAGTTTATGATGAGATCGTCAGATTGTTCTCAACGGGGTTCCTATGATTGAGTTCGCAATTTAATCGCAGTGTAGGCTGTAGCTACAGTGCTCGGCGTTCTAAAATTTGTCAATCTATTTTTTATTTTACCTTGGATTGAAAAAATCAATAGTTTGAACTGTTAGTTGGAAAAGACAGATAGCTCGAGGCACCAATGTGTATTTTTCACTTAAAATTGAAAAGAGATTTTGTTGGTGGTACATGTTATTATTTTCAATATTTAAATTTGAATAAAATGTGTCAACAGGGACGGTGATCTATTGGTTAAGAAATCCATATTAAGATGGTTGTATCCTTACATCCTGGATTCGAATTCCGAAACCATCATCTTTCTTTCTTACTTTTTCTTTTCGTATGAAATTCAGCCAGCTGTACATGCTTTAATAAGTTTACTAAAATTAAATACAAATAAAGGTTGTGGAGAAAAAGTTGGTGTAATGAGACTTTTCTAGTGGGAAGGGTAAGGACGTAAGGTTTTTGCAGCATCCATCAGCTTTTCAGTGTTTTATATACTGTAGTTGAAAACTAATTTGGCATTCATAATTTTGACTACTCTGATTGTAAGTTTTGGATTCCCCACCGTCAATCAATTAAATACATTTTCTGTGTTTATATACTTTTAATTCTTTTATAAAATTTATCTTATGATACATATCATCAGAGTTAATATCAGGTATAAAGTTGATTTTTGATACAAAATATAAAATTCATGAAAATTATTTTATAATTCGTCGCTTTTCGAACTGAAAAATGAAAAAGACGACATAGTTTGTCAGTTTCATTTTATAATTCGTCACCAAAGAAAATGCACCAAAAATCAAGATTTAATTTCATATATTCAAATCACAACATCAAGGACTATAATTAATTTATATTTGTACTAAAAAAGCAACTTTATACCTGATCATTTTCCTACATCATCATATTATTATGAATGTAAATTATTTTGTTAGACAGGATATAACTCCAGAGATGTGAGCTACTGTGGATCATATTTTTTCCACCAATAATTGAGTTTCACGTTCGAATCATCTTATATAGTTTTAGTTCAATTTGTTTTATGCTTAACACTGTCACATTAAAATTTAATGTTGAATTCAATTCAATTAATTGAATTTGCTGACCTCAATGTCTTCATTTGGGGATTGGAAGGACTTTATGACATCATATAGTCGTATTGAATTTTTGGACAAGTGTGTGCACGGAAGTCATAGATGCACAACAAAGGTGTCAATTCTACATTGATAGTGTGTGTCTACTTATGAAAGATGTCTTTAATGCTCATGAGGGCTGCTTTGGCATTTACATCTATCCAAAAGTATTACTAAAAGGGACAATGAGCTTAAAGCTAAGGTGGCTTTGAGATATTTGAATGGCAATCACCTCAACTTTTTGTTTGTTTCCCAAGCAACTTCACCAAACTTTTATAGGCTTTATGGAAAAATAGGATAAGGTCGATTTAAACTCAGCTAAACTAAAGTGAAATGAAATGAATTAAATTGTCGATCCAATTTGATCTATTTTAATATGAATGCGGCTTAAACCTTGATTTTTCGGCTAATGTTCCAACCCCACTCGTCATGCATGGGCAGCGCATCAAATGTTGATGAATAATGAATAACTTGTCAAGAATAAATTGTAGTGTAGAGTTAGACGAATCTAATCATCGTTCATATTCGAATGGAAATAATTGTATGTCCAATGCAGCATGTGAAGCTCTCACCATTAGCATTTTGACTTAAGATGAATAGAAAATATATTAACATGAGTCTGCGGCTAACTTAAATCCAAAAGCATGTTCCAAATCGGTTGAGAATCAATTAAATGTAACAGGTGATGCGATGCACGATAGGCGGATTTCACTTCCACTACAAGAAAACATGGTATAAGCTACGACTTAAATTCAACGGAATTTATTTTGTTAATAATATATATATAACCTTCAAATTTTGGTGGTAAATAAATCCGTTGATATTTATGTGATATAAGTTACAAATTCACCTTGACGGAATAAATTTTGTTGAAAATGTATACCTAAAACCTTCGAACTTTTGTAGGAAATAAATCCGTTGCTATTTATGTGTTATAAGCTACAAATTAAACTCGACGGAATATATTTTGTTGATAATATAAATATAAAACCTTCAAATTTTGGTGATAAATAAATCCGTTGATATTTATGTGTTATAAGTTACAAATTCACCTTGACGGAATAAATTTTGTTGATAATATATACATAAAACCTTCAAACTTTTGTAGGAAATAAATCCGTTGATATTTATGTGTTATAAGCTACAAATTAAACTCGACGGAATATATTTTGTTGATAATATTAATATAAAACCTTCAAATTTTTGTGGTAAATAAATCCGTTGATATTTATGTGTTATAAGTTACAAATTCACCTTGACGGAATAAATTTTGTTGATAATATATACATAAAACCTTCAAACTTTTGTAGGAAATAAATCCGTTGATATTTATGTGTTATAAGCTACAAATCAAACTCGACAGAATATATTTTGTTGATAATATAAATATAAAACCATCGAATTTCGGTTGGAAATAAATCTGTTGATATTCATGTGTTATAAGTTACAAATGAAACTTGACGGAATATATTTTGTTGATAATATATATATATATATATAATCGTCGAACTTTTGTAGGGAATAAATCCGTTGATGTTTATGTTTTATAAGCGACGAATTAATCCCGACTAAATATATTTTGTTGATAATATATATGTATAACCTTCGAATTTTTGTTCGAAATAAATCTGTTGATATTCATGTGTTATAAGTTACAAATGAAACTTGACGGAATATATTTTGTTGATAATTTATATATATATAACCTTCTAATTTTTGTAGGAAATAAATCCGTTGATATTCATGTATTATAAGTTACAAATTATACTTGATGGAAAATAAGTTGTTGATAATGTATATATAAAATCTTCAAACGTTTGTAGTAAATAAATCCATTGATATTTATATGCTTATTATGATAATGTTATTTCAAATGATAGGTTATATTTGTGTTATAATGATGCAGCCACACCAGGTTTTACACCCTCCGCATCAGGCCTGCAGGCCGTACACCCCAACCATGGGACATCACCGGGCTTCAGCCCTACCTCGTAAGGTTTTACGGACACCCTAGCCCCTCGCAGTAATAATTTGACAATTATTACTGCAGGTTGTTGGCGGTGGGAATTGAACCCGAGCCACCCTTTAACAATGGTGTGTTTGCAACATTGTTACCAATTGAGCTGCAGCCCAATTGGTAACAATGTTGCAAACACACCATTGTTAAAGGGTGGCTCGGGTTCAATTCCCACCGCCAACAACCTGCAGTAATAATTGTCAAATTATTACTGCGAGGGGCTAGGGTGTCCGTAAAACCTTACGAGGTAGGGCTGAAGCCCGGTGATGTCCCATGGTTGGGGTGTACGGCCTGCAGGCCTGATGCGGAGGGTGTAAAACCTGGTGTGGCTGCATCATATAATTTACACGTATTCCACGTGAAATACATGTTTATAGGTTTTATATTTTAAATTATTTTTTTTATCAAATTCATACCTTCATCTCATGAGAAACCAAAAAAATACACGGGAAATACATGTGTGTAGGTTTGTATATTTTAAATTATTTTTTTATCAAAATAAATAAATAAACTCATACCTTCAGATTAAACAAATCGTTTGATAATATGAGAAACCGACAAAATACAAATTAAACAAATCGTTTGATAATATGAGAAACCGACAAAATACAAATTAAACAAATCAGATTTCCTTTTTTTTGTTTCTATTTTTACTTTGTTGTCGGGACATTCACAAGAGACGAGTCGAGACGAGCGACTATAATTGATTTGGAGCGCCTGCGATATCTTGATGGACGACGGCTCGAGCTTCTGTTTGTATTGATCGATTTGTACTGCCAACATCAATCGACGCACATAGCTGAATTGAAACAGCCACTACTAATTTTGCAAATAATTCCGTCGTAAATTTCCGTCGCTTCTTCGTCGACAAACAAACTGACGAAAAAACACCCGTTATATTTCCATTTTAATTCCGTCATCAACTGAAAACCGCTGATATTCCAGCAAAATACCGTCAATATAATTCCGTCACACTTCCGTCATTGTTTCGGCAATGAGAATTTTCAACATTTCCGTCTGTTGACCGTCCGTTACCCGTCAAAGATCTTTCGTCAAATGTCCGTTAATATTTAGTCGAACAAACATTTTCAAAGTTTCCGTCATTTATACGTCTATTTGCCGTCAATATTGATCCGTCCAATTTCCGTCATTTTTCCGTTGGCAAAAAATATTCAATGCCTTAGTCAGTTGTCCGGCATTGTTCCGTGTCTTTCAACAGCGCTTTTGTATGAAAGGCGCTGTCGTACATATTAAACAACTATTCTTCTATCTGATGGAAATGTCATGGAAAAATAACGGAAAATTAGATTTGCTTTTGCCTATATAAAAGAACTCTTTACATCATTGAACCCACATTGTTCATGCCTGAGATGTGTTTCTTTTCATTTTGAATCATACAAATTTTGCAAGATGATGTTGAAGAATTTCATGGTTAATGGTGTGCAAGATGATTTTGAAGAATTTCATGGTTCTGAAATGTGTTTCTTTACTTGAAATGGGGTGTAAGATGATTCTGAAGAATTTCATGGTTCTGAGATGTGTTTCTTCTAAGAAACTCATTTCATTACAGAGGCATGAAATTCTTTGGAATCATCTTCATCCCATTTGAAGTATATGTTTCAATTTTCCGTCATATTTCTGTCATTACTCCGTTACAATGTACCCTTTAATTACAGACCGTTGCTGAACTGCCGTCAATATAACATGTTATTTCCGTCAAAAAAGGACGGAAAATGGATGGAAATAGGATGAAATAATTATACAATTTAATTTCAATGTTGCGCTACATATATATGAGAACTCTGTAAATCATTCATCCCACCACATTCATTAACAACATACTTCCTTCCAATCCACATGTCTCCTTCATTTGACCGTGTGAGCTTACCTGATAATGCACGTGGATTTGCTCGTAGAGATCACGTTATACCTATTGGCAGACATCAGTAACACAACTTACTATTGTTATAAACATATTGTCTGTTTTGATAAATGCGGCCGTTATGTAATCCCCACTTTTGTAACAGTTTCTTCCCATTCGAGGTTCATCGAAGGATTGCTCAAGAATGCATCTTAAAATGTTGGGACTCAACGTGGGCATCGTGGACCATGATCCCACCAAGCAGCAAGGAAATTTGGTTTGAGGAGTTTCAGGTACAAAGCGGTAACTCAGTAAATGTTTTACTTTCATTCGGGTGACAAACGTTAACGGATCTTACAAATGCTTTGCTTGTAGCGTATAGTTACCTGGGATGCACAGTATGACAGTCGCATTCGGAGTAATTTTATGAGGAGATGCAAATTGATATTCGATGATCATCGTACGATGCGAAGGACAGGAAGAAATTCACTTTTGTCGTTGTCAATCAACCCTTAGATTGCAGAATGTTGGACTGGTCAACAATGTTGTTATAAATTCAATTTTGTATTCCATGAATGAATTAAATAATATATAGTGCTTTCGTAACGCAAATTGACGGTTAAATATAATGTTGTATTCCATGGTAAATATAATGTTTTTATTTAAAAAATTGTATTTGAAATCATTTGTCTAACGCAAATTGATATACAAAAATTATATTTAAAAATTCATTTTAATACATAATCGCTGTTGTATAGGATTTCTTTTTTGCAGTTTTTTAAAAGGTTTTTTAGTAATTTAAAGGCATTTACACGGACAACGGCGTTTATGTCAAATGCGCTCTTGTATGGACACTTACAACAGCGCTTTAATAGATAAGCGCTGTCGAATAGTATATTGCAATAGCGTTTTATTTTAAGCGCTGTCTTACGACTGAATATACATTGCTTACATAAACACGCATAAATATTTATACAATTTATGTGCTTAACTTTTTTTTTTGATTAAATTTATCTGCTTAATTCAAGTGTATTTGGTTGACACGTCCATGCCACAACAATGCGTGACGTGTCTAACTGTTGTAATAATCTGATAAAACACGATTTCGAAAAATAAACAACATGTTTACATCGACCTGTTTCAATTCATAAATGTCGACCAATAATGTACATTTTATAATCATTCAAGTTTATACATTATGATACGTTTGTCGTATGTAAGCAATCAAACCATCGGCAAAGTGTTCCCGCATATCATCGAGCACTGCGTCATCATATGGAGCTAGCCCTTTCGGAAAACACTATAAAAAACAAAATTACAAAGATTGTTAATTATCTCACTTAATTGTTACTGCTTAATTAAAGATCGATGTACACCTACTTGTCTGATGTTATCCTCAAACGTTCCATTTGTGTCTTGGACGAACTTGATTATGTCCTTAATATATTGCAGGACATAGAAGGCACACAGTTCAGTGTCCGGGGGCTGATGCGGGCACTGAAATAAGACTGAATTTATAATGCACGAAAATATGAAAGGAATGAAATATTCACTGCCTGTATAACATTTGCTATATGTTAAGCAAATACCGTCACAGTCTTCCATTCTACTTCGCCACCTGACGGGTTGTTGAAGCAGAGACTCATGCTCCTGTAACAATAAGGTAATTTTTACATACGAATTTTTGACTTTGGCCATGTTATAATGATAACTAAATTGCACTACCATATTACTTACGTGTTAACAAAATTCACTGCATCAGCCCTCGGTAACTTGTCCAGTGAATCGAGCCAAAGGGCCACTCGCTTCTTTGGGAATAGGACAACTAACATCCAATGATACCTAACATAGATTTTGGATGAACATTGTAGATTAGTGAAAAAGCCACCACATTGATCATGGTCCAAAAAAGATGTGGATAAATATCAACTCACTCTACGACATCTATGTAGGGAAGGAAGTAGCAAAAATTATGCTCATAGTCGGGCATTCTCAATCTGTCCTGGAAGAAGCCCACCCTGACATCGAATGGCTCTGACGGAGTCATATAACTCGGTCTGAAGAATCCAAACCGTATGCCCGGTTGTATCGTATCGTGGATGAATCTGCTTGCATTTCCTTTAATTAGGTCAATTCTTATAAACTTTAGAAATCATTGTACAATGCGTACGTGTACTTACCTAATGTACACTTCTGCTGATGCGGCACCCAAAGCTTGTAAGAGGGTGAACTCAGTAATGCAACTAGCATTCAAAATAGCGAAGCAATCCTCACCAAACACTTTGCTACTGATGTACACCGAATATGTGGTTGACTTGCCCATCGTGGTGGTAGCGTGTTCGTGCAGAAAGCGGCATTGCATTTTCATTCTGCTAATCAATTCGTTGTCGAAACTGGAGCTTAGCATTTGGAAATATCGCGCCTCATCATACCCCTGTTGAAAATGAATATTGTCGTTCGACTGAGTATATATGACAAAGTGATAGGTGTTTATTTTGGAATACGTGAATATATGTATTTACCTTTTCATCAATGCGTATTAGAGATTTCGGCCACCCCACGAAACGACCCAATGCATCGGATACTTTGGCCATATCCCCAAACTTCTTTGGCAGCTCCCTCCATCCTTCCATCGCTACGTCTACCATCACCTTCACCATATCATCATCCAACTCTTGATATTGCACGATTCGGCCTTCCATCACTTTGCCAAGTGCCACGATAACCAAACCCCCATCCATACCGTCATCCACGTGTATTAAGCATTTCTTCCCAACCTTACGGGAAAAAAACAACAAACATATTGACATTCTGCATGAACATCTTACACCTTAATTTGTTACTTGTTAAACTACTGCATGATACCTCAGGTATATCTCCGAATGGGTCTGGATCGGCACCACCATCATGGGTCTGAAGCGCCAGCGCGTGCGATGTAACTGTGGATCGTGTTGATGAATATGAAGACGACTGCTTCCCGAATACATCCTTCCAACCCACAAAACTACCGACTCCACGTGTGCGTCCAGGGTACTCATCCTTCCCTGTTGCCTCCGTCAATACGTCTTGGCGACCCTGGGACGTAAATAATCCATCCCGCACCTCCTCTTCTAATTTTGACTGTTATCAATCATTTTACGTCAATCACAATCACAAATGAGTCATGAATGTTTTGAACGACTTTGCTATGTAAAATTAACTTACAATTTTTTCCGCAACCTCCCTCATTGACTCGTTCACGTACTGGTTATTCTTTCGGATGTGACCCTTCAGCCATACCTCATGCCTCTCAACGTGGATTACAGGCTCATCGCCAGACGATGTTAACCCCTGACGGTCCATCTCCGCTTTCTTCGATGCGATGATATCCGCTTTTGCCTTACTGTACCCTCCTCGAGACAAAGTATGCTGGAACTTGTTTGATTTTGCTCGAGCGATGCTCTTCTCCCTGATTTGTAGTGCCTCTGGAGTCGTCCGATGTTCCACGAACCTCCTCCATTGTTCCGCTGTAATGTGAGAATACTTCTCTCTTGGGTCATGTCCTTCATCGGACCCGAATATGTACCGATTTGCGAGTTCGCTCTTGAAGTTTCTCCACATAGTCGAGGCCGCTCGCATCTCCTTCTTCTTAAACTTAATAGTCCTGTCGTTCTGGGGCACATCAAAGTATCTCTACAAATGTAAACAAAACTTTGTTATTAGTTTTTAACACGCAGAAAGTATCATTTGTTATTCATTTTAAAACAAACCAGCGTCTCGTCCCACACAGACTCCCTAATCTCTTTAGGTACCAACTTCCAATGCTCGTATGTAATTGGCACCTGAGATTTAGCAGTTGTTCCTGCATACACATACTATATCAATTAATATTCCAAGGCTGATACATAACATGAAACACTTTTTATTCTTTACGTAAACTGATACATAACATATCAATGTCATTACCGATAAATGTTCTGAATGATGTCCTTATTTTACCGGCAGGCATTGTACCATCTGCCTCAATCGTCACATGCTCTTTAGTCCCATCTTTATGCCGGTCTTTAAATTTATTCATAGAGGTTGGCCCCCTGTTCTTACGGTTTGACGATGAGCCTCCCTCCGTGCCACTATTGATATCCATAATCCTTCGAAAAGAAACACATAACAGAACCTACATTACATTGAAATACTAATTCCAAACGAATATTTGTACAAAATCAAAAACTAATTCCCAGCATACCGGCAGAAACACGAATATGCATTAGTAACAAAGATACTTTAAAATTTGCTTCGCACAAATTGGGTCAACAGGGTGAAACATGTAGTAATCGATTTATTCAAACACGGACAATCGAATCGCAACTAGTGTTGACGGGTTATTGCCGGACGGCAGTCGGAACCCGATACATTTACGTGAACGGGTAGATGGACAGAAGTGTAAAATGGAAGTGAATTCGACATACCCTATCGAGAGCTGAATCGTTTCATATGCTTCGGCGGGCTACGTCGGCAGCAACAATTTGAAGGCGAGGTGAATCAGATTATCCGATCGAGTGAAAATGAGGAGTCATTTTGTTGCTGAGTAAGAAAACCTACCCCAATTTTTGACAGCGTTTATTATATAAAGCGCTCTTGTATCCAACAATCAACAGCGTTTTTAAGGAAAGCGCTGTGGAATGACCGTAAATAATAACGCTGTAATTTTTCATTTTTGAATTTTTTTAAAAGGTGACTAGTAATTTAAAGGCGCATTTACACGGACAACGGCGTTTATGTCAAATGCGCTCTTGTATGGACACTTACAACAGCGCTTTAATACATAAAAACGCTGTTGTATTTTTATCTGTATTTAAATTGCTTCAGCTATGTTTTGGTAATATAAATTAGACATTTATACGCCTAACGGCGTTTATTTTACATGCGAATCTTGTATGGAAATTACAACAGCGTTTTTTTTATAACGCGCTGTTGTAAAATATATTACCACAGCGTTTTTATATAAAAACGCTGTTGTAAGATATCTTACAACAGCGCGTTATAAAAAAAACGCTGTTGTAATTTCCATACAAGATTCGCATGTATAATAAACGCCGTTGTAATTTCCATATTTGAAGTTTTGGAAAATGAGTTTTTTTTTTTTAATAAGAGAGCTGGCGTTGTCTAACTTAAACCTTTACACGTATTTAGAAATAGTAGCTGAAATAGGACGGAATTAGACATCGACCACTCTATAAATAAACGTTGTACTAGCACGCCTTTAACATTTAATTACTCCCTATACAATTTCATATAATGAGTTCGAATTCCGCAGTTGAACGTTTTTTCGCTGAGATGTCTGGAGACGAATCAAGCGGCAGCGAAGAATATGAGTGTTCCGCTCAAGACTTTATATACCCGTGTGACAATGGCTCGAAATGTTTAGGCGAGCATAGCTTCAGTCGGGAAAAATATAGACATGACGAAGCCAATAGTATACAAAGTATTTCGTCCAAGCCAATCCAATGTGAAGGCGATCAAGAAGTTGACCAGCCATCTCCCCGTGTGTCACCCGGAAATTAAGGTTCGCAACCGCGTTGAGGTTATGAAATTGGCGTCGCTAATCTCATATGAAATAATCACTTGTCCGTTGTTAGTGATGTTGAACGTATGTAATAAAGTTAACTTATAAAGTCTTGTAGTTGTTTAATTACAATAACGAGCTTTTTCGTGTATCAATGTTGTAATGTGATATATTCTTATATTTCAAAATAAGTTCCAATATTTGGCGCACGTGTAGTTTGTATGGTTTTTAATGTTATTAGACTATTTTTCAGCGAATTAAATGTTCTATTACATTTTCAAAAAATTTAGTCCGTTTTATTTTTTATTCAATATTATACATACATTTGTGAATTAAAAATAGCCTTCACATATATTCCATGCACATTCCGTTCCATTACCACATTAATGACGGAACTATAACGTATACTTGACGCTTTTGTTATAAAGGTTCGGGAAACATGCGTTGCTAATTCGTCTGATTTCCGTCACTTTGTGACGGAATCCAGCTGCTGTGTTGACGGTATATGGGCTTCTAACTTGGTGACGCAATATAGCTGCTGTGTCGACGGTTAAAGTCTTGTAGACCTACACAAACATACCTTATATTTTCTATAAATAGATACATTTGCAACACACCGATTTTTATATTGTACCTTAGGATCCGCTGTTTCAGTTTCACCAACTGTTTGGTTTTGTTATATTGCTTCGACATTTTCCTTTTAAAGATCTCTTTGGATTTCTTGTGTATGTCAGTCAACGACACTAAATTTGGTTGTATTCCATGATGAAGTCCGATCTGTTCTCCTCCGTCTTTTTCAGAATTATTCGCTCATCGTGTGAGACAAATTCTGCAAAAGCCTGATGAGAACAGACACTAGCTTGTCATGAAACACAATAATATCGTTGACTGATATGCACAATGAATCCGATAAGATCTTAAAAAGAATAATCATATTTTCCGTCTTCATTCCGTCAACTTACCGACATATGCATATCTAACATACAACAGCGCTTATAATAATAAGCGCTCTTGTTTACTTAAAATATAACAGCGCTTATTCACTAAAGCGCTGTGTTTTGATTCCGTACAACGGCGGTTATGATATTAAACGCTGTCAATCGCTAGATTTGAATAAATAAGTTTACCAAATAAATATTTACCCGTTGTTATGGAACGTGGATATTTCGTTGTTTAACCGTCAATATGTGACGGATTGGTCCCGCATTTTTGAAGGAAAATTACCATCAAAATTCCTTTACCCTTCCGTCACTAAGTTTTAATAGTATCCAAATAAAATATATAATAAGGCAATTGACTTACGTATTCAACACAGCTATTTGCAACCTCACCAAAAAAATTTGGCTAAATATTTTCACGATGGCTTGTTTTGGAATATCCAATCAGTTAAGCGTTGGGCAAGTTTCGATCGACCTCACTTGCTGATAAGTGCTTCAACCCAGTCACGACGTGAGGTATTCTATTTCAGTTTCCATTAAAAGAAATTATACCGACTATACGTAGAAATGTCTTATTTATATCACGAAAGGAAGTGGATGTACGAATCAAGTACTCACGGAGAGGCATACTCTAATGACTCTTTCATCGCCGGAGTCAATAATTTTATTGAGACAGCTGTGGCAAAGGGTTTTCTCGCAAGCGACAACACAATCCGCTGTCCATGTACGAAATGCAAAAACCGTCGATTCATCAATCTAAGGATGATGGAGGCACATTTGTACAAGTATGGTTTCACACCAAACTACTTCAATTGGACCCTACACGGAGAAGATCTAGTTGAAATGGAGTATGTGAATTCGTACCCAATCATGCCTCAACCAATCACAGTTGACCCCGTTCTTAATTCGGATGCCGAACATTCTACTCATGATCATGAGGCCTTCACAGATAACGTTCATGAATATGCCAGTGATGTAGATATTCCAGAGTCATCCGACTTTTGTGAACATCAAACCGAGAATTTTGAAGCAAATAGATTCTTCAATATCCTTAATTCATGTTCAGACCCAGCTTACGAAGGATGCACTACAGATACAGAACTTTCGATTAACATGAAAATGCTGGCAACAAAAGCTAACTATGGGCTATCTGAAGGCGCATTTAACGCCGTATGTGACACCATGAAAAATCTAATTGGGGGTGAGAACAATATCCCTTCGTCTTTCAAACAAGCGAAGAAACTCGTAGCTGATCTCGGAATGGGATACCAAAGGATTGACGTTTGTGTGGGAGGGTGTATGATTTACTATGGTTGTGATGAAAGTATGATCGTTTGTCGTTTCTGCTCGAAACCTAGATATCATCGTCCAAGGCGCGCAGAAAGTTCGTCATCCTACCAACGGCAGGCGATATGCCAAATGTTTTACTTGCCCATTATACCGCGTCTACAAAGACTTTATTTATCGCAAACTCTCGTGGCAGAAATGTGCTGGCACGCTACACCCAGAGCAGACGTATATCGCATGGTTTACCCTTCGGACGGGGAATCTTGGAAGCATTTTGATCGATGCCATCCAGACTTTGCAGCAGATGCACGTAATGTAAGACTGGGATTATGCACAGATGGATTTAATCCATGGGGTATGTCAAGTAAACAGTACTCAGTGCTAAGTAACGTAAGTGAGGCGAAATATGGACGGCAGTCTTATTGATGGAAGTGAAGCGGAATAATGACGGAAAATATTCTTAATGGAATATGGACGGAATTAGGATGGAAATTTAGAAAGGCGTAACGTTGACGGAATATATACGCAGCAAATTGCCGACGGAAATGTGTTGGAATATAGACGGCACAGAATATACCGAAAATTAGACGGTTTTTTAACGGCTTATTTCAACGGACGAATGACGGAAACAAAACGGAAATATCTTAAACGAAATTATGCCGGACTGTCGACGGTACAGACCCGAAAGATAACAACGAAATGTCGACGGAATTATTTTTCCGTCGGGAAAATTTCCGTCACCATTTTTATTGAAGGAAAGTTGACGGTATTTTAACTTTTTCCGTCAACATTCCGCCACCCTTCCGGCTTTTTTTGATGTCGGAAAATTCAGCCAAATTAGTAGTGAGCGACCTAAATCGCCGAGAGGTACAGAAGGAAATAGAGGCTCGTCAAAATTGTCAGATTGCAGCATCTTTATTCGTCTTCTGTCGCAGCCAACGTCTTTGTGATCGCAGCTCACAGTTGCACATCGAGAGCTGCACCCGGTAACGAATTCAGAAGGGTCAAGGTCTTGCCGTTTGGACATCAAAAACTATTCGCTAAAGAAGTCATCTAAGGTTAGACAATGAATCAATTTCATCTTTCTCAACTAGTTTCTTGCACTAGAGTAACATCACTAAAGGTTATGCCTTCTATTTATTTGCTTGTTTATTGTTCCTTGCCTGATGGATCAGCTTCGTTGTTGAAAATTTAAATTAATTTTTTATTTGCTTTTAATCACCGGTTTCAGATGCTAACTGAACTGATTGGTAGCGTTAGAATTGGATTTAACAATTTAATTTAGTGTTGGCTTGGTCGATTGACTGAGGCTGCCTTATGGTTGGCACATGTTTGAATATGTCTGAAATGAATATGATTTGTAGATGTCCGCAGATCGAAGCTGGATGTATAATAGGCTCATTCCTAAAGGTACAACGATAACATATGCGTTCAGGATGGGGGTGGCTGAGTTTCTAAAATTTGACGCGAATGACAAATCGATGGATTCGAATAATATGATTAGATGTCCTTGTCCTAAGTGTAAGAACTTGAACTGGAAAGCTCTTGATGATGTCAAATATGATTTATTCCGATATGGATTTTTAGAGGGCTATCATGTATGGAATTTCCATGGTGAAGAGTATGAACAAGTAGCAGAAGAAACATATCAATATGAACATCGTGAACGGCCAGCTGGTAATGATAATATTTATTGTGCCGTTGAAATGTTGATGGATGCTGCAAGACTACCTGATATGAGTTGTTTTCAAAACTCTCAAGAAAATGGAAGAGATCAACTACCGCATGGGGATGCGTCTCGATTTTATAAGGTACTCGAAGATGCCGCCATGCCACTTCATCCGACCAATACTAAATTTACAAGACTCAGCTTCATAACAAAGCTTATCCATTTCAAAAATATGTATGGATGCTCTGAGAGAGGTTTTGATGAACTGCTTGAGCTCATTGGAAGTATACTGCCGGAAGATCATGACTGCAAGTATTTACCATGTAAATAGTTCATGGTAAGATCATGACTGCAAGTATTTACCATTAATCATGCATAGTAATTCTATGGTATTTTGCTGTTGCTATTTATTTCTGAGTAATGATTTCTTTTCTCCATTTCATTGAACTGTGCTGATAAATGACTGCAAGTATTTACCATGTAAATAGTTCATAACATACATCTATAGATTCTTTACATTCCAAACTATTTTGAAGCTAAGAAGAAGAACCATGACTGCAAATATTTACCATGACTGAATTTTAGGAGCATGAATTGTTAAGCCAGCACTAATTAAGCATGTTTTCCTATAAATAAGCATGCTTATTGTTCCATTTCATTGAACTATGCTAAGACTTCTTTCCCTCTAAATAAAGCTGCCAGTTTAGGTGATTTTTCCCTCTAAATAAAGCAAATATTATATCATGACTGTTTATACACATTTAATTTGTTTCGTATATTATTAATATTCTCATTGGCTTTATGTAGGAGCGATATAAATCGATTTTAGATGAACGACGACAAACCTCAAATGAACTAGATGAGCCTCTTGAGTGGTGGATTGAGGCTTGTGGACCAGTGAAGAAGAATCGAATTCTTGGTGAGCCACGAATTTCAGCCAATGAGTTATTGAATGATTCGTATCATGAAAATCAGAATCCAAAGTCACCAACCCAATCAACTTGTGGTTTGTGCCTTTCGGATGATGTGTTTTTCAATGCTGTCAAAAAAACATTACGAACTATTGATTCAAGTGCACTCTTCAAAGAAGCTTCAGTCTCACGTGAACAAGTACAAAGTTTAGCTGAACATGTTGTTAGCGGAGATATGTCAAATTCTGAGAATGGGATTGCGCAAGGGATAAAGGAAGAACTTATCCGACTTGTGATAACAACGATCGAGGGCATATACTCAACAATCCATCAATCAGTTAAGGTAACGTATAGATTTATGACATGCATTATGTGCATTTACATTCTTTTTTATTGAATGTTTTTTTGTATTAATATTTATCTTGTATGTTTTAGGAAAGCCAAACTAATGATCAAGCTCCTACATCAAGTTCTGCCAATGATCTTGAAGATGCAAGAAACTAGTAGAAGTATTAGGAATTTATATTTTCTATGTTTTATGCCACAGCATGATTGTTTTTAATTTAGATTGTCTTTTCTTATTCAAACGATTACATTTTTATTATTCTTTACTATATATCTATTTTCGTAATGAATCACAAAATTATTATTTGAAAATCTTTTGACAAAAATTAATAAGAAAATTTTAACGATATCGAGATAGTTACATATAAAATTCACAAAATTTTTCGTTTCTTTTAAAATTCTATTAACTATAAATAATAGTAAAAATGACGACTAAATTGTAAGAATATTTTTGTTGAAAGTAATAATAAAAGGGCACAAAGGTAACTTTACATTGCCAAACTTATTAGTAACAAATTTTAAAACCTACATGTTGTTTGTCGCTTTTAAAATAGTAATTATGACGACTAATTTGTAAGAATTTTCTGTCAAATTAATAAAAGGGCACAAAGGTAAATTACATTGCCAAACTTATTAGTAACAAACTTTAAACCTACAAGTTGTTTGTCGCTTTTAAAATTGTAATTATGACGGCTAATTTGTAAGAAATTTCTGTAAAAGTAATGAAAGGGCACAAATGTAAATTTACATTGCCAACGTTATTAGTAACAAACTTTAAAATCTACAAGTTGTCCGTCGCTTTTAAAATTGTAAAAATGACGGCTAATTCGTAAGAAATTTTTGTTGAAAATAATAAAAGGACAAAATGGTAAATTTACATAGCCAATTATAATTAACAAACATTAAAATGTACAGACTTTCCGTTGATTTTGGGCATCTCTTACTTTTTTTTAAAATGTATAATCAACGAAAATAAGTGTGACAAATGACATTATAAATCCGTCACTATTAAAATAAAAGGGTATAATAGTAAATGTAAGTTATAAATATTATTATCCACAAGCCTTATAACAAACGGATTATCTGTTGGTTTTACTGTTTTTCTTTATTGTTCCTGGTCAACTTTTGCAACGGACAATCCGTTAAAAATGACATGAAAATCAACGGATTTGATAAAATCTACGCCTTAATTACCTACGACTTTCCAACGGAAATATCCGTTGAATTTAATACCATTTTCAACGGATACAGCTTAAATACAACGGAATCTGTCGTTGATAATGAGGCTTTTTCTTGTAGTGTTCAAATGCCGATATAATATGCTAGGCATGTATAAATAGCTGCATACCATCTCGTCGAGTGATCGAATAAGATGGTGCTTGGAAAATGGGGAACTCTATGTGCTTGTCATTCTGCACAATGCTGATAGGAAGAGATGAGCTTGTCCCAGCATCTAACGTGGTTGGATACAGTGACGGTTCCAGAGATCCGCGGGAGGGGGTCCCAAATAAAAAAAATTAGGACCATCTAGTATTCGAATTCAACAAAAAAATTTTCACACATATATGTGTATATATTTGATGACTTAAGTAATTTTTTTATTGGAAAATGATGTTACAGTTAAACTCATGTAACTCAGTTGCAAAATATATAAGTGATACTAGGTTTTTAAGTATGAATAATGTGATTAACATATAGTTTCAGAAAATAAAAAAAGAAAATAATTTAAGATTTGACAAAAGTGTTTTATTAATTAACTTATCAACTTAAAATATAAACTTAATATCTTGTATTCTTGTCATCTAATTATAATTATTGAGTTAAATCACTTATTTTCATAAGAATGGAGCTAATTCAATCATATTATAGAAATAAGGGGTGTTGTTGTAATTTTTGAAACTTTAATGATCTATTTGAAAGACTAAATTCTATCACTATTCATCATCTTCTCAACCAAACCCTAAAATCAATATACAGATTTTCTCCATGGATATCTTCATAAACCTACCATATTACTTGTAAAAATTTATATGACCCCTAGAACCGTCCCTGGTTGGATATATAACTGCTCATCGCCTTTTTAAAGAGTTAGTACAGTTCCACCAGCCTCAGTTTTTGTTGTTTCAAAAAACTATAACCACTAGACCACTAGCCGTTCCGTGTTTCCATTGCAAGTTGACTGTTTAGTGGAACAGAGAAGTGTATACGATCGCAATCGCCTTCAGGGGCCCTGAAGCCCTCTTATTGCACGTAGATCAAACTGCGACAATAAAGAAAAAGGGCAGTGTCAAGATAGCGTAGATGGCTACTTTTAAGTCATAACCCTCCAGGTCTGTAGCAAGTAGATATGTAGGACAATTCTATGATATCAGATTTACATATACTAGAGGTTCAGATATCGCTTCAAATGGAATCAAAGACCAGGATCGGTAATAAGGTCACTAACATGTAGAAAAGAGAAGGCAGAGGGGCGACCTACAATGCACACATAAAACAGAACTTTCAAGTCATCTTTAAGATAGCAAAATAAAGCTTCTAAGCAATATGAATAAGAGCAAGACGGTGTCTAATCGAGTAATCGTATAAATAATCCACATTGAGTATAATGGAATTTCATCAGCACATGTGAGGAGTGATCTGCCGTATCTAATTTATTAGGGACCAACCTGTTTCTTGAAATAATCCCAATCAATTGGTTGAGTATCATATTGGCATCTTCCTCATCTATTCCTGCAATTACAATGAACCATTTCAACATGCTGTAAATCCTCAAGTTTTCGAATACAAACCATCGGTGTATTTGCTTATGTATATGTACTAAACCTACACGGCTACACCTCAGGAATTTCTTGTTCAATCCTTCATGGGGTGGACTCACTCTAACATGTCCCGATCGCTTTACAGAAGGCCCTCAGTGTCCCTAAGACCCAAATGCCAAATCTTATGTAAACAAACATAGGGTTGATTGCAAGCACAATTCGGTTCTATCCATAGAATGATTAAACATAGAAGTTATTGTTTTCGGCTTTTCCAAAAAGGTTCTTAAACTTTACCTACCCCAAAACACATGCCCGTCATTTTCTACTCAACAACCACGTACTTCAAGCAAGTTCAAAAAAAATATTGTCCAATCATGGCTGGGCTGGCTACCACTTTTAAAAAAAAAAGAAGGTTAAATTCTACTATGATAGATAAGGAATAAACATTCCCAAGCCCACACCGTAAGCTACATACAGGGAGTTTGAACCGTCGACTTTCTAGTCATTCGACAAGGATTATGACCGCTACAACACAACCCTTTATGCTGGCTACCAAAGATCATCTCATCATCACAATAACCAAAAGACAAGGCCAAAGTATAAAAGCCAACTCATAAGAGAAATCATCAGGTTGTTCAATTAGATAACTCCCATAACTATGACTGTCCCCATGGCCCAAGTAAAACTAAAAAACTCACACACAATCCAAAAAACTCATTAAGTGAATCATCATATGACACCAAGCCCATTTTCATATTCAGATCATCAAGCACAAGGCACTGTACTAATCCATTATAATAACATGAAAGCTAACCCTTTTCTCACAGTCACATGTAGGGGTGTAAACGAGCCGATATACTCGCGAGCTGCTCGTGAACATGTTCGGTCAAAGTTCGGCTCGAAGTTAAACGAGCCGAGCACGAGCATAACTTTTAGGCTCGTTTAATAAACGAGCCGAGTACGAGTCGAATGGTGCTCGACTCGTGTATGTTCGTGAACAACTCGTTTAGATGCTCGATAATTACTCGGTTAAAACTCGTTTATGACTCGATTATTACTCGAGTTATTAGTCGAAACACCATCTCTCAAACACCAATCCTTCATTTCAAAAAATGCCAGAAAGCCATCTACTCAAAAAAAGAGTTGGAGTGTCTTAAGTCCCACATTGCTCACACAATAGTGAAAGATTGAATTTTCGAATAAAAGAAAACTAACCAGTTGAGTCACGAGTTGGGTTTACTTGAAGGCCGGGCAATGAACGTTTATATTAAGTTTGAGCTCCTTAGACTTTCCAAATGTTTGAGTTGAGTTCGAATTCATTTAAATTTTAATTCGAGTATTCAACGACTCGTTTAAAGCTCCATTGAAGCTCGTTAAATACTCGTTGAACTCATAAAAAGTTCGGTTTAAGCTCGTTAACTATAGCTTATTATATTAAATTAATTAATTAAAATGTTCGTTTAAAGCTCGAGCTCGGCTCGAACTCGTGAAAAATTAAACGAGCCGAGCACGAGCACATATTTTTAATGCTCGAAAATACTCGACTCGAACTCAAACTCGTCAAATTTTAAACGAGCCGAGCCGAACAACCTGATACTCGGCTCGGCTCGGCTCGTTTACACCCTACCCCCAATCTTCATCCCAAAATCATAAAGCAAGCAATCCTTACTTTAGATTGCATCCCAAGCAACACAAAGTCCCAGTCACGTGAGTGGGAAAGGCATCTACGCTCTCCCATGACAAAAGCCAAGCACACAAATAAATTCTCTGACCAAAATACCCTCGGTGATAAACACTACAAGAGATCCTCAGCAAGGGTAAATATGGAATTGGAAAAGTTAAAAACCCCCAATCTGAACCCTAGAATCAATCAAAAGATCCCAACTTTATAAAACCCCCAATTTACCTCCAAATTGCGCATCGGAAATCGCCATGGAAATTTCACCCAAACTGCTGCAGTACAAGTACCCATTCGCCGTTGCCGCCTTGATCACGACAATCACAGTCTCAATCATCCTCGTCGCGCCCAGGATACTGTCTGTGCTGGCTTACTTCTGGCCACTGCTGGCTTCGACAGCGGTGCTTGTGGCGGTCATGCTTGCGTTCAGAGGCGGAATGTCGCAGCCAGAGATCGAGATGCAGGGGACGAAGCTCGGAGAGGGGTTGATGATGGAGTACGTCGGCAGCAGCGTTGGTGGTCGTTCGCAGCATGTAGTTGAGTTTCAGAGATTGGAGTGACTTTGACTTGACCAAAGTCAAAGATGGTCAAACACCGCCTGAGGAATCTAGCTGCGATGATTGATGATGCTAATTAGACACCCGTTTGTTATCCCTGCCAAGTGTAAATTCGAAACTGTGTCTTTCGTATCTTAATACATGAATTTATCAAACTTTCTGAGAACTCACCTTGATGTAGGAGTTTGAATGACTTGTATATTTGCATTTTTTTTTTCTTCTTAAACAGTCACATTTTATTTTATTGAAAAAATGACAAATGAGATATGTGAAACTTGTTTGTCTTATTTTGAATATGTGACTATCTTGAGTTTCAAAACAGGGGGAAATGGATAAAAACTCCAAATGGCTAAAAAATCTAATAAAAGCATTTTCAAAGTTCAAACATAGCAAGACAATGCCCCAGACATCAGAGGTTTCTCTAGCTAAAGAGAATATATCAAGTAACAACATAAAGAGCCCGATTAAAGATTTGAAGTAAACATCTTTTACTGCTACGCATTTAAAAGATGTTGCGACATGCTGTCTTACAACAGGGTGTTCATAGAGTAGAGTCTAAGATTTACTGGATGTTTCAAAACGGTTTATAGCCAGTTCTCAAGCCATTCCTCCACTTGTGGCGGTTCTAATGATCTGAAACAGAGCTGTCGTGAAACAAAAAACTCAATGTCAGTTAAGAAAAAACACTCAGAGAAAACCCATGTAATGCTCAGTTTTGGTTAAAGTAATGTTTCATTTGGCCATTAGATATTGAACCATTGAGATTTTAAAATGCTTGAAGAGTCGTTTACAGACCGGCTGCCATCGATTTGAATAAAAATCTGATGCTTTTGTTAGTTTGAGGCACAAATATATCCCAGCATAATTGCATTGATCATGGAACATGGCCACAATATATATGAATATGATACGGACAAGGACATGAGAAAAATGGCATAGAGGAGAGAAAATCTTACATGATCCAATTACAACGAAGACAAAAAACCCAATCACAATAGGCCCAACTGGGTAGTCAGATCCTTTCTTGGTTGAAGTTTCAGGAACAGCTCCCCTCTTTGTGATGTTCTTCTGGAATTTTGCAATTTTCTTCTCAGCGAGGCGCTTAGAAGTTGTCTGCAAAACCCAATACGCCACTGAACATGAGAATCAATGTTTGCATTTTTATTATTATCATATTTACAACAATCTAAAGCTGAATTGAAGCCCTGTGCAACAAAATATAAGACACGTACCTCACTGACTACTAAAATGTAACAAGGGATCTACAAGACAGCATTTTAAACTAAAAGACCAAAACAATCTCAAATTTCACAAACCTTATTCAACCATGAAAGCCCTCAAAAAAGGCATCATCTTTATCAACATCACATGAAGAAGCTCCATAATATTTTTTGGACAAGATATTAAAAAAATTGGAAAAAAGATCCAAAATAAAATAAAATAAAGCCAACCAGAATCACTTAAATAGTTAATTCCATTGCAAACTGCCGATTCACAACCTAATCGACCAATCAATACTTTATCGGTTAACCCGAGATCAGGTATGAAATTAACACGAAAGTAAAACTAAAACCCATATAAAAAATCGGACCAGAATCATCGGTTAATCGATCGGATTGCATGCTACTGATCCAACAAGCCCTAACTGCAAGTCTACATCAGCAATCAAATTGCAAACCCCAACGGATCGATCAACACCTAATTCACTAATTCCAACACCATGCCACAAATTCATAACCGTAATCACACAATCGAATCTCCCTAATAGGCCTCCCAAACGGATCAAATCGATGGTAGAATTACAGATCGGGGTTGTTGGGACACTTTACCATTATGAAAGTTGTCAAGCAGAGATCTTCGGAAGATAGATCGGCGAATGTGGGTCAAGCGAAAGGCTGCAGCTTTCAACCGAGATCGACGAATTAGGTCAAACTTGGCTGAGAGTCGTGCAGAAACCAGAAAGAGATGAAGAAGATCAATGTCTGATTTAGGCTACCAATATTTTCACACACAATTTCGTAAACATATATTCCGAAAATAGAATAAAAATGTTAAAATATTCATATATGTAAAAAACGTAAATTTTCATGTCTGATAAATAACGTAATTTTTTTTTGATTGCAAATAAGGTAAATTTTTTAACAAGTGAAAATAACGTAAATGTTGTGAATACTGTCATTTAATTGGATATTGTTATAAGGGTTAAGATCACGTAGGAAGTAATATTATGGTAGGAAATAAGAATTAATCTCGTCCATTGATCTTTATTAATCAACAGTCCAGATTAGATTCAAAATCACGCTAATTATCCCGCTAATCTACGTTTAAGGGTAATTTAGTCATAATCAACTTCGGATCGACGACAGCCATGGAAGAGCGGTGTGTTTCCCAATCGATCGACGACGGCCAACTTTGGATCAATTGAACCCCTGCAGACGAGCAACTTCGAATCGATGACGGCCAACTTCCGATTTGCGTTTTGGGAGGATGATGAACAATGATCTGGGTCGCCGCGCGCCAAGCCTTTACATTACGGCCGCGCCTTTGACATTAAGTTGTTAATGTCAAGGCTTGGCGCGGCTCACTTAATGTCAAGGCATGCCGCGCGGTCATGCTATGAATAATGCTTTGAAAGCTATGAATTATGATCTATAATCCGTAGCTTTCAAATCATTATCCATAGCAATTATATACATAATCCGTAGCTTTCAAAGCATTATTCGTAACAATTATATACATAATCCGTAGCTTTCAAAGCATTATTCGTAGCACGACCACGCGACATGCCTTGACATTAAGTGAGCCGCGCCAAGCCTTGACATTAACAACTTAATGTCAACGCTAGGCGCAGCCGTAATGTAAAGGCTTGGCGCGCGGCGACCTAGATCATTGTTCATCATCTTCCCAAAACTCAAAACGTCGACTGGTGTTAATTACGAACTTGTTCCACCGGCTATACGGTCGTCGGCTGAGGAGTGGCGATCGATCGATGACGACGACGAAAGCGGAGGTAAGTTCGTTTGCAAAAAAACTCAGTCAATTATGCATCGATTCCGATTCTACCATTTAATCATAATTATTGTTTAATTAAAAACCTTATCTGTTGATTATTATAAAGCGTTGGATCTTAAATCTAATGCTGAGTTTAATTCCTATTTCTTACCAAAACACTCACTTCTTACGTGATCTTTTCCAATTGTTATAAATATCATAACTATATGGATGATTTTTACTTTTTTTTCAAGTATCAATGATGTGCCCTAATTAAGTGTTCGATTGGTTTCCAATGGTGTGCTATTTATAGGTATATTAATTGTTAGTCTTTTCACATATCAATATACTCCAAGCCCCATATAAAGGGATCATTCGTAAAGATATCAAAATGAATATCAATCATCAAGCAATAATATTTCTCTCTTAATTATATGTTCATGTTCTTCTCCATTTAAGTTACCTTCATCCACGCATACTCTTCACAACACGTTATCAATACGAATTGCTCATGTAGTGGTCCAAAACCTTTTTCCCTCTTGTCCTTTACATGATGCGATGACGGTAACATTGAGTCAATTCTTGAATAAATCTTAAATCACATAGCATTTTTTTATGGTGGGTGTTAGTGGTTAGTTTGAGTTAGTAAGGACTTGAACCTGGGCTTCTTTGCACCAGGTGAAGCGCTCCTCCACTGAGCCACTTGCTTGCGCCCTAAATCACATAGCATTTGAGAGAATCAATTTTGGTATGTTTATATCATGTATGTACAATTCAAATATATGGTTTTTGTGTTTATATATAGCATGTATGGTGAATGCTCATTTGAGGCAGGGTTGGTAGAATGAGGCAGTGAGGCACGTAGTGAGCCACTCATTGTATTGATGTGGCAGAGAATAGTGTGTTGATGTTTGCTTTTTGCGTTTTGATAGTGAGACACGTGGCGCGCTCACAAAGCACGGGGGAGGGGGGATAAATGTGTGGCTGAGATGGTGCCTCACTGCCTCATTCTAATTTGCTTGCCTCATTTGAACGCTCTTCTAGCATGTATATTATCATTTAACTAGGTTCTTTAAACTAATAACATGTTTCATCTTTTGCGTCCAGAAAATATTTTTCTTTTATGTTTATTTTCATATTCTATGTCATGGATAATTTATATGTGACTTGTTTCTCTTATGTTTAGATTATGTATATTCCCTTCTAATCATATCTTTAATTCGATTGTCATGCTTAATTTCATTTTATTCCGTTATTATTTCATTTTAGTTACTACTTGAATTTCATGCATGTTATGCTTATCATATCAAGTTGCAATATCAAATGTAACAAAGCTTGAGTTATATACTCTTTACAAATTTTGGCAATAATCATTTGGCGTAAATTCGTGATATCTGCCTTAATGACATGTATATATAAGATATTATGAAATAAGGAATCAAAAGACATCAAAAGTCATGTATTCCTTTGTCGTCATCGCCATGAGGGATCGATATGAATATTTGTCAATCAACGATCCCTAAATCTTTTGAAAGGATTTAAAGGTACGATCACCAAGAAAAAAAAGAAGATAGTGATCTACCTAAAACTTGCTTTGAAGATAGTGATCTCCCTAAACTTGCTTTGATTGGATACAATTGCATTTGGAAGATTATAAATGTGTACGTGAGTATAAATCCGGAATGTTAAGAATCATTTTTCAATTGATGTTATGCGGTAAATATATCACAAATAAAGATATGGTGAAAAATATCATTGTTGGGATCGTACTTGTTATACTTCCAAACAACCTTTTAAGTATTTTTATATTTCTTAAATTCAGTTGAATCATATACGATGATAAACCAAAATTTAATAAAGCCAATTTTTATTATTATATGGCACAATCATTTAAGTCATCCGGATTAAACAATGATGCGAAGAATCATTGAAAATTCACATTTACATTCTTTAAAGAGTAATAATATTATCTTGTCCAAAGATCTCTCCCGTGTTGCTTGTTTTCAAGAAAAATTGATCACAAGACCACATCAAGTGAAAGTTGTAATTGAATGTCAAATATTTTTAGAGCGGATTCAATGCGATATATGTGAAGTTATATCCCCAATTAGTGGACTATTTCAGTATTTTATGTTACTTATTTATGCATCAACATGTTAATTCCATTTCTTGTGAAGAGCGACTTACAATTAAATCGTTGTTATGGACAACACTTTATGAAAAGTGGATATTTTAGAAATTAATTTGTCAGATTGAATATACTACTATAACAAAATTATCCAATTTGAGCAAGTTGGCAAATTTTCGGTACATTTATTACACAATTTGGAACAAAGCCTAGGCCCATAAAGCCGACCACCTTCATTTTCTCCAGTCCCTACAATTACATAAAAAATAAAATTCTTACGTTATATATATAATTTTACTGCATTGACTTTGAAGATGGTGGACCAAAGCTGATGACGTCACTTCACCAGGTCGAGCGGTGTTTACCGCTCTTCCCTTTCCCGTACAACCGAAACAAGCTGAAAGCCGAGATCGAGGCTAGCACCACAAAGCTCAGGCTCACAAGCATCGCGCACGCCACTCCTTCGCCGACCTGGTTGCAGAACTTTCCGAACAGTTGGCATATCTCCATCCACTGTAGATTGTCCTGCCCGAACTTCGCCAGCACCGCGGACTGCGCCGCCGCCGCTACCGCAGCCGCCGTCAGGTATGCCATTATCTGCTCAATCACGAAACTTAATTTCGATTGACGCGAAATACAAAATTGAACATGAATTTTGGTTTGGAGTTGGGCGATTGAATTCGTATACACGTGACGAGCATGCATAGAGCCTTGGAAATGAGATTTTTTCTGTGTGGATTTCAGTCAGTTTAAATTCCAGCTAATTAAGTTTTGCAGAAATATTTATTATGTGCAGGATTTTTCTGTTCTGATACTAATTTATTATTTGTGATAGCTTAGCATTGATGGACACATGAAGCTAAATTAGGCTGTTTTACACATATAATTTATTAATTTTGCTGGATTTTTTTTAGGAACTGAACTAGATTCATGCTTTGGTTCTAACAGTCTGTGTCTTAGAATTGAAATTGGGTTAAGTGGTTTTGAGAAGTACTGTTTGATATGTTACCTGATCACCTGAGAAGATGACCCAAGCCAAGGGCTTGTTGAGTAGCACATTGCCCTTTAACAAGCTCACTACGCATCTTACTCCTTGTAGGAGAGAGTAGCCAGCAGCTAGACCATTAGCTATCACCAAAAATCTGCATATTGAACAGCAAACGGTTCATCAGTTTATATAAATTCTAAGGTTTTTTTGTGGTGCCGTTTTGAGTTATGATAAATGCTTACACGAGGGCTTTCATGTCTGTATACTTGGCCTTCTTTCGAACCATTAAGATCTCCTTGACCTGAGTATCTGTTGCCACCAGAACTGTTGAGAGGATACCTAAGCCACATATAACACACCTTAAAACCAGCTCTAGCAATCTCACTCTCCTGTCAATCACTTTCACTTCTGTGCCATGGTAAACTGTCACATTTCCAGGACTGATCCCAACTCCTAAGTAACTCATCTTCAGATGTCTTTACTTTAGATAAGGAAGAGAGATTATATTATAATGGAAGCCTCACAGACGCACTAGTTCTAAGTTCTACTTCTAACCCACTAACTAGTGCGATACAAAGGAAAGGTGGTGAGTCCCTTTTATAGAGCCCCACAGCTTGAATTTTAATAAATCCAACTAGAGCTGGTGATGGAGCAAGTTGGCAAAAGCTGTAAGGTCCTGCCAAATGTTCAAAGGTGTAGTACTTTAAAAAAGGGGTAGCCTTTGCAAATGCTGGTTACTGGTTCCTTGGGTAGCAGTGTAACTAGCTAAGAGACAGAGAGACACTACACCATTTTGACACTTATGCAATAAGAGATGACACGTCGTTGCAAACCACACGTTGCAAAAAGTATATAGCAACACGCGACGTCTATTGCTTATGTGTTACGTTGCGTAAGATACCTAATGCCACGCATCAAAAGCCTTCGTCGTCTCCCTCGTTGCGTAAGACCACCTAGGCAACATTTAGTTACGCAGCATACCATTTTACGTTGTTTAAGAGTATTACGCAACAACCTCCAAAGCAGCATATGAACATCCGTTGCATAAGTTACATAATGCAACATGATCTATAGTGACATATGGTGTTGCATTGCGCAAGATATCCTATGCAATGCATTTTTAAACAACACGAACACTTGCGTTGCGTTGGATATCCTATGCAACAACCGTGGTTTGTAGTGACATATTATTTTATCTATTGCAACACACGTTTCTGTTTTCGTTGCGTAAGTCTATTTTCAATTTGGGAGGTAAAATTTAGGATAGGAGGGAATGAAAATTATGCACCAAAATTTGTTTTTGGGTTTCCCGCCAGCTCTATTGCAACGTAACTACGTTGTGTCGTTGCGTTAGGCAAAAATGAATTTATGGGAGGGTAACATTTCGAAAAGGAGGGAATGAAAATTTAGTTCCAAAATTTTCATTTATGTTCCCGCCTTTATCTAATGCAACGATGTCATATATAGTCGTTGCGTAAAGTAAATATTCAATTTTGGTGGGAAATTTTGGAAGAGTTGGGTATGAAAAGTAGATGAAAAAATGAAAAATTTGGTGCCAAAATTTTCATTTTGGGTTCCCGCCAGACGTAACGCAATAGGCACTTATGCAACGCGGGGTTTCATATTGCAAAAGTGTGGGTTACAAGGGTTATGAGGGTTATGAGAGGGTTATGCAATATTATGCTATGATTTAATTGAGTGATCAAACAATACATAAGGGTTATGTGATGTTATGTTACAAGTAATTATTGTTAGATCAAACAATGCATGAGAGGGTTATGCACTATAATGACAATTGTTAGATCAAACAATGCATAAGAGCAGGGGCGGACCTACGTTGGAGGTACTGGGTGCATATGCCCCCATTGAATTTTTGTAAAGTAAAGTTTTACGTTAACTCTTAAAGAGATTTTATTTGCTTAAATTAGTTTGCCCCCATTCAAAATATATATCTGCCCCCATTGATTTGTAAATCTACCCTACTATATTAAAATTTTATAATATATACATTTTTTTGCCCCCAGTAAAAAAATTTTCTAGGTCCGCCACTACATAAGAGGGTTATGCACTATAATGACAATTGTTACATCAAACAATGCATGAGAGGGTTATGCATTATAATGACAATTGTTACCTCAAACAATGCATGTGTTAAAGGCAAGATCATCACAAATGCATAAGATGGAACATAAGAGGAGTAATGTTATGAGTTAAAGGCAATTATCACAAATGCATAAGGTGGAACATAAGAGAGTTGTTATGTTATGAGTTAGATTGATCAAATGCATAAGGTTGTTAATGCACTAATGAGAGCTAGCTTTGAATTCAAATGCATAAGATGGAATAAAAGATGTACAAAAGAGTTTAGATAATGAGTTGTGTGAATTACATTGATCAAATGCACATGGTTGTTCGATTAATCTTGGTTTGATGATAATGCACTAATATGAGTTAGCAAAACACTAATAGCAAATGTATCATGTATGTAACATGTTCGATTAATATGAGTCATAAGGTTTAGTTATGTATGTAGCAAATGTATCATGTATCAAATGTATGTAAAGCTTAAATTATCATGTATCATGTATCAAATGTAAAGCTTAATTTATCATGTATAATGTATCATGTGTATCATGTATAACTTAATTTAAAGTGTTAGATTGATCAAATACTTAAGGTTGTTAGATGATTTAACTTGGTTTAATGGTGATGCAATAATGAGTTGCCCTTCACTTCACGTAGCACATTCACTAAAGCTTTATTTCGTATACTATATGATACATAAGGTTGATTAAGCTTAATTTAAAGCAAATACATAATATAAGGTTGATTAAGGGTAACTCACTAATCAATTCCCTTTGAAATCACAAATACATAAGGTTGTACATCATATTTATGTTCTGAGATGTTAGTTAGATTTATCAAATACATAAGGTTGTGAGATTTAACTTGGTTTAAGGGTAATGCAGTAATGAATTAGCGTTCAATATCAATCTACATTAACGGTTAATTGTTAATTTGATACAAATCTTATATTAAGTGTAGTATTAAGAGTAATATGATTAATTGAATGAATATTAGATCATACTAAGTATTAATTAAACCATATTTACAAAATCCTTTATTTTATTTTTATTTTTGGGCTGAAGCTTAATGAAGCCCAACAATCAACGTGGCTTTTTAATTGAACTTCTAGGGTTTTTATCTTGGGAACTATGCTTGAAATTGCCTCACACTTCTCTTCATCAGCCGCCTCACACTTCTCTCACCATTCCCATTGACCTCCACACAATCTCCCAGAAGCTAAGGATGATATCAATTCTGCACATTCATTGAGTGTTGAGGCAACTTATATTAATCAGAACTTCTCGCAGCAAGTTCTGTTGAGGGACGGAAATAAGGTGAGTTTAGATGAGCCTAGTCCCTTTGCTAGTGAAGGAGAGGAGCATGCTTCTATGGCATATAGGTACAGGCGATGGAAGCTTGACAATGATATGTATTTGGTCGCGAGATGTGAGGTTCAGAGTGTTATGGAGTTTAACAACCAGAAGATGAACAAGTACCGTTCACATCCCCCAAAGCCAAATCTTCAAAACCCTTCAGCTCCTCAAACTCAAGGTCTGACAAGCTCTTGCTGCTGCTTGCTTTGTTCCTCCACTCTAATTTCCTTTTGCCTGTTCACAATCTTTCTCTTGCTCACCTCGTCCTTTTCCTTTTTCTTTAATTGTGAGATGGGATTAGTAGACAATGGGATTGCTCACCATCGTCCGTGCATCAAAATTAGACACTTCCTTACCTGAAAATATTGTTTGGAGCTTTGGGAGGGGAGGACTGAGGTCAGGGACTGGGAATCTGATAAAAAGCTGCTTGCGCCTGAAGATATCAAGAAGTGTGATCTGACCGCCAATGCTTTCGCGTTTTCTAGCTGTGATTTGTTGGGCTCTTCCTCTTCATCTTTCTCATTAGATAACTTTTGTTTTGGGAAGATTTGGTTGTGAAACCAAACTGAATTGAACATGTGAAGTACATGTTCAAACGAAATGGCCATGGCCTGATTTCTGGCGTATCTTATGCATTTGGTATCTTTCGTTTTCGTTTTTTTGAATTTAATTGACGGAGATAAGTGTTGGCTATATGTTGTGTGACATTTGGTGATGCAGATCAAATATTTGATGCAAGTAGTGCTAGTTCAAAGTTGTACGAGCTTCTCATCAAGGACATCGTTCTCATGTTGCTGTTGAGGGGTTCAAAGGTTTAATCGTTCACCAAGAACACCAAGGACATCGTTCTTCGTTCATGTTGCTATAAGGAGTTGCAGAAGGAACAAGTAGAGGATGTCCGAAAAGAAGCGGAGTCACAAGTTATGATGAAAAGACTCGAGGAGAGGATTCGAGCTCTTGAAGAGAAATCGATTGGGAATGCGGCAGGGGAGGACCCGTGAACTTCGTCATTTTAGTATGAAACTTCACTAAGTTGTTTAGAAATTGTTATTTTGAGATTTGGATTGAAACTATATTGTAATCCAAATATGTATGTTTTTTATGATCTTTGGATTGGAAATTTTAATCTAAAGAAATATGAGTCGTTGTGTAGAACTTTAGTTGTTGCATAAAAACATGTTGCAATATTTCTGTTGCTTAAAATATAGCAACAAAATAGAATAATTGTGTTGCGAAAGCATAATTCTAACGCAACGCAGTATTGTGTTACAGAAACTATGTTGCTTTGTACTTTTACAACAACACTGTTGTTGTATAAAGACGTATTGCGTAGGCGTTATTGCAAAAAATATAGCAACAAGTTTCAATTGTTGTTGCAAAAGGTAAACTCTTATGCAACATAACCAGTGCAACAAATGTACTCTACGTTGCGTTAGAGAAACACTTATGCAACAACAATTCAAACTTGTTGCTAAATCTTTCGCAATAACGCCTACGCAATACGGCTTTATGCAACAGCGTACACGTTGCGCAAGCCCTACGCAACACGATTTTGCCTTATGCAACGTTTTATTTCCTGTTGCATAATGCGAAAAATGGTGTAGTGAGAGACCACCCCCTACCTTAAGGACACAGTTAAACAAATTTATTGATAATGGCATTTAAGAGTTAAGACATAGCTGTGAGATTGAGAATTGCAGATTGTTGTGAAGAGCAAATTTTCCTTCTAGGTTAAAGGGAAACAAAGGTTTGTAGTCCCAAGGAAAGTGAGATAAGAGTCATAAATACATCAATAACTTTTAAGGAGTGGCTGGATTATTTATCAGGACAGTATCAATGCTATTTTGTTATGGAGTGCCCTAAAGCTAAGAAAAATTCATAACTTTTATCATTTCAAGAAGTACACATCTTAAGTCTTTACTGAAGTGTTTATAACGAGGACTCAGATTTTGATGGACCATTGTTTTCAATGAACTCAAATACATAAGCATTAATTAGGAGGTCATACCGTGTTGCTGTTTGCTTAGTTGGAGTTTGGAGTCACATTATTATATTACACTTCACATATGGCCAACATATTAGGTAGTTGTTTCATCGATTAGGGCCCTAATGGTGCTTTTCCATTTGCTCGTGTTCTACTAATCTTAAACTAAACATTGTGTCCGCTGCATTTGGGCTAGCGTCACGCTGTTAGATGGAAACTTTCTAAAACAAATGAGACCTTGATTGTTACGTTTATTACTTGTGTTTATATACGGTGCCTTGGAGTTTACAACCAGGAAGACCTTACTGAATGTGTAATGTTTTCTTGTATCAAAAGAACTGTTACGAGTTAATATGTGTTGAAGCGGCTAAAATCTTTGGATTTAATATTCTGTGTCTGGTAAATACTCCTGGTGACATATGGATCTGGAGGGGTTATATATCGAATGCATATGACATGTTACACTCCAGTTGCAACTTTCAAGATTATAAGGTGAAGTAAATTCTAGCATGGAACACAGATGAGAGTCGAGAGGTCACCGTCTGTATTAAATTCGAAGGTCTGTGTGTTGTCTTTATTTTAGATTTTTAGGCTCAAAAATTAATTTGAATGATGAGAAATTTTTTTAAATTTAAGTATTGCTTTCTTACCCAGCTAACAAGGGATTTTATGTTGTCCATCTTTTTGAAAACTGATATCTTCGTCGGCTTCTCTACACAATACTCTAAGCGAGTCTCCTGGGTGGCCCCTTTGTGTTTCAGTTGTTAAGATATGTGTCAAAATTGTTGAGAAATTAGGTATATTTATCTTATATCAAATAGTTACTATTCACCAACAAGATGAATAGAGTTGAACTAATTGACCCGACCCGATAATAAAATAATATTACTGAAAAATATTATACTAAAAGAAGAAGTCGGAAACACAACTTAACAACTAAAAGCAGAAAAATCCAATTGCACTATGCCTGTTAATTTTTAGGGAAAATGACAAAGATGGGGTACGAACTATCATTTATTGACAAATCATGGTCAGAACTATTGAAAATGACAATCAATGGATAATTTTAAAATCTTTTAATTGACATATGACAATTAAGTGGCAATTTCAGCACATAGTTGACAATTAAATGGCGATTTTAACACATAATTGATGCCCTAATTTTTATATGATAGTTAATTGTTATATGCCAAACAAATGTTTTTGAAATTGACCCTTAATTGTCATTTTCAATAGTTATGACCGTGATTTATCAATAGGTGGTAGTTCGTACTCCTCTTTGTCATTTTCCCTAATTTTTATATGAAATACTCTCGTGTGTGTCGAGATGCTGTACTAGCTAGCTATGGAACAATTTGTTAGACAACTTATGTAGAAGGCACTAATGACACGCAATTTGATACCCAGTTCATATCAATTTACTATATTGAGTTTAGAGTATATACGGACTTACGATTACATCTTAATCAGCTTACTCTAACACTTCGAGCGAACTTGCGAACTAGGCTCCCCTAGACTACATGCTTCTCTATTTTCACCTTGATCCTCTTTTGATGATCAACGCCCTCTCCCGAGTGCGCAACAATCAAGTCGCAGTGCGTGCAACTTGAGTACGTTCCACGGTCATCTGAACAGCACTCAGAACAGACTGACACCCAGCGCCTAATACTCACCGAAATGATGAGTTTAGGTCGATCACGACCTCTTACCCTCAACGTGTGTATTTTCTCCAAGAGTGCTTGAAAGATTCGAGAACCCTAACACTCGTTATATAAAGGTGGATGATTCCTATATCACTTAGGAAATCAAATCCTAACCACCTATATCTTTTAGGTAATATTTTCCAATCTTTTAGGAATGTTTCCTAAAATCTTGAGCCGCATCTTTTAGATAATCTTCCGCCAATATATCTTCAATATCTCTTGCTAAATTATCTTTAAACGCATATCTCCCCTAAAAGCTTCAACCAACTCCAAGATTCATCGCCGACCTAAATACGAATTAGGAAATTCTGATATTCTATCATTCGTCAGTCTTGTCCCACGTCGGTTGTCTCTATGGTCTTGAACTCCTCCTTGACAGCTTGAACAACTTCACATGATTTTACCAAAACACATGCCACTAAATCTAACAATGTCCCTCTTGGCATTTTGGGCAAAATATCTACTTGTACTATTTCTACATATGAATCTTTGAAGGAGATTTCAAACTCTCAAGATGTAATGCCTACAGAGTTCTACCGAATCAAGATTTCTTGTACATATGAATCTTTTAAGGAGATTTCAAACTCCCAAAAATACTCCATCTCTTTGCCACAAATTGACAATGAGGGTAAAAAGTAGCACAGATTTTTTTACTAGTAGAGGTTTAACAGATAAAATATTAAAATAAATGTGATCGATTGAGTAGAGGAAGAATGATCACCACCGATTCAGTCGTGAGAGTCAGCACTTTCTTCATCATTAGCCTCCGAATACCTTAGTTCCACAACAAGTTTGTGATTTTCTTTTTCCTCACCATCAGGGATAAACTTCTTTCATTAACATCAGCAAGCTCCTCCTCCAGGTGAGTAATTTTCCTGCTGCGAGTTGCGGAAGGTACTTTAGAACTAAGTTCACGTAGAGATTGTTCAGACCGATTCTTCCGATTAACCTCAGGGACATCCTTCTCAAGATCCAGAATATGCTTTCCACTGAAATGTTTGTAATGAGCCACAAAGACTTATGATGCACCTTTCAACTTGGACCGGCTCGACTTCTGGATGCCGGTCTAAAATAAGCTCGAAGATTAGTGATGGAAACCCAATGGGGTGATTCATACAGGTCGAGGTAGCATGAGATGCAATTTGATCAAAGATGAGCTGTCCCAAATCGATCTTCTTTTGGTTTCCTAGTGCATTTAAGAGCAGTCTCATAGGTTTCCCTATCGTTGTTCGATGAAGATTAGGTAATAAGTTGTTTATCGCAATGTTATGTAACAAGGAATGCTTTGATGATAGCTCAGTCGCAGGAATAATGTTCTTATTCCTCTTGGTCCTTATCCCTGCAGTGATTGACTCAGCAGGCTTGTTCTAGTCTGGTTCTCTTAGATCCACCTCTCGACCCTCTACTACGTAGTAGTCATTTATAGCTTTAGGAGTGATCACGAACTGTTTTCCTCTTAGGCTCAGCTTCACCAATAACATCAAACTTCTCAGGTAGATCTGCTATGGCTTTTCTAACGATCTCTGTAACAAACGGGTTGACCATAGTAACTGACGACCACAGATCCAACTTCTTGATGAGATTCACTATTTCTTTTGCTGAATACTTATCTGCCTCTAGGATTATTTCTGGAATTATCTTCCTTTTCAGCACTATATCCCACTTCTCAGCTTGTCTATTTGTTGTAAGCCATACTCCATGTACAACCACCCCTGTATTATTATGAACACCTTTGCCTTTTCTGTCAGTTTTTGCTCCCCTTGCAGCAATGCTCGTCTTATTCTTCTTGGGCACTGGTATCTCATCCTCAGCTTGGACAGCATCCAGTACATATACATTAGTCTACGCAGCTTCTCGGTCAACATGTTGTACTGGCTTAGTGCCTTTCCTCTTTCTCTTAGGAGTTGCATTCTGTACCGCGTCAGTTGGGGCTTACAGTACTATAGTCTGTTTCTCAAAAACTTTTTTCTTCTTGGTTGGTAGTTTTGTCTTAGCAACATGTACAATAGTCACTGGAACTTCCTCTTGTACATTCTCCATCAGTTCAGTAATTTCCTCATTCCCCGAGATAGTGACATGCTCTTCCATCTCAGCATCATCAGCTGATTTTTCTGATTGGTTTACCTCTGTCTTTGAAGTACCAGCAGTCGAATACAACTCTTCATCAACATATTGAAATCTAACCTCAAACAGTTCCTCTAGGGAGTCCTCCTGCTTGTCTGAATCACTCTGAGGTGCCGTATCATTAGATATATCATCATCCGGGGCAATCTCTTATTCCTCAACCTCCATAGAATAAGCATGTTCATCAGCAACACAGTCCTCCTCTTGTTCGGATTGTGATTCTTCAACATCATCATTAGCAGGAACCTCCTCTTGTTCCTCAGTTTCTGATTCTTCTAGATCTGACTCCACAACTTCCTGTTTGCCTGATTCCTCATTACTTTCCTCATGCTCGGACTCAGATTCCTTGTTTGTTTCAACCTCTTATTAAACATCAACTATTCTTTTCTCTGGAGCATCCTTCTAAGTCTCACCACTAGGTACTTCATCAGATTTCTCGAGAAATACCTTCTCAACTACAGCATGTGAGTCTTCTTTCGATTCAGACACTATCACTTTACGTTTGACAACTCAAAATCCTTCCTTCAATGGTGTCTTCTTCTGTGCAACTATCTTGACTCTTGTTCCCTTAGAATTTAGAGTATCACCGTGCCAAAATTTGAACGACTCTCCCCAGAACTGAAGCTACTACCCTCGGCTTTTCTATCACTATATTCGATCCTTCAACAGATACATTAGGTACATTAGGGTTAGGCAGAACAATAGATTTTGAGATTTTAGCGATTACCTCGTGTGCCGATATCTTGACAGTCGCCTTGTCTGAAATTGGTTTTGACAAAACCTTCACATTAAGGTTTTGAAATGTAACAGGTGTAGGAATCTTTTTATCCATTGCTGATTTATCAGTCTGTAGCTTCTTCACCATGGTTTCTGCCTTTCATTTCTCTAGGACAGTCGCTCTTGCCTCCGTAGTTGACTTTGTCTTAGCCATCGCAAAACCGATTTTTGTCGATTTAGGATTTACTTCTGAGACTTTCTTCTCACTGACTGGCTTGGAAGAAGCCTCAGCAGCACTACCCTTCCACGACAGTCCTCAAAAAATATTTCGTTCAGACTCTGGCTGACCATCTCCTGTTGGAATAACTAGTTGTCAATGACACACACCCAGAGAGGATCTAAGTGTCTCAAACAGCGAGTTGTCCAAGGGCTAATTGAAGATATCTGCTAGCTGTTTCTCAGTCACACATGCTTCAGAATAATCACCTTCTTGTTTCCACCAACTCTCGAATGATGTGATATCTTATGTCGATGTGTTTTGTTCTGGAATGTTAGACTGAATTCATAGATATGTTGATTGCGCTCATGTTGTTACAGTAGAGTTCATCACATCTTGTTGAACTTCATACTCCTCTAGCATCTGTTTCATCCATAACATCCGAGTGTAATAACTTCTAGCAGCTATATATTCCGCCTTTGCAGTAGATAGGGAGATGTTGTTCTGCTTCTTGTTGAATCAGGACACCAGATTGTTGCTCAGAAAGAAGCATCCTCTAGATGTACTCTTGCGATCCTCAGTATTCCCAGCCCAATCAGTATCACAATAGCCTACCTGACACGAGCTAGTATCTTTTGTGTACCAGAGACCATAGTCAGCTGTTCCACAATTGTACTTGATAATCCTTTTTATGTTTATTAGATGGTTCTCCTTAGAATTCGCTTGCTATCTTGCACACACTCCTACATCATGGGCAATATTAGGTCTGCTAGTCGTCAAGTATAGCCAACTTCCAATCATACTCATGTATAGGGTCTGCCACACTTGTGCCAGCTTCATCTTTGGTAATCTTCACGTGAGTATAAGCAGGAGTTCTTTTATGAGTAGTTTTCTCCAGATCAAACTTCTTGATCAAGTTCCTGGCATACTTGCTTTGTGAGATAAAGATCACATCCGACTTTTACTTCTTTTGAAGTCTGAGAAAGTATGTCATCTCTCCTACCATGTTCATATTGAATTGGCTCTTCATTTGTTCCACGAACTTGTCCACCATCATCTGATTACTCAAGTCGAAAACAATGTCATCCACATAAATTTGAGCAATAATAAAATCTGACCTTATGTGTTTGACAAAAAGCGTCTTATCTACTCCCCTCGCACATAGCCACGGTTAATCATGAACTCCGTGAACCTCTCATACCATGCTCTAGGCGCCTGCTTGAGTCCATATAGAGCTTTCTTCAGTCGGTAGACATGGTCAAGATGCCGAGGGTCTTCCAATCCCTTCGATTGCGACACATATACTTCTTCATTTAGCAACCCGTTCAAGAAGACACTCTTGACGTCCATCTGGAACAACTTAAATTTCAGATGGCAGGCAAGGGTTAGTAGCAATCTTATAGCCTCCAATCGAGGAACTGGTCCAAAGGTTTCATCGAAAACTACTCCTTCAATCTGTGTATAGCCTTGAGCAGCTAGCCTCGCCTTGTTTCTGGTAATGTTACCTTGTTTGTCGGACTTATTCTTGAAGATCCACTTTGTTATAATAAAATTCACACCATCAGGTTGTGGAACAAGATCTCATACATCGTTTCGCTAGAATTCTCCAAGTTTCTCTTGCATGACCATCACCTAGTATTTGTCGCTAATTGCTTATTTTATATTTGTTGGCTCCACAGGTTATAAGCAACATGAATGACCAGCCAACTCTTGATAATTTACTTATTTACCACGGGTCCTTAAGCCTTAAGTTGGTTCACCATTAACCTTAATGATTGGATGATTCTTCTCAATTTTCTGATATGGTTACAACACTCGTGCTGGAGTCACATGTGATTCTGATTCAGGTTCAGCTTCACTTGGGTCATCTTCTTTATTTAGTTCTTTAGGCCGTTTCTCTGACACAGTCTCTTGTACATCTAAATTTTGCGAGGATTGTTATTCAGGGAGAGCTGCAAGGATTGTTGTAGACTCGGTATGCTTGACTATTTGTAGAGTATTGTTGTTCACAGAGAAAAACGGTAGAGAAACCTCATCATTACATGAATCTGGGCTTGCTTTGTCAATGTCTTTCACCGTCACATTGATAAATTCCACGATAGCTCCAGTTCGCTTGTTGTAGACTCGGTATGCTTGACTATTTGTAGAGTATCCAAGGAAGATACCATCATCGCTCTTTGGATCTAGCTTTTGTCTATACTCGCGGTCATTGAGATTGTAGCACTCACTTCGAAATATATGGAAGTACTTCACTGTCGGCTTCTTTCCCTTCTGTAGCTCATAACAAGTCTTTTCAGTGTCTGTCTGAATCATTACTCTATTAATGATGTAGCACGCCGTGTTCATGGGTTCTGCCCAGAACTCAAAGGAAGTTTCTTTGGATGTAACATCACCCAGGCTATCTCATGTATGGTCCGATTCTGCTGTGGAGTGATATGGGATGATAACTATTGTGTAATTCCTCATTGACCACAAAACTTTGCAAGGTCATTGTTCTCAAACTCTCTTCCGTGATCACTTCTTATAGCCACTAGATGTTCGCCTCTGTCTTCTCTTTCTCTCTCCAATCGTGTACACAGCTTCACAAAGGCTTGAACAGCATCTGGCTTCTCTCTCAGAAAATTTATCTAGGTAAATCGAGAGTAGTCATCAATACATACTAGCATATACCTCTTTCCTAAGTAACTCTCCACTTCAATTGGTCCCATCAGGTCTGTGTGTTGTAACTCCAGAGGCCTCTTTGTGTTGATCTGGGTAGTTCCTCTGTGGGCGACTTTGATTTTCTTTTCTTGCACCTTCCCTTTCACTCCATCTCCAAAAGTCACAGACTTTCCATGAAATTCCTCCATGTCAGTTAAAAAGTCCAGATCTCTTGTCATGTACCTTGAGCAGCTACTGTCAAAGTACCAACGTTCCTTCTTCAGATGACTGGTAGAGCTGAATGCGACAAAAAAATATATCTTCCTTCGGGTTGACTCTCCAAACTTGTTTCATCCATTGTGCAGGCCTCTGCTTCTGCTTCTTGAGATTGTCCATGAAGTTCTGACACATTGGCTTGATGTGTCCTACCTGATTACAGAAGTAGTAGGTTCTCCTATATATCTCCTCTCAATCCGATATTCTATCTTGGTCTTCTTTGTGGGGTACGAGAGACGGTCTTCTTATGAGTGGGATGTTCAACCTTGACAAACGATGTTTCCCCTGAACAGCTTCCTCCAGTGAATCCAATACCTTTCTGACTTCGGGTGATAGTCTCTTTAAGAGTAGGATGTTCAGCCTTGACAAACTCTATTTTTCTTGAACAGCTTCCTCTAGTGAATCCAAGACCTTTCTGACCTTCACCAACTCTCTAGGACTTTAGAATATTGTCGAGATTTTTTGAACCAAAGTTGAGCATCTTAACGTACTTCTTGAGATTATTCAGCTCTTCCACGGTTTCAGCATAGCCATAAGTATCCATGTTATACTTTACTTGTAATGCATCGATAACTTCAAGTGGACATACCTCTTTTCAGGTCAGAATGACATTAGCTTTCTTCAGTTCCTACATTGCTATAGCATGTTCATCCTTGTTTTTCTCTACCTGGATCTTTAATGCCGAGATAACTGTCAAGAGTTTCGCCTTTTGTTCAACCAGCTCAACTTTCTCATCTTTAGCTTTCTTCATTTGGAAATTCAGATCAGCGATAGTCTCCTAATGTTCCACCTTCTTTGTGATCAAGACAACAACTTCCTCCCATAGCTTCTCCTTCTCCTCTTTCAGATTTGTCAAATTGAAGCTGAGCTTCTTATTCAAGTCAATCACTTTCGTCAACCTGTTGAACAACTCCTTGAAGTTTTCAGCTATGCATTCATCAGTAATTTCTTCATCATCACTACAACTCGAGTACGCAGTGGGGTGTTCAGACGAGATCTTAGAACCAACCCCTTCACCATCTTCTCCTTCTTGATCAATGATACCCACAAGTGCTACGAAGTTATTCGACTCATCCTCCTGCTTATCATCATCAAACTCACTGTCACTCCAGTTGATGGCAAGAGCCTTCTTCTTCTTAAGTTTGTTCGCACATTCAGTCTGGATATGTCCAAAACCTTCGTATTCTCTGCATTGGATTCCTTTAGACTTCTCGCCCTTTCTTTCTTGGTCATTGTCTTTAGATTTGTTATTCTTTTGAAATTTTCCTTCCTGTTGATTCTTGTATTTCGAATTTGAAGACTGACCTTGATCTGATCCTTTCCTGTTCAGTCGTCTCAGGAATTTCTCGAAATCCTTGGCCAACATAGTAAATTGTTCATATGTGTCTTCCTCGTTCTCCTGAGCATCAGTCACCTCAGACGTCAGACCAAAACTCCTGACTTTCTTGTCTTGAACATCCTCATGCACTTCCAGCTCAAACGTCTACAGAGATCCCATGAGCTCATCCAGTCTCATCGTTTTCACATCCTGAGCTTCCTTAATGGCAATTGCTTTCACAATAAATTGTTGAGGCAACAATCTCAGCGCCTTTCTTACCAATCTTTCTTCACTAATAGGTTCTCCGAGCGCAAAAGATTCATTAGAGATGTCTAGAATCCTTGTGTTGAAGTCAGCAATGGTCTTATCTTCAAAATTTCAAATTTTGAAGCAATCATCTCCATTATAGAAATCTTGACTTTATTTGTACCTTCATGCGCCGTCTGCAGTATGTCCCAAGTAGTCTTAGCAATCTCACCATTATACATCATCTTGAAGGTCTTTCCATCAACTACTGAGAATATCGCATTCATTGCTTTGGCGTTTCCAGCTGCAACTTTCTGCTGTTCCTCAGTCCACTTATTTTCTTTGGTTGGCACAACCTTACCATCAGTTCCAATTGTCATAGGGTGTGTCCAACGTTTATCACTAGCTCTCTAAGCTCGATCATCCAGTGATTTCAGAAACGCCTTCATTCTCACCCTTTAGTAGCCATAGTTTGTTCCTTCCAGTAACGGGGGTCGCGTGATGTTCTGCCCCTCCTTCGGATTCATCACGAACAACCTTCGGATCTCACTCTGTGCCGAGTGATCAGCTCTGATACCAATTGAAATACTCCCGTGTGTGTCGAGATGTTGTGCTCAATGTTATTAAAACCGAACCGTGGATCGAACCGGTCAAGTCACTGGGTCAATGTGTCAGTGATTCAACCGGGTTGAACCGGTTTGACCCGCACATATTAAAAAATAAAAATATAATATTTATATATATAATATTATAATTTAACATATTTATGACTTGAATAAATATTACATGATTATGATCCGATTATAACAATATACCATAACAAATTTAGAATCTGATAAAGTACAAATCAATAATACAACAATAACAATTTTAGTCTTAATTTGCAAGTCACCACAATAAGGGATTTATAAGACTAATTGAATTTCTAGTTAAATTGATAATAAGTAATAACTTTTATAGATTTGATAAATGAATACATATTATTGAAACAAATAATAAAACAACAATCATCTTTAGCCTAGTAGAAAGAAAGAGAATAACTATTAAGAGGGGCTTGATCGAGTCTTGTCCAAGTCAAAATTAAATAAATAATATTTCAGACCAAATTGAACCGATTGAACCGATCAAATCATGATTTTAATGAAAAACTGGGTCAATCGGGTATTGACCAGGTCGAATGCATTTCCGATCCGATGACAGAACCGAACCGAACCGGTCCGATGACCGGTTCCTGGTCTAGCCGGTCCGATCTGGTTTTCACAACACTGGTTGTACTAGCTAGATATGGAACAATTCGCTAGAGAACTTATGTAGAACGAATAACATGCAGAACGAATAACATGCAAAACGAACTAATGACACACAATTTGATACCAAGTTCGGCAATCGCCTACTATGAGGTGAAAAACAATTCACTATATTAAGTTTAGAGTATATATGGACTTACAATTAGAGACTCCCTCTTAATCACCATACTATAACACTCCGAGCGAACTTGCGATCTTGGCTCCCCTTAGACTAGAGATCCCTCTCAATTTTCACCTTGATCCTCTCCCGAAGATCAGCGCCTTCTCCCAAAGAAGAACGTCCTCTCCCGAGTGTGCAGTAACCAAGTCACAGTGTGTGCAGCTTTAGTGCATTCCACGGTTAGTCTGAACATCACCCAGAACATACTGACACACAGTGCCTAATACTCACCGGAATGATGAGTTTAGGCCGATCACCACCTCATGCCCTCACTGTGTGTACGCGTGCGTATTTTCTCCAAGAGTGCTTGAATGATTGAGAACCCTAACACCCTTTATATAGGGACGGATGATTCCTATATCACCTAGGTAATCGAATCCTAAACGCCTATATCTTTTACAAAATATTTCTTAATCTTTTAGGAAAGTTTCCTAAAATCTTGAGCTGCCTCTTCTAGATAATCTTTCGCCAATATATCTTCAATATCTCTTGCTAAATTATTGTCAAGTGCATATCTTCCCTAAAAGCTTCAACCGACTCCAAGATTCATCGCCGGCCTTCCAAATATGAATTAGAAAATTTTGCTCTTCTGTCATGCGTCAGTCTTGTCCCATGTCGGTTGTCTCTTTGGTCTTGAACTCCTTTTGTCTTACAGATTGAACAACTTCACAGGATTTTGCCAAAACACATTCCACTTAATCTAACAGTATATGCAATTACTTACTAACCGTCTTTCATTTGGGCGATGTGGAACTGGAATGAAAGTGATTGGGAACAGATACATTTCCTTACCCTCGTCTAAACACAATTGTTTCTCTTGTTCTGTATCATTAAAATTACACCAATAAAGTTGTAGAAGGGCATGGGTATACCAACAAAGTTGTATAAGGGCATAGGGTCAAGATCAGGTACAAAGTTAAATTTTGATACAAAATACAAAATTTGTCAAAATCATTTTATAGTTCGTTACTTTTCGAGCCGAAAAATAAAAAAGACGAGCCGAAAAATGAAAAGACGACATAATTCGTCAGTTTGATTTTATAATTCGTACCAATAAAAATACCAAAAAATCAAGATTTAATCTCATCCATTCAAATCACAAGATCAAGGACTATGATTAGTTTGTATTTTGTACCAAAAATTTAACTTTGCACCGGATCCTTTTCCTAAGGGCATATATTGAAAAGGGAGTTTTCAATTATTGATATTTAGTTAGCTATTGGCCAGCTTAACCTTTTTTATTCAGAAGAAAAAGATACAAAAAATAAGAGTCGGTCAAAACCAAATAAAATTGGTATTTTTCTTTTCGGCATATGATCGAGATGAAGTACGAAGCATATTTTTAGCATCATGAATAGTGTTTTATTCTTTCTTCCTGTACGGCTTCGAAAGAGAAATAAATTTTGTTTAAAACATTTGGTCGAAAGTAACTCCCATGTATAACAGGTCATTTTAAATATTCAACTAACAATCAATCTGATATCCACATCACATCCTTTATCAACGGGTCAAGTAAAGGTTGGGCTTTAACATTCAAGCGTTGGTCTGAAATGGTAGTCATCGTCGACTGGATTGGACCGGACATGGGCTTACATGGGTGAACAGTGAACGTATAGACCTCTGCGCTATTTGTCGTGTCGAGTCCTAATTTCACACCCAACTAACATCATGAACTAGGATTTTAAGATTACAATCATAGCATCCAGAAAATTATACGCACCGGCCAATCTAAATATAACGTGGTACAGCCATAGGATCATGTATTCTGATCGAGTGGCTTTGTAACAGGTCTGCACCATGACAAGGAAGGATCGACAAGGGCAGCAGCAGCAGAGCCTTGCGTGGAGGGGACCAAGGGAGCGTCTGCAGGGCCTGTTAGGCGCAACAACAGACCTGCACAAAAGACAAGGCGCTTTCCGCAGGAGCTGTACGAGGTCTGAGCTTCCTGTTTGTCGACATGCACGTACGAGAGTAGCACCGTTGGGGAACGATGGGCTGAATAGCAGCTATAAATAACCTATTTTGTAATTGATCTAAGTATGAAATGAAAAGCTAATTCCTACCCCCTCTCACTTCTGTCCTCCCTAGTCTCATTTCACCAGAACCGACCTCACATCCCACATTTTTGGTGCTTTCGTTCTCGAACTCCACCATGCCGAATAACACTGATATGATTGCTAGCCTTGGCCACGCAGTGGAAAATCTGGAGGGTCGGTTGGGTCCGCTGGAAGGCAACATGACACAAGTGTTGTCCGTCGTCGAGCGTATCGCCCTGACCATGTCCGAACTTCAAACTGCCATCAAGGAACTTAAACAACCACCTCAGCCCCGCCCTGATAAGCAACTTATCCATCCTAACCCAGAACCACTCCTTCCTACGCCAACTAATCTCGCCACTGTTGAAAACACCACCACCTTGACTGGCCCCGCCCACGATCCCATGACCGACATAATCGACGCACAACAACCACTCCACGAGACTCCATTCAAACACACCCGCACACCACGTCTTGAAGTACCCATTTTCAATGGGGACAGTGTCGAATGATGGCTCTTCCAACTCGAAAGGTTCTTTGAGATCCATGAAACTCTTCCGGATCAAATGCTTACAGTAGCTGATGGACCATATTTATATGATTCATTAAGTCAGTTAAACCCACCAAATTAGACACTTTGTCTATTTAACTTTTGCTTGTTAGTCCCATATTTAATCTAAAGGGTATTTTGAGGTTCTGAGAGAAAACAAGCTAAAATGGGGTTCTTAAGGCCAAAAAGGATAGACAAACAGTTATGGCCAAGAAATCGCACCCAAGTGCCGAGAGAACGCCCAGGCCATGCCCATGCCATCTAGGTCCAAATTCAAGTTGCTCAGGAAAACCAGCTAAATTGACGAATCCACCTCGACCAAAATGTTCCAAATGACAAAAAAGGTGGACAATGTTGGAAAACCAAGGAGAATGCTCGAGCAGATTGGCAATTGGCCCAATTCCAAAGCAAAGGCCCCGCGCGCATAGGCACCAAAACCAAGTCGCTCGACCAAACCATGGAATCTGGAAAATCTGGCTCGACCAGAGTGTTTAAAATGTCAGATGACTTGATGAATCTCAAATCCCAGACAAAATGCACTAGTAAAATCATCCATGGCCAAGAAAACGAAGTCGCGCCCAGGTTGTGCCCGAGAGACAGTACCGAGAGGACCCGGGGCGCGACCGAGAGCCAGTACCAGAGAAGTACCAAGCGCGCCCGAGGTGCGCGACCGAGACAACACCCGGCGCGCCCGAGGCCAACGCCCTCGGCCGAGAGAACCAGGCCCGCGTCCGAGTCCGTCCGAGGCCTGCGCGCACGCTGAACTTCAAACCAGGCCACGACCATGTTCCGACCAGATTCCGGCAAAACGGTCTTGACCAAAAGGCTTAGAATTGCTTCAACATTCAAAATCAACAAATCAAAAGCAAAGCACCTCCGGCCCAAATTCCGGCCAAATTCCGGCGAAGCTCCGATCAACCACCACTGAACCTCCGATCAGGACCATATCACCACCACCATGCTCCGGTCATATCATCCTCCGACCAGCCCTACCGGAGATGGGTCCTCCCGGAGCAAATTCCGGCCGGCCATTACTATTCACAAGTGGTTTTCAAACCACTAGTGGTGCCGAAATAGTGTCAAATAGTAGAGGAATAGTGCCGGAATAGTGTTGTCATCATCACAAAGGGAGGAAGACCTCAAGTAGCCCACCATTTTTGGAGGAAGACCTCAAGTAGCCCACCATAAATGGAGGAGGACTTGGAGTCCTTCACTCCACCTCTCCCATCGCCCACCATAAATGGAGGAGGAGTTGTCTCCAACCGCCTCTCCCATGGCCTATAAATACAAGCCTCCTCCTCCATGAATCAATGTCCCAACTTGTCCCAAAAATCACACCAAAAGCTTGGGTCCTTAGTTTGTTCATTAGCATCACCATCATCTCAAAATCTCTCTAGAATCTTAGGCAAAAAACACTTGTAAACACTCTCCATTTCAATTCCAAAGTTCAAGTTCTACTTTTGTTCTTGTTTTGTTCCATTACTTTGTTCCAAAACCGAGAGCTCGTCTTTCCAAAACCAAGAGCCTCTCTTTCTTTTCTTGTCTTTCATTTACTTGTTTTGAGCACTCTTGTTGGTTCTTGAAGTGCTCAAGCTTTTACTTTCCTTGTCTTTCGAAAACCCTTGTTTTAGTACACTAGCTATGGTATCCTCTTCCATGGATAACCGTAGCTAAACCCTTCATTCGATTGAAGGGGTGTACTTGTGTCAATGAAAACGTTTTAGACCCTTTCCTTAGCGCTTCTATTGTATTTGAGCTTGTTCTATGTGCCTTTATTTGGTTGAGCAACAAGGCTAAGTGGATGCTTGAAATGGCAAAGCTTAGCCGAGTGGTTCAATCTTGAGTAGACAACAAGGCTAAGTGGATGCTTGAAATGGCAAAGCTTAGCCGAGTAGTTTACTCTTCTTTCAAACCACTTGGTTGATCGGAAATGATTGATCAAGTGGATGCACATAGACTAATATACCTTGAAATGAGGTATTAGTCTAGCTAGAACAAGTGATCGATGCCTTGAAATGGGCTAGACGGTGTCGCAAGTCGAGTGCTTGAAATGGCCTTGTACACTTTCAAATACATAGATTGATCATTAGCGGTCCATTATAAACTGTTCTATGACACAAGGCCCCTGAAACCGAATACCTTTCCTTTGATAAAAACCAACTCGTCACTTTACTTTCGGTACAAATATCAACTGCTTACTTTCAGTACCCATATCAACTGCTTAATTTCTGCAAGTCTTGTCCTTCAAGCACTTACTTTTACGCATTTACTTTCTGCAAGCCTTGTCCTTCAAGCACTTACTTTTACGCATTTACTTTCCGCAAGCCTTGTCCTTCAAGAACTTACTTTTACGCATTTACTTTCCGCAAGCCTTGTCCTTCAAGCACTTTAATTTCAGTCATTTACTTTCAGTACGCTTACTACAGACTTTATCAATATCAGCCCGGCATAACCATTGGTACGCAACACGCTTGAAACACAGCGTGCGGCCAGTACCAAAAGTGTGCTGCGGTCGATATTGAAATCGACTGTTCCAGCACTTTACTTTCCAGTTCTTTACTTTTCAGCACTAAAACCTCAACCAACCCCAAAACGCACTTTCATTTCAGTACAAAATCAAAAGAACTTATATCCACCATATTTTCCCTTGGGTTCGACCCCTACTTACCACTTGCTACCAAAAATAGTAAAGTCGCGCGAGTAGTGGACTTATAAATTAATTTTGTACATTTGCCTCGCGACAAGGCATCTGTCAGTAGCCCCCCTGTTCATGACAGGAGAAGCATTGCGCTGGTACAAATGGAAGCATGTCACTGGCCAGCTGCACACTTGGTCCCAACTGGCGATGGATCTTCGCTGGTGGTTCGGCCCTACTGACTACTGGAACGCGGAGGTGGCCTTAAACAAGCTTGCCCAGACCTCCTCTGTTGCAACATATATCACAGCTTTTGAGACCATGTCCACTCGTGCGACAGGCCTTACCACGGCCAACCTTCTCTGCCGCTTCCTTGCGGGCCTTAGAGATGATATCCATCGTGAACTCGTTCTCCTAAAGCCTATGGACCTCGAGGACGCCATGGGTATGGCTCGGGTTGCGGAAGACAAACTGCACACGCTTCGCCTGGCGTGGCATCGCCCTTCATCATACCGTCCTTCCTCCTCCTTCACCCCTACACTACAGCCCCGTTTGGAGCCGGCGCGTCCTCACCCTCGCCCCTTACAAGTCAAGCGTCTCACCCCCGTGGAGATAGCTGCCCGTAGAGAGAAAGGTTTATGTTTTAACTGTAATGAGCGCTTCGTACCGGGACATAGGTGCAAGTCTCAATTCCAATGCATGCTTGTCTAGGAGGTGGATGATCCATCCGACGTCGAGGATCGCCCTCAACACCTGCACTTGCCACAACACTTCAGCCCGACCAATCAACAGTCGAACAACCGGACGCCCCTTGCATAACATTCAATGCCTTACAAGGTCGCAACACACCAAGCACTATCCGCTTCCGTGGTGCCATCTTTGAACAGGCAGTGACCATCCTGGTTGACTCAGGGTCCACACATAACTTTTTGCAGTCCCGGCTTGCTAAACACCTCAAACTACTCGTAGAACAGGCAGCCCATATGAACGTCGTCATAGGCAACGGTGACTCCATGAGTTGTGAAGGCCTTTGTCGCGACGTTCCACTGACCATTGCAGGCCATGCTTTTTCCGTCGACCTACACCTTTTACCCGTTTTTGGGGCAGACATAGTTCTCGGCGCGCAGTGGCTTTCCAGTTTGGGGCTTGCAACTTTCTCTTTCCAAGAACTCTGGATGAGTTTCGCATTAAATGGTGCTACTATACAACTCCATGGGGTCCCCTCTGACACACCCACTCCCATGTCCTTTCACCAACTCACCAAAGCCTCCTCCAATGGTAGCATCTCCAGCTTATTTCAAATCCTTGTGGACCCACCAAGTACAACACCTCCCCTGCCTACTTCATCTTCACCCCACTTTCAGCTACCCGCCAACCTCTCCCCACCAATAACCACACTACTCCAGCAGCTGCTTCGCAAGTTTGCCATTGTTTTCTCTCCTCCCCATGGCCTTCCTCCACCCCGTCCAACTGATCATCGTATCCCACTCCTGCCTGGCTCACACCTTGTTAACATTAGGCCTTATCGCTACCCACACTACCAAAAAAACAAAATGGAAAATTTGGTGCAGACCATGCTTCGTGAGGGCATCATCACGCCTAGTACAAGTCCCTTCTCCTCGCCAGTTCTGCTGGTCAAGAATAAGGATGGATCATGGAGTTTTTGTGTGGACTATAGGGCTGTTAATGCGATCACCATCAAGGATCGTTTTCCCATTCCAACGGTCGACGAGTTGCTTGATGAACTACACGGTGCTCAGGTTTTTACTCGCCTTGACTTGAAGGCCGGTTACCATCAACTTCGAGTGCACCCGGATGATACGTTTAAGACAGCATTTCATACACACGAGGGCCATTACGAATTCCTTATTATGCCTTTCGGATTGTCTAATGCGTCGGCTAGCTTTCAAGCCGAGATGAACCGCATTTTCAAGCCTTACCTTCGGCAGTTCATCTTGGTGTTTTTTGATGATATTCTCATCTATAGTGACTCATGGGACACACATCTTGCTCACATGGCTGAGGTACTCAACATCCTTCAAGTCAATTTCTTTTATGCTAATCCTACCAAATGTGATGTGGGCAGGGATTTCATTGCATACCTTGGTCACATTGTCACTGCCGATGGAGTTCATGTTGATCCTGAGAAGATCAAAGCAGTCCAAGAGTGGCCTACTCCGCGCAACTTGCGCCAACTAAGAGGATTCCTCGGCCTTGCGAGATACTACCGACGGTTTGTCAAGGATTATGCTAGCCGTGCCTCCCACCTTACAAACTTACTGCGCAAAGACTCATTCATTTGGAACGCCCATGCTGCTTTGGCTTTCTCAGACCTTAAGCAAGCCTTGACAACCACCCCTGTTTTAGCTCTCCCAGATTTCTCCAAAGTCTTTACTCTCCAGACTGATGCGTCTCGCAGCGGTGTCGGTGCTGTGCTATGACAAGAAGGTAGACCCATTGCGTTTTTTAGCAAGCAATTGCAATCGGGTAAGCGTGTGACGTCTGCTTATGAAAGGGAACTCCTCGCCCTAGTCACGGCTGTGAGGCGCTGGCGCCAGTATCTTTTAGGCACTCGCTTCATCATTCAAACGGACCACCAGTCCCTTAAGACGCTCCTCACCTAAGACATCCATACACCGGAGCAAGAAAAGTGGATTGCCAAACTCCTCGGATACGAGTTTGAGGTCCAATACAACCCGGGTAAATCCAATAAGGCGGCAGATGCTCTTTCTCGGTTACCGGAAGCCTCATGCAACTCATTCGCAGGGGTCTCTGAGCCTGAACTTGGTATCTTACGCGCACTTCGTCGGGCTTATGAAACAGATAAGGAAGCTAGAGAACTCATGCATGCAATTCGGTCAAACCCCGCCATGTATCCACAGCACCTCATTCGGGATGGCCTCATCTTAAGCAATGGAAGACTACTTGTTCCCAATAACCCCGCTCTAAAGGAACTGATCTTGTTCGAGTATCACAACACACCAACAGGTGGCCACCCTGGTGTGCTTCGGACCGTTACCCGCATTTCAGCAACCTTTACGTGGGCATGCCTTCAAAATGATGTCTAAAATTACGTGCGTTGCTACCATACATGCCAGCAGGTGAAAGCTCCCAATGCGGTGCCCGCAGGCTTACTCCAGCCCTTGCCCATACCGAGCGCCATTTGGCAGGACATATCTCTAGATTTTATTACACACTTACCATCCTCACATGGGCACACTAGCATCCTGGTGGTTGTGGATAGACTTTCCAAGCATGCTCATTTCATCGCCCTCAGGCCAGGCTACACAGTCGTGGATGTCGCTCGCATTTTCGTCAAGGAAATCGCCCGCCTGCATGGGTTTCCTCGTACCATTGTTTCTGATCGTGATCCGCTCTTCATGAGTAAGTTCTGGCAAGCATTCTTCAAGCTTCAGGAAACTAATTTGGCAACAAGTAGTGCCTACCACCCACAATCGGATGGACAAACTGAGATCCTCAACCGCTTGCTCCAGGATTACTTGAGGTGTTTCGTGACGATAATCAGAGCACTTAGGTCGACTACCTTCCATGAGCGGAGTTCAGCTATAATACGGCTCACCACTCGGCCATTGGCATGAGCCCCTTTGAAGTCGTGTTCGGACGGAAACCGCCCGCCATATTAGACTTTGTCGAAGGCCTGCCGGTTCCGAGTGCTGTCGAGACCTCCATTGCCAAGCGAAACACTATTCTGCAGGCCCTTAAACACAACATTGAGAAGGCACAAACTCGGATGACAAACCAAGCGAATTCGCACAGACAACATAAGGAACTGGCAGTGGGTGATTGGGTCTACGTGCGGCTCCAGCCATACAGGCAATCCTCAGTCCGACCACGCCACTCCAACAAGCTTGTTCGCTGTTTTTATGGGCCCTTTGAAGTCACCGCTCGAGTGGGTCGGGTCGCCTACCGCCTCGCACTGCCACCCCATGCTAAAATCCATAATGTCTTCCACATTTCACTGTTACGCAAATGCATGGACCCATCTTCCGCCCAAGCAATGACCCTACCAGATTCCTTCATCGACTTCCGACTAGCCCCATAACCTGAGGACATCCTTGCACATCGTCGTGTCAAAACCAACACTGGATGGGGCGACCAACTATTGGTCCATTGGTCAGGTGAGCCGGCCTCGGCTGCTACATGGGAGACGATCCTTAGCCTCCGTACCGACTTCCCAGCATTTGACCTTGAGGCCAAGGTCATTTTTGACGACGGGGGAAATGTAACAGGTCTGCACCATGACAAGGAAGGACCGACAAGGGCAGCAGCAGCAGAGCCTTGCGTGGAGGGGACCAAGGGAGCGTCTGTAGGGCCTGTTAGGCGCAGCAACAGACCTGCACAAAAGACAAGGCGCTTTCCGCAGGAGCTGTACGAGGTCTGAGCTTCCTGTTTGTCGACATGCACGTACGAGAGTAGCACCGTTGGGGAACGATGGGCTGAATAGCAGCTATAAATAACCTATTTTGTAATTGATCTAAGTATGAAATGAAAAGCTAATTCCTACCCTCTCTCACTTCTGTCCTCTCTAGTCTCATTTCACCAGAAGCGACCTCACATCCCACAGGCTTGTAACTGCCAGACCCCACGTTCTATTTTTCTCATAGTTTCCTTTCCCATTTTTCCCTTCCTTATTTAGGGATCTCAGTCCTGTCTTTTCATTCTTGGGTTGGGTACGAGCAAATATGATCTTGTTCGACTCATGTGTTATGCCCTCTCACGCATTTAGTCTGATGCAAATCAAAACTTGAATTGAACTGAAATGGGATTAGGATGAGATTACGGGGAGAATTGAGATGAGTTTAGGGGGTTGAAAATATAAAGGGCAGTCGATGAGATTAAGATTTTCATTTATTGCCTCCCTGAATTCTCATACATAGCTACTTTTGTAATCTAATTCTACTCCACTAATTATAATAAACTTCCCCACTAATATTAACTCCTAATTAAACCTTCAACTAATGCACTCTCAACGGCGGACGCACTTAAGAGACGATGGGGCTGCCGCACTCTATTAAGGGCAAATCCTTGCACGATCCCCATTGTCGATCTCGGCTCTTATTTTTTGTTGATTAACAATATATAGTTCTTTTTTGGGATAAATATATAGTTCTTTTTGATAAGTCCAATTTGTGTCCCGTTTGTTAATGCTCAAAGACCGATTTGGTTGGAAGAAATACCTATTTGGTTTATCCAAATCCGGGATTACTTTCCCGATTGAAACCAGTTTGGGAATAAAAAAAGAGTTGCATGGGCGACAATGACAAAGGAAATGATACAGTAAAAACATGATGCACAAACTTTATGGTATATTATTATTATTATTATTATTATTATTATTTAAGTATCACTTGAGCTTATTTATCATATTCAATTTAACTTCAGCTGAATACAAGTTGGCAGGCTTCGTCCAAATCGGCTGCCTAACTGATTAACCTCCGTACGTTGTTAACTCCTCCCGGAAAATGACATAAATGCCCCTCACTGATATCCAGCCGCCCAATCAATGCCATGACCAGATTTTATTCTACTTTCGTCCCTGACTTTAAGCTAAATGACAAAATCAGCCCCTTTGAATGTCATTATTAACTATTGAATTTGTTGTTGTTGATCAAATTAACTATTGAATATTGATGTAGTAGTACAACTACTAATGAAATGACTGGGTGTGTGATTTGTAAAATGGCATATTGCCATGTTGGACTGGAATAGTTGTGAATATTTGAAATTGTCACATTTAATGAAGACAACCAGAAATTAACAAGTGAGCTTCAACTTTATGGTACGTGACAATTGACATAGTGACGCAACACTCTTTAAATCATAGTAGTAATCTTATTCACACAAAAAAAATCATAGTAGTAATCAAAATAGTTGACTTTGATAGTTTTACCCACTTTTGTGACTCTATAAATTGTTGAATTTATCTTTCTTTCTTTTTTTGTAAAGAATAAAACGATTAGTGAATAATGACTTGTTATTGATAATAGTAAGTAAATTGTAATAATAGAATATAACAACCTATTAAAAACGATATATAACGACTTACCAAAAATATCATAAAATAATATATTAATATATGTCTAATATTCTTAATATATCTCTAGTACTTTTATCCTTCGTCCATCATGAAAATGCAATGAAAAAAATGAAAAAATAAAATAAAATTTTCAATGAAAAATGATATGGAAAAGCTTGTATTGGATTCCTAATTTTTTTTCATTTTCAATGGTAAACCAAACATGAAACTATATTTCCCTCCACGATTTCTTTCCGTCCCAAAGATTTTCCATGAATGATGTTGGATCGATTAGATGTTAGCAAAATATAATAAACTATCAGACGGAAGTTAATAGTTATTTTTAAGTTATTTTCCGTTTGATGTTCAGAGTAGCAGCGGAAGTAAAACGTGCAGGTAAGTAATGACTGAAAATACTACACACGGATATATAGTGGAAACCTTATCAAAACTATGATAAGGTGAAAACCACTACCTTTCAGATTCCACTGAAAGGATTTTTGAAATCCGATTACTCTTTATTCCCGATATACTTGTAGGGTTTACAAACTAGGTCTATCCGACTCTATTTGATGACCTCTACTCAATCCGATAGAGTAATCGATTTCAAGCTTCAAACCTTCGTGTGTGCGACTTCAGCAATCTTGCTCCTGGAATGCAGTCGCTCCGTTCTACCCAAGAGAACTCCACGCCTCAGTGCTTGCAATGCTGGCGGTGCTGCTCCTCTTCTTATGCAAGAGTTGAATCTCCAAAAGGCAGCAGCAGTTCTTCTCTCTTAAAATCCGCCGCACAGCATCCACAAGACATCTTGCCAAACCCTAGCTCTTTAAGTAGGGCCTTCCGTGTCTTGTCATCTGGGCCCCATGCCCTGGCCCATCTGAACTTTATAAACCCAATAGGTTTCTATTCAATTAGACAAGATTCCATCCTGAATCTGCTATCTGGGCCTAATGATCTGGCCCAACCCAACTGTTCAAACCTTAATGGATCTCTTTCCAAATAAGATAGGACTCCTTCTCGAATCTTCCTTTAATCTGTTTATCCATTAAACAGAGCTTTCCACTGCTGATCTGTAGAACATAACTATCTTATGGAACTTTGATCTTCGATCTATCTGTTCGATCTATCAGTTGGATTTCTGCACACTAAGATAAAACATTAGCTAAGTATTTGTGATCATCAAAACACATGGGTTCCAACAAATTCCCCCTTTTTGATGATGACAAACACTTCTTCAACAAAACAGAAATCCATGGCAAGCAAATTCATTCATCACTGGTTCAGTATTTCAACTCAGCATAAGTCCAGCGGATAGATTATTAATCACTTTCTGTTAGCCAGACAGAGACCAGACAAAGTTACGAACTCATAACAGTTCCCCCTTAGATGGGCATTGGATTTGAGTTTCAGTGATGACTTCCCCCTCAGGTGGTGCATTCATGTTATCTTCCCCCTTTTGGCATCATTAAAAAGATCGCAATTTAAGAATATCCAAGGAATGAAAGAAAACTGCATAATTCATTTTCTAAAAGGCAAAAGACCCCTGAGGGAACACACATAGCATGCAGAAAATTCAAATACTGTCATGCAGACGGAGAGCATGACAACGAAAGAAAGTTTCAAAAAACATAAGGCAGTTGAGGTGGGGATTGCAAAAGAAGGGGGTTTAACCATGAGACAGACCCTGGGTTATTCTTTAACTAAGACCTTCAACTGGTCAACCAGTTTTGTGCCCACGAACCTCAGCTGACGGTTCAGCTCCATTATCTCCTCCTTAATCTAAGGTCCTTCACCCGGTCTCAAGAAGCAACTTTGCTCCTGAGGTCCTTCACCCAGTCAACCTCTGATCCCTTCAGCACCTTATCTGCCATGGACTCCAGACTAGTCACTTTTTCTGCCAACACCTCTACCTTCTCTGACAAGGCCTTCACAACCTCAAGCAAGGCTGGTGACGGGAGCGTCGGTTGCACTGTCGTTAGGGTGCAATGCGTCTCGTACAAATAAATTTATAATGTCCACTACTCGCGACTTAACTACTGGGTAGTAAGGGTAAGTAGGGGTCGAACCCAAGGGAATTAGGGGGATAGATTGTTCGTTACGGCTTACACGGTGCGTGATTTTAGGTCGAGTGTGGACTTACTGCTAATTACTAAACTACTGTTTTTGGGTTTTTTGGGTTTTTTGTGCGGAAAGTAAATACAGAAAATAAATACTGAAATTAAATACAGAAAATAAAGGAGTTGAGGGTTAGAAGACTTACAGTGGGTGATGCGTGATTGTTGATTCCTCCGGTATGTGAGTGGTTGGTGGTTGTGTTTGATTGAGCAGTTATACTAGGAAATTAAATACAGGGGGTGTTTGCAATTGAAAGAGCGTATTCGGTTTCAGGTATTCTTGTATTATCACATGTTTATTAGTTTAGTAAATCTTCTAAGTATTCAAACGATGAATCGAGGCTAGCGATAGCTCAAGACTTGCAACATCGGCTAAATCACACTTGTTCTATTTAGACTAGCGCCAGTACCAGTTAGGTACGCTAGTCTATGTGCATCCACCTGCTCTCCTGTTACGGTTTCCCATAATGGTTTTTTAAATATAGTCGACCTCTTTCAGATAGCTTTGTCTGTTACGACCTCCCCTATCCGGGTGTGATCACGAATATCTTAAGGAAGAACTTACGAAGTTGGACCCCTAATGGTCACATTCCCAAAATCGTTCACTCTACCTTAGAGACATTCTGACTTTTATATGGCACATAGAACAAGTATTGAATACTAAGAAAATAAACTAAGCTAATTAAACATTAAATAATACAAGATTATACCTTCCGCCGAATGAGGAGTTTAGCCTCGCCTGTCCATGGAGGAGGGCGCCTAGCCAAATATCGTAACTTTATTGATCCAAACCAACTTACAAAATATTACAAAATGTAGAGAGATAAGTGATTGTGTATGGAATGGTTTTTTGGATGATAAAATGAGGAGGGGTGAGCCTCCTTTTATAGGAGAAATGGGAGGAAATGGAGGGCTAGGATTGATTTGATCCAAGGGTGGAGGATGAGGCATGGAGGAGCCAAGGAGGCGCCGCCACTTGGCGGCGGAGGAGTGGTGGAGGAGCAGCCGCCGGTAGGAGGTGGTGGTGGAGGAGCAAATGGTGGTGGAAACCACCTCCCAAGCAAGTCATCAAGTCATCCAAGGAGGAGAGAGGAGGAACATGTGGTGGAGGAGCCACCACATGGCGGCGGCTCATTGGGCGGAGGAGAGCCGGTCATCCATGGAGGAGGAGGGAGGAGCCGCCGGTGGTGGGTGGTGGTTTTGGGGTGGTTTTCCTCTTTGGCCACCTCTTCTCCAAGTCACAAGTCATCTTGCCCATATGTGAGTTTTGTACAGTTTTGCACTGTCTTTTCACAAAACTGTCAGTGTAATTTGGCACTGGGTTGACTTGATTCCATCTCTGCACAATTTGTGATGAGTGATTCATCGTCAGGATCCTTGATATTTCTTCAGTCGGCATATGATCTTGACCTTGAATCGACTCCTTATATCTTTTCTGTGCTAAAAGCCTCTCCTTAACGTGTTTTCACTTTAATCTCTAAAATGCCCTGTGGAAATATATCGGGACTAACAAGTGGATGTTAGACAGACAAACAGTCTAACTTGGGGGGTTTATCTGTGTTTTTGATTCGTATAATTGTGGTCCATCAAATCACCCCCCACTTTTAGTTGTTCGTCCCGAACAATGCTTTATATGGGCGTCACTATGTAAGTTGGTTTGAAGTATGAAATTAAGTTTGCGGTACTCGATTTCTCCTAATTCATGCATTACTACTTATAGCCAATTTAAACTGTAAAAATAATTAGAAGTAACTTGATACGTGTACCTTCGTGCCGAGATGCGAATTATTCCGGATGTTTCGGGAGATAGCCCTTTTTATGCTCTTGGACTACACCCTCGGGACCGTCTCGCACTATATGGTTTTCTTGTAGATTTCTCTAGCACGTGATTCGATTCGGGTTTCAGTGAGTTGAGCCTTTTTGATTTTCTTTTTTCTACTTTGGCGAGGGACTAGCTTTTTTTGTAGTGATTCTGCCTCTGTCTTTTTGAGTGCTTCACTTTTGCTCGGTTAAAACCTTCACAATTTTTTGGGCCTTAGGCCTCTTTTGATTTTCTTCTTTGAGTTTTTTGCTCCTTTGTGACTTGCTAGTCCATTTTGTCAGCCTTCTTGGGAGGTCCAATCATCGCCCGCAAGCCTATGGAAATACCTCCCCTCTCCTCTCGTCTTCGTCGTTTCGCGCGGGTCAAGATGAGGGTCGCTCATTTATTTTCTCGGCTATTTTGACTAGAGAGAGGACGGTCTGATTCCCGTCCTCGCCTTTGCATAGATGCTTCCTGGCGGAGTTTGACTCAATTGTTCACTGAAACCCGAAGTGCAGCCTCCACTGACTTCGAAACCCATATAGTTTGATTTGATCCTTTAAGTGCTTGCCAAGCCTCTCTAGGGCAATTTCTATCAACTCCACATCCCTAGGTTATCTCAACACAAAGGGACAAATGAAAAGTTACATTCTAAGTTTTTAAACAGTTTGCCTTTTCATAAGGTTGATGCATGAATCATGATCTATCTTTTTCACATTCTTAAGTTCATACTTTCAAAAAGATACTTTTTTTTAAAAAGAAAAAACATGCATTGGTTCTCACCCCCCACTTTTGAACGAAGGCAAGCCTTAGTTCAAAAGTCATGCAAATATATATAGGAGAAGGAAATGACTCTAGGAAAAAAGAAGAGCAGAACTCCCTTTAAGGTGTCGAGTGAACGACATGGCATGAGGCTGGATAATCGAGGGAGTTCGGCTGGGGCCTTTAAACTCTCAGCGCAGGCCCGGTAAATTCACGGAAGCTGCCTGGCTGATCTGATCCTTGCTCCGAAACTTAATTCCTACATGTAAGACATTTCTTCTGGACAAAAAGATGGGTGAGAGCGCTTATTGAAAATTAAAATGACAGAAAGTAAGATAGTGTCGGGTTACCTCCCGACTAGTGCACTTGTTTAACGTCGTTGGCTCGACAGTACCTTGTTCTGGATCATTGGTTGGGATCCCATGGGTGGCTTAGGTCGAATTTTTTTGATTCCACCGACCTTGATTCTTGCGGTGAGTCTTCCTGATTTTTGAGCAGATGACTGGTTGGGGTCCCGTTCCCCTTGTACTGGTGGTGCCTCCTTCCAACATCTCAGGGGAGGTGAGGGACCTTTTACTACCAACTTCTTGAACCGGGTTTTCTGGTGTTCAGGGCTGGCTTGTCCGGTTATGGCGTAACAATGCTCTATTGGAGAATTATTCTGCATAGGCCCTTTTCCCATCCTCTTTTCAGCCTCTTCTTTGATCACATGGTTTTCAGCGATTTGCCTATTGATCGAGGGGAAAAGTCGGGAAGCTTGCATCTTAAGGCTCGATTCTGCCTTGTCGTGTTTGTTTGTGATGCTAGCTGGGTATGGTTCTGGCAGCATGTTAGCGGTATTCTGGACTTTTTCTATTGCTGACACCTCATTGTTACTCCCGATACTTTCTATGTCTGACTCTTCAGATGGTTCAGGAGTTACTTCTGACGGCTCGGTAGTTTCTTCGTGATCAGCCTCAGGGTCAGCTTCTTCTGTTTGCATTTCTTCGTCAGTTTGGGATGTTCGTTCTGTGACTGCAGCCATGCCAATAATAAGGTTCCACATGCTCGCAATGGTGAAGTTCTCGGCTGATCTTCTCATTGCTTCGTTTACTCTTGTTAGATCATCGGTCCTCATTCCACGAAGAAATTTTTGAAGCAGAACTTTCTTCGTGAATCCATGGTGCGGGCAGCGTGAGACGATGGTGTTGAAGTTCGTGTAGTATACGTTCAAAGTCTCATCCCGGGATTGTCGGAGGCCTATGATTTTCTCTCGCACTTGTTGTCGTAGGGATGGTGGAGAGAATTCTTTCAAGAATTGAATGCAGAGATCTATGAAACGTATTGTACTACTAGCGGGTGATGTGTAATACCAGATTGTTGCGAAATCCGTTAGAGAGAATTTAAAGCATTTAAGCTTAAATTCTTCTAACGTTTCATTCTCAGGTTTTATGTGGCAGCAAACGTAGTGAAAGCTTCGACAGTGTAGTACTGGATCTTCTGCATCCGTTCCTTTGAATAGTGGAAGGTGCCGTGTTGTCCATGCATACGAGGGTGGTTGAGTCATGAGGTCATGTGAGGTGAAGAACAACTATCCGATGGCTAATTCCCCGGCAACGGCGCCAATTTGACGGGAGCGTCGGTTGCACTGTCGTTAGGGTGCAATGCGTCTCGTACAAATAAATTTATAATGTCCACTACTCGCGACTTAACTACTGGGTAGTAAGGGTAAGTAGGGGTCGAACCCAAGGGAATTAGGGGGATAGATTGTTCGTTACGGCTTACACGGTGCGTGATTTTAGGTCGAGTGTGGACTTACTGCTAATTACTAAACTACTATTTTTGGGTTTTTTGGGTTTTTTGTGCGGAAAGTAAATACAGAAAATAAATACTAAAATTAAATACAGAAAATAAAGGAGTTGAGGGTTAGAAGACTTACAGTGGGTGATGCGTGATTGTTGATTCCTCCGGTATGTGAGTGGTTGGTGGTTGTGTTTGATTGAGCAGTTATACTAGGAAATTAAATACAGGGGGTGTTTGCAATTGAAAGAGCGTATTCGGTTTCAGGTATTCTTGTATTATCACATGTTTATTAGTTTAGTAAATCTTCTAAGTATTCAAACGATGAATCGAGGCTAGCGATAGCTCAAGACTTGCAACATCGGCTAAATCACACTTGTTCTATTTAGACTAGCGCCAGTACCAGTTAGGTACGCTAGTCTATGTGCATCCACCTGCTCTCCTGTTACGGTTTCCCATAATGGTTTTTTAAATATAGTCGACCTCTTTCAGATAGCTTTGTCTGTTACGACCTCCCCTATCCGGGTGTGATCACGAATATCTTAAGGAAGAACTTACGAAGTTGGACCCCTAATGGTCACATTCCCAAAATCGTTCACTCTACCTTAGAGACATTCTGACTTTTATATGGCACATAGAACAAGTATTGAATACTAAGAAAATAAACTAAGCTAATTAAACATTAAATAATACAAGATTATACCTTCCGCCGAATGAGGAGTTTAGCCTCGCCTGTCCATGGAGGAGGGCGCCTAGCCAAATATCGTAACTTTATTGATCCAAACCAACTTACAAAATATTACAAAATGTAGAGAGATAAGTGATTGTGTATGGAATGGTTTTTTGGATGATAAAATGAGGAGGGGTGAGCCTCCTTTTATAGGAGAAATGGGAGGAAATGGAGGGCTAGGATTGATTTGATCCAAGGGTGGAGGATGAGGCATGGAGGAGCCAAGGAGGCGCCGCCACTTGGCGGCGGAGGAGTGGTGGAGGAGCAGCCGCCGGTAGGAGGTGGTGGTGGAGGAGCAAATGGTGGTGGAAGCCACCTCCCAAGCAAGTCATCAAGTCATCCAAGGAGGAGAGAGGAGGAACATGTGGTGGAGGAGCCACCACATGGCGGCGGCTCATTGGGCGGAGGAGAGCCGGTCATCCATGGAGGAGGAGGGAGGAGCCGCCGGTGGTGGGTGGTGGTTTTGGGGTGGTTTTCCTCTTTGGCCACCTCTTCTCCAAGTCACAAGTCATCTTGCCCATATGTGAGTTTTGTACAGTTTTGCACTATCTTTTCACAAAACTGTCAGTGTAATTTGGCACTGGGTTGACTTGATTCCATCTCTGCACAATTTGTGATGAGTGATTCATCGTCAGGATCCTTGATATTTCTTTAGTCGGCATATGATCTTGACCTTGAATCGACTCCTTATATCTTTTCTGTGCTAAAAGCCTCTCCTTAACGTGTTTTCACTTTAATCTCTAAAATGCCCTGTGGAAATATATCGGGACTAACAAGTGGATGTTAGACAGACAAACAGTCTAACTTGGGGGGTTTATCTGTGTTTTTGATTCGTATAATTGTGGTCCATCAGCTGGCAACCCCTCTTCTGGATACAAAGGTTTCTGGTTCAAGGGCTCGACCACCAGAGGTGCAGCTGGCTTTGGATGTGTAGTGACTATCCGAGCATTCTGTCATCCCTTTTCAGCATCAAACTTCCCGTTGATATTATCAAAGGTCACCATATCAAGAGCCGTAGATATTACACTCTCTACTTCTGGCTGATAGACGCCAAGATGGCTCAAAAATTTCTTCACAAATCCAGGGTAGGGTAATCCATGCTTATTACTCGCAGCGTTTCATATACTGTAAAATCTGCTTGGGAAGGCTGATAGGCTCTTTGGCTATTAACTTGTCAATCAGGAGGAAATCCTGAAAGTTGACAATTCCACCAGCTGGTGTGTAGCCAGAAACTCCCTATCGATTACCAATTCCGCCACCACGGATCTCCTTTCTAGATTCAGATTTAGGTAATAACCAAACCGCCTCGTGCAGCTCCCAAATTTGAATTCGCTCCACAGTTATCTACCACATGTCCATCTGTAGGTATTAAGTGTTGCGGACTGTTCACGTACCAACACTTTGCTGTTTTTCCACGCCATAAAGACAACATCGGCACCCATCATGATGATGACCGAGCTGCAGACGCAGCTCTTGCTTTTCTCCATACATGTCAGTTTAATCGCCATAAATCTAGCACTTAGAATTTCTATTCGTGCTGGCAGCCACTAATCCTCCAAACGGCACTTCAATCTTGAAAATTTGAATTTAGATACGCCGAATCAGTTTGTAGATAAACTTCTCTCCAATTTCAAAAAGTAATTGCCAACTGCCTCGTAACTCCCCCATTTTAGTGGATTACTTCCACGTGTCCAGCTGAAAGAAAGGATGCTTCAATTGCTTTAACTACAGCCCTTTAGCTTGTTCATCTTTCCATGTGATTGCACCAACGGCAGTAACAGTCATTAAGACAGTCTGCTCTGCAGTTTCTTTTCTTGATGTGCAGTCCACTCACATTTACTGCATTTATCTGCTGTACAGCTGTCACCCATTTGTTCTTCAAACGCTACTCATCACTAACCACAGATTGAACCAGCCGCGTCCATGATTGAACCAGTCTGAATCGGTTTAAGAATAGCCCCGGTTTTGTCTCATGGTTTTCACAAGGGTTGTGGTGCTTTAGGTTTACCCAAGAGGTACAATAAAAACACCACTCGTTTACGAAGCAAACAATTCACCAAGTCTAATCAAAGCAATATCATGCGGTGTGGAGATAGCAAAAGAATTTATGTGATGTTTCATAATCAAAGGGCTAAACAATCAACAATCAGTCTCCACACATTATGGGCTTGGGTTGGTCTTAGAGTACTTCCTTGGCATGTAATGAGGGTTCAAATAGGAAGTATCTTTTGGGTTACAAAGAATTATGTGCCATGCTCAGGTTCTTCTATCCAGTAATCTTATTTATCAAGCATGCAGGGTGAACACATAGAGAAACTTTCACACAGTTTTCAATTTCATAAGCAGCAACTGCATACCATGGGAACTTAGCATGCAACCTAGTCTAGCCAATCATTGGAGAAATCTAACATGGAATACAGACTAGGTAAGGGATGTCATACCTAATTCAAGCCTTATCTTCTCATAGGGTTCCCTGTGCAGTGCTTTCGTAAAGATGTCTGCGATCTGCTCCTCAGTTCTGCAGTATTCCATGGCGATGGTGCCTCTTTCTACACAGTCACGCAGAAAGTGATATCTAATTTCTATGTGTTTAGTACGTGAAAAATGCACTGGATTTTTAGAGATATTAATGGCACTTGTATTGTCACATAGAATAGAAATGCATTCAAGATGAACACCATAGTCACTTAGCTGTTGCTTTATCCATAGCAGTTGTGCACAGCAGGCAGCAGCTGCGATGTACTCAGCCTCGGCGGTGGATAGAGCAATGGAAGACTGCTTCTTGGATCCCCATGAAATCAGGCATGGTCCAAGAAATTGTGCCATCCCTGACGTGGATTTTCTATCTGATTTGCAGCCAGCGTAGTCAGCATCTGTGTAGGCCATTAGACGTAGGTCACCTCCTCTGGGATAGAATAAACACAGATCGTCCGTCCCCTTCAGGTATCTCAAGATCCTTTTCACAGCCTTGACATGTGTCTCTCTGGGATCTGCTTGAAATCTGGCACACAGACAGACGCTAAACAAAATGTCAGATCTACTGGCTGTTAGATAGAGAAGCGAACCTATCATTCCACGGTATAGGGTTGGATCCACTTGTAGGGAAGACTCATCCTTTCCCAAGGAGTCATTCGGTGACATCGGTATTGCACATGTTTTTGCAGACTCCATCCCAAATTTCTTCAAGATTTCTCTCACGTATTTCTGTTGATGAACCCGAGTTCCATCTCCATCTTGTGCCACTTGAAGGCCCAGAAAATACTTCAACTCTCCGACCATACTCATCTCGAATTCACTTGACATCAGATCTGTGAACTTTTTAACAAGCATGGGGTTAGTTGAACCAAATATAATATCATCAACATATACCTGAACCACTAGAGTGTCTGATCCTTCCTTCAGAAGGAATAGGGTTTTGTCCACCTCTCCTCGGTTGTATCCATGAGAGGTGTTTCGGCATTGGGTGCTGGAGGAGGTTCCCAGTCAGGGTCTGATTCATCGACAAACTGTAGCTCCCCAGCATCAATCATAGCCGTAGAGGAGAAATCTTGAATTAGGTGACCAGCCATCACCGTCTCGTCAAATCTTACGTGCACACTTTCCTCAATTTTCTCTAGCCTCAGATTGTAGATTTTGTAGGCCTTGCTATGACTGGAGTAGCCAACGAATACCCCTTCATCACTCCGAGCATCGATTTTTCCCAAGCTTTCTTTGCCGTTATTGTGGACATAGCATTTGCACCCGAAAACCTTTAGATGGGAGATATTCGGCTTTCGTCCACGTAGCCGTTCATAAGGGGTTTTCCCTATCATGGCTCGAAGCGAAGCTCTGTTAAGAATATAGCATGCGGCAAACACTGCTTCTACCCAGAAGCCTTTTGGAACTCCGCTAGAAATTAGCATTGTCCGTGACATATCCTCCAAAGTTCTGTTCTTTTGTTCCACCACCCCGTTTTGATGTGGTGTCCTTGGGGCGGAGAAGTTATGATCAATACCTTTATCCCTGCACAATGAAAGAAACTGCACATTCCAGAACTCAGTTCCGTTGTCAGTACGAATGGAAGTCAATTTACGATCTAACTTGTTTTCCATCAATTTCAACCATGCTTCAAATTCACAATATGTTTGAGATTTAGAGCATAAGAAGATAGTCCACGTATACCTCGAGTAGTCATCTACTATGACCAGAATATACATGTTTCCACCACGACTGACAACACTTACTGGACCGCACAGATCCATGTGGATCATGTCCAGCAGTGCAGAGGTGCTCACGGTTTGCTTTGGAGAATGAAACTCTTGCTTGCTTTCCCGTGGCACAGGCACTGCACACCTGATCAAAGGCACTTTCAACTTTGGGTAAGCCCACCACCAATTCCTTCTGGTGGAGCTTGTGCAATAGCCTCAAGCTGGCATGCCCGAACCTCTTATGCCACATCATGGAATCTTCAGTGATGCTTGCAAGGCACAGTTCTTCCTCTGGAATGAAATTTGGATCGACAGTATAGATTTCACCCACACGAATTCCTCTTAGAACTGTCTTACCTGTCTCATTGCATCTTACTAGGCAGTCATTAGAGTTGAATATGACAGAATTTTTACCATTTAGGCATAACTGAGATACACTTAGCAGATTGTACCTCAAATTTTCAACCAAGCTCACCTCCCTGATTCGGATAGTGTCTGAAATCCTTACCTCACCCATTCCAATCACCTTCCCTTTGCTTTTATTTCCGAAGATTATGCTTTCTCCAGATTTGTTTTGGAGCGAGTCGAACCATTCTTGATTCCCGGTCATGTGTCTTGAGCAGCCACTGTCCAGGTACCAGGGACGGGACCTCACTCCATCCTGCAGAAAAGTGATTAGTTTTTGTGAACCCAGATAAGCTTGGGCTTACTGGGTTTGGGAATGAATTTAGCAGTTGGAACATAATAAGATTGATAAGAAACATCATGGTTAGTTAAATCAATCCTTTTCTTGGGTGTGTTCCTTAATCTACCACGGATTGCTGGGTCATAGTGAGGGCGATAGTGATCAACTCTGTCCTTCCTACCATATGGATTGACTTTCCTCTGACATCCTGCTGTTACCCAGTTGCGGTTCCTTTCATCTATCTCCCTTAGCATTGGGCATTCAATTCTGTAGTGTCCTTGCTGCCCACAGCGCCAGCATAATCTGTGGCACGGAAGATCCACATACTTGCTTCTACCAGGTGGTGTAGATGCTCTCTTCTTTTTCGCTTGAAAGTCTATCCTTGAGGGTCTACTTTTCAGGTTAATCTTTTGCCACATTTCAAAGGCTTTCTTTGCCTTGAAAGGGACAGAGTCCGTGTCGTGGAAATGATGTCCATCTCGTGGACTGGTTTTCCACCTCATCTGTCTGTTGGTCTGGGGCCTTCTGTTCTGTTGAGAGCTTTCTCCTAGTTCCATTAGAACACTGATCGGTCAAATTCTTGACCTATTATTCACTTCATTCGATGATGGATAATGTTTGTTTTCCCAACATTTTATTGTCATTTGATCTCTTTTCTAGTGTTTCAGGTCATATATCATATATCTAATACTTTTGGATTGACCCGAAGTAAAGCAAAGCAATCGGTGCAGATTTGGGTAAAAACAGGACAAAACAGGGCACACAGACCTTTGCAACGTATTTTGCACCTACAGGTCGCAATTTGTGTTCAAATGAGTCGAAATTTAGCTTGTTGGAAAGCTAATTCAATTACCTACAACTTCATAGTTTACACCAAGAGCAGATTCGAAGATTTAGATCTCCAAAAAGACAAAACAAGTCAGCCCGTTACAAGTTCAGCAGCCGTTACACCTTGAGCTGTAACGGCTGTAACGGGCATGAATTTTCTCAGAGATTTTTGCTTAGCCCGTTACAGCCGTTACACCCAGCTGTAACGGGTGTAACGGCCCCATCAAAGTATTTTGCACGTAGAAATCTCATACGGTGTCCAAATTGGTTGATTCAAAGCTTGTTGGAAAGATAATTCAAAGGGCTACAACTTTGCAGTTTACGCCAAGATCCAATTCGGACGTTAAGACCATGATAAATCGACCTGAAGTTGCTGCGTTTCTTCCAAATCCGTTTTTGGCAAGTTCTGATTCTTTTTGGCAATAGAGCAGTTTTTGGGCTTTTGGCCCTTTTTGGGAAAGCTATAAAAGAGCAACGATCAGATTAGTTTGGGGTTGTTGTTGTTGTTATTTTGGAGAAAAACCCTAACTTGGGAGAGAAGACAGAGCTTTCAGCGTGAGGATCATCGAGCTACACCGCGTCTTTACAGTTTACTCGTTTCTTCCTTTCAATATACACTGTTTTTGGTTAACTACCATGAATAGTGAGTAGTCTTCTTAATTCCGGGATCCTACGGATCCCGTGCTATGTAATCCTAACTCTCATGTGATCAATTGAAGTTTATTATTTATGCGATTCGATTATTCAATTTCATTGCGTGCTTAATTTTATCGTTCTATGCATGTATTTACATCAAAGGGTATGTTTGCATTGATAGAACGTATTTAGGTTATATGCCGAAAGGTGGATGGGCCCTAGGGATTAACCAGATTGCATGAAATTGATGTTAGGTCATGTTTACATGATTTAATAGGAAAACCTTTAATTTAATAAATCGAAATCGTTGATAATCCGTGGATGGGCGGCGTTCAACGATTGAGATTAATCTAGACAATGATCCGTGGATGGGCGGCTTGTCTAGTGTTATTTCGGTTATATTCCATATTCGATAGCATGAATAATTAACTTGACATGATCGCATGATTAGTGGGGTTAGCACGGGTGAAGTACGGATTCTGGGATGCTTTCTCTGATTAAGAACAACCATTTATTTTCTGCAATTTATTTTCTGCTATTTAATTTCAGCAATTTTCGTGATAACAAACCGTGTTTTACACTTGTTAATTGGAATAGCTAAATAAGTCGCTCGTTAACTAGTATTCACACGCATTGCTCCTAGGATCGACCCTTGGCTTACCAAGGTTTATAAATATTGTTTGACTGCAATTTGACCCCTAAAACTAATACTTTGACAACTATAAAGGGTTAAAAATACGCTTGTCAAAATGGCGCCGTTGCCGGGGAGCAGCGTTTAGTGTGATATTAGATTTAACGAGTGTAGTTTAGACTGTTCCATTTTTTTATTGCTTCATTATACATACTCTATATACTTCTGACCTTCACTAATCACTTTTATTTTGAATGTTGCGAGGATGTTCTCTTTTGGTCATCAAGACGCCTACCCAAGGGAAGAGCCTTATTGTGAGACATATTCATATGATGCAAATTGGGAAGGAAATCAAAATCAGTTCTATGATCAACAGAATTATCGAGATGACCGTTATTATGAGAACTACCAAGACCAGTCGCAGCAGCAACATCATCTATGATCAATCGTATTATCAAGATGACTGCTATTATGAGAATTACGAGGACCAGTCGAAACATCAACATCAGTTTTATGATCAGCAGTACAACTATCAGCCGCAGCAGGCCAAGCAACAGGAGTCTGGCAGCTCATGTAGCATGGAATCCATGATGGCTAGTTTTATGGCTGAGCAGGATAGGCGAATAACAAGACTCGAGCAGACACTCGAGCAGCTGACCATTCGGAATAAGATACTAAAGGACCAGCTGGAGCAGCAAGCCATTGCAGCCAACAATACATGCAGAGATGAGGACATCGAGATGACAATGGCCAATCATCAAGAAGTTCAAGTCTACGAAGCATATTCATCTTCAGCTTTATTTCGAATCCACGTGGAAGATGATCAGGATACGAGAATGCTCTCTATACTAGAACAACCTGTTTGTGAGGATGGTTTTGAGGCATTTAGAATGGTTTCCAAGGCTTACACTGAGTTTGAGGATGATGAGTTATGCACTGAAGACACCTCAGAAGATGAAGATCCATCTCCCTCCACTACGACTTCTTCAAAAGGTCATTTAGATGGGCAACCAGAAGAGAACATCATTCCACCAGTTTCTCCGAGCTGTGATGAGCTATCAAAGGATCATATGTACGAAGACTTTGTTGATGTGTACCTGAGTTCAATTAAGACGGATCCCCGCATACATATGAATGTGATATTGAAGGAAAATTTTGAAGTATGGGAACGTGGGTTCCTAGCTAAAGAGTACAAGGGAAGTGTTCTTGCTGGAGCTAGCCCTGAATATATTTATCTTGACACACCACCTCCAGACAAGTTTCGACAGTTCTTGCCATACGTCTTGGAACTGTTGATAAGGAGTTTCTGCAGCCCCTTGGTTCTTAAGGGTCTTAAATTTTTGAAGAGACTGCATGCTCTGCTCGACGTTCATGTCATACTAGATGGACGTAAATTTCAATGGGATTTGAAGGTGGATTGACACTACCTCCCTTGCTGAGTCTCGCCAAGACGTTAAACTAGGTCTCTTTGGGGAGTAACCCGCGCTGTAAGTATTAGTTATTTTTCATTTTTTATTTGCATTGTGTGTGGACATTTCAAGGTTCTAAGTGTGATGTGCACCAGCCCCTTCACGATTTTCGATGCTAACCTATTACTTGTGAAGCTCTGTGTTTTTATCTTTATATCTACCATCTCACAAGTCGTGTTTCACTCCCCGAGCATCGCTTAACCTCCATGGACATCGCGTCATCACACACGAGTGAAGTTCCTATACGCTTATTTTCTCTTTTATTTCTTTGTTTAGGGACTAAGCTCATTTTTAAGTGTGGAGTGGGTAGCACATAGTCACATATACGTTCATTCGCATGTCACACATTCACTCTTGCATATGCTCAACTGTCTATGTATTGCGATTGAAATCCTCGTTTTCTACGATACTCCTTGACTGATTGACATTCTTTTTTATTCGAAGTCTAGGACTTGAAATAGTTTTACTCGTGTGTGTATTCTCTTGAGTCAGTATCATTGCTAGCCCTTGCCTATCACATGTTCTACGTATTTCTTGAAGCATGTTTGAGACTTGAAATTAGTAGGCACCGGTTCAAAAATCCCAAAAACTTAAATATGCATCTCTTTTTCTAGGTGACCTTAGTACTAGTATGTGCTTCTCTACATTCGTCGTGATTTGCATGCACCCGCCTTTATTCATACACTATGTCAAGCTTTAAGTGTGGAGTTAGACAATTGACCTTCAAGTTTTCCCCTCAAAAACAAAGTTCTCAATTCTAGAAAGTGGGTGAAACATTGGCCCCAAGCATAGTTGTTTTTGAAAGAAAACCAATTTGAAAAAAAAAACAAAATGCTTTTGTTGATTCTGCGAAAGCAGAAAATACGAAGGACCTGGTGAGAAAAGTCACCCCTGGTATATGGAAAACACTCTTGAAACAATTTCTGCCCCCTTCTGCTTGATGTAGTGTAATTCTACCTTCTCATTGCGTGCAAACCGTGACTTGTCTTGAGAATTCACATGCTATAATATAAGGGACGATCCTTGTGCTTGCACTGAATTTCGAGGCAAATTTTCGTACTATTTTTCAGAAATTCTTAAGCCAAGTTCCTCTTCTCTTACGGGTCATTGCCTAGTCCTTGGCACTTGAGAATGAGCTTTGCGCCAAGAGCCCGTGGACTATCCCTAGATAGCATAGGTGAATGGCGAGCATGTTTTGTGCGAATTTTCATGCTCTTAACCCGTAGCGATAGAACTATTTAGAACTTGTGATGAGGCGTTTGTTAGTTGTGTGTACTGATCGTTTGAATGTATAACTCGTTTAATCTATGATTGTCTGAAAACTTTGATGAAGATGTTTGACTTGAAGTTGAGGTAACACGATGAATCCGAGGTATGACATGACTTTACTGTGACTCGTTGAGCATCATTCATGCATACACGTTAGTTAGTTGTATAGGGGATTTGTAGGTAGTCCCATTCCTGAAAACCTTCACGAGACTATACTCGTCCTACTAGGGCAGCCTAGGGGTTTAAAGGCTTGATGCATATGCTAAATGCATTCGTGTCCTCTACGACATTGAGTTATCTTTTTATTTTTGTTTTAGTTAGAATTGATCACATGACACTTGAGTGGGTAACTATTCTGCAGATTTATTGACTTGTGCTTAATGTTTGTTCGGGACGAACAAATCCTAAGTGTGGAGTGTTTTGATCGGTCAAATTCTTGACCTATTATTCACTTCATTCGATGATGGATTATGTTTGTTTTCCCGACATTTTATTGTCATTTGATCTCTTTTCTAGTGTTTCAGGTCATATATCATATATCTAATACTTTTGGATTGACCCAAAGTAAAGCAAAGCAATCGGTGCAGATTTGGGTAAAAACAGGACAAAATAGGGCACACAGACCTTTGCAACGTATTTTGCACCTACAGATCGCAATTTGTGTCCAAATGAGTCGAAATTTAGCTTGTTGGAAAGCTAATTCAATTCCCTACAACTTCGTAGTTTACACCAAGAGCAGATTCGAAGATTTAGACCTCCAAAAAGGCAAAACAAGTCAGCCCGTTACAAGTTCAGCAGCCGTTACACCTTGAGCTGTAACGGCTGTAACGGGCATGAATTTTCTCAGAGATTTTTGCTTAGCCCGTTACAGCCGTTACACCCAACTGTAACGGGTGTAACGGCCCTGTCAAAGTATTTTGCACGTAGAAATCTCATACGGTGTCGAAATTGGTTGATTCAAAGCTTGTTGGAAAGATAATTCAAAGGGCTACAACTTTGCAGTTTACGCCAAGATCCAATTCGGACGTTAAGACCATGATAAATCGACCCGAAGTTGCTGCGTTTCTTCCAAATCCGTTTTTGGCAAGTTCTGATTCTTTTTGGCAATAGAGCAGTTTTTGGGCTTTTGGCCCTTTTTGGGAAAGCTATAAAAGAGCAACGATCAGATTAGTTTGGGGATGTTGTTGTTATTTTGGAGAAAAACCCTAACTTGGGAGAGAAGACAGAGCTTTCAGCGTGAGGATCATCGAGCTACACCGCGTCTTTACGGTTTACTCGTTTCTTCCTTTCAATATACACTGTTTTTGGTTAACTACCATGAATAGTGAGTAGTCTTCTTAATTCCGGGATCCTACGGATCCCGTGCTATGTAACCCTAACTCTCATGTGATCAATTGAAGTTTATTATTTATGCGATTCGATTATTCAATTTCATTGCGTGCTTAATTTTATCGTTCTATGCATGTATTTACATCAAAGGGTATGTTTGCATTGATAGAACGTATTTAGGTTATATGCCGAAAGGTGGATGGGCCCTAGGGATTAACCAGATTGCATGAAATTGATGTTAGGTCATGTTTACATAATTTAATAGGAAAACCTTTAATTTAATAAATCGAAATCGTTGATAATCCGTGGATGGGCGGCGTTCAACGATTGAGATTAATCTAGACAATGATCCGTGGATGGGCGGCTTGTCTAGTGTTATTTCGGTTATATTCCATATTCGATAGCATGAATAATTAACTTGACATGATCACATGATTAGTGGGGTTAGCACGGGTGAAGTACGGATTCTGGGATGCTTTCTCTGATTAAGAACAACCATTTATTTTCTGCAATTTATTTTCTGCTATTTAATTTCAGCAATTTTCGTAACAACAAACCGTGTTTTACACTTGTTAATTGGAATAGCTAAATAAGTCGCTCGTTAACTAGTATTCACACGCATTGCTCCTAGGATCGACCCTTGGCTTACCAAGGTTTATAAATATTGTTTGACTGCAATTTGACCCCTAAAACTAATACTTTGACAACTATAAAGGGTTAAAAATACGCTTGTCAAACGCCCTTTCCTTTCGTGGCCTTTTCCTGTTCGAGTCCATGTCCTGGTCTGACAAACTTTTTCTTGTAGTCCCCCTCTTCTTCCTTAGCTTTCTTAGCTTGCAATTCTTTAAGCCACTTTTCCTTTATTTTTGCCTCTTTGCGTCTGAGGTTTTCCACTGTGTGGAGCAGTTCCTCATTGTTCTGTCTGAGGTTTGTCAACTCATTGCTCAGCCTTTCAACCTCTGTGTTGAAGTCAACCGTCTCAGTATTTTCTATCTTCAAGCGTTTCAGCTCATCACTTAGCTTGCTAATCTGTCTTTCTTTTCTTGCACATGTAAGACATTTGCACACATGTTCTGCCATTTCTTTCTCAAGGCGCATGGCTTTGGTTGACCATAGATGGTTTTCCTCCAAGTCGTCTTGATGCTCCTGTTGCATACTGGACACTCTATCCTCCAGATGTCGAATTTTCTCGAGGAGCTTGGTTATAGTTTCTGCAAAATCAGATTCAGAAAACATTTCATCAATCAAGGAGTCAGTATCTGTTACCTTGTTTGCAGTGGAATGAGCCATCAGGCAGGGCTCTTTGGGGCATTTTCCATCATCGATGTCTCCGTCGGAATCTCCCCAAGCTGCAATCATAGCATGAGCTGGTTTTGGGGTAGGTTCTTCTCCTTTCTTTCTGCTGTAGCAGTCTTTGGATAGGTGCCCTTTCTTTTGGCAGTGATAGCATATTCTATCTTCCCTTTCCTTCGACTTTCCTTTGTCTTCACTTGAAGTGGCACCTCTGTTTCCTTTGGAGAAATTTCCGCGACTTCCTCCAGCTCTAAAGTCTCTCTTGCCTTTAACAAAGTTAGCCATTTTCAGGGCTTTAGTGAGCAGAGCAATCTCATCCTCCTCCTTTGGTGACTCATTTCCATGTGCTAGATCGAGGGCCTGTTCTACCTTGAAGGCGATGGCATGGGATTTGTCAGACTGTCTTCTAGCCATCTTCCTTTCCGTGATTCCAGCTTGGCTCTGGAGATTAGCAACCAGTTCTTCTAGTGTCACGTCCTTAATCCCCTTTTGAGCTTGCAGCGCCAAGGTCACATGATCCCACTTTGAGTTCAAAGCTTGCATGAACTGGTGAGTGATTTTCCATTCCGGGAGCTTCTCATTCAAGTACTCCAGCTGTCCAATGATGACCTGGAATCTGGTGAAGAAATCCTCTAGTGATTCGTCCTTTTTCTGCATAACAGTTTCATAGTCCTTAATCGCAGCTAGTATTCTGTTTCTTTTGATATCTTCATTTCCTCCATATAATCTGACCAATCCATCATACATCTCCTTCGCGCTTTTGTGCATCGCCACTTTAATCTGATCTCCGGGAGAAAGGGCCATGTAGAGGACTTTCTTCGCTCGCGCGTTCTTTTCGAGCTTCTTGTAGTCCTCATCCGTATCTTTATCCTTAGTTTTCTCCACTGGTTTTTCCGGATCTGAAGTGTCAAGTGGGATGGTGAGCGGACCCGTTTCAAATATGCTCCAGAGTTGTCCATCTAACGAGCAGACATGGGCCTCAAACTGGTCTTGCCACCAGTCGAACTGTCCGGCCTTCAGCAGCGGCGGTTTCCAAAAAGAGTCACTGATAGACGACATACTTAGCCTGCAATGCTAACACACAAATCTAGAACGCTCGGCTCTGATACCACGTGTTGGATCGATTAGATGTTAGCAAAATACAATAAACTATCAGACGGAAGTTAATAGTTATTTTTAAGTTATTTTCCGTTTGATGTTCAGAGTAGCAGCGGAAGTAAAACGTGCAGGTAAGTAATGACTGAAAATACTACACACGGATATATAGTGGAAACCTTATCAAAACTATGATAAGGTGAAAACCACTACCTTTCAGATTCCACTGAAAGGATTTTTGAAATCCGATTACTCTTTATTCCCGATATACTTGTAGGGTTTACAAACTAGGTCTATCCGACTCTATTTGATGACCTCTACTCAATCCGATAGAGTAATCGATTTCAAGCTTCAAACCTTCGTGTGTGCGACTTCAGCAATCTTGCTCCTGGAATGCAGTCGCTCCGTTCTACCTAAGAGAACTCCACGCCTCAGTGCTTGCAATGCTGGCGGTGCTGCTCCTCTTCTTATGCAAGAGTTGAATCTCCAAAAGGCAGCAGCAGTTCTTCTCTCTTAAAATCCGCCGCACAGCATCCACAAGACATCTTACCAAACCCTAACTCTTTAAGTAGGGCCTTCCGTGTCTTGTCATCTGGGCCCAATGCCCTGGCCCATCTGAACTTTATAAACCCAATAGGTTTCTATTCAATTAGACAAGATTCCATCCTGAATCTGCTATCTGGGCCTAATGATCTGGCCCAACCCAACTGTTCAAACCTTAATGGATCTCTTTCCAAATAAGATAGGACTCCTTCTCGAATCTTTCTTTAATCTGTTTATCCATTAAACAGAGCTTTCCACTACTGATCTGTAGAACGTAACTATCTTATGGAACTTTGATCTTCGATCTATCTGTTCGATCTATCAGTTGGATTTCTGCACACTAAGATAAAACATTAGCTAAATGTTTGTGATCATCAAAACACATGGGTTCCAACAAATGAGGATTGAGAAAAAGTACAAAAAAAGGTCTCTAGCTACCAATATTTTTCGAATTACAATTAGAGGCATTAAAATTCTACATGGTTGTAAAATAGTAATAAATTAATGAATTCTTATCGGCCAATGACAAAATGAATTCTTAGTGAAAAATCAAACTCTGACTATAGGGTGTTAGAATTTGATGAGAAAAAGTGATTGATGAAATGTAATTGAATTTTTTAGGTTTAATCTCGCTTGACTCGCTTAGATTGAGTGATGGGGTCATAAAATGTCCATTAAAGTCGTCATCAATAGAAAATTCATTAATTTATTTTTATTTTGCACTCAAGTTATTAGTTTTGGTAATTTTCACCCTTATTGAAAAACGTTTGTAGTTGAAGGGCCCTCTTTGAAGCTTTCCGTGCTTTTAGTTGTAATTTTCATTTTGTCTTTCATCCTCAAAATATTTGGCATGTTTCATGACCAATTTGATTAAAAACATGTCATCAATGAACAAGATAAAAAAATCATCTTAGATTGAACAAAAAATATTCTTTATAAAAAAACATATCATGGTTGTCTAATTATAGAGCATGAATTTCAATCAAAAAAAAATTATAGAGCATGAAAAAGTACAAAAATTGGTTTTTTAATTCTCTAAATTTTAAGCTACAACCATTTTAAAATTTTCATCTAAATCTGTAAAAGTTTTAATGTTAGACAGTTGGCTTATTGTGATTCGTCCATGATCATGATCAGAAAAAAAAGTTAGTCATCGGTGACCAACATTTAATTTAGCCATTTTGTGTGACTGTTTTTTACGACTCAAAAAGCCATTAGTGGCATTTTTTTTTTGAAAAGATGAAGATATCATTGATCAAAAAACTGTACACAAAATTAGTGGCATTGCTCTTAGTAGTGTACGTGTTTATTCTTTTGGATTTACTTTTAAAAGAAGTCAATTTAATTCTTGTTGGGTTTTAAAATAATATTCAATTCATTTATATCAAAAAAAATTGATAAATAAAGAAATATGATGTGAATAATGGTGGGATGTTGTCAGGTCACACGTCACAGAGCATTTTCTCAGTGGCATGATTGTGATTTTCACAAATCGAAGGGGATAGTTCGGGAACATGAAATAAATCATTCCCTTAAAATCAGAGCTTTGTGCTCCATCATGCAGTTTGTACTTTGTAGAGAGAGAGAGAGAGAAAAAAGGTCAGTCAATAGTCTATCGCTTCACGGCTTTGTTGTCAAGCTTCTGTGCGAATCTACAACACTCAATCCGAGGAGACAAAGTGTCGGCTGGCCTGGGAGCTTCTTCTTGTAGGTATAGGTATGCCCTTTATCATCTGATCTTGGGTTGATCCACAATTAACCTGATTCAATTTTCATTCATTCTGAATTTCTGATTTTTAGGGTTCCTTTTCCTTGTTGCGAGTCAGTTACCAGCTGAAAGTTTGTGCTTTTTTATAATTTCTGTTTCAGATCTTAGATTCGGATTATGTTTTGGTCTATGAATTCTTTGAGGCTTTTAGCTGCTTGATCATGCTTTCTGGGCAATTACTTAGTTCTTGTGATTGGATCTGCTATCTAGGATGCCTTTGACTGCTTCTCTTATTAGTAAATTTGAATGATTAAAGGTGTGTTTAATTAGGATCATAATCATTACTTATTTTAACTTCAATTTTGCAGTTGGCTTCCTTGTGCCTTTGTGACATAATATCAACTTCATATTCTTGAGAGATTGAATCTTAATCTGACCAACACCTCCATAATTTGATATGATTTGTGTATGGAAATGAGCATTATCAGTGATCCTTCCCTGTGTTTAGTTACTCTCAGCTTTGATATTGATCTTGTTATGTTTGTGTTTGTGCTTTGTTTGTGTATCTTGCCTATTCATGTGTAGTTAGTTTCCATCACTTGGTGTCAATTAAATGTGCTCTATTCACGTAGGTTGATATGTTTTTGTGCACTTTTTGCAGTCCATGAGGAATAAAGTAACGTGAGAGATTAAAGTCACAAGTAGTGTCGGTGTAAAATCGTTGGATTTGGTCAAATGCAAACATCTCAGCAACATCATCTTACAGGTAATTATAGTAGCTTATATCAGCAGGCCGTGGATCCGTATCATGCGCCACTCTTTCAAATTTTAGACAGCAACATGTCATCTGATATTGGAAGCAAGGGGACTGATTTATCATTCAAGACTTGTAATGAACAGTTCATCACTTTGGAGTCGTTCTCCCCGACTGATCATCTTTACATCCCGTACGAATCCCCCCAAACTGTCGTCAGCGTCCTATCCAACAGCAGTCCGTACTCATCTCAAGGCTCTCAGTCATACTCATCTGATCCTCGATACTCCCCTGGTTTTGCTTACGGGACACCTGTAAGTGGGTATTCAGCTGCTAATAGTAGCAATGAGTTGAAATACAAGCTTATGGAAATGGAAAATGTGCTAATGGCACCTGATCCGACAAGCGAGGCTGACAGTTACAGTTACAGTGGTTCATCTGTTCCAATGTGGAATCAATTGAAGGAAGTCGTGCCTAAACTAGGCATAAATCAGCTCCTGCTTCACTGTGCACAGGCAGTATCTGATGGAGATTTATCCACAGCAGGGACTCTGATGGACGTGTTAGATCAAAGAGTTTCAATCTCAGGGGACCCCGTCCAACGTTTAGGAACATATATGTTGGAAGGGCTTAGAGCAAGGCTGGAAATGTCAGGAAGCTCAATTTACAAATCACTAAAATGCACTGAACCAACCAGTTCGGAAATGATGTCTTATATGCAAGTTATGTATCAAATATGTCCGTTTTGGAAGTTTGCCTATGTTTCGGCTAATACTGCTATTTGGGAAGCCGTGGAAAATGAAAACAAGATTCACATTGTTGACTTCCAGATTGCTCAGGGCAGTCAATGGGTTGATCTTATCAAAGCACTTTCTATTCGCCAAGGTGGACAGCCTTCTTTGCGTATCACTGGAGTTGATGACTCCCAATCAACCCATGCTCGTGGAGGAGGTCTTTATATTGTAGGGAAGATGCTGTCAAAGCTTGCAGCATCTTGCAATGTTTCATTTGAGTTTCACGAGGCAACCATGTCCAGCGTTAAAGTGCTCCGTGAAAATCTGGTCATAGTTCCTGGAGAATCAATGGTTTTTAACTTCCCATATGTTTTGCATCATGTACCCGATGAGAGTGTCAACACGGACAATTACCGTGACGAGCTGCTGAGAATGGCCAAGAGCCTTGCCCCCAAAGTGCTCACCCTTGTAGAGCAGGAGTCTAACACAAACACAGCGGCGTTCATTAACAGATTTAAAGAGACACTAGACTACTACACAGCCATGTTTGAGTCAATGGACGTGGCTCGTTCAAGAGACAATAGTCAAAGATTAAACGCAGAGATGCATTGTGTGGCAAAGGACATAATCAGCATGGTATCATGCGAGGGTTCTGAGAGGGTGGAACGCCACGAGCTTCTAGCGAAATGGAGAGCAAGATTTCGCATGGCAGGATTTACCCAATGCGCTCTGAGCCCTGCAGTTACCCGCTATGTCAAGGATATGCTCAAGGACTTCCATACTAACTACAGGTTAGAAGAAAACAATGGAGCCCTTTATCTCGGCTGGAAAAGTAGAGCCATGGTAACTTGCAGTGCCTGGAGATGAAAGTCACATGATCAAGTCACCATAAACATTTTGTAAAGCTTCTGTGAGCCTCTGTTACTTTTAAGTTTTCTAATTGTGATGTACATACATTATAATTTATACTGTAAAACAAGAACTTGTGTGTTTAATCTAGGATACATGTCTCCAAGGGCTGCTCATCTTTTGTGCCACTTTTGTGTTCTGTGTGACAAGGCTGTACGCTGTATTCTTCCATGCAGTTCACAGGTGAGAGAATAATGCTCAGAAGGATATAATTTGTATGAACATAAGTTTCAAATCCTATTCAATTTTTTACTGCAGTATAAATATTGTGCTTCAATTAGTAATCAGCATTGCACATCACAATTGTTTGCCAAACTACACGAATTGATCTTCAGGGACCCATTAAGAGGCTCCCGAGGTTCTGAGGATAAGCATTAGATGGCAGATATGGTGTAGCAAACCGAAAGTTTTCACCCTCATTGTCTCCCAGAAGGTACTGGTTGCGGGCATCAGGTAGAACTTGGTAACGGGTGGTAACTTGAGTAACAGAGTCATTTTCCTTATATGAAGATCCCACATTACTGGTATATCCGGAATAGGTATCCACTGCTGCAGCCTCTTGGTTGTTAGTTTTTGCGATCGGTACATCATGGTTGTGCTTTCCCTCATATGTGGTTATGACGGATTTTATGTCATGGCATGCCCTTTCTACATGCTTCCTGACTGGGCATCCAGGGTTTGTACACTTGTAATAGCTCCTGCAATACCAAAACCTTGAGAATTAATTCTATACACTCAGTTTTGAAGCAAAATATTTTTAGAGAATAATGGATGAAAACACTCGCAAAAAGGTAGTGGACATTTGACAGCTTATTACCTTGGATTCGGATTGCCTTTAACCACCTTTTGTCCATATTTTCGCCAGCGGTATCCATCATCCAGTATATCCACCTCACTTACCGTTTGAACAACAACCCTTGGTTCACGAATTGGCTTAACGGATGAGATAAAATGGACAACGCCCATATCTTGCTTCCTATATAATCCCCCCAAAATAAGAATATGATTTTCAAAACATATAACTGGCAAACAAACATATTTATCGTGAGGCTTATAAATTTTGCTTCAAATAAAAAGTACAGTTGAATCAATCCCACTGCTAGCTTTATTTATATATATATATATAATGAATTATATCTTAATGAGTTGAGACTTGAGATACCTTCGCTTTGCGTTGGGATCGTCCCCATCATCATTGTACTTGTCATCATTGAGTTCATCTTCACTGGGGGGTCCTGAAGGATGTTCAGAGGCACCATCCAAGTCAGGAGTAGCTGCCTGGCTATTAGCATCAACTGTCATCTCTACAAGTATGGTACACATCAAACATATTACGCAATGCCCATTAAAAATATGCACTCTAAAGCAACCGGCCAACACAAAAACATATTTTTGATACCTTCACTGAGATAATGAAATCGTTCCAGTTGTTCATCATTCATGCCCATAACACCTTCATTTGAAAATCTGCGTTTTGATTGAGGCTTCGGATGAGCATGAGTACCCTTGTATATGACCTCCGTTATCCGTCCATCATGGGTTCGTTCCAATAACTTTTTAACTTCACAATTTGGGTGGGTGCATTTGTAATAACTTCGAGGAAATTCACAACCTTTTACATGTTTCTGCCCATATTTTCTCCAGTTATAACCATCTGTTGATAAGTTGTCCGATATTGTTGAAAGTCTTACTTCATTCTGATCAGATGGTGATGCGTTTGCAGAATTTATAACCTTTTCACCTTCAGGGTGCAGCTCATGTTGCTGAGACTCCATAACAGGAAAAGCCTGCATACGAATTAAAATCATGCATGAAAATCTCACGCAAGAAAAGAAGAAGCAAATACCTTATATTCATAAATCATATCTTTCTTACCACTATCGCGAAACATAAACTAACAAAATAAATTTGCACGACATTCACTGACATAGTACATACTACATAGGCATCTGAGACACATTTATTTTAACTAGTTGCACTTTTAATCTGAACTCCGCTATTGTAGTGTATATATCCGACTATCATAGTATGAGAGATTCAAACGCAACACAATCAATATATCCAAGGAGTGATAATTATTCATTGATGAGTTACCTGATTTGGCAATAACGATGAACCAGAAGCAAAGCTTGAGTGAGACTGAGTTCCAAACTCTGAGTTATTAGCAATGTTTCCAACACAGTTGCTGCTGTTGGCGTATGAGGTAGAGGCTGATGCAGTGTATCCCATACCACCAAGCATTGAATGAGGTTTATACAAGCTACCTGTGGTTGGCGATGGCTCTACCTGCGTAAATGAAGAAAGTTGGTGCTGTAAGAACCCAGCCGTACCCAAAAAGTGATCAACGTACGAAACCTGCTATTCCTACCAACAAATTGCTAGCATAGTTCGTTTAAATTTCTGAACAGGAAACCCCAAGAGCATCACAAACTTAAGTTTAACAGAAGTATGTTATAAATTGGATTTGAAGAAAACAAATCACGTTAATAAACTCCGAAGCTAAAAGATACTCAGCTAACCGAAAATAAAAAAGGGATGGACAGAATGGATCAATAGATCTCAAAAATCAAACAAACATCCTACAAAAGGTAACAAAAACATAACATACAACTCATAAGTAGCCCAGACCGTTATCACAAACCAATTAACGGCAGCAGTACGCTACTAAATCCAAAAAAGTCTCATTCAACAAGCTAGACCTGAAAATCCACGTTCACCACAAATACCGGCTTTTTTTTTCCTTCAGAAGCACAAACAGACTCAGATCCAAAACCTCACCTCAAGCTCAAAAGCACCAATGCAGCAGTAGATATACATGCACGAAACCAAATGCGCCAACCCCACAACTGGACTACACTAAAATAAATGAAGAACAAATTCCATCTAAAGGAGCAGGACAAATCAGTATACTTTATAAATCACCTAGACTTATTACTTAATTAGAAACAATAAAGCTACTTCAAATTAGTGTCACAAGCATCGGATTCCAGCCCAGTGTGGCTTCTAACCCAATTCATTTTCCTACCAAATTATTCCCCATCAATCCAAAGCCACTTCAAATTTCAAACCTTTCACAAAAAGATATTTTTGTTTTAAGAAATACAAGGCCAGAAATTTATCAGCACTAATTTTTAAACCTAAAAATCCAAATCTGAATCTAATAATCTCAATCAACAAAAAATGACCTTAATATTGCAAAACTGAACAGGCGAATCGAGCAGCGAGGAGGGGCTGAGCCCCGTAGGTAAACACTGAGACATGGACCGGGAGATCGGCAGCTTAGCGGGCGACATGAGCTTGTATCTCGAGACATTCGGGATCGAAGCTGCCGCGACAACACTGTCCGCAGTCTCAGCTCCTCCGTCTTCGGAGTAAATGGTGGTGTCGAATGATCTAAAGCGAGGCTCATGCGGTCCGGATCTGCTGACGTCTTCAGCACCCGGATGCAGATTCGCGAGGTCCATGCTCGAATCGAAGCAAATGTGAGTTTAAGTTGGGAAAGGTGCGAAGTGGAGGAGAGAGAGAGAGAACGATTGAGACGGAGGTTTGTCAGAGAAGGGGCAAAACAGTAATTTACCGTTAACAGAAATCGGGATATTTTTTTTATTTTTCTTTCTTCGAAAGTAAAATTAAATTGAAGTAATCCAGTCCAGCGTCCAATTGGGCTTGAATTTGGGTTTCAGAACTGGGCCTGAATCGGCCTAAAGCGAAATTTTGCCGCGTATCCCAACTGAATCTTAACGACATGAACAAACATAGAAAATCTCTTTACGTATATTCCTTCTAGGGTTTTGTTTTACGGATGTTTCCTAAATTCTCGGAAACAGCAATGCATCGACTCCACTGCATTATCTTTCAGACTCAAACCATATAAATCTCAGAATCCCAATGGCAATTTTCATTATCATCACAAAACAAATAATTATAAAAGAGATCAGTTTTAACCTATTTGTTGCCATTATTCCCAAGCTCTGATTCTTGATTGCAATCCGAAGCCTCTACTATGGATTCTTCCAAAACCCAACAAGCTGGCTGCTTTAATGGGGTTCCTTCTGGTGTCGAGCTGCTCTCCGGTGACAATGTTGGGTTGCTGAGAGAAGAAGAAAAAGTGGTTGGGACCATGTCTTCATACTCGCCATGCTCACAGCGACCGCTGACGTTCGGAGATCACTTATGTGAGTCATCATCAATTGCTGCGGAGAGAAAGAATGGAGGAGTGGAGAAGAGTGAGTGTGATTCCATAGACTTTCCAACGTCTTTTCTTTTAAATAATTTGAGCTTGGAAGATGCTTCCGATGGAGATGCTGCCTGCAGGGTTGAAAGGTTTAACAATTCAATAAAATATTTAAGCTATCTCAATATATGGAGCAATCAAGATACATTGCCTTATGATATGTATCCTAGTCACACTCCTAGTAGTCCTGGTGGCTTTTCAAATCCAGCGACGCCTGATTATACAATGAATTCGATGATTAGTCCTTATGCGCAAGCTGGTTCAGGTGTGGAAGAAATCGGTGCGATGATGAGTGGACTACGTCTCGGAGATCAATCAACCCCATCCGCTTCATTCAATTCATTCACTCAGTCTTTCGGAGGCTATGCACTGGGAGGTCGGATGGGTTCTTATGCAGATATCGATTGGAGACTTGAAGCAAGACCTGCTCCAGCGATCAGTTGTCTGAGCTTAGCTGATACATCCAGCTCTAGTAATGGATTGAATTGGACAGATAAAAATTCGAATGCTGGCAAGTTCAGGAATATAATGGCTGATGAAAATGGGGCATATACCGATGTGATCTTTGAAGCTGTGGTGAAAGATGTTTTTACAGTCATCACCAATAAATACGGACAAAAGCTGTTTCGTAGCTTGCTGAGATTCTGCGATCCGAACCAGAAGAATTTCCTCCTGGCCACAATTGTTTCGAACCCGTTGGGTGTGATTTTTTGCTCCAGGACTTTTTACGGGTAAATTTTCTTCAATAAGCATAAATTTCGCTACATGTGTATTTATTATTTCTCCGTCTGACCTTTTTTTGTCACTCTCTTGAATTCCAGATCAAAATCGCTCATCGAGCTGGTAGATTGTCTCAAAAGGTCAGACTCAGAATTAGTCCCACAACTTCCATCGATTCTGGCTTTGGATATTAAGTCATTGGTGTTCGATTGCTATGCAAGTTCACTGATTAAACGTTGCCTCACCGTCCTCAGTCCCGAACAATGTGAAGTAAGTTGCCTATACCTTGCAGAAGAATTACTAAATTGTTGAGCTCAACATATTCCTGAACTTTAGTTAATTCCATTACCTTTAACTTAAATCGAAAATATTACCGTTTTTGTTTTCAGAGCCTGTATGATTCTATGATAGAATGTGCGTTGTCCCTAGCAGTGGATACACACAGCTGTGTCATGCTCTATATTCTACTTGAAAACGTAGAAGGCATTCGGAGGGCTCGCCTTCACGACATTTTAGCAGGCTGCTCAGTCCAGCTAGCCATCCATCCCACAGGGTAAGAGTCAGTTTTTTTGGACGATAAAATTCAGTAACAAAAACCTATCTGACCAACATATGAGTTTTTTTTTGCCTGCAGAAATTATTTTGTTAGTCATCTTTTGGAGTTGAAAGAATGTCGGGTCACCATGACAATAAGTTCCATTCTTTTTGGATACTATAAGACTTTGGCCATGGATAGACATGGTAGCCATGTTGTCGAAAAATGCATACAATCAGTAGGAATTGACTATGTTATGAATGAGTTCCTGAACAATTCAACAAAACAAGAATTAGAGGAAGTTGCGTGTCATGAATTCGGAAACTATGTGATAAAAATGGCACTGAAAATTACTGAGGTGAGTAAACTTTTTTCTTTTTCTTTTTTGTACTGTTGTTTCGGTTTCTAAGTCTGCATGTATCAGTGTATCAAGTCTGACGGATTAAAATGTTGGTATTTGTGACAGGATTACGGTAAAGAGTATCACGGAAAGTTAGTTAAGGCTTTGCTGCCAGGCTTGGCTCGACTCAAGGAATCTCAATTCGGGAAAGTCCTGTATAATAAGTTGAAAAATGAAGCGCTACGCAAAAATGGGAGAGGCAAGAACCAGTAACGGATGTTGAAATGCTGGAAGAAGTTCAAATTCCACTGCAGGACCTCATCCTGTAACTCCGCAACGTCTCTGTGTATGTGTTAGAATGTTGTTTTCATCAGCAGCAGCTGCCTGTCTGGGCTTAGGATACATCTTTTTTGAGTGTTGGCCAGTAAAAATTTGTAGTTAGTAAGCCTGTCTGGTTGTGTTATTAGATATATGGCTTTGTAAGTGTTTGGGTTTTTAACACATTTTATATAATTTTTTTTTCTTATCCATGAAAACTCATCATCAGGAATTGACTTGATGATGTTTAGTGTTTGAATCTTATGACCTCTCTTCTTGCTACCATGTCATCTTGCCCAAGAAGCTTTAATTTAAATATATGAAAATTGTCACCATAGTTCAAAGATTCGACGGAGCTCAGGTTATTTTACAATGGGGAACTACATTGACGATTCTGAGATTGAAGGACTGCTCTAGCTGTTTTGATAACTGCTTGACCATTAACATAGTGATGACGGCATACAGGCATGTAAACATCAGCACCAGCAATGAGTTCCTTTTGTGTGTCATTTGTTTTCCTCAGAGTGAACATAGCATTTTTTCCACACAGCTCGCATCTAGCTGTAAGCTTGGTTACTGAATCAGCTAGAGGAATGATATCGAGCACATAGCCAAAGCTTTTTCTACAACAAGAGAAAAACAAGTACAAATAAAGGACCATGTGTAATATTTGCCTTGAAATGTTGGGACGTCACGTCACGTCACTTTAAAAGAGCTGAGTACCTCAAATAATCTCCATCAAGACCTGCTACTATGACAGTCTTGCCATCACGGTCAGCAGCATTGAGGCAGAATTCATAGAGGTCTTGGAAAAACTGGGCCTCGTCTATGCCAATCACATCTAGCTGCAACCACAAAACATCCATCGCAAACTAACCATTCACACAAACTCACAAACACACACAAAGCAAAGCAAGCCCGCAAAACAATAAATATGGTCAGAATAATTCCCGTTTCCTAAAATGTTGGTGTTAAGTAGCTCAGTAAGTAGGCTAGGTACTACCACATTTGTTCGACAGAGTGCTACCCTTCATATAACGATGATTCTTTGATTGCTATAAGAGGCTCATAAGGCATTATTTTCTATTCTAACGTCAACTAACTAGAATCCAGAAACCAGCATACCTTCTCATAAGCATCCTGGCCTAACTTATGCTTGAAAGCAGATAAATCTGCTAAAGGACAACAAGGCAGCCTGACCCCATCATGAGTCACAATAGAGTCTAATCCATATCTCACATCTTTATTCGATTTTATCACCGCTACACTCCTGCAAAGCATCAGGCACAATCTAAGCATCACTCAAAGGTTAACTCTTCAACTCTCACTCAGCCTCATACGACCTCCATCAATGAATGATCGCAGTTTAACATCAATTGTAACACAGAAGTAGGAACCTTGTATACGATAAAGATTGAAACCGAAATACATCATAACCTGCCATAGCTGCTCTCAGCTTGCATCCTCCTTAATAGCGTAGTAGTCTTCCCAGCAAACATGGGACCTACAATCACATGAATCTCCCCTCTCGGGCCGGTAATCTCTCCCAAATCATAACCCCTTCCATCACTCGAACACACACTACTGAAAACCCTTCCGCACTTCAATTTCACAGAATTAGGGTTTTGCAAGGGTCCAAAATCCACCAGCCTCGCGCCTCGAAAGCAACCTCGCAGACGAGCATACTCTGCAAGAAAAGGAGAACATGGCGGAAGTGCCGGTCGCAGCAATATCGATTTCATCCTCGTTATGGATAACATGTACTCCGACGAGTCCCAAACTGACGAAAATTAAGCGCGGAAGATTGTCTTGCAGAAATCGAAGAGGAAGATGGAGATAGCGGATCGTAAAGGCGAGTCGTTCCCGGCGACAGGTTTCGATTTGAGGGTTTAGGTTTAGGCGTCCGCAGAGAGTAAAGGTTTTGAAAATGTGAACTGTCGGTAGTGGAAATTTGATCGCAACCGTCCGTTAATCTCTATCGATCGCTACTTGGCTAGTGGAACAATCTTATTTTTTTTTATTATACAAAACCACCAATCAGCAAAACAAACAACAACGCACAACAGACTCAGACAACACAAGCACCACAACAAGAGAAAACAAACTACTACTCTGCAATATCCAAATAGCAATAAGAGCACACGCAAGCTGGGATAGCTTCAGAACTCATCCAGCTCCATCTCATCTTGCACGCCTTCTTGGTCAAGACATCAGCTCCAATGTTCGCTTCCCTCCAAGTGTAAAGAGAGCAGAACAGCTAGAACTCCATGACATGCTTGAATGCTCATCTGAGACGCCAGACAGAATGTTCGCTATGACTGAAACCGAGTCCAATTCGAACACAACTTTGTCCCACCTCAGAGAGTCTGCAATCTTTATAGCCTTGAGAATAGCACATCCTTCCGCCTCTAAAGCATTACTCCTCCCGCACTTCCAGCCTGCAAAAGCCCTCAAGACTACTCCCTTATCATCTCTAGCCAGCCCCGCATAGCCCATTCAATTCGACTGAGTGCACCACGCACCATCACCGTTGAACTTAAGGAACCATTTTTTCGGAGGCTTCCACTTCAGAGGGTCGCAAGCACTATTGGAGCTCAGCAAAGGGGTCTTGTTGTTCCAGAATCTACAGTACAAATCAACTCTGCGCGAGGCCCATTTAACATCCCATAGCTCCTTGTCATGCCAAACTTCGTTCCTATGTGCCCATATGATCCACACTGCGTCGCAAATTCTGAGCATCTCTTCTTCGTCCCTAGACATAGCAATCTTCCATAACCAATCTTTCGCAGAACCTAAGAGATCCTCATCTGGAAAGAAATGGATCCCAAGGAAGCTCCACAGAGCTTTAGCCCACCAGCAGCGAGATAGCAAGTGCATGATTGATTCCAGCTGGACGCCACATATCTTACAACTCATGTCCACAGGTATTCCCCTGGAAGTAAGGTTCTGAGCTACATGCCAAATATTATGATAAAGTCTCCACAAGAGAAGCTTGAGCTTGTTAGGCACATGAATCCTCCAAAGGCGATTCCATAATATCTTTATCTTCCTGCAGTCCAATGATTGTCCTACCCATTCCTTCCGCAAAGACTTGGCTACCTCATATCCCGACCTGGTGGTATACAACCTCGAATTACACTTGTTCCAGCAAAATTTCTTATCTTGAAGGTCCCAAGATAAACCTTCCTTCAAAATATATTTTACTCTAATTAGACTCCTCCAGACCAGAGAGGGCCTGCTGCCACTAGAGGCCTCCATAAAATCTGAGGTAGGAAAGTATCTCGCCTTAATAACCTTACTCATGAGCAAATCTGGTCTCGTTATAATTCTCCACACTTGCTTGGCAATAAGAGCTTCATTCATTAGTTTCAAATATCTGAACCCCAACCCTCCGCGGCTCCTATATCCTCTTCCAATTTCTCCTTTCTCATCCAATGCACTCCGCTGCCAGCTCCTTGTTTAGCCCACCAGAAATTAATCACCATACTAGATAATTTATTCAGGATACCTGCAGATAAGAGGAAGCAGAACATAGCATAAAGAGGAAGAGCCAACAACACTGATTTGATCAACACTTCCTTCCCCGTCGTAGAAAGCAGACTTTCCTTCCAGCCACTGACTTTACTCCACAACTTCTCCAACACAAAATTGAATGCCTCGATTTTTTTCTGGCTCATCACAAGGGGGAGACCAAGGTACTTGGAGTGACCATTCACCTTAGCCACACCCAACAGATTGCTCAGAGCGTCACCTACTCCAGCCTCAACGTTAGGTGAGAAGAAAACTTCAGATTTGGCATAGTTAACTCGCTGTCCCGCAACTGCTTCATAGTTATCCAAGACTCTTTTGATGGCATTAAAATCATTAACATTCATCCTCAAGTACACCATACAATCATCAGCAAAGAAAAGGTGAGTGATCTTAGGCGCACCTCTAGCAACTGAAATACCCATAAGCACTCCTTCTTCACTCTTTCTCTTTATCTTCCTACTTAACCATTCTGAACATATAATAAACAGATATGGTGAGAGAGGATCTCTCTGTCTTAAGCCTCTCCCAGGGGTAATCAAATCCGTGTACCAATTATTCACCTTAACTCTATAGCTGACTGAGGTAACGCAAAGCATAATTTTCTCCACCCAGTCCCTCGCAAAGCCCATCTTTAACATCATCTGCTCAATAAAACTCCACTCTAGTATGTCAAAAGCCTTGCTCATATCCAACTTTAACGATGCATATCCCTCCTTCTGCTTCTGCCGGCACTTGATGAAGTGGTTAATTTCTTGCGCCAGCACTATATTATCTGTAATGATTCTACCTTTGACAAAAGCACTTTGGTTTAACGATATTACCTTGTCTAAACACTTCTGCAAACGATTCACCAGAGACTTGGTTATAATCTTCATGATGACATTGCACAAGCTGATTGGCCTGAATTGCTCTAGACCTGTGGCGTTGCTCACTTTAGGAATTAGCACAATGTTGGTGGTGTTCATCTCCTTGTCCAAGAAATTGTTGTTAAGGCATCGCAGCACTACCTCCACTACATCACCTTTCACTATATTCCAGCATTTTTAGTAAAAGAGAGCTGAGAAACCGTCAGGGCCAGGTGCTTTGGTTGGGCACATTTGAAATAAAGCATTTCTCACCTCTTCTTTGGAGAAATCTTCCAACAATCCCTTATTCATCTCCTCAGTGATGACTGGATGCACATTAGTCAGGTTCGCTTCCCAATCAATATTTGATTCATCTAATGTTGCCTGAAACAGGTCCCGAAAAAACTCCACGACTGCTTCATTTAGCTGAGCTCTTGATTCAGCCATCTCACCATTCTTATTTCTAAGTCTTTCAATGCAATTCTTCTTTCTCCGCTGAGAAGCTCTAGCATGAAAAAACTTCATATTTTTTATCTCCGAATTTAAGCCATTCAACTCGTGAACGTTGCCTCCACATCAGTTCCTCTCTAGCCAGCCATTCGTCCATTTCTATTGAAATTTTCTCCTCCAAATTGCAATTATACTCAGTCCTTGGGAGACTCCGGACTTTTTCTAGCTCAAGTTTTAACCTTTCTATTCGTTTTTTAATATTACCAAACTCCCTCTTATTCCAAGATGACAGAGCAGCTACGCACCTCACTAACTTCTCATTCCAGGGACTACTATCTGAACGGCTACCTTCCCAACTATCTACCACAACGTTCATAAAGCTATCATGCCTTAACCACATCGGCTCAAACCGTAAACTTCTGTCCGAGCCCCTAGTCTCACTGGCTTTCAAACAAAAAAGTATAGGAGAATGGTCTGATCCTATGGCAGTTAAATGCCTTACTTGATATTCCATCCCAGCTTCCAACCACGCCTTATTCACAAACACTCTATCTAATCTGGCCTTTGTCTCCAGGTTACCTTTTCTCCTATTTGAGAAAGTGTAAGGATGCCCTGAATATCCTAAGTCAATGAGACCACAAACCCCAATCACCCTCCTGAATGCTTCAATCTGCCACTGATTCCTCCGGTGAATCCCATGAACCTCCTTGACTCTGAGAACTTCATTAAAATCTCCTAATAACACCCAAGGCCCAGACTGCAAGGAATCTAGCGTACGAATAAGATTCCAACTCTCCTTCCTTCTACTGACTACCGGGTTGCCATAAAAGAGAGTGAGCCGGAATTGGAAATCAGCTCTGGAGACTGCGTCAACATGAGATCTAAAGTAATTTCTGATTAATAAACTCACCTCGCTCCTCCACAAGACTGTCAGACCACCAGCCAAACCTCTGGGATCCACAACAAAACAATTTTGGAACCCTAATTTTACCCTCAACCATTCCCATCTAACATGATGCAACTTGGTTTCAATCAAATAGACTACCTGGGGACGATGCGAATCAATCGCATCCTTCAGAGCGCGAACTGTCCGGGCGTCCCCATACCCCGACAGTTCCAGCATAGGACAATCATTTCTCCAGGCGGAGCTGCGCCGCAGACTCCGCCTCTCCATAATTCGTGAAAATCGGAATTTCCAACAACTTCTCTCCATCATAAGCCAAATCTGTCTCCAAATTTCCAACCAAAGGATCCTTATAATTTTCTTTTCTTTGCCGTTTTCCATCAGCCTTCGCACTCAGCTGCGTCTTTCCTTCCCTGCGCCTCTTCACCTTGGCTTCTTTTGATTTAGCAGATAGATCTACCCAACTCAAACCTTTTTCGTTTCCGTTCAGAACAATAGCAGGCCCAGCGTTCTGAAACTGGGCTGCCTTTGGGCCTGAATGGGAAACATCAGAATTTGGCATCTTCTGCATCATATATTGTTTATCTGTATTGGCAAAATCTTCAACGGCTCCTTCTGCAACCAGCGCTGCTTCCTGATCTTCCTTAAGCAATTCATCAGCTTTTCCTGACTCTGGCGTTTGTGCCAGGCTTTTCAAAGTTTCCACATTCATCTCAACATCTAATTCTTGGTCAACTCGTCTGTTACAGCACTTCTCTGTTTCCATTCCCTCGTATTGAGAATCCGAAAGCATGTCATCATCGTTTCCCATCTCTGATGATACTGCAAAGCTTCTCAGAGCATCCCAATGCAAGCCCACTTGCTGCTTGGGGAACCGTGACAGTGTCCTGGCCAGGCCCACTTTGCATTGGAGGGAATGCTTTAAAAGTGGTCAGGCCCACTTTGGTGGCCAGGCCCATTTGCTGCAAAAAGTAAAATGTGTGGACCGCAGTCTCTTTTCTATTAGAAAAGATAAAAAGTCAATGGGACCTACATGTAAGTGGAAGTGGGCTTGTGCATTGGAGTGGCATGACCATTTTTGCCCACTTGATGTCTATGTGTCACTAAAAAGGACCCACATGTAAGTGGAAGTGGACTTGTGCATTGGATGCTCTCAATTGTGCATTGGATGCTCTCAATTGTGCATTGGGATGCTCTCAAGCCCTTCCCAACTTTCACAGTCTCCCAAATATGGAATCCCTTTTGTGGACTCCCACGCGCCACCACAGCTCCTTCATCCACTTTATTATCCGATGAGTCTACCCAATCCTCTGCATTTCTAATGGCTGACTACTGAGTCTTCCTCATTTGATACTCTGCTCTTAATGAAGGACCTAAAGGCTTCTCCCTTGTAATCCTACCTGCAGTGCATTCTTTCGTCTCATGTGTCATTAGCCCACAGTTAAAGCATATGTTGGGCAAGCGTTCATATCTAAACGGAATCCAGATCGGAGACTGCCCTTCAACATTATAGTATGCTCCCGTCTTGACTGAGTTCCGCAAATCGAAATCAATCCTGAATCTTAGAAAGCTGCTGCTTCCCTCCTCCTCCAGTTGTTTTTGTTGAATCAAGTTGTAGATAACAAGAATGAATCAGCAAGAAGTATTTGAATGACTTAATCTTATTAGCATGCTTATGGCATTTTAAATAGCCATTGGAGTACAAGGAATTCAAAAGAGCAGAAATATAAATGACTACTTAATGGAAATTGAATCCTGTAATAATGCAGGATCATTATTGTCATACGTTACTCTAATACGAAAGGTCTTAACAGTTTTTTGGACTTTCCTTTTGGAATGACCTTCCCAGCGAACCCCGCTAGCTTAGCAGCAATGTCCGGATCCTTGGCTTCCATTGGCAAGTTATGCAACTGAACTCACATCTGTATCGAGTTGTGACGAAAGTTATCCGGAGCTATTCCTGGCTCCCAGCGCTTCATGACAATCACCTTCCCCATGTACGTCCACGGTCCGCCCTCCAATATCTTCTCTTGATCCTCCTTCGACTGAAAGTTAGCCACAAAGACCTTATCCGACAGCTTGATAAAAGATACTTTCCCCGCTAAAACCCAGACGTCCCTCAGCGTATCCCAGAGCAGCTTATCTTTTACCTTCTTGTCCATCATCACTTTCATGACCAAAGCCCATCTGAACTTACTCCCCGCCTTACTGACTTCATCCTTACTCACCGTTAAACAACACTCCCCATCAAGCTTCGTAACCAATGCGTCTACATCCTGTTCCATGTCTCCTGTTTGATTCAAGCTCCTGCTAGCAATGACTGATGCAAATCCTAAACGAAAACTGAGATTGAGATTGTGAACAACAGCCAACCCCCTCCGGTGGCTGACTTAAGCTCTCTTCTTTTGTAAGTTTAAACTTAGAGAGACAATGAGTTTGAAAGCAGAATCTTTAGTTTTTAGCGAAAATGAAAAATAGGGGGCACGAATTTTCATCGATTGACAAATCACGGTTATAACTATTGAAAATGACAATTAAGGGACAATTTCAAAATCTTTTATTTGGCATATAATAATTAACTGTCATATAAAAATTAGGGCATCAATTGTGTGTTGAAATCGCACCTTAATTGTCAACCATGTGTTTAAATTGCCACTTAATTATTATATGCCAAATAAAAGATTTTGAAATTGTTCCTTAATTGTCATTTTCAATAGTTATGACAGTGATTTGTCAATAAATAGTAGTTCGTACCCCATCTTTGTAATTTTCCCTAGTTTTTATTGGTGTTCTAAAACTCCACCACATAGACCCAGTGGCGGATCCAGGAATTTTTCTGAATGAGGGCAAACAAAATTTCTTTTAAAAGTTATGATCAAACTAACCCTATCTGTAAATAAATATATGTTAATTTGGTTAAAAGATTTATATCGTGCTGCAAATATTTAATTTATGAGAAAATTATCAGGATATTAATTAGTTTTATATGTCTAACCAAATATTTAAGGGTAAATTATAAGATCAAATTAGATTTCTTACCTGTGTAGATAATCTAATATATTACAGAGTTATATTTGAACAGTGGGGGCGAAGTAATTAATTTACTGAGGGCAAAACACTATCATCTTTGAAATTATCAAATCAATTAACAAATACTAATCAAAATTTGTAAAAATGAGTGGGGGCGGATGCCCCCATTGTTGCTTGAGTAGATCCGCCCATGCATAGACCCGCATAGGCCCCGCCTAGAAGATGAAATTTATGAATTCGTCCGATAAATTGATTCGTCTAGTCGCCGCCTAGACCCGCCTAGTCGCTCTCTAAATCCGCCGAAGCGTTAACAAGATGACCAACTTGTTGATCAAAATGAAAAAATTCCTTTATTTTTACATAGTTTACATATGAGTATATCATTTTAATATTTGATAAACTATTAAAAATGAGATTTCTTTTTATATATATATTAAAATACAATAAAATGAATACCATAATAATATTTATATGATTATTAATTATTTAAAATATATTTTATGACAGAACAAAAGCGTACAAAGACCGGGACACAACCACACATATGAAAGACCAACAACAGTGAAAATGTAGCCAACAAACACAGAAATCATGGAAACGGAATCCGTGTAAAGCGAGGCCAACAGTCAGCTGCTATAACATCTTCACATACGAGAGGCGCGAAGGTCCAAGATACACCAAAATGGCCAAACAGAAGAAGCGCCGCAGCAGCCAACTTCAAAGCACCAATCAAGCTCCGACCACGTTTCTACAAAGAGATCCAGCAAGATTGAAGCCTTCCACTCCAGCTAGAAACAGTCGTTCGACGTCACACCCAAGGCAGGAACAACACCGACCGATACAACAACAAAAATAACAACGAAAAATAAACAACCCGATTTCACCCGGCCCACACTACAACCTGTATATACAGACATGTACAGCCAAACCAGCAACCCCTACCGGAGCCGCCGCCCATCCATCTCCGCCCAAGAATCCTGGCTGGGAAAAAGCTCTGCCGGCGCAAATCAGACAACAGCCGCTGTGACACCCCTCCCCTGCAAGGAACAAGAGCCAGAGGCGACAAACATCAAAACCGTCGGTACAGAAGTCCGGCAGACCCGGCCAACAAGCAGCAAACCAAATTTACAGCTATGTATACCAAAAAACGCACCGACCGCCATCCCCCCGGCCTCCCTTCACTGACGCGCCAAAGCACTCACCCCCAAAAGCAGTGAGCCTCAAAAGCCACCCAATCGAAATCGGCCGGCGGGAAGACGCAGACAACCTAGAAGATGAGGCGGTGAAGGGTGGACGGGGTGGATCCCAATTCAGCTTACGTGTAACCTGCTTCGCAAATCGCAGAGTCTTTCTCTGTAGAACACTCTTAAATATTAAAAAAATTCAAAATTATAAAACCGATTATACCCCGCCTAGGCTCCGATTAATCCCCGATTAATCTTCAAGGACCCTTTCCGCCCGACTAGCGCCTAGCGATTTTTACAACCTTGGTTTTTATAACATGAATTAAATATATTTTTTATTCTTGTAAATTATATATTTTTTAATTATTTTTTTATTGATGGATTATCATATTGGTACTATCAAGTACTGTATCAGTTGAAGTTCATGTCTCTCGTATCGTCATCGAAGTATATAGATATTGTAACCAACACATCAACCAAAAAATCATATCGCATATATAATAAGTTCAACTTTCTAAGTGTTCTATTATTTGTCTATTTGATGGTTTCAGAATCCCTCTGGTCTATGCATATATTTCCTATATTAGTTTCCTGGTGCAAAAAATAATAATCCAAATTCGAGTAGTATATTCGAATGCCATGCGTAGCTACAAGTCTATGGGTTGAGATTCCATGAGAAGTTCATATATCATGAGAAATGAGAATTTATTTCAGACGTAGATCTAATTTAATCAACAGTTTAGATTCGTACCTAATTAATACTAATAATTCATCTTTAATCCATACTAAAGGGTATTATCGACTAATAATAAAATTGATTAACCCTAATCTTAATTTTCACGACAGAATGAGAATAATTTAGCATCCCAAAAAAATCCACCCACCGAACTCGTCATCGTCGGATTCCGGAGCTGAGAGTTATCAAAATTTGAAGTCGGCCGAAGTGGGTCGCTTTAATCATATACCGCCGCCGTCTTTGCCCTATGCTGATGCGTTGGAAATGTTGGTAGCGTTCAATGAAAGAGTTAAAAATATGCAGGAGGGTTCGGATAGAAGAGAGTAATTCTTGGCTCTTTAGAGCATCTGCACCAGTAGACAATTGGAGGAGGTGCGAGCCGACGTGGCGCAACTGCTTGAAGATGAAGTTGTGCAGCGGAGACATGCAGGTGCGCGGAGAGGAGAACCTGTTGGAGCAGCTGCTGGCCGCGCAGCTACTGGAGAATGCACACGAAAGAGAAATGCTAGGGTTTGAGTGGGTTTGTTGGCTATTGGGCTTATTCTGGCCCAACTATTCAAGTTTTTTTTTTAAATTTTAGTTATACATGTACATTTGACCAGTTTGACTTTGGTTAAATTATGGTTCAAAATCATTTATTTAATTCCTAACTCATACAGAATCATTTACATATCTCCCGATTAGTTTATCAAATTATAATTAATTTTTTAAATTAAAAATAATAATATTTTATTAGATTAATAGTGCAAGGAGGTGCTCAACTGGTGCATAAATGACAGATTCAAGAGGTGCTGATTGTCTAGGAGGTGCTCATTGAGCACCTTCTCCATTTGAGGAGGTGCTGGATGGGTGCGGATGCTCTCAAAGTGATCTAGAGTTCTTTTTCATGTTTTTATTTACATTGATATTGTAGTTGAAGTACAAAATTCGTAATTTAAAAAGCAAAATTCGTAGTGACTAGTGATAAAATTTGTAGTGACTAGTGATAAAATTCATACAGTTACAAACAAAATTCGTAGCAATCACCAATAACTAAAATTCGTAACAATCACCTATGACTGCTACGAATTTTAAACAGAAAGCGACGCATTATAAATGTATGCCTATCAGAAATTATATATCTACGCATTTTAACTAAAAAACTACGCATTATAAAAAAGCATAATATTTGTAGTATAATATAGTTAAAAATGCGTAGCATAATATTTATAGTTACGGATATAAAATGCGTAGCATTATATTGGTGGCAAATGATGAATCATAATGCGTAGTTTTTCTATGTTACTTTTTTTGTAGTACAAAATTAGTGCTTTAACCCGAAATGAATTATATGTTGACAACTACAAATTTTAAATGTTGTTAACTAAATTACAATGCGCGATTTCACTACGCATTATATGTTCAAAACTACGCATTTTATTCAATGTATTGTATAGAGGGAGTGATAAAATCGGAATTGACTCTCAACTATATGTCCAAAGAAGATCACACAAAACACTCCCCTACAGCTACACAATTCACAACACAGCGCCAACGCGCATTTCGGTTTCGTCCAACAGGGTTTAAGCTCTTCGTTTTCCTCCTTGCAAGCTCCTTCAAGCATTTCGGTTCCATTGTTGATATATGGTTGTTACCGGAGAAAGCATCTACTGCAAACCAATCACTATTACTTTATACATCATTTTAGATATTAAACAGCAATGTAAAATTGTTCATCCCTGGAATACATATATTGCAGCTCCTTGCAGTGGTTTCTGGGTCCAGCTTCTTGCAGTGGGTTATCAAGTGTTCATCCCTGGAATACATATATTGATGTTTATCAACCCAGGGCGTATTTCTGGGTCAAGCTCCTTGTAGTGGTTTCATACTTGCTTATGTTCGTCTTTTACATGTGAGCAATCTTAGGCACCAAGAGATCGTCTGGGTTTGGGACAGTCAGTAGGGAGTAGATAGAGAGTAACACCTAAAACAGAAGTGATGAAGATTGGCGGTGAGCAGTGCGAGCAAAACCGATGCAGATTGGTAGTGATGATGAATACTAGAGGAGGATGGCCGCGATGGGAGGAGATGAGGACGGAAGAGATGGGTTTTCTTGTTCTCGGTCTTGGAAGAATCAATGCATAAATGACGAATTTACCCTCAATTACAAATTTAATGTATAAAAATAGGCAGATAATATCGAAAATTAAGGACCGTTTGATGACAGATCGAATGACTGTTGTTATTTCTCATTTGTCATGAGAATGACTATTTCTCATGTGATCCTAACTCACAAGTCTATAAGTGGGTTCTAGATCAAGTTCCTTTGATTTATTTTTATTGTAAATGAATGATGAGATTCGAATGAACTTAATGTAAAACAATCATATTTTAGAACTCAATTCAAATGATTGAACTTCAATTTTCATTGTGAACTTTTGCCCAAAAGTATATTTTATTTAAATGAATAGAAAATGTTCGTTACAAAAAAAGGATCTGGTGCAAATGGCGCATTTTCATAAAATATATAAACCAATCACAATCCTTGATTTAGCCGTTTGGACGGATGAGATTAAATTACGTATTAAATCTCGTTTATAATTAATTTTTCGGTGACAATTTATAAATTATTCGTAACGAACTATGTCGTACTTTTAATTTCTCGTTGACGATCACGGATCACATTGTAGAAATATAATATAAACGATGTTTTACAATTCTAGGAAGTAAATAATAAATAAATATAAAGATTAAGAACTGAAAAGCACAAGTGGGCTCAATTATATATAGGCTCAAATTGAGACATGTTTTAAAATGAGTATATGACATATGAGTGAACAATAAATGTATTATAAATAAATAATAAAATATTGATTGACCATTAAATATTCCGACAAATAATAAACCACTGGACATTCATTTGTTGTTAGACTTTTTCTTTTTGATGATAGGTGGGTAGGGCGTCTCATTATACGTTAATAATATTGAGATAGTCTTATCATCTAATATATATATATATATATAGTACAACAAAGCTCTATTAAAGACACAACATGTCTACTATAGCGGCAGTGGCGGACCTACCCCAAGCACAATGGGATCACTTGCCCCATCAATTTTGTCATTTGTTCTTTTATTTAAGCTTAATTAGATGAAAGTAGACCAAATTATGTTAATATTTTTGGAAAACACTCTTAGTGCCCCTGTAAATTTCTCCAAAATAGTGTTATGCCCCCAAAGAAATTTAAGCCTGGGTCCGCCACTGTATGGCGGTCATAGCACCTCCACAAAGGAAGAAACACATCCACGTGCGAGGCGGGTAGAAGAGCGACGTCCACGAGGTATGAAGGAAGCATCCACGCGCGAGGGCGGGACGAGGAAGAGGGAAAACAAAAAGAAAGAAGGAATTCTTACGTGGAGTATAATCGTTAATTTTTAACGTCGATTAACACCAACAAACGGAGTTAGAGTTGGTTTAACTCTGTCATATTCAAATAGTATAATTGTTAACTTTCTTGAATTTGCCTCTTGATTGGAAAAATTAATAGTTCAAACCTTCATATGAAAAACACTAATAGTTTGAGGCACCGATACATACTTTTCCTAATATATTAAAAACAAGACAAAACTAAAACTCTATGAAAACAGAAAAAAAGAAGAAGGCAAAACTAAAACATGTAACACAAACATCACGACGACTCAGATAAAATTGAAATTGATGATTAAAATACATATGGGCCTGGACGCTGGCCCATTAACAAAAAAACAAAGGGTTTTTCCATGAACAGCAGCTCCTCTTAGAGGTCTGATGCTCCCAAACCCGCACGGCCGCACCTCTTGCATTACGCTGCATTCGAAATTGACACAACAGCTCCTCCACGTCGTCAAAAACACAACAAGATCACCGCTGCACATGCCCTAATTAGCACTGTCGAAGCTACCCGACATTTTAGGGGTGTTTTTTTCTTTTCCTGATTCAGCTGTCTCACGAACACCTACCGCCCTCAAAAATAAAAAAAATCCATGCTTGTTATGATATAATGCCAATATGAATACACACTTAACCTTTGGTTAGATTCATTGACAGGTCGTCGTCGGTACCTGCAAATTTAAATTTATAATGCCCACTTACTCTTGGCTAATACAGCGGTAAGCAAGGGGTCGAACCTAAGAGAGCTAGAGCGGTTACTTGTTGTTCTGAAAAAGGAAAGACAATTGGGTTTGAGAGATTTGGAAACAAGTGCAAAATTAGGAAATAAGGTGAGATGTATCAATCAGAGAGAATATTCAGACTAGGGTTTCTATTGTGACTTGTTATCCTTGACTACTAATAATCTAATTCAATGTTTCTGAGTGTGGTCGTCCCGACAAAGGTGACTTCCCAAATATCCCGACAAAGGTGATATGCCACAACCTAGCCCGACAAAGGTGCTAAGCTTCTAGTTCTCCCCTATCTCAAACAACCCGACAAAGGTGTTATTTAATCTAGATGTGCTATCTACCCAAACGACAAAGTATTAGGCAGATAATAATGATAGAAATATTGATCAATTAAGCTTTGCGACAAAGCATCCACATAGTCTAGCAATAATTCATAATATAGGCACGAGAACAAGTAAAACATGGAATAGCATTAAGAATGAAGTCTCAAACAAAAGTCACAATATATAAAACCCTAGCCCGAATAAAGGGTTTAGTTACACATGGCCATGAAAACAGAATACAAAAATAAAGGAAGAAAGAATGTCTTCTCTATTGCCGAACGAAGGAGGAGGGGCCGGGGTGTTGAAAACGCCGAGGAGGACTTCGGACCAAGAGAGAGCTCGAATTCTGTGTTGAGGGATTTTGTAGAGAGAGGAGCTCTCCACGTTTTGGGATGCTTTGAAAGGTTGAGGAGAGCTCTTATTTATAGAGTAGACAAGGCTCCAAAGTTTCCTATTTGACATTGGGTCAAGTTGGTAAAATCCTTGTAGTTTTAGGAGATGTTTCCTAAATTATCTTTTGCTTGATCTTTAAGCAACTTAGCTAGTAAGTTTACTGGATCAGCAAGTCTTCCAGAAGCGTGGGTGGACTTAGGAAATTTCTCGAAGTTACTGTTCACGACCCGAAGTACTGTTCACGGTCCAAAAATACTGTTCATGCCGGAAATTACTGTTCACGAGCCGAAATTGTGGATTCGAACCCGGCTTGGGCCGGCCTTGCTTCGGTTGTGACTCGGGCTGACTCGGCCTTGGACTTGGCGTGCACCTAAAGTGTAAAGTGCATGTGGAACTCTCGGCCAGATTGTGTGTCTTCACCAACTCTCGTTTCGACCATCCAAACGATCTCGGCTGCTCTCGGTGTTAACTAGAGAGTTGTAGGGAATTGAGTCACCTTTGCGATGGCATGTGGCTCGTATTTTTCTGATCAGCGGTCCATTCCCAGCACTCCGTCGACTGTCTAAAGATCTAATCTGAAATTGTGATGTTTTTGGCCTAAAATGCCAGTCTTTAAGCGTGTTTCCTCCTAGAGCTTCTGAAACACCTGAAATGCAAAATAACACTAAGAAGTAACTGTTTGTATGATAAATTGTCGGAATTGGTGGGATTTTTTGACTCGATGAGTCGTATAAATACGGCTCATCACTCATTTACACCCCTATTTAGATCACTCCATTATACCTCCATTCATTTGTGTTAAAGGCCATGTCCTTTCATTAGCCTTCATGTAACCTATAAATAGATGGCATTGTAAAATATGATTGAAGAATAAGAATACAATTCTCTTTACACATTTCCATCATCTCTTGTTTCTTTCCCATTATATTACAACACGTTATCAGCACGAGTTGCTCAAAGGTAGTGATCATCCTTCTCTGATCCTCTCTTCCATTCTTGTTCACAATGCGATGATGGCAACCATGAGTCCTCTTTGTAGAGAATCTCAAAATAGCCTAGCATTCACTCAATATTCTTATTCATGTAATTAGTTCTATATTCACATGATGTATGAATGTGTAGTATATGATTTTGATTCCCCCCAAAGTGGAATCATATATATGTATCACTTGAAGTGGATACATGTATAGTTTATGTTTTTATTTTATTCTCTTAAAGAGGAATCATATACAGATATCACCTGAAGTAGATATATACATGTATAATATATGCTTTGTCTTCTGTTATGAAGTAGAATCATATACATGTATCACCTGAAGTGGATACATGTATAGTACATGTTTTTCGATTCCCTCGAAGTGGAGTCATATACATATATCACACCCAAAGTGGATACATGAATATTATTCTTCTTTTTTATGTTCATCCCCCGAAGAGGATGTTTCATTTCACTCCTTGAAGAGAGTAACATTCACTTCTTGTTGAAAGTGATAAAACATCAAGCATATGTTTTGTAGTGTGATTATACCATCTCCTATAGTAGTGATTATAATCTAGATAAAATCACTTCCTGTTGTAAGTGATAAAATTTTGTTTTATTTATTTTATTATTTTTATTTATGCACGTTCTTAAAATCACTTATTTATTTACCTTTGTAATGGTTTATTTTTATTCATATTCATATATTTCAACCCCTGGAGCGGATTCATATACATCACACACACTTAATCCCCTGAAGAGGATAAATACACATCATATATATATTTATCCTAATGAGTTAATTAAAATCATCCCCCGAAGAGGATGAATATATGTAAAATATATTTACTCCTAAAAGAGAATAATGTACCATTTTCTTTTGATCTAAGTGAAAGAAAAATAAGGGTATGAGAAATTGTTTTTATTTAGATCATAACTCTCCCGAAGTAGTAGATGATTATAAGATCACTTCCCGTTGTAAGTGATAAATACACAAAATTTCTCATCAAATGTGTTGGATATGCGTGATAGATACTTAGTGATTTATTTGTTTTGATTTCACACTTTAACTATTCTATACATGTCTACTTTGCAAGACTTTAGTTCACTGCCCTAATGTTTCCTGAAGAAACTATCTTACATGGGTGAATTAATGCTTGAAGAATAGTTATCAAGCAATAACTTGAGAGATTCTGTAAAATAAAACTCCAGCGCATCCTAGCAGGATTGTGCTTAATTTGTCATCATCTTCACGAGAGCCTGAAGCTTAAAACTTTACAGTTAATGACCCATTATACTCTGGAAGAGTTTAAATGATTATTTTAATCATTAGAGGACGGTCATTGTACCTCGTGCAATATATGAATGGATGCACTTGAGGATATGATTTTTTAATTAGGTCTCATATTATAATTTTAAACTATATTGTATTGTTTCAATCTTGAGACTATGTGAAGAGACTAATGAAGACGGAGATAAATCAGAGAAAAGATTATTCGTCTCTCATGTTATCAACCTTGTACTCCAGCAGTAGTACATGGGAACATGATTATTTTTCCTGTTCGTAGTTACTTTTTAAATTTAGTGTTAATGATATAGATCTAATTTCCGTAACTGAAGTTATTTTATTTATTACGAATTTGTCATGAGTTAAATTATATTTCAACTGATTATATATTTTGTTTATAATTCTTTATAGGATTGAATCAATCTTGTACTCCAGCAGTAGTACATGTTCCAACGGAATTATCAATGGTGGGGAGTTATGTCTCGTCGATAGTGCCACTACTCATACTATATTGAAAACCTCGAAGTTTAAATAGTATCTCTGGAATGAGTATTATTATAGAAGACTCCGGAAGAAGCTTCTATCTTGTTACCCGAAGGAACGAGAATAAACATTAAAGATGCATTGTATTCCAGTGAATCACAAAGGAACTTACTCAGTTTCAAAGATATTCGAAGAAATGATTTTCATGTAGAAACCATGTGTGAAGATGGTATTGAATACCTATTTCTTATATCTTATAAGACTGGCCGGAAGCAAGTCTTAGAGAAAATGAGAGCACATGCATCTGGTTTATATGGCACAAAAATCTACCCTATTGAAGTGTATAAAGTCACTAACCTGAAGTTAGTTGATAAATAATTATTTTCTTTGTGGCATGATAGACTCGGTCATCCTGGTGAATCAATGATCCGGATAATCATTGAGAGTTCACACGGACACCCACTTAAGGATCTGAAGATCCCCCAAGGGGTGACCTGACATGCACGACGTGTTCACTTGGCAAACTTATAATAAGGCCGTCTGTAACAAAAGTAAACACGGAATCTCCTATGTTTTTTGAAAGAATTCAAGGTGACATATGTGGACCAATAGCACCGCCGTGTGGACCATTTAGATATTTTATGGTGTTGATAGATGCTTCAACATGATGGTCACATGTAAGCCTACTCCCAAAAGTTTCTATTTATAGCCAACATTAGGGTTTCCGGTACTGTAGCTCCAGTCGGTCGACTGGCGGGAGCTGGTTTTCCCAGTCGGTCGACTGACGCTGAAAATGTGGCTGACGAAGGGATTTGCCAATCGGTCGACTGGCTAGTTGAGTCGACCGACTCGATTGAGATGCCTGGAGGTCCATCTGAGAAGTTCCTCAACTCGACCGACTGGAGGTGGCGAGTTGACCGACTCGAGCTTTTGAGCTGTCCAAGCTTCATGTCAGTCGGTCGACTGGCTGGTTGAGTCGACCGACTCGATGGAGATGCTTGATGTGCTCACTCGACGTCTTGCAACTCGACCGACTGGTGCAGGGGAAGTTCCCAGTCGGTCGACTGGGGCTCCTTTATGCCCAAACTAGCACAAATCTTCGAAATTTCCCCGAATTCTCGTGTTAAGGTCCTGAGCTCAATGGATGGTTGCTCCAAGCCTGAAATGCAATGATAATGGTCAAATGGCATCGAAATAGCATCGGGAATGGACCAAAACTCTTCGTAAATGGGTATGTAAATGAGTCGAGAATTCGACTCATCAAAACACTCCACACTTAGAGTTTGATCGTCCCGAGCAAACAATAAGAAGAAGACAAAGAGAAACAATGGGTAAACTTTATTTCAAACTACTCTAACACATATTTACAATCTAACTCCTTTTTGTAGGTGTGACGAGTGCATTTAGCATATGCACTAAGCCTTTAAACCCCTAGGCTACCCTAGTGGACGAGTTATAGTCTCGTGAGAGTTTTCAGAAAAGGGAATACTCACAAATCCCAAATGAGAACAACCATCCAAATAGGCATTTTAAGCTCACAATTTTCAAAGTACTAGGCAAGGTGTTTTTCATGAAGTTCGTAATGTATTCAACTAGATATGTGCATTTCAATCACTACATGAAACCTCTTCGAATCCTTGTGGAAATTCATGAATTAGGGCATTCAAGCATATCAAAGCAAAGACTAATAAATCTTTAATCAAGGATTCTAGTCATTTTTTATATTAGTGACTTCAAGAAACCAATCTAATAGTCGCAAAGAAATATTGTTGGCTCACTCACAAATGCTAGCAAGGAGGCTAGTCCATTGGCTTGTGGACTTTGAACTCATTCTCAAGCCTAGGACGCAAAGGTCACTTAGTCATAAGAGAAGAGGAGTTCCTACAATAAAGTTTTTGTATACCCTTGCAAATTGATGGACCATATTTATATGATTCATTAAGACAGTTAAACCCACCAAATTAGACGCTTTGTCTATTTAACTTTTGCTTGTTAGTTCCGATATTTATATACATGGTATTTTGAAGTCTCGAGAGAATACAGGCTAAGGAGGAGTTTTAAAGCTGAAAATGAATTACGAGTCATTCCAGGTCACGACCAAATTCTGACTTTCAAGAACCTGACGTGGAATCACTCAAAACAAGTCCAACCGAAGGGCAACCAGAGTCAGACTGGAGCTGAAAGGACCGATGGCTTTTGGGGGAAAAGATCTCAACTCACACTCACCCACTCCCCTCCACCTAGCCGGCGGCTCCCCTCACTCACATTCTCCTCCTCCTCTCCTTTCATGCCACATGGGGGGGGGGGGGGGGGCGGCGGCTATGGCTTCCTCCACCTAAGGGCCGGCGGCTCCTTGCTCCTCCATCCATCTTTTGCCATGTGGTGGCTTCTCCTCCACATCCATTGCTCCTCCTTGGCTATAAATAGAGCATCCCATTCCCTTGTATCCATATCCCATCTCACAATCCACAAGTTCTTTAGAGAGATAGAGGGCTTAACCCTCTTCTCTTCACTTTCAATACACATTTTGTTCTTCATTTTGGAGCTACTTTTCCTTGCTTGGATCTTGCTTAGGAGCTCCTCTCCTCCACTTATTGTAGGTACAAAAGCCACGGCTTTCTCGTCCCTGACTTATCCTTTACTTTCCGTATATATTGTTCTTACTTTAAAGTTATTCTCCTTTTCGGTATCCTTGTTCAAAGCCATGGTTTGCTTGTATTCCTTGACATGAATACAAGTAGCTAAAGCTTGTATTCGGTAGAGGGAGTATTTATATCATAAACCGTTCTAGACTCTATGCTTAATGCTACTTAGTGTTTCAAAACTTGTTCTATGTGCCACATATTAGGTTAGAACTTCCAAGGTTGAGTGGATGCTTTAACGGGCAAAGCTCTTCCGTGGGGTTCGTGAACATACTCGGGTAAGTGGATGCTTTAACGGGAAAAGCTTATCTGAGGAGTTCGACCTCTTTAAAACACCATTTGGTTGATCGTAACTGAAGATCAAATGGATGCACATAAGGCTAAGATACTTCGAAAGGAGGAATTAGTCTAAATAGAACAAGTGTTCTAAACGATGTGTCAAGTCTTGTGCTAGAAATAGCCTTGATTCATTTTTGAACACTTAGTATGATCATTAGAGGTCAATGATGAACGATGATATGATATGAAACCCCTAAACCGAATCCTTTCCTTACAGTCTATTATCAACTGTTGTAATTTACTTTCAGTTCTCAAAGCACACTCAAACCCAACCCCAACCGCATTTAATTTATGCATAAGCTTCATTAAAGAACAACTAATCCACCAATTCCCTTGGGTTCGACCCCTACTTACCACTTGCTACCCAGTAGTGAAGTCGCCAGTAGCGGAGATATAAATTTATTTTTGCACAGAGAACATCGCACCTTAAGGACAGTGCGGTGGGCTCCGTCAAAATTGGTTCCGTTGCCGTGGAATTAGATTTATAAATCGGAGTAGTTGTTCTTTTTATTTTTTACAAACCACCATGTCGATGTACTATCAAAACGAGCCTTGGAACGATGAGAAGTTTTCCCCACCACCTTTCGAACTTGAAGTCCGCGAGAAGATCAACAACATAGAGCAATCCCGGGATGAAACTTTGGACGAGTACTTGGCGTACTTTGACTCCATTGTGACGAGCTGCCCGCACCATGTATTCACCAACCACGATCTTCTTCAAAGGTTTCTCAATGGGATGATGCCATAAGAGTGGAATTGGCTAAATGATACAGCAGGAGGCTCAGTGAACAACTTAGACATGGATGATCTTTGGAACTTAATAGATGATTTGGCCGCGAGGTCAAAACCAAGACAAGATCAGGCCGAGCCACTCAAGGACGATATAATGGAGCTGGTAGCTAGCACCCAGCAGTTGGCCGCGGACATACAGCAATTGAATGCCATGATGCACCAAAATCAAGCCAGATCCGAGGAAGCATGGGCAGAAATAGAGGTGGCTATGAAAGAAACTGATTATCTGATCAATGAGATGCAAAAGCCAAGGGTCGTCAAAGAAGATCCTACTTGGGAGCCCACGGAGCCGACCGAAACACTAGAACCAGTCCTCGCTGCCGAGTTACCCAAATCAGACCCAGACCTCAGTGTGATTGCCCCCGGAGACCATATAAATGACGAGGATGAGGACCCATGGTTTCCTGAAGAAGAAATCCACTCAGATTACCCCAGGGAGTTAGAAGAAAAACTGCCCAATTCTGGCCCGGTCCTCATCACCAACCTGCCCGAGGAAATCACGCCAGTCCATCACCTCATTGCCAAACCACCCGAGACATGCCCGGACCTCACTGCCAAACTAACCGAGAAAATCATGGCAAGCCCGGTCCTCACTGAAGTGCTGCTCGAGAAAGACCCGGTCCTTATGGCCGAGAAGCCCCTACCTAACCCTTCATGTTTTATGCAGATTGATGTTCCCTTAAGTGGCATGTGTTTGGCAAAACGTAGCTTAGACAGTTCGAGCATGTGTTCAGGGGGAGTTCGAACATATCCTAACACTCGTACACAGCGTGGATAAGACGCAAGGATAATTCCCGAAAGATATTGGACTACGAAGATCTCGTCAAGTTGAAGACGGCCAGCGACTTATTCGAGCAATAGATATTCGAATGAATATTTACATTAAGGCGGCAAAGCTTACTTGGGCAAGAAGTCTTCGGATTAACTTCCAACCGATTCAAAAAGATATTCATCAAATATCTAGGAATATTTCCAAAATATTTGATGGGATTATCTTGTGCGAATTAGGGTTTCGCTTGAGCATATAAATACAATGCAAGAGCAACCCTAATTCCTATCGCTTTCAAAGATCAGTAAAACACGAGCATATCCTGCTGATTGGAGAAGAAGAAAGCGACGACCGGCTGTGTTTTTCTTATTGAGAATACATCGGTGCAAGTGCAGTCTGTTCAAGTGCAACACAGACTGTCTGAAGCGTATCAACTGCCGCACACAACAAAGGTGAACAAGCTTTCGAAAGAAAGCATCCGAGCTTCTGGAGAAGGTAGAGAACGTTCAGACTGCAGGTTCTGAACGAAGAGGATCGAGGAGAATTGCGGTGAACCTCGGTTGCAAATCTGAGAGACGGAGTATTGAGGTTAGGCTATTACAAGGTGTAAGTGTAAGTCCCTGTGGAATCCCTATACTCGTAATAAAGATTTGCTGTCCCTTTTTCGGGTGTGGGAAACCCCCCAGAGTAGGCGAAGCCGAACTGGGTTATCAGTCTGTGAGTTTCTACTGCTTTTATCTGTTTGCTGAACTGTTGTGATAAGAGTTCAACCTCTGTGTGTTGAACTGTTGTACAAAGAGTCCCAGGCCTGTCGCAACACTACCCTGGACACAAGCTTGAACAGGGGACATAATTTCAATTGGTATCAGAGCCGAACACTCGACACACTGAGTGGGATCCTGAACTGTTCAAGATGACTCTGAAGGAAGGACAAAGCATAACCAGACCCCCGCTACTCGAAGGATCGAACTATGCCACATGGAAGCCTATGATGAGATCTTTCCTGAAATCGCTAGACGAAAAGGCATGGAAGGCTGTTCTGAAAGGGTGGACAGAACCCATGATGAACAATCTCACTGGAGAACCGATCGCCAAACCAGAAGCTCTATGGACAGAAGAGGAGGACAAAGCTTCCATGGGAAACTCAAAAGCAATGAACGTAATTTTCTCGGCAGTAGATGAAAACGTCATGAAGCTAATCATCAACTGTGAAGTGGCCAAGGAAGCATGGGATATTCTCCAAACAGCTTTTGAAGGAACAGACAAAGTTCGCAACTCCCGCATGCAAGCTGTCACAACCAGGTTCGAAGAAATGAAGATGAAGGAAAGTGAAACCATCACTGAGTACAACACCAGAGTCCTGGAACTGTCCAATGAGGCGTCTGCACTAGGGAAACCCATCGATGAAGAAAGATTGGCCAGTAAGGTCCTAAGGTCTCTTCCTCCGAGATTTGCCATGAAAGTCACGGCCATTGAGGAAATGCATGATATCACCACACTGAAGCTAGACGAGCTGATGGGCTCTCTCAGAACTTAAGAGATCAATCATGACTTCCAAACCGGAGAAGAGAAGGGAATCGCTCTCAAAGCTGATATGACAGAAGACAAACTGGATTCTGGCTGCACCACTGAGCAACTGGCCATGATGGCACAGAACTTTGGAAGAATGGTGCGGAAAATTAACAGACGTGGTCCAGAACAAGGTCAGTCTTCATCAACTGGTTACCGAAACTGGAAATCCGGCAGGGCAAGGTCTACTGATTCAAGGCAAGACTTGTCTGACAAAGGAAAAGAAGAGATCCAGTGTCATGAATGCAAGGGTTTTGGTCACATTGCTTCACAGTGTGCAAACACTCTCATGAAGAAAAAGGCGATGGTGGCGAGCTTCAGCGACAGTGAGTCAGATGAAGAAAAAGGTGAAATCACAAACTTTGTGGCCTTCGTCACAACTCTGGATGAATGCAGCAGCACCAGTGAAACTGTTCCATCTCAGTTGGAACTCCCAGGTGAAGACCCCTCAGACAGTGACAATGAAGAACTCACGCAGGATTCTCTGACACAGACATATAAAGATCTATATGAGAAGTGGCTGCTTCTGATCAAGATAAACAAGAAGCTAAATGACACAGTGGCAAGCGTCACTATGGAAAAGGACAAGGTATGGCAGGAGGTCGAGATACTGCTGACACTGAAAGCAGAACTGGAAGGCACAGTTAACTCACTGACTTCTCAACTGGCTGAGATAAAACAGGAAAGGCTGGATCTTCTTGCTCAGAAAACGGAACTCCTGGGTACTGTCTCCTCACTGAAAGTCGAAATAGAGAAGGATCGGAACACTCATCCTGTAGGAATGGCAGGTCTAAGAAAGACCATCATAGATCTGCAGCGCAAAGAAGCGTTCCAACTGAGGAGGGTGGAACAGCTGGAACTTCAGCTAGAATCTGAGAAGATGGAACACTCTGACACTAGGGAGGAACTCAATCACCTCAAACAGTCGGTAAGAATGCTTAACTCTGGCACTAAAAACTTAAATGATATTCTTAGATCTCAGAGAATGGAGTCCGGACACAGAGGATTGGGGTTAACAGGAGAAGGCAGCTCAAAAGGTACGACGCTTGTTAAAACCAGACCGGTGTCGGAACAGAAGTCAGAACAGAAGGTAAGACAGCATCCCAGATGGAAAATAGATCTGCAATAAGAACAACCCAATAGTGGTCAAAGAAGGGCTGGTATGATGCACTTCGGCTCTCATTCAGCGCAAAGGAAAGAGTGGCGCACTTGCTGGTATTGCAATCAGATGGGACACATTAAACTGAAGTGTCGCCTATTTTTAGCCAAACGACGTGCTTTCCAGCAACATACCACATCGCAATAGAAACAAGTCTGGGTTCAAAAGGCAGACCGAACCGTTTGCATGGTGGCCTGTTACACCTCAAGTTACACATCGCATGATAGTTGGCACTTCGACAGCGGATGCTCCGCTCACATGACAGGTAACTCTCAATATCTTACCCATATTAGGCCTGTTGAGCAGATGTGGTTTGTCACTTTCGGGGATGGTGAAAAGGGTCAGGTGATCGGCTGTGGGACATTGATGGTTCCGGATCTCCCTGCACTCAAGAACACCCTCCTTGTCAAGGGACTGACCAAGAATCTTATCAGCATCAGTCAACTATGCGACGACGGACACTATGTGTCATTCTCCAGCTACTCATGTCTTGTACTAGACCAGAATGGTGATACACTGATGAAAGGAAAAAGGGATGCCAACAACTGCTATACTATTAGGATGGGTCTGACGGAGTCAATGAACAGCAAGAACCGTGACCAGCAACCAGTGGCTCTTACATGTGCAAACGATCAACAAAGTTTTCTGCGAGGAGGAGTGGATAAGACCTTGCACACAAGATCTGATTGGAAATGCGCACAAATCAATGTTGCCGGTGGTAAGAAGGTGGTACAGTTGCAGAAGCTGTTGAATCAGAAGGTGGTACAGTTGCGGAAGGAGTTCGTACACTGCCCACGGAAATGTGCCTGGAGCCGTACAAGAAAATATGAATGCTCACGGAAGATGGTAACTCTGAGGCGGCATACCCATGTCAACCCCTATGGCAGATCACGAAGTGGAACAACCAGATCCCCAGGGGATCTATGTGGTGTCAACCACTGAAAGCATCCAATGGTGGTCAGTCATAATTGAATCTCCGGCTGAACAGTTGGACTGGCCACCTAATAAAGAGAGCTGGAACAGGAGTCTCGACAACTTGGAAAATAGTTTTTAAATATTCTTAAAGATTTTATTTCATATTATGCGTGAAGAGACAGTTTTGGAAAGCTGAAGAGTCATATAGACAAATTTGATTTTTGAAAAATCAAATTCATTCCCTGAGTATCGTCTTCTCTCTCTCGAAAACCCTAGAACGGAACTTCCCTCTCAACTGCTCCTTCCTCAACCGACAATGGTGAACACCAGGAAGTCAGCAAAATCCAGTGCTAAATCAGCGGAGAAAAGCAAAGAAAGCATGCAGACCTCAAAGGCATTGGCGGCGAAATCAAAGATTCCGAAATCAAAAGCTGCGAAGATGAAAAAGGCATCGCCTTTACACTCCGTCACCGAATCCTTGACCTAAGAAAAGGCTGCTGAAGGAGTTACCGCCGAAATCTCCCAGCCAACCACAGTGGATTCAACTCCACAAGTTCGTCCGCAATCTGAGGTAAATCCCACTATTCCTTCTGACTCTGCGAATATCTCCGTTGTTGGAAAATCGGTGTTGAATGAAGAAATAAGTGTGGAGGTTGAGAAGGTTGTTGACGGTGATGAAGCCAGAAGGGCTGTAATTGGCGATAATCGGGGTAAGGATGTTAAAACTGATGGTGTTGAAACCAGTAGGGTGATACTTGGTGGTGATAATGAGAGTGGTAGGGCTGTGACGGTTGACAAAGCCGGTAGTGCGGTTTCTAAGAAGAAGCCTGTCAAGAGCGTGGAAGAAGAGGAACCCAGCAAGGGGGCTGGAGGCTCAGGAACGTGGAGAGAAAAGATTTTGGCCACAGGATACATTCCTCCGAAGGCTGGTCACAGGAAGAAGGTAAAGCGGGCCAGTGACTCTCCCAGAAAATATCTCGCCCAGATCTATGCCACTCGAGGGAGGAAGATTGCAATGTCCGATGAAGAAACAGAGAAGTTCATCAAGTCCTCGGGGAAGAGGAATGTGGTGATAAGTGATGCTGATCCATCTGAGAACCAAGGAATAATTACTGAAGAAGGTTCCAGTTTGGATGCTGAGGCTATGACAAAAGAAATTAATTCATCAGGGAAGACGGATGTGTTGAAAGAATCAAACCCAGCAGAAAGTGATGAGGAGTTAGAGAGTTTGTACAAGGACATTGATGATGTCATGGAAGACCTGGAAAAGGAAAAGAGTCAGGAAGAAGCTCAGTATGATCAGGCTGTAGGGGCAAAAGAATCTGATACAGATAAAGCTTCAAGTGTTCCACCCATAGAACCCAGTGTTCAGTCTGGTGTTGAGACTGGAAGAGCTGCAGAGAAAGCTATAAGCGGTTCAACAGTGGAACCCTCTGTTCAGACCAAAGCTCAAACATCACCAGCTCCAGAGGAAGGTCTGCGTAGCCTGGTTGTTGAAGCAGAAGAGTCTGGTACTGGAAAGGTCTCAAGTGCTCAAACAGCGGAACAGAGTGTTCCGACTGAAGTCAAGACTGGAATAGTTCCAGAGAAAGTAATGAGTAAAGAAACAATGACTGTTCAAGATGATCGTCGTCGGGATCATTTGGAGGAGGATGAACCATCCATTCGTAAGGATGCCCCCATATCAGCAGCAGAAGGTGTTACCCTTTCCGAAGATGACCAAGACAGTGTTCCCCTTGTCAACCTCAAGAGGACAACGAAGGGGAAGGAAAAGAAAAAGGTAGCCTTTGCCTTGTCTACAAAGGAACCAGTTAAGAAGGTTGCTGAAGTCAGCAGTGGGACAGGGGGAGATGGGTCTTCCAAGAAAAGGAAGCGCGTTGCTGCAGTTCCCATCTCTGAAGATGCCGGGAGATGTGAAGTCCCAGCCCCTGAATCTGAGACTATCCTAGTTGGTAAGGTAAAGAAGGGAGTATGGTTTGTGACTAAAGAAGCTGCGTTGAAATGGGAATTGCTGAAAAGGAAAATCATACCGGAGAGGCTGCTGGATGCATCGAGTTACAAAGGGAAAGAAGTGATTGAGGTGCTTAAAGAGTCGGATCTATTCTGGACGTTGGACAGATGCAAACAGTTCAACGAACAGCTGGTGCGTGAGGCCATTGCAAACTTGCCTCCCAAGTTTGGGGTCATTGGAGAGGCTGGGTATGGGGTCTTCTATGTGAGAGGAAGAAGGATCAAGATTGATCCAGAACTGATCAATGTATATTTCTCCATGGACGACCCAACTGTTGATGAAGAAGAATCCAGCTTTGAAAAGATAGTAAGCACCATCACTGCAGGCTCTGTTCAGTGGAGGCCTGAGTCAGTTGTGCATACAGCAGATCTGTCCACTTTCTATTCCATGCTGTTCTTCATAGCGGTGTTCAACTGGAGGCCATCTACTCATCGCTCTACTGTCAACAAGGACATGGCCCAGCTGATTTATCAGATAGGGAACAAGCGGAAGTTCAACCTGGGCAGAATAATGTTCAAACAGATTGCTGAACATGCCACATCGATGAGAACTCTGCACCAGATCTACTTTCCATCCCTGATTTATGAGCTGATTATTCATCAAGCCCCTGATTTGAAAGCCCCGTCTGATCTCCTTACTAAAGCTCCCAGCAAATTCACAGTGGACCACAAGTTATACAAAGGGCGGCATGTGAATGATCTGAAAGGGGGGAGCAAGCCAGGTAAAGAAATTGGGGAATCCAGTCGAGGGGGAGCTAGAATGGGCATGGATGAAAGGAGCAAACTTCTGAAGGACCTACAAGCTATCATTGCTGCGGACAAGGAACGGCGCCGCCGGATCAACAGGCTTGCTCGAGCACTCAGCTACCCCAGTGATGATGAATCAGAAGCTACTGCCTCTGAAGAAGACTCCATTGAAGAAGCTTCCGATTAAAAGGTCCATTGAAACACTAAACCCTCTGAACTTTTTCAAACATTCTGCTCATATGTGCTTGTTCTGGCACAATTTATTGCTTGACTGTTCGAACTAGTTGGACCCCTTGCTAGTTTATGGCAAAAAGGGGGAGTAATTTTGAGAGGACAAATTTTGTGTTCCCTCAAGATGTCTAAGTCTAGATAGTTTTAGTAGTTTTAGTTATCTAGTTGATTTGGTTTTGCCAAAATGCCAAGGGGGAGATTGATGTTCCCTTAAGTGGCATGTGTTTGGCAAAACGTAGCTTAGACAGTTCGAGCAGGTGTTCAGGGGGAGTTCGAACATATCCTAACACTCGTACACAGCGTGGATAAGACGCAAGGATAATTCCCGGAAGATATTGGACTACGAAGATCTCGTCAAGTTGAAGACGGCCAGCGACTTATTCGAGCAATAGATATTCGAATGAATATTTACATTAAGGCGGCAAAGCTTACTTGGGCAAGAAGTCTTCGGATTAACTTCCAACCGATTCAAAAAGATATTCATCAAATATCTAGGAATATTTCCTAAATATTTGATGGGATTATTTTGTGCGAATTAGGTTTCGCTTGAGCATATAAATACAAAGCAAGAGCAACCCTAATTTCTATCGCTTTCAAAGATCAGTAACACACGAGCATATCCTACTGATTGGAGAAGAAGAAAGCGACGGCCGGCTATGTTTTCTCATTGAGAATACATCGGTGCGAGTGCAGTCTGTTCAAGTGCAACACAGACTGTCTGAAGCGTATCAACTGCCGCACACAACAAAGGTGAACAAGCTTTCGAAAGAAAGCATCCGAGCTTCTGGAGAAGGTCGAGAACGTTCAGACTGCAAGTTCTGAACGAAGGGGATCGAGGAGAATTGCGGTGAACCTCGGTTGCAAATCTGAGAGACGGAGTATTGAGGTTAGGCTATTACAAGGTGTAAGTGTAAGTCCCTGTGGAATCCCTATACTCATAATAAAGATTTACTGTCCCTTTTTCGGGTGTGGGAAACCCCCCAGAGTAGGCGGAGCCGAACTGGGTTATCAGTCTGTGAGTTTCTACTGCTTTTATCTGTTTGCTGAACTGTTGTGATAAGAGTTCAACCTCTGTGTGTTGAACTGTTGTGCAAAGAGTCCCAGGCCTGTCGCAACACTACCCTGGACAAAAGCTTGAACAGGGGACATAATTTCACAGATCATAGCCACCGAAGATCATTTATTCAATGATGATGAGGTGCAAGGGGAGTTGGAGGCAAATCAAGGGCCAGAAGAGCCGATGGAGCACTCACTCGTCATGAGCCAAGAAAAGCCGGCTGAAAACTCACTCGTTCTAGGATGGCCAATCATCTCTGCCACAAAGAAAAGGCTTGGCATGAGAACAAGCTCAAGGTCGCTCGTGTTCAATGGCACAATACTAAACTTCCAAACTCGCAAAGGTGCCAACTATTCAAACATGAAGAAGCGGCAAAGACATGGGCCGAAAGAATGGAAACCCGGAAGGAGTAACAAGCGAGCACGACTCATTGGACCAGCAACTATGGTCAATAAAGCCTCACCCTCGCGGAGCAAAAGGGCAGCCGAGAAGAAATTCGACCTCACACGCCCATGGGACCCAACCTTATGATCCAGGAATGAGGTACTGTCGAGCTAACGACGTTAAACAAATGCACTGGTCGGGAGGTAACCCGACACCTATCTTACTTTCAGTCATTTAATTTCAGTCATTTAGTTTTTTCATTCTCACCTATCCTGTATATATTTGCTTGCATGACTTTGGAACTAAGTCTTGCTGTAAGGCACGCCTTCGTTCAAAAGTGTGGGGTGAGAACCACCTGTGTACATAGTTAATTAACATGCTTTTTCTTTTCCTTTTCCCTTAATATTATCTTTTTGAAAATATGAACTTGAGAATGTGAAAAAGATAGATCTAAATTCATGCATTTACCTTGTGAAAATTCAACTGTCTAAAAACTTAGGATGTAACTTCTCATTTGTCCCTTTGTGCTGAGATATACAGGGGATGTGGAGTTGACATAAACTGCCCTAGAGAGGCTTGGCAAGCACTCGAAGGATCGAATCTAACTATATTGTTTTCGAAGTCAGTGGAGGTTGCACTTCGGGTTCCAGTGAAGATTGAAGTCAACTCCGCCGTGCAGCGTTTATGGAAGAGGCGGGACGGGAATCAAACCGTCCTATCTCTAGTCCTAGTAGCCGGGAAAATAGATGAGCGACCCTCATCTTGACCCGCGCGAAACGGCGAGGATGAGAAAGAGCGGGGAGGTATTTCCATATGCTCGCGGGCAATGATTGGACCTCCCTAAAAGGCTGAGAAAATGGACTAGCAAGTCACAAAGAAGCAAAAGCTCAAAGAAGCTAATCAAAGGCCAAAGGCCAAAATTGTGAAGGTTTTAACCGAAACAAAAGTGAAGAAACTCCAACTCAATATCAAAGGCCAAAGGCCAAAGGCCGATTCACTACAGAAGCTGTCCCTCGCCAAAAAGAAATCAAAGTGCTCAACTCAGTGAAACCCGAACCGAATCACGTGCTAGAAAAAGCTACAAGGAAACCATATAGTGCGAGTCGATCCCGAGAATGCAGTCCAAGAGCCTGAAAAGGGCTATCTCCCGAAACATCCGAATTAATTTGCATCTCGGCACGAAGGTACAAGTATCAAGTTTCTTCTAAGTATTTACACGGTTTAGTTTGGTAATAAGTAAGTAATGCATGAATTAAGATAAATCTAGTCCCACAGTCTCACTTTCATATTTAAAAGTTTTTACTTGATTGTGTTCCGCCCTTAAATAGCATTGTTCGGGACGAACAACTAAAAGTGTGGGGTGATCTGACGGACCATATTTATATGATTCATTAAGACAGTTAAACCCACCAAATTAGACGCTTTGTCTATTTAACTTTTGCTTGTTAGTTCCGATATTTATCTACAGGGTATTTTGAAGTCTAGAGAGAATACAGGCTAAGGAGGAGTTTTAAAGCTGAAAATGAATTACGAGTCATTCCAGGTCACGACCAAATTCTGACTTTCAAGAACCTGACGTGGAATCACTCAAAACAAGTCCAACCGAAGGGCAACCAGAGTCAGACTGGAGCTGAAAGGACCGATGGCTTTTGGGGGAAAAGATCTCAACTCACACTCACCCACTCCCCTCCACATAGCCGGCGGCTCCCCTCACTCACATTCTCCTCCTCCTCTCCTTTCATACCACATGGGGGGGCGGCTATGGCTTCCTCCACCTAAGGGCCGGCGGCTCCTTGCTCCTCCATCCATCTTGTGCCATGTGGTGGCTTCTCCTCCACATCCATTGCTCCTCCTTGGCTATAAATAGAGCATCCCATTCCCTTGTATCCATATCCCATCCCACAATCCACAAGTTCTTTAGAGAGATAGATGGCTTAACCCTCTTCTCTTCACTTTCAATACACATTTTGTTCTTCATTTTGGAGCCACTTTTCCTTGCTTGGATCTTGCTTAGGAGCTCCTCTCCTCCACTTATTGTAGGTACAAAAGCCACGGCTTTCTCTTCCCTGACTTGTCCTTTACTTTCCGTATATATTGTTCTTACTTTAAAGTTATTCTCCTTTTCGGTATCCTTGTTCAAAGCCATGGTTTGCTTGTATTCCTTGACATGAATACAAGTAGCTAAAGCTTGTATTCGGTAGAGGGAGTATCTATATCATAAACCGTTCTAGACTCTATGCTTAATGCTACTTAGTGTTTCAAAACTTGTTCTATGTGCCACATATTAGGTTAGAACTTCCAAGGTTGAGTGGATGCTTTAACGGGCAAAGCTCTTCCGTGGGGTTCGTGAACATACTCGGGTAAGTGGATGCTTTAATGGGCAAAGCTTATTTGAGGAGTTCGACCTCTTTAAAACACCATTTGGTTGATCGTAACTGAAGATCAAATGGATGCACATAAGGCTAAGATACTTCGAAAGGAGGAATTAGTCTAAATAGAACAAGTGTTCTAAACGATGTTGCAAGTCTTGTGTTAGAAATAGCCTTGATTCATTTTTGAACACTTAGTATGATCATTAGAGGTCAATGATGAACGATGACATGATATGAAACCCCTAAACCGAATCCTTTCCTTACAGTCTATTATCAACTGTTGTAATTTACTTTCAGTTCTCAAAGCACACTCAAACCCAACCCCAATCGCATTTAATTTATGCATAAGCTTCATTAAAGAACAACTAATCCACCAATTCCCTTGGGTTCGACCCCTACTTACCACTTGCTACCCAGTAGTGAAGTCGCGAGTAGCGAAGATATAAATTTATTTTTGCACAGAGAACATCGCACCTTAACGATAGTGCGGTGGGCTCCGTCACAAATCATATCATGCCTAAGTATAAAAGAATACGAGGCTCGTCCCTTAGTGAATTCTTGCTAGGAAGTATCAATTGTCTCATTGGTTTTTATGCTAGAGAATGGTGGAATAGCCGATTGTCAAGTCTAAGTGCTTCTTATTTTCTTTTTCTTTTTTTCTTTCAAATGGCCTTTGGCCTACAAATGCTTTCGAGGGGGAACTTTTCTTCCTAACCCCCGGCATTTGTATCATTTTTGAAACAAAACTTCTCGTGATCATCGAGAGAGTTTTTTGTCGGGGCTTTGCCCTCTTTTGACCATAAGAATGAAGTACATACATAAAATTTTTTGTTGGGGCCTATTTTTTGCCCTCTTTTGACTCCACACTTAGAACTTGACAAAGTGCTAAGTGTTAAAAATGGAGCATGACAAACCAACAAGACAAATCCACGAGATAAGCAAGGTCACTAAGGTCACCTAAAGGCAAACGTGGCATGCAAGGGTTTTGGAATTGAAAATTTTCGATTTTATACTTTCTAAGATCAGCTCTTTAGTCTCAACAAGAAAAAGCTTAGAATAAATGATAAAGAAGTACTAGTAGATGCTTTGATCCTCAAGAATGAAAGTCAACAATCCAATCCATTAGTCATCTAAAGGATCAATCAAGTGAAATCACGCACGACTAGTTGAATTAGGAATGAGATTTTTCGAAAATGTGGCCTTGCCTAGACTTTTTGTTTTCATTAATAATTTGAAATTTCTGGATGAATTGTGCGGTAGTGTAAGTGTTTTCCCTTAAGCATAAGTTGATTGGATATCACACATGAAAGCACGTCAAGCAAACACAAACGTCTCATGTAGTCAAACATGTCTAACCTAGGCCACCCCACACTTATGTCCTATTAAAACATCCAATCCATCAAGCACACCAGCATAAGGAAGCCCCACACCCCCATCAATCATCAAATATAGGCACACGCACATTCACAGTTCAAATTTTCAATGTTTCACATGAATAGCTCAATCATCGAGGCAAATGGAAATCCAATCAACATAGACATTTTGAGGAACATGGGAAAGACACTCACAAGCCTAGTTTAACGTCTTGGCTAAGACGGAGCCGATTCTCCTCTTGGGAAATAAGAAGCACGCTTGAGGAGTCTTGTGCTAAGATCCCTCCTCAAGCGGGGCCTTGCACTTGATCGTGTCAAACCACCTTCAAATCCCATTTGAATTTCCTCCCATCAAGCCTACAATGGACTTTCCTTGGGGAGCATGACCCCTTCAAGCGTGAAAATCCCTTAAAAATTAAGGGGCCATGGGAACTTTTTTCAAATAATCTTTGGAAGTATGGCAAGAAGCTCCAAAACTTGTCTCGAGACTTCGTAGTGAAGAAGGGGTCTTCATAACTTGTCTCGAGAATAATGGGCATCCCTTCCTTGAGTTTATCAATGACGTTTATAGGTGCCCACTCCTCAATGTCCCTCATTGAACTTGTGTCTTCTTGCATGCGAGAATGGTCTTTAGTCTCTTCCATGAAAACCTCAACAAAGTCTCTATACCCTTGAAGTTCTTGTGGCTCAATATCCAATTCCTTTAATCCATCATCAACAAGAATTTGGGATTCATATTTCGGCTCTTCTATAGCGGGAGGGGTGAGTTCTTCTTCATCAATAAATGGTATTTCCTCTATGTAAGAGGCGTCATCATTGAAGAATTCCTCATCGGAGAGCGTCAAATAGACGGCGAGCTCTTGTGTGTTCTCATCGAAATGATCTTGAGATGTGCTAGTGGTGAAGGGTGCTTCACTTTTGCATTCCATCTCTTCTTCGTTTCAAGATTCACCATCCCTTTGGTTGTAATGAGTTACGGTGCCGACTCTCCAAGATTCATCCTCCCTTTCTCGATCCCATTCTTCCCTTGAGACATTAGATTCAAGGACTTCTTCTTCGGGTACCTCCTCTTCCTCATCCAAGTTTTCATTTTCCATTGCTTGTTGCCCCAATTCGCTTTCCAAAACTTGGTGTTGAGCATCCATCTTCATCAATTGAGCCCATTCGCTTTTTAACTCATGGTTTTGAGCCTCCAATATTTTCAATTGAGCGTCCATCTTCTCTTGGTGTTCAAGGAATGTGGCAAACATGGCTTCTATATCGGAGGGCTCACTTGAAGGTTGAGGAGGTTGAGGGTATGGAGGGTAGGAGTCTTCAATTTCAAAACATTGACTATCATTCCAATTTTGAGTATATGTATGTGATGGATTCCAAGAGTTTTCCCAATAGCCGTTTGGTTGCTCCTCTTCTTGGTCATCCCCATCCAAATTATAACGATTAGTTTGATAGTCATGCTCTTGGTAATTCCAATATGGTTGCTCCTCCTCTTGATAATATCCCTCATTAGAAGAGACTTGTCGGTTTTGGTTGTTCATCCAATAGTCTTCACCATGGGCATTCGGTTGATCCACATAGTCTTTGTCATTTCTCAGTTTAGACACCACACAAGCATTAACCATGCTCATCATACTATCAATTTTCTTGTCTAAATCACTGACTTGATCTTTTGTCGCATAATTGGAAAAATCCTCTTCATAATAATCTTCATCATGTATGACTTGTTGGTTATAGTGATCCATCCTCGCAAAACAAGATTAACGAAGTTAGTAAGGGATATGAGAGAAAAAAGAAGAATATACAAGCATAAGAGAAAGAAAAATATTTACAAGAATAGACAAACTAAACAATCTATTAGCACCTAGTTAATTAACCTATCCCCGGCAACGGCGCCATTTGATCGGCTTGTAAATATAGCTAAAGTATTCGAATAAGAATCCAAAAACTTATGCTAAGTCACGTCAATCAAAACATTTATATTGACTCGGGTGAACCGAGGTCGAACCCAAAAGATAGGTGATTAAACTAATGGTGCTAACATTAAGATTAGAATGTCTAAGGTTTGGGGGGTCTATTTTTCAATCCAAAGTGAGATTAAACTTGCAAAAGGGTTAACTTCCAATTAAAAGATGACTAGGGATTACTTCACCACCTAGACAATTATTATGACAATGGAATGATATACCAATGATGAAATCACATGCACACGTATAGAATTTAGCTCATGCAACATTAATACTAAGTTCAACTCGCGCTACAACATAGTATCAAGAGGTTACATCTCGCATAGCACCTCACACTCGCGCTCTATTGGCACTATAGAACATGAATTTCTAGCCTCACACTCGCGCTCTATTGGCTAAATAGACATGTTCTTCTTAAATCCAAGCAATTCTCATTAGGTTAATGAATTATCCAACTAACTCAAAAGTCCTAATGCTTCTTCATTTAGTTCATTGAAGTCATGTTGATCAACGTGAGCTACATCAAACATGAGATCAAGCAAAGTTCCCATTGAGGACATTTCACAAACACCTTATGGGTAACTTGAAACATTAAGTTCAAATGAAGAAGATTCATGTGCAAACTCATTCATCATTAGCATCTATAGTGTTCACAATGTCACAAACATGTCTAAGGGATCCATAATCCCCAATCAAGGTCACTACTCACTCATGGTGAGATTACAATCAAAAAACAAATGAAAGAGATGGAGTTTAGGAATCTAAAACCAATATGAGATTGAAGAGTATGAGAATCCTTGATGTTGATCTTCTTCTTCACTCAATCCACCTTGGAATTCGTGCTAGATGCTCCTCCAAATCAGTGCAAAAATCCCCCAAAAAGTCCTCCTTTGAAGATCCCCAAAATTTTCTATTTATAGCCAACATTAGGGTTTCCGGTACTGTAGCTCCAGTCGGCCGACTGGCGGGAGCTGGTTTTCCCAGTCGGTCGACTGACGCTGAAAATGTGGCTGACGAAGGGATTTGCCAATCGGTCGACTGGCTGGTTGAGTCGACCGACTTGATTGAGACGCCTGGAGGTCCATCTGAGAAGTTCCTCAACTCGACCGACTGGAGGTGGCGAGTTGACCGACTCGAGCTTTTGAGCTGTCCAAGCTTCATGTCAGTCGGTCGACTGGCTGGTTGAGTCGACCGACTCGATGGAGATGCTTGAGGAGCTCACTAGGATGTCTTGCAACTCGACCGACTGGTGCAGGGGAAGTTCCCAGTCGGTCAACTGGGGCTCCTTTATGCCCAAACTAGCTCAAATCTTCGAAATTTCCCCGAATTCTCGTGTTAAGGTCCTGAGCTCAATGGATGGTTGCTCCAAGCCTGAAATGCAATGATAATGGTCAAATGGCATCGAAATAGCATCGGGAATGGACCAAAACTCTTCATAAATGGGTATGTAAATGAGTCGAGAATTCGACTCATCAAAAACACAAACAAGCACACTAACCTACAAACAACAGGTCCAAGCAATGCTTGAACTTGATGCTTGAGATCACTTTAGTTCCCATGTTTGCAGGTTAATCTTCAGTCCCAACTTTCAACAATTTAATGTCACCAGTTTCTACATGCTGTCTAAGGCAATTATACTTAATATCTATGTGCTTAGAACGTTCATGATAAACAGGGTTTTTAGCAAGGCATAAGGCAGATTGGGAATCAGAAAAGATAATGGGACTGTTATCACAATTTACATTCAGCTAACATCCCTTTTAACCACATTGCTTCTTTTACTGACTCACTCAATGCAATATACTCAGATTCAGTTGTGGACATAGTAATAATGGATTGCATTTGAGACTTCCAACTAATACAATTCATGCCAAAAGTGAAATAGAATGCAGTAGTAGACTTTCTACAGTCCTTATCTCCACCAAAATCTGCATCAATATACCCCACAAGTTCTAGCACATCTTTTCTCTTAGAATAGCACAAACCAATATCCAAAGTGGACTTCACATAAGCTACCACATGCTTTAAAGCTAACCAATGGTTCATGCCAGGATTTGACATGAATCTACTCAACAAGGAAATGGCATATGACAAATCCGGCCTAGTACTAATCATGGCATACATCAATGAACCAATCACATTTGCATATGGCACTGTTTCCATTCTCACAATTTCAGAATCAGTCTTTGGGGACTGACTCTTACTTAACAGAAAATGAGGAGCAAGAGGCACTTTCATAGATTTATTGTTCATGTTACCATACTTAGCTATAACCTTTTCCAGATATGGTTTTTGATGTATTTTTAAGAAACAGTCGTTTCTATTCCTTTCAATTATCATGCCAAGAATTTTCCTAGCCTTCCCTAAGTCTTTCATTTCAAATTCCCTACTTAGGTCCTTTTTTAGATTTTGTATCTTACTAACAGATTTAGATATTAGCAAGATATCATCAACATAGAGGAGTAAGTATACAGAGTCATTATCAAGTTGAATAAAATAAAAGCATGCATCAAATTCACTTCTCACAAATCCAAGGCTCAGCACATAAGTATCAAATCTGATATACCAAAGTCTAGGACTTTGTTTAAGGCCATATAAGGATTTATTTAAGTAGCAGAGGTGATTAGGGTACCTTTTGTCTTCAAAGCCATGTGGCTGCTCCATGTAAATTTCCTCATCAAGCTCACCATGGAGGAAGGCTGTCTTCACATCCATCTGCTCAAGTTCAAGGTCATAAACTGCAACCATAGAGAGCATTATTCTGATAGTTTTGAATTTAACAATAGGTTAGAAAATCTCAGTGTAATCCACTCCCTAATTTTGAGTAAACCCTTTGGCCACTAATCTAGCCTTGTATCTAGGAGGATCTCCCTCATTCTGACCTTCCTCAATTCTCAAAAGCCACTTACACTTCACTATTTTCTTACCCTCAGGCTTTTAACTAAGGTCCAGGTTTTATTTGTGTCTAGGGAACTCATCTCATCCTTCATGGCATCCAGCCATTTTATTCTATCCTTGGATCTCATGGCTTCTTGGTAAGTTTCTGGTTCAGGGTGGGACACCTCTCTAGCAGCTACTAAGGCAATGTACACTAAATCAGCATATCCATATCTAGCAGGTGGTCTAGGCTCCCTTCTCCCCCATCTCTAGCCAACATGTAATTGTTCAGGTTCTCTTATTCTATGTGGTCATAATGCTCCACCTCTCCCTCATTTTCAGGGTGTTCTATAGGCACATCTAGGTGGGCATCATGGGCAGGGGCTTGTTCATTCTCATGGTCAGGTTCAGGAAGGGCAGCAGGTTCTATGGGATCAGGTAACACAACCTCACTGGTATTGTTTGGTGTGGCTGGTTCAGGGATGGCTATATCAGGACTGGGATGTTTTTCTTTATATGGGAAGCTAGTCTCATCAAAGGTAACATCTCTAGAAATAAGGATTTTCATTCCTCTCACCCCTAACTCCCACAACCTATAACCTTTAGTCCCCTGCTGCTGTTGATAACCAAGGAAAATACATTTAACAGCTCTGGCATCAAGTTAACCATCTTTAACATGAGCATATGCAGCACAATCAAACACTGTAAGATTACTTAGGTCAGGTTTCTTATTAGACAAAAGTTCCATGGGGCATTTGAGGTCAAGAACTCTGCTGGGACATCTGTTAATGAGGTATGCTGCTGTGCTCAAGGCCTCACCCCAGAAAGACTTGGGGAGGCCTGAGGTAAGCAGCAACCCTCTTAACTTGTCCAGCAATGTCCTGTTCATCCTCTCAGCCACCCTATTTTGTTGGGGAGTGTGTTTATAGTTCTATGCCTTAAAATACATGTTCATTACAATAAGAATCAAACACTTGATTACAAAATTCCAAGCCATTATCAGTTCTAAGCACCTTAACGTTTTACTAGTCTGGTTTTCCTCTAAAGTTTTTCAGTCTTTAAACTTTAAGAATGCCTCATTTTTCAACAAGTAAGTCCATACCCTCCTAGAATAATCATCAATTATGCTCAGGAGATATCTATTTTCCACATGAGTTTCATGCAATTTGGCCCCCATAAATCAGCATGTATATAGTCTAGAATGCTCTTAGAACAATGAGTACCAGCAGTGAGTTTTAGTCTATGTTGCTTAGCTAAAATGCATATTTCACAGAATTCCAAATCAGTGACTTTACCTTGTCCAAGCATACCTTGATCGCTCAAGGCATTCAAACCCTTTTGACTGATGTGTCCCAGTCTTAGATGCCATCTGATGGTGTCATTCTTAGCCTGCATTTCTTTGTTAGAAGCATTAACCTCAGGAATAATATGAGTACCATCAAGAACATACAAACTGTTATGCTTAGATGCAGTCAAAACAGGTCTGCAATTTTTGCTAACTGTTAACACACCATTACAAGCATTATATTCACAGCCATTGTCTTCTAAAGTGCCTAGAGAAATGAGATTTCTTCTAAGGCCTGGTACACATCTAACTTTGGTTAACAGAATTTCTTTTCCATTTTCAAGCTTTAGCTTAACAGTTCCAATACCAATTACTTTGCAAACATTGTTATTACCCATCAACACATTTTCAGCAGGTGCATCAGTAAGATCAACAAACCAGGAAATAACAGGGCACATGTGAAAGGAACAACCAGAATCAAGGATCCATTGATTTTCAATGGATCTGTCAGAAATAGTAAGTGCTTCAGGCATATCACATTTCTGATTTACAGCAGTTGCAATATTAGTTTCACTTGCATTATTGTTCTGGTTTCTAGCAATAAACTTAGTGCAGTTTTTCCTTAAGTGACCATTTTTACCACAGAAGAAACATTTTCTTGTTTCCTTTTGTTGTTGACCTTTACCCTCATCTTTTCCTTCAGTCTTAGTCTTATTATGATCAGAACTTTTGGTTTTCCTATTAGTCGTGCCAGACTGAAACCTTCCTTTAACAAACAGATTATGTCATGTTCTAGATTTTGCATTCTTCAATTCAGTTTCCCTAGTCCTTAAAGCATTACATAATTGATCAAAGGGGGAAACTAAGCCAGAATATTGGAATGCATCTTTAACAACTTGGTATGTATCCGGAAGGGAGTTCATCAGGATCATAACCTTACTAGTTTCATCAATGGTTTCTTTAGGGTTGTTTAGCAAAATAATGATTTTCAGGAACTCATCAAGGTTATCATCAATAGATTTAGAGGCATCCATTTTAAAGGCATACAATGTGGCTCTTAGATATGCAAGGTTAGGTGCCATTTGATTAGCAAACAATTCTTCTAATTTCTTCCATAATTCAGTAGGAGTTTTGCAATCACTAACCTTTCTGATTATACTGTCAGAAAGACTGAGTATAATCAGATTAAATGCCTCCACATCTATTTCACCTTTTCTTTTCTTTTGATCTTCACTCCAGAAGTCTGCCTTTTTTTCAAGACCAATGAGACACTTGTGGTGTGACAGCAGGGCTCTCATCTTCATGCCCCACAATTTGAAGTCACCTTTGCCATCATAGGCTGTGATCTCCAATCTTCCGTTTGCCATGGTTCCTTGCAAGACAAAATAGTCCAAGAGCCAAATCGAAGCAAAGCAGTGCAAAATAGGACTGTAATAGCCTAGCTCTAGATATCACTGTAGGGTTTTAATATCTATTAACAATCCTAATTAATCCAATTAATCAGTCAATTCCCAAATCAATGTCAAGAACCCTAGAAATTAAAATTGAGCAATAAACGAAAATTGACCCACCTGATATAAGGCCCGTGGTTCAGCACAAGTGCCTAATCCACGTTGAGCGACTCAGGCTTGGTATGCACTATCCTCTGTCGTTGGAATCGCCAAATCGCACCGGAAGTTTGAACCTCGGTTACACACTCTTCAATCCAGTGAAACTCACAGCTGAGTTCACTATGCTCTCAATCTCTCTTATAGTACACTCGCCGGTACACTCCGAACTAAAGCCCTAAGCTATCGTGATCGAAGAAACACAGAGATGAGAGGATTTGATCGAAGAAGGAATGCGCATGATCTGCGCGCGAACGAGCTTCAAATCTAATTGGTCAGTCGAAGCTATAGCCACGGATCAGCGACGACAAACCAGCGCGCGGAATTTGGCTTTCCACAAAATGGCATCGTTCCACTTGATGTACCTTCAGCAACGGATAGAGCTTCAATAGCAACGACTCCTTCGATGTCCCCTGCAATCGGCAACAGCTTCAATTCATTCATTAGATTTTGATTAAATTTAATTTATGATTAATGCTGGGAAGATGGGCCTTTGCGCCATTGCCGAGATACATCTCCAATGGAGTTGGTGTGGAGATGATAGAAAGTTGATTTGATGGCGGCCATCATCAAGGTAATACAACTTTGCTTGGATTGTCAGTTTAATGGATAGAACAAGTCCAGTTTCAGTCCAGTTCAATTGAGATTAGTTTATTTATATGTGTATCATATTATTTATGCCCTCAGTTAAGTACAATTGAGATTATCGAGTTTAGTGTGATTCAAATATTGAACCGTTTTGGTAAAATTCCAATTTGATTGATTGATTCAATATGGTTAATTCCGATTTGGTGAATCAATCAAAGTTGTTATTGAATTTGGAATGATTCAGTGAGGTTTATTCCATTTGTGAGAATCAATAAATTTCGATATTGAACCAATTTGGTGAAATTCCAGTTTGATTGATTGATTCAATGCGGTTAATTCCGATTTGGTGAATCAATCAATTTTGATATTGAACCGTTATGGATGGATTGATTCAATGCAGTTTGTGCTGGTTGAGTGAGTCAATCGATTTGGATATTGAACCATTATGAATTTGGATTGATTTTAAACGGTTTCTTTCGGTTTGATAAATCAATCAAAAGTGACTATTGGACTGATACGGTTTAAAAGCTTCGGTTCATACAGATTCGATTTACTCCGGTTTGATTTGATCTTGTTAGACATCTGGTGGATCGGTTCAGTACGGATTTTGGTTCAGATAGATTGGTTTAATACTGCTTTTATCGTCTCGAGAAACTAATCTAATCTGACATGGATCCTGGTTCAATTCGATTGGTTTACTACGATTTTAGATCATCTTATGAAACTAATCTAGTATGATATTTAATATCGATTCAATGAGATTGGTTTAACTCGGTTTTATACTGACTTTCAGAACTAATCTAGAGTGATATTGAATTTCTATTCAATGTGATTGGTTTAGTACGATTACGCATCGTCTTGAGAAAACAATCTAGTTTGATATAAATTTTGGTTTAATGAGATTTGTGGAATTCGGTTTTTTTATACCGACTTAAGAAACCAATCTAATATGATATGGAATTTCGGTTCAATACAGTTGATCAAATTCGGTGAACTGTTGGTCAACTATGGTTGAATTTTTGACACTGGTCAATTGAGTCAACCTTAGTTGAGCCTTTGACATCAGTCAACTTATGTTCAACTTTAGTTGATATATTGACTCCGGTCAACTTGTGGTCAACTTTAGTTGAAATATGACTTTGTCAGCTTGAGTCAACTAAAGTTGAGTTTTGACATCGGTCAACTTATGGTCAACTTTAGTTGAAATTTGACTTCGGTCAAGTTTGATCAACTTTGGTTGAATTTGACGTGATCAATTACATTTGAGATTTGATCGTAGTCAACTAGGGTCAAATATAGTTGAGATTGAATTTTTGTCACTTATGGTTCGGATGAGAAATTGTATATTGATGCAATTTCAGTTTGATCTAATTCAGATCGGTCAAATTTTGGTTCAATTGAACATCGGATCAATTGAAACTTAGTTGACAAATTGTAGGTTGGTTCAATTTGGTTTTCTACAAATGGATTAAAGTCGGTCTGATTGTTTAGTTCAGGCCAGTTCAGTTGTTTATGGTTCAATTTTGCTGGCTACGATTGCTCTCTTGTTTGGAACCATAATTGAAAGGAACTAACATTACAATTGAAACTTTACTTGCATGATAAGACATTCGATATTTGGGGTGACATAAAAAAGGGGTTGGTTGAAACAGAATACATGACCACCTCCGTGGCATATCCGTGGAGACTGCCTTATTTCTTATGTTAGGATACATGTGTGCAGTTTACAAGGATACTAATTTAGGCCTCCGCACATAAGTATTCAGCGTGACTTCATACATACCCGTGTTGATAAATGTGTGACGATCTTTAGTATTTTGATGTGAATTGTAAATCCATCCTCCGATGGTTTATTATTTGATATCCCTTATCGTCAATGTTTGATCACAGAACAAGATGCCCTTGCAATTAATACCATAGTCCTCCGACGTGTTATTAATGGTGCTCGGTATCTTGGGAATATCATTATATGCTTTTAAAGTTTTAGTTTATGTAATGGTTCAGTTAAATCGACAGACTTGTCTCTTATGAGCTTGTTATGTCCTATTGTTTGGAACCATGAAATTCTTTGGAAACCCAACACCACTTGAGATTTAGTCTCTAAATTTGACATTCCTATTGTGGAACGGTATTTTACATCTGTCTGTTGAAATGGAAAACACGATCACCTCCGTGACGTATCCGCGTAGGTTGGCACTGTCTATGATACCGAATGTGTGTAGCTTGTTTGAATATTGATGGACCCTCCAGAAAGTCAATATTTAATGTAGCTGCAGACGTACTTAGTGATAAATAGTTGATGATTTTTAGTTTTTGATGTGCATAATAAATCCATCCTCTGATGGTTTATTATTTGATATCATCTTATCGTCAATATTTATTCACTGGAACAAGATATCACTTACAGTTAATACCACTGTCCTCCGACTTGTTATTAATGTGTGCCGATATATTGTGAATGTATATGCTTTTAAAGCTTATTTTATTTAATGCATAGTCTATTGATAAGTCGGGTTTTCGACTTATTAGTACCCATTTTCACTATAGCTTTACTTCATTTCCGGCGATAATTCGTTGTCATTTGATCTCTTTTTATACGTTTCAGGTACAAAACAAGATAGTCTTAGTCTCGAAGTCGAAATATGAATACTCGGGAAAAATCGGAGAATTGAAGCAAAAGTGGGCTGAATGGGATCTCAACCAACCGACTGGGAACCACCCTACCACCAGCCGGGCGGCTGGACGGAAGAAACAGACCCAGCGGCATGGGAGCAATTCGAGCCGGTCGGGTGGGCTAATCTGTCGACCGGCTGGCCAGAGATCTCAGACTGCCTCCACTAAGCACATTTCCAGCCGGGCGGCTCAACTGACCAGTCGACCGGCTGGTCCAACATTTCAGAAGCAGACTGCATCCACCCTGCTCCAGCCGACCGGCTGGACTCCAAAGGCCATGACCAGCCGACCGGCTGGACCTGTTACAGCAGAAGAATTTTACCCGAGGCTATAAATAGAAAGTGACAAGTTTGACCTATGCATCTGTCATCTTGGGGGAAAAGACAAGGAAAAGAGATCAAATCAAGATCATCCATTATCAGCCAACCAAGGAGGAGTGAAGATCAAAGGGAGATTCTAGGATTAATCATCCTATTTCTATTCCTCTTCTATTCTCTTTGTGTTGTCATTAAACCCTACTCACATCATGTTGTCTTACATGATGTGTGAGTAGTCTTCTTGTGTTTTGAGGGATTTACAACCCTCCTTGGTACTCAATGATCATGTATACACATTCTATTTGCAATCCATGGAGTTGATTTCATTTTCACTAAGTGTTCTATTCATGATATGTTGCTAAGTGTTTGATAAAATGCCCAAGTGACATGTTTACCTTAAAATCGTGATCTAAGTGTTGAAAGAGCTTAGTGATGATTTGGATAAGGTGGAAATGAACATACCTAGTGTTTATGAGAGTAAATGTATGGGTATGTGGTTAACTAAAGCTTAATGCCTATAGCATTTATTACCTTGGGAGATGTTCCAAGGATAATAGTGCTATAGAGTGAATCAATATCTTGACAAAGTGAGGTTCTAATTGAGATGGCTTGACTAGGATAGATCACACGATAATTAGTCTACCTTAGCCCAAGCTAGGTTTGAACTAATCAACCCCTAAAGATAAATTAACTCTTGTGTACATGATCGTTGGGAAATTGCCAAGGAGGGGAGTAACCCCTCGAAACTCTCTTTAATTGAATTGAACCCCTTTGAAAACATTTCATTACTTGTTTCTTGATTGTTAATCATTCTCATAATTGATTTGAAGGAATAGCCGAGATAAAAACTTGATTTACCTAGCGCATAATCCAATTGCTCCCTTGGGTTCGACACCGGTCTTACCGGTCAAATTATAAATTCTTTTGACTATACAAAAATACAACTGTCATCTATGACATGCATGATTATGGTGTTGGTGAGCATGTTTATTGGTATGACTTGTTCTCTGTTTGAGAAATATCTGCGACATTTTGGTGCTTCATTACACAATTGTGTATTGAATATCATCTTTTTGAAAGTGCATATACAAATTTGTTGTTGAATTTCGTTGTGGTCTTAAATTTCATATATGATGTATGAGATTTGAAGACGTTGAAATTCATATTTTTGTTGGTGAGATTTTGAATCTCATAATTCTTGAGGAAATTGAGTTTGGGGGGAGATAGGTTGGATATTGAGTCGAATTCTCGACTCATTTACATACCCATTTATGAAGAGTTCTGATCCATTCCCGGTGCTCTTTCGATGCCATTTGACCCTCTTGGTTACTATTTCAGGTTAGAAACTGACCTTACGGTCCCCGAGCTCAAAAAGATCAATTCTCAAAGAAAACCGAAGTTTCGGAGCAAAAATATGGAGTTTCGGGCAAAACATGCAAACCGACCTTGCCGGCGTATTTTGCATGCCCAGATCGCATTGGGTGTCCAAATGAGTTGATCTTTGGCTTGTTGGAAAGGTAACTCAAAGGGCTACAACTCTTCAGTTGACGGCAAGACCTAATTCGGACGTTAAGACTGCGAATAAGCCGCAAGAAGTTGGATGCCTCTACAAGCTCGCCCGAGCTCGAGCTGGACCAATGCCACTGCCAAAATAAGCTCGACCGAGCTCAGTGGAGCTCGCCCGAGCTCGTCCTCGGCTATAAAAAGAAAGCTAAAAATCTAATTTTTGGGGGATTCGAGCTAGGGTTTTTGGGGCACGAAATTGAGGGTTTCTAGAGAGAACAAGCTACCAAGGCTTCAAGGGAGGATCATCCATTGAGGATTGAAGATTCAAAGGGTGGAAGAAGACTATCTACACTAGATTGGTTCATTCCTTCCATTGTATTTTCATCTATGTACTCAATACAATTTGTGTTTGTCTATGAACATGATTTGTGAGTAGTGTTTTGTATTCTAGGGTCCTATGGACCTCATGTGTGTTAATACTTCTAATCTGTAATGAACCAATGTTAGAATAACATGTTTGGATGATTGTGAATCTACTTGGATAAAATGTCAACTCTATGCCCACCAAGTGTTTGATAAAATGCCTAGGTGGTTTAGAAACATGAATTTGAGGTTGAGTGTTCTAGCGAGCGAGACTAAGAGTTCTAGAATGAAAGTAGATTCACCCTTGCTTGATGACAATCACTAGCGTGAATCATTCTAGCATTGAGATAGGCTTGGTCAAGACCGCTCTTGGATATTGATCATTCAACTAGCGTTGATGATTGAGAACCTCGAGTTGGACGTGAGCTAACAACATCTAGCGATTGAAGCACACGTGCAAGGTGCTTCTTCCTTAAATCAAGTAAAAATATCTAGCGAGAATTTGATTTAATAGTCGCACGCCTTAATCTAATCATCTAAAACAAGTATCTTGCATGAAATTGAATTCTTGGAGTCTAAAAACACATTTGAGTGAAGTAGTTCCTTAGAGTACACCTTTTGCCTTGGTAGTGACATTTCTCTAGATTCCTTAGATTGTTTTATTGTTTATATACATTTGCTTAGTTACCACATCAAACCCAACCTTTTGAAAGTAGAATAGACTTATCGGAACAAAATTAAATAGTGCATAAGTTTAAACTTGCTCCTTGGAAGACCCGGTACTTACCGGTTATAAATTGTGTTTGACCAATTTATTTCTTTCGAAACTTACAAATTTGAAAAGCATAAATTACAACGTTCAAAATGGCACCGTTGCCGAGGAGCAATGAATTAACTAGAGCATTAGAGTAGATTTTGTGAGATTTGGACTATTCTTGTAAATATTTTCCTTTTCTTTTGTACATTCTTTACACTCATATCCCTTGCTAACTTTTGTTCTTTTGTTTTGCGAGGATGTACTCATACAACCAACAAATCTCATACAATGAAGAATATGACCAAGAGGAGGAGCATCAAAATGCCTATTGGGAAAATCATGGCTATCCGACAAATTCATACTCGCCTTATGAGGATGATAGCCAATACTCATTTGATGGTGCCTCCTACCCTCAATATCAATTGAATCCTCAACCTATCGGCAAAGAACCCACCCTCAAAGAATTGCTTGACACCTTGACTAAAAATCAGAAGGAAGGAGAGAGGGTTAGGCAAGAAATGGAAGAGACGCATGCCAAGACGATGGCCTCTTTACAAGCTAGTTATGCCAAGTCCCTCCAAGACAAGCGAGACATGCTTGGAACTTTTAGTTCCTCGACACAACAATGGGGTCAATCAAATGAAAATGAGGACTTGGATGACAAAGATGAGGTGTCCAAAGAAGAAGTTCATGAATCTAATGCCTCAAGGCAAGATTGGGATCAAGCAATGGAGGATGAGTTCATGAGAGCCGCTCGCCAAGCTTTTGATGAGGCATGGGATGGTGAATCTTGCACCGAGGATGAGTTGGAACATGAAAGTGCACCACCCTTCACTACTAGCACGTTTCAAGATCAATCGGTTGAGAACACACAAGATATCACCATTCCATCAACGCCTTGGCTCTCCGACGAGGAATTCTTCAACAATGATGACTCATGCATAAAAGAAATACCTCTTTTGGATGAAGAAGACCTCCTCCTCCCCACTACATATGAGCATAAAAGTGAACCCGATTCTCTTGTTCATGATGGATTAGAGGAAGATGATATTGAGCCACAAGAACTTCAAGGGTATAGAGACTTTGTTGAGGTATATATGGAATCGACTAAAGAGCCACTTCGCATACAAGGAGACGAAATTTTAATGAGGGAGATTGAGGATTGGGCGCCTAAGGACATCATTGTAAAACTCAAGGAAGGTGTGCCCATCAAGCTCGAGACAAATTTTGAAGACTCTTTCTTCATTCCAATGTCTCAAGACAAGTTTGGGAGCTTCATGCCTTATTTTGCAAGATCTTTGGAAGGAAGCTCCCATGACCCCTTTGTTCTAAAGGGATCTTCATATTTGAAGGGGTCAAAGTCCCAAAGGAAAGTCCATTGTAGACTTGATGGGAAGAAATTCAAATGGGATTTGAAGGTGGATTGACACGACAAATACCCAAGGCCCCGTGAGGAGGGATCCTAGCAAAGGACTTCTCACGAGTGATTCTATGAGGCACTTTGCTACGTCTTTGCCAAGACAATAAAAACTAGGCCCTCTCAGGAGGTAACCCATTGAAAATATTTGCACCATGTACAATCAAGCTTAGCACATTGACGTCTTTTCTATTGGTGGGGCACATCTACAAACGAAGGGAGTTCCTATGCGCCTTATTCTCATTTTCTCTATTGTTTACGCTTAGGGACTAAGCTAGCTCTTAAGTGTGGAGTGGGTAGTTGTATAGTTCACCCATGTCATGTCATGCCTATCATTGTTTAATGGACACTTGCATTCATGTACTTTATCCCAATTTTATGAGTGTTATACTACTAAAGGCTTGTGATTATCATTTCTCAACTTCTATAAGTCACATCTAGCTTACATTTCACTTTTACTTGATTTAGAGTCTAAAACCAAGCTAGATATATTGAATGCACATTCTTGTGAATCAATTTTCATTGCTATATTGTGCCTATCTAGCAATCTAAGTATTTTCAATGCACGCTTTGAACTTAGTTTTAGCAAGAACACTTTGAAACCTTCATGAAAAAACTTAAACCTCTTGATTGCTTTTAGGTGACTTTAGTTCTCTTGCTTAGTGTCTTGTTTGTGGTTGTTTCTCACACATTCCATATTCACATTGGGCATATTGTCAAGTTTTAAGTGTGGAGTCAAAAGAGGGCGAAAAATAGGCCCCATTCATAAAAATTACATGGTCAAAGAGGGCAAAGCCCCGACTAAGAACTCTCTCGATGATCACGAGAAGTTTTGCTTCAAAAATGATACAAATGCCGGGGGTTAGGAAGAAAAGTTCCCCCTCGAAAGCATTTGTAGGCAAAATGCCATTTCAAAAAAAAAACACTTAAACTTGACTTTATGCCCTTCCATCATCTCTTATATGTGTGAGTTCACCATGTGCATTGTGTGCTAGCAAGTTGAGCTTTGGGACGACCCTTGTGATTTCACGTAAGCTATCCATTGGGTTATGCTTGTTTTTAAGAACCCTTAATGTCAAACTCCTCTTTCCTTATGAATTATGACTTAAGCGTCTAAGACTTGGAAATGAGTTTTATAACGTTAGCCTATGGACTAGCCCTAGCTAGCATATGTGATCGATTGACACTTTTTGTGCAAAACCCTTTACCATGTTTCAAAAGCCTTGCAATGAAAATGAATAGACTTCTAGGTGAGGCGCTTAATAGCTCTAGTATTGACTTCCTTGAATGTGCACCCTCATATGAACTTAAATGGTTTGGAAACTCTTTTAAATATAGTGATTGTGGTGCTAGTTTGGGATGTGAAGTTGGTTTTGAGAAATCCATGCCTTAATTGTTAAACACTCTTGTTTTCACTCTTATGGGAAAAATGCATTTGGGATTTGTGAGTATTCCTTTTTCTGAAAACTCTCACGAGACTATAACTCGTCCACTAGGATAGCCTAGGGGTTTAAAGGCTTAGTGCATATGCTAAATGCACTCGTAACACCTACGAAAAGGAGTTAGATTGTAAATATGTGTTAGAGTAGTTAGAAATAAAAACTTGAGACTATAAATGAATGTTGAGAGCAAATAGGCGACAAACATACACTACAAGAAAATGTGGTATGAGCCACCAATTAAATCCAACGAAATATATTTTGCTGATAAAATATATATAACATTTGAAATTCTGTTGGAAATCAATTTGTTTCTGTTGTAAATGACGTTAAAATCAACGGAAGTGATAAAATCGACACCCATATCACCATCAACTTCCAATGGAATAATCTGTCATATTTAATGCAATTTCTTACGGATATAGCCTAAACACAACAGAAACGATCGTCGATAATAAACCTTTTTCTGGTAGTGATAATGACTTAACTATTCACCATTTGTTTCTCTTTGGCTTGATTTCATTGTTTGCTCAGGACGATCAAACTCTAAGTGTGGAGTGATTTGATGAGTCGAATTCTCGACTCATTTACATACCCATTTATGAAGAGTTCTGATCCATTTCCGGTGCTCTTTCGATGCCATTTGACCCTCTTTATTGCTATTTCAGGTTAGAAACCAACCTTATGGTCCCCGGGCTCAAAAAGATCAATTCTCAAAGAAAGCTGAAGTTTTGGAGCAAAAATATGAAGTTTTGGGCAAAACATGGCAAACCGACCTTGCCGGCGTATTTTGCATGCCCAGATCGCATTGGGTGTCCAAATGAGTTGATCTTTGGCTTGTTGGAAAGGTAACTCAAAGGGCTACAACTCTTCAATTGACGACAAGACCTAATTCGGACGTTAAGACTGCGAATAACCCGCAAGAAGTCGGATGCCTCTATAAGCTCGCCCGAGCTTCGTGGAGCTCCCTCGAGCTGGACCAATGCCACTGCCAAAATAAGCTCGACCGAGCTCAGTGGAGCTCGCCCGAGCTCGTCCTCGGCTATAAAAAGAAAGCTAAAAATCTGATTTTTGGGGGATTCGAGCTAGGGTTTTTGGGGCACGAAATTGAGGGTTTCTAGAGAGAACAATCTACCAAGGCTTCAAGGGAGGATCATCCATTGAAGATTGAAGATTCAAAGGGTGGAAGAAGACTATCTACACTAGATTGGTTCATTCCTTCCATTGTATTTTCATCTATGTACTCAATACAATTTGTGTTTGTCTATGAACATGATTTGTGAGTAGTATTTTGTATTCTATGGTCCTATGGACCTCATGTGTGTTAATACTCCAAATTCATAATGAACCAATGTTAGAATAGCATGTTTGGATGATTGTGAATCTACTTGGATAAAATGTCAACTCTATGCCCACCAAGTGTTTGATAAAATGCCTAGGTGGTTTAGAAACATGAATTTGAGGTTGAGTGTTCTAGCGAGCGAGACTAAGAGTTCTAGAATGAAAGTAGATTCACCCTTGCTTGATGACAATCACTAGCGTGACTCATTCTAGCATTGAGATAAGCTTGGTCAAGACCGCTCTTGGATATTGATCATTCAACTAGCGTTGATGATTGAGAACCTCGAGTTGGACGTGAGCTAACAACATCTAGCGATTGAAGCTCACGTGCGAGGTGCTTCTTCCTTAAATCAAGTAAAAATATCTAGCGATTGAATTTGATTTAATAGTCGCACGCCTTAATCTAATCATCTAAAACAAGTATCTTGCATGAAATTGAATTCTTGGAGTCTAAAAACACATTTGAGTGAAGTAGTTCCCTAGAGTACACCTTTTGCCTTGGTAGTGACATTTCTCTAGATTCCTTAGATTGTTTTATTGTTTATATACATTTGCTTAGTTACCACATCAAACCCAACCTTTTGAAATTAGAATACACTTATCGGAACAAAATTGAATAGTGCATAAGTTTAAACTTGCTACTTGGATGACCCGGTACTTACCGGTTATAAATTGTGTTTGACCAATTTATTGCTTTCGAATCTTACAAATTTGAAAAGCATAAATTACAACGTTCAATTGTCATTGAAGAGAAATTGTCTCTTATTATGGTGTGATTGATCAAATTTGCATGCATGCTCGAGATGATCAATCACAAGACAATGTCCATTCATTCTTCAGTGAAGACATTGATTATTTCAGTAGGACTAACTCAACTACCTCAAGAATATGTATTATGACTTCCGAGTCAGATACGATTTGGTGTATGCTTTAGTTGATGATATTCATGTTTATTGTGTTTTCATCTTGCTTGTTTGGAGATGAAACACAAATTATGGCTGATGTGTATATCACGGTTCAATGGGAGTGAGATATGATTTTCTCACATTATGGAACTTGTGGTACACACATTCACAATTGAGACATGTGTAGTCTCATTTACTTGTTGAAGTATGTATATATTCGGAAGTTACATACATGATAATGTTGTGCAGATATTTGAGAAATTCACTATTGAATTCATTATTTAGAGAACATGTGACGAACATGCTCATGTGTTGGATGTTAGATTTGCTAGATATCACTTTTGTTACTGACTCCAATATGATGCCTAACAAGATTATGATTAATCTAATTATCGCTATGTCAGTTTTGAATAGCATATTTGAGGCATTAATTAACGAACATAGTTTGTATTTATTGTCACTATAAAACTTCCGATTTCGTGTTGCGAAAGACCGTGTAGATATGTGACAAATTTGATTGTACCATATTTTGTTGTCAACTAGAGATAGTCAATGTGATAACATTGATATTGATATGCTAGTTGTAATTAAGAGATACAGAGTGAACATATAGAGCCTTTTGTAACAAACTCCGTTGCGGATCCGTTTAATAAAAGCGATTACTATCCGAGGTCTTTAAGTGGCATACTGATCATATGCCAGTTACCTTATTTGAGGATATTCATATTCTGTGGGAGTTTGTCTTGTGCGTTGCTCTATGTTAGATATAGATTTTGTTCAATACTATCGAATTATGTTCTGCAGAACTTTTGTTGCTAGTATGCACTCTTTGTAATATTGTTGATCTCGCTTTAGGGACCAGTTAGAAATAGACATGTAAGGTCAAAGTTCATGTAATTTCCATGCTGCATACTCATGATGAATCCATGTCATTTAATTATGTTGGCATCCGTGACAAGCTCGGTCGAGTATCGATGATGCATACGAAGGCCGCCTTGATCCCATGTCAGCATAGTTAATGGACCGGATAGGGGATATACCTTTGTGATATGATAGCAGTTTTTGAGCTCACTCTTGTTATACATTTATTATTTACATATGTGACCCAGTGGGAGATTGTTGGGTTAATCTTGTAAATTAACCAATTATGTGGGGTCACACATGTAAATAAAATGAATGTGTGTGCTATCATTTAAATAAGCTTAACTAAAGTGATCTTGTTGTGATTTATATTGGCTTATGGGTATAATGTCATGAGGGTTATTGTGTAGATATCATCTGGTAATTATCTTTCTATGAGAGGCGGAAAGGTAATTACGACAATAGTGGTTGCCCTAGCACACCACTATTTATATGGGTTATGGTCCCCCAGTCCACCACATCGAAAAGAGGACAACTTTTCTTGCCCTCTCGGTGGAAAAGCTGAGATGACTCTAGTGGCAGGACTGGAAGACTCTAGTTACGCTTCCGCATATTCAAGGTTCTAACGGTACGTTCTCTTTAATCTGATTGAGTTTACGATCCTAGATGTATTACTGTTGATCATCAGTAATTTATTTCTAACAGTGTTTTCTATCCCCTTCTTGTCTTTGATTTCTAGGTCAAATTCCTGTAGTAGCAAAATCCATCTGATCAATCATGGTTTGGCCTCCTTCTTCGTCATCAAGTACCTGATGGTTGCATGATCAGAGAAAACAACGACTTTAGTACCAAGCAAATATGGTCGAAACTTCTTTAAAGTGAAAACTACTGCTAATAATTCTTTTTCAGTAGTGGAGTAGTTTCACTGAGCTGCATCCAGAGTCCTCGAAGCGTAGTAAATCACTACTGGCTTTTTGTCCATCCTCTGGCCGAGTACAGCTCCCACAGCATTGTCACTGGCGTCACACATAATCTTGAATGGCTGGTCCCAATCTGGTGCTCGAATAATAAGTGTGCTGGTGAGGGCCTGTTTCAGCTCATCAAAGGCCTCCCTACATGAATATGTAAACTCAAAAGGAACATCCTTCTGTAAAAGGTTAGATAAAGGCAGAGCCTTCTTCGAGAAATCCTTAATGAATCTACGATAAAAACCAGCATGTCCAAGAAAAGACTTAATATCACGCACCGTGGAAGGATAAGGAAGAGTAAGAATTAAATCAATTTTTGCCTTGTCAACCTTAATACCCTCATGTGAAACAATATGACCAAGAACCACGCCATGAGTAACCATAAAGTGACACTTTTCATAGTTGAGCACCAAATTCATAGAAACACATCGTTCTAGTACTCTATTCAAGTTATCCAAGCATGCATCAAAAGTGTCACCATAAACAGTAAAGTCATCCATAAACACCTCTATAAATGTACCTATCATGTCAGAAAATATGCTAGTAACCACCCGCTGAAAAGTGTCGGGTGCGTTACACAATCCAAAAAACATACGTCTAAAAGCAAACGTACCGAAAGGACATGTGAAGGTAGTCTTTTCTTGGTCCTCAGATGTAATGGGAATTTGATTATAACCAGAAAATCCATCAAGAAAACAAAAATAAGGCTTACCTGCTAGCCTGTCAAGCATCAGGTCAATAAACGGAAGAGGAAAGTGATCCTTACGCGTTACGGCATTCAGCTTCCTGTAATCGTTACACATGCGCCATCTGTTCTTGACTCTAGTGGTCACCATCTCTCCCGTAGCATTCTTCTCGACTGTGATCCCTGTCTTCTTCGGGACTACATGAACCGGACTTACCCACTGACTGTCTGAAATCGGGTAAATCACATCAGCGTCCAGTAACTTCTGAATTTCCTTCTGCACTACCTTCATCATGATCGGGTTCAGTCTCCTCTGTGGCTCTCTAGAAGGCTTAGCTCCATCCTCCAACAAGATACGATGCATGCACACAGTTAGGCTGATTCCTCTAATGTCTGCAAGTGTCCATCCAATAGCGAGTTTGTGGTTGCTTAACACCTCGATCAATCGTCTCTCCTGGTCTGTTTCTAGTCCATTTTTTATGATGATTGGCAGCGTGTTGTTCTCCTTCAGAAATGCATATTTCAGGTGCTCAGGTAGAGGTTTCAGTTCCAGTTTTGGTGCCTGCACAGTAGAAGGCAAAAACACGTTAGATTTAAATAAACGAACCACATTAACTTCATACCTGGATGTGAGTGGTCGTGCCATCTCCAGCTGAGACAGCGCATCAAGAATGACCTCTGCGAACTCGTATGAGTCCTCATGAGAGTATACTGTTCTCTCGAGTGCGAGCTCGAGTGGGTCTGCTCCCCTCTCCGGTCTCATCTCTTGGACTAGATCATCCAGTGTATCTAGAGCATGTACCACTGCAAATTCTGGTGGGTGCTTCATGGCCTAAAAAATGTCGAAGCGAATTACTTCGCCCTCCACCTCCATTGAAAGAGTGCCGCTATCGCAGTCAATCTTCATCTTAGACGTCTTTAAGAACGGGCGACCTAGTAGAATAGGCGCATGATCTGTCGGATCGCTGTTGTCCATTTTCAACACATAAAAAATAGCGAGAAACACCAGTTCCCCCACTTGCACTAGTACATCTTCGATTTTCCCCTCCGACTGCTTACATGATCTGTCCGCCAGCTGTATAGTGAGTCCTACGGGTTCTAAAGGACCAATACAAAGACAAGAATATATAGAATATGGCAAGACATTAATCGAAGCACCAAGATCAAGCATGCAATTTTCAATACGAATGTAACCGATAGTGCAAGGAATAGTGTAGGTACCAGGATCACCACATTTAGGAGGTACCTTGCACTGAATGACAGAGGAGACATTCTTACTCAGCAATTCCTGGTCGTCACGAGTGGATCGCCTTCGGTTGGTGCATAACTCCTTCAAGAACTTCGCATAACGTGGAATTTGCTTGATTGCCTCGAGGAGTGGGATGTTGATCTCCACCTTGCTAAATAGCTCCCACACATCCTTATCGATCATATGCGTCCTTGGGGCCTTGACCTGTATGGGAAACTGAAGTGAAAGATCATGTTTTGAGTTTGCCTCAGTGTCGACCACGTTTGGCCTAAACGTTACAGCTGCGTCTGGTGTGGACGTTACTGCCTCGTCTGATTCAGACATTAGCATTGAGCTAATGTCTATTGCTGGCACAAGGGGCACTGATGCTGGCTCCTTTTCGCTGTCTTCAACTCCTTCCTGCTCCTGAGCGTTACTGCATCGACATTTCCTTTTGGGTTTGGAATGGTCTGCGACGGTAGCCTTCCCGGATCATTCTTTAGCTCAGAAACTGTAGTAGCTATCTGAGACATTTGCTTTGATAGTTCTGTAATCGCCCCTTTGTTCCTGGCCACAGTGGTGGCTAATTACTGGGTGCTAGCTGCCAGCTCTTTCACAATGTCCTCCTGCGACTTACTGGGGCTCTGATTACTAGGGCCTGCCTAGTTGTAGTTCTGCCCACGTTGCTGATATTGATTTTGATTATTATACCCTCCTTGTTGCTGACGGTAAGGCAGGCGGTAATACTGTTGTTGTTGAGGCTGCTGGTGCAGCTGGGCTGGCTCCTTTGTCGTGTTATTGCTGTTGTCTCTCCAGCTGAACTCGTTAGCTGCTAGCTCGAATTTTTGCTGTTGTGGGTTATTGTCGTAGTTCTGATAACCTCCCACAACATTGACGTCTCCATACTCCTCCTGTAGACCAGGGCACGAATCCGTTCTGTGATCGATCGCCAAGCAGAATTCACAAGCCTTCATCTGAGCAACCTGATTTGTTACTAGCATCTTCACCATCTGTTTTAGTTCCTTCAGCTCATCAGAAGCTGGTGCAACTTCAGCCCTTGAGACGTTCTTGCTCCTACTGAACTCGTCTTGACGGTCTGCTTCTTCTATGAATCGTGCGTTCTCGGCCACCTCTAAAATCATCTTTCGTACTCCAGCTGGGGATGGATTTAAGATGGTCCCTCCAGCGGAGGCGTCTAGCAGCATTCTGTCGAGAGGCCTCAGACCATCAAGTAGGAACTCAATAATCAGCTTCTCCGGCACTCCCAGGTTGCAGCAGCTCTGCTCTAGGGCATTGAACTTCTCTAAGTAGTCGTACATCGACTCATTGGGCCCCTGTCTAATATCCTGTAGTTGCCTGCGAACCTGCATTGCCCTGGCAGCTGGGTAGTATTTATCTAAGAATTTCTTCTACATATGGTCTCATGTCCTGATGCTACCTGAGGGAAGAGACAAAAACCACGCATTAGCCGCGTCAGTTAAAGAAAAGTGGAAGGCTTTCAATTTAAAATCTTCCACTGAGACTCCGTATGGTCTGAGAGTCTGGCAGATGCCATGAAAGCTTTGTAGATGCTTGGTGGCTGACTCTCCATGTCGCCCTGAAAACTTTGGCAGATGATGCACTACAGCGGTCTTGATTTCTATCTCAGCTAATTCGAGCCCTTCTTCAATACACCATGGCTGATTCTGGAAGTTAGGAGCAGACAGCTCCTTCATGGTAGGCTCATGGTTGTATTCTTCATTGTCTTCTGGCCTCCTATAGAATGGCGGCTGCGGTCGTGGTGGTGGAGGCGGCTGCCTCGCACCAGCACCATTCTGTGCCACAGGTGCCCTCTGATTCAGCTGTCGAGCCTCCCTGACTGCACGGTTGCGAGCACGGACGAGTTGTTCTGGATCCTCATAGAATGGAGGAATTACTTCCTTGTTTTCATTGACTGGCTTGATCTCATTGTTGCGGACATTATCACCAATCTGGCTACCTGCACAAGACATGACGTACAAGTAGCGAAGCACTAAAATAGCTAAATAAAATAAAAATTGAAAAATTGAAAAATAAAAAAAATCAAAGAAGAAACAGCTTCACCGAAGCGCAGCTCCCCGGCAATGGTGCCAAAATTTGACGCGCGTCGTCTGACGCGTCAAATTTAATATTTATATTCTCCTACGTGAAACTAGTAAGTGGCAAGCAGGGTCGAACCCAAGAGAGCTGGTTTGTAAAGCTGTAACTATAAACAAATAAAAAGAGCGTTTTTAAGAGCGATTATTGTAAAACACAAGAGAAAACACGAACGAGATTTCAATCAGAGAAAACATTCAGCTTAGGGTTTCTATTGTGACACGTTTATCATCGACTGCTAATGATCTAATTTCATGTTTCTAAGTGCGGTTACTCTATTTCAGGTTATAACCTAAAGTATTCCGTTTCAGGTAATACACCACAATCTAATCCGTTTCAGGCATTAGACTTCTAGTTCTCCTAAACCTAATAATCCAGGTAAGGTATTATCGAGTCTAAGTGCTACTACTTGTTTTTACGGGTAAGTCTCAAACAAGCATAAATGATAGGGGCTGAATTGTTCGGCTAAGCTTTACCATGTCATGTATCCACTTAGCTTCACAATTCAGTCTTTGAAATTAAGCACAAGAACTAGAGAAACAAGAAATTGCATTAAGTAAAAAAGTTTAAAAATGTTTGTCACAATGAATGAAACCCTAAACTGAAAGAGAAATTTAGCTACTCATTGTCATGGAAATAAACACAAATATTTTTGGATGAAAGTAAGTAGAAATTCTTCTCTTCGTCGAAAGCTTTGCGTTTGTCTTCTCCAGAGCTGTCTCGAATGATTGTCTGATGATTGGATACTGAAAACTCTAATCCAAGCTTCTTATTTATAATAAACTGGGTTTCCAAATCCAATTTAGGCTAGAATTATCAAATCTCGGCTCGCTGACATCATCAAACGCGTTGCTGACGTCAGCATCTCGTAGCTGGCCGCGTCTGCCCTTAACATTAGTGCCGCGTATCCTTTAGACATTAGCGTCGAGCTAATGTCTTAATGTGGCGCGGTTAGCACTAGGGCTGCAAATGAGACGATGTACTCGTGAGCAACTCGTGAGACTACTCGGTCAAAACTCGGTCAAAGCTCGACTCGATTATAAATGAGTCGAGCACGATCACGATATTTGAGCTCGATTATTAAACGAGTCGATCACGAACAAAGTGATACTCGACTCGTTTAAACTCGTGAACAACTCGATTAAGTACTCGAATAATACTCGAATAAATACTCGAATATTCCACATATATCTTGAAAATTACAATTGTAATTTTAACTAGATTAGGTAGAATGAGTATATTAAATTTTGGATAGAGTGTTCATCTATATATATTCTCATCTTATTTGTTTTGTAATAAACATTCAATGTGGGACAAAAGTAAACATTATAAAGAAGCATGGAAGAAATCAAAAGGCAAGTGAATGTCCTTGTATCCCACATTGCTTGGTGTCAAAGAGTTTGATGCACAAGTGATTATAAAAGAAGAGAGTAAAACCCAATCCATCTACAACACCAAAATCCTAATTTTTGGGCTAGACTAATCTTGGGCCTTGGGGTCCTTGAGTTGCCCTTTGGATTTTAGTGTAAAATGTTTAATATTTTCCTATGTAAACAAGCTTTGAAATTGAGGCTTGTCATTGGGGAATTGAAATTTGAGTTTTAATACTCGAGTATCGAGTCGAGCTCGAGTATCATTAAAACATTTCGAGTCGAGTTCGAACAAAATTTTTGAAGCTCGCCGAGTTTCGAGTCGAGTTCGAGTTCGATACATATTCAGTCGAGTCGAGTTCGAGCAGCTTAATACTCGACTCGACTCGGCTCGTTTGCAGCCCTAGTTAGCACTGAGCTTGTGTCCTTCTTCTGCGCGCCAGTCCCAACTTTGACTCTGGATTTGACCTTCTATATGACCTCGGTTGCTCTCAGTGTGAACTAGAGAGTTGTAGGGAATCGAGTCAGCTACGCGATGGCGCATAACTCATATTTTTCTGATCAACGGTCCATTCCCAGCACTCCTTCGACTGTCCAATGGTCTGATATGCCATTGTGATGTTTTCGGTGCAAAACGCCGTCTTTAATGCACGTTTCCTCCTACAGCTTCCAAAACACCTGAAATGCAAAACAACACTAAAAATTAACTGCTCGCATAATAAAGTGTTGAAATAAACGGGTTTAGTTGATTCGACGAGTCGCATAAATACGGCTCATCAGGTAACTGCATACCTTTATGGGTCGTTAGACAAAGATATATACATGAAAATCCCAGAAGGATTAAATATGCCTGAAGCATTACAAGTGAAGCCTCGTCATATGTACTCCATTATATGATCATTATATGGGCTGAAACAACCTAGTCGGATGTTGTATAATCACCTCAGTGAATATTTACTAGCGCAAGGGTTTATCAATAACTAAATATGCCCATGTGTTTTTATAAAACGTACAGAATCGGGTTTTGTAATCATAGCTGTGTACGTTGATGACTTAAATTTAATTGGAACTCCAGAAGAGATCCAATTGGCAGCATTTTATTTGAAAAGGGAATTCGAGATGAAAGATCTAAGAACTACCAAGTATTGTCTCGGCCTGCAATTCGAACATAAAAATAACGGAATCTTTATCCATCAATCAAATTACACCGAGAAGGTTCTAAAACGTTTTAATATGGATAAAGCACACCCATTAAGTACGCCGATGGTAGTAAGATCACTCAACATCGAAAAATGACCCTTTTCGTCCCCAGTCAATCAATGAAGAGATTTTAGGTCCAGAAGTACCTTATCTTAGTGCAATTGGGGCTTTAATGTACCTTGCCAATAATACCCAACCAGACATATCCTTTGCAGTTAATTTACTTGCAAGATATAGTTCACGCCCACTAAAAGACATTAGAGCGGTGTTAAGCAAATCCTATGTTATTTACGTGGAACAAGTGACATGAGTTTATTTTTCTGAGGAACAAATGAAGTACAAAATGGTGAATTGGTTGGTTATGCTGATGCGTATTATTTGTCTGACCACACAAAACTATCTCACAAACGGGATACTTATTGATGTATGGAGGAACTGCCTTTTCATGGCGTTCGACAAAATAGACATTGGTAGCCACATCATCGAACCATGCAGAACTGATTGAACTATACGAAGCTGGATGAGAATATGTTTGGCTTAGATTATTTATCAACCATGTCAAAACCTCTTGTGGATTAGTATCAGGCAAACAAAGCCCGACAGTAAAATATGAGGATAATGCTGCTTGCATCGCCCAAATCAAAGAGGGATACATTAAAGGTGATAGAACAAAGCACATATCTCCTAAATTCTTCTCTACTCACGAGCTTCAAGTGGAAGGAAAGATCAACGTTTGCCAAATACAATCCAGTAAAATTTGGCAGACTTGTTCCCTAAGTCATTACCGACACGAGTTTTTAAGAAACTTGTAAATGACATTAGGATGTGCAGTCTTAAGGACTTATCGGTTTGAGGGGGAGTTTTATAACTGTACTCTTTTTCCTTAACTTGATTTTTATCCCTTTTTGGGTTTTTTCAGGTCAAGGTTTTAACGAGGCAGTTCACAGAATAAGAAGTGTGCATTCAAGGGGGAGTGTTATGATATAATGCCAATATGAATACACACTTAACCTTTGGTTAGACCCATTTACACCCCTATTTAGATCACTCCATTATACCTCCATTTATTTGTGTTAAAGGTCATGTCCTTTCATTAGCCTTCATGTAACCTATAAATAGATGACATTGTAAAATATAATTGAAGAATAAGAATACAATTCTCTTTACACATTTCCATCATCTCTTATTTCTTTCCCATTATATTACAACAATGCTTACATTATTTCAAATTTATTTGGACTTTTTTTCTTTGAAATTATTAGTACTATGCATTATTTAATTTCAAAATTTATCAAGTCTGTTTATTGGTCAAATGCTGAAGTGAATTGTATATTTTTTTAATTAAAGATTAATTTATTCAATGTAAAAAAAACATTCATACAAAAGGACTAAAACCAAATATAGTTGGGATCTTTCTCGTTAGCACCTGATCGAATCGAAGTACGAACCACATTTACAGTCTCATTAAAAGAGAACTTGCGGTGTTGGTGATTCCTTGAATTGGAAGGGACGCTACGATGCAACACAGTAGGAGAGTCATCAATATCATTGGTCCCTTTGGATATGACTTTCTTTAAGTCTACTTCCTTTTGAGAGTCACACTTAGGCCCTTTAGTCATTCTGGATGAATTATTCGGATCCTCACCTCGGATAACAAATCCATCCGTGGTACCATCAGTGGCAACAACAGTCGGTCGTGGCACCATGTCGTCATCGGTTGTACTAGGTCGCTTGATGTTGGGCAGTATAGGGAGCTGGGGATCGGGATCTTTAACTTGAATCTCATCTTGCTGTGGGCTAACCTCGATGACTTCTTCCACTGGGTCTACAATGGGTTGCGACTTGCGAGTTGATAGTCGTAGCGACTTCTTTTCGCACTGGCGTATGACCTTCTTGATTTGCATCTGGCACTGGGTCAATGTAAAACAAATCAGAAGATTCGGTTGGCACGCTGGTGGACCGAGTTGGTTCAGTACGAGTCAACTGGATTTGGAAACGTATCTTGCATGAGAATATTCTCGTGCTTCTTTGGTACCGAGAATCTTGCTCTGGGATTTGAATAACAGGGTTGTTGCGATTTTTGTGGCGCCGATTGTTCATGTTTAACTACCCACATTTTATTTAATCATAAAAGCCCATAACGGCAAAGGCACTGAAGCCCAGAGGCCCAGACATTTCTAGGGTTTACTGTCGTGTATATAACCACATCGCTTTCTTGAAACTCTCTCATCAGACTTGCGCCTCTCTACCTCCTTCCTTTGTTTCTGTGTCAGACTCTTTTTTTTCTCTCTCTTCCAGATTCAGCTCTCTCACGTACACCCACCGGTCTTAAAAAAAAAGATCCATGCCGTGTTGTTATCGTCCTTTCTGTTTCAGAATCTATCTTTTTTTTTTCTTTCCAGATTCAGCTCTCTCACGAACACCTACCGAACTCAAAAAAAAAAGAAGAAGATCTCTGCCGTGTTGTTGTCGTCGTCCTTTTTGTACATCATCGTAGTACCGCCCATTCTGAATCACAACCGACGCCATGCTAAAACTTGTTCCTTTGCCGAATTGAGTAAGGTCTTTGCCATAAGCTTCTTCGATTCGATGATATCATCGCAAAGACCTAACTCAATTCTACAAATGGAACAAGCTATTGGAAATTGTGATTCAGAATGGGCGATACTAAGATGCTATACACAATTGTAAAGAAAGCTGGAAGTAATCCAATCGAATATTAATACCATCAACATGTTGGTTAATTTTTATTCCAAGGTTAGTTGTATCGATTATGGATTTGGTATGCTGGGTTTGATTCCGAAAAGTGGCTTAAGCCCTGATGTGATATTTTTAACCACATTGGTTAAAGGATGTGTAGGATGGAGGAGATTTGTTGCTGTCCTAATGAGGTAATGTGGCGGACATTTTATGGAGGATTGTGTAGTTTGGGGGATTCGGATCTAGCCGTTCATTTGTGCGATAAGTTGGCTGGTAAGTTGTCTGCGGAATCGGCTATTGTTATGCAGCTTATTTCATTTTTTCACAGTGTGGCAATTCATTATCTTATTGAGAAGGGGTTGGTTGTTGAAGCTGAGAGATTGATGGTTGAGATGAGGCTGAAGGGGATTGTGCCCATATTTGTTTGCTTATCATTTGTTTATTTATTTTTGGTGATGTGCTCAAGAGATGGAGAAGGCCATAAATATGTTGTCTGAAATGAAGTATTACGGTATTTGTCTTGTACTTGGAGTCTGCTATTGAAGACTAGATTGTGACTGCTGCAGAACGTTCCAGGAGAAGCTCCACAAGAGACATAATGTTGTGTAATTCATAAATCCTTGATACTTATAGTTCTGATATCTTTCTATTCGTGATAGCAAGCTGTCACTTGTGAAATAGAAGTAACTTCATTCTTTGTCGCTTTATCTCCACAGAGAAATCTTAGAATGGGAGAAAGAAAGAAACTTTAGATATTTCTCAGGATGAGGCACTTACGTGTTCTTGGAGCAGACTTGCTTTTTGTTGTTATTATAATGGGCTTTAAGCTCTGAGGTAAAATTCATTTCAGCTGTGATCCTAAGGATTATGCCTGCTGCTTTAATATATTTCATTTTGCTGTTACGTGTAATAGATCTGTACTGTGTTGGTGTTATCATTGCCTGACTTGATGACAGTAACATAGGCTGCTAAACGTCAGTCGAAATTCTACAAAATGCAGCCATGAAGCGTATGGATTCAAATTTTGATCAAACCAGAATCTGGGAATGCTCATTAGCCTTCCAGCGCTTAACATCACATAAGCATTGAATTTACTGTGAATTATAAGAATCAAAGATGATCATGTAAGTTTATACTCCTCAAAGGTAAAATGTCACAAACTGGTTTCTTTATGCACTGAATTTCGATGAGTACAATCATGGCAATTGAAGCATGTTTTTATTTATTGGAGCAATTGAAGCATGTTGAATGGTCAAAACACTCATTTATAAATCAAATATCATGATCGGATGGATGGTTGGTTTTATTGCAGGAAGCTTATCAAGTTTTTTCTTAAATGGAATCACATGTTTTTTCTTCGTCATGTAGAACAAATCTGCCTTTGAGTATCTTCATAACAATTTCAGTAACATCTGAGCATGAGTTTTTTTCTCCTTATGCAGTCCACATGCTAAACTAAACAAAAAAATCTAGCAAACACCGAAAAGACGAGAGGACGGTTACAAACAAATCAGGATGTGATTCACATAATTCCTCCTCGCAAATCCCTCAATGACATTCAGAATGTCGACCATATACTGCAAAGAGCAAATTATTGTCAAGTCCTCATGCAGTGAAGCTCGTCGTCCATGATTCATACTTGGTGTGTTTTTCAACAATTTCAGTTTCAGTATTGGACTTGTGACAACAGAATTGCAGCTGGTGGAGATTATTTTCAAATATATGAAACTGGTGACTGATAGCATCAAGTTGCATCTGTGAACAAATTCAAAAAAGATGGTGTTCTGATATCCGAGGCATCAATAGGTGAATTGGGATATGAAGTATGAACAATATTGAAGTGCTCGAATCAAAGAGGTGTACCATGTCTGCTAAAATGCTTACAATTTTTATAGACAGGCTAATTGGATGCCTTTCTCACGATGCATATCTAATACATACGAGAGGCGATTAAATTATCAGGTGTTTGAAAACATTGGATTAACTTAGAACTCGAAGTATCAGCAAAAGGATGCACAAAATATCAGCAGAAGAAAACAATTTGTTAAAAGCTCAGAATTTTTCCAATACAGGCTTAGATGAAGACACCTGTCACAGTATGGATACACACAAGTTCTCAAGAAGATTGTGTGGTCATACCAGTTTTATTAAAATCGGACCGGTGATCGAATCGGTTAAGTCACTGGGTCAGTGGTTCAATCGGGTCAAACCGATTTGATCCGCACAAATTAAATAATAAAAATAAAATACTTATATATGATATTATAATTTAATATATGTATGACTTGAATAAATATTACATGTTTATGATCGGATTACAATAACATACTATAACAAATTGTCAAATTTAGAATTTGATAAAGTACAAATCAATAATACAATAATAATAGAACAACAATAACAATTTTAGTCTTAATTTGCAAGTCACAACAATAAGAGATTTCTAAGACTAATTGAATTTCTAGTTAAATTGAGAATAAGTAAAAATATTTATAGATTTGATAAATGAATATACATTAGTGCAACAAATAATAAAACAAGAATCATGTTTAGCTTGGTGGAATGAGAGGGGATAATTATAGAGGAAGCCTAGGTTCGAGTCTTGTCCAAATCAAAATTAATAAATATTTTTTCAGACCAAATCGAACCGATTGAACCAACCAAATCACCATTTTAATGCAAAATTGAGTCAATCAGCAGGTCAACCGGTTCATCCGGTCGGTTCAACCACCGGTTCAACCGGGTCTTGACCGGTTCGATTGCAGAACGGTCTGATTACAGAACCGGACCAGTCCGATGACCGGTTCCCTGTCCAACCGGCCGGTCCGATCCGGTTTTAATAACACTGGGTCATACATACTTCCTTTTCTATAGCCACAAACTGGTAGCACACCCTTTCTTCCCTGCATATTGTACCTGAGAGGGTAGAAGAAAGTCAGATGGCATCAATAATAAGTGAGAACGGACCTAAACTTACAGAATATGAGGAGAGGAATAAGTCGATTTCTCGACTTATCACCCATTTTTGTATCGAAGTTATTAGCATCAAGTTTGTGATTTCATTATCCCAGCTGGGTTATTCGATGATAGCGTATTTGGTTGTTGATTCAGCTGTTAGTAACTTAGTATATATATAGAGTCCGGTTCTGTGAGAAGTGGTCTTTTGGTAAGAAATGAGAACTAATCTCATTCATTCATTTCATTTAATTAATAGCTCAGATTAAATCTAAATCAAATCAAATCACGATTAATTAGTGGACTAATATACAAATTAGGGGTAGTTTAGTCCAAAATGTTGATTTAGTTTCTCCTATTTGTCGACCTTCGGCAACCTTGTCCGACTCGCCACTCCGTCAACCCGGTGACTCGACCTCCGATTGCTTTCATCCATCGACCACGCGACTCCATCAACCTCACACTCGACCTCCGCATCTCCGTCGCAATCGCAATTGCGTTTTTGGGGAAGATGAACAGTGATTGGGGTCGCCGCGCGTCCAGCCTTTACATTAAGGTCGCGCACAGCCTTTACATTAACTTGTTATTATCTAATGTGGGCGCGGCTCACTTAATGTCAAGGCTGGGCGCGCGGATCACTGTGTAAATACTACGGATAATCCTGAAAAGCTACGAATTATCCTTTGAAAAGGTACGAATTATCTTTAAGACTGACCTAAACATGATTGCTACGAATTATTCTTTGAAAAGCTAAGAATTATTCTTTGAAAATATACGAATTATCTTTAAGTCTAACCTAAACATGATTGCTACGAATTATCTGTTGAAAAGGTATGAATTATCCTTTGAAAAGGAACCAAATAGAATACTACGAATTTTGTATGTAATAACTACGAATTATAAATTATAATTCGTAACTTTTCAAAGGATTATTCGTACCACGGCCGCGCGCCCAACCTTAACATTACGTGAGCCACGCCCAATGTAGACATTAACAAGTTAATGTAAAGGCTAGGCGCGACGCTAATGTTAAGGCTGGGCGCGCGGCAAGTTCGATTACTGTTCATCTTTTCCAAAAATGTAAACGTCGACTGGTGTCGACTGAGCCGATGAATTGTCCGATTCCGAGCAGTTGCATGGGCGATGACGAAGGTTCTCATTCCGATCGTGGCCAGCCGAACGCGTCTAATCTCAATTACTAATTTACCCTTAATTGTAATTAAAATGACGATTGTGCGAATAAGTTAGGGTTAAATAACAGCCATTAGATTATTAATCTAATGGTCATTAACAGTTCTTATTTCTCACCAAAGATATCACTTCTCATGTGATCTTAATTCTATATATTTATAACGCCTCGAATTCCATTTTCAGGAAATTTGTCGCTCACAACATACCTTGAAGACTGTGAGTTTGCTGATCCAGCTCGATCATTCAAAGGTCTACAATGGTTTAAGAGAAACCGCTCAAACTTCAGAATTCAGATCACTCAGTGAAAAATCCAATATCAAACTCACAAAATGGGAAGACTGGTAAGAGGAAAAACCAAAACCTTATTTTCTACCTATTGTTGCAACATTTTCAAGATCCTGTTTCATAAAAATTTGTTCTTGGATAGGATAAAGTTGTTGGACACTGGAAATTCAAAGAGTACAAAATGGAAGTATATCTACACCGAAAAAGAATTCGATGCAAACAACATACTTTTGTAAAAAAATTACAAACTATTGAAAGCCCTTGATTTGGTTATTTGGACGGATGAGATTACATCTCGTTTATGGATGATTTTTCCGCGACGAATTATAAATTACTTTTTAAGGAACTATGTCCTACTTTTGATTTTTCGACAAAGAATTATAATCCACTTTTAACGAATTTTATAGTTAAAAATATGTTTTCCACCTAATCTTTACTATATCTACACGGGAAGTCATACAATTTCAAATTCAACAATTTTAACGGTTTCAAGTCCAAGAGTTTCAAATCCAGCAATTTCTAATATAATCCAACAAATTATGTTGAAACATTTTACAAATTAAGTTGTTCTCTTCTTCTGAAATGGAAATTGAATTTAAATTATTTTTATTTGTGATATTATTTTATTGAATTGTGTCGTATATTTTTTTTGATAGAGTAATGCTATACATAATTGAATGCCTAAAACTAATAATGTATAGTCATATAAGAAACAATCAGATGTAGAAGTATAGATTCTTTTAAGGGACTGTTTATAAATAATGTCGCTTAAGACCAACTCTTATACGACAGTTATTTGCTGATATTGTCGTATTTAATTTATGCTATAGTTACTTACTAGATTTAGCTATTTTGACAGGTTTACAGTCGTATAGATCCTATACGATATTTTGTGCACTTATCCTATTAAATTTTGTTAGTCGTATAATATGAAATATGATGTAGTGTACTGAGTTTATGAGACTTAGGCTCATTATACTTCATTATTGACGTTGCAGATTTGTGATAACCTTTTTTAGTCAAAAGAGTTTATAGATTTTTCGGTAAGACCGAGTCGAACCCAAAGGAGCAAACGCGATTTACGTTAGGACAATTTTTGCATATATTACATGGCTACTTCTACAAATCAAGTATGAGATGAATTTCAATTACAATTAACAATGCAAGAGTTTCAAGGAATTAAACTTCAGTTAAAAGAGAGTTTCGAGGGGTTACCCCCGTCCTTGGCATTTCCCATTAAGAATTATGCATATCAAGATGTCAAATAGTCTAGAACCTAGCTTAGACTAAGGTAGACCAATTTTCATGTGAATCTATTCTTAGTCAAGCCGTCTTAATTAAAACCTCACTCCGTCGAGATTGTTGATTCACTGTATAGCCTCTATTATTCTTGGAATATCTCCCAATGTAATAAATGTCAAAGGCAATAGGCACTAGTTCACATCATTTCCATGCATTTGCCGTCGTAAACACTAGAAATGATCATTTTCACTACATCTAAACCTTCCCTAAGGTCCATCGATACTTCGGTCAAGTTTTAAGATCAACATGTTATATTGTATTCTACACCATGAATACACGTAGCTAAGTTTCTTATTTGGTTTAGGGTTTTATCTCTTATGCTTACATTTTGAGGCACTTGTACTTAATTTCATTCTACATTCCACTAGTCCTTGGATCTCATTCCACGGATCAAAGGCTCGGCTAAGTGGATGTCTTGCCACTAAGCTTAGTCAAGCTAATGATCCTTATTGTAACCTGATGCTTTGCGGCAATAATGGGTAGTACACATAGATAGAACAATACCCTTGCCGGATTGTTCAATCTAATAAGGACTAGATTAGGCAGCTTAGACCGTGCCTAGTGAGGTAGTGGGGTTGCAATACCTTGGGTTGCCTACGGCACCACGCTACTACCTAGCTCGGTTGAGGCCGTGGTGTACTACCCTTGCCGGAGTACTTTGGGTGATTTCCTTTGTCGGAAATTCCACACTCTATGGGATGTAGAATGACTATATGGTTGCCTATGATAAGTGTTGCATAAGAGAGGCCCTAAACTGAATATTCCCTCTCTTGATCACAAACCCTTTCCCTTACTTTTGCATGCACTTACGTTCAAACCAATTCCAAAACCCCCTTGTCTTTACTTACTTTACTTTCCTTGTACTTGCACTAAGAACAACGAGTAGTTGATTTAATTCCCTTGGGTTCGACCCCTACTTACCGCTTTACTATCTTTTTAGTGAGCCTAAAGTAGTGGACTCTATAAATTGTAAATTTGCGAGGTCCCAACGACGACTTCGTCAAATTTTGGTTGATGATGTCATCACTGAAGTCGTTGATGAAGATATTGCTGCTGGTCTGTGGTTGAAGTTCGAAAGTCTTTATATGACGAAATCTTTAACCAACAAGTTGCTTTTGAACCAACGTCTGTTCAGTCTACGGATGAAAGAAGGTACACCTCTTAGAGATCACCTTGATCAGTTGAATTTGATATTATTGGATCTGCATAAAATTGATGTTAAGGTTGATGATGAGGATGCTGCCTTAATTCTGTTGGTCTTTTTGCCCATGTCGTACGAGAATTTTATTGAATTGTTTATCGCTGGTAAAGATAGTTTGTCGCTAGATGATGTCAGATCAGCCCTTCACACTAGGGAAGTCTGCTATAAATTTTCTGGTTTTGCTGTGGAAAATCAGGCATCAGGGTTAACTGTTACCGAGAGTAAAGGACATGGAAAGCTGAATAGGAGGAAGTCGAACTATAGGGAGTTCAAATCTACTGGTCCTACAGCTAACGATGTCTGCAACTATTGTAAGGAGAAAAGACACTTGAAGAACGAGTGCCCTAAGAAGCAGAAGCAACATGGTGATGGTTCTGTTGCTGTTGCAGAACATGATGTCAATTCTGAAGAAGATTTGGCTTTGCTTGCCAATGAACAACCACACTACAAGGATGTGTGGGTTCTTGATTCTGAGGCATCGTATCATATTTGTTTGTGTAGGGAGTGGTTCTCTACTTATGAGCAGATATATGGAGGTAATGTTTCCATGGCCAACAGTGATGTCTGCAAAGCTATTGGAATTGACTCAATCAGGATACGGACGCATGATGGTTCTTTCTGCACATTGAACGAAGTTAGACATGTTCCACAAATGACGAAGAATCTGATATCGCCGAGTCTACTAGACAGCAAGGGTTTCAGTTTCAGAGGTAAAGGTGGAGTTATGTATGTCTGTAATCGGTGGTTCTAAAGGGTGTGAAGCGTGGCACCATATATTTGTTGCAAGGGTCTACACTGACAGGTTATGCAGCTGTTGCATCGTCTGAGGCTCACAAATAGGATATGACTAAGTTGTGGCATATGAGGCTCGATCATATGAGTGAAAGAGGGATGCAAATTCTGTCGAAGAGGGATCTTCTTGGTGGCTATAGGATCAAAAATCTTGATTTCTGCGAGCATTGTGTCTTTGGGAAACTACACCGCAACAAGTTCCCGAAAGGTGTTCATAGAACAAAAGGCACGCTAGATTATATCCACTCTGATTGTTGGGGTCTTGCTCGTGTTGAATCCGCTAGAGGTAACAGATATTTTGTGTCATTTATTGATGATTATTCTCGCATGACTTGGGTGTTCATGATGAAACACAAGTGAAGCCTTCAACAAATTCAAACAGTGGAAAACATTAGTGGAAAATCAGACCGGGAAGAAGATCAAAAGGCTTCAAACTGATAACGGGTTGGAATTCTGTTCGTCTGAGTTTAATGAGTTCTGCAAGACTGAGGGGATTGCGCAGCATCACACTGTGAGAGACACGCCGCATCAAAATGTGGTGGCAGAACATATGAATCAGACTCTATTGGAGAGAGTGCGGTGCATGCTCTATAATGCTGGATTACCTAGATGATTTTGGGTAGAGGCTGTAAGCACGGCGTGCTATCTGATTAATCGTGAACCTCACACAGGTATTGGCGGGAAGACACCCTATGAGGTGTGGTCTGGTAAGCCTGCAGATTATTCTTTGCTGAGAGTTTTTGATTGCAATGTATACTATCATATTAGTGAAGGAAAATAGAACCAAGAGCTAAGAAGGGTATATTTGTTGGTTTCGGAGATGGAGTTAAGGGATACAGAATTTGGTCATCATCTGAGAAGAGAGTTATACTTAGCAGAAGTGTAATCTTTGATGAAAGTTATATACTTAACCCTACAGTGAAGTCCACTATTGCGCAAGAAAGTGGTAGTGTTGATAAACAGGTAGAGCTGAAGATTACTCCAGGAGAGAGTGAATCCCGGCACCAAGGTGGAGAAGATCAACATGCTGCTACAGAAGTTGATATGCCAGAATCAGATGGTAATCCTTCTCATCTGTCAGAAACACGCCAACATAGTATAGCTCTTGATAGAGCTAGAAGAGGGGGTGTTGGACCTCCAAAGAGATATGGCTTTGAGGATATGGTTGGTTATGCACTACAGGCTGTTGAAGAGGTGGATATTCATAAGTCGGCTCCACATGACAAGTTCAAGTATTGTTTGGACTTGCTCAACGTTTTAAGTTGTTGAAGGCCCTTAGGGGCATCTGAGGCAGGAAGAGGATCTGAGTTTTTCTGGCGCATTAAGGTGCTTCTGGTATCCGGGGATTCAAGTCAAGGTGGAGATTTGTTGGGCTGCCTTGAATCTGAGGTGGGCTTTGGCCCACTATTGGCTAGGGTTAGAGTTTTTCTGTAATAGCTATATAAACCCTACTAGTCAAGCTGTAAAAACATAATCTCCAATCTGAATACAAGCTGTCTCTTCCTGCCTGTGGACGTAGCCAACACACTGTTGGTGAACCACATTAAATTCCGGCGTCGTTCTTATTATTCGTTCCAATTCTTTGTTTTCGAATCACTTCTGTCACAACACTGTTCTTGTTGTGTTTGAAAACCAATACATGAATTGAACCCTAATTGCATGCTAATCTGATTAATTATAATCTACATTGTGTATGCAGGTTACAAGCCTAAATGTTCAAGTGTTTTAGAAGCAGAGGTGATAGCCATTTTTGAAGGGTTGAAACTGGAGTCAAAACTGACAAGGGAGGAGGTTATCATTTATTCAGATTCCATGGGAGCAATCACGGCAATTCAAAGGGGACATTCATAGATAAATGTGGTAAACCGGTGGACCAACCAAGCGTTCAAGTTACTGGAGGAAAATACAAGGTGGAGTGTGGAGCATGTCCTAAAAGAAAACAATGCCATAGCGGATCAGATTGCACACTGGGCGAGACTGGGAAGGCATGAATGGAGCAGAATGGACGCTTTTCCCAGAGGCTGTTTGCGAAGAACATCGAACATCTCTTATGATCCTGGAGGGTATTGACGATTAAGAGGGGAGTAGGGTGTCAGCCAGGGTTGGTGAGGTGGTTTAAACTAGGAGCTTGCTTAGTTGAAGAAGAACACACGGGCCTTTGTTCATAGTGTCGTTGTTTAGGGTGTCCATGTTGTTTGTCTAAAATTTCAGTTGTCTGTTTATTTTGGGAGTCTGTGGACTTAGTTTTGTTTAGTCCTTGTTTTACTTTGTCGAGAGTCGTGTGTCTGGTGTCGATCTGGTGGTAGTCGGAACCTCGTTGAGCCCCTTTGTTTGGTTCTGGTTTTAAGCTCCTAAGTTTTTATTAATTTTTGTTGTTGTTGCACAAACTGTAATTGTTTTTTGGGCTTCCAATTAATCATCATCCGTGTGTTGATAGTTGATAGTTGATAGTTGATAATGTTGACAGTAATTACTGAATAATGAATATAACAGGCGAATTTCAATACTGAAGTTACTGCACAGATACAACAGGCATACATATACAGCAGTAATACAGATTCAAATACACTAAAAAATTAATTGCAAACCGTAGTTGGATCGAATCACGTTCGACGCTTTCCTTAAAGCAAGATTGACACCCTGTGCTGGGACTCGTTGGCAGTATGCTTCCCAAGATAAAACGATCATCGGCAATAACTCAGCACAAGCTTTGCCGATCGAACCTTTCCTGGCCTTTGGCTATCAACACCGACGCACTGATCGAATGGAATAAAACGAGGAGGAGAGTTGATGTGTTTTTTTGAGTGTTTTTGAACTGAAGCGCAGACTGCAATTTATAGGAGTAGCGAACTCCATTGAACTGCCCCATGACGCAGTGAAGACCAAGTTGTTCTTGACTTGATTTACTGCTAAAACTGAAATTGAATTTTGCAAAACCAACCGCGCAACCCGCTGAGAAATCGATCACCATTCGTGTCCGCATGATGCGGACGCACACGTGCGCGGAACCGAATCAACCCAAAAATCCGACATCGTCGAGCTGATGATTTGCACCCCCCCCCCCCCCTGGGCGTGCGCGTAGGAATTATGAGAGACCTTTGCTTATTATCTTACCATGTAAGAAATCATGATTATATATAAACATATAATCATCCTCATAATGTTCCAATATGTGATATAAGGTTTCACCCATATGAAACCAATCCACCCATCCATTCCTACCATCATCACTTGAACATGGATTTTGGTCCTACTTTGAGCATCAATTACTCATTCGATTTAACTTCGATTTTTGCAATTCCACATTTGATTCCATACCTCTCATTGCAAGGTATTTTAATCCAATTTTTATCAACTTATTTTGAGGTATTCTCCACACTCAAATTAGATCTCAAAATGAAGCGCACCTCTATTTTCTAGACACCTTTTAAACACATATTTCAACAGATAAACGTCAATGCAAGTCATTTTCTCTCGATGACTTTGTTGCAAATTGCATAGTGAGCATTCTTACACACAGCTGTTTAAGAAAATATTTAAATTGTAATGTGGAGGAGGACTTGGTTTTTGTCGAGTTGGATAGAGTAGGAAATGTTGGCAACTAATTAACATAACGACATGACTCCATCTTTGGCATCGATCTCATACGACCAAATTATTGATAATTTCTTATTGATCATTACAATGTTATTTTGAAATGGTGCCCATGAACTAAGTTGCAGACATTCTGTATTGGCTTGCGTAGTTACAAAATGTTAAACGAATAAGGAGTGTAATTAGTTTATTGTTTACTAAGTACTTCACATTACGTTAAGCATATTATGAACTCATATTTAAATGCATATTATTCCATCCGCCCTAACATATCCATGTGATGTCTACAATGAGTCATATCCCTTGCCCTTACATCAAGCAACAATATATCGATTATACATATAACTAACTTGCTTTTATTTCAAAATGAAAGTAAGTCAGTTAGTTGTAAATATAAGAGTAATCCTTCTTCATCATCGCAATATGGATTTGTGAATCATTTGACGGTAACATAAGGCTCTAGTCTATGGATTCGTTGCCTCCCTTACGTTATGATCTATTCTAGGGGTTGGCAATGACCGGACATGGATAATCCGACCTTAAGAGGGTCGGGTACAAGCGAGTTTTAGTCTCCTATTTTTCCTTCCGGTATTAGTGAATAGTGTACGCGCAATGCGGAATCTTTGAATTTTTAAAAGTCCAGTGGGCGACTTATGAGTAGAGTCACAGTCGAGCAAAGTAGGGTCGGGTAACAAGTTTCAAGCAATAATTTGAAGTAAAGTCTCTGAATAGTGAATATGATTGAAGAGAGCAAAATAGGGTCGGGTAAGAGGGTACGTTAGTATTTTTTTTCTTTCACCCTTACCTTTGCCTAAAACTTAATGAGCAGAGTATGCATCAATATTCATGACCTAATAAGACACAAGCCGAATCGTGTAAGGATCACCATATGAATATTTTGAATATTTTGACGCGCCGGTCAAGTATCAAGTCCTAATCTACTCTATTCTCACATTTGTATAAATATGTTTTAACTCAATTTTCAAATAGACTTTGTAATTTTGGAACATACATCAAAGTCGATACAAACTAAATTAATATTGGCCAAGTTCAAGATCCAATTAATTTACCAACTTAATTGATATATTTCTATGTTGATTGATTTTTATTTAACTATATATATGTATTTCCTCATATTATGCTGACCCACAATTTGTGTGAATAGTTTTTATTTCAACTCAATACAATTTCATTTTATTGTATTACTTTCAGTTCAAAAATGCCCATCACGGCACGACCTAATAGCAAGATAATGAGTTAGAAGTATCAAAGACTCGGCACCTACAATCAAATCGGGCAAAAAAAAAAAGCACTTTTGATCTGGAAATTTACAAATTAATTAATTCTCTATGATTCGACTATTAACAAAAGGAAGTTATTTAATGGTTGAATTAATAATGAATTTAAAATAAGAAAAGAAGAACAGAAAGGAAAAGACAAGAAAAGAAAAGAAAAGATTAAATCAGGAAATGTAATAAGTAATAAATATTCTTACAGAGGACAGAAATCAAAGGAGAAAAGGCAGTCACATCTCGTCTTCACCTCTTCTCCGCGTCTTCTCGCAGCCCTCGACAACGCACCACATCACATTTCGATATAGAAAATTGGACTGCCCAAAAGAAAGATGATAAGTGAAGTAGTAAAGATGAAGATTAAATCGAAATCTGATAAAATTCTTGCAAGACCAAATTGCCATTTCTCTATCCGATATGATTCATATATAACAACAACATAGGCGCAGATGAGACCATCTTTCTTTTTTTTTTCTTTTCATTTTTGAACCAACATTGACACACCTCAGAAGAAAGAAAGAAAGAGAGAGAGAGAGGAACGCAGCCCGCTCGCCCCCCTCTCTCTTCTGATTTCTTGTTATTCGCTTCTCTCAGATCTCTGGATTGCAATCGGTAGTTTATTGTTGTTGGATTTTGACCTGTTGTTTGGCTGCTGATGGATCTGTTGGCCTTGTGAATGATTGGGTTTTTTGTTGTTGGTTTCTGGATTAGGAGTTGTTTGTTTCTGGATTGCTGGAAGATCGGATGCTGTTCAATTGAATCCGGATTATCCAGTTTCATAGCTTTTCTTTTCATCACCTCAGCTCAGGAAGCATTTCTGTGTTGCTGGTATTCTGTTTTTTTTCTTCTTTCCATTGATTTGAACGTTTGGTATTTTTGATGGTTCTCCAATCTGGCATTTGATGTTGAAGTTAGTTATCTGTTGGTTGTGGTGACTGGTGATCAGCTAGATGCTTGAGTTGGGACACTGAGATCTGTCCGTGGCTGCTGCCTGTTTTATTTTTATTGTGGAATTTGTTAGATTATGTTGTGGTTGATTTGTTTTCGAATGTTGTTGTAACTGGGATTTAAATATGCAGAATGGAATCTGAGATGGGAAAGCTATTCATTGGTGGGATCTCATGGGATACGAACGAAGAGCGTATGAGGGATTATTTTCAGAATTTTGGACAAGTTTTGGAAGCAGTGATAATGAAGGATCGCACCACTGGGCGTGCAAGAGGCTTTGGATTTGTCGTGTTTGCAGATCCAACTATAGCTGAAAGAGTTGTCATGGAAAAGCATATTATAGATGGTAGAACGGTGAGACACTGCTGATATATTTTCCTCTTTCAACCTGAAAGGCACTACTAACTAGTTAGTTAATTCTATACCCAAGATGGGTAGTTAAGACCAGTTTTCATTTGACGCATTTCAGTATGAAACTGAAATGGTGTATGCACGATTTCTTTGCCTGCCTTTGTTTGTGCACAGGTTATCCGTAGTGGTTTGAGTGTAATTAGGCATGAACTGAAAGGTGTAATGATTATTGAACACATTTGCTTTAAGAGGCAACTCGAGCTTCTGGGGTTTGGAGTCATAAAGTCATTGACCATTTCGCTGCTTTGGAGACTTATTTGAAAACCTTGTTTTCTTGAGTAATTTCAGACATCATAATAGTTTGTGGGAACCAGTTTCTTTGGAGTGCCCAGTTTTGGATCCGCAAAAAGGAACTCAACTCGTTAACTTGTACCTTATAAAGTGTCAAGTATAATCTTCTTGTTAGAACTTTAAGGCCGTGTCTTGACCTATATAATCATAAAACAAATGCAAGTAAAGTGAAAATTTAAGAATTTATAATTCTCGTTTCGGAAGGTGATTTGGTGTAATTTGCTCCCTGAAGCTAGAACCGAGAAGAGCCAACTGTACAGTTCTATGGAATTCTGTTTTTGAGATTTGTGAGGGTAAAGATTTAAATTTCGAATCAAAGTTGGATGCTTGTTAGCCTTTAGACTGCGTTTTTGACAATGTAGGTTGTTCATGTGCGCTGATATGATTTCTTGATTCCAGGTTGAGGCAAAGAAGGCTGTTCCTAGAGACGAGCAAAATCATTCAAATAGAAACAGTCCCAGCATTCATGGGTCACCAAGTCCTGCTCGTACAAAAAAAATATTTGTAGGAGGTTTAGCATCCACAGTGACAGAGAATGATTTCAAAAACTACTTTGACCAATTTGGAACCATCACAGATGTCGTGGTGATGTATGACCATAACACACAGCGGCCAAGAGGGTTTGGCTTTATCACTTACGAGTCAGAGGATGCAGTTGATAAGGTTCTGCTGAAAACCTTTCATGAACTCAATGGCAAAATGGTTGAGGTCAAACGAGCAGTGCCGAAGGAGTTATCTCCTGGCCCGACTAGAGGCCCGCTAGCTGGGTACAACCCTGGATTGGGTAGAGTTGGAAATCTTCTTAGCGGATATAATCAGAGCCCTGTTGGAGGTTATGGAATGAGGATGGATGGCAGGTATAGTCCGATGACTATTGGCCGCAGTGGATACTCTCCATTAGGTCCTTCTAATTATGGAATGGGACTGCCTTTTGACTCTGGGTTTGGTCCTAACTACAGAGGGAGTCCTAATTTAGGTTCAGATATGGGTTATGGACGCATGATGAACCCTGTCTTCAGTGGCAATGCTAACAGATTCAGTATGGGCTACGGTGGTGCTTATGAGGGGCGCACTGTCATGAATTCACCATCAAGGAACCTATGGGGGAATGAAGGCCTCAGTTTTGGTAACTCCACAAATCCAAATGCTATTGGTCCAGGAACTGGAAATTCCGGTGTGGGCTTGTTCAGCACCGTCGGGATGGGATCTCTTTGGGATTCATCTTCTGGCCGATTTGGAGGTGCTACTTCGGCCTACAATAATGGTAATTTTAGACGTGGAAATGACAATATTAATGTTGGACCAGGAAATATAGGGTATGGAAGAAACGTAGGAACCAGTCTAGCTCCAACTTCAGTGAATGGAGCAGCAAACCGTAGCTTTGATGAAGGATATGGTGGTAACTCTTATGAAGGCAGCTCGCTTTATGGTAACACCGGTTGGCGCATGCCATCACCTGAGCCTGAAGGTTTTGATCCATTTGGATATGATTTGCGGAGTGCAGCTCCAGAGGTCATCCCTAAAGATGCTACTGTTTATACTGATGGTTATAGTGTCACTAATAGACAATCGATCAGAGGTAACATTATCTCAATTTTTTGATATGCAGCATCAGATTTTTTTTCCTCTTTACATTTTTTTTTGCAAGACTTGAAATGGTTTACCATACCAGCTTAATCACTTTAGTAATTAGATCAAGCTAAATTACTAGAAGTGTCTTTTGTTCTCTGGTCCGGGTCTCCATACACAACATCGCTACACTATTTCCCTTCCCTCGCATGATATGGACATGTTCACACTTGTAACTTGAAAACCAACTTGTAACTTGGAAACCTATCATGATCGCAACACAAGAAAGAAAGCATATCTGCAGCCGTTTTCATAGTTGAATCTAACCATTGGTGTTGAACATGAAAAAATAAAACTTCTTATTGCCTAGTCTGAAAAACTTATAGCGTGCTCTTCATCAAAAAAAAAATGGCGCGCTTGCCCCTAAACTAGAATGCACTGGTTATTTTGTTTTAGCAGCTATATTAATACAATGCTTTATTATCCTATTCACTCATATTAGCTTCTTTTATTAATCGGTCTTAAACTTTCCAGGAATTGCTGCCTAGGAGTTACGACTATCTCAGATACCACCACAAGCTATCAATTGTAGATGAAAAGACTTCTGCAGAGTCGATAAGTTGTTGCTCCTCGTCTGAGGCACTTGAATTTAGAAAATGTGAAAAGAGAAAGAAAGATTAGAGAAAAGAGCTAATTGCAGAGAGAGCCTGTTTTGAAGAACTTATTTTTAGCATCGGCAGAAACCAAAATAAAAAATGTTCAGTGTGAAGTTTCAGCATGACTTTTTTTTTCATTCAACAGGGGGTCTCCTCTCTCTTTTTATTGGATTTGTTTGAGATGTAAAAACTTGTTTCTGAAGAACATATTTTTATCAGGTATATTATTACATCATATTGGATATATTTCCATTATAAGCATACTTACTTACCTTCGCTTCCAAGTCTTTCAGTTGAATTTGAATCTTGTGATGTAGGACGGATACACAGTTGTTGCTGTGTCTAACTTATCCGAATTGTCAATAAATGGATATGGATTGGTATGCTGAGCTGCTTTCAGTCACAAAATCACTTTCAGGGCCACCTTTGCTGAGTTTAGATTTCATTGTTGGTGTTGGTGGCCCCTGGATGAATACTTCTGGGTCACATATATTGCATCTTCTTCTATTCCTTTTTTGGATAAGTAGATAATGCAAACATCTTTTTTCCTTTCCAATTTAATAAAACAGAAGAAGAAACAAAAAAGAAGTCAAAAAACACAAGTTCCTCTTTCTACATGTACTTGGAAAAATAACCAGATACAGGTATGTAACAGAACAAGCATCTTCTATTCTCTTCTATACAATACAACACGCATCACCAGAACCGGCCCGGCCCTAGGCTTCGTGGGGCCTGAAACGAAACAGAAAAAACGAACCTTTTTAGTCTTACATGCACAATAATAAAGATTCAAACCAAAATTCAAAAAGAGCCCTATTATTTTACAAACTAGTGCATACCTTGTTTTGTCGTATATTCTTGTCACCAAATACAATTTTATCAGCCATGGAAAGAGGAAGTAGTAGCAATTTCAGCAGCAAACAGTGGCACATTTCAGCAACATTTCAACAGCAACAGCAGCACATTTCAGCGGCAAACAACATCACATTTCAGCAGTAAATAGCAACACATTTAGGCGCCATTTCAGCAGCATCAGCAACAAACAACAGCACCCATTTCAGCAGCACAATTCCAGCACCATTTGCGAGAAAATTGCAGCAGCAGCAGCATTCAAAAAACTAGCAACCAAGACAAGAGACAACAGCAATAATAGTATCTGCAATTTCAGCATCGACAGTGCAGCAACTTCAAGCATCACAAGAAAGCCTGCAAACTCAAATGTCAATGTAGAAGCAACTTCAAATGGAACACCACTGTCAAATGTATTTTTATTTAAATTTTATCCTCCTAGCTTTTTGGGAAGCAAATTTATTTATCAAGTCTTCATAGTCAATTTGTTGTAGCATTTCCTTTTCAATTGATAACATAGCCAAACCATTTAATCTTTCTTGAGACATTGTTGATCGTAAATATGATTTTATTAATTTTAACTTAGAAAAACTTCTTTCCGCCGAAGCAACCGTTATTGGTATCGTTAACATAATTCTATAAGCAACAAAAGCATTTGGAAAAGAATCAAATCTCTTTATTTCATTTAGTATGTCAATTGGAGTATTATTTTGCACATTTATAATTTCTTTTAAGATTTTCAATTCCATAAACAAATCTATTCCACTAATGTCTAAACTGTCATTGTGTTTTAAGTAACGTTCAAGATTGAGACAATGTTCTTTTAATTTTTCATTATTTTGCGATCTTAATTTATCAACACTAAAAAGAAAGCTAAATATTGTATCATATAATGCAAATTGCTCAAACCTATTGCAAAATGAAAGAATAGCTTGATCTACTATATATAAAAAATAATCAATCCGAAACGACTCTTGTGGGGATTTCAATGTTTCATTAGCAACATTCTCATCAAATCTTCTTTTCCTTTGAATATTACGTTTCTCCCTAAACCTAGGTTCTATATTCATATCCATAGCAATTTCTTTAGCATTAATCATAGCTTCTTCAAATCCATCTTCTCTGTATTTTTCAAAAAATGTAACAAGGCCTTGTAACTGATTTAAAGCAACATCCAAACACATATCTTCAGATTGTAAATTTTTGCTAACTGAATTAACAACAAACAATATGTCAAACCAAATACACATACTCAATAAGAATTCAAAATTTTCAAATTCATAAGTAGCTAAACATTTAACTTTAGGATCGTCACTAACTTCACTCAATTTCCACAAAGCATCTCGTACTTGTGGAGCTTGATATCTTATTGCTTTAACACTTTCAATTCTACTTTCCCAACGTGTTTGTGACAATGATTTAAGAGTTAAATTTGGTAAATGATCTTGTAAAATCTACCATCTTTTGGTTGAAGAAGAAAACAATGAATACACACGTTGTAACACTCCAAAAAAAGATTTTGCTTTATTACAAGAATTAGCGATATCACATAGCACTAAATTAAGACTATGACATCCACAAGGAGTGTAAAAGGATCTTGGATTAATTTCTATAATTCGTTTTTGAACCCCTTGATATTCCTTTCATATTAGACCCATTATCATATCCTTGCCCTCTCAAATTATTTATGTCAAGTCCAACACTAGTGAGCTCATTTATAATAGTATCAAAAAGACCTTTTCCGATTGTATCATCTACTTTTACAAATCCCAAAAAAAATTCATCAACACATAAAGGACTAGATGATATACCTACACAACGAAATACAAATGATATTTGTTCTTGATGACTTATATCCGGAGTACAATCAAGAATAATAGAGTAATATTTGGCACTTTTTAACTTACCTAGTATTTTTGTTTTTATTTCACATGCTATTAGATTAATCAATTCATTTTGAATTTTATGCCCTAGGTAATGATTATGTACTTCATCATCTTTAATGCGTCTAATATGTTCTTGCATTACATTATCAAACTCCCCAATCATTTCAACTAGACTTAAAAAGTTTCCATTGCTTGCTTCATAACGTTTTTCATTTGTTCCCCGAAAAGCCAAATTATTTTTACCAAGTGTTTCAACAATCGAAATTATTCGAAGTAGCACATTTTTCCAATGTTCTTTCTCTTTCTTTAGCATAGCTTGAGCATGCTTGTCTATTGTCATATTCTTTTCAAATCTCTTTTCTAAATCATGCCACAATATGGAAGTTTTAACATGTTCATCACTAGATTCATGAGTTTTTAGGTCTCCACTCAAATTTCTTCAATCATTACTACCTTCACTAGAGAATTTACATCCATTGTAACCGACACTAAACAATTTACAAGAAAAACAAAATACTTTATCTAAGTCACTCGAATAAATGAGCCACCTTCGCCTATATTGTTCTCCATTACACAATTTGTAAAGAAAATGTTTCGACGAACAATGTCTTCCATCTTTATCCTTAGGGAAATCACAACTAGTCACATGAATAGGTTCCCTTTCAACTAGTAACTCTCTCAAATTTTTATCAATTTGTGTCCATTGACTTGGATCGTATATGTTTTTTGAAACTGTTGTATTCAAATCACTCCTGTCATTTACTTGTTCATGAGTTTGACAATCAATATGACTCTTTTCCTTTATGATTACTTCATCAACATCTCCTGCACAATTACATTCTCATTTAAGCTTGGATTCTCAGTTTCTACAATCAAAGAAGACCTAACAATAAACTTATCAAGAGTCTCTTTTGAGAATCCATTAAAGCTTCAATCTTTCTCTTCTTTTGGAGTTTTGAAAAACCAGATTCATGTTTACGGCTAGACATTAGAAGTATTCTAATGAGTAAATCCTATTCACACAACATCAACAACACAATATAATTAGAATAGAGGAACGATGAAACTTGGAAAGCTGAAGCGGACTGCTGATATGAAATTAGGGATTGCAAATGTGTGGTTGCCAAACTTGGGACTGGCGAAGAATGCGAACTTGCTGTATGAGTATGAGAATCGATTGAAGATGCGATGGAAGTTTGTTTTGTGATTTGTGTCGATTAGAGTTGGAGCTTTGGCTTTGGAGAGTGCCGACTTTCCCAGTTTACCGTTGCGATTGCGATTTGTGTCGATGATAATGTGCTGTTGTTTATTTTAAATTTTTATTATTTTATTTATTAAATAAAAATTGGCCAAATGTGGCCTGAAGCAGCAGCTTCAGCTGCCTCACATTCGGGCCGGGCCTACACCAAAATGTTACAATCCCACATCGACTAGATGAGAAATCTGCTTAAATACAAGAGATTCTCCCAAGTCCAACCCATCATATTAGTCTTTTATGTTGAACTCTTCCCATTAACTTAACTACCCTAATACAAAAACACTTGCTTATATATTCAGACTACCCAAAAGCAACACACTATTAGTATTACTCCTCCGGCTAGTTCGCAAAAGCTGCAGCTCATGGTTATAGGAATTAAATTGTTTATTATTCAAGGACTTGACGAGGATGATTCTCCTCTTGGCTCTGGATCCTTCATTCTCGTTACCAGCGCTGCACCCCTCGCCATCCCAGCCCGAGCAGACCTTCACGGCGGTGACTAAGAGCCGCCCGACGAGTTTATTCCCCCACTGCAATTGGCCTCTCGCCAAACATCTTTCAAGGATGGGAAACCATTCATCGCCTTCACCAAAGCCGAGATCCAGGATGGCAGAGATCGGCTTCAACATGCTTCAATTGCCAAGTTTTCGGCTGGCCGCCCTCACATTGATGAAGTCCGACGAGCTCTCCAATCGCTTTGGTGTCTTGACGAACAACCGACAATTGGTGCATTAGACACACGTCACGTCCTCATCATCCTCAGATCAGCCTCCGACTCCAACAAAGTCCTTGCTCACCCAACTTGTAAGATCGGTCGGTCCCTATTTCGAATCTTCTGATGGACACCAGACTATAACACTATGCCATTTTTCAGATTAGGATACATTTTTTTCATCGCATAAACCCCTAAATAAGTCACATATAGTTTATACGACCACCGTAAAGTCGCATAAAAGAGGTCGCAAAATCGAAGTAGCGTAATGTCCGTGCGACCAAAAAAATGACGAAAAGTCGCGTTAACTGTAACTCTTATGCGGTATTATTTTCAATTTGTCCCAAAAACAATGTGATGTTCCCTTGTGTGGCATGTGTTTGGCAAAACGTAGTTAGACAGTTCGAGCAGGAGTTCAGGGGGAGTTCGAACATAGCCTAGTACTCTTGTACAGCGTGATCAAGACGCAAAGGATATTTTCCAGAAGATATTGGCAACGAAGATTTCGTCAAGTTGAAGATGGCGTGCGACTTATTCGAGCATAAGATATGAATATCCACATTGAAGACGGCGTGACTTGCTTGGGAAAGAAGACGACTTCGTATATTCTTTCAAGGATTTGTGAAAGATATGCATCATATATTCTGAAATATTTGATGGGATTATCTTGTGCGAATTAGGGTTTCGTCCGAGCATATAAATACAAATGCAAAGGCAACCCTAATTCCTATCACTTTCAAAGATCAATTATACACGAGCATATCCTGCTGATTGGAGAAGAAGAAAGCGACGGCCGGTTGTGTTTTCTCATTGAGAATACACCGGTGCAAGTGCAGTCTGTTCAAGTGCAACACAGACTGTCTGAAGCGTATCAACTGCCGCACACAATAAAGGTGATCAAAGCTTTCGAGAGAAAGCATCCAAGCTTCTGGAGAAGGTCGAGAACGTTCGGACTGGAGGTTCTGAACGAAGGGGATCGAGGGGAATTGCGGTGAACCTTGGTTGCAAATCTGAGAGACGAAGTATTATGGTTAGGCTATTACAAGGTGTAAGTGTAAGTCCCTTTGGAAACCCTATACTCGTAATAAAGATTTGCTGTCCCTTTTTTCGGGTGTGGGAAACCCCCCAGAGTAGGCGGAGCCGAACTGGGTTATCAGTCTGTGTGTTCTACTGCCTTTGTCTATTTGCTGAACTGTTGTATCTAGACTTCGAGGTCTGTCACAACTGATCCTTGAACTGTTGTGAAGTGTGTTCAAGATCTGTCTCAACTAAACCTTGAACACAAGCTTGAACAGGGGATAATATTTCAATTGGTATCAGAGCAAACACTCGACACACTGAGTGGGATCCTGAAACTGTTCAAGATGCCTCTGAAAGAAGGACAAAGCATCACCAGACCTCCGTTGCTTGAAGGCTCGAACTATGCCACCTGGAAACCCATGATGAAGTCGTTCCTCAAATCTCTAGACGCAAAAGCATGGATGTCGGTTCAGAGTGGATGGACTGAACCTATGATGAACAATCTCACTGGAGATCCTGTTCTAAAACCAGAAGCCTTGTGGGACGAGGAGGATAACAAAGCATCCATGGGAAACTCAAAAGCGATGAACGCAATCTTCTATGCAGTAGATGAAAACGTCATGAAGTTGATCATTAACTGTGAAGTGGCAAAAGAGGCCTGGGATATCCTCCAAACGGCATATGAAGGCACGGACAAAGTTCGCAACTCCCGAATGCAGATGATCACAACTAAGTTTGAAGAGATGAAGATGAAAGAGAGTGAAATGATCTCTGAATATAATACTAGAGTTCTGGAACTGTCCAACGAGGCTGCGGCAATAGGGAAACCCATTGAGGAAGAAAGGATGTCCAGTAAAGTCTTAAGATCACTTCCTCCAAGATTTGTAATGAAGGTCACAGCCATTGAGGAAATGCACGACATCTCCAAGCTGAAGCTGGATGAGCTGATGGGTTCTCTCAGAACTTACGAGATCAATCATGATTTCCAACTCGGAGATGTGAAGGGAATTGCCCTTAAAGCGGACATATCAGGAGACAAACTTGACGGTGGCTGCACCACTGAGCAACTGGCTATGATGGCTCAGAATTTTGGCAGAATGGTGAGGAAAATCAATAGACGTGGTCCAGAACAAGGTCAGTCTTCATCAACTGGTTTCCGAAACTGGAGATCCGACAGATCAAGGTCAAGCGATATAAGGCAAGACTCCTCTGAAAAAGGTAAGGAAGAGATTCAGTGCCATGAATGCAAAGGTTTCGGTCATATTGCTTCACAATGTGCAAATACTCTCATGAAGAAGAAGGCAATGGTCGCTAGCTTCAGCGACAGTGAGTCAGATGAAGAAAAAGGTGAAACCACCAACTTTGTGGCCTTTACTACAACTCTGGGCGAATGTAGCAGCACCGGTGCAACAGTTCCATCTCAGTCGGAACTCCTAGCTGAAGACCTCTCAGACAGTGATAATGAAGAACTCACACAGGAGTCCCTCGCTCAGATATACAAAGATCTGTATGAGAAGTGGCTGCAACTTATCAAAATCAACAAGAAGCTGAATGACACAATTGCAAGCATCACTACAGATAAGGATAAGGTCTGGCAGGAAGTGGAGATTCTGGTCACACAGAAGGTTGAACTCGAAGGTACGGTAGCTTCTCTAAATACTCAACTGGCTGCTATGAAACAGGAAAGACTGTGCTTGCTTGCTCAGAAGACAGAACTCATTGGTACCATCTCTTCACTAAAAGTCGACATGGAGAAGGACCAAGAAACTCACCCTATCGGCATGGCTGGTCTAAGAAAAGTCATTTGAGATCTGAAACGAAAGGAGGTGTTCCAACTCAGGAAGGTTGAACAGCTGGAACTTCAGCTTGAATAAGAAAAGATGGACCGGGAAACTGCTGAGAAGGAGCTCATTCAGCTCTAACAGTCAGTGAGGATGTTGAACTCTGGTTCGAAAAATTTGAATGAGATTCTCAATGCTCAGAGGATGGAGAGAGGACGCAGAGGATTGGGATTCACAGGAGAAAGCAGCTCAAAAGGTTCGACGTGTGTCAAAACTAACTATGTGTCTGAACAGATGCCGGAACAGAAGGTGAGAGAGCACCCTAGACAGAAAGTGGATCTGTCCCAAGTCAAGCCCAAAGGTAGTCAAAGAAGGACCGGAAATGCTTACCTCAGTTCAACTCCCAATCAGAGGAAAGATTTGCGCACATGCTGGTACTGCTATCAGATTGGACACATCAGACGGCAGTGTCGACTATTTCTTGCTGAACGTCGAGGACACCAACAACAAACCAAACCACGACAGAACCAGGTCTGGATACCTAAGGCCAATCAGACGGCATGCATGGTGGCCTGTTGCTCGTCAGGTTCCACAATGTCAGACAGTTGGTACTTCGACAGCGGATGCTCTGCCCACATGACAGGTAACTCTGAATACCTCTCTAATATTAGGCCTGTTGAGGAGATGCGGTTTGTCACCTTCGCGGATGGTAGGAAGAGTCAGGTGATCGGCTGTGGGACATTGAAGGTTCCGGATCTCCCTGCACTCGAAGACACCCTCCTGGTTGAAGGTTTGACAATGAATCTTCTTAGCATCAGTCAAATGTGCGACAATGGACACTATGTGTCATTCTCTCGCGACTCATGCCTCGTTTTAGACATGAATGGCAGTTCTGTGATGAAAGGGAGAAGGCGGGCAAATAACTGTTACACCATCAGCATGGGGGTCGGGAGCCTTGACAAGCCACTGCCTACTCTAAACTATGCTCCAGCCAAACATCGAGTTATGCGAGGGGGAGTGAACAAGACCCTGCACACAAGGTCAGATAGGAGGATCGCACAAATCTATTTTGGCAATTATACCAAGAGACTACTGGATCAAAGGGTGTCACAGTTACAGACCGAGTTTGAACAGAAGATTACAATGTTGCAGAAGGAGTTCAAACTGTATCCACGGACTCATGCCAACTTATCAGACGAGAGATTGAACCGGATTGCACAGTTTGGAACACCCAGATCCTCTTTGGGTCTGTGTGGGTTCAAGTACTAAGCGTTCCAGGCAGTGGTCAGTCAACGGCGAATCCCCAGCTACAACAGTTGGACTGACCACCTAAGGAAGGGAGCTGGAACAGAAGGCACAGCGCGTGAAGACAAATATTTTTTGAATATTCTCAAAGATCTTTCCTGCCGTTATTTGAAACGAGAGTTGACCAATTTGGGAAGTTGAAAAGGCTGGAGTATTATTTCGTTTGAAACACAAAACAGTTCACTGTCTACCTTCTCTCGCTCGTACAAACCCTAGAACCAATTTCTCTCTCAACCGCTCATCTTTCAAATGGCGATGGTGAACACCAGGACATCTGCGAAGTCTGGCGTCAAATCCGCTGAGAAGAAGAACATGCAGTCCTCAAAGGCTCTGGCGGGAAAACCTAAAATTCCGAAATCAAAGGCTCCGAAGACGAAAAAGGCGTCGCCTTTACGATCCGACACTGAATCTTTGGCCGAAGCAAAGAAGTCTGGTGAACGAGCAACCGCTGAAATCCCTCAGTCGGTCACGGCGGATCTGTAAAAATCATTCAATACCGATTCGAGCCACGTTCAGTCCAAAACTGAGGTATTTCCTAATTCGCAGTCCGTTCCTTCAGTTTCTGCAAATATTTGTGTTGTTGATAAGATTGTGGTGGACGGAGTTGTGATTGGTGGTGAAGCCAGTAGGGCTGTTGTTGATAATGGAGCCAGTAGGGCTGTTGATTGGGAAGCCAGCAGGGGTATGGCTGGTGATGAAGCTAGTAAGGCAGTTATCGGGAATGATACTATCAAGATTGTGGAAGATAAGGTACCCAGCAAGGTGGCTGGAGGGTCAGCAACATGGAGGGAGAAGATCCATGCGTCTGGGTATATTCGCCCAGATGGTTTACGGAGAAAGAAGGGGTCTCACTGTGTTGTTTCTCCAAGACAGTGTCTTGCCAGGATCAACTCTGTCAGAGGGAGGCTCATAACAATGTCTGATGAGGGGACAGAAAATCTTCTTGATGCCTCTAAGAAAAGGAAGCTTGTGATGGATGAGGAGTCTGATGATGGCCCGGATAAGAGGATTGGAGGTTCGGAAGATGAACCAATCAGTAAGCCAGAGGAGGGTGTGTCCGAGATGGTTCATCCACCAGAAAATCCTGAGGTGTTGAAGGAAGCCACAGTTAAAGGAGCTTCTCCTGCAGAAGAGGATGAAGAGTTGGAGAAGCTGTACAAAGACATTGACAATGTCATGGAAGATTTGGAAAAGGAAAATAATCTGGGAGTTGAAAAGTCTGAAGAACTTCTTTATGCTCAGGGTAGTGAGGCAAAAGAGTCTGTCGTTGAGAAAGTTACTAGTGTTCCAACTGTGGTACCATGTGTTCAGAATGAAGGTGAGACAGTTGATGTCTCAGAGGAAGTTGCTAAGGATACAGTAGCTACTCCAGTTGTTGGACAAGATGATCTGCATAGTAATTGTATGGAGGATGATGGTGCACAAGTTCGTGAGGATACTGCGAAGCTAGTTTAAAAGGAGGGTACTCTTTCAGATGATGACCAAGATCTTGCTCCACTTATCTCTCTCAAAAAACCAAAGAAGGACAAGGGAAAGATGAAGGTGGCCTTTGAAAGATCCGCTAAGGGAACAGTCCAAGAGATTGCGAAGGAGGGCAACCTGGCAGGGGGAGCTGATTCATCTAAGAAAAGAAAACGTATAGCTCCTGTCCCTATTTCAGTGGATGCTGGAAGATGTGAAGTCCCATCTCCTGAGGCTGATACTGTTCCAGTTGGATTGGTCAAGAAAGGTGTCCGGTACGTCAGTCGTGATGCGTACAAAAATTGGAGCTGTGTGCTGAAAAGAAAAATCATACCTGAGAGGTTGCTGGAGGAGTCCCGGTACAAGGGAAAGGAGGTGATTGAGGTGCTTAAGGAGTCTGATCTGTTCTGGACGTTGGACAGATGCAAGCCTTTCGAGGAGCAATTAGTACGTGAAGCCATGGTAAACCTTCCTCCTGAATTTGGGGTTGTTGGAGAAGCAGATTATGGGGTCTTCTACGTTAGAGGAAGACGGATCAAGATTGATTGTGAGCTGATCAATGTATACTTCTCCATGGACGACCCAGTTGTTGATGAAGAGGAATCAAGCTTTGAGAAGATAGTAAGCACCATCACTGCAGGCTCTGTTCGCTGGAGGCCTGAGTCAGTTGTGCACACAGCGAATTTGTCTACGTTTTATTCAATGCTGTTCTTCATAGCTATGTTCAACTGGAGGCCATCTACTCATCGCTCTACTGTCAACAAGGACATGGCCCAACTGATTTATCAGATAGGGAATAAGCTGAAATTCAACCTGGGCAGAGTAATGTTCAAACAGATTGCTGAACACGCTACTTCGATGAGAACTCTGCACCAGATCTGTTTCCCATCTCTGATATATGAGCTGATCATTCATCAAGCTCCAGATTTGAAGGCCTCGCCTGACCATCTCACAAAGGCACCCAGCAAGTTCATCGTTGACCATAAATTGTTTAAAGGGCGTCATGTGAATGATCTCAAGGAGGGGAACCAAAAAACAAAGGGTGTTGCGGAGTCCAGTCGAGGGGGAGCCAGAATGGGTCGTGATGAGAGGAGCAAGCTGCTCCAGGATCTGAATGCCATCATTGCCGCAGATAAGGAACAACGCAGGCGTATTAACAAGCTCGCTCGTGCCCTCAGCTTTCCAAGTGATAATGAATCTGATGATGCAGATTCTGAGGATGAATCTGATGATGGATCGTCTGCATGAAGGTCTCCTGAAACTTTATCTTTGAACTCAGTTTTTGGTTTAAAACTTTCAGTATCATGTGCTTGTTCTGGCACAGTTTGATTTGCTGTTCGAACTAGATCGGACCCCTTGCCAGTTTGTGGCAAAAAGGGGGAGTATTTTGAGTGGCGACAATTTTTGTTCCCTCAATTTTGTCTACTGTCTAGATAGATAGATAGATCTAGTGATTTGGTTTTGCCAAAATGTCAAGGGGGAGATTGATGTTCCCTTGTGTGGCATGTGTTTGGCAAAACGTAGTTAGACAGTTCAAGCAGGAGTTCAGGGGGAGTTTGAACATAGCCTAGTACTCTTGTACAGCGTGATCAAGACGCAAAGGATATTTTTCGGAAGATATTGGCAACGAAGATTTCGTCAAGTTGAAGATGGCGTGCGACTTATTCGAGCATAAGATATTCGAATGAATATCCACATTGAAGACGGCGTGACTTGCTTGGGAAAGAAGACGACTTCGTATATTCTTTCAAGGATTTGTGAAAGATATGCATCAAATATTCCGAAATATTTGATGGGATTATCTTGTGCGAATTAGGGTTTCGTCCGAGCATATAAATACAAATGCAAAGGCAACCCTAATTCCTATCGCTTTCAAAGATCAATTATACACGAGCATATCCTGCTGATTGGAGAAGAAGAAAGCGACGGCCGGTTGTGTTTTCTCATTGAGAATACACCGGTGCAAGTGCAGTCTGTTCAAGTGCAACACAGACTGTCTGAAGCGTATCAACTGCCGCACACAACAAAGGTGATCAAAGCTTTCGAGAGAAAGCATCCGAGCTTCTGGAGAAGGTCGAGAACGTTCGAACTGGAGGTTCTGAACGAAGGGGATCGAGGGGAATTGCGGTGAACCTCGGTTGCAAATTTGAGAGATGGAGTATTGTGGTTAGGCTATTACAAGGTGTAAGTCCCTGTGGAAACCCTATACTCGTAATAAAGATTTGCTGTCCCTTTTTTCGGGTGTGGGAAACCCCCCAGAGTAGGCGGAGCTGAACTAGGTTATCAGTCTGTGTGTTCTACTGCCTTTGTCTATTTGCGGAACTGTTGTATATAGAGTTCGAGGTCTGTCACAACTGATCCTTGAATTGTTGTGAAGTGTGTTCAAGATCTGTCTCAAGTAAACCTTGAACACAAGCTTGAACAGGGGATAATATTTCACAATGGAATGAGTTCGACTCGTTGCAAGGCATATGCTATATTTTCAATCCAAATTTGATCAGGTTAACTAACTTACTTGATCGAATTTACAGATGGTAGTTTTCCAATTCGTCTCGTAAATGTGTATACGCTTGAAACATTTACATCTTATTATCGTATAAAACTACAGACGCTAAGAACTTTAAATATATGTTTGTCGTATAAACACCCTTACGTTACAAACTTGAAAATATATTTATCGTATAAACACCCTCAACCTGATCTCAGCTCTCAACCCGGGACTAGTGTACAACAACACTATCCAAGACTATGTAGATTTCCTATGCGCCTTCAAGCTACACCGAAGCTCAAATCAAAGCCATCACAAGATCAGATTTCACTTGCCAATCAGGAAAAAAATACCGCGTCGAGGACTTAAACTACCCTTCCTTCGCCGTTCCAGCCTCAACCAGCTCCAATGCCACCACAACAGTCACATACGCAAGAACGTTAACCAACGTCGGCAATGCTGGTACATACACTGCCTCAGTCTCATCACAAACATTGTCCGCTAAGATCGTGATCAGCCCATCATCACTGAGCTTCAGCTCATACAATGAGGAGAAGACTTACACAGTTACATTCACTGGAAGCTCTCAGGCATCCGGAACAATCAGCTCCGGTCATATCACTTGGTCAGATGGCACTCACACTGTCAACAGTCCAGTCGCTTTCAACTGGAGTTAGAAACCCTGAATTCCAAATCACCATTTTCACACTGCGTTTGGTAACATATGATTGAAACCTGAGAATCAAATCAAAATCAATTACTACAATTTCACATTCGATGTTTCAACATTGAATCAGTAATGCAAAGATCAAACCTTTTCATTATTATCCTAAAAACTTGTGCTTTGATAAATCACAGGTCATTACAAACAAGGAAAATATAGAAAGCAAACTCACGGGATGTAGTCTTCATCGAAGACTTGCCACCTACACTCGCCACCCAAAAATCGTCACCTCATTTATTCCCCATTTTCAAAATTCACGTGAGAGGCCTTTGCGGTGGTTCTACCAAGTCGCAAATCAGTGATACATCATCTCATCGGATTTTCAAGGGCGATGTTTCTCCGCCAGCTGGGCTGCTGTGCGCTCGTCTGGTGGAGAATCGAAATCGATGAAACACAAGTTCCACTGATGGAGCTCCATCCCGTGTTAGGGTTACCAACACTTAAAAGAAATTTTGGAATTTGGCCATGAATCGTGTGTATGGGCTTTTGTTTTTGGCCAAATACTTTAGTTTAAACGACATATATCCACTACGTAAGTGGCTTAAAGTATTTTAAAATTTCAAAACTCCCCCGTCTGAAAATTTCTTTCCCCCCAAAACAAAATTGAATGTCGAACACACTTGTGTGTTCTGTTCTGCATTTTAATTTTTTATGTTTACGCGACTTACTTGGGATACCAACGTTGCTTAATCCCCAAATGGTAGATCGCTCTCTTTACTCAGCATTCAATTTTCTTATGTTTATACGACTTTTTATGCGTAAAATGTCACGTAAACCATAAAGTTAGGTGCCCCCTCTTCACTATCCGAGTCACAGTTTCAGAATTAAACAGGTGAGTCACACAACCAACTGATACAGCGCTCTACTTTTCACTATTAAGGGACATACAATGAATTGTCACGTATATTATGTCGCATAAAATGTCAAACAGGACATAAGAAACATGTCCCATATATGAATGTAGCGTTAACAATATTACATGACATTATTCAGAATTGTCGCTTGCATAAAGGGTTAAAAGAGACGTAAATGTAATGTCACGTATAACAATGTTGTGTTATCATATTAACCGGACATTGACCTGGTGTCGCTAAAAAATTTGTCACAAGAAAAGGTTAATGAAACATTATGCGACGTGTGGCATAAAATTTGGTCACATATACATGTAATTGCGACAACGTTTCAAAGTCATGTAGTATAAACATGTTTATGTGGCAAATCTTTTGCGATACTTTTCAAAGTTTGTCCCGTAACATGTAAAATAGTGTAGTGTAACACGCGTAAGGAACCCACCACAGTCACCACTTGGGTGCGGCTACCGGCCCTGCATCCGGACATGTATGACCAGGGGTTCATTGCGTCCAACGTTGCCACCTTTGGACGCTTCCTAACTGTTGACGAGCGCATGAGTTCCTTCTCAAATCCTAGCTTCGCTTGCGCCTGCGTCAAAGTTGACATATCCACCAAGCTTTCTTCTGAGGTTACGATGAGTCTGGGCGGTGAAGCTATACATGTTTAGGAGATCGTCTATGAAAACAATCTCCATTACTGCAATCGATGTAAACTTCACGGACATCAATTATCGACATGCCGGAAAATCCAACGCCAGTAACCGTCGGTGCGTGAGAATCCTAACCCAGATCTCACGAGATCAGATCCACAATTTCAGCGCCCGAATCCCCACCTATCGGATCCTAAATTTCAGCGATCAAATCATCGGTCAACTGATTTATCGCAAACAACAGGCAATTCTTCTCACTCTGAATGGCAGGTGGTTCGCAATCGTCACAACAAGAGAGAATTCCAGATCAATCAGAAGATTAATGAAATTGCAGCTGATACGTCGGCAGATATTCCCTCTCAAAACCCTAAAGTTACCATGCATAAGTGATGAAAGCTTTAAATAAAAAACGAGTCAATATAGAAATGAAAGCTTTAAGTGTGTTGGGGGTGTTTGCAAATTGAAGTATCAGTTCACTTAAACAACAACTCACGGTAATGAGCGTTGCATAAGACAAAAATGAAAGGCGGGAGGAAATTTGGAAAAGGAGGGACTGAACAAATTTTGAGGGGGAAAAATGAAATATATGGCTCAAAAATTTCATATTTCAATCCCGCCGGATCAAATGCAACATTCATACATGCAACAAAGAAATATTGTTGCGTTACTAAAAAGTTAATACACGAAACTAAATTTTCATTTCCTACCTAAAAAGTTTCAATTCCCTCTTGTCAAATTATGTTACATATGACACTATGGAACTTGGTATAACAACCCTATGTTGCATTACGTTCGAACCACATAAACCCTCCGTTGCGTAAGTGGTTGATCCTTAATTAACCCTCCTTCAACACACTTGAATCCCTTAATAGAACATTACAAATGCAATAAAAGACAAATGTTTAAGGTTACAATATTGATTGCAACCTTGGATTACCTTACGAAACAAATATTCAAACCAAAGATTACATCTTAACATATTCAACTTACATCACAAGTACATAAGAGTTATGTTTCATCTTAACATATTCAAAGCAATGACCAAGATTACATAAGAGTTGTGATAGAAGCATGAGTTACCCTTAAAATCATCTAATACACTCAAACCACGTCATAAATCATCACAAGCAATATCAATGATAAGTTTGTACCATGTGTTCATAAAATGTACATAAGGGTTATGTTATGAGTTAATGGTTAGATCACAAATACATAAGGTTGTGATTTAACTTATCTACTAATACACTAATGAATTCATCTTGAAATCCTCGAATACATTCATATCATCTCATAAACCATCACAAATCCTATCAAATACAATTATATATCATGTGTTCATAAATATGTATAAGGTTTATGTCATGAGCTAGTAGTAAGATCACAAATACATAATATAAGGTTAATTTGCTTTAGAGTTAATGTTATTTTGGTATAAATGTTTATAATAAATGGTTAATTTGGTTTAAAATAAAGTTTAAATTTATAGATAATGTGAATTGAATATAAGGTTTAAGGTTATGGGATAGGTTCCGGTAAGAAGTGTACTTTTGGTGAGAAATAAGAAGTAATTATTCATTCATTTTTGTCATCAATGGCTAGGATTAATTTACATAATACATAGCTTTTCAAAGGATAATCCGTAGCATTACATAATTCGTAGCTTTTTTCAAAGGATAATCCGTAGCAGTATGTATATAAGAGCTACAGATTATCGTTTGAAAAGCTACGAATTATGTAATGCTACGGATTATCCTTTGAAAAGCTACGTTTTATGTAAATTAATGCTAGCCATTGATGACAAAGATGAATGAATGAGATTACTTCTTATTTCTCACCAAAAGTATCGCTTCTCACCTGATCTTTTCCCCTAAGGTTAATTGTATATTGCTATCATAATATAATAATAAAATTTAATGACAATATCAAACAAGCTGATGGGAGTAACGACAGTAAAGTATACATTGATGTTGTGTTAAATGTCATTATAATTTGGTATATTATAAATTTTAGTTTATAATAGAAGGTTTATAATAAATGTCCTTATAATTTGGTATACTAAAGTATAAATTTGGTATAGTATAAATTTTAAATGTCATTATACATGGCCAAATATGGATACCATATGTGTGGGATAGATGTGTTTAATTTCAGTATGTTAGAGTAATTGAACAAGGGATGTTTGTCCATTTGAAGTTTAATTTCAATATCAAGTGTGTTGTGTGTTTAATACCATATGTGTGGCCAAGTATGTTGGGTGTTTGCATATTTCTAATCAGTTCACTTGAGCAACAGCTCACGATAATGATTGTTGCATAAAATGATTGTTGCATAAGCCAAATATGAAAGGCGGGATGAAATTTGGAAAAGGAGAGACTTAACAAATTTTGAGGGGGAAAGGAAATACATGGCTAAAAAATTTCATATTTCAATTCCGCCGGATCAAATGCAACAGTCATACATGCAACAAAGAAATGTTGTTGCGTTACTATGGACGAAACTTAATTTTCATTTCCCGCCAAAAAATTTTCACTTCCCGCCTAAAAAATTGCACTTCCCTCTTACCAAATTATGTTACATATGACACAATGCAACTTGGTATTACAACCGTCTGTTGCTTTACGTCCGAACCATAAGCCCCTCATCATAACTCATAAACCCTCCGTTGCGTAAGTGGTTCATCCTTAATTAACCCTCTTTTAACACACTCAAATCCCTTAATAAAACATCACAAATACAATGAAAGACAAATGTTTAAGGTTAGGATATTGATTGCAAGCATGAATTACCCTACAAATCATCTACCATATTCAAAGCAATGACTATATCACAAGTACATAAGAGTTATGTTGCATCTCAACATATTCAAAGCAATGACAAGGTTACATCACAAGTACATTAATGTTATGTTATGCACTAATGAAATCATCTAATACATTCATATCATCTCATGAACACTCTCAAATCCCTATCAAAGGCAATATTGGACATAGTGTGCATAAATATACATATAAGAGTTATGTTGTTATGATATAATAGTTAGAACACAAATACATAAGAGTGTAAACTTCATTAAGAGTGATGCAAACATAGTATCCATTAATATCATCTAACACATTCAAATCAAATCACAAAATCATCAAGGAACTATCAATCACAAGATTATATCATATGTTCATGGAATGTACATAAATATTATGTTATACACTAATAGTTATATATGAAACACAAAAAGTTGTGATTTACTATATATTTTTATGCACTAATCAATTCACTAAAGAAGTCATCTAGTCTGGTATATGTTTTGGTTATGTACTTTTGTATATTGACTTTGTTTCTTCTTTTTCTAAATTTTAAATTTCTGTTTTTTCTTAAAAACTAAATCTCTCATAATTAAATCCCATTTCTTAATTTATCACAAAAAATCCCATTTCTTAATTATCGTTCTTAACCATTTTCATTTAAACCAACAGATTAATATCATTTGTATGTTTAAATCTAAGTATGAATAAATTGATGAAATAAAATCTAATTATCTGGTTAGATTGAAGCACACGTGGCTTCATCTCTTTCTCTTTCTCATTTGAACATCCTAACAAGAGGACATCTTACTACTATTCACAATAAAAAATATTTTTTTTGAAATTGTTTTCCTACCAATTTAATCCCATATGAAATATTGATCAACAATGATCCAGATGTTCCTCAATTTTAATGCAAACAAAAATTGTCTATCAATTGTCATAAAAAAGACAGTTTTTGAATAAAGACGATTTTATTCAAAGACTAACAACTGGTAGCACAATGCCTACACCCCAAGACTACTCAAAACTACCAACAAAGAACAACACAACAGAATGACACCTGCTCCTGAAAACTAACAAAACACCAAGGCACCTGCCCAGACTAACCAACACACGCCTACAGCTACAAACAGACCATAAAAACAGTTAAAAAAAAGCACCACAGCCCCAATTACATTCTCATTGGAATTCTCATATTGACAAACCATTTGTGCTCACTACTCCCCGTCTTTCCATTTCTAATAACTTCTAGCTTTAATCACTTTCCAAATATTAAGGATAAGCTGCTCCACAGAAGTATTGTCTTCCAAGAAAATCCGTTTGTTCCTAGCTCTCCACGTTTCATATATAGCAGCGTTAATAATGAATGCGAGAATTGTCTTCTCATCCTTTCCTCTCCAAGATCTCCTCTTAAACCACTCAATAATATCCTCCCAAGAATTCCAGCAAACATTGATATTGATGATCTCCAAGAAGAAATGGATAGGCTTACCCACTGCGCAAATAAAGAAAAGATGGTGCCCGCTTTCCTTCTCGGACTCACACCAGCAACAATACTTGTTGCCATTAAAAGACCCTCTCAAATTATCTTTTGTGGACAGCCTGTTTAAAAACGCTAACCAGGAACAAAAACTATGTTTGGGATGTGAAAACTTGTTCCACAACAGCTCCGCTCCCTCAAGCTTAGGCCCAGGCTGATGTAGAAAAGAATAAGTTTCTTTAACAGAATAACACACGCCATCAACGCTCCCCTGTCCCAGCTGGATCCATGCATTGTTCATACACCTTCTCGCAACATCCCTTAACTTCAAAATTTTCTTATGTATCCAAGAAAAATGCCTCTTCTCCTCTGCCACCCAAAGAGGGATGAACCTGCCATCGATGAATCAAGCTTTGTTTTCAAACAAAATTCACCAGGAGGCTCAAGATGTATCTGGATCTGCAAACAAAGACAGTCGATTAAGTTCACATAAGAGGGAAGGAGATCGCTATCAAGGTCCCTACCAAATTACATGGTAAGGAAATATAAAGTTCGTGTAGTACCTGAAGAGTCCGCAGGCCTCCCATGCTTTCAAGGTTAAGCGCATTGTCTCCGTATATGGACTCCAATGCAAGTAACTGTACAAAATGAAATTTATGTTACTGACATCAAACATCATACCAAAACACAGCAACGAAGTCACACAGGCACAAACCCGGAAAAGAAAAAGTGGAAGTTTTTTGCTTTTCGAGTTCACTCTTGTCATAACTAACCCTAACAATTGACACTGAATTGATATACACTCAATTCCTTTATCAAAAAAAAATATACACTCAATTCCACCTCTTGCCAGCTCAATCTCAACATCTCCAATCTACTCCGAATTTCATCCTCATCTTTAACCATCAATTCAGAACCCTCAGCTTCCCCTCCCACCTCCTCCCTAAACTCCCATCCACATCTTCTTCTCTCCTCACGACCTCAATTTTCCTTCCCTCATCTCCTCCATCTTGACCAATCACAACATCACGCACCTCCGAATTCAAGCTCTCCACTTCATCCTCCTAGTTCATATCCACCAAATTAAACCTCCAAATTCTCTACCAGGTCCACCCAAACCGACATCGAATCCACCCACGAAACCACGGAAAGGTGGGATCTTTAGACCTCAGGTGACCTAGGAAGAGTTGAATCCCTCGAATCCCAATCACATAAACCAAATCCGAAACCCCAAACCAAATCTGAAATCAATTTTGTCAATTTGGGGTTCACCTGAGATGAAAATATGGAATCTGGTCACGAATCAAAGCGACAGAAGTAGATTTCAACACAAACCAATCGGTTTCCGACGCTTCCCCGCGTAATCGAACAAACCCAACCGATTTATCTTTTATCCCTAATTACTCACCGCATAGTATTTATATATATACTCCCTTATATATTTTCGGTTTAGAATAGCTGAACGGAAACACAATGTTGAATAGTGCATGTGCTTGGCTTACTCCTCTCCGCTCAACCCGATACTTTACTGGTTAATATAAATGTTTTGACTACATTTGATCCTTTCTTCATTGATACTATTGATCAGTCGAGTTTTCAACTAATTAATGGTCATATTTCACTTTAGTTTTGGGTCGGTTCTGACATTATTTTGATGTCATTGGACCTCTAACTCTACATTTCAGGTAGAAAATAAGTATCTCCCAAGGTCGAAGCCCAATACGAAAACTCAGGGAAAACTGAAGATTTAGATCAAAAAAGGGTAGATTGACCTTTCCGACTAGTTTTGGACGCCCAGGGCGCATACGATGTCCGAATTGGTTGATTCAAAGCTTGTTGGAAAGCTAACTCAAAGGGCTACAACTCTCCAGTTAACGCCAAGACCAAATTCGGACGGAAAGACCACTAAAAAGGCCCCACTCGGTTGATTGAGAAGTCCAGTCGGTCGACTCGAATAAAACTCAGAAGGCTGACCGAGCAGACTGACCTTTGCAACTTGTTTTGGACACCCAGGGCGCATACGGTGTCCGAATTGGTTGATTCAAAGCTTGTTGAAAAGCTAACTCAAAGGGCTACAACTCTCCAGTTGACGCCAAGACCAAATTCGGATGGGAAGACCACCAAAAAGACCCCAGTCGGTCGACTCGAATAAAACTCAGAAGGCTATCCAGATTTTACACATCCAGCCGACCAACTGGATGTCCAATCGACCAACTGGATGTCCAGTGGACCAACTGGATCAAAAACGCAGAAATCTCAATTTTGGAGCTATAAATAGAAAGAGGGCTTTTGATCTAAAGTGTGGAGGTTTTTGGGGGGAAGAAGATTGGAAAAGAGGCTCATCCAAGGTCATCAATCATCATCCAACCAAGGAGAAGTGAAGATCAAAGGGAGACATGTGGATTAACCATCATACTTCTATCCATCTTCTACTCTTTTTGTTGTTGCTATAAACCCTACTCACACCATGTTGTCTTACATGATGTGTGAGTAGTGGATCTTGTGTTTTGAGGGTCTTATGACTCTCCTTGGTACTCTTTGATGACATATATACATTGGTATTCATATGGATGATTGTTGATTTCATTTTCTCTTGTGTTATGAATGGCTATGCACTCTAGGTGTTTGATAAAATGCCTAAGTGACAACTTGGACTAAAACTTGAACCTAGGACTTGGAACCCTTGGGAATGGTTCTAGGATGGAGAAAATGATCTATATCTTGAATCATGCAAGTGAACCTTAGGATATGGATGCTTTACTAAGGATTGAATGTTTGATTTATTGGAGTTAGTCATTGAGCGAATCATCAATTAATCCCATCTAATGGTGTCAAATTCATGTTCTCTATGCACTTCATATATGACATGCTACTAAGTGTTTGATAAAATGCCTAAGTAACATGTTGAATCTTGTTTGTATAATAGAGAACATGATCCTATCTAATGTATGCATTTGTTGTTAACTAGTCCCCGAGTTCATATTATTTATTACCTTAGGAAGAGATTCCAAGAATAATAGTGCTATGGAATGAACCAATTATCTCGAGTGAGTGAGGTTCAAGCTATAAGAGAGCTTGGCTAAGATTAGATTCATATGAACATTGGTCTATCTTAGTCTAAGCTAGGTTTTCCACAATGCATAGGTAGGAAGTGAACTAGGACTCGAGTTCATGGTATTTATTGCCATGGAATGAACCGGTATCCTCGATTGGGTGAGGTTCGAGCTATAAGAGAGTTTGGCTAGGAATAGATTCAAGTGACAGTTGGTCTATCCTAGTCTAAACTAGGTTCATTGCTATTTGACTACCATAAAATGTTTGAATATCGTGTATGTGATCATTGGGAAAATGCCAAGGAGGGGAATAACCCCTCGAAACACCTCTTACTTATCTTTTATCTCCAATTACTCACCACATAGGATTTAGATATACACACCCCTTGATACATTTTTGGTTAGAATAGCCGAACGGAAACATAATCTTGAATAGTGCACGTGCTTGGCTTGCTCCACTTGGTTCGACCCGGTACCCTACCGGTTAATATAAATGTTTTGACTCTACATTCGATCCTCTTTTCATTGATACTATTTAGAGGTGAAAAAGAATAGTTCATCAAATGGCGCCGTTGCCGGGGTGCTGATGAGTCGAGTTTTCGACTCATTTATAGTCATTCTTCACTATAGTTTTGAATCGTTTCCGACGTTATTTTGATGTCATTTGACCCATATCTCTACATTTCAGGTAGAAAACAAGTTTCCCCAATGGTCAAGGCCTAAATATCAAGATTGGTTGAAAAACAGAAGTTTCGACGCAAAACAAGGAGTTTCGGGGCAATGCCGAGCATATTGACCTTTGCAACTTGTTTTGGACGTACAGGGCGTGTCCGATGTCCGATTTGGTTGATCGTTAGCTTGTTGGAAGGTATTTCAAAGGGCTACAACTCTCTAGTTGAAGCCAAGACCAAATTCGGACGGGAAGACCATCAAAAAGGCCCCAGTCAGTCTATTGAGACTCCAGTCGGTCGACTGTGGAAATGAAGAATGTGGGGGTTCTGAGAGCTTGGCCAGTCGACCGACTGGGAGTCATGCTTAGCCCCAGTCGACCGACTGGATGAAAAAGTCAGATTTGATGCCCAGATTTCAGTCGAATCTATAAATAGAAAGCAAGGGTTTTGGACCAAGTGTGTAGGTTTTTGGGGAGAAGAAGATTGGAAAAGAAGCTCAACCAAGGTCATCAATCATCATCCAACCAAGGAGAAGTGAAGATCAAAAGGGAGACATTAGGATTAATCATCCTACTCTATTCCTCTTCTATTCTACTTGTTGTTGCCATTAAACCCTACTCACACCATGTTGTCTTACATGATGTGTGAGTAGTGGATCTTGTGTTTTGAGGGTCTTATGATCCTCCTTGGTACTCAATGATCATTGTATACACATTAACATGCAATTTATGAAGTTGATTTCATTTTGCTATGGTCTTCATTTTAGACATGTTGCTAAGTGTTTGATAAAATGCCTAAGGGACATGTTTGTGTTAGAACTATGATCTAAGTATTGAGAGAGCTTAGTGATGGTTTGGATATCGTAAAAATGAACTTATCAAGCATTTATGAGAGTAAATGCATGGGTGAGAGGCTAACCAAGACTTTATGCATATAACATTTGTGAAAATAGGTGCTATATAGTGAATCAAAATCTTTGATTAGTGAGATTCTACATAAGAAGGCTTGACTAGGATTAGACTTGCATGATAGTTTGTCTAATTTTAGCTTAAGCTAGGTTTTAAACCTATCAACTCTTAAATGATTAAACTCTTGTATACACGATTATGAGAAATTGCCAAGGAGGGGAGTAACCCCTCGAATCACCTCTTACTTATCTTTTATCCCTAATTACTAGCCACATAGGATTTAGAATATACATCTTTATACATTTTGTTTAGAATAGCCGAATGGAAACACAATCTAAAATAGTGCATGTGCTTGGCTTGCTCCTTTGGGTTCGACCCGGTACCCTACCGGTCATTATAAATTGTTTTTGACCTCTACGACGATCCTCTTCTAAACCGACACGTTGGGAGGGTAAAAATAGACGTTTTCAAAATGGCGCCATTGCCGGGGAGCAACTAGTTAGCACATCCCTAGATTAGATTGTGTGAAAGTTCCGTCTATTCTTGTGAATATTTTTCCTTTTTCTTATACTTGTATATTCTTCTTTTTCACTCATATCACTTATTAGCTTTTGTTTACCTTGTTTTGCGAGGATGGACCCCTACCACCAACAAGTCTACTCTAATGAGGGATTCTTTGAAGAGGAGGAACGTCCATATTCTTACTTTCAAGAGCTTGGCTATCAAACAAATTATTCCACTCCAAATTGGAATGATGGCCAACACTTTGAAGTTGAACACTCATACCCTCAACCTCCTCATCCTTCAAAAGAACCCTCTAAGTTTGAATCCAAAATTGCTACACTCCCTGAGCGTCAAGAGAAATTGAAGCAAGAACTTCTCGCAAAAGAAGTCCTTGATCGTAATGCCTCAAGGGAAGAATGGGAACAAGAAATGGAGGATGAATTTTGGAGAGCCGCCACCGAAGCTTGGCTATGGGATGGTGAATATTGTAACGAGGATGAGATGACATGCGAAAGTGAAGCACCCTTCACTACTTGCACATCTCAAGATCATTCGAATGAGAATACACAAGATTTCACCATTCCATCAACGACTCGACTCTCCGATGAGGAATTCTTCAATGATGATGCCTCTTACATAGAGGAAACAACTTTTATTGATGAAGAAGACTTCCTCCCTCCCAGTGCAAAAGAGCCTAAATGTGGATCCCAACTTCTTGATGAGGATAAGATAGAGGAAGAGCCTATTGAGTGAAAAGGATCTCAGGGGTATAAAGACTTTGTTGAGGTCTACATGGAAGAAATGAAAGAACAACCTCGCATACAAGAAGACAAAAGTTTAATGAGGGAGATTGAGGAATGGGCACCCATGGACATCATTGAAAAACTAAAGGAAGGGACGCCCATCAAGCTCGAGACAAATTTTGAAGATCCTTTCTTCACTACTTCGTCTCGAGACAAGTTTGGGAGCTTTGTGCCTTATTTTGCAATATCTTTGGAAGGAAGCTCCCATAACCCCTTAGCTCTAAAGGGATCTTCATACTTGAAGGGGTCAAAATCCCAAATGAAAGTCCATTGTAGACTTGATGGGAAAAATTCAAATGGGACTTAAAGGTGGATTGACACGACCAAATCTAAGGCCCCGTGAGAAGGGATCCTGGCAAAGGACTTCTCAATGAGTGATTCTATGGGGCGCTTTGCTACGTCTTTGCCAAGACGGGAAAAACTAGGCCCTCGCGGGAGGTAACCCGGTTTGTTAGTGTTTCATTCTTGTTCTTTTATATGTTTAAATGTTTGGCATGATTTTGAGTAGCTAAGACTCTAAAGTGTGGAGTGTGATATGTGTTATTAGTGGGTGAAATTTTAAGTGTGGAGTGAGTTCTATTCACTCCAATCCCACTTCACACCTCCACACCCTTCCAACTTTCCCTTTGATTTTTCTATGCTTAATGATGTTGCCCATAGTGCTCATATGCTTTATTGGTGTTTACTAGAGTGGAACTAATTTGTTATATCATACTATGAATCTAGTTTCACATTTTATCGGCACTTTAGACACCTTGTGCACATGATGGAGGATGTAGATTACTTTCCTTGTTTGAACTCTATCAAACTTATGACATGATGTTATTATGTGGCTTGTGATGCTCTCTTGCCCATACTTGTGTTTTGCATAACCTTGTATGTCACTTGTTGCTTTTAACCTCTCATGTGTTCTTGTCATCAAGGAAAGTTATTTGCATCATGAACGATCACGTTTAGCACAATGACATCTTTCCTATTGGTGGGGCACATCTACAAACGAGGGGAGTTCCTATGCGCCTTTATCTCATTTTCTTCATTGTTTGCGCTTAGGGACTAAGCTATGCTTTAAGTGTGGAGTGGTTTAGTCGTATAGTTCACTCATTTCATGCCATGCTTATAATTTTAGAATGAGCACTTGCATTCATGTATTCTATCCCTAACATGAGAGCGTTTTAACCAAATAGGCTTGTGACTATCGATTCCAATCCCTTAAAATCACATCTAGCCTATTTGCCACATTTATTGGATCTTGATCTTAGAACCGACCTAGTCCGAATGTGTATTCTTGAAAACCAATATCATTGCTATCTTTCGTCTATCCAATTCTCTAAGTATTTTCGTTGAAATACCTTAGATCAAGTTATAGCAAGCACCTTTTAAAATCTTCGTGAAAAAAACTTAGACCCTTTGAATGCTCCTTGGTGACTTGAGTTCTCTAACACGGTGCCTTGCTTATGTTTGATTCCCGTACATTCCATACACTTTTTAAACATATTGTCAAGTTTTAAGTGTGGAGTCAAAAACAAAAGAGGGCAAAAAAAATAGGCCCCAATAAAAAAAAGGTGTTTGCAGTCAAAGAGGGCAAAGCCCCAACTAAAAACTTTCTCAAAAGCACGAGAAGTTTTGATCCAAAATATACAAATGCCGTGGGTTAGGAAGGTAAGTTCCCCCTCGAAAGTATTTGTAGGCCAACGGCCCTTTCAAAAAGAAAATAAGAAACACTTAAAACTTGACTCTATGTTTTCCTCCATTCTTCACTTGTGCGGGATTCATCATTTGCATTGTGTGCTAGTGGGAATGACTCTTGGATGACCCATGTGTTTGCACGGGAGTTATCATTTGGTCTATGCTTGTTTATTAAAGAACTCTAGTGTCGGACTCCTCTTCCCTTATGGATTACGGCTTAAGCGCCTAAAACTTGGGAATGAGTTCCATGTCACAAACCCATGGACTAGCCCTAGCTAGAATAGGTGAGTGATCGACAATTTTTGTGCAAACTAAAAACTTCACTTCTATTGTATTACCTTGAAAATTAGTAGACTTTTGGATGAGACGATTGATAGCTATAGTATTGATGACCTTGAATGCACAACCTCAAGGGTACTCAAAGTGGTTTAAAAGTTCTTTTGATGATATTGTGATAATGGACCTAGCGTGGGGTGAGGAATTTGTTTTGAGAAATCATAGCCTCGGTTAAGCACTCTTGAATTCATTCCCATGGGATAGGTGCATATGGGATTTGTGAGTATTCCCTTTTCTGAAAACTCTCACGAGACTATAACTCGTCCACTAGGGTAGCCTAGGGGTTTAAAGGCTTAATGCAACGCTAAATGCATTCGTAACGCCTACGAAAAGGAGCTAGTTAGATTGTTCATACTTGTCATTTTTCTTTCAATAACATGTTTAGAAATAATGATCGAGACCTTGTGAAATCTAGTAAGGCAAATATACGAAAAACACCACTAGCATTTCGACATTTGCATGACCTTGACATATTCTCATACTTTGTTCGGGACGAACAAAACTTAAGTGTGGAGTGTTGATGAGTCGAGCTTTCGACTCATTTATGGTCATTCTTCACTATAGTTTTGAATCGTTTCCGACGTTATTTTGATGTCATTTGACCTCTATCTCTACATTTCAGGTAGAAAACAAGTTTCTCCAATGGTCAAGGCCTAAATATCAAGATTGGTTGAAAACAGAAGTTTCGGCGCAAAACAAGGAGTTTCGGGGCAATGCCGAGCATATTGACCTTTGCAACTTGTTTTGGACGTACAGGGCGTGTCCGATGTCCGATTTGGCTGATCTTTAGCTTGTCGGAAAGGTATTTCAAAGGGCTACAACTCTCTAGTTGAAGCCAAGACCAAATTCGGACGGGAAGACTATCAACAAGGCCCCAGTCGGTCGATTGAGACTCCAGTCGGTTGACTGTGGAAATGAAGAATGTGGGGGTTCTGAGAGCTTGGCCAGTCGACCGACTGGGAGTCAACCTTAGCCCCAGTCGACCGACTGGATGAAAAAGTCAGATTTGATGCCCAGATTTCTGTCGAATCTATAAATAGAAAGCAAGGGTTTTGGACCAAGTGTGGAGGTTTTTGGGGAGAAGAAGATTGGAAAAGAAGCTCAACCAAGGTCATCAATCATCATCCAACCAAGGAGAAGTGAAGATCAAAAGGGAGACATTAGGATTAATCATCCTACTCTATTCCTCTTCTATTCTACTTGTTGTTGCCATTAAACCCTACTCACACCATGTTGTCTTACATGATGTGTGAGTAGTGGATCTTGTGTTTTGAGGGTCTTATGATCCTCCTTGGTACTCAATGATCATTGTATACACATTAACATGCAATTTATGAAGTTGATTTCATTTTGCTATGGTCTTCATTTTAGACATGTTGCTAAGTGTTTGATAAAATGCCTAAGGGACATGTTTGTGTTAGAACTATGATCTAAGTATTGAGAGAGCTTAGTGATGGTTTGGATATCGTAAAAATGAACTTATCAAGCATTTATGAGAGTAAATGCATGGGTGAGAGGCTAACCAAGACTTTATGCATATAACATTTGTGAAAATAGGTGCTATATAGTGAATCAAAATCTTTGATTAGTGAGATTCTACATAAGAAGGCTTGACTAGGATTAGACTTGCATGATAGTTTGTCTAATTTTAGCTTAAGCTAGGTTTTAAACCTATCAACTCTTAAATGATTAAACTCTTGTATACACGATTATGAGAAATTGCCAAGGAGGGGAGTAACCCCTCGAATCACCTCTTACTTATCTTTTATCCCTAATTACTAGCCACATAGGATTTAGAATATACATCTTTATACATTTTGTTTAGAATAGCCGAATGGAAACACAATCTCAAATAGTGCATGTGCTTGGCTTGCTCCTTTGGGTTCGACCCGGTACCCTACCGGTCATTATAAATTGTTTTTGACCTCTACGACGACCCTCTTCTAAACCGACACGTCGGGAGGGTAAAAATAGACGTTGTCAGGTGCAACTAGTTAGCACATCTCTAGATTAGATTGTGTGAAAGTTCCGACTATTCTTGTAAATATTTTTCTTTTTCTTATACTTGTATATTCTTCTTATTCTCTCATATCCCTTACTAACTTAAGTGAATCTTGTTTTGCGAGGATGGATCACTACAACCAACAAGTTCTAATGAGGGATACTATCAAGAGGAGGAGCAACCATATTGGAATTACCAAGAGCATGGCTATCAAACTAGTTATTATAATTTGGATGGGGATGACCAAGAAGAGGAGCAATCAAACGCCTATTGGGAAATCTCTTGGAATCCATCACATACCTCCACTCAAAATTGAGATGATGGCCAATGTTTCGAAAATGAAGACTCCTACCCTCCATACCCTCAACCTCCTCAACCCACAAGTGAGCCCTCCAATATAGAAGCCATGTTTGCAAGACTTCTAGCAAGCCAAGAGAAACTGCAAGCTCAATTGAATGGATTGGAGACTCGAAGCCATAAGTTAGGAAGCACATTGGCTCAACGAGCCATTGAATTTGAGAACTTGGATGAGGAAGAGGAGGTTTCCGAAGAAGAAATCCTTGAATCCAATGCCTCAAGGCAAGAAGGGGATCAAGAATTGGAGGAAGAATTTTGGAGAGCCGCCACCGAAGCTTATTACAAGACATGGGATGGTGAATCTTGTAGCGAAGACGAGATGGAATGCAAAAGTGAAGCATCCTTCACTACTAGCACATCTCATGATCATTTGGATGAAAACACACAAGAGCTCACCATCCCATTAACGCTCTCCGATGAGGAATTCTTCAATGATGATGCCTCTTACATAGAGGAAATACCTTTTGTTGATGAAGAAGAATTCCTCCCTTCTGCTACAAACGAGATTGAATGTGAGGCCGAACTTCTTGATGAGGATAAGATAGAGGAAGAGCATATAGAGACAAAAGGATTTGAGGGATATCAAGACTTTGTTGAGGTTTTCATGGAAGAAACTAGAGGACAAACTCGCATTCAAGAAGACAAAAGTTTAGAAAGGGAGATTGAGGGGTGGGCACCCAAGGAAACAATTGAAAACCTCAAGGAAGGGATGCCCATCATTCTCGAGACAAGTTATCAAGACCCTTTCTTCACCACGATGTCTCGAGACAAGTTTTGAAGCTTCTTGCCATATTTTCAAAGATTAATTGGAAAAAGCTCCCATGGCCCCTTAATTTTTAAGGGATCTTCATACTTGAAGGGGTCAAAATCCCAAAGGAAAGTCCATTGTAGACTTGATGGGAGGAAATTCAAATGGGACTTAAAGGTGGATTGAAACTACCAAATCTAAGGCCCCGTGAGAAGGGATCCTAGCAAAGGACTTCTCAACGAGTGATTCTATGAGGCGCTTTGCTACGTCTTTGCCAAATCGGGGAAAACTAGGCCCTCGCGGGAGGTAACCCGGTTTGTAAGTGTTTCATTCTTGTTCTTTTATATGTTTAAGTGTTTGGCATGATTTTGAGTAGCTAAGGCTATAAAGTGTGGAGTGTGATATGTGTTATTAGTGGGTAAACTTTTAAGTGTGGAGTGAGTTCTACTCACTCCAATCCCACTTCACACCTTCATACCCTCCACATTTCCCTTGATCTTTCTATGCTTAATGATGTTGCCCATAGTGCTCATGTACCTTATTGGAGTCTACTAGAGTGGAACTATATTGTTATGCCATGTTATGACTCTAGTTTGACATTTTCTTGGCACTTAAGATACCTTGTGCACATTATGGAGAATGTATGTCAACTTCCTTGTTTGAATTCTATGAAACTTGTGCCAAGATGTTATCATATGATTTGTGATGCTCTCTTGCTCATACTTGAGTTTTGCATAACCTTGTATGTCACTTGTTACTTTTAACCTCTCATGTCTTCTTGTCGTCAAGGAAGTTATTTGCATTATGTGCGATCACGTTTAGCACAATGGCGTCTTTTCTATTGGTGGGGCACATCTACAAACGAGGGGAGTTCCTATGCGCCTTTATCTCATTTTCTTCATTGTTTGCGCTTAGGGACTAAGCTATGCTTTAAGTGTGGGCGGGGTGGTCGCATAGTTCACTCATATTATGCCATGCGTAACATGTTTGAATGAGCACTTGCATTTATGTATTCTATCCCTAACATGAGAGTGTTTTTGACCACAAAGGCATGTGACTATCGATTCTAAATCTCTATAAATCACACCTAGCCTATTTGTCACATTTATTGGATCTTGAACCTAGAACCGACCTAGTCCCTTGAATGTGCATTCTTGTGAATCAATATCATTGCTATCTCTTGTCTATCTAATTTTCTAAGTATTTTCGTTGAAATACCTTGGATTGAGTTTTAGCAAGCTTTTAAAAAAAATTCATGAAAAACTTAGACCTCTTGTATGCTCCTTGGTGACTTGAGTTCTTGTAACTTAGTGCCTTGCTTATCATTGTTCCCCACGCATTCCATACATGCCTTGAGTATTGTCAAGTTTTAAGTGTGGAGTCAACAACAAAAGAGGGCAAAAAATAGGCCCCAACAAAAAAAGAAGCTTCATTTTCATGGTCAAAAGAGGGCAAAGCCCCGACTAAAAACTTTCTCAAAGTACACGAGAAGTTTTGCTCCAAAATATACAAATGCCGGGGGTTAGGAAGAAAAGTTCCCCCTCGAAAGCATTTGTAGGCCAAAGGCCATTTGAAAAAGAAAATAAGAAGCACTTAAAACTTGACTTTATGTTCTTCCATCATCCTACATTTGCGCGGGTGCATCATTTCTATTGTGTGCTAGTTGGAATGACCCTTGGATGACCCTTGTGCTTGCACGGGAGCTATCATTTGGTCTATGCTTGTTTTATAAGAACTCATAGTGTCGAACTCCTCTTACTTATGGATTATGGCTTAAGCGCCTAAAACTTGGGAATGAGTTCCATGTCGCGAACCAATGGACTAGCCCTAGCTAGCATATGTGAGCGGTTGACACTCTTTTGTGCAAACTAAACTATGACTTCATTGTATTTCCTTAAAAATGAGTAGATCATTCGATGAGACATTTGATAGCTCTAGTATTGATGATCTTGAATGCACAACCTCATGGGTACTCAAATGGTTCAAAAGTTCTTTTGATGATAATGTGATGGTAGTCCTAGCTTGGGGTGAGGGATTTGTTTTGAGAAATCCTCGCCTTGGTTGAGCACTCTTGCATTCATTCTCATGGGATAGGTGCATATGGGGATTTGTGAGTATTCCATTTTCTGAAAACTCTCACGAGACTACAACTCGTCCACTAGGGTAGCCTAAGGGTTTAAAGGCTTAATGCATACACTAAATGCATTCGTAACGCCTACGAAAAGGAGCTAGTTAGATTGTACATACTTGTAATTTACCTTTCAATAACATGATTAGGAATAATGATCGAGACCTTGTGAAATCTAGTGAGGCAAATATACGAAAAACATATCACCACTAGCATTTCGACATTTGCATGACCTTGACATATTCTCATACTTTGTTCGGGACGAACAAAACTTAATTGTAGAGTGTTGATCAGTCGAGTTTTCGACTGATTAATGGCCATATTTCACTTTAGTTTTGGGTCGTTTCCGACATTATTTTGATGTCATTTGACCTCTAACTCTACATTTCAGGTAGAAAACAAGTATCTCCCAAGGTCGAAGCCCAATACAAAAACTCGTGGAAAACTGAAGATTTAGAACAAAAAAAGGGTAGATTGACCTTTCCGACTTGTTTTGGACGCCCAGGGCGCATACGGTGTCCGGATTGGTTTATTCAAAGCTTATTGGAAAGCTAACTCAAAGGGCTACAACTCTCCAGTTGACGCCAAGACCAAATTCGGACGGAAAAACCACCAAAAAGGCCCCAGTCGGTCAACTGAGAAGTCCAGTCGGTCGACTCGAATAAAACTCAGAAGGCTGATCGAGCAGACGGACCTTTGCGACCTGTTTTGGACGCCTAGGGCGCATACGGTGTCCGAATTGGTTGATTCAAAGCTTGTTGGAAAGCTAACTCAAAGGGCTACAACTCTCCAGTTGACGCCAAGACCAAATTCAGACGGGAAGGCCACCAAAAAGGCCCCAATCAGAAGGCTGTCCAGATTTTACACATCCAGTCGACCAACTGGATGTCCAGTCGACCAACTGGATCAAAAACGCAGAAATCTCAGTTTTGGAGCTATAAATAGAAAGAGGGCTTTTGACCTAAAGTGAGGAGGTTTTTGGGGAGAAGAAGATTGGAAAAGAGGCTCATCCAAGGTCATCAATCATCATCCAACCAAGGAGAAGTGAAGATCAAAGGGAGACATTAGGATTAACCATCCTACTTCTATCCATCTTATACTCTTTTTGTTGTTGCTATAAACCCTACTCACACCATGTTGTCTTACATGATGTGTGAGTAGTGGATCTTGTGTTTTGAGGGTCTTATGACTCTCCTTAGTACTCTTTGATCACATTTATACATTGGTATTCATATGGATGATTGTTGATTTCATTTTCTCTTGTGTTATGAATGCTATGCACTCTAGGTGTTTGATAAAATGCCTAAGTGACAACTTGGACTAAAGCTTGAACCTAGGACTTGGAAACCCTTGTGAATGGTTCTAGGATGGAGAAAACGATCTATATCTTGAATCATGCAAGTGAACCTTAGGATATGGATGCTTGACTAAGGATTGAATGTTTGATTTATTGGAGTTAGTCATTGAGCGAATCATCAATTAATCCCATCTAATGGTGTCAAATTCATATTCTCTACGCACTTCATATATGACATGCTACTAAGTGTTTGATAAAATGCCTAAGTAACATGTTGAATCTAGTTTGTATAATAGAGAACATGTTCCTATCTAATGTATGCATTTGTTGTTAACTAGTCCCCGAGTTCATAGTATTTATTACCTTAGGAAGAGATTCCAAGAATAATAGTGCTATGGAATGAACCAATTATATCGAGTGAGTGAGGTTCAAGCTATAAGAGAGCTTGGCTAAGATTAGATTCACATGAACATTGGTCTATCTTAGTCTAAGCTAGGTTTTCCACAATGTATAGGTAGGAAGTGAACTAGGACTCGAGTTCATGGTATTTATTGCCATGGAATGAACCGATATCCTCAATTGGGCAAGGTTCGAGCTATAAGAGAGTTTGGCTAGGAATAGATTCAAGTGACAGTTGGTCTATCCTAGTCTAAACTAGGTTCATTGCTATTTGACTACCATGAAATGTTTGAATATCGTGTATGTGATCATTGGGAAAATGCCAAGGAGGGGAGTTAGCCCTCGAAACACCTCTTACTTATCTTTTATCTCCAATTACTCACCACATAGGATTTAGATATACACACCCCTTTATACATTTTTGGTTAGAATAGCCGAACGGAAACACAATCTTGAATAGTGCATGTGCTTGGCTTGCTCCTCTTGGTTCGACCCGGTACCCTACCGGTTAATATAAATGTTTTGACTCTACATTCGATCTTCTTTTCATTGATACTATTTAGAGGTGAAAAAGAATAGTTCGTCAACTATTTAGAGGTGAAAAAGAATAGTTCGTCAATTATTTAGAGGTGAAAAAGAATAGTTCGTCAGTCGGCTGAGTATCCAGCCGACCGACTGAACTCTGCTGCTTCAAAAATTCCTCCCGAGGCTATAAATAGAAAGAGGGGTTGTTGACCTAGGTGTGGAGGTTTTTGGGGAGAAGAAGATTGGAAAAGAGGCTCAACCAAGGTCATCAATCATCAAAATATCCAACTAAGGGGAAGAAGAGAAGACTAAAGGGAGTTCAAGAATTGACAACCCTCCTTCCTCTACTTCTTTTCCTATTGTACTTGTTGTGTGCTATAAACCCTACTCACACCATGTTGTCTTACAAGATGTGTGAGTAGTGATCGTGTGTTTTGAGGGTCTTATGACTCTCCTTGATACTCTTTGATCATAAATATACATTGATATTCATATGGATGATTGTTGATTTCATTTTCTCTTGTGTTATGAATGTTATGAACTCTAGGTGTTTGATAAAATGCCTAAGTGACAACTTGGACTAAAACTTGGACCTAGGACTTGGAAACCCTAGGGAATAGTTATGGGATGGAGAAAATGATCTATATCTTAAATCATGCAAATGAACCTTAGGGTATGGATGCTTGACTAAGGATTGAATATTTAATTCATTGGAGTTAGTCATTGAGCGAATCAACAATTAATTTCATCTAATGGTGTCAATTTCATGTTCTCTATGCTCTTTATACATGTCATGCTACTAAGTGTTTGATAAAATGCCTAAGTAACATCATTTTGACAACGTCTATTTTTACCCTCCCGACGTGTCGGTTTAGAAGAGGGTCGTCGTAGAGATCAAAAACAATTTATAATGACCGGTAGGGTACCGGGTCGAACCCAAAGGAGCAAGCCAAGCACATGCACTATTCAAGATTGTGTTTCCATTCGGCTATTCTAAAAAAATGTATAAAAGAGTGTATATTCTAAATCATATGTGGCTAGTAATTAGGGATAAAAGATAGATATGAGGTGTTTTGAGGGGTTACTCCCCTCCTTGGCATTTTCTCAATGATCACATACACGATATTCAAACATTTTATGGTAGTCAAATAGTATTGAACCTAGTTTAGACTAGGATAGACCAACCGTCACTTGAATCTAATCCTAGCCAAACTCTCTTATAGCTCGAACCTCTCGGCTCATTCCATGACAATAAATACAATGAACTCGAGGACTAGTTCACTTCCTACCCATGCATTGTAGAAAACCTAGCTTAGACTAAGGTAGACCAATGTTTATGTTAATCTAGTCTTAGCCAAGCTCTCTTATAGCTCGAACCTCACTCGCTAGAGATAATTGGTTCATTCCATAGCACCATTATCCTTGGAATCTCTTCCTAAGGTAATAACTACTATGAACTCGACTCCTAGTTAACCACAAATGCATACATTAGATAGGATCATAGTCTCTATTATCCAAACTAGATTCAACATGTTACTTAGGCATTTTGACAAACACTTAGTATCATGTCAAATATGAAGTGCATAGAGAACATGAATTTGACACCATTAGATGGGATTAATTGATGATTTGCTTAATGACTAACTCTAATAATTCAAACATTCAATCCTTAGTCAAGCATCCATATCCTAAGGTTCATTTACATGATTCAAGATATAGATCATTTTCTCCATCCTAGAACTATCCCCAAGGGTTTCCAAGTCCTAGGTTCAAGTTTTAGTCCAAATTGTCACTTAGGCATTTTATCAAACACCTAGAGTGCATAACATTCATAACACAAGAGAAAATTAAATCAACAATCATCCATATGAATATTAATATATAAATGTGATCAAGAGTACCAAGGAGAGTCATAAGACCCTCAAAACACAAGATCCACTACTCACACATCATGTAAGACAACATGGTGTGAGTAGGGTTTTGCACAACAAAAGAGAATGAAAAGATGTATAAGAATGAAGATGATTAATCCTTAAACTCCCTTGATCTTCACTTCTCCTTGGTTGGATGATGATGGATGATCTTGGTTGAACCTCTTTTTCAATATTCTTCTCCCCCAAAAACCTCCACACTTTGGTCAAAACCCTCACTTTCTATTTGTAGTGTTGAGTCCAAAAATCAGGCACAACAGTCGTACTCGGGCGAGTACTGTGGCAAGCAAACATGCAGGCAGACTCGTACTCGGGCGAGTACTACTATCAGCAGGTGCTCTAGTGCAGGGGAAGCTGGAACTCAGGCAGGTAAGGCATCGTACTCGGGCGAGTACCATGCTCAGAGGAAAATGGTGTCTTTTAGGAAGTCGGTACTCGGGCGGGTAGGCGTGCGTGCTCGGGCGAGTACAACTTCTGGTGGCTTTTCTGAAGTCTAAATGTCCGAATTTGGTCTTAATGTAAACTACAAAGTTGTCGCCCTTTGAAATACCTTTCCAACAAGCTAAAGATCAGCTAGCGGTACGAAAAGAGAGGTCGTGATGATATCATCTACGTCCGTACCGCTCAGACAAATCAGACATTGTATCCGCCCTGTGTGTCCAAAACAAGTCGTAAAGGTCAATGTGCTCGGTATTTCCCCGAAACTCCTTGTTTTGCGCCGAAACTTCTGTTTTTCAACCAATCTTCAGATATAGGCCTTGACCATGGGGGAAACTTGTTTTCTACCTGAAATGTAGAGATAGAGGTCAAATGACATCAAAATAATGTCGGAAACGACCCAAAACTATAGTGAAGAATGACCATAAATGAGTCGAAAACTCGACTCATCAACACTCCACACTTAAGTTTTGTTCGTCCCGAACAAAGTATGAGAATATGTCAAGGTCTTGCAAATGTCGAAATGCTAGTGGTGCTATGTTTTTTTGTCTATTTGCCTCACTAGATTTCACAAGGTCTCGATCATTATTCCTAAACATGTTATTCAAAGGAAAATGAAAGGTATGTACAATCTAACTAGCTCCTTTTCGTAGGCATTACGAATGCATTTAACGTATGCATTAAGGCTTTAAACCTCTAGGCTACCCTAGTGGACGAGTTGTAGTCTCGTGAGAGTTTTCAGAAAAGAGAATACTCACAAATCCCATATGCACCTATCCCATGAGAATGAATGCAAGAGTGCTTAACCAATGCAACGATTTCTCAAAACAAATCCCTTACCCCAAGCTAGGACTACCGTCACAATATCATCAAAAGAACTTTTGAACCATTTGAGTACCCATGAGGTTGTGCATTCAAGATCATCAATACTAGGGCTATCAAATGTCTAATCCTAAGGTCTACTCATTTTCAAGGCAATACAATAGAGTCATAGTTTAGTTTGCACAAAAGAGTGTCAACCGCTCACCTATGCTAGCTAGGGCTAGTCCATTGGTTCGCGACATGGAACTCATTCCCGAGTTTTAGGCGCTTAAGCCATAATCCATAAGGGAAGAGGAGTTCGACACTAGAGTTCTTAATAAACAAGCATAAACCAAATGATAGTTCTCGTGCAAGCACAAGGGTCGTCCAAGAGTTAATCTAACTAGCACATAATACAAATGATGCTCCCGTGCAAATGTAGGATGATGAAAGATCATAAAGTCAAGTTTTAAGTGTTTCTTATTTTCTTTTCTTCTTCTTTTTTTTTCAAATGGCCTTTGGCCTACAAATGCTTTCGAGGGGGAACTTTTCTTCCTAACCCCCGGCATTTGTATGTTATAGATCAAAACTTCTCTAGTACTCGAGAAATTTTTTAGTCGGGGCTTTGCCCTCTTTTGACCATGAAAATGAAGCATTTTTTTTGTTGGGGCCTATTTTTTTGCCCTCATTTGTTTTTGACTCCACACTTAAAACTTGACAATATGTTCAAGGAATGTATGGAATGCACGGAAACAATCATAAGCATGGCACTAAATTAGATAACTCAAGTCACTAAGGAGCAAACAAAAGGTCTAAGTTTTTTGTGAACATTTTAAAAGTGCTTGGTTAAACATAATCCAAGGTATTTCAATGAAAATACTTAGAAAATTAGATAGACAAGGGATAGCAATGATATTGATTCACAAGAATGCACATTCAAGGGACTAGGTTGGTTCTAAGATCAAGATCCAATAAATGTGACATATAGGGTAGATGTGATTTATAGAGATTTAGAATCGATAGTCACAAGCCTTTGTGGTTAAAAACACTCTCATGTTAGGGATAATGTACATGAATGCAAGTGTCTATTCTAAAATGATAAGCATGGCATAATATGAGTGAACTATGCGACTACCCACTCCACACTTAAAGCATAGCTTAGTCCCTAAGCACAAACAATGAAGAAAATGAGATAAAGGTGCATAGGAACTCCCCTCGTTTGTAGATGTGCCCCACCAATAGAAAAGACGCCATTGTGTTAAACGTAATCATACATGGTGCAAATAACTTCCTTGATGACAAGAACACATGAGAGGTTAAAGGTAACAAGTGACATACAAGGTTATGCAACGCAAGTATGAGCAAGAGAGCATTACTAGTCACATGATAACATCATGCCATAAGTTTCATAGAATACAAGCAAGGAAAGTAATCTACATCCTCATAATGTGCACAAGGTATCTTAAGTGCCAAGAAAAAGTCAAACTAGAGTCATAGCATGGTATAACAATTTAGTTCCACTCTAGTAAACCCCAATAAAACACATGAGCACTAAGGGCAACATCATTAAGCATAGAAAGATCAAGGGAAATGTGGAGGGTATGGAGGTGTGAAGTGGGATTGGAGTGAGTAGAACTCACTCCACACTTAAAAGTTTACCCACTAATCATACGTATCACACTCCACACTTTAGAGCCTTAGTTACTCAAAATCATGCCAAACATTTAAATACATAAAAGAACAAGAATGAAACACTTACGAACCGGGTTACCTCTCGCGAGGGCCTAGTTTTTCCCGTCTTGGCGAAGACGTAGCAAAGCGCCCCATAGAATCACTCGTTGAGAAGTCCTTTGCTAGGATCCCTTCTCACGGGGCCTTGGATTTGGTCGTGTCAATCCACCTTTAAATCCCATTTGAATTTCTTCCCATCAAGTCTACAATGGACTTTCCTTTGGGATTTTGACCCCTTCAAGTATGAAGATCCCTTTAGAGCTAAGGGGTCATGGGAGCTTTTTCCGATTGGTCTTTGAAAATATGTCAAGAAGCTTCAAAACTTGTCTCGAGACGAAGTAGTGAAGAAAGGGTCTTCATAACTTGTCTCGAGATTGATGGGCGTCCTCTCCTTGAGTTTTTCAATTGCATCCATGGGTGCCCATCCCTGAATCTCCCTTTCTAAACTCTTGTCTTCTTGAGTGCGGGATGGTTCCTTAGTTTCTTCCATGAAAACCTCAACAAAGTCTTTATACCCTTGAAGACTTTCAATCTCTATACGCTCTTCCTCTATCTTATCCTCATCAAGGAATTGGGATTCACATTCAAGTTCACTCATAGAGGGAGGAGAGAGTTCTTCTTCACCAACAATAGGTATTTCCTCTATTAAAGAGGCATCATCATTGAAGAAATCCTCATCGGAGAGTTAATGGGATGTCGAGCTCTTGTGTGTTCTCATCGAAATGATCTTGAGATATGCTAGTGGTGAAGGATGCTTCACTTTTTCATTCCATCTCTTCTTCGTTACAAGATTCACCATCCCTATTGTTGTAATGAGTTTCGGTGGCGGCTCTCCAAAATTCATCCTCCGCTTTTTGACAAACACTTAGTAGCATGTCATATATGAAGTGCATAGAGAACATGAATTTGACACTATTAGATGGGATTAATTGATGATTTGCTTAATGACTAACTCCAATAATTCAAACATTCAATCCTTAGTCAAGCATCCATATCCTAAGGTTCATTTACATGATTCAAGATATAGATCATTTTCTCCATCCTTGAACTATCCCCAAGGGTTTCCAAGTCCTAGGTTCAAGTTTTAGTCCAAATTGTCACTTGGGCATTTTATCAAACACCTAGAGTGCATAACATTCATAACACAAGAGAAAATGAAATCAACAATCATCCATATGAATATCAATATATAAATGTGATCAAGAGTACCAAGGAGAGTCATAAGACCCTCAAAACACAAGATCCACTACTCACACATCATGTAAGACAACATGGTGTGGGTAGGGTTTTGCACAACAAAAGAGAATGAAAAGATGTATAAGAAGGAAGATGATTAATCCTTGAACTCCCTTGATCTTCACTTCTCCTTGGTTGGATGATCTTGGTTGAGCCTCTTTTTCAATCTTCTTCTCCCCAAAAACCTCCACACTTTGGTCAAAACCCTCACTTTCTATTTGTAGTGTTGAGTCCAAAAAACAGGCACAGCAGTCGTACTAGGGCGAGTACTGTGGCAAGCAAACATGTAGGCAGACTCGTACTCGGGCGAGTACTACTATCAGCAGGTGCTCTAGTGCAGGGGAAGCTGGTACTCGGGCAGGTAAGGCGTCGTACTCGGGCGAGTACCATGCTGACAATTGTATTTTTGTAGTGTCAAAAGAATTTATTACTTTGACCGGTAAGACCGGTGTCGTATATGCTAGGTGAATCAAATTTTCAACTTGGCTATTCCTAAAATTCAATGGTGAGGTGGTTATCAATCAAAAACAAGTAATGAGATAGTACTAAAGGGTTGAATATCAATCAAAAGAGAGTTTCAAGGGGTTGTGCCCCTCCTTGGCATTTCCCATGATCATGCATACAAGAATTAAACACATTCAAGGTGTTAGATAGTTTTGAACCTAGCTTAGACTAAGGTAGATCCCATCCTAATCGAATCTACTCTAGTCAAGCTCTCTTATAGCTTGAACCTCACTCTCTCGAGGATATTGATTCATTCCATGACATTTATTAGCATTGAAATTTCTCCCAAGCAATAAATACCATGAACTTGACTCCTTGTTCACTTCAAATCCGTAGATATGATCACATTTACTACATCTAAACCATCCCTAAGATCGCTAGATTATTAGGTCAAGTTTTGGGATAAAAAAGTCACTTAGGCATTTCATCAAACACCTAGAGTGCATGCACAATGATGATCATAGCAAATGTGAATCTAACACCATAGATTAATAATCAAACATGTGTATTCATGATCAAGAGTACCAAGGAGGGTAACAACACCCTCAAAACACAAGGAGACCACTCACACATCATGTAAGACAACATGGTGTGAGTAGGGTTTTTACACAACAAATAAGAAGAGAAGAGGAATAGAAATAGGATGGTTAATCCTAGATGTCTCCTTTTGATCTTCACTCCTCCTTGTTGGATGTGGATTGATGACCTTGATTTGATCTCCTTTGATGAGTATTTTTGCCCAAAAGTCTTCCCCTTTGGTCAAAAAGCCCTCTTTCTATTTATAGCCTCGGGTAAGCTTTTTGAAGCAGCAGAGTTCAGCCGGGCGGCTGGCTGATTTCAGCCGACCGGCTGGCACTTCCCAGGCCTGTTTGGTGGTCTTCCCGTCCGATTTTCGTCTTAGTGTCAACTACAAAGTTGTAGCCCTTTGCAATACCTTTCCAACAAGCTAAAGATAAGCCAAATCGGACATCGGATGAGCCCTAGGCGTTCATAACAAGCCGCAAAGGTCAATATGCTCAGTTTTTCTCCAATTCTTCCCTTTTTCCCTGAGTTTTCTATTTTGGCTTCGACCATGGGGGAAACTTGTCTTGTACCTGAAACGTGCGAAAAGATGTCAAATGACATCAAAATAATATCGGAAACGACCCAAAACTATAGTGAAGAATGACCATAAATGAGTCGAACACTCGACTCATCAACACTCCACACTTAAGTTTTGTTCGTCCCGAACAAATTATGAGAATATGTCATGGTCATGCAAATGTCGAAATGCTAGTGGCGCTATGTTTTTTGTATATTTGCCTCACTAGATTTCACAAGGTCTCGATCATTATTCCTAAACATGCAATTGAAAAGAAAATGAAAAATATGTACAATCTAACTAGCTCCTTTTCGTAGGCGTTACGAATGCATTTAGCATATGCATTAAGCCTTTAAACCCCTGGGCTACCCTAGTGGACGAGTTATAGTCTCGTGAGAGTTTTCAGAAAAGGGAATTCTCACAAATCCCCAATGCACCTATCCCATGAGAATGAAATGCAAGAGTGTTCAACCAAGGCTAGGATTTCTCAAAACAAATTCCTCATCCCACGCTAGGACTACCATCAAAAAATCATCAAAAGAACTTTGGAACCATTTTAAGTGCCCTTGAGGTTGTGCATTCAAGGTCATCAATACTAAAGCTATCAGTCGTCTCATCTAAAAGTCTACTCATTTTCAAGGCAATACAATAGAAGTGAAGTTTTAGTTTGCACAAAAATTGTCAATCACTCACCTATGCTAGCTAGGGCTAGTCCATGGGTTCGCGACATGGAACTCATTCCCAAGTTTTAGGCGCTTAAGCCGTAATCCATAAGGGAAGAGGAGTCCGACACTAGAGTTCTTTAAAACAAGCATAGACCAAGTGAATACTCCCGTGCAAGCACATGGGTCGTCTAAAAGTCATTCTAACAAGCACACAATGCAAATGATGAATCCCGCACAAATGACGAATGGAGGAAAAAAACATAGAGTCAAGTTTTAAGTGCTTCTTATTTCTTTTTGGAACGGCCTTTGGCCTACAAATGCTTTCGAGGGGGAACTTACCTCCCTAACCCCCGGAATTTGTATGATTTTGCACAAAACTTCTCTAGCGCTCGAGAAAGTTTTTAGTCGGGGCTTTGCCCTCTTTGACCGCAAAAATCTTTTCTTCTTCTTTTTTTCTTCTTTTCTTCTTTTCTTTTTGGGGCCTATTTTTCACCCTCTTTTATTTTTGACTCCACACTTAAAACTTGACAATATGTTCAAAAAGTATATGGAATGTGCGGAAATCAAACATGAACAAGGCACCGTGTTAGAGAACTAAAGTCACCAAGGAGCACTCAAATGGTCTAAGTTTTTCGTGAAATTTTCAAAAAGTGCTTGCTATAACTTGTTCCAAGGTATTTCAACGAAAATACTTAGAGAATTAGATACACAAAAGATAGCAATGATATTGATTCTCAAGAATACACATTCAATGGATTAGGTCGGTTCTAAGTTCAAGATCCAATAAATGTGGTAAATAGGCTAGATGTGATTTATAGGAATTAAGAATTGATAGTCACAAGCCTATGTGGTTGAAAACACTCTCATGTTAGGGATAGGGTGCAAAAGATGCAAGTGTCCATCAATAAATGATATGCATGGCATGCAAACATGTGAACAATGCGCATAAACCCACTCCACACTTAAGAGCAAGCTTAGTCCCTAAGCGCAAACAATAAAGAAAAATGAGAATAAGGCGCATAGGAACTCCCCTCATTTGTAGATGTGCCCCACCAAAAGAAAAGACGCCATTATACAAAACGTGATCGAGCATGATGCAAATAACTCCCTTGATGACAAGAAAAACATGAGAGGTTAAAAGTAACAAGTGACATACAAGGTCATATATGCAACGCAAGTATGAGAAAGTGAGCTTCACTAATTACATAATAACATCATGGAATAAGATTAATAGACCTCAAACAAGGAAGGTAATCTACACCCTTCATAATATGCACATGAGCACTAAGGGCAACATCATTTAGCATAGGAATATCAAGGGAAGGTGGAGGGGCTTGGTGATGTGAAGTGGATTTGGGGTGAGAAGACCTCACTCCACACTTAAAATTTGACTCACGAATCACACACTCCACACTTAAGAAATCACCACCATCTAGGTATTTCATGCTAGCACAATCCTACACCAAGCACATCCAATCATGCATTTTCACCATCCAAGCACCATGTTCACATTCAACATACAAGTCCAAACATATATATGAAATCAAATTGAGCACAAATGGACAACTCACAAACCGGCTACCTCCCGTTAGGGCCTAGTTTAACGTCTTGGCAAAGACCGAGCCGAATCTCCTTTTGTTTAAGAAACACACTTGAGGAGTCCTTTGCTAGGATCCCTCCTCAAGCGGACTTGTAGAATAATGGGAGAGTCAATCCGAGTTCTTTGAAGAGTTGCAAGAAACTTGTTTAATATCCCTTTTCCAAAGTGGTACCTTCTCACCCTTAGCAATTTCGGCTTTCTCCTTTTCTAGGTTTTTCTCAACACTAGCCACTTGTTCTTCTTTTGGCTTTTCTATCTTCACCTTCTCTCCACCAATATTTAGGGTCAATTTCCCTTTTCCAACATCAACCTTAAGACCGGCGGTGGCCAAGAAGGGACGCCCAAGGATCAATGATGACGTGAAGTTGTCCCCCATATCTATCACCACAAAGTCGCATGGAATGTAGAATTTGTCGACTTTGATTGGGACGTTCTCCACTAGCCTCCAAGGGCACCTTGTAGTGCCATCCGCGAGTTGTAGAGTCATTTTAGCGGTCTTCACCCCATTCAATTTAAGCTTGTGGTAGATGGCAAGGGGCATAACGCTCACACTAGCCCCGAGATCGGCTAGTGGACTTGAGAAGTTCATATCCCCAATTGAGCAAGGGGTAGTAAATTTTCCGGGATCTCCCATCTTTTGGGGAATTTGCTTCGAGAAGAGAGCACTACACTCATGGTTGAGGGGGTGGGGTTCATCTTCTTCAATGGTCCTCTTCTTGGACAAAATCTCGTTTAGAAACTTGTTGTATAGAGGTGCCTTCTTGATGAGCTCATGAAATGGTATGTAGACATATAGCTTTTTCAACATCTTGGTGAAGACCTCATATTCTTTGTCCAACTTAGAGGGCTTGATGAGCCTTTGAGGGAACGGGACCGGTGGAAAATTAGGCTTGAGTTCCTCTTGTCTTTCTTTACTTTCCTTCGCCTTTTCGGTTGGAGGATTAGGGACCTCTTCATTGAGTTCTTTTTCTTTGGCTCTAGCTTGGCCAATGGGTTTTGGAGGCATTTGAACGGCTTTCTTTGGTGCAACACCCTCCAATTTCTTCCCACTTCTAAGGGTCACTGCCTCACAATGTTCTTTCCTCTCTAGAAATTCATCCTCAAGTAACTCATCCTCGAATGATCCCTCAATATAGATGGCGTTGCAAAACTCCTTCTTTTCATGCTCGGGTCGCGCCGGCAATTTTCCTTGTGTCTTTGTAGAAGACTCGGCTTGTTGAGCAATTTGGTTCTCTAGCATCTTGACATGAGTTTGCAAACCTTGGTGTTCTTGCAACAATTGAACTTGAACATTTTGGTTGGCTTGCCTCATTTCCTCCAATTGAGCTTGGAAGTCACTACTTGTCTTTTCATTTTGTGCAAGGATTTTGGCCAACATTGCTTCAACACCGGAGGGCTCATTTGAAATTTGCGGGGGATGGTAAACTTGTTGATAGGGCTTTTCAGCTTGAGCTTGGTATTGTTGGCCTTGGTATTGATTCTTTGGTGGGAAAGCTTGATTATTAAGAGTAGGCCTAGGACCACATCCGGGAGGTGTAGCTCCAAAGTCGGGACGAGTAGGATTTGTGGTCTTGTATGAGGAGTTTGGGTGATCTCTCCAAGTGGATGAAAACTTTGGGGTAGTGTAGTTGGATTGGGCATTTTGGTCTTGAAAGGCACTACCATTATACTCTCTCCCTTGATTTCCCCCAACATAATTTGCTTCTCCATACTCATATCTATGACCATCCCTTTGAACCAAAGGGCAAGAATTAGTATCATGCTCGTAGACTTCACATATGTCACACCCTTGGCTCATTGAATGTCCCTTTGCGGAAAATTGCATTTTATCAAATCTCTCCGAGAGGTCTTCAAATTTTCTAGCTAAAGATTCATATTCCCTTGTGCTCACGGCCTTTGCTTCATGCCTTTCTCCCCTCCTTCTCGGGTTCCCTCTTTCACTCCGCCACGTGAAGTAGTTCTTTATGATCTTCTCGATTACGACATAACCTTCATGGGGTTCAAGATCCATGATAGCTCCTCCCACGGCGGTATCAAGTGCAAGCCACGAGGGACCATCAACACCATGATTGAAGGTATGGAACAAGAGGAGGTCGTCTAAGTTGTGGTGAGGGCAAAGCCTTTGATATTCCTTGTATCTCTCCCAAGCCTCATAGAGTGTCTCTCCATCATTTTGCTCAAAATTCACGATTTGACTCCTATAATAAGCCGTTTTGGAAGGGGGGAAATACTTGTTAAGGAATGCAACGGCAAGCTCCTCCCACGTGGTTAAACTATCCGGCGTTTGACTTCTTAACCAATCTCTTGCTCTTCCCGAGAGGGAGAAGGGGAACAACCTCAAGAGTTTAGCGTCCTCGGAGACCCCATTGGTCTTGAAAGTATCACAAACTTCAAGAAATGTAGTCAAATGAGAGTTCGGGTCTTCGTGGTCTCTCCCCGAGAATTGATTTGACTGAATCATTTGGATTGTAGAGGTTTTCAAATCGAAGTCCAGGTTGTCTACCGCGGGAGTAAGGAATGGAGAACCATATCCATAGGCATTATGTGCGGCATAGTCTTTGAGAACCCTTCTAGCTTGGGGCAATTGTGGTGGAGGACCTTGAGGTAATTGGCCTTGTTGTAAATGAGGAGGGGGTGGAGGAGGAGGAAGTCTATCTCTATCTCCCATGGTTTGATGAATGATTTCTTGAGCGTTCGAGGTGGTTCCTTTGGCCTTGATTGCTTTGCCCCTTGTAGAATGTGGGTCAAGCTCGTCAATAGTAGGGTTGATGTCCTTATTAACAATCTTGTTTGACTTCTTTGATTTTAGTGGCATCAAACAACGGTACCTACAAGAGAGACGCAAGCAACCGAGTGAGGGTAGTGGAATGAACTCAAGAATCAATATTATTAAAAGCAAACAACAAAAGAAAAACATGGAATAGACGAAGTACTAAATGATTCGTCCTAGGGATAATCTAGCCATTGCTCCCCGGTAACGGCGCCATTTTGACAATTGTATTTTTGTATAGTGTCAAAAGAATTTATACTTTGACCGGTAGGACCGGTGTCGTATACGCTAGGTGAATCAAATTTTCAACTTGGCTATTCCTAAAATTCAATGGTGAGGTGGTTATCAATCAAAAACAAGTAATGAGATAGTACTAAAGGGTTGAATATCAATCAAAAGAGAGTTTCAAGGGGTTGTGCCCCTCCTTGGCATTTCTCATGATCATGCATACAAGAATTAAACACATTCAAGGTGTTAGATAGTTTTGAACCTAGCTTAGACTAAGGTAGATCCCATCCTAATCGAATCTACTCTAGTCAAGCTCTCTTATAGCTTGAACCTCACTCTCTCGAGGATATTGATTCATTCCATGACATTTATTAGCATTGAAATTTCTCCCAAGCAATAAATACCATGAACTCGACTCCTAGTTCACTTCAAATCCGTAGATATGATCACATTTACTACATCTAAACCATCCCTAATATCGCTAGATTATTAGGTCAAGTTTTGGGATAAACAAGTCACTTAGGCATTTCATCAAACACCTAGAGTGCATGCACAATGATGATCATAGCAAATGTGAATCTAACACCATAGATTAATAATCAAACATGTGTATTCATGATCAAGAGTACCAAGGAGGGTAACAACACCCTCAAAACACAAGGAGACTACTCACACATCATGTAAGACAACATGGTATGAGTATGATTTTTACACAACAAATAAGAAGAGAAGAGGAATAGAAATAGGATGGTTAATCCTAGATGTCTCCCTTTGATCTTCACTCCTCCTTGTTGGATGTGGATTGATGACCTTGATTTGATCTCCTTTGATGAGTATTTTTGCCCAAAAGTCTTCCCCCTTTGGTCAAAAATCCTCTTTGTATTTATAGCCTCGGGTAAGGTTTTTGAAGCAGCAGAGTTCAGCCGGGCGGCTCAGTTTTTAGCCGGGCGGCTGAGAATGGATGATAGGCATTGATTTGAAGCTGCAAAGTTCAGCCGGGCGGCTGATAATGGACGATTGGCATTCATTTGAAGCTGCAGAGTTCAGCCGGGCGGCTGGCTGATTTCAGCCTACCGGCTGGCACTTTCCAGGCCTTTTTGGTGGTCTTCCCGTCCGATTTTGGTCTTGGCGTCAACTACAAAATTGTATCCCTTTGAAATACCTTCCTAACAAGCTAAAGATAAGCCAAATCGGACATTGGATGAGCCCTGGGCGTTCATAACAAGCCACAAAGGTCAATATGCTCGGTTTTGCTCCAATTCTTCCCTTTTCCCCCGAGTTTTCTATTTTGGCTTCGACCATGGGGGAAACTTGTCTTGTACCTGAAACGTACGAAAAGAGGTCAAATGACATCAAAATAATATTGGAAACGACCCAAAACTATAGTGAAGAATGACCATAAATGAGTCGAACACTCGACTCATCACATGCTCAGAGGAAAATGGTGTCTTTTAGCAAGTCGGTACTCGGGCGGGTAGGCGTGCGTGCTCGGGCGAGTACGGCTTCTAGTGGCTTTTCTGAAGTCGAAATGTCCGAATCTGATCTTGGCGTAAACTACAAAGTTTTAGCCCTTTGAAATACCTTTCCAACAAGCTAAAGATCAGACAAATCGGACATTGTATCCGTCATGGGCGTCCAAAACAAGTTGCAAAGGTCAATATGCTCGGTATTGCCCCGAAACTCCTTGTTTTGCGCCGAAACTTCTATTTTTCAACCAATCTTCATATATAGGCCTTGACCATGGGGGAAACTTTGTTTTCTACCTGAAATGTAGAGATAAAGGTCAAATGACATCAAAATAATGTCGGAAACCACCCAAAACTATAGTGAAGAATGACCATAAATGAGCCGAAAACTCAACTCATCAGTAACATATTGAATCTCAAAACTAGGCCTAAGAATCTAACGACCTTAGGAATGGTTTAGATAATAGAGAATATGTTCCTATCTAATGTATGCATTTGTTGTTAACTAGTCCCCGAGTTCATAGTAGTTATTACCTTAGGAAGACATTCCAAGAATAATAGTGCTATGGAAGAACCAATTACTTCGAGAGAGTGAGGTTCGAGCTATAAGAGAGCTTGGCTAGGATTAGATTCACATGAGAATTGGTCTATCTTAGTCTAAGCTAGGTTTTCTACAATGCATGAGTAGGAAGTGAACTACTGCGTATGTTCATTGTATTTATCTCCCAAACATAGGATGATTGCTTCAGTGTATGCTGGTACGGGTTCAATTTTGCACTAGCAATGTTCTTCTCCCTAATTTGTAGTGCCTCGGGAGTAGCCCGTTGTTCGAGAAACGTCTTCCAATGCTCTGGATCAATGAAAGAGTACATCTCTCTGGGGTCATGTCCTTATTTCTTCCCAAAGATGTACTAATTCGTGAGCTCACTCTTTAAATTTCTCCACATGATACTGACAGCTCGCATCTCCGTCTGCTTCACCTTTAGAACATTCTTGGGAAATCAAATAATGCCTGTAGAAAAAAAGAAATATTCATAATTGAATTAGTGAGGAAAGTAACAATCGTGGTACAATTGAATGCTTACCAGTGCCTCATCGCACACCAGATCCTAAAGATCTTTAGGAACTACCTTCCAGCTATCATGTGTAATCGGCACTCGAGATTTAGCACCAATACTGCAATTATAAAACAAATCATTTGTTTTAATCTAAACAATTTGTGGTTCAATAGTTACAAAAATAGAAGTGAAACATTACCAATGTAGCTTTTGAATGTGGTCCCAACTTCACCGGAAATATTTCCATATGCATCTAACGTGACCGGCTCCTTACTCCCATTCTTATGCTTCTTGATTAATTTGTTCATATAGCTTGGTCCCCTTGTCTCACGTGATGAAGAGCTGCCCTCTTCACTACTTGAGTGAACCGTTGCCCTTTAATTAACCAACAAATGCATAAGAATCACATAGTAAATTATTATAAAAAAACAAATACATATGATTCACTCATTATAAACAATTTCATAACATACTAAAAAACGACTACACTATTAATTTAAACAAATAACTAATATTATATTACATGAGATATTACAAATCTTACACTAAGTTTTTTTTCAATCCATATGCCTTCGTTATGGTCATGTCTTAGTTGTATTTCCTCACCAGTCTCAGTATCCTCGACCTCAACGGGAACCGTAGTACACACATGAATGCAATCCTCTGCCATATCATCGATAGTCGAACCAGTTGGGCAATTGACTAATTGTTATTTTTCATGCACAACAATAAATTGATGACTGACTGAGGGGCCTTCACGTAAAACACTTGCCTAGATTGAGAGGTAATTATAACCATACATGATGCTTGGTGATACGTTTTCTGAGTTATGGGCAGGACCTAGTAGGAAATCCCCAGCCTCACAACCTTACTACATATTCACAAAAACAAAAAACAATAATTGCTAAATACTCATTACAAATAAACTTGACAACATACAAACATAAAACCGTATCTTACATATTCGAAAGCTTATTGCAAGTGACCTTTGCGATGTTGAACCAAAAATCAACAATTGAATCTGCCTCGGATCCTTCAACTGGCTGCAAATTAACAGGACTTGCTGAAAATCAACCCTTGCTAAATTAAACGAAACGAAAATCAAAACTGGACAAATTGCAACCCAAACTGAAACAAAAATTGCAAATCAAGCGCATACGAAAATCAAATCTGGTTCGGATGAACGCCGACGGAGATGAATACAATGGAACCCTAACTAAATTGACATACCTTAAGCAATGACCGACGACGGAGATTAATCGACGAGAAGGATTCAGTTCGGTGGTGGGCATGAAGACGATGGTGAGAATTCAAAGACGAGGTAACTTTCGAGTGTAGATAAGTTAACTGAGTTTTTCGATTGAAAAGTAAGATGGGTGTGAGTGTAGATTCTGAGTTTTAAGTGTTACATAAGATAGCGCATAACCCAAAAAGGTTGTCTAAAGGTTATACATAAGACATCACTTTCTGGAAAAGCGATGTCTAAAAGGAACAATAGACAGCGCTTCTGGTCAGGCGTTGTCCAAAGTGTAGACATAAGACATTGCTTTGTGTGTACATGCGTTGTCTAATGTTCACCTTAGACAACGCTTGTTTATAAAGCGTTGTCTATCACTACACCATTTTACATCCTACGCGACAAATTTTGAACGTCGTCGCAAAAGCTTTGTCGCATTAAACAGTTTATACGACTACGATTTGATGTGTTTGTCGCAATAACACAAATATGAGACAGAATTTTATGCGATGCAAAACATGTTGTCACATAAAGCTGATTAAGCGACTTTACTTTAAGCGACACGAAATTTATGTCCCGTAATATGGTTATTGCGACATTAGTTTAAGCGACACGGAGAGTTTGTCATGTTAAACCTATTATGTGACTTAATTTTTGCGACAACTGAAAATATGCCGCATAATAGTACGAATTAAAATTCCCGAAGCAGGTGCTGGCATGACAACCCTTGAATGTTTCAAATTTTTTGTGCATTAAAGAGAGGTGACCTACCGTGATTGGATTAAGCGACCTTTTTATCCAAAGTATGTCGCATAAGTGTACAAATTAAATGCAAAAAACAGAACACCCCAAGTACCGTACACTCTGCCTTCAATTTGACTCAACAACCTTAAATCTTGTCTGAAAATACACCAGCAAGGACCCCATTTGTCTGAAAATATATCTGCAGCACCATGGTGGGTTTTCCATAGATTTTTGCTCAGATTTTCATGTGTATAAGGCACACTTTTTTGAAGGTATATAAAAACTCTCACACTCACACATTCTCATACTTGTCATGTTTTTTATTTCCATTTTCTTCCATAGATTTTCCATTCTCATACTTGTCATGTTTTTTATTTCTATAGATTTGTCATTTGTGTTTTTTCATTGGGATGCAGAGGGAGAGACATGTTCTTGAATGTGTTATATTTCTGTTCTGTATAGTTTATGTCACAAATATAGGTAACAACGTCGCTTAATACTATTTTATTTTGGGGGCAAAAGCAATTTTCAGATTGGAGGGAAATGAAATTTCAATTTCAATTTTTTCGGTTACCTTTAAGCAACGCTTTCTTGCCAAATAGGTCACATAATAATAAGGCTTCGACCCAAATATCCAAGGCTCAAATCAAAAACCCTAAGTTGATGCCTTCGTGCCTCTCTACCCTTTTCTTTTCCATTTCTCCTATGTGCCGAAATCCTAACTCTCCTCTTCCATTCCGCCCAGATCTGATCTTGAAACTCCTCCATTTTGCCTAACTCTTTCATTTCATTTGCTTAAATCTCATCAGTCATGGCAAAATCAATTTCATCAATTTCATCTGCTTTCTTGAACTAGAGCAGCCATGTGGAAACTTCATCTTCATCTTCATCTTCAATTCCCAAGGCTGACTACATTAGTTATGTCGCTGAAATTATCACTGACTAAACAGTTGAAGAAGTTGTCTCTCAGGGCACTCCTGCTGTGAATGAAGTTTCTTTTGTACCTGTTGCAGCTATATCCAGCATCTGATTGATGTTGTCCATCAATTCACTGGTTTCAACTGGTATTGCTATGCTCACAACTTCAAGTACTGTTTTCTGATACTCATATAGGCAGGTAGGTCAATCAAATTTTTTTTATTATAAGAAATAGGTCAATCAATTTAAAGTATCTGGTGAAGTGAGTAAGGTAAAAAATAATATTCCTGGTTAGTATGCTGCGCAGAAGCAGGTGGCTTTGCAAATTTGTATATTCTTTTTTGCTCTAGTGCTATGATAATAGATTGATGTTAACTACAATTGCTTGTTTTGCAGTCATGCAGCAACCTGTGGGGCTTTGGGAATTGGGAGTACTTCCCAAAAGCCAAAACCACAGTTATCACACCTTCAGCAAACGCACGACACAACTGAGCCAATTCCTGAAGTGATAACCACTGCAATGGCAAATGTACGGTGCTTGATTGAAACTTGTGCTCGAAATTTATGTAGAGAGCCTATATATTCAATGTTGTATAGTTGAGTGAATTTCGTATATTATTCAGATTTAATCATATATATGCGACCATACATTAATCGAAAGACCTTTTATATGATAATGCTATATTCAATATTGGTCGCGAAATAAACTTTATACGACACTATCATGTTTGAATTATAAAGCGTATGAAATATGACGCTCATATATAGTGGAACTCGACTCATAAATTACGGGACTAAATATAACAATTGTCGCATAAGAGTTTAATTTAACGCGACATGTGCTTTTTTTGTTTGTCGCGTATACTTTTCCCGACTTGGATTTTGCGACTGTTCTTTCGCGACATTTTTATTGTCGCATAACATATATGCGACTTATTTAGGGGTTTATGCGACTGCAAAAAAATGTCTCGTAATCTGAAAAATGGTGTAGTGTATTGTATACTTTAGACAACGCTTCTTTAAGAAGCATTGTCTTAAGTTATATTTTTTAAAGACAGCGTTTCTACTAAGCGTTGTCTATTAAGCGTTTTGTACTAGTGTTGATATCAACATAATGGGTGATTTAACAAAGATTGCATAATATAATATGACAGGGTCATTGCCGTGGAGATGCTGGCGGTTCAGAATCTACTAAAGTGGCCGGCCATTCGGACGCCGACTCTAGGCACCATATGTGCGCACAAGGACAAGAAAATCTTCCAACCTTGCTCAAAATTTGTATTCGGCTACTTATTTCAAGTTGCATAAGAAGATTGTTTACATAGATCTCAGCCCAACAACACAAATTAATTAACATAGTCAAGTCATACAATTGGCTCACTTCATTCTAAATTCAACATCGCTTTCTGTTTGATGGCGTCAATGGCACAAGCGATAAAGTACTTGATTTATACTAGAAATTTATAAATTTAAGTAATTTTATTTACATTAATTTCAACAAACTAAACTTATTTTTAAAAAAATTGAATTCTACTATGATAACAAACTCATGTTATAAGATACGTGCAAAAGAGTTTGAACCGTCGATCTCTTAATCAATCAAACAAGACTGTGACAACAAACTCATGGCATAAGAATAAGATGCCATATTTCCAACAACAACAACAACAAAAAAGCTCTTTCACAAAACATTTTCTTAATACATTTCTACAAAACATACACGATTTTAAAAATTCAATGATTAAAACAACTAAATTTTTGACTCAACCCCATATAGTTTAAGTAAGATTTTAGTTCAAATTTTCATATGGAGCAAATAATTAAACATTAAATTTAATTATAATCAGTCATTGAAGTTGAAAAACATAAGTTTTATTTCACAACCGAGGAAGCCAAAAGCTGACCAATTCCTCACCATTCTCCTATATCAGCTTCCCCTTGTTCTTGCCATTTTGAACTCAAACCCTCATCCATGGCGAATTCGGCAAAACGGTTGCCTCTTTCCAGCATTATGGTGATTCTTATCTCATTCGCTTCCCTAGCCAATTCACAAACCTGCAAGAGCTACAAGTTCACCAACAACAAGCTTTTTGAAACCTGCACTGACCTCCCAGTCCTCAACGCCTTCCTCCACTGGACATACAACTCATCCTCAAGCTCAGTCCAGCTCGCCTACCGGAGCACTCGATACACTTCATCGAAATGGGTTGCTTGGGCCATCAACCCGGTTAAATCCGGCATGGATGGTGCACAAGCCCTGGTGGGTTATCAGCAGCCTGATGGAGTTTTGAAGGCCTACACTTCGTCTGTAGTTGGGTATGATACTGTTTTGGCTGAAGGGAAGCTGACTTTCGCAGTATCCGATTTGTCTGCTGTTGCTGGTGGTGGCGAGATTACTATCTTTGCAACTGTTGAGCTTCCTGGTGGGAGGACAACCTTAAATCAGGTGTGGCAGGATGGTCCCTTGTCTGAAGGAATCCCTAGTCAGCATGAATCTTCTCCTGCGAATTTTGGTTCAAAAGGCAGCATCAACTTTCTTTCAGGAGAAGCTGCACCACCGTCCGGTGGTGGAGGAGATTCCAAGACCAATAAACGCAAGGTACATAATTTCTTATAACCCCAACGCTCGGTTGATCGAGAATCTCTTAAAATTCAATAATTTAAAGTATCAAAGTTTAACAATTAGATATATCATTGAATCTCCATGTGACACGTATCCCACTACTAAAGTCAAATTTGGTCACTTTCACTTTTTCATTAAATCCAATTGTCAATATATATATACATGAGACATGTGTCAAAATCAGAATAATTTAAAGGGAAAAGTACAAAAAGGGTACCGAACTACCGCATGTTTCCAATTTTTTATCCGAACTATTAAAATTTCCAAAAAGGGTACCGAACTACCATCTGTTTCCAACTTTTTGTCCGAACTATTAAAATTTCCAAAAAGGGTACCGAACTACCATCTGTTTCCAACTTTTTGTCCGAACTATTAAAATTTCCAAAATAGGTGCGAACTATATAAAATTTTTCCAAATTTTTGTCCGAACTATTAAAATTTCCAAAATGGGTCCGAACTATATAGAATTTTCAACATATTTCTTTGAACTACTAAAATTTCCAAAATAGGTGAACTATATAGAATTTTTCCAAAGGTAAAACCTAAAATTATTATCAAATTTTTTTCAAATGTGCCCTTTATTTTTGTCTGGCTTCCCAGATGGGTAAATAATTTTTTGCAATTTTTGCATCTTTTTAATTTATCAAATATCGTCACTCGAATGTAGATTTATCTAGAATGTAATTTTATATATGATTTGTGGATATCTTAGCATTACTCTATATATATGATTTGTGGATTTAATATGCAGTTTCAAATCTTAGCATCTCTCTATATACGATTTGTGGATTTAATATGCAGTCTCAACATACTAATATGCACAATCTGGGAAGGCAGTCAAAAATCGTATATAGAATTACATTCTAGATAAATCTACATTCGAGTGACGATATTTGATAAATTAAAAAGGTGCAGAAATTGCAAAAAATTATACTCGTCTGGGAAGGCAGTAAAAAATAAAGGGCACATTTGGAAAAAAAAATGATAATAATTTTAGGTTTTACATTTAGAAAAATTCTATATAGTTCGCACCTATTTTTGAAATTTTAGTAGTTCGGACAGAAATGTGGAAAATTCTATATAGTTCGGACCCATTTTGGAAATTTTAATAGTTCGGACAAAAATTTGGAAAAATTTTATATAGTTCGCACCTATTTTGGAAATTTTAATAGTTCGGACAAAAAGTTGGAAAAAATGGTAGTTCGGTACCCTTTTTGGAAATTTTAATAGTTCGGACAAAAAATTGGAAACAGGTGGTAGTTCGGTACCCCTTTTTGTACTTTTCCCTAATTTAAATATGCACTTTTAAATGTGAAGATTGAGTTCTCAAATTCTTGAAAACCGTTTTAGCGATCCTCCCACCGTCACATTAAACCGAAGCGGCCTAGTTACAACTATTTGAAACTATTTTCTGATTTAGGGTTTGGTTTTTTTGAACAGGTTCATGGAGCACTGAATATGGTGAGCTGGGGAGTCCTAATGCCAATAGGGATGATCATTGCAAGGTACCTGAAGGTGTTCAGGTCTGCTGATCCAGCCTGGTTTTATCTTCACGCCGGCTGCCAAACAGCAGCTTATGTAATAGGAGTTTCCGGCTGGGCAACTGGCCTTAAGCTAGGCAGAGAATCGAAAGGCATTCATCATGAGACCCATGGGAACATCGGGATCACACTCTTCTGCCTCGGAACACTTCAGGTATACACACCTGGAAACCATTTTGCTAACGTGGGAATTGTACTTGACATGTGCACTGCTAGGGTAGGACGAGTTAAGGATTAACCCTCAGGTTATCCGATCCCATAAATGTTTATACAAAAGTAAAACTTACGATGTAATTCATAATTATTCTTTATGGAGTCTCAAACCATACTATCAACTCTAACATATCAATTATTTTATCACTAATGTATATTCAAATTAGAAATTATACTAAAAATAGCTAGTGACTATTTATCGGAAAATGAAATTATATCATAATCTTCAATATATTTTGCATGTGATTTGCATATATACAATTTTCTAAAGTATAATGTCAAGTTTATCTACATAAAAATGACACTATTATTATTTAGGGTCGAATTTGAGTTAATTGGTCACAATTTTGGATCGGAGTTAAGATTCAATCAAGTGACCTGATCACTTTTTGGGATCAGGTGAGAGACTGACTGAACCCATCCCACACGCACACCCGTAAATTGTACGTAGAATAACATGATCTTTTTCAGGGTTTACGGTTAATATTAACCATAATTTCATTGCGTATACGATCTTCTCTCTAGGTTTTTGCGCTACTGTTGAGACCGAATAAAGAGCACAAGTACAGATTTTACTGGAACATCTACCACCACTCAATTGGGTACCTTGTGATTTTCCTAAGTATTGTAAACATATTCAAAGGGCTGAATATCTTGGGAGTGAAGAAATGGAAGGAAGCTTACACAGGGGTCCTCATTCTGCTGGTCCTTGTGGCTTTAGCTCTAGAAGCTTTCACTTGGTACATTGTTATTAAGACGAAGAAGATGGCAACAGCAGAAAAGGCTCAACAGGAAAGGAGTGGAGGTTGGCCACACGCGTAGATCATGACATTATTGTTTTCATATTTTGTTCTATTCATATATATATACACTAGCTGTTGTTTTCTTGACTGGTTAGTTACCATGTAGTGGACATGCATGTGCATTTACGCGAGAATGAATTGGTTCACGTTCACATCTCTTACTTGCCCTACAAAATTGTTTGCTAGTAAGATTTCATAAGAATTCCGCAGTAAAATCACTGAAAAACACACAAAATTTAGTGGAAAGTCATTTTACCACAGCATTTTAAATAATCGCATACGATTTGACAACAGTGTTACGGAGAGATGATATTACATTAATTGGTAGCAAAAGTTGCAGCCTTGCAGGACAACTAACGGAAATCCCAATGTGAAATACCATCGAAAACTCCACGCCATTTTTGTGATGGTTTTTTGACACGGTTGAATTGTTGAATTGCGGCTGTGGTTATTTTATGATGGAAAAAGTTATTCAATTGATATTATTGGGGATTTGCGGTGACTTATCTGGATAATAAATTTATTTATTTATTTTTGAACTAATATTTCAATTTAATAAATTAATTAATTCAATGAAAATTAAATATTAATAAATAATACAAATTTGAAATGGAAAAACATGGATCAATATCTAAAGATGTTTGTAGTATTTATAAAAAACACTTGAAATATATTTTTTTGATAAAAAAACACTTAAAATATTTAAACATATATATTTATACTTAGGACATATTGGGTCTTATGGGTGGTGATGCATTATTGGGGGCATAGTAATGCAACTCGGATCATTCTTTCCACTACAAATTTTGGCTCAAGTTTACGACAACGCAAATTGATAGGTGACGACCTATCAAAGTTGCCCAAAATGAGTTATAGAGCAGCGGAATGAGAAATATATATGGGCAACGTCGACGGATTTTATTGATCAAATGGGTAAAATAAGGGAAATGAATGGAAAAACAAGTGAGGGCATGTGGAAAGAAAAGAACAATGCTTGATATGCGTGAGTATATCTAGCCCCAAAGGAATATTTCATGATGATCAACAAGTTGAGAGCTTGTAGCTTGTCAAGTTTGATGATGCCGAACAAATGAGCCTCGGTGTCCCTTTTATACTCCACTAGCCGTTATTGGGTCAAAAGAGTAACCGCCGCTGCCTTTAAAGAGAATCATGTGCCTTGACCATGGCCAACGGCTCCATTGAGCTTGGAGTCCAACCCCCCAACGGCTCCCTTGGAGTCAAAGAGTAACGCCCCAAGAGATTTAGTAACGATTGGAGCATTTATGGGAAAGATCTTGTGGCCGTTGGTAGAGGACTCCGGAGTCTTGGGCGAGAGCTGGTCGGGTGTCGGGTCCTTTGGGTCGAGGGCCTTTGCTGGTTCGGGGCCTTCCGAGGCGTGCTTAACCCCAAGTCGGGCGCCTTGGGCGTTGTCGTGAGGCTCCGGGTCTTCAGCGCGCACGTCTTCGGCTATCACGTCGAGGTTTCCAACATTACCCGCCCCTTTGAAACAGACCTTATCCTCAAGGTCATTGTGGCCTTCTTCTATCTTTCTTGACAGGGCATCGGCAGCTTGGTTTTCTTTGCCGACCTTGTACTGGATCTCGAAATCGTACCCCAACAACTTGGTTAGCCACCGCTGGTGCTCCTCGACCACCAGCCTTTGCTCAAGTAGGTACTTGAGGCTCTTCTGGTCTGTGCGGACTATGAAGTGCCGTCCCAACAGGTAGGGCCACCATTTGGTAATGGCGAGCACGATGGCCATCAACTCTCGCTCGTAGATACTCTTCATTCTGGACCGGGCGGAGAGTACTTGGCTAAAGTAAGCCACCGGGCGCTGGTCTTACATGAGTACCGCGCCAAGTCCTTGTCCTGACGCGTCCGTCTCAATCACAAATGGTTGGTTGAAGTTGGGCATGGCGAGAACGGGCACTTGAGTCATAGCTGTCTTGAGTTGATGAAACGCCTGGCTGGCCTCGGGGCCCCAGTTGAATGCCTCCTTTTTGAGCTGCTGGGTCAGCGGAGTGGATATTTTGCCGTAGTCTTTGACAAATTTCTGATAATAGCCTGTGAGGCCTAGGAAACCTCGCAGCTCCCTTAAGGTCCTTGGCTCCGGCCAATCAAGCATCGCCTGGATCTTCAGTTGGTCGGCCGAGACCCCTTCCTTCGACACCACGTGCCCTAAATACTCCACACTAAGTTGGCCAAAAGAACTCTTCTTCCGGTTGATGACCAATTGTTGCTTCCTCAACTCTTCTAAAACGGCCCTCAGATGCTCGATGTGTTCTTGAAGGTTCCGACTGTACACCAAAATATCATCAAAAAATACCAATACAAATTTCCTCATGTATGGCCTGAGTACCTGGTTCATTAGCGCTTGGAAGGTCACTGGGGCATTGGTGAGCCCAAACGGCATGACGAGGAACTTGTAGTGTCCCTCATGCGTCCGGAATGCTGTCTTTCCTTCGTCGCCCAACGCCATGCGGATTTGATGATACCCGGCTTTTAAATCGATCTTTGAGTACATGGTCAAACCTTGAAGTTCATCTAGGAGCTCATCGATGACGGTAATCAGAAACTTGTCTGCCACAGTTTGTTTGTTGAGTGTGCGGTAGTCCTCGCAAAACCGCCAGCTTCTATCTTTCTTCTTCACTAAGAGGACGGGGCTCAAGAAGGGGCTGGTACTCGGCCGGATGATGCCCGCGTCTAACATCTCGTGGACCATTCGCTCGATCTCATCCTTTTGTGTTTGGGCATAGCGGTATGGGCGGTCGCTTACTGGTGAGGCCCCGTCGTTGAGCATGATGGAGTGCTCGTGGCCTCGTATGGGCGGAAGTCCTTTGAATGTTTGGAAGACGTCCCCAAACTCTTCGAGTACTTAGTCGACCTGCTCGGGCACCTCCTGGTTTCTAGCCATCGTAGTCCTTGTTGCCAAGGCTACCAAGTAGCATTCGGCGGTATTCTTCCTCCCGCAACAAAGCCCTGAAGGACACCTCGGCTTTGCATAGCCCCACCTCACCAAATAACTCCACTGGCCTCTCCCCATCCATGAACTCCATGTGCAACAATCTCCAATTGGTTTTAACGTCTCCCAAGGACTGGAGCCATTGCCACCCCAAGATGGCATCTGGGCCTCTCATGCGGATGGGTAGAAAGTCTGCTCGACATCTGTAGCCGGGCAGCTCGAGGTCAATGTTAGGGCAGATGCCTCGACTTTCTTCTACTGCACCGGTGCCCAACGTGACTTAAAAATGGCCCCGGTCTTCAACCGCTAGGCCCTGCTCCTCGAACAATCCCTTCGATATGAAATTGTGAGTTGCTCCGCTGTCGACTAGCACGAGTACTTCTCTCCCCACGATGCTCCCCTTCAGTTTCATTGAGCGTGCGGTGGTCAAGCCCGAAAGACTATTGAGGGAGACCTCTACGGGTCCTTGGCTAGACCCCGCCTTAGTCTCGTCTTCAGCACTTGGGTCATCGTCGTCAGAGTCGTCCTAGCCAACTAGGATTATTTTTAGAGTGGCTACCTTGCACTTGTGCCCGGGCATCCATTTCTCGTCGCACCGATAGCAAAAGCCCCGGCTCTCTTGCTATCGACATCCGCCTCAGTCAACTTGCTGTAAGTTGAGGGCCCGCTCGTCGGCTCTCTTGGTCTTTCTCGCCGGCCTCCCGCATTAGGCCCCACACCTTGTACGCGCTGTGAGGACCCGATTCCTCTACTCGATCACTCGGTGGCCTTCTCATCCTCGACGAGTTGTGCCAAATGCATGGCCTCCTCGAGGCTTCTCGGCTGTTGCACCTGCACTCCCTCGCGGATCGTGGGCTTGAGACCCTTCATGAAATTTCCCATGAGGGCCTCGTTAGTCATGCCACCTAGTCCGACGACAATGCTTCAAAACGGCCGCGATAGGCGTCCACGCCTTCTTCTTGCATTAGAGCAAAGAACTCTTCGTGCATTCGGCCATGCTGGCCTTGGAAACGCCCTATCAAAGCTACGCGTAACTCCTCACAACAGGCGAAGGCTGGCTCTCTTCTCTTCATTCGAACCACTGGAGCACTTTTCCCTCGAAACAAATAAGAGACTCATCAAAACGTTCAGGTTTAGATAAGCCATTAATCATGAAGTACCTTTCTACGCGATAGAGCCATCAACGCACATCCTCTCCATGGAACAGTGGCAAGTCCAACTTGCGATGGCTCGAGTCAAAAACCCTTACCGGCCTCGCTCACGTGAATGCTGGTGGTGCCTCGCCCCAAGGCCTCGGCTGGTGTGTTCTCTCAGCCGAGTACTTTGTCGGATAGGTTGGCTCGCTCCGGGGCCTTGGCTGGTAAATGCCGTTGCGCCAAGGGCCTCCGTCTAGTGTCTCACCCAGGTAAGGATTGACGTAGGTCGGCCGCTCGGCTGTACGCCTTGCTTGGCCTTACGCCAACTCACTTCCTCGGCCACGCCCATTCAATTGCCTTGGCGTGTCATCGAGCAAGCCCTGGTAAGCCGTGCAACCTACGTACGAGTCACTACTCTCCTCGACGCCTGCGGATGCGGCTGCGTCCATCATCAGGGCCTTGGCTCGATCTAAGGCCTCTATAGCAGTTGTCTCAAGTGGCTCATCCGCTTGATTGGGCATGCCTCGCCATATTGCCATCTCCGAGCGGATCTCTAGGAGAACCCTCGACAGTTCATCAAGCCTTGTTGTTATCACTGCGTGGTGTTGCTCAACTCTTGCTCCTAGAGCCGTGAGATCACCTCGAAGTGCCTTGGTCTCACCCTCGAGAGTTGAGGCTCTCGTTTCCAATTCAGCGAACGTTGCTTGGCGTGTTGTAGTCATCTTGGTCCGGAGAATCGACTAGCTCTGAGGCCAAATGATAGGTGACGACCTATCAAAGTTGCCCAAAATGAGTTATAGAGCAGCGGAATGAGAAATAAGTATGGGCAACGATGGATTTTATTGATCAAATGGGTAAAACAAGGGAAATGAATGAAAAAACAAGTGAGGGCGTGTGGAAAGAAAAGAACAATGCTTGATATACGTGAGTATATCTAGCCCCAAAGGAATATTTCCTCGATGATGATTAGCAAGTTGAGAGCTTGTAGCTTGTCAAGTTTGATGATGTCGAACAAATGAGCCTTGGTGTCCCTTATATACTCCACTAGTCGTTATTGGGTCAAAGAGTAACCGCCGCTACCTTCAATGAGAATCATGTGCCTTGACCATGGTCAACGGCTCCATTGAGCTTGGAGTCCAACCCCCCAACGGCTCCCTTGGAATCAAAGAGTAACGCCCCAAGAGATTTAGTAACGGCTAGAGCACTTATGGGAAAGATCTTGTGGCCGTTGGTAGAGGACTCCGGAGTCTTGGGCGAGAGCTAGTCCGGTGTTGGGTCCTTTGGGTCGAGAGCCTTTGATGGTTCGAGACCTTCCGAGGTGTGCTTAACCCCAAGTCGGGTGCCTTGGGCGTTGTGGTGAGGCTCTGGGTCTTCAGCGCACACATCTTTGGCTATCACGTCGAGGTTTCAAACACAAATTTAACGTAAAACAGTTAAAAATGAGTCGCATGTACAACATGTATGTGGCGCTTTACGGCTGCGTCGCACAACCCATCTTGCGTTTCACATCTGCGACCTAAAGCGTCGCACACCTGGCTCCTCGCCGTCGTACATTCTCTGCGACATTGTTCCGACAAACGTACATCATAAAGACCAGTGCATCGCACGCCTGTCGTAAATTTGTGAACGTCGACTGTGAGACACACATGCGTCAGAAACTTAAATCTTAATTATTTATATTCATTAATTATAATAATAATGCATAAATAAGTTTGAAAATTAATAGTATTTTATAATAAAATCACACAATATATGAGAAAAATTTGCACATCAAATTTGATTCAGTTGATTAGAAAAATTACAACATGTGGCTGATAAAGTTTACAACCGTTGAACATCAAAGATAACAGTAGAACCAGAGTTCAACAAACCGCCAAAAAAACTTCCACTGGTGTGGAACATACGAAAAAACTTTCCCCAAAAGATAATTCAAACAAGTTTTGATAACAAACACGGAATTCTAATCACAATCTTCATCCGAGCTCACCTCGTCATCATCAAGTGACCGGATGGAGCTGGTACTCCCGGCGTGATTAAGATCATGTACCTGTTGCGCCTACGTCGTAACCACCGCGCGAAGATCCTGAAATTGATGTACCATTTGAGTAAGTAAAGCGATGGTGTCCTGGGAGAGCCCGAAGCTCTGAGCTGTACTTTGGGACGTCACGGTCCCTTGAGTGGAAACCGACTGAACGCGAGAACCAAGAACCATAGCTGATGCATGACCAACCACGAACGGGAGACCAGTCCTCTGGGAGTATCCGAGAATCGGTTCTAAAGCCTCAAGATCCTCGGCCTTTGTTATGGACTGGCCATTATGCTGTAGCGCTCGAAGGGTAGCCTCGAGCTGTGCTTGAACCAAAAAACATTACAAATTAAGAGTTACATCTTTTGTAGAGAATTAAAGAGAAAATAGTAAGAGAACATACATCTATTTAAACATATGACATAGTCAATTATAAATAAAAATAATATATGAATCGATATGTTTAAGAATTTGTGAAATGTACTAAGAAGTACCTCTATATCAGCACCATTAATGTCAAAGTATGTCCCGTCTGTCCCAATCCTGAGACGTTTGTACATATCAGTACAGTTAGGAATCCTCTTCAAAATTATTTGGTGCACATAAGCAGTGTTATTAAAACCGGCCCGTGGATCGAACCGGTCAAGTCAATGGGTCAGTGGTTCAACCGGGTTGAACTAGTTTGACCCGCACATATTAAAAAATAAAAATAAAATACTTCTATATGATATTATAATTTAACATATTTATGACTTGAATAAATATTACATGTTTATGATCTGATTACAACAACATACCATAACAAATTTAGAATGTAATAAAGTACAAATCAATAATACAACAATAATAGAACAACAATAACAATTTTAGTCTTAATTTGCAAGTCACAACAATAAGGGTTTTTTTTAAGACTAATTGAATTTCTAGCTAAATTGATAATAAGTAATAAATTTTATAGATTTGATAAATGAATATACATTATTGAAACAAATAATAAAACAAGAATCATGTTTGGCTTGGTGGGAGGAGTGGGGATAATTATAGGGGCAGACTATGTTCGAGTCTTGTCCAAGTCAAAATAAATAAATATTTTTTCAGACCAAATCAAACCGATCAAATCACTGTTTTAATGAAAAATTGGGTCAACCGACCGTGTCAACCGGGTCTTGACCGGGTCAATTGTAAATCAGTCCAACACCAAAACCAAACCGGTCCGGTGACCGGTTCCTGTTCCAACCGATCGAACCGATCGAACCGATCTGGTTTTAATAACTATGCACATAAGCAAATAAAAGTAGTCAAAGAACAATAAAACAACTATATTATTACATAACAAAAAATTAGACATTAGTGGTCACTAAATACGTAGATGCTATTTAAGGTCCTCATCTTCAGTAAAGCAAATAGCCAAAATATATTGTTCCATTATGCCAACTCTGAAGAGGTCAGGGAAACATCCAAATCCACCAATTTTACTTCAATTCAATGCATAAAGAAACAACTGCCTATGTAAACTATAAGTAATTGAAACGTCAGACATAATTAAAAAAAACTAACTAATTGTTTCCAGTGTACAAAGGGTGGAGAACGGCCGCCTCGATGTCTACATAGGTTACCTTTCTTGCCCCTTCGATTCTTTTTGTTTTGGTTAGACATGGCCTTCAATTTTTCATTATGCCTGAAAATCTGAATTGCTCTTTCCGTGACATCTGAATGGGAGAAAATTATTGGACCCTCAGTATTCCTCCCCGTCTTTAGGTTACACCTTCTGCATAAGTGAAATAGGACAACTAAAAATAGTAAACCAAAGAATAGGTAAAAATCATCAGGGGCCACCGGTATATTAATCTGGAAACAATCGACTCGGTAAAAGTTAGGTTATAGTAAACAATCCATCATATAGTAAACAACACAGTATATAGTAAACAACACCAATTCTGACAGCACTGCCTTGTCGCGAGGCAATGTGTACAAAATTAATTTATAAGTCCGCTACTCGTGACTTTACTATTGGGTATTAAAGCGGTAAGTAGGGGTCGAACCCAAGGGAATTAGTGGATAGTTGTTCTTTCGAAAATGGAAAATTAAATAAGACAGTTGGGGGTTGGTTGTGATTTTAGTACTGAAAGTAATGTGGGTTGGTTGTGATTTTAGTACTGAAAAGTAAATGACTGAAAGTAAAGAAAGTAAATACAGGACTGAAAGTAAATACTGAAAAGTAAAGTGCTGGAACAGTCGAGTTCAATGTCAACCGCAAACACACTTTTGGTTTGTCGCACGCTGTGTCTCAAGCGTGATGCGCGCCAAAGTTGTGTTGGATTGATGTTGAACAAGTCTGTAGTGAAAGTAAAGTGCGAAAAGTAAATACTGAAAAGTAAATTGCTGGAACAGTCGAATTCAATATCGACTAATCAACATACTTTTGGTATGGACTGATATTGAAAGGGTCTGTAATAAGCGACAGAAAGTAAATTACTGAAAAGTAAATTGCTGGAAAGTAAATGTGCGGAAATTAAAGTACTGAAAGTAAATGACTGAAAATAAGCAGTTGATAATGAGACTGAAAGTAAAGTGACAGGTGATGTTTTAATTAAAGGAAAGGATTCGGTTTTAGGGGCCTTGTATCATAAATCTGTTCATCATCGACCTCTAATGATCATACTACGTGTTTAAAATGTATCAAGGCTATTTCTAGCACTCGACTTGCCACACCGTCTAGTCCTTTTCAAGACATAGAACACTTGTTCTATTTAGGCTAATTCCTCCTTTCGAAGTATCTTAGCCTTATGTGCATCCACCTGATCAATCATTTCCGATCAACCAAGTGGTGTTTTAAAGAGGTTGAACTCTACAGAAAAGCTTTGCTCTTCCGAGCCTCCACTTAACCACGTATGTTCATGAACCCCATGGAAGAGCTTTGCTCTTTCGAGCCTCCACTCAACCAATAGTGTTCTGACCTAATATAAGGCACATAGAACAAGTTTAAACACAATAGAGGCACTAAGAGAAGGGTCTAAAACATGTTTTGATACAAGCACACCCCTTCAACCGAATGAAGGGTTTAGCTACGATTATCCATGGAAGAGGACATCATAGCTAAGTGCTTGAAAAGTAAAGGTTTTCGAAAGACAAAAAAAGTAAAGTTTTTTGAAAGTAAAAGACAAGGAAAAGCTTGAGCACTTTAAGAACCAACAAGAGTACTCAAGAACAAACTTGGAGCTTCCAATATCAAAGTATAGTGTTTACAAGGATTGTGCCTAAAATCTAGAGAGATTTTCTACAAGGACTAGAGACTTGAGACTACAATTTGGGACATGAGGCATTGATTCAAGGAGGGGGAGCTCTCTATTTATAGGCAAGGGGAGAAGAGGGGAGTAAAACACATGGCAAAGGGGGAGAGGAGGAGCAAAAAGCCGCCGGCCATGAGGTGGCTCTCCAAAAGCCGCCGCCCAAGTGGCAACTCCACAAGGGAAGCCGCCGGCCATAGGTGGAGGAAGTGGGTGTGAGTGGGTTGTGATATTTTCTTCCAAAAGCCATCGGTTCCCTCACAACTCCGGTTAGAGCTTGGTTGCATCTTGGTTGCATCTTGGTTGCTTCTTGGTTGCAATCAAAAGACAAGGCACAAGCCTTGCACATGGGTGGCTAGACTTGGCATTGACTTGAGTTCTTGATCTTTGTTGAGGTTTGGAACAAGTCATTGGGACATGTTTGAGTGATTCCACGTTGGGTTCATGAAGGTTGTAAAGCCGGAATCTGGTCGTGGCCTGGAATGACTTGTAATCCATTTTTAGCTTTAAGAACTCTTTTTTAGCTCGTTTCATCTCTAATCCTCGAAATAGCCTGTAGAACAAAAGTGGAACTAACAAGTAAACGTTGTTGAGACAAAGTGTCTAATTTGGTGGGTTTAACTATCCTAATGAATCATATAAATATGGTCCATCAGATCACCCCATACTTTTAGTTGTTCGTCCCGAACAATGCTATTTAAAAGAGGCACACACAATCCAAGTAAAAACTTTAAATAAGAAAGTGAGAATATGGGACTAGATTTATCCTATTCATGCAATACTTACTTGTTACCAAACTAAACCGTGTAAATACTTAGAAGAAACTTGATACTTGTACCTTCGAGCTGAGATGCAAATTAATTCGGATGATTCGGGAGATAGCCCTTTTCAAGCTCCTGGACTGTATTCTCGGGACCGACTCGCACTATATGGTTTTCTTGTAGCTTTCTCCAGCACGTGATTTGGTTCGGGTTTCAATGATTTGAGCTCTTTGATTTCCTTTTGGTGAGGGACAGCTTTTTGAAGTGACTTGGTCTTTGACCTTTGATGTTGAATTGGAGTTTCTTCACTTTTTTTTGGTTAAAACCTTCACAATTTTGGCCTTTGGCCTTTGATTTGCTTCTTCGAGCTTTGCTTCTTTGTGACTTGCTTGTCCATTTTCTCAACCTTTTTGGGAGGTCCAATCATCGCCCGAGAGCATATGGAAATACCTCCCCGCTCTTTCTCATCCTTGTCGTTTCGCGCGGGTCAAGATGAGAGTCGCTCATCTATTTTCCCGGCTACTAGGACTAGAGATAGGACGGTTTGATTCTCGTCCCGCCTCTTGCATAAACGCTGCATGGCGGAGATGACTCCTGACTCAACTTAAACCCGAAGTGCAGCCTCCACTGACTTCGTAAACCATATAGTGAAATTCGATCCTTTGAGTGCTTGCCAAGCCTCTCTAGGGCATTTTATATCAACTCCACATCCCCTGTATATCTCATCACAAAGGGACAAATGAGAAGTTACATCCTAAGTTTTTATACAGTTGAGATTTCACAAGGTAAATGCATGAATTTAGATCTATCTTTTTCACATTCTCAAGTTCATATTTTCAAAAAGATAATATTAAGGGAAAAGGAAAAAAGAAAGCATGTTAATTAACTATGTACAAAGGCGGTTCTCACCCCACACTTTTGAACGAAGGCGTGCCTCTCGGCATGACTTAGTTCAAAAGTCAATTGCAAGCAAATATATACAGGAAAGGTGAGAATGACTTAAGGCAAAAACTAAATGACATAAAATAAAATGACTGAAAGTAAGATAAATGTCGGGTTACCTCCCGACCAGTGCATTTGTTTAACGTCGTTAGCTCGACGATACCTCACTCCTGGATCATAAGTTTGGGTCCCATGGGTGGCTCAGGTCAAATTTTGCCGCGGCTCCTGCCGTGATTCTAGCCTTGATTCTCCCCGAGTTCATGTGGGATGATGTGTTCGGGTCCTGTTCCCATTGTTCTGGTGGTTTCTCCTTCCAATACCTCTGAGATGGCGAGGGACCCTTAACCATAGTCGCTGGTCTAGCGACTCTTACGGTTTCTCTTGGGAGGTCAGAAACCAGAGTTCTGAGATCCGAGGTATGCACAATGTCTGGCGGTTTCCTTGTCCTTGGGCGGCCATCATAATTATCGATGTAGAAATCTGAAATTTTGCCACCAAATGCAAGTGATAACAAGCCCTTGCCCATGTCGATCCTTGCCTTGGTGGCGTAGAGAAAAGGCCGTCCCAATATAAGTGTTGGAGGGTCGTCTTCACTGGTCTCTCCCGTTTGTATTACATAAAAGTCCGCAGCAACGACGAGCTCTCCCATATGGAGTATTAGATCTTCAAGCACTCCAACCGGGCTGATACACGATTTGTCTCCCAACTCGATATTTGACCTTGGTGGTTTCAATGGACCAAGCCCCAATAAGTAATATAGGGAGTAAGGCATGGCATTGACGGCAGCCCCAAGATCGATTAAGCACTTATGAATTTGGGCTTTACCAATACCACAGGTGACCGTGAAGGCCCCTGGGTCCTTATCCCTTTCCGGTTGTGACTTATGATCTGAAGTGAGGGATCTTTCCATTATCGTGCCATTCCACTCATCCTTTGGCTCTGGATTTGTTTGATTGGGCCCTTTTAACTCCTGATCCTCTAGGTAAATACTTTGCTCCGACGCATAGATGTTAGTTGGGGAATCCCATCTGGGACCATCAGAGTCTAAATCGTCATTGTCATCCCAGCCAGATGCTGGTATGTCAAAGTGTGTGATTGGTGGCGGTGTCATGCTAACGGTGAACGCATAGCGCCCGTTGTCAGCATGCGTGACCCATGTTTTGCCATCATTGGGTCGGTCTTCCTCTTGATTCCAATCAGGACGGTGCCTACGGGTGAAGTGCTTGGCCGTAAGTTTGTAAGTTGCGGGTCGTGCTGCTTCTTCCAGTGCTCCCTTCATGTCTGACATCTTTATCATGCTAATATTTGCCTTTGGGTTTTGGACGGTTTGTGAAGGAAGTCTGCCAGGTTCATTAGTGAGCGCGCACATTGAGGTGGCGAGCTGGGACATTTGTTTGGTCAAATCTGAAATTGCCCCGTCAATTTTTGCCTGAAATTGGTTTAGCGAAGTACCCAATTGATGCACGCTCCCTGCGAGTTCCTTCATTGTGTCTTCAAGCGACTTGTTCGGTCCTTGCTGATTGCTCGGACCGGCTTGGTACTGATTCGGTCCCTTCTGTTGATATTGACCCGTCGGGTACTGGTTTGGTATTCTTTGCTGATATTGGCCTGCTGATGGAGCGTTTTGGTTGTACTGCCGGTGGGGCGGTTGGTAGAACGACTGAGCTAGTTGAGGGGCAGCTTGTTGTGTCTCCCTCGGAGGATGGTTTTTGTTCAGCCAGTTCGGATTGGTCGCTTGATTATACTGTCAGTTTAGTACGGCTCTGTCATTGCTATTGTTGTTGTTGTATCCTTGGTATCCTACCACTGCATTCACTTCTGCCGGTTCCTCTACTATTAACGTTGGGCATGCGTCAGTCTTGTGGTCCGTAGAACTACAAAACTCGCAAGGCTTTATTTGAACTGGCTGCCTTCGTAGGATATGAACCATCATCTCCTTCATTTGTTTCATCTCCTCTAGCATAGAGTTCATTGGTGTTTCAGCCTTTGCCACATTCTTTGTTCGGGAAAATTCTTCCTGTCGACTTGTCTCCTCTCTAAATCGAGCATTTTCAGCAACGTCGGTGATGAGATTCCTTATGCCACTTAATGATAGATTCATCATGGATCCTCCAGCTGAGGCATCCAGGAGCATTTTGTCTAAAGGTCTCAATCCATCAATGAGGTATTCGATGATGAGTTTCTCGGGCAGTCCAAGGGTGCAGCAGCTTCTCTCCAGACGATTGAACTTCTCCAGGTAATCGTACATGGTTTCATTGGGCCCCTGCTTGATGTCCTGCAGTTGCCTCCTTACTTGCATTACTCTTCCCGCTAGGTAGTATTTGTCTAGGAATTTCTTTTGCATCTGAGCCCATGTTCTGATGCTTCCCGAAGGCAATGAAAGGAACCAGTCGTTTGCCGAGTCAATGAGGGAAAAGTAGAACGCCTTCAACTTGAAGTCGTATACATTCACGCCATTGGGTTTTAGGTTTTGGCAAATGCCATGTAAGCATTGGAGATGAGTTGTCGCCGATTCTCCATGAGTTCTTGAGAACTTGGGCAAATTGTGGACCACTGATATGTTGATGGCGATGTTTTCTAGCTCAGGGCCCTCGTAAATGCACCACGGCTGATTTCTGAAATCCGGTGCCGACAGTTCTCCCATAGTAGGTTCACGGAAGTTGTTATCCCCAGAGTACTCATCGAATACGGGTTCTCGTCTTGGCTCTTGTCGATATTGTGGGGGTGGTGGATGTCTAATGGGTTGTTGCACTGGACCAGCTTAATTTCGGTCCTCGGGCAGGCCTTGGTTTCTCCGGATGGCCTCCCTTTCACGAGCTCTTTGGTTTCGGATGAGTTGCTCTGGATCGTCAAGAATTGGAAATGGAGGCGGTGCCTCATTATTTCGATTGAACAGGTTTATCTCGTCGTCATCCTGATAGTCATGGTGGCTACCTGCACGAGACATGGTTATGCAGAAGCGAGTTCGAAATTTAAGAGAAAAAAAGAAAAAGAAAGAACAATTATCCGATTGACAATTTCTAATTCCCTGGCAACGGCGCCAATTCGACGGCACTACTTTGTCGCGAGGCAATGTGTACAAAATTAATTTATAAGTCCGCTACTCGTGACATTACTATTGGGTAGTAAAGCGGTGAGTAGGGGTCGAACCCAAGGGAATTAGTGGATAGTTGTTCTTTCGAAAATGGAAAATTAAATAAGACAGTTGGGGGTTTTTGTGATTTTAGTACTGAAAGTAATGTGGGTTGGTTGTGATTTTAGTACTGAAAAGTAAATGACTGAAAGTAAAGAAAGTAAATACAGGACTGGAAGTAAATACTGAAAAGTAAAGTGCTGGAACAGTCGAGTTCAATATCAACCGCAAATACACTTTTGGTTTGTCGCACGCTGTGTCTCAAGCGTGATGCGCGCCAAAGTTGTGTTAGATTGATGTTGAACAAGTCTGTAGTGAAAGTAAAGTGCAGAAAGTAAATACTGAAAAGTAAATTACTGGAACAGTCGAATTCAATATCGACTAATCAACATACTTTTGATATGGACTGATATTGAAAGGGTCTGTAATAAGCGACAGAAAGTAAATTACTGAAAAGTAAATTGCTGGAAAGTAAATGTGCAGAAATTAAAGTACTGAAAGTAAATGATTGAAAATAAGCAGTTGATAATGAGACTGAAAGTAAAGTGACAGGTGATGTTTTAATTAAAGGAAAGGATTCGGTTTTAGGGGCCTTGTATCATAAATCTGTTCATCATCGACCTCTAATGATCATACTACGTGTTTAAAATGTATCAAGGCTATTTCTAGCACTCGACTTGCCACACCGTCTAGTCCTTTTCAAGACATAGAACACTTGTTCTATTTAGGCTAATTCCTCCTTTCGAAGTATCTTAGCCTTATGTGCATCCACCTGATCAATCATTTCCGATCAACCAAGTGGTGTTTTAAAGAGGTTGAACTCTACAAAAAAGCTTTGCTCTTTCGAGCCTCCACTTAACCACGTATGTTCACGAACCCCATGGAAGAGCTTTGCTCTTTCGAGCCTCCACTCAACCAATAGTGTTCTGACCTAATATAAGGCACATAGAACAAGTTTAAACACAATAGAGGCACTAAGAGAAGGGTCTAAAACATTTTTTGATACAAGCACACCCCTTCATCCGAATGAAGGGTTTAGCTACGATTATCCATGGAAGAGGACATCATAGCTAAGTGCTTGAAAAGTAAAGGTTTTCGAAAGACAAAAAAAGTAAAGTTTTTTGAAAGTAAAAGACAAAGAAAAGCTTGAGCACTTCAAGAACCAACAAGAGTACTCAAGAACAAACTTGGAGCTTTCAATATCAAAGTAAAGTGTTTACAAAGATTGTGCCTAAAATCTAGAGAGATTTTCTACAATGACTAGAGACTTGAGACTACAATTTGGGACATGAGGCATTGATTCAAGGAGGGGGAGCTCTCTATTTATAGGCAAGGGGAGAAGAGGGGAGTAAAACACATGGCAAAGGGGGAGAGGAGGAGCGAAAAGCCGCCGGCCATGAGGTGGCTCTCCAAAAGCCGCCGCCCATGTGGCAACTCCACAAGGGAAGCCGCTGGCCATAGGTGGAGGAAGTGGGTGTGAGTGGGTTGTGATATTTTCTTCCAAAAGCCATCGGTTCCCTCACAACTCCGGTTAGAGCTTGGTTGCATCTTGGTTGCTTCTTGGTTGCAATCAAAAGACAAGGCACAAGCCTTGCACATGGGTGGCTAGACTTGGCATTGACTTGAGTTCTTGATCTTTGTTGAGGTTTGGAACAAGTCATTGGGACATGTTTGAGTGATTCCACGTTGGGTTCATGAAGGTTGTAAAGCCGGAATCTGGTCGTGGCCTGGAATGACTGGTAATCCATTTTTAGCTTTAAGAACTCCTTTTTAGCTCGTTTCATCTCTAATCCTCGAAATAGCCTGTAGAACAAAAGTGGAACTAACAAGTAAACGTTGTTAAGACAAAGTGTCTAATTTGGTGGGTTTAACTATCTTAATGAATCATATAAATATGGTCCATCAAATTCCAAAAGCAAATCAAAGCCAGAAATCAGTTGATTTATAAAGGGTTCGATACTCTGAAAATTAAATAACTTACCAATCTATAAACAACACAAACATCTTTACCTTTAATCGACACCGACTGGTTAGGATTTCGAAAACCGTATACCTTAAATCTAACTTATCTACAACCGTTACAAGGAGTCAACTGGGTATATATGAGCGTTCCAGAGATTGAAAGGCGGGCAAAGGCGAGGGTCGGATGTCGACTAATTAGAACAACACTACGAGAACAACAGTACTGGGATCATCAAGGTAGCATAATAACCTTTGAGGAGATGAGTTTTTTAGTTGTAGAGGATGAGGAATGGATCGGATAGGATTGTAGAGGATGAGGAAGAAGGTCAGATAAGGAGCAATCAATAATATCGGAGGAGTGTCGGCAAGTACTTGGTGAGGGTACTGTTCGACGTAAAGGCGCCGTACATGCATCGTAGCATTTTGAATGTTATACGACGCATGTGTGACACATACTTTAGTGCGATGTAAAAGCGTTGTAAATGCGTCGTACGTGAAGAGACAAAAACTAAGAAGTGTCGTATGATCGTCTAAAATATGTCGCACATTTCGTATGACGGCTTGCGTATCGTACATAATGCGTCGTAAACTTGAGCCAAAATTTATAGTGAGAATTGGTTTGTGAGTTCTTTGTAATTAACTGACTGGCCTGCCGTGAAAAAAAGGAAGCAGGCAGCGAATTACAGGATTAGTATATTTCTAAGTTGGATTCATATGGAGTAACATCCAAGTCTTGTAGAATTTCCTAGAGTATCAAATCATGCTATGGTTGCATGTGAAGTCCTGATCACGCTAAACGAAAATTTTATTTCATCATTTATTCATTCATTCTTTTCAACACATCCCAAGCTAAAATGAATATTTCTAAACATCATTGGAATAACTGGTGAAAGATTGTAACGTCTTAGACTTGTCTAGACCGACGAAAACCTTAGCAACGTACATTCCAGATCCAAGCTTGTCTCCCTTTCACCAACTTTTCGAATTTAAGAAACCAGCCACTACTTGGTAATAACCTTTCACCAACTTTTCGAATTTAAGAATTGGACCATTATTGGCTTTGTGGTTGTGTTCTTCTACCGCAAATTCAGCTATTGCTATGACTTCTGGATCACTAAGGTTCTTGATTATATTCCATCCTCCAACAGTTGGGGATTTGTGGCTTGGAACTCTAGCGTTGGAAACATCGATAATCGTCCCAGCCCAAAGAAGGGTGAAAATGAGGAATGTTGCGAATTTGACGGATGCCATGTACTTCTGTATATATATACAAATCAGAGTTTTCTAAAACTGGTTGAAATTGTTATGCTGCTCCTTGCAATGATCTATTGACTGAATTTATAGAAGAGAATAATAGATGGTTGTTTCATGAAATGTGCAATGAAAAAGTGTGCTTATGTATAACTTTTTTTTATATGTATAACTTTTGTGAAAGAAAAAAAGCCTTTTGCTTTCATTTTTTTTCTAATAATTTCAACCTTGCAAAAGTGGTGTAATACCTTTTTGTGGACCAGTCTTCTTACTTGAAAACCAAATGTTTTTTTATTATTTTTATTATGTAAGAATTGAAAAATCAAATTAACACTTTTCAACAAAAAGTGAATTTTTTTAAACGAAAAAAATATATATACTTGTTATTTTAGGAATGACAATATAGGAAAAAGATCAGGTGAGAAGTTACTGTTTTTGTGAGAAATAGGAAATAATCTGGTCCATTGATTATAAAGATCTAACGATGATGAATAAATAGAATATTACGAATATATAGAATATATTTATTAGTGCAAATATGGTTAAAGGGTATATTTGGAATAACAATTTAGCATCAATCAAACCCTAAAACAATCGTCACTTCGTCTCTGGATTTGTTCTCCGTCGCGTAACTCAACCAAACCCTAAAACTTCGTCAATCGGCACTCCGTCGCATAACTGGAAAGCAACGCTGCTATTCCATCAACGAATCAAAGTGCAAAGGATGTCGAGTCGGCCGAGCTTCCAATGTTCTGTCAACGTACGGACGGACTATCGAATTTGAATTTTTTCTCCATTTCTGTTTGAATTTCTTCAGAGATGGAAATTGATTTGGATTTTGTTTGGATTGATGCAGTTGCAAGAGATTGAACGGATAAGGTTTGAATTCGTTGGTTCTGTCCAAGGCGTCTCGGAAGATGTTCGCGATCAAAGCGAGTAACTAGTCCGACTCGGCTCATAGGTTTTTGAAGCTGGCAGAGACGAAGTGACGATTGTTTAGGGATGATGTGGCATAAAAAAAGTATATCGAATTGGTATTGCTGTTGTTGAAGTGTTTGTTGGTGCATCAGTTGATGTTGCAACGTCCGACGAGGAAGTGATGGAAGAACAAGTTGGAGTGTTGAAGGCGAAAGAGCACGTCAAGCAGCTACATAGACTCCAGGAAAAGGTCTGTTTTGTATAATTTGTGTCTTGTTGATTTCTATAATTTTCTATAATCTGTTTTCTACAGCGTCAATTATTTTATACTTCAATTGTTTATGCCCAGCAGTTTTGATAAATTGAGATTTCTTATATGACTTATTTTTGTATGGTGAAGTGTTTGCTGCTTGATTATTTTTATATGTAGATTGTATTTCATATGAAACAAGAACTTGAGAGAATTCGTCAATGAAATAAGCTTTTGTTTTTGAAGCTGGCAGAGTCGAAGTGACGTTTGTCTGGATTTGCATCAGCTGAAGTTGTTTGTTGGAGAAAATTTATCAATTTTAGAAATTATGGATTCAGTCTTTTTGTTGTATCTCCTCCTTCCTTTTGGATCAATTTGATTCATTATATACTTTTTTTCTGGTATTTTATGGAACGCTGAGCAGTGGTGTGCTTGTATTTCGCTTTCTTTTATCCCATTCTATCATCACTGTTGTTGTATTTACAGGTGGAATGTGGAGATGCCGGCATTAATAGCAAAGTCAATCTCGATTCTGTCGGATGCAGGTCTTGGAATTGCCATGTTCAGTCTCGGTAAGTCCTCTTGTTTTCATATACCATATTGATGTACAATCAGAGATCTGCTGATTTAGAATAACATATTGGTGTATGAAAACAAATTGTTTTTGTTTGGGGATGGATGGTGTAGGATTGTTCATGGCATTGCAGCAAAAAATGATAGCCTTAATTTTTATATGTATCTCATACAGGTTAAGTTGATGGTTTGATATGTATCTCATGAAATTTTCATATGCCTTAATGTAGATTTCAGGGATGCATTCTCAAAATAAGGATTGATTGCTGTATAAATCCTCTCTCTCTTTTTTCCTATCAGTAAGTTGGTGAGAAATTGATTGCTGATACTCATGTAGAAAGTAATATCCTCAAAACAGTGTTCAGGCTAAAATTGATGATTATGTAGTTTGCTTAGTGTTGAAAGTAATCTTCTCATTGCTTCCTCTTTTAATACCTTTTTAATTGTATTTGTTAAACAATATTGGTTTCTTAGTTGTTTTCAAAGAGGTCACATGTTCCTGCTCAGTGATTGCTAACTCTTCAGTGGTGTTTAGGTTTAGGTATTTATTTTGTTCTGAGTATGTTGTTTTTCAACTGACAGGCAGCGTCTATTCACCATGATGAATGATCTCCCCACCCTCTTCGAGATTGTGATAGAGAGGAAGCCTACAGGTTTTGAGGAATTATGATCAGAAAGTGATGGTGAAGCCACAGCAGTGGCAGTGTTGGAAATAGCTATGTTTCATCTCAATGCTCTGGTTTGATGGGGATTTGAATGAGCATGGCCTCGAAGTAACTATACCTAGTCATGTCAATTGTCCAAAGAGAGTAGAGAATGACTCACGAATGCGTGGTGCTACTTCCGAACATGTAGATGCTAATTTTGCTGGACTTGATAACACATACAACATTGATTGTATTATTTTTACATTACGTTACATTCTTCTTGTAAAAAACTGGTTATTGTTCTTTATGTTTTTGTATCATCTTATTTTGGAAAAACATGTTTCCATTACTACGGATTATGCGTACAACGGTACGGATTATGCTTACAGTGTTACGGATTATGCTTACATTGCTACGGATTATGCTTACATTGCTACGGATTATGCGTACATTACTACGTATAATACATACAAATCAGAGTAAAATGCTTACAATGGTACTGATTATGATTATGTTGCTACGAATTTTGTTGCGAATTCTACGGATTGTACTTACTATGTTACGGATTATAATCTCATACCGATTATATACCTCAGTCACGGATTATGCATACACTGCTACGGATTATGCTTACTATGCTACGGATTATGATCTCATACCGATTATATACCTCAGCTACGGATTATGCATACACTGCTACGGATTATGCTTACGAAGCTACGGATTATGCTTACAAAGCTACGGATTATGCTTACAAAGCTACGAATTATAATTACTTAGCTACGGATTATAATTACATCATACGAATAAAAAACCCTGTGTGATACATATGTGCTAAATACAGTGCGTACTTACAGAGTATCATATTAAAAACATGAGCAACATTAAATTGGAACATACTGGTCCTACCATACTAGCCAAAATACATTGTACATAACATAAGTGGAACTAATTTAAAATGTGTTGTTATATGTTGGATTGTAATCCTACAAATCAGCAATCAGTGCTTTTATTCGTCTTCCCATCATAATATTCCTCTGGATTCTTTTTCAACCATCCATTGGCGCGTTTCAACACTTTATCTAGAATTTGGTTGAGTGGTGACCGAATGTCCTGCATTATCAATTACGGATATTAACTACCACTGAATTCTATTAATGCTTCATCATATGGTATGATGCATGACCACTTCACATCTATATAACTTATACTACGGATTTTGATACAATATGCTTTCACTAATCAAATGATGTTACATATTTTAATCACTCCACCCGACTGAGTAAAACAAAAACTAGCCAGCTCGAGATTGTAATCTACGTATCATTAGAACAGCACACAGGGCTATTTAGTTCATCTCCTCCAAAAACACACGATAGGCTACGCATCTTACTGCTTAGTGATACGGATTATGATACGCATATGTACTAGGTGAATAACGATAAACCCTAAAAATTCAGATCTGCCAAATTCAACCACGATAAACAATAAACATCAGCCGCCTAGAAAACCAAATATTTTTAAACAAACATCATACAATTTTCGATCTAAATCTCACAAACCCCAACACCTTAGCGACTTCGTATATACACTCAGGGAACAAATTCTAAAAAGAAAAATATTGATTGTATACTTATAAGCGCACTACACTGACCTTTTAAATCAGCTCCATCATATCCAGATCTAAACCAAAATGAAATATGATCTTCCAAAGTACCTTTCCTGTGGCAGAAAGAAGCAAGAGATGACAGTATCTGCATTCATGACCTTGCTCTACATTTTTCATTAGTATGGTATGGCCAGCCAGCTTCTTAACAAAATAGTGAACCGTCTAAATCTAAATGATAGCCATTCAAATGCGCCTTAACATTTCACAATTGCAATCAATATAAACAAACGTATCACAATTAGCTTGTAAAGTATACTGTGCAGTTAAATACATGACTACGTATTTTACCAAGCTACGGATCATGAGACAGTCTGCTACGGATTATGATAGTAGCAAAGCAGAGACCGAGTCACGATCTCGTCAACAATTCATCGACGACGAAGACGATGAGCTGCCTCACTCCGCTCCACTCTCCGTCCGACGGTAAATCATCCCCATCTACGGTCCACACTCCCTCCTCCACTCACCCCCTTCCCTGAAAATCCCCATCTCCGTCGCCTCCTAGGATGGAGTGTCGCAATCTGGAGAATTCGGCATGAAGTTTGCTCGGCGGATCTGATCGGGAAGATGGATCTGCGAAGAAGCAGCCGATATATTTTTAACAAATTTTATCAGGACTAATTTGCCCCTACATCACACTTTATTTGATTAATTAGGCAGTTATGTAGGATTAATTAGGTTTAATCTGGATCGTAGATTACACAAGATGTATGGTCCTAATTAATTCTTATTTCTCACCTTAAAGTCACTTCTCACCAGATCTCAACCCTGACAATATAATGAAATTTGAGGAATGATATTATTTTAGTGCATTTTGAAGTTATACTTGTAATTTAGCATATGCTACATTTTTTTTTGATGAAGCATATGCTACATTTTGAGAAAACTGTTGGGAAAATGACACCCAATCAAAGTTTATTTGGTTTTAGTCATAAATTGCTTGTTGGATCATTAGGTTAGCCGTCTATGTGAGAGAGATCCCAGAGTGGTATCCCTCAGACAGATGGCAGCGGAAATTAACTCTAGTACAGGAAATACAGAGCAGAAAGTAAGTTCTCACGATTTAGAGTGGAAACCTTAATGCAATCCTTGCAACAGGCTGAAAACCACTTGCCTTCTGGACAGTTCCAGAAGGGCTTCAAGATCGATGTTATTGATAAAAGAATATACTTGTAGATTGTTACACTTGTCTCACTCAGTGACAATTAACAGATCTACTCAATTCAAAGGATCAACTACCACGATCTTGTCTTGTCCGCACACAGCAGCACTTCGTCAGCTCCGGAATTGATTAACTCTTCAATCTCCGATTGCTCTCTCCAAAAAGTCGAGCTTCGAACTGAAGACTCCTCTTCCTTTTATAGTCTTCTTCAAGTCGGCTGAACTGATCTGCATCAGAGATTCGACCTCAATCTCCCAGATGTGATTTGGTTAAGATATTTCCATATCTTAACCACATCACTTATTCCCTTACCAAATCTGGCTTGAATCTTCCCATCGTATATACTGATTCGTATATCAGTGTATATACCGATATCAATACTTCTTGTCACTTATCCTGCATATATACTCGAATATTTCTGATTCGTATCGAGTATATTCTCACTGATCCGATCTCGTCATAAGTCGGTTCGTCCCTCGCGCAGATCTCATCTCTCTCGCAGCTCCGTGCTCTCTCAGAGATGTTCAGTTACCATTTCTGTCAGACAGTGATTTCTGCATACTCAAATCAATTATTAGCTAAGTGTTTGTTATCATCAAAACACAAAGGGTCCAACATTGCTAATCTAATTTTGAGACTATTTAATAGAAATTATCATTCTTCTGAAGAGGATCACTGACAGATGCTTGTCGTCAGAGCAAATGTACAAATAAATTTATAATAGTCCGCTACTCGCAACTATACTACTGGGTAGTACTTGGTAAGTAGGGGTCGAACCCAAGGGAATCAGTGGGATAGTCGTTCTTTGAGGGGGTTTATCCAGCGAGAGAGCGTGTTTTAGGTTGGTTGGTTGGTTTTAAAGCTACCAGCTAAGTGATTGATTGATTGATTGGTTGGTTGGTTTTAGTACTGGAAAGTAAATTGCAGTTTATAATTGAGGAGAAATGTTCGGTTTCAGGGGCCTTGTATTATATTATGTTTATCATTGACTCTTAGTGAATCTGCTAAGTATTCAAACGGTGTATCAAGGCCATTCCAAGCACTCGATTTGCGTACACTGTCTAGCCTATTCCAAGGACGTAGAGCACTTATTCTACTTAGACTAATACTCCATTCCCGGTTATATTAGCCTACGTGCATCCATTTGATCAATCATTCCCGATCAACCAAATGGTGTTTAAGGGAAGTCAAACTTCTCAGATAAGCTTTGCCATTCCAAGCATCCACTTATCCGTACAAGTTTACGAACCCCCCACAGAAGAGTTTTGCCATTCCAAGCGTCCACTCAACCTTGGACGTTCTGACTTAATATATGGCACATAGAATAAGTTTTGAATACTAAGGCGAGACATTAAGTTAATAGTCTAAAACATTTTATAATACAAGTGCGCCCCTTAGACCGAACTACTAGTTTAGCTACTATTTATCGCGCTAAACATTATAACTAAGGAAATAAAAACAGTTGAATAAATACTAAGAATTACTTACAACCGTTGAAGCGCCAAGGGAGCTATCTTTTATTTCCAAAGCCAAACAAATATTACAACTTACAAAACTTTAGAGAGATAAGTGAATTTGGATTTTGAGGTGTGTTCTAAATGAGGAGGAGGAGCTCCTCCTTATATAGCCATGGGAGGATGGAGATGGAGGGTGGAGATGGTTGCATGTGGAGGCCATCCATGGAGGAGGAGAATGGAGGGTGGAGGAGCCACCACATGTCTTTTGATCCAAGGGAGGAGGAAGGAGGAGCAAGGAGGAGAGACATGTGGAGGAGCCAAAAGCCGCCGGTCAAGGGAGGAGGAGCCGCTGGTTGCCGGTGGTGGAAGGGGAGGAGCTCCTCCCTTGGTCACCTCTTCAACAAGTGGCCGGTCACTTTGGTCCAATGTGTGAGTTTTGTACAATTTTGTGCAGTCTTTTCACAAAACTGTCAATGTGTTTTGTCCCGGGCTGTCTTGATTCCTCTCCCGATTCTTCTGATTAATTTGTTATGAGAGATTCAACGTCAGGATCCTTGATATTTCTTCAGTCGGCATATGATCTTGACCTTGGATTGACTCGTAACATCTTTTCTGCTTTAAAAGCTCCTCTTTAGCATGTATTCTCTCTAAGCTCTGAAATACCCTGTAAAAATATATCTGAACTAACAAGCAAAAGTTAAATAGACAAAATGTCTAATTAAAGGGGTTATACTGTGTTTATGATTCGTATAATTTTGGTCCATCAGATCACCCCACACTTTTAGTTGTTCGTCCCGAACAATGCTATTCAAGGGCGATATGTTAAGTTCGCTTTGGAATATGAAAATTAGACTGTGGTACTCGATCTATCCTAATTCATGCATTACTACTTATTCTAAATTAAACTGCGTAAATAAATAGAAGAAACTTAATACTTGTACCTCTGTGCTGAGATGCAAATTATATTGGATGTCTCAAGAGATAGCCCTTTTAGGCTCCTGGACTGCAATCTCGGGATCGTCTCGCACTATATGGTTTTCTGGTAGCTTTCTCTAGCACGTGATTCGGTTCGGGTTTCACTGAGTTGAGCCTTTTTGATTTCTTTCTTTTTTGGCGAGGGACTGCTTTTGTAGTGAATTGGCCTTTGGCCTTTGATTTGACTCTTTGAGTACTTCACTTTTTGTTTGGTTAAAACCTTCACAATTTTGGGCCTTTGGCCTCTTGATTTGCTTCTTCGAGCTTTTCGCCTTTTTGTGGCTTGCAAGTCCATTTTCTCAAGCCTTTCTTTTGGGAGGTCCAATCATCGCCCGCAAGCCTATGGAAATACCTCCCCGCTCCTCTCATCTTTGTCGTTTCGCACGGGTCAAGATGAGGGTCGCTCATCTATTTTCTCGGCTACTTTCACTAGAGAGAGGACGGTCTGATTCCCGTCCTCGCCTTTTCTTTTCTTTTTGCATAAACACTGCATGGCGGAGATGACTTCAATTCTTCACTGAAACCCGAAGTGCAGCCTCCACTGACTTCGAAAACCATATAGTTTGATCTGATCCTTTGATTGCTTGCCAAGCCTCTCTAGGGCAGTTTATGTCAACTCCACATCCATGGTTATCTCAGCACAAAGGACAAATGAAAAGTTACATTCTAAGTTTTTAAACAGTTTGAATTTTCACAAGGTTAATGCATGAATTATGATCTATATTTTTCACATTCTTAAGTTCATATTTTCAAAAAGATAATTTTTAAAAAAGAAAAAGAAAAAACATGTTATTTATTTATTTACACATGCGGATCTCACCCCACACTTTTGAACGAATTCGTGCCTTTCAGCACTACTTAGTTCAAAAGCCATGCAAGCAGACAATTACGAGAAGGAAATGATATTAAGAAAAAGGGAAGAACAGAACTCCCTTTAAGGTGTCGAGTGAACGACATGGCTCGAGGCTGGATAATCGAGGGAGTTCGGCTGGGGCCTTGAACTCTTAGCGTAGCCCTGACTGGCTTAATGTTGCACCCAAGTCCGATTCCTGAATAGTCAAATCTTCTATGCACCAAGTGGGTGAGAGCGACTTATTGAAAAAGTAAAATACAGAAAATAAAAGACAGAAAATTAAAGTGCGGAAAGTAAGATAGTGTCGGGTTACCTCCCGACCATTGCGCTTGTTTAACGTCGTTGGCTCGACGGTACCTCATTCCTGGATCACTGGTTGGGATCCCATGGGTGGCTTAGGTCGAATTTTGCCACTGTTCCTGTGTTGCTTCTTGCCTTGTCTTTACCTGATTTCTTGTGTGTGTTAGAACCTCATGGTTTTGGTATTTTTTCTTTCCAATTTCTCTGAGAAGGCGAGGGACCCTTTATCATAGCTGCTGGTTCAATGAGTCGGGCTCTCTTGTTTCTCCCTCCGGGCTTCCATTGCACCGGGCCATGTCTTTGTCGCTTCTTTGTGTATGGCCGATTGGCATCTTTGTAGTTTTGGAAGTTCAGTCTTTTGCCAAGTGACCTCAAGCATGCGCCCTTGCTAACCCTCTTCTTTGTGGCAGAGATGATTGGCCATCCTTGGTCCTTACACTTTTCAGGAGGCTCTTCTTGGCTTGTGACGAGTGGTAGCTCCTTTGTTGGCTGTTTGGGCTCTTGCTTCTTGTCCAACTTGCCTAGCACTATATCATCATCGATCATCTCATATCTGGTGGCCGTGATCTTCATAGAACATGAAGGGTTAAGTAAGGGCTTTTCGGCTATGAAGACTGGGTCTTTTTCGAGCATCTCTTCAGTGAGGACCGGGCCTGGCTTGATTTCCTCTTCCGCTATAGTAGTGAGTTCCCATGAAGACTCCTCCTCGATGCTTTCTGTATCTGATTCGTCCATCACTTCGGATGGCTCGGGAGTGATATCCCATGTAGGCTCTTCCTCGTCCCACACTATATCGGTTTCCGGTTCTAAGTCTTCTGATGGCTCGGGAGTGATATCCCATATGGGCTCTTCCTCGTCCCATACTATATCGGTTTCCGACTCGTCCAGCATGGCCTCTGTCAGCCTTGTGGGCTTCAATGTTGGTTCCCTTAGAGCCGTATTCACGTCCTCCACTGTCTCTTCTCCCCGGTCTCTCCTCAGTTCGGACACGGCCAAGTCGGATATTGCCTTTGACATCTCAGCTTGATTCTGCAGAATTATTGCATCTATTTGCGCATAACTTGCGGCCAACTCTTCATTTAAATCCTCCAGGGACCGGTTTTGCATTATGTCGTCCATCCGTTGGTTGCTAGCTGCCAACTCTTTCATCGCGTTCTCAAGCGACTTGTGTTGTTCTTGCCTTAGCCTTGAGTCCTTGGCCAAATCATATATCAAGCCCCAGGCTTTATCTTCGCTTAATTCTATTATTGATCCTCTTGCGGCAGTATCTAGCAAGCAAAGCTCCGGAAGTCTCATCCCAATAAGAAATGTCCGAAGAAGATATGAATCTGCGAATCCGTGGTGCGGGCAGCTCGCCACAATGGAATTGAAGTATGCCAAGTACTCGTCCAAAGTTTCGTCCCGGGATTGCGTAAGGTTGATGATCTTCTTGCGGACTTCAAGTTCGAAGGGTCGTGGGGAAAACTTTTCATAGTACCAAGGCTCGCTTTCGTAGTAGGAAGACATTATGTATAACAGAAAAAGGAACAACTATCCATTCGTTAATTCCCCGGCAACGGCGCCAATTTGACAAATGCTTGTCGTCAGAGCAAATGTACAAATAAATTTATAATAGTCCGCTACTCGCAACTATACTACTGGGTAGTACTTGGTAAGTAGGGGTCGAACCCAAGGGAATCAGTGGGATAGTCGTTCTTTGAGGGGGTTTATCCAGCGAGAGAGCGTGTTTTAGGTTGGTTGGTTGGTTTTAAAGCTACCAGCTAAGTGATTGATTGATTGATTGGTTGGTTGGTTTTAGTACTGGAAAGTAAATTGCAGTTTATAATTGAGGAGAAATGTTCGGTTTCAGGGGCCTTGTATTATATCATATTTATCATTGACTCTTAGTGAATCTGCTAAGTATTCAAACGGTGTATCAAGGCCATTCCAAGCACTCGATTTGCGTACACTGTCTAGCCTATTCCAAGGACGTAGAGCACTTATTCTACTTAGACTAATACTCCATTCCCGGTTATATTAGCCTACGTGCATCCATTTGATCAATCATTCCCGATCAACCAAATGGTGTTTAAGGGAAGTCAAACTTCTCAGATAAGCTTTGCCATTCCAAGCATCCACTTATCCGTACAAGTTTACGAACCCCCACGGAAGAGTTTTGCCATTCCAAGCGTCCACTCAACCTTGGACGTTCTGACTTAATATATGGCACATAGAATAAGTTTTGAATACTAAGGCGAGACACTAAGTTAATAGTCTAAAACATTTTATAATACAAGTGCGCCCCTTAGACCGAACTACTAGTTTAGCTACTATTTATCGCGCTAAACATTATAACTAAGGAAATAAAAACAGTTGAATAAATACTAAGAATTACTTACAACCGTTGAAGCGCCAAGGGAGCTATCCTTTATTTCCAAAGCCAAACAAATATTACAACTTACAAAACTTTAGAGAGATAAGTGAATTTGGATTTTGAGGTGTGTTCTAAATGAGGAGGAGGAGCTCCTCCTTATATAGCCATGGGAGGATGGAGATGGAGGGTGCAGGAGCCACCACATGTCTTTTGATCCAAGGGAGGAGGAAGGAGGAGCAAGGAGGAGGAGACATGTGGAGGAGCCAAAAGCCGCCGGTCAAGGGAGGAGGAGCCGCCGGTTGCCGGTGGTGGAAGGGGAGGAGCTCCTCCCTTGGTCACCTCTTCAACAAGTGGCCGGTCACTTTGGTCCAATGTGTGAGTTTTGTATAATTTTGTGCAGTCTTTTCACAAAACTGTCAATGTGTTTTGTCCCGGACTGTCTTGATTCCTCTCCTGATTCTTCTGATTAATTTGTTATGAGTGATTCAACGTCAGGATCCTTGATATTTCTTCAGTCGGCATATGATCTTGACCTTGGATTGACTCGTAACATCTTTTCTACTTTAAAAGCTCCTCTTTAGCATGTATTCTCTCTAAGCTCTGAAATATCCTGTAAAAATATATCTGAACTAACAAGCAAAAGTTAAATAGACAAAATGTCTAATTAAAGGGGTTATACTGTGTTTATGATTCGTATAATTTTGGTCCATCAATCGCTACAAATTTTGGTAAGAAATGCGACTGAATAAGAACTCCATCAGATAAAATGATTGTATCCTTCATATCATGATTGCTTAGACTTCCGGTTCCGGCATATACAGCTGGCCATTTTGCAACCGACCCTTCAATATTTATTAATGATATTGATAACTTGTTATTTATGTAAATCAAAATAATGAATCAAATATTGGTTTTATATAGATCCACTGCAAATTTTGCTTAACTTTGCCACACTAGGATTCCATCACAAAATTGTCGCAAGTTGGTCGCATAATTATCCGTTTTGGGACTATTTTGCGACTGCTTTCTAATTATTGCAAAAAAATTAGGTTGCATATAAACCAGATCATAAACCCACGTGGGTTCCGCAATTTTACAACAGTTTTAGACGGTGAAAGAAACCGTCACAAAACAATGGCAAAACGATCGCACATTCGTGGTAAAACACAAATAAACTAAAAATATATGTCACCACAATTTTGTCATGGAGATTGGACGGTGTTACCACGATTTGTAAACCGTGGCAAAGGGGTCGCATAACGCTGGCAAAACATGATAAGAATAAAAATATATTTCGTCATGATTATAAATTTTTATATTAATTTTTGTAAGAGGTCAGATCTGGTGCAAAGCCCAGATCTAGTACAAAATACAAAACAATCCTATCCATCCATTTGCATAATCCTGTGGATGTAAATTAATGAGATTAAAATAATAAATAAATGTATTTTGAGTGTCTATTACTCAGTCAAAGGGTATAATTGACCACCCACAAAAACAAAAATTCAACTCTCTCTCTCCTCCTCCGATGAACATTACCAGATCTAAATCTCCACCACCCCTCTCTCCTCCCTTCTCCCAACTCCATCATCTCTACAAAATCAAAAATCGGACTTAAATCGATCAAATTGAAGGAGTAAAACTTCGTTGAACTCAATTTTTCACACTCTGGATCATCTTCGACATCAATGGAACTCAACCCAAACTCAAATCAACAGTTTTTATTAAGAAAAAATCGAAACTGAACATGACGAACTATAAAATGGTCGTGACGAATTATAAAAAATCAGACTTAATTCGATCAAATTGAAGGAGTAAAACTTCGTTGAACTCAATTTTTCACACTCTGGATCATCTTAGACATCAATGGAACTCAACCCAAATTCAAATCAACAGTTTTCATTAAGAAAAAATCAAAACTGAACATGACGAACTATAAAATGGTCGTGACGAATTATAAAAAATCGGACTTAATTCGATCAAATTGAAGGATTAAAACTTCGTTGAACTCAATTTTTCACACTCTGGATCATCTTCGACATCAATGGAACTCAACCCAAACTCAAATCAACAGTTTTCATTAAGAAAAAATCGAAACTGAACATGACGAACTATAAAATGGTCGTGACGAATTATAAAAAATCGGACTAAATTCGATCAAATTGAAGGAGTTAAACTCGCCGAGCCACCAAGGAATAGAATCCAAGGTCTTCCAACTCCAGTGATACAGTCTCGCCTTGCGTGCTAAGCTGTCAGCTGCTTTGTTAGCTTCCCGACTAGTGAACTTGACTTCCCAACCTGGGTAACGACGAAGAATTCAATTATGAAACTAGAATTATAAATGTATCCAAAATTAAGGTCAAAATTGTAAATCAAGAATAGAACATTCAAAGGATTACAATATTCAAATCTACCAATATATAATAATATTGCAATGTTTAGTGGTCGTCAAGGTGCATGTCGTCCCTTGAGTTGCAGACTGATCCATGGGTAGGGGAGAGTAAACGGTAAATTATCGTTTTACCGTTTACCGTTTTATCGTTTATCGATTTACCGAATTGTAAAATTCTATTCTGTTTAAAGTTACCGTTTTACCAATTTACCGATATTTCGGTAAAACGGTACATTTCGATAAATTTATCGAATTTACCAAAATTTATAATTTTTTAAATATATATTATAAATCTTATAAATATATATTTTTTGATTTTTAATATATATATATATATATATTAGTTTTTAGTTTATAATATATAATATATATACATATTTATTTATATTTTTTGGTAAAACGGTAAATTTACCGATTTCAAAACTAATTCCGTTTACCGACTTATTTTTACGTTTTACCGTTGTAAATTTACCATTTTACCGATTTACCGAACCGAATCAATTCGATAACGGTAAATTCAATTCGGTAAACGGTAATTTACTGAATTTTGCTCTCCCCTATCAATGGGTATCCGAAGGTGATTCTGGAAGCTGATTGTTTGGAAATTTTCAAGACTCTTAAACAATGTGACACTCATTCCTCGGAAGTTGTAAACCTCAAATTTTGAGTGTCTGTCCCATATCATCTGTGATTTGTGTGTGTGTGCAAATTTGATAAACTAGCATACTAACTCTCATGTCACCCGTTTAATATGGTATTTTCTATTTTGTGATACACTTTATGTTGTGATGATTTGGTGGATAACGGTGACATGACACAGTTAAGAATGACTAAACTTATAATGGTTCGGATCAACTACTACGATCAAATCATTACAGAAGTTCACACTAACTAGTATTCTAAGTGTGCATCAAGAGTTTAGTTATGATCGACAATAAACCCCTTCTTATTAGGCGTGAGGCAAATAGAGGAAAAATTTCCAATTTAAGCATAAATCGAAATTAATTTCAATCTTGAAATTCAATTTCCAAAATAGACACCATCAGTTAGGCACCGTTGATAAGAGCGTCTAATGTCCAGTGTCAAAGTAAAGCGTCGTTGGTGAGGGCACCTAATGTCCAGTGTCAAAATCTTCGTTATGGATTGATATAATACTGTTCTACTGTTTAACAAGTCAGTAACAACTCAGTGGCAGTGGGGAAGTGTTTGTCAGGGCAGAAGCGCTGTTCGTCACAGTGCCTTAAGCTACTCAGTGAGGGAAGTGGTTGACCGGGTCAAAGCGCTGTCAAGAACAGCGCCTTAAGCTACTCAGTGAGGGAAGTGGTTGACAGGGTTAAAGCGTTGTCGAGGACAACGCCTAACGTGTTTTAGGTTTAGGCGCTGTCTGCAACAGCATTTAGCCTGAGATGCTGCAATGTTGATTTGTTTTGTACCCAAAACTCCCTGCAAATATGTAAATATAACCCTGTCCAATACAAACAAGCCCATTTTACCAGAAGTTCAAGTCAAAGTAGTTGGATCAAGCATAAAGTGACGAGTTTTAAACATTTTCAAAAGTGACACGATGACAACATGTAACAATAGTCGTCACCGGTACAAATGAGAAGAAATTTACATTATAGTTTTGGGCTAAAAAGGTAGCCATCAAGATCCCGGTGTATAACGATCGGAGGCATTTCTAGCGCGTGAACCAACCCGCCGAGTTGGAGTCCGTTGTGACTCGACTTGATTTACTTGAGAAGGGCCGCCAACGTCGTAGTTATCTTCTGGCAAGGCCACTTCTTCATTGGAGCCTACATTTGAAATAAAAAAATAAGTTAGAAAACACGTAATTTTTAATATTTCACAACAATGAATAAGTTCATATACCATTATCAAGGTAAATATGTGCGGGATCAACATCCAATGCTAGGCCCTCTCCAATTCACAACAAGTCCGCACGGGTAGAATGAAACAGGTCATGTAGTGCCCTCTTCGAATCTATGTCACTCGTCTTAAGAAACAATGCAGAAGACACTTTATATGTGCGCACTAACGACGTGACCTGAAAAAAAGAGTAAGTTCCCATAAGTAATTTGCAGAAAACAGGTCATGTAGTGCCCTCTTTGAAACGATTACAGAACTTTATTTGTTGATTCTCCTCGGCGATGTTATAAAGTAAGTTTTTGTGGGCCATGCACTTCACCTTTTGATTGAAATTTGAGACAAAGTGTCTTAAACATACACGGTGATAAGCTCTTTGGTGGAGACCAATCCTCTTTTTCCATCACTCGCATTATGCCAATATGCATATCCAAAATTATGCATAATCCATCACGATGCGTGACGCCACTTCGAATGCACGTCATGAACCACTTTCAGCTCTCGATAATTTCACTCTCCACCAATGCATAAGCTAAAGGAAGAACTTCATTTTCTGCGTCGAGAGAGACTGCAATCATTAAAACATCCTTCCACTTCCCGATCAAATGTGTCGCATCGATAGAAATGACGGGACGACAATGCTTGAAGCCTTCAATGGCCGGAGCAAATGACCAGAATACACGATTCAAGCTAACTTTCCCACTCTCTAGCATTGATGTGTCCCAATGAACAATGCTACCGAAATTGGACTCTTTCAGCATGTCCATGTATGCCGGTAGCTTTTCAAAAGATTCATCTCAATCTCCAAATATATGTAATAATGCTTTTTGTCGAGATTTCCAAGCCTTCATGTAAGATATTTTATACCCATACTTTGATCTCATTAAAGCTTGCACCTCGTAATGGGAAAATCTCAACTTCTCTTGAATTAAATATGTCTATTCCGATAAGTGTTTGTTAAAATGGACATTGTCATGAGGGATAATATCAACCTCGCACGTGTGATCTCTTTCATATTTGGTTACTCTCCACATGCCTTCGTTTTTCTTCTTTGAAGCTCATAGCTCCCATTTGCATTTATTCTTTCCTCAACGACATTCAAGAATCTATCGTTTCATGCTCGAGCTTGCAGGGTGATATTCTCGACAGTGTTTGATAGAATATTTTTGACAAGCATATATGAGCAACTCCTTCCGCATAAACATACCGCCTTCTTTGAGCACTTTTGTATTAAACTGACTGCTATTAGAATCATGGTCCTCAATAGTCGGATGGCTCATCAAACCGGAGACATCATTGAAGGTGGAAAATCACATGGGGAACTATTACCTCCTTCACCACCCATGGGTGCTTCAACATAGCCTTCCTCGTCGACATTATCTAAATTCCCCATATTATCTCTATGATACTCATCAAATGACAGAATTTCAAATCTCTCTATGGTTGATAATGTCATTCCATCATTTTGAGCACTAGTCATTGCTAAGCAGTCCAACATAAACAATAATATATTAGAACCAAAGTTCAAAAAACTGCAACACTGAAAGGCTGCCAGTATATTCAACTCTAAGGTTTGCCACCACAGACATCCAACAACAACCGCTTTACAAACAAGAAGGATTTGTAAAGGCTTACGCATTCCTTTCTACTCGCATTCAACAATAAAGGCAGCCAAGAAAGGCTTTATTGTTGGAGGTTGAAAATAGACATTAAGGATTCGTTCTTGTTAATTATAGTAATTTGGCAATGGTCTAAAATGCATCAATGCCTAGACCATTCATAAGCCTTTACAAATGCATTTTCCTTTCTACTCACCTTCAACAATATTTTCACCCTCCATCAATGCATTATGCCTAGACCATTTGATAAGTCATTGCCTTGCAGAAAAATTGAGAATATAATGAACCCACAAAAGAAGGATTTGTATTAAGCAAAATAATAATACACCTAGAACTGAAGCTAAATCGACCCCGCAAATTAATCATATACCTAGAACTGAAGTGCAGCGAGAATGGGCGTGAGGAGAAGACCGGCGACGAGTGATGACGAGCCGCGACGAGCGGTGACGAGCGGCGACGGGCTGGCTGGCGATGGATTGAATAACGGGAGAAGACAAACTGCAAATAACGGGAGAAAAAATAGGGCTCGTAAAATATTCAATTTTAGGCGCTGTGGAGAACGACGCCTATTGCTTATTAAGCAATTTTTGCTGACTCAACATTCTTTACATCTACAAATTTGACAACGTGCATTAGGCGCCGTGGACAACGGCGCCTAACTGATGGTGTCTATTTTGGAAATTGAATTTTAAGATTGTGTACAATTGGAAATGAATTTCAATTTTTGCTTAAATTGGAAACTTTTTCCGAATAGTGCCCGGACCAAATTGCAAATATGGCGATATTATATAAATGGTCATGGGCCAAGCTGGGCCTGGCCTTGTATCATTCTTTGAGATTCGTGTAAAGTCCTTTACATATGGCTTTGCAAAAGTTTATCAACAACAACAAAAAAAATCTGAAATATGTGGTACGTGTACATAATAAACGAGCTCGTTTAAAATTTGATGAGTTCGAGTTCAAGCATAGTATTATGAGTTTTAAAAATATATGTTTGAATTCGGTTTGTTTAATTTTCACGAGTTCGAGCCGAGCTCAAGCTTTATACGAATACTTTAATTAAATTAATTTAATATAATTATTCATAGTCAACGAGCTCTAATCAAACTTTTCACGAGTTCGAACGAATATTTAACAAGCTTCAATCAAGCTTTCACTAAAAGAATTAAAATGTATATAAAATTACCTTAATTGATCGAGCTCATTAACAAACTTCAAACAAATATAAGCAAGTTTTAATCGGTATATAAACCAATATATAAACAAGCACATAAACAAGCTACTTTTCGCGAACATAGACGAGTCGAGCACTAATTGGTTCGTACTCGGCTCGTTTGATAAACGAGCATGAAAATTATTCTCGATCGAGTTAAGCTTTGACCGAATTTGTTCATAAACAGCTCGCGAGTGTATCAGCTCATTTAAACATCTGTGTGTACACAAGCGAATGGAGCTATGTGGAATGCATCTTGGGCTTATGCCCAAAATGTTTTTGCTCCAATTTTTTTATTTTAGAATTTTATGTGTAGTTTTTATTATTATTACTTTTTACAAAATTCATGGTAAACCCTAGGAGTAGTAGGTATAATTTCAGAAATTGTTTTTAGTCCTAGGTAATGTTCAATTCTGGCTCCGTCACCAGAAGGGATGACGATCAAACCGAGAAAACTTTTTATATGAAACACAACTTAACAATCTGATCCAACACAAACCTCAAATAACATCTTAAGCCAGCCAGCCAGCCAGCCAGCAGCAGCAGCTTTCTTGACCAAACCCACAAACATTGAAAACAAGAAACAACCAACAACAATAATCATATATAGTGATAAATCAATAATAAAACTAGTTTTTAAAAGGCATCCATAATTCAGCTTTGATCTCTATTCCTCAGCTTTGTCAGCCTCAGGTTCAGGCTCAGCCACCCCCTCAGCCGGTGTCTCAGCCACGGGCTCAGCTTCGACTTCAGCTGGTGTCTCAGCAATTGGAGCTTCCTCCTCCACTGCAGCAACCTCTGGCGCAGCCTCTACTACTGCTGGCTGTTCTACTTCCTCAACTACTGGTTCCTCAGTCACCTTAGGCTCCTCTTCGACGACAGCCGCCAGTTCTGGCTCTTTGCTTGCTTCTTGGCCTTCTTCTATTTTGGGCTCTTCCTTGGCTGGCTCCTCTACTTCAACTTTTTCCTCTTTTGGTGCTTCTTCTTCTACTAATTCTGTTGTCGGTTCATCAACTGGTACTACTTCTTTGATCTCTACTGGTTCTGATACCTCTTCGGGCAGCGATTCAACTGCGATTGGTTCCTCTACTTTCTCAACCTGGGGCGGCACAACTTCGGCAACCTGAGGAGGTTATCATAGACACAACAACATATAATATTTAGAACCAACATATTCATTAATCATGGTGCATGCTGCATACACAAGAATATTAAAAAAATTCATATATATGTAAAATTTAAATTGATGAAGGTATGGAAATTGAGTTGCACCTCAACAGTGGCCATTTGATCAAGGAGACTGGAGTGATGGAAGGGCTGAGGAATTTGAGCTGGAAGGAAATGGAGAGAGGAGGTAGTAAGCAGAGCTGATGATAGAGTTGAGTGTAGGTCTCAATATGAGAATGGTGGTATTTATAGTGATGGAAATTAAGTTGAATGCCACACAAATATATATTATAATATTAAAATACTTTAGAGTAACTTATACACGATTAAAAATTGAAGTGAATATAAAAGATTCTTGCAATATTTATGTCTTCTTAACTAGAATGAGAAAATCAGACGAGTTTTCTGTAAAATAACTGAGGGTAAGTACAAAATAATGTAATTTAACTATAAATTATTAAAATAACATTGTCAGAAAGGTGCAAAAAATACGGAATAGTGAATAAAAAATCGTCAGAGAAAAAGAATCCGTTGTAAAGGGCATATTTTTATAAAAAATACAAATCAGTCACAGCCACATATTTTGGTCATCTGGACGGATGAGATTAAATCACTTATTAAATTCCGTTTATGGTTAATTTATCGGTGACGAATTATAAATTATTCGTGACGATCTATTTCATACTTTTGGTTTATCGGCGACGAATTATAACCCATTTCTGACGAACTTTGCATTTTGTACAAAAAATATACTTTATACCTGATATTTAATACTCATGGTCAAAATTATGTAATTATACGAATTTAATGTTTTAAATGTATTTTTCTCCCTTATCAAAAAAATGTATTTTTTTCTCACTTAACTTAAATGAAATTTAATTTTTAATTTATTAATTAATGTTTTTAAATTTAGTTCCACTATGATAGGCAAAAAATGTATAATCCTCAAACTCATGACATAAGATGCTCCAGGGTCCAAGATTATGACCGCTAGATCAGAAATCTTTATTTATTTATTTATTAAATACATATTCACCTGAATTTTATCCAAATTTATTGAATATTACATGAGTTTTAATTTGAAATATTACACTATTGTCTATTAGTCTATTACTCATGTTTAGGTAAATTGGGTGTGGCCTTTTCTATGGTCCTGATCTGCACAAACCTTTTTTAGTGCATTCCCCATGCCACATCATTATACAATTCATGAAATTATCTCTCTTTTTTTAGTAGTGTGGATGTTTCCCCTACCATTTAAAAAAAAGTTATTTAATTGAAGCTCATCATGCATTCACATGTTCCAGGCCAGGCATTCACATTTTCATTTCCATATGTACTTGTAGGTTCTAGGTTGGAATAGACATTTTTTTCGAAAAATTAAAGTTTAAAATGTGATACACTGTATAAAATATTTTACCCATCCTTAGTTGGACGAAGCTTAAAAATTGAGGTTTTTTTGAATAGCCAAAAAAATACCCAAAAATTGAAGATGAATATATTATTAATTAGTTCATTGAAAGTTGGGCGACATGAAGGCCTAATTAGCGTACTAGTAAAGTTAAAAGACAATTATTCGATCGATTTTAATGTACATTGAGTTTTTACCTTTTACTATTCAGGTCATATTGTGACCCAAATATTAGTACGGATTATTGTTATTTTCACTTTGATGTTTTGTTAGTAATGAATAATAATGATAAACGACATCAAAACCAAAAGCAAACAATGTAAAGATATTAGGGCGGTGGTAATATGGGGCCCAGAGATTCAAACCCAGGTGTGATCGACGGCGATGTGTGTGCCACGTGGCGTAACAGCTACCTTTTGAGTTGGATTGGTTCGGCAGCAAGTGGGCCTGAGCCCACAGTCAGATTTATGCTTTCCAGGTAAGGTAGCTCGTGACGTTGGGTCCCATATACAGCCCTTCATTCTGATTTGCCACCTCGGATCTGACTCAGCTTTTTCATCATCTATAATTCGATTCCCACTTTCATATTTTTCTTTTTTTAAATATTTTTTATTATCAAGGTAAAATAGTCGTACATATAGGGCTCAAGGGGAGCGTTGATTGAAATTCTTAAAAATTTGGAGAATTATAATTTTATCATTAGATCATGATGTACATGACACGTGTTCAAAAAATGTTATATTAAATGCATATTAAAAAATGCACATATGACACGTGTCACCACCTCAATTACATGATGAATCATTTTAGAAGATGAGGATTGCATTTTCAAGTTTTCGAAAAAAAGAATTTTTATTTGATTTTGAGCACTCCTCTAGGACTCAAAATCATTTTTGAAACATACATATCAAAATCATTTTGGAAACATACATATCAAAATCATGATTCGAAAAACTGATAATGATAAACGGCAATTTCATTTCGGCTCGTCATAAATCCAATGACCAATACCACCTAACTAAACACGGGCAGTTCATTCTATTAATTTAATTTAGAATGTTTCAAAAATTATGACCTACATTTACTTTTATGTATATAAAATGAACTATTATTTAGACATTAGAAAAATATTTATTATTTTACAGGTTTTACATTTGGTTTGGTGAATCCTCAAAATCCAGTAAAGAGAAATGCACGAGCACGACTGAGTCTTTAATTTTTACCTTTGTTTTGGATCACAGAGAATGGGATGAAAATGAAATCAAAATTAAATGACACAGTCACTTTTATTTATAAAAAATTTATTATGAAAGATAAGAAATGACAACCTCAAAATCACTTCATGTATCAAATGAGGTTTGAACTAGGGGTCAGCAAACGGTAAATTACCGTTTTACCGTTTACCGATTTACCGAAATACTACAAAATTCTAGGTAAATTTCAATAAATTTATCGATTTTACCAAAATTTATTAATTATCTAATTTTTTAAATATATATTATAAATCTTATAAATATATATGTTGATTTTTAATATATATAAATGTTTTTTTTAAAAATTTCTTTATAATATTTATTTATTTATATTTTCGGTAAAACTGTAAAACGATAAATTTATCGATTTCAAAATTTATTCTGTTTACCAACTTATTTTTACCGTTTTTCCGAACCGAAACGTAATTTACCGAATTTTGCTCTCCATCTACCTGTCATTTGACCAAAACTTCTCTATAATTTTTCCTTTTATTTTGTTTGAATTTTCTATAACTAACTAAGCATCAAATTAGTTTTTCTTCAAATTTTCTTTCTCTTTCAAAAACTTTTCATGAATCAAACAATTGCTAAGTATATTAACTTGAATTAAGAATATGATTAAGTGTTGTACAACATATAATTGATCAAGTGGTTCATGAAAATGAGTGTAAAGGGGAATTAAAAGTTAGACAACAATGATGGCTAAAAGAGACCGTGCCGTGTCCTTCACCTCCATCTCCGCCTCTAGGCCACCCTGTATCCATGTTACACTAATTTGAACTCAAACAAGGTGCGTGGGAGACTTGTTTACTTGTAAAGTGATGTCCTTGTAGAGCACGTAGTTTTAAATTATATGAAAGAAATTGATAGGTAAGATCCGGCGATAAAGATTCAAATGGGTGGATGTGGGTCCCAACGTATGGGTGTGGGGTTGGATCTTGGATGTGTTTGTGTGAATCTTTGTGCTTGGGAAGTTGTAGTTGGTGGATGCAGAGACATGGGTAATGATCTGAATGAGGATGTGTGCGTGTCTTGGTTTATGGGGGTTTGAGATTGGGGAAAGGATTTGTAATTCGGGACTTGATTTTTTTTGCAAAGCTGATCTCAATATGCATTGGCGGATCCAGAACCTCATAGGAGAGTTCTAAAAAAATATTTCGAAGAAAATGCATACCATCTGTGTTCTGCAAAAAAAAAAAGTGTACCTATGTATTTCTTATAGTTACTAATATAATCTATTTTCTAGTCATTTACTCAAAGACGTAAATAAAATCATATAAAATCTATTGGCACTCTAACTTTGAGAAGTAATGGAATCCACATCGATTATCCTATTAGGTCGAGACATATATTATTGGAGCCATAATTTGACAAATTGTGTGACTCTTAGGTAGATACTAATATCTATATCAGACATTAAAGCAACCTAAAATATACTCAAAAGTAAGATCGCATAACAATTTTACATGGTCAACCACATTTAACTTTAACAACTTTGGAGACTTATTTAACTTTAACAACTTTAACAACCACATTTAACGGGCGGCTGGAGTGGAGCAGTACTTGACAAATCAATCACCTATTGTATGAAGCTAACGAAAGGGGCTAAGCGTTCTATGCTAACACCTACATTCAATTCTAACGTTAAGTGACTAAAAATTAAGCCGAAACGAAGATATATGCTTGAACTCTGCTAATGATCAGCCAATCTTGTAGAGCCTATAGAAGCCTCATCTGGTATTCGTTGTAGATGATATATATATGACGTGAAAGCTAGTTGAAAGTTCTACATCTTTTTTTCCTACACTAAAAACGAAATTCTATTCTAGCCCCTGTCCACTTTGACTTGATTTTTTGACTTGTAAGTTAGGATAAGTTAATATCATGCACTATCAGTTAAGATCAATTAAGATCAGTTAAGATCAGTTAAGATAACTTAAGTTATTTCCAGTCAAGTTAAGTTAAGTTAGTTGGACCACCCCCACCACCACCACCGCCGTCGGTGGTCCGACGACGGTCCGGCGGTGGTCCGACGGTGGTCTGACGGCGGTCCGGCGGGGTCCGACGGTGGTCCGACGGTGTCTGGGGGTGGTCCGGCGGCGGTCCGGCGGTGGTGGTGGTGGTGGGGCCCTTCTGTTAAGTTAAGTTAATATAAGACACTATAGTTTCAGTTAAGTTAAGATCAGTTAAGATCATTTAGGATCAGTTAAGATCATTTAAGATCAGTTAAGATCATTTAAGATAAGTTAATATCAATTAAGATAAATTAAGTTAAGTTAACTTTCAGTCAAAGTGGACGCACCCCTAATTCTGTAATATCCACACACAAAAATAAAAATAATAGGAGTAATGATAATAAAAATAATAATAATTATAACAAAATTAAAAACATTAAGATTTCTTTGATTAAAGAGCATCCCCACAATGATCTTTTGAGTCATGAAAAAGAGTCATGGGAGGTGACTGAAAAAATCTTAACCCCCATCATGATTTTTCTAGTCATAGAAAAGATCATCCCATGACACTACTACAGACAGGGGATTATGCATCAATTCCGTGTTTGAGCTTATGCATCGGTTTTGACATTACACATCGGTATGGGCTACAACCGATGCATAATGTAAGGCTTATGCATTGGTTTTTGTCGAACCGATGCATAATGTTGAAGCTTATGCATCGGTTTAATGGAACTAGTGCATAAGAGCAACATTATGCATCGGTTTATGATAAACCGATGCTTTAGCGTAAGATTTAGTATTTAGCAATCTAGGGTTTATTTTGCGTCAAAAATACATCCGCTCTCTCTGTTCAAGCTCGATGGAGAGGTTGATGTCGGATACCAGATGGCGACGACTGCAGCAACAGCTTTGAGCAGCGTCGACGGATACGTTCCTGGAAATAGATTTGATTTTGGATTCCGTTTCAATTTTAGTCGGAATACCCATCACACCAAAGCTCCATCTAGATTTTGCCTCTCGCCGTGACTGAGCTCCAATTGTATTTTTCCACTGATACAATGGTTGTGCGTCGTTGTGTTTTCGCGTCGTCTTCAGTCGGTTCGTCTCTTTAGCCTCATCTTAAATACATTAGCTGCGGTTGCGTCCCTGCTGTGTGGTTAGGTTGAGATCCAGTCATATTGAGCACGGATTTGGACTTTGGTGGTTTCATCAATTTTGTATGAATTGCTTTTTCTGATGTTGGTTTTTCGCTTGAGTTCTTAAATTGGTGTTTGATGTAGTATTGTGTTTTGTTTATCAATTTGATTGCTGTGGTGTTAATTGTGAATTTGACTAATTTGAAGCAAATGGTTAACGTGGAGGATTATGTCTAATGTGAGGATTGTGTCTAATTGTGTTGGTTGTTTGCAAGAACCTGACTAAAAGGTTCTTCATTTGGTTTAAACTCTCAACTTTTACCGTTCGTGTTTTTTCTGTTGCATATGTCTGTCTATTTATACATAAGCTTGTCTTGCTCACTATATAAATGCTGAGGTTATGTATCCAGGTTATGTATCCCAATGATCAGAATTTTACATGTTGATGTTATGTATCCAATAATGATCAGCAGGTTAGTAATACACATGTTTCGAATTTGATTCAAAAACATGTTATAGTTGGATATGTTGAGATTTTGTTTCCAGGTTGTAACAAGGACGAGATGGAATGCAAAAGTGAAGTATCCTTCACTAGTTGCACATCTCATGATCGTTTGGATGAGAACACACAAGAGTCCACCATTCCATCAACGCCTCGATTCTCCGATGAGGAATTCTTCAATGATGATGCCTCTTACATAGAGGAAGCACCTTTTGTTGATGAAGAAGAATTCGTCCCTCCCGGTACAAGCGAGCTTGAATGTGAATCCCAATTTCTTGATGAGGATAAGATAGAGGAAGAGCTTAAGGTGCAAAAAGGACTCCAAGGGTATGAAGACATTGTTGAGGTCTACATGGACCAAACAAAAGATCCACCTCGCGCGCAAGAAGACACAAGTCTATAGAGGGAGATTGAGGGATGCGCACCCATGGACATCATTGAAAGATTAAAGGAAGGTGTGCCCATCAATCTCGAGACAAGTTATGAAGACCCTTTCTTCACTACTTCGTCTCGAGACAAGTTTTGGAGCTTTATGCCTTATTTTGAAAGATCTTTGGATGGAAGCTCCCATGACCCCTTATTTCTTAAGGGATGTTCATATTTGAAGGGCTCATGCTCCCAAAGGAAAGTCCATTGTAGGCTTGATGGGAGGAAATTCAAATGGGATTTGAAGGTGGATTGACACGACCAAATCCAAGGCTCCGTGAGAAGGGATCCTAGCAAGGGACTTGTCAACGAGTGATTCTATGGGGCGCTTTGCTACGTCTCTGCCAAGATGGGAAAAACTAGGCCCTCGCGGGAGGTAACCCGGTTTGTAAGTGGTTTCATTCTTGTTCTTTATGTTTAAACGTTTAGTATGATTTTGAGTGGCTTAGGCTCTAAATATGGAATGTGAAATGTATGATTAGTGGGTCAAATTTTAAGTGTGGAGTGAGGTCTACTCACTCCAAGGGGGCTTGAATGTGAATCCCAATTTCTTGATGAGGATAAGATAGAGGAAGAGCTTAAGGTGCAAAAAGGACTCCAAGGGTATAAAGACTTTATTGAGGTCTACATGGACCAAACAAAAGAACCACCTCGCGCGCAAGAAGACACAATTCTAGAGAGGGGATTGAGGGATGGGCACCCATGGACATCATTGAAAGATTAAAGGAAGGTGTGCCCATCAATCTCGAGACAAGTTATGAAGACCCTTTCTTCACTACTTCGTCTCGAGACAAGTTTTGGAGCTTTGTGCCTTATTTTGCAAGATCTTTGGATGGAAGCTCCCATGACCCCTTATTTCTTAAGGGATGTTAATATTTGAAGGGCTCATGCTCCCAAAGGAAAGTCCATTGTAGGCTTGATGGGAGGAAATTCAAATGGGATTTGAAGGTGGATTGACACGACCAAATCCAAGGCCCCGTGAGACGGGATCCTAGCAAAGGACTTGTCAACGAGTGATTCTATGGGGCGCTTTGCTACGTCTCTGCCAAGACGGGAAAAACTAGGCCCTCGCGGGAGGTAACCCGGTTTGTAAGTTGTTTCATTCATGTTCTTTATGTTTAAACGTTTGGTATGATTTTGAGTGGCTTAGGCTCTAAATATGGAATGTGAAATGTATGATTAGTGGGTCAAATTTTAAGTGTGGAGTGAGGTCTACTCACTCCAATTCCACTTCACGTTGCCAAGCCCCTCCACTTTTCCCTTGATTTATCAATGTATGATGCTGATGTCGCCCCTTAGTGTTCATGTGCCTTCTTGAAGTTGACTAGAGTGGAAATATTTTGTTATATCATGTTATGACTCTAGTTTCATATTTGGGGCACTTAGGAACCCTTGTGCATATTTTGGAGGGTGTGAATCAACTTCCTTGTTTGAATTCTATGAAAGTTTTGCCATGATGTTATTATGCGACTTGTGATGCTATCTTGCTCATACTTGTGTTTTGCATAACCTTGTATGTCACTTGTTGTTTTTAACCTATCATGTGTTCTTGTTATCAAGGAAGTTATTTGCATCATGCACATTCAAGCTTAGCACAATGTCGTCTTTTCTATCGGTGGGGCACATCTACAAACGAGGGGAGTTCTTATGTGCCTTTTTCTCATTCTCTTTATTGTTTGCGCTTAGGGACTAAGCTATGCTTTAAGTGTGGAGTGGGTAGTCGCATAGTTCACTCATTTCATGCCATGCTTATTATTTTAGAATGGACACTTGCACCATGATTAGGAATAATGATCGAGACCTTGTGAAATCTAGTGAGGCAAATATACGAAAAACATAGCACCATGATGGACCAAAATTACACGAATCATAAACACAGTATAACCCCCTTAATTAGACATTTTGTCTATTTAACTTTTGCTTGTTAGTTCAGATATATTTTTACAGGGTATTTCAGAGCTTAGAGAGAATACATGCTAAAGAGGAGTTTTTAAAGCAGAAAAGATGTTACGAGTCAATCCAAGGTCAAGATCATATGCCGACTGAAGAAATATCAAGGATCCTCACGTTGAATCACTCATAACAAATTAATCAGAAGAATCAGGAGAGGAATCAAGACAGCCCGGGACAAAACACATTGACAGTTTTGTGAAAAGACTGCACAAAATTGTACAAAACTCACACATTGGACCAAAGTGACCGGCCACTTGTTGAAGAGGTGACCAAGGGAGGAGCTCCTCCCCTTCCACCACCGGCAACTGGCGGCTCCTCCCTTGACCGGCGGCTTTTGGCTCCTCCACATGTCTCCTCCTCCTTGCTCCTCCTTCCTCCTCCCTTGGATCAAAAGACATGTGGTGGCTCCTCCACCCTCCATTCTCCTCCTCCATGGATGGCCTCCACATGCAACCATCTCCACCCTCCATCTCCATCCTCCCATGGCTATATAAGGAGGAGCTCCTCCTCCTCATTTAGAACACACCCCAAAATCCAAATTCACTTATCTCTCTAAAGTTTTGTAAGTTGTAATATTTGTTTGGCTTTGGAAATAAAGGATAGCTCCCTTGGCGCTTCAACGGTTGTAAGTAATTCTTAGTATTTATTCAACTGTTTTTATTTCCTTAGTTATAATGTTTAGCGCGATAAATAGTAGCTAAACTAGTAGTTCGGTCTAAGGGGCGCACTTGTATTATAAAATGTTTTAGACTATTAACTTAGTGTCTCACCTTAGTATTCAAAACTTATTCTATGTGCCATATATTAAGTCAGAACGTCCAAGGTTGAGTGGACGCTTGGAATGGCAAAACTCTTCCGTGGGGGTTCGTAAACTTGTACGGATAAGTGGATGCTTGGAATGGCAAAGCTTATCTGAGAAGTTTGACTTCCCTTAAACACCATTTGGTTGATCGGGAATGATTGATCAAATGGATGCACGTAGGCTAATATAACCGGGAATGGAGTATTAGTCTAAGTAGAATAAGTGCTCTACGTCCTTGGAATAGGCTAGACAGTGTACGCAAATTGAGTGCTTGGAATGGCCTTGATACACCGTTTGAATACTTAGCAGATTCACTAAGAGTCAATGATAAATAGGATATAATACAAGACCCCTGAAACCAAACATTTCTCCTCAATTATAAACTGCAATTTACTTTCCAGTACTAAAACCAACCAACCAACCAATCAATCAATCAATCAATCACTTAGCTGGTAGCTTTAAAACCAACCAACCAACCTAAAACACGCTCTCTCGCCGGATAAACCCCCTCAAAGAACGACTATCCCACTGATTCCCTTGGGTTCGACCCCTACTTACCAAGTACTACCCAGTAGTATAGTTGCGAGTAGCGGACTATTATAAATTTATTTGTACATTTGCTCTGACGACAAGCATCTGTCAAATTGGCGCCGTTGCCGGGGAATCAGTCGTCGGATAGTTGTTCTTTCCCTCCCCCTTTTTTTCTTTCTTTTCCCTATGTCATTACCCATTACGCATGCATGGACAACGCGATTTCTGCCCCTGTTCGGAGGAACGGAGGGAGAAGACCCAGTACAGCACTGCCGAAACTTCCACCACGTCTGCCACCACATCAAACCTGAGAACGAAGTATTAGAGGAATTTAAGCTGAAATGCTTCAAATTCTCTCTAACCGACTTCGCCACGATATGGTATTACACATCCACCGCTAGCAGTGCAGAACGTTACGTAGATCTCTGTGTTCCATTCCTGAAGGAATTCTCCCCACCATCTTTACGCCAAGAAACCCGTGAGAAGATCATGTGCCTTCATCAATCCCGGGATGAGACTTTGTACGAATACTACATGAACTACGATGCCATCGTCTCAAGCTGCCCGCACCATGGATTTATGAAGAAAGTTCTTCTCCAAAAATTTCTTCATGGGATGAGGCCTGAAGAACTGGGAAGAGTTAACGAAGCTATGAGAAGGTCTGCCACAAACTTCACCATTGCAGACATGTGGTACCTTATAATCGGCCTGGCCGCTGCCACAAGACGAGTACCCCAAACTAACGAGGAAATGCAGACAGAAGAAGCTGACCCTGAGGCTGACAAAGAAGAAACCACCGAGCCGTCAGAAGAGACTCCTGAACCGTCTGAAGAATCAGACATGGAAAGCACCGGAAGCAACGAAGTAGGAGTCCAGAACACCACTGACGAACTGCCCAATCCATACCCGACTATCATTACCCAGGCAGCTGAAACTATCTACGATCAGTTCCTCACGAACCAACATAACGAGGCAGAACCAAGCCTCATGAGGCCTTCCCGACTTTTCCCCTTAATCAATGAGCAAGTCGCAGCGAACTGTGCGATCAATGAAGAAGCTCAAAGTAGGATGGGAAAAGGACCTCTGCAGAATGACCCCTCGATGGAGCATTGCTATGCCGCAACTGGACTAGGCAGTCCCAAATACAAAAACTTCAAAAGGCTAGTAGTGAAAGGTCCATCACCCCCTCCGGGGTATTGGAAGGAAAAAATCCCAAAACAAAGGAGTCCTGACCCGAATACAACATCCGGCAAGAAGTCAGGACGAGTCAAAGCAAGAAACAACACAGGAACGGTGGTGAAGTTCGACTTGAGCCACCCATGGGACCCAAACCAGTAATCCACAACGAGGTACTGTCGAGCCAACGACGTTAAACAAGTGCACTGGTCGGGAGGTAACCCGACACTATCTTACTTTCCGCACTTTTAATTTCTGTCATTTAAATTCAATATTTAGTTTTAAGCTTGCATGACTTTTGAACTAAGGCACGCCTTCGTTCAAAAGTGGGGGGTGAGAACCACCTGTGTACATAAATAACATGCTTGCTATTTTCTTTTTCTTTTTTAGTGGTAGTATCTTTTTGAAAATATGAACTTAAGAATGTGAAAAAGATAGATCATAATTCATGCATTAACCTTGTGAAAATTCAAACTGTTTAAAAACTTAGAATGTAACTTTTCAATTGTCCTTTGTGCTGAGATAATCAGGGATGTGGAGTTGACATAAACTGCCCTAGAGAGGCTTGGCAAGCAATCAAAGGATCAGATCAAACTATATGGTTTTCGAAGTCAGTGGAGGCTGCACTTCGGGTTTCAGTGAAGAATTGAAGTCATCTCCGCCATGTAGTGTTTATGCAAAAAGAAAAGAAAAGGCGAGGACGGGAATCAGACCGTCCTCTCTCTAGTCAAAGTAGCCGAGAAAATAGATGAGCGACCCTCATCTTGACCCGCGCGAAACGACAAAGATGAGAGGAGCGGGGAGGTATTTCCATAGGCTTGCGGGCGATGATTGGACCTCCCAAAAAGGCTTGAGAAAATGGACTAGCAAAGCCACAAAAAGGCGAAAATCTCAAAGAAGCAAATCAAGAGGCCAAAGGCCCAAAATTGTGAAGGTTTTAACCAAACAAAAAGTGAAGTACTCAAAGAGTCAAATCAAAGGCCAAAGGCCAATTCACTACAAAAGCAGTCCCTCGCCAAAAAAAAAGAAAAAAAATCAAAAAGGCTCAACTCAGTGAAACCCGAACCGAATCACGTGCTAGAGAAAGCTACCAGAAAACCATATAGTGCGAGACGATCCCGAGATTGCAGTCCAGGAGCCTAACAAGGGCTATCTCCCTAGACATCCAATATAATTTGCATCTCAGCACAGAGGTACAAGTATTAAGTTTCTTCTATTTATTTACGCAGTTTAATTTAGAATAAGTAGTAATGCATGAATTAGGATAGATCGAGTACCACAGTCTAATTTTCATATTCCAAAGCCAACTTAACATACCGCCCTGGAATAGCATTGTTCGGGACGAACAACTAAAAGTGTGGGGTGATCTGATGGACCAAAATTATACGAATCATAAACACAGTATAACCCCCTTAATTAGACATTTTGTCTATTTAACTTTTGCTTGTTAGTTCAGATATATTTTTACAGGGTATTTCAGAGCTTAGAGAGAATACATGCTAAAGAGGAGTTTTTAAAGCAGAAAAGATGTTACGAGTCAATCCAAGGCAAGATCATATGCTGACTGAAGAAATATCAAGGATCCTGATGTTGAATCACTCATAACAAATTAATCAGAAGAATCAGGAGAGGAATCAAGACAGCCCGGGACAAAACACATTGACAGTTTTGTGAAAAGACTGCACAAAATTGTACAAAACTCACACATTGGACCAAAGTGACCGGCCACTTGTTGAAGAGGTGACCAAGGGAGGAGCTCCTCCCCTTCCACCACCGGCAACCGGCGGCTCCTCCTCCCTTGACCGGCGGCTGTTGGCTCCTCCACATGTCTCCTCCTCCTTGCTCCTCCTTCCTCCTCCCTTGGATCAAAAGACATGTGGTGGCTCCTCCACCCTCCATTCTCCTCCTCCATGGATGGCCTCCACATGCAACCATCTCCACCCTCCATCTCCATCCTCCCATGGCTATATAAGGAGGAGCTCCTCCTCCTCATTTAGAACACACCTCAAAATCCAAATTCACTTATCTCTCTAAAGTTTTGTAAGTTGTAATATTTGTTTGGCTTTGGAAATAAAGGATAGCTCCCTTGGCGCTTCAACGGTTGTAAGTAATTCTTAGTATTTATTCAACTGTTTTTATTTCCTTAGTTATAATTTTTAGCGCGATAAATAGTAGCTAAACTAGTAGTTCGGTCTAAGGGGCGCACTTGTATTATAAAATGTTTTAGACTATTAACTTAGTGTCTCGCCTTAGTATTCAAAACTTATTCTATGTGCCATATATTAAGTCAGAATGTCCAAGGTTGAGTGGACGCTTGGAATGGCAAAACTCTTCCGTGGGGGTTCGTAAACTTGTACGGATAAGTGGATGCTTGGAATGGCAAAGCTTATCTGAGAAGTTTGACTTCCCTTAAACACCATTTGGTTGATCGGGAATGATTGATCAAATGGATGCACGTAGGCTAATATAAGCGGGAATGGAGTATTAGTCTAAGTAGAATAAGTGCTCTACGTCCTTGGAATAGGCTAGACAGTGTACGCAAATCGAGTTCTTGGAATGGCTTTGATACACCATTTGAATACTTAGCAGATTCACTAAGAGTCAATGATAAACATGATATAATACAAGGCCCCTGAAACCGAACATTTCTCCTCAATTATAAACTGCAATTTACTTTCCAGTACTAAAACCAACCAACCAATCAATCAATCAATCACTTAGCTGGTAGCTTTAAAACCAACCAACCAACCTAAAACACGCTCTCTCGCTGGATAAACCCCCTCAAAGAACGACTATCCCACTGATTCCCTTGGGTTCGACCCCTACTTACCAAGTACTACCCAGTAGTATAGTTGCGAGTAGCGGACTATTATAAATTTATTTGTACATTTGCTCTGACGACAAGCATCTGTCACACCACTAGCATTTCGACATTTTCATGACCTTGACATATTCTCATACTTTGTTCGTGACGAACAAAACTTAAGTGAGGAGGGTTGATCAGTCGAGTTTTCGACTGATTTATGGTCATTCTTTACTATAGTTTTGGGTCATTTCCGATATTATTTTGATGTCATTTGACCTCTATCTCTACATTTCAGGTAGAAAACAAGTTTCCCCCATGGTCAAGGCCTATATATGAAGATTTGTTGAAAAATAGAAGTTTCGGCGCAAAACATGGAGTTTTGGGGCAAAACCGAGCAGATTGACCTTTGCGACTTGTTTTGGACGCCCAGGGCGCATACAGTGTCCGAATTGGTTGAGTCAAAGCTTATTGGAATGCTAACTAAAAGGGCTACAACTCTCCAGTTGACGCCAAAACCAAATTCGGACGGGAAGATCACCCAAAAGGCACCAGTCGGTCGACTGAGAAGTCCAGTCGACCGACTCGAAGAAAACTCAAAAGCCTGACCGAGCAGATTGACCTTTGCGACTTGTGTTGGACGCTCAGGACGCATACGGTGTCCGAATTGGTTGATTCAAAACTTGTTGGAAAGCTAACTCAAAGGGCTACAACTTGTCAGTTGATGCCAAGACTGAATTCGGACGGGAAGACCACCAAAAAGTCCCCAGTCAATCGACTGAGAAGTCCTGTCGACCGACTCGAATAAAACTCAGAAGGCACTGAAATATCACCCCATCCAGTCGACCGACTGGATCAATAACCCAGAAATCTCAATTTCGGAGCTATAAGTAGAAAGAGGGGTTTTTGACCTAAGTGTGGAGGTTTTTGGGGAGAAGAAGATTGGAAAAGAGGCTCAACCAAGGTCATCAATCATAAAAAGATCCAACTAAGGAGAAGAAGATAAGACTAAAGGGAGTTCAAGGATTGATAACCCTCCTTCCTCTACATCTTTTCCTATTCTACATCTTTGCTATAAACCCTACTCACACCATGTTGTCTTACATGATGTGTGAGTAGTGATATTGTGTTTTGAGGGTCTTATGACTCTCCTTGGTACTATTTGATCACATATATACATTGATGTTCATATGGATGATTGTTGATTTCATTTTCTCGTGTGTTATGAATGTTATGCACTCTATGTGTGTGTGTTAAAATGCCTAAGTGACAACTTAGACTAAAACTTGAACCTATGCATTGGAAAAGCTAGTGGATAGTTCTAGGATGGAGAAAATGATCATATCTTAAGCATGAAAGTGAACCTTATGATATGATGCTTGACTAAGGATTGAATGTTTAATTCATTGGAGTTGGTCAATTCGCAAATCATCAATTAATCCCATTAAATGGTGTCAAATTCATATTCACTATGCTCTTTATACATGCCATGGTACTAAGTGTTTGATGAAATGCCTAAGTAACATGTTGAATCTTAAAACTAGACTTAAGAATCGAACGACCTTAGGGATAGTTTGGATGTAGTGAATATGATCATTTCTAAGGATATGAAGTGAACTAGGTTCAATACTATTTGACTACCATGAAATGTTTGAATATCATGTATGTGATCATTGGGAAATTGCCAAGGAGGGGAATAACCCATCGAAACACCTCTTATCCATCTTTTATCTCTAATTACTCGTCACATAGGATTTAGAATATACAAACCTTTATACAAATTAGGTTTAGAATAGCCGAACGGAAACACAATCTTACATAGTGCATGTGCTTGGCTTGCTCCTCTTCGTTCGACCCGGTACTTTACCGGTTAATATAAATGTTTTGACTACATTCGATCCTCTCTTCATTGATACTATTTAGAGGTGAAAAAGAATAGTTTGTCAAATGGCGTCGTTGCCGGGGAGCAACTAGTTAGCACATCCCTAGATTAGATTGTATGAAAGTTCCGACTATTCTTGTAAATATTTTTCTTTTTCTTATACTTGTATATTCTCTTTTTCTACTCATATCCCCCTACTAACTTCGTTTATCTTGATTTGCGAGGATGAATCACTACAACCAACAAATCATGCACAATGAAGATTATTATGAAGAGGATCAACCAAATGCCCATTGTGAAGACTACTTGATGTACAACCACAACCAATAAGTCTTTTCTAATAAGGAATACTATCAAGAGGAGGAGTGACAGATGCTTGTCGTCAGGGCAAATGTACAAATAAATTTATAAGTCCGCTACCCGTGACTTTACTACTGGGTAGCAAGTGGTAAGTAGGGGTCAAACCCAAGGGAATTAGGGGGATAAGCTGTTCTTTGAGGATTTGTACAGGAAGGGAGCGTGATTTTAGGTTGATTGAGGTTTTAGTGCGGAAAAGTAAGTGTTTTTTTGGTTGGTTTTGGTTTTTAGTGCGGAAAAGTAAATGACAGAAAAGTAAATACTGAAAATAAAAGAGAAGACTTACAGTGGTTGTTGCGTGATCGGCAAGTCTTGCGGAACGTCAGCAGTTGATATTGCGGTTTATACTAAAATTGAAAGTAAGTGCAGGTGGTGTTTAAATTTAAGGAAAGCATTCGGTTTCGGGGGCCTTGTATCATAATCTGTTTATCATTGACCGCTAATGACCATACTAAGTGTTCAAAAGTGAATCGAGGCTATTCCTAGCACAAGACTTGCCACACCGTCTAGTCTTTTGCAAGACGTAGAACTCTTGTTCTAATATGTGCATCCAGTTGACCATCATTCCTGATAAATCAAATGGTTTTTGAAAGAGGTTGAACTCCACAGATAAGCTGTGCTCTTCCGAGCCTCCACTTATCCACGGGTGTCACGAGTTCATGGTAGAGCTTTGCTCTTCCGAGCATCCACTCTACCAATGAAGTTCTGACCTAATATATGGCACTTAGAACAAGTTGAACACAAAGAGGCATTAAGAAAGAAAGGGTCTAAAACATTTTATGACACAAGTACACCCCTTCAACCGAATGAAAGGTTTAGCTACGATTATCCATGGAAGATGACATCACAGCTAAGTACTTGAAAAGTAAAGGTTTTCAAAAATAAAGACAAGAAAGTAAAGTACTTTGAAAGACAGTAAAGTAAAGTTTTCGAAAGTAAAGACAGGAAAGTAAAGTTTTCGAAAGTAAAAGACAGTAAAGGAAAGGGGTGAGTACTTCAAGAACCGACAAGAGTACTCAAGAATAGTGAAAAGTAAAGACAAGCTTGAGTACTACAAGAACCGACAAGAGTACTCAAGAACAAACTAGAATACTCAAGAACCAACAAGAGTATTATAGATTTAAAACAAGTGTTTACAATAGTGCCCAAAATCTAGAGAGATAAGTAACTTATGGATTTTAGGATTGTGGGATTGTGGATGATTTACAAAGGGAATGAGGCATGGTATTTATAGGCTAAGGGAGGTGAGTTTTGTGGAGGAGATGAGGCCACTTGTCACAAGGGAAGAGGAGGAGGAGAAAGCCATCGAGAAGGATCTAGATCTCAAACACATGGCATGCAATGGAGTCGAGGAGCTTGTAGCCGCCCATGTGGAGGAGATGAGTGTGAGTTTGAGATATTTCTCCAAAAGCCATCCCCATGTGTCATCTTCCCATGGTTTAGTCGCCCATGTGAGGTGGAGGAGGAGAGTTTGTGAGTTTTGTGATCTTTTCACAAAAGCCATCGGCCCTTTCAGCTCCGGACAGACTCTGGTTGCTCTTCGGTTGGACTTGTTTTGAGTGATTCCACGTCTGGTTCTTGAAAGTCAGAATTTGGTCGTGACCTGGAATGACTCGTAATTCATTTTCAGCTTAAAAACTCCTCCTTAGCCTGTATTCTCTCTAGACTTCAAAATACCCTGTAGATAAATATCGGAACTAACAAGCAAAAGTTAAATAGACAAAGAGTCTAATTTGGTGGGTTTAACTGTGTTTATGATTCATACAATTATGGTCCATCAGATTACCCCACACTTTTAGTTGTTCGTCCCGAACAATGCTATTAAAGGGCGGCACACACTATCTAAGTAAACTTTTAAAATATGAAAGTGAGACTGTGGGACTAGATTTATCCTAATTCATGCATTACTTACTTATTACCAAATTAAACTGTGTAAATACTTATGATGGACCAAAGTTATACGAGTCAGAAACACAGTAAAACCCCCCAAATTAGACTGTTTGTCTATCTAACTTCTACGTGTTAGTCCCGATATATTTCCACCGGGCATTTTAGAGACTGAAGTGAAAACATGCTAAGGAGAGGATTTTAAGCTGAAAAGATAACAAGAGTCAATCCAAGGTCAAGATCATATGCCGACTGAAGAAATATCAAGGATCCTGACGTTGAATTGACCAGAACAAATTAATCAGAGGAATCAGGAGTGGAGTCAAGACAGCCCGGGGAAGAAACACATTGACAGTTTTGTGAAAAGACTGCACAAAACTGTACAAAACTCACATTTGGGCAAGATGACCGGCCACCACTCAAGGAGGTGGCCAAGGGAGGAGCTCCTCCCCCTTGGGCCACCGGAAACCGGCGGCTAAGGGAGGAGGGACCGGCGGCTTTACTATTCCGCCACTTGTCACCTCCTCCCTTCTCCTCCCTTGGATCAAATGCACATGTCCACCATCTCCACCACCCATCTCCTCCCATTTTGGCTATAAATACAAGCCTCCTCCTCCTCATTTCAACACACCTCAATCCATAATTCACTTCTCTCTCTAGAAGTTGTAACATTTGTAATGTTGTAATTTTGCTTTGGAAATAAAGGAAAGCTCCCTTGGCGCTTCAACGGTTGTAAGTATTATTTTCAGTATTTATTTAACTGTTGTCTTTAATTTCCTTAGTATAATGTTTAGCGCGATGAATAGTAGCTAAACTTGTAGTTCGGTCTAAGGGGCGCACTTGTATTATAAAATGTTTTAAGACTATTAACTTAGTGTTTAGTCTTAGTATTCAAAACTTGTTCTATGTGCCATATATAGTCAGAGTTTCCAAGGTTGAGTGGATGCTGTAACAAGCAAAGCTCTTCTGTGGAAATTCGCGATCATACTCAGGTAGTGGAAGCTGTAACAAGCAAAGCTATCTGAGGAGTTTCACTCATCCTAAATCCCATCTGGTCGAGCGTAACTGTGAGATCAGGTGGATGCACCCAGGCTAGCATACCTTAGGGTATTGGCGCTAGACTGAAATAGAACAGGAGTTGCTTTAAACCGGTGTTGCAAGTCTTGTGCTGTAACTAGCCTCGATTCACCGTTTGAATACTTAGATGATTCACTAATGGTCAATGATAAATAGGATATAATACAAGTCCCCTGAAACCGAACAATTCTCTTTAAATTATAATCTGTATTTTACTTTCCAGTATTAAAATCAACCAACCAACCAATCAATCAATCAAAATAGCTGGTAGCTTTAAAACCAACCAACCAACCTTAAACACGTTACCACGCTGCGTAATTCCCCCCGAAGAACAATTATTCCCCTAGTTCCCTCGGGTTCGACCCCTACTTACCAAGTACTACCCAGTAGTATAGTTGCGAGTAGCGGACTATAAATTTATTTGCACAATCGCTTTGACGACGAGCGCTTCTGTCAACTTATAAGAAACTTGATACTTGTACCTTCGCGCCGAGATGCAAATTAATTCGGATGTTTCGGGAGATAGCCCTTTTCAGGCTCCTGGACTGCATTCTCGGGACAGTCTCGCACTATATGGTTTCCTTGTAGCTTTCTCTAGCACGTGATTCGGTTCGGGTTTCACTGAGTTGAGCCTTTTTGATTTCTTTTTGGCGAGGGACAGCTTTTTTTGTAGTGAATCGGCCTTTGGCCTTTGATTTGACTCTTTGAGTACTTCACTTTTGTTCGGTTAAAACCTTCACAACTTTGGCCTTTGGCCTTTGATTAGCTTCTTTGAGCTTTTGCCTTTTTGTGGCTTGCTAGTCCATTTACTCAAGCCTTTTTGGGAGGTCCAATCATCGCCCGCGAGCATATGGAAATACCTCCCCGCTCTCTCTCATCCTCGCCGTTTCGCGCGGGTCAAAATGAGGGTCGCTCATTTGTTTTCCCGGCTACTCTGACTAGAGATAGGACGGTTTGATTCCCGTCCCGCCTTTTTTCTGCATAAACGCTGCATGGCGGAGATGACTCTGATTCAACTGAAACCCGAAGTGCAGCCTTCACTGACTTCTTAAACCATATATCGAAATTCAGTCCTTTGATTACTTGCCAAGCCCCTCTAGGGCATTTTCTATCAACTCCACATCCCCTGTTTATCTCAGCGCAAAGGGACAAATGAGAAGTTACATCCTAAGTTTTTAAACAGTTGAATTTTCACAAGGTAAATGCATGAATTATGATCTATCTTTTTCACATTCTCAAGTTCATATTTTCAAAAAGATAATATTAAGGGAAAAGGAAAAAAGAATGCATGATAATTATCTATGTGCAAAGGCGGTTCTCACCCCACACTTTTGAACGAAGGCGTGCCTCACAGCACGACTTAGTTCAAAAGCCGATTGCAAGCAAATATTTACAGGAAAGGTGAGAACGGCACAAGGCAAAAACTAAATGACATAAAATAAAATGACTCAACGTAAGATAGGTGTCGGGTTACCTCCTGACCAGTGCCTTTGTTTAACGTCGTTGGCTCGACGATACCTCAATCATGGATCATAAGGTCGGATCCCATGGGTGACTTAGGTCATATTTTTCTATTGTCAAGTTGACCTCGCCATGGTAGTGTTTGACTTGCTGTCCATTCGCATTGAATCGTCTTCCATCCTCCATGCTTTCCAACTCAAGCATCCCATGGTTGAATATCTTAGTCACGGTATAAGGACCGGTCCATCTTGATTTCAGTTTGCCTGGCATAAACTTCAACCGTGAGGAGAAGAGTAGTACTTGTTGTCCTTCCTCAAATGAGCGCCGGAGGATGAATTTGTCATGATATAATTTTGTCCGCGCCTTGTAGTCCGTTTGCCCTTCATAGGCCTCAAGCCGCAATTCTTCAAGTTCGCATAGCTTAAGCTTCCTATCTAGTCCGACAGCTTTTAAATCTGGATTGCACTGCTTGAGCGCCCAATAGGCTTTATGTTCTAATTCCACCGGAAGGTGGCATGCTTTTCCATAAACAAGTCTAAATGGAGAGGTCCCAATTGGCGTCTTGTATGCCGTCCGATAAGCCCAAAGAGCTTCATCCAGCCTTTGACTCCAATCTTTCCTTGCCGGCTTCACCATCTTTTCTAGAATACTCATGACTTCGCGGTTAGAGATCTCTGCTTGACCATTGCTTTGAGGGTGATATGTCGTGGACGTCCGGTGGTGGACATGGTAGTGTTTTAAGGTGGAAGCCATCATTCGGTTGCAGAAATGAGTTCCTTGGTCGCTGATTATGGCCTTGGGTACTCCGTACCTACAAAACAGGTTAGTGCGCAAAAATTCTATGACAGTCTTTGCATCGTCGCACCTTGTGGCCTTGGCTTCTACCCATTTTGACACATAATCTACAGTAACTAAAATGTAAGTATACCCGCATGAAACTGGGAATGGTCCCATAAAATCAATGCCCCAAATGTCAAAAACATCGTTGACCATTATGGGTACTTGAGGCATCTCATTTCTAGCTGACACATTTCCTACTCTTTGACACCTATCGCACTTTTGACACTTTTCATATGCATCTCTAAATATACTTGGCCAGAAAAAGCCGCTATCTAGGATTTTTCTAGCGGTTCTCCTAGGCCCGAAGTGTCCTCCACATGCAAACTCATGGCAAAAGCTAATAACAGAAGCTATTTCATTATCGGGGATGCATCTCCTAAGTATTTGATCTGCTCCTATTTTCCACAAATAAGGATCATCCCATAAGTAATGTTTAGCATCATGCCTAAGTTTCATGCATTGTGCTTTAGTAAAAGAAGGAGGAAATGTACCTCCTACAAGGTAGTTGACGATTGAGGCATACCACGGCACCTTGGTTGAGACGGCGTATATGTGCTTGTCTGGAAATGACTCGGTTATGTGCCCTTCTTCTTCCTCCCTGACAATCCTGCTTAGATGGTCTGCCACAGTATTCTCAATCCTCTTTTTGTCCCTTATCTCCATATCAAATTCTTGCAGTAGCAAGATCCACCGAATGAGCCTTGGTTTGGCCTCCTTTTTCTTCATTAGGTAACGGATGGCAGCATGGTCAGAATAAACTATCACTTTTACTCCAAGCAAATAGGATCTAAATTTTTCCAGAGCGAATACCACTGCCAAGAGTTCCTTCTCGGTGGTGGAGTAGTTTCGTTGGGCAGGATCTAGGGTTCTTGAGGCATAGTAGATCACTCCCGCCTTCTTATCAATTTTTTGGCCGAGAACTGCCCCCACAGCAAAATTGCTCGCGTCGCACATGATTTCAAATGGTGTTCCCCAATCCGGAGTTTGGATGATGGGTGTGCTAGTGAGGGCTTTCTTCAGTTTATCAAAGGCCTCCTTGCATGTATTAGTGAATTCAAAAGGGACTTCTTTTTGGAGAAGAGTGGATAGAGGCAACGCCTTTTTGGAGAAGTCCTTGATGAATCGTCGGTAGAATCCCACGTGCCCAAGGAAGGATTGAATGTCTCAGACAGTGGAGGGGTATGGTAGAGTCATGATCAGGTCTATTTTAGATTTATCCACCTCTATGCCTTCTTGTGAGACGACGTGCCCTAAGACTACTCCATGAGTTACAATGAAGTGGCACTTCTCATAGTTGAGCACAAGGTTCATCGAGACACATCGTGCCAGAACCGTGCTTAAGTTGTCTAGGCAAGCGTCGAATGTATCGCCATAGATGGTGAAGTCATCCATGAAGACTTCGATAAATATCCCGATCATATCTGAGAAGATGCTGGTTACCACTCTTTGGAAAGTTCCCGGAGCATTGCATAGACCGAACGACATTCTTCTGAAAGCAAATGTGCCGAATGGGCAGGTGAATGTGGTCTTCTCTTGGTCCTCAGGCGCTATGGGAATCTGGTTGTAGCCTGAGAATCCGTCTAAGAAGCAAAAGTACGGTTTGCCTGCCAGTCGGTCTAACATTTGATCGATGAATGGCAGAGGGAAATGGTCCTTTCTTGTGACGGCGTTCAATTTTCTGTAGTCGATGCACATTCTCCAGCCGTTCTTGACCCTTGTTGTCACCATTTTTCCTTCGACATCTTCCTCGATTGTGATTCCAGTTTTCTTCGGGACTATGTGGACTGGACTCACCCACTGGCTATCCGATATTGGATAGATTACATCTGCATCCAGGAGCTTCTGTATTTCCTTCTGGACGATTTCCATCATGATTGGATTGAGTCGTCGCTGAGGTTCTCTTGATGGCTTAGCTCCATCCTCGAGTAAGATGCGATGCATGCAAACTGCTGGGTTGACTCCTCTCAAGTCGGCTAGAGTCCAACCAATAGCCAACTTGTGTTGTCTCAGCACTTTTATCAAACGACGCTCCATGTCTGTTTCTAGGCCACTCTTTATGATTATCGGGAGCGTGTTATTTTCCCCAAGGAAAGCGTACTTCAGATGTCCGGGTAGGGGCTTCAATTCTATTTTGGGAGCTTGAATCACTGAGGGTAAAAAAGTATTTGATTTGAATAATTTTACCTCGTTGACTTCATATCCTGGTGTGAGAAGCTCCAAGATTGTTAAGTGGGCTAGTGTTTCATGCAGGCCTTCGGCCAAGTCATAAGAGCTCTCGGCTCCATTGAGTATGAGTTCTAAGGGATCCGCTCTTGGTTCTGATTGAACTTCTTGAACTAGGTCGTCCAAAGCGTCGAGAGCGTGCACTTCCTCGAACTCCATGGGATGCTTCATTGCTCTGAACATGTCGAAGCTGAAAACCTCTCCTTCTACTTCCATTGATAGCATCCCACTCCCGCAGTCTATTTTCATTTTTGAGGTTTTAAGAAATGGTCGACCGAGAAGGATAGGAGCATGGTCTGTTGGCCCACTATTCTCCATTTTAAGGACGTAGAAGTCTGCTAGAAACACCAATTCTCCTACTTGGACCAAAACGTCTTCAATTTTGCCCTCGGGCTGTTTGCACGACCGGTCTGCCAGTTGAATAGTGAGACCGGTGGGTTCGAGCGGCCCGATCCTAAGGCATGAGTAGATAGAGAAGGGCAAGACGTTGATTGATGCTCCAAGGTCTAGCATGCAGTTCTCGATTCGGATGTTGCCAATTGTGCATGGAATGGTGTAAGTTCCCGGATCTCCGTATTTGGGGGGCACCTTTCGTTGCATGACAGCCGACACGTCCCTTCTCATTAGCTCTTGATCATTTCTATTGCTCCTCCTCCGGTTGGTGCAAAGGTCCTTTAGAAACTTAGCATATCGAGGGATTTGCTTGATGGCTTCTAAGAGGGGGATGTTGATTTCGACTTTGCTGAACAATTCGAACACGTCCTCATCCATGACATGTTGTTTTGGTACTCGAGTTGGCACTGGAAATGGAAGTGCGGCGCGTATCTTGGAGGTCTCGGTTCTGGACACCGGGTGTGGCATGTGTTCTTCGGGTGCGTCCCCATTTTTCTCGGCCGCATCCTGCTCAAGAGTTCCGCGAGTCTCGGGCCTCATTTGTTCTTCTCCGGGCAACCTTGGGCTTTTGTCCTCCGTTTGCTCCATGTGTTCGATGGCAAGCTTTCTCCCACTCCTTAGGGTCACGGCATTAACATTTTCCTTCGGGTTTTGAATGGTTTGTGAAGGAAGTTGACCAGGCTCATTATTTCGCTCGAATATTTAGGTGGCGAGCTGAGACATTTGTTTTTTCAGGTCGGCTATTGCTCCATCATTTTTCGCCTGGTTTTGATACACAGTAGTACTCAACCGCTGCACAGAGCCCGACAATTGCTGCACAGTACTCGAGGATTGCTGCACAGTACTCTTCAATTGCTGCACAGCACACGAGGATTACTGCACAGTACTCGAGAGTTCCTTCATCATGTCTTCTAGCCACTTGTTTGGTCCTTGCTGATTACTCGGGCCCGCCTGATATTGATTTGGAGCCTTCTATTGATATTGGCCCATCGGGTACTGGTTTGGTCCCCTTTGTTGATACTGGCTCGTTGGTGGGGCGTTCTGGTTGTACTGCTTGTGGGGAGGTTGGTAGAGCGTCTGAGCTGGTTGGGGTACGGCTTTGTTGTTGTTCCCTTGGTATCCTCCCACTGCATTAGCCTCCACCGGGTTGACTTCGATCAAAGTTGGGCATGCATCAGTCTAGTGGTCCGTAGAGCCACAAAACTCGCAAGGTCTTACTTGAACTGTCTGCATTCGTAGGAATTGCATCATCATTTCCTTCATTTGTCTCATCTCTTCTGGCATGGAGTTTACTGATGTCTCGGCTTGTGTTACGTTTTTTGTTCGAAAGAATTCATCTTGACGAGTAGTCTCCTTTCTAAACCGAGCATTTTCAGCAACGTTGGTGATGAGATCCCTTATGCCACTTAATGATAGATTCATCATGGATCCTCCAGCTGAGGCATCCAGGAGCATTTTGTCTAACTCAGTTAGTCCATTAATTAGGCATTCGATGATGAGCTTCTCGGGTAGTCCAAGAGTGCAGCAGCTTCTCTCCAGGTGGTTGAATTTCTCCAGGTAGTCGTACATGGTCTCATTAGGTCCTTGCCTTTTGTCCTGCAGTTGTCTTCTTACTTGCATTGCTCTTCCTGCTGGGTAGTATTTGTCCAGGAATTTCCTTTGCATCTGAACCCATGTTCTGATGCTTCCCGAAGGCAATGAAAGGAACCAGTCGTTTGCCGAGTCAATGAGGGAAAAATAGAATGCTTTCAACTTGAAGTCGTCTACATTCACTCGATTGGGCTTTAGATTTTGGCAAATGCCATGTAATCGTTGCAGATTCTCCATTAGTTCCTGAGAACTTTGGCAAATTGTGGACCACGGACATGTCAACGGCAATGTTTTGTAGTTCAGGGCCCTCGCAAATGCACCACGGCTGCGTTTCGAAGTCTGGGGCATTGAGTTCTCCCATAGTGGGTGCGTGGTAATTGTTATCCCCATAATCATCAAAGATGGGTCCTCGTCTCGGCATTTGTTGATGTTGAGGGAGTAGGGGATGTCTAAGGGGTGGTACTAGACCAGCTTCATTTCGGTCCTTGGGTGGTCCTTGGTTTCTTCGGATAGCTTCCTGACGGAGCCCACCGCACTGTCGTTAAGGTGCGGTGTTCTCTGTGCAAAAGCAAATTTATATTCCGCTACTCGTGACCTTACTACTGGGTAGCAAGTGGTAAGTAGGGGTCGAACCCGAGGGAATTAGGGGGATAAGCTATTCTTTGAGGGAATTGTACAGCGAGGGAGCGTGTTTTAGGTTGATTGAGGTTTTAGTGCGGAAAAGTAAGTGATTAGTTGGTTGGTTTTGGTTTTTAGTGCGGAAAAGTAAATGACAGAAAAGTAAAGTACTGAAAATAAAAGTGGAAGACTTACAACGGGTGATGCGTGATTGGCAAGCCTTCCGGAACGTGAGCAGTTGATAGAGCAGTTTATACTAAGAAAGTAAATGCAAGGGGTTTTTTAAATCTAAGGAAAGCATTCGGTTTCTGGGGCCTTGTATCATAGGCTGTTTATCATTGACCTTTAGTTATCCTTCTAAGTATTCAAAAGTGTATCAAGGCCATTTCAAGCACTCGATTTGCACACACCGTCTAGCCCATTTCAAGGTCGTAGAGCACTTGTTCTATTTAGACTAGCACCCCATTTCAAGGTATACTAGCCTATATGCATCCATTTAATCAATCATTTCCGATCAAACCAAATGGTGTTTAAAAGAGGTCGAACTCCTCAGATAAGCTTTGCCATTTCAAGCATCCACTTACCCGAGTATGTTCACGAACCCCCACGGAAGAGTTTTTCCATTTCAAGCATCCACTCAACCTTGGAAGTTCTTGCCTAATATATGGCACATAGAACAAGTTTTGAATAAAAAGAAGAGGCACTAAAAAGATGGCCTAAAACATTTTATGATACAAGTACACCCCTTCAACCGAATGAAGAGTTTAGCTACGAATATCCATAGAGGTGGATACCATAGCTAAGTACTTACGGTTTTTTGAAAGACAGTAAGTAAGGGAAAGGGGTGAGTACTTCAAGAACCGACAAGAGTACTCAAGAATAGAGAAAAGTAAAGCTTGAGTACTACAAGAACCGACAAGAGTACTCAAGAACTAACTATAATACTCAAGAACCAACAGGAGTATTATAGATATAGAACAAAACTTACAAAAGTGCCAAATTTCTAGAGAGAGAAGTGTTTTGTGAATTTGAGGATGTTTTACAAATGAGATGGGGTGGAGTATTTATAGGCTAAGGGGAGAGGAATGTGTGGTTTGGAGGAGCAACACATGGCAAGCTTACCATGGAGGAGGAAAGCCGCCGGTCTACCTAGGAGGGGAGGGGAGGAGCCGCCGGTGGCCGGTCATGAGGGGGAGGAGGCTCCCCTCATGACTCATCCTTTCCTTAAAGCCGCCGGTCATAAGGGCAAAGGAGGAGTTTTTGTGAGTTTTGTGAAGTTTTCACAAAACTATCGGTACATTTCTGCCCCGGACTGACTCTGGTTGCTCTTCGGTTTGATTTGTTTTGAGTGATTCCAAGTCAGGATCTTGAGATTTCTTCAGTCGGCATCTGGTCTTGACCTTGGAATGACTCGTAATATATTTTCTGCGTAAAAACTCCTCCTTAGCGTGTTTTCTCTTTAGGCTCCAAAATACCCTGTAGATAAATATCGGAACTAACAAGCAAAAGTTAAATAGACAAACAGTCTAATTTGGTGGGTTTAACTGTGTTTATGATTCGTATAATTATGGTCCATCACTTCCCTATCACGAGCTCTTCTGTCTCGGATGATTTGTTCCGGATCGTCCACAAATGGAAGTGGCGCCTCATCATTTCGATCGTACATGTTTATTTCTTCGTCATCTTGGTAGTTATGGTGGCTTCCTTCGCGAGACATGGTTGTTTTGAAGCGAGTATCGATTCAAAGAACTTATCCGATTAATTAACTAATTCCCCGGCAACGGCGCCAATTTGACCAATGCTTGTCGTCAGAGCAAATGTACAAATAAATTTATAAGTCCGCTACTCGTGACTTTACTACTGAGTAGCAAGTGGTAAGTAGGGGTCGAACCTAAGAGAATTAGGGGGATAAGTTGTTGTTTGAGGATTTGTACAGGAAGGGAGCGTGATTTTAGGTTGATTGAGATTTTAGTGCGGAAAAGTAAGTGTTTTTTTGTTGGTTTTGGTTTTTAGTGCGGAAAAGTAAATGACAGAAAAGTAAATACTGAAAATAAAAGAGAAGACTTACATTGGTTGTTGCGTGATCGGCAAGTCTTGCGGAACGGCAACAGTTGATATTGCGGTTTATACTAAAATTGAAAGTAAGTGCAGGTGGTGTTTAAATCTAAGGAAAGCATTCGGTTTCAGGGGCCTTGTATCATAATCTGTTTATCATTGACCGCTAATGACCATACTAAGTGTTCAAAAGTGAATCGAGGCTATTCCTAGCACAAGACTTGCCACACCGTCTAGTCTTTTGCAAGACGTAGAACTCTTGTTCTAATATGTGCATCCAGTTGACCATCATTCCTGATAAATCAAATGGTTTTTGAAAGAGGTTGAACTCCACAGATAAGCTGTGCTCTTCCGAGCCTCCACTTATCCACGGAGGTCACGAGTTCATGGTAGAGCTTTGCTCTTCCAAGCATCCACTCTACCAATGAAGTTCTGACCTAATATATGACACTTAGAACAAGTTGAACACAAAGAGGCATTAAGAAAGAAAGGGTCTAAAACATTTTATGACACAAGTACACCCCTTCAACCAAATGAAGGGTTTAGCTACGATTATCCATGGAAGAGGACATCATAGCTAAGTACTTGAAAAGTAAAGGTTTTCGAAAATAAAGACAGGAAAGTAAAGTACTTTGAAAGACAGTAAAGTAAAGTTTTCGAAAGTAAAGACAGGAAAGTAAAGTTTTCGAAAGTAAAAGACAGTAAAGGAAAGGGGTGAGTACTTCAAGAACCGACAAGAGTACTCAAGAATAGTGAAAAGTAAATACAAGCTTGAGTACTAAAAGAACCGACAAGAGTACTCAAGAACAAACTAGAATACTCAAGAACCAACAAGAGAATTATAGATTTAAAACAAGTGTTTACAATAGTGCCCAAAATCTAGAGAGATAAGTAACTTATGGATTTTATGATTGTGGGATTATGGATGATTTACAAAGGGAATGAGGCATGGTATTTATATGCTAAGGGAGGTTAGTTTTGTGGAGGAGATGAGGCCACTTGTCACAAGGGAAGAGGAGGAGGAGAAAGCCATCGGGAAGGATCTAGATCTCAAACACATGGCATGCAATGGAGTGGAGGAGCTTGTAGCCGCCCATGTGGAGGAGATGCGTGTGAGTTTGAGATATTTCTCCAAAAGCCATCCCCATGTGTCATCTTCCCATGGTTTAGCCGCCCATGTGAGGTGGAGGAGGAGAGTTTGTGAGTTTTGTGATCTTTTCACAAAAGCCATCGGTCCTTTCAGCACCGGACAGACTCTGGTTGCTCTTCGGTTGGACTTGTTTTGAGTGATTCCACGTCCGGTTCTTGAAAGTCAGAATTTGGTCATGACCTGGAATGACTCGTAATTCATTTTCAGCTTAAAAACTCCTCCTTAGCCTGTATTCTCTCTAGACTTCAAAATACCCTGTAGATAAATATCGGAACTAACAAGCAAAAGTTAAATAGACAAAGAGTCTAATTTGGTTGGTTTAACTGTGTTTATGATTCATACAATTATGGTCCATCAAGGAGCAACCATATTCCTATTTCCAAGAACTTGGCTATCAAACTAGTTATTATAATTCAAATTGGAATGATGGCCAACGCTTTGAAGTTGAACAATACTATCCTCGATACCCTCAACCTCTTCAACCCTCAAGCGAGCCCTCCAATTTACAATCCATGATTGCTAGGCTTCTAGCAAGCAAAGAGAAGATCCTTGCCGACCAAGAGAAGGAGGATAGAGATAATTTGGAGATCAAACAAATCATTTTAGCTCAACATTAAAACCTTCAAGAGATCGAAGCTCAATTGGATGAATTGATAGAGAGGAGAGCTCACTACAAAATATTTGACACTATATTTGGGCAAAGAACAATTGAAAATGAGAACTTGGATGGGGAAGAGGAGGTATCCGAAGAGAAAGTCCTTGAATCTAATGCCTCAAGGGAAGAACGGATCAAGAATCGGAGGATGAATTTTGGAAAGCCGCTATCGAAGCTTATTACAAGCTATGGGATGGTGAATCTTGTAACAAGGACGAGATGGAATGCAAAAGTGAAGTATCCTTCACTACTAGCACATCTCATGATCGTTTGGATGAGAACACACAAGAGTCCACCATTCCACCATTCCATCAACGCCTCGACTCTCCGATGAGGAATTCATCAATGATGATGCCTCTTACATAGAGGAAGTACCTTTTGTTGATGAAGAAGAATTCGTCCCTCCTGGTACAAGTGGGCTTGAATGTGAATCCCAATTTCTTGATGAGGATAAGATAGAGGAAGAGCTTAAGGTGCAAAAAGGACTCCAAGGGTATGAAGACTTTATTGAGGTCTACATGGACCAAACAAAAGAACCACCTCGCGCGCAAGAAGACACAAGTATAGAGAGGGAGATTGAGGGATGGGCACCCATGGACATCATTGAAAGATTAAAGGAAGGTGTGCCCATCAATCTCGAGACAAGTTATGAAGACCCTTTCTTCACTACTTCGTCTCGAGACAAGTTTTGGAGCTTTGTGCCTTATTTTGCAAGATCTTTGGATGGAAGCTCCCATGACCCCTTATTTCTTAAGGGATGTTCATATTTGAAGGGGTCATGCTCCCAAAGGAAAGTCCATTGTAGGCTTGATGGGAGGAAATTCAAATGGGATTTGAAGGTGGATTGACACGACCAAATCCAAGGCCCCGTGAGAAGAGATCCTAGCAAAGGACTTGTCCACGAGTGATTTTATGGGGTGCTTTGCTACGTCTCTGCCAAGACAGGAAAAACTAGGCCCTCGCAGGAGGTAACCCGGTTTGTAAGTTGTTTCACTCTTGTTCTTTATGTTTAAACGTTTGGTATGATTTTGAGTGACTTAGGCTCTAAATATGGAATATGAAATGTATGATTAGTGAGTCAAATTTTAAGTGTGGAGTGAGGTCTACTCACTCCAATTCCACTTCACGTTGCCAAGCCCCTCCACTTTTCCCTTGATTTATCAATGTATGATGATGTCGCCCCTTAGTGTTCATGTGCCTTCTTGGAGTTGACTAGAGTGGAAATATTTTGTTATATCATGTTATGACTCTAGTTTCACATTTGGGGCACTTAGGAACCCTTGTGCATATTTTGGAGGGTGTGAATCAACTTCCTTGTTTGAATTCTATGAAAGTTTTGCCATGATGTTATTATGCGACTTGTGATGCTATCTTGCACATTGTGTTTTGCATAACCTTGTATGTCACTTGTTGTTTTTAACCTCTCATGTGTTCTTGTTATCAAGGAAGTTATTTGCATCATGCACATTCAAGCTTAGCACAATGTCGTCTTTTCTATCGGTGGGGCACATCTACAAATGAGGGGAGTTTCTATGCGCCTTTTTCTCATTCTCTTTATTGTTTGCGCTTAGGGACTAAGCTATGCTTTAAGTGTGGAGTGGATAGTCGCATAGTTCACTCATTTCATGCCATGCTTATTATTTTAGAATGGACACTTGCATTCATGTATTCTATCCCTAACATTAGTGTTTTTAACCACATAAGCTTGTGACTATCAACACTAAATCTCTATAAATCACATCTAGCCTATTTGTCACACTTATTGGATCTTGAACCTAGAACCGACCTAGTCCCTTGAATGTGCATTCTTGTGAATCAACATCATTGCTATCTCTTGTCTATCTAATTTTCTAAGTATTTTCGTTGAAATACCTTGGATTAAGTTTTAGCAAGTACTTTTAAAACTTTCATGAAAAACTTAGACCTCTTGTATGCTTCTTGGTGACTTGAGTTCTTCTAACTTAGAGCCTTACTTATGATTGTTTCCTGCGCATTCCATATATTCCTTGAACATATTGTCAAGTTTTAAGTGTGGAGTCAAAAAACAAAAGAGGGCGAAAAATAGGCCCCAACTAAAAAATGCTTCATTTCATGGTCAAAAGAGAGCAACGCCCCGACCAAAAACTTTCTCGAGCGCTAGAGAAGTTTTGTGCAAAAATATACAAGTGCCGGGGGTTAGGAAGAAAAGTTCCCCCTCGAAAGAATTTGTAGGCCAAAGGCCATTTGAAAAAGAAAATAAGAAGCACTTAAAACTTGACTTTATGTTCTTCCATCATTCTACATTTGCGCGGGTGCATCATTTGTATTGTGTGCTAGTTAGATTAATGACGATTGTAAATTTGTATAGTGTCAAAAGAATTTATAATTTGACCGGTAAGACCGGTGTCGAACCGAAGGAAGCAAACGTGATTATACGCTAGGTGAATCAAATTTTCAACTTGGCTATTCCTAAAATTCAATGATGAGGTGGTTATCAATCAAAAGCAAGCAATGAGATAGTACTAAGGGGTTGAATATCAATCAAAAGAGAGTTTCAAGGGGTTGTGCCCCTCCTTGGCATTTCCCATGATCATGCATACAAGAATTAAACACATTCAAGGTGTTAGATAGTTTTGAACCTAGCTTAGACTAAGGTAGATCTCATCCTAATCGAATCTACTCTAGTCAAGCTCTCTTATAGCTTGAACCTCACTCTCTCGAGGATATTGATTCATTCCATGACATTTATTAGCATTGAAATTTCTCCCAAGCAATAAATACCATGAACTCGACTCCTAGTTCACTTCAAATCCATAGATATGATCACATTTACTACATCTAAACCATCCAAAAGATCGCTAGATTATTAGGTCAAGTTTTGGGATAAACAAGTCACTTAGGCATTTCATCAAACACCTAGAGTGCATGCACAATGAAGATCATAGCAAATGTGAATCTAACACCATAGATTAATAATCAAACATGTGTATTCATGATCAAGAGTACCAAGGAGGGTAGCAACACCCTCAAAACACAAGGGAACTACTCACACATCATGTAAGACAACATGGTGTGAGTAGGGTTTTTACACAACAAATAAGAAGAGAAGAGGAATAGAAATAGGATGGTTAATCCTAGATGTCTCCCTTTGATCTTCACTCCTCCTTGTTGGATGTGGATTGATGATCTTGATTGAGCCTCTTTTCCAATCTTCTTCTCCCCAAAAACCTCCACACTTTGGTCAAAAAGCCCTCTTTCTATTTATAGCCTCGGGTAGGGTTTTTGAAGCAGCAGAGTTCAGCCGGGCGGCTGAGAATGGACGATTGGCATTGAAAATAAAGTGCAGAATCCAGGCGGGCGGCTGAGTTCTCAGTTGGTTGGCTGGGAATGGCCGTGGGCATTGTTTGAAGGAGCAGAGTTCAGCCGGGCGGCTGGCTGATTTCAGCCGACCGGCTGGCACTTCCCAGGCCTTTTTTGGTGGTCTTCCCATCCGAATTTGACTTTAACGTCAACTAAAAAGTTGTAGCCCTCTGAGATACCTTTCTAATAAGCAAAAGATCAGCCAAATCGGACACCGGAATCGCCCTGGGCGTTCATAACAAGCCACAAAGGGTAATATGCCCGGTTTTGCTCCAATTCTTTCCTTTTTCCCCTAGTTTTCTATTTTGGCTTCGACCATGGGGGAAACTTGTCTTGTACCTGAAACGTACGAAAAGGGATCAAATGACATCAAAATAAGGTCGGAAACGAACAAAGCTATAGTGAAAGACGGGCATTAACAAGTCGAAAACTCGACTTATCAATACTCCACACTTAAGTTTTGTTCGTCCCGAACAAAGTATGCAGATATGTCAAGGTCGTGCAAATGGTGAAATGCTAGTGGCGCTATGTTTTTCGTCTATTTGCCTCACTAGCTTCCTCAAGGTCTCATTCATGTTATTGAAAAGCAAATGCAAGTATATACGACCTAACTAGCTCCTTTTCGTAGGCGTTACGAATGCATTTAGCGTATGCATTAAGCCTTAAAACCCCTAGGCTACCCTAGTGGACGAGTTATAGTCTCGTGAGAGTTTTCAGAAAAGGGAATACTCACAAATCCCAAGTGCACCTATCCCATGAGAATGAAATGCAAGAATGTTAAACCAAGGCTAGGATTTCTCAAAACAAATTCCTCATCCCTCGCTAGGACTACCATCACAATATCATCAAAAGAACTTTGGAACCGTTTTGAGTACCCTCAAGGTTGTGCATTCAAGGTCATCAATACTAAAGCTATCAATCGTCTCATCCAAAAGTCTACTCATTTTCAAGGCAATACAATAGAAGTGAAGTTTTAGTTTGCACAAAAATTGTCAATCACTCACCTATGCTAGCTAGGGCTAGTCCATGGGTTCGCGACATGAAACTCATTCCCAAGTTTTAGGCGCTGAGGCCGTAATCCATAAGGAAAGAGGAGTTCGACACAAGAGTTTCTTAATAAACATGCATAGACCAAATGGTAACTCCCGTGCAAGCACATGGGTCGTCCAAAAGTCATTCTAACAAGCACACATTGCAAATGATGAATCCCGCACAAATGAAGAATGGAGGAAAAACATAGAGTCAAGATTTAAGTGCTTCTTATTTTCTTTTTGAAACGGCTGTTGGCCTACAAATGCTTTCGAGGGGGGACTTACCTCCCTAACCCCCGACATTTGTATATTTTGGAGCAAAACTTCTCTGGTACCCTTGAGAAAGTTTTTAGTCGGGGCTTTGCCCTCTTTGACCGCAAAAATCTTTTCTTTTCCTTTTTTTGTGTGTGGTGAAGGTGGAGAAAGAAAAGCCAAAAGAAGAACAAGTGGCTAGTTTTGAGAAAAAGCTAGAGAAGGAGAAGGCCGAAATTGCTAAGGACGAGAAAGTTGATATGAAGGGGTGGCACAACATGTTTGAAACCGATGATGACCCTCACCTTGATCAATATGAATCATCATCCGACGATGAGATGAGTAAGAACGGAAAAGCGAATACATCAAAGGGTGAGAAGGTACCTGATGAAATGCTTGTCGTCAGAGCAAATGTACAAATAAATTTATAAGTCCGCTACTCGCGACTTCACTACTGGGTAGCAAGTGGTAAGTAGGGGTCGAACCCAAGGGAATTAGGGGGATACATTGTTCTTTGAGGGATCGTATAGGCGGGGAACGTGTTTTTAGGTTGATTGAGGTTTTAGTGCAGAAAAGTAAGTGTTTTTTTGGTTGGTTTTGGTTTTTAGTGCGGAAAGGTAAATGACAGAAAAGTAAATACTAAAAATAAAAGAGAAGACTTACAGCGATTGTTGCGTGATTGGCAAGTCTTCCGGAAGGTGAGCAGTTGATAAGCAGTTTATACTAAGAAAGTAAGTGCAGGTGGTGTTTAAATCTAAGGAAAGCATTCGGTTTCGGGGGCCTTGTATCATAGCCTGTTTATCATTGACCTTTAGTGATCCTACTAAGTATTCAAACGTGTATCAAGGCCATTTCAAGCGCTCGATTTGCACACACTGTCTAGCCCATTTCAAGGTCGTAGAGCACTTGTTCTATTTAGACTAGCACCCCATTTCAAGGTATACTAGCCTATGTGCATCCATTTGATCAATCATTTCCGATCAAATCAAATGGTGTTTAAAAGAGGTCGAACTCCTCAGATAAGCTTTGCCATTTCAAGCATCCACTTACCCGAGTATGTTCACGAACCCCCACGGAAGAGTTTTGCCATTTCAAGCATCCACTCAACCTTGGAAGTTCTGACCTAATATATGACACATAGAACAAGTTTTGAATACAAAGAAGAGGCACTAAAAGTATAGCCTAAAACATTTTATGATACAAGTACACCCCTTCAACCGAATGAAGAGTTTAGCTACGAATATCCATAGAGGTGGATACCATAGCTAAGTACTCGAGGGTTTTTGAAAGACAGTAAGTAAAGGAGAATACTCAAGAACCAACAGGAGTATTCTCAAAAACTACTAGAATACTCAAGAACCAACATGAGTATTATAGATTTCAAACAAAAGCTTACAAAAGTGCCAAAATCTAGAGAGATAAGTGATTGTGTTGTGTGAAGATGGGATGAGTTTTGGCATGGGATGATGGGGTATTTATAGCTAAGGGGAGGATGGAGATGTGGTGTAAAACCACAACACTTGGCAAGCTCTCCATGGAGGAGCAAATGTCACCGGTTGTGAGTCATGAGGGGGAGGAGCTGCCCCCCATGACTCATCAATCTCCCAAAGCCGCCGGTCATAAGGTGAGGTGGAGGAGGTTTTGTGAGTTTTGTGAAGTTTTCACAAAACTATAGGTTCATTTCTGCTCCGGACTGACTCTGGTTGCTCTTCGGTTGGACTTGTTTTGAGTGATTCTATGTCAGGTTCATGATAGTTCTTCAGTCGGCATCTGGTCGTGACCTTGGAATGACTCGTAATATATTTTCAGCTTAAAAACTCCTCCTTAGCCAGTATTCTCTCTAGACTTCAAAATACCCTGTAGATAAATATCGGAACTAACAAGCAAAAGTTAAATAGACAAAGAGTCTAATTTGGTGGGTTTAACTGTGTTTATGATTCATACAATTATGATCCATCAGATTACCCCACACTTTTAGTTGTTCGTCCCGAACAATGCTATTAAAGGGCGGCACACACTATCTAAGTAAACTTTTAAAATATGAAAGTGAGACTGTGGGACTAGATTTATCCTAATTCACGCATTACTTACTTATTACCAAATTAAACTGTGTAAATACTTAAAAGAAACTTGATACTTGTACCTTCGCGCCGAGATGCAAATTAATTCGGATGTTTCGGGAGATAGCCCTTTTCAGGCTCTTGGACTGCAACCTCGGGACTGTCTTGCACTATATGGGTTCCTTGTAGCTTTCTCTAGCACGTGATTCGGTTCGGGTTTCACTGAGTTGAGCCTTTTGATTTCTTTTTGGCGAGGGACAGCTTTTTTTGTAGTGAATTGGCCTTTGGCCTTTGATTTGACTCTTTGAGTACTTCACTTTTGTTCGGTTAAAACCTTGACAATTTTGGGCCTTTGGCCTCTTGATTTGCTTCTTTGAGCTTTTGCCTTTTTGTGGCTTGCTAGTCCATTTTCTCAAGCCTTTTTGGGAGGTCCAATCATCGCCCGCGAGCATATGGAAATACCTCCCCGCTCTCTCTCATCCTTGCCGTTTCGCGGGTCAAAATGAGGGTCGCTCATTTATTTTCCCGGCTACTTTGACTAGAGATAGGACGGTTTGATTCCCGTCCCGCCTTTTTTTCTTTTTGCATAAACACTGCATGGCGGAGATGACTTGTGACTCAACTGAAACCCGAAGTGCAGCCTCCACTGACTTCGTAAACCATATAGCGAAATTCAATCCTTCGATTGCTTGCCAAGCCTCTCTAGGGCATTTTCTATCAACTCCACATCCCCTGTTTATCTCAGCACAAAGGGACAAATGAGAAGTTACATTCTAAGTTTTTAAACAGTTGAATTTTCACAAGGTTATTGCATGAATTATGATCTATGTTTTTCACATTCTCAAGTTCATATTTTCAAAAAGATAATATTAAGGGAAAAGGAAAAGAAAAACATGTTATGTACACAAGCGGTTCTCACCCCACACTTTTGAACGTAGGCGTGCCTTTCAGCAAGACTTAGTTCAAAAGCCATGCAAGCAGACAATTATGAGAAGGAAATGACATTAAGGAAAAGGGAAGAACAGAACTCCCTTTAAAGTGTCGAGTGAACGACATGGCATGAGGCTGGATAATCGAGGGAGTTCAGCTGGGGCCTTGAACTCTTGGCATAGGCCTGGCTGGCTTGATGTTGCACCCATAACCGATTCCTGAATAGTCATTTCATTCTATGCACCAAGTGGGTGAGAGCGACTTATTGGTAAAAACTAAATGACAGAAAATAAAAGTACTGAAAGTAAGATAGGTGTCGGGTTACCTCCCGACCAGTGCCTTTGTTTAACGTCGTTGGCTCGACGCATGGGGATCACTGGTTTGGATCCCATGGGTGGCTCTGGTTGTATTTCGCCACTGTTCCTGTGTTGATTCTTGCCTTGACTCTTCCTAATTTCTTGCTTGGGTTAGAACTCCATGGTTTTGGTGTTTTTTCTTTCCATTGTTTCTGAGAAGGCGAGGGACCCTTGACCATAGCTGCTGGTCTTGTTACTTTTTCGGTCTCTTTTGGCAGGTCAGAAATCTGTGTACCGCGATCTGAGATAGGTATAATGTCTGGCGGTTTCTTTGTATCCGTGCGGCTATTATCAGTGTAGAAATTTGCAATTTTGCCGCCGAACTTGAGCGATAATGAGCCCTTGCCCACATCGATTCTTGCTTTAGTAGCGTAGAGGAATGGTCGTCCCAATATTATTGTTGGAGGGTCGTCTTTGCTGGTTTCTCCCGTTTGTATTACATAAAAGTCTGTAGCAACGACAAGCTCTCCCACATGGAGTATTACGTCTTCCAGCACTCCAACTGGACGGATGCACGATTTATCTCCTAGCTCGATATTTGACCTGGGTGGTTTTAATGGACCAAGTCCTAATAAGTAATATAAGGAGGAAGGCATGGCGTTGACAGTAGCCCCAAGATCGATTAAGCACTTATGAATCTGGGTTTCACCAATACCGCAGGTGACTGTGAAGGCCCCTGGGTCTTTATTTCTTTCCGGTTGTGACTCATGATCTGAAGTGAGGGCTCTTTCTATTGTCGGGCCATTCTGCCCATTCCTTGGCTTAGGATTTGTATAATCGGACCCCTTAATATTTTGCTTCGAAGCATAAATATTAGTTGGGGAGTCCCACTTTAAATCGTTATTGTCATCCCATCCAGATGCTGGTATGTCAGAGTGTATGATCGGTGGTGGTGTTATGCAAACGGTGAATGCGTACCGTCCATTGTCAGCATGCGTAACCCATGTTTTGCCATCATTGGGTCGGTCTTCCTCTTGATTCCACTCAGTACGACACCTACGGGTGAAGTGTTTGTTGGTAAGTTTGTAAGTTGGGGATCGTGCTACTTCTCCCAGTGTCGCCTTTATGTTTGACCTCCTTATCATGCTAATATTTGCCTTTGGATTTTGGATGGTTTGTGAAGGAAGTCTGCCAGGTTCATTAGTGAGTGTTGACATTGCGGTGGCGAGCTGGGACATTTGTTTGGTCAATTCTGAAATTGCCCCGTCAGTTTTCGCCTGGTATTGGTGTAGCAAAGTACCCAATTGATTTATGCTTCCTACGAGCTCCTTCATTGTGTCATCGAGCGACTTGGTTGGTTCTTGCTGATTGTTCGGGCCGGTTTGGTACTGATTCGGTCCTCTTTGCTGATATTGGCCTGCTGATGGAGCGTTCTGGTTATACTGTCGGTGGGGGGTTGGTAGAATGACTGAGCTAGTTGAGGGACAGCTGGTTGTGCTTCCTTCTGAGGATAGTTGTTGTTACGCCAGCTCGGGTTGGTTGTTTGACCATACTGTCTGTTTTGTCCGGCTCTGTCGTTGTTAATGTTGTATCCTTGGTATCCTCCCACTGCATTCACTTCTGCCGGTTCCTCTTCTATTATTGTCGGGCATGCGTCAGTTTTGTGGTCCGTAGAACCACAAAACTCGCAAGGTTTTACTGGAACTGGCTGCCTTCGTAGGATCTGAATCATCATCTCCTTTAATTGTTTCATCTCTTCAGGCATGGAGTTCATTGGTGTTTCAGCTTTTGCTACATTCCTTGTTCGGGAGAATTCTTCCTGCCGAGTTGTCTCTTCTCTAAATCGGGCATTTTCAGCAACGTTGGTGATGAGATCCCTTATGCCACTTAATGATAGATTCATTATGGATCCTCCAGCTGAGGCATCCAGGAGCATTTTGTCTAAGGGTCTTAATCCATCAATGAGATACTCGACGGTGAGTTTCTCAGGTAGTCCAAGGGTACAGCAGCTTCTCTCCAGGCGGTTGAACTTTTCCAGGTAATCGTACATGGTTTCATTGGGTCCTTGCTTGATGTCTTGTAGTTGCCTCCGTACTTGCATCGCCCATCCTGCCGGGTAATATTTGTCCAGGAATTTCTTTTGCATCTGAGCCCATGTTATGATGCTATCGGAAGGCAATGAAAGGAACCAATCGTTTGCCGCGTCAATGAGGGAAAAGTAGAACGCCTTTAACTTGAAGTCGTCTACGTTCACGCCATTCGGTTTTAAGTTTTGGCAAATACCATGTAAGCGCTGGAGATGAGTCATTGCTGATTCTCCACGTGTTCCTGAGAATTTTGGTAAGTTGTGGGCCACTAAAGTGTTGATGATGATATTTTCCAGTTCAGGGCCTTCGTGAATGCACCATGGCTGGTTTCTGAAATACGGTGCTGAGAGTTCTCCCATAGTAGGTTTGCGGAAATTGTTGTTATCCCCGTAGTAGTTATCGAAAGCGGGTTCTCGTCTCGGCACTTGTGGAGGTTGAGGGTGTGGTGGATATCTAGGGGTTGTACTGGACCAGCTGCATTTCGGTCCTCGGGTGGTTCTTGGTTTCTTCTGATTGCCTCCCTATCACGAGCTCTTCTGTTTCTGATGAGTTGTTCCGGATCGTCCACAAATGGAAGTGGCACCTCATCATTTCGATCGTATAGGTTTATCTCTTCGTCATCCTGGTAGTCATGGTGGCTTCCTTCGCGAGACATGGTTGTTTCGAAGCGAGTATCGATTCAAAAAACTTATCCGATTAATTAACTAATTCCCCGGCAACGGCGCCAATTTTGATGGATGCACAGTCGTCGTGTGCAAACGTCAAGAATAAATTTATAAGTCCGCTACTCGCGACTTCACTACTGGGTAGCAAGTGGTAAGTAGGGGTCAAACCCAAGGGAATTAGGGGGATAAGTTGTTCTTTGAGGGATCGTATAGGCGGGGAACGTGTTTTTAGGTTGATTGAGGTTTTAGTGCAGAAAAGTAAGTGTTTTTTGGTTGGTTTTGGTTTTTAGTGTGGAAAGGTAAATGACAGAAAAGTAAATACTTAAAATAAAAGAGACGACTTACAGTGATTGTTGCGTGATTGGCAAGTCTTCCGGAAGGTGAGCAGTTGATAAGCAGTTTATACTAAGAAAGTAAGTGCAGGTGGTGTTTAAATCTAAGGAAAGCATTCGGTTTCGGGGGCCTTGTATCATAGCCTGTTTATCATTGACCTTTAGTGATCCTACTAAGTATTCAAACGTGTATCAAGGCCATTTCAAGCGCTCGATTTGCACACACTGTCTAGCCCATTTCAAGGTCGTAGAGCACTTGTTCTATTTAGACTAGCACCCCATTTCAAGGTATACTAGCCTATGTGCATCCATTTGATTCCCGCACATTCCATACACTTTTTGAACATATTGTCAAGTTTTAAGTGTGGAGTCAAAAATAAAAGAGGGTGAAAAATAGGCCCCAAAAAAGGAAAAGAAAAGATTTTTGCGGTCAAAGAGGGCAAAGCCCCGACTAAAAACTTTCTCAAGGGTACCCGAGAAGGTTTGCTCCAAAATATACAAATGTCGGAGGTTAGGGAGGTAAGTCCCCCCTCGAAAGCATTTGTAGGCCAAAGGCCGTTTCAAAAAGAAAATAAGAAGCACTTAAAACTTGACTCTATGTTTTTCCTCCATTCTTCATTTGTGCGGGATTCATCATTTGCATTGTGTGCTTGTTAGAATGACTTTTGGACGACCCATGTGCTTGCACGGGAGTTACCATTTGGTCTGTGCATGTTTATTAAGAAACTCTTGTGTCGAACTCCTCTTTCCTTACGGATTACGGCCTAAGCGCCTAAAACTTGGGAATGAGTTCCATGTCGCGAACCCATGGACTAGCCCTAGCTAGCATAGGTGAGTGATTGACAATTTTTGTGCAAACTAAAACTTCACTTCTATTGTATTGCCTTGAAAATGAGTAGACTTTTGGATGAGACGATTGATAGCTTTAGTATTGATGACCTTGAATGCACAACCTCGAGGGTACTCAAAATGGTTCCAAAGTTCTTTTGATGATATTGTGATGGTAGTCCTAGCGTGGGATGAGGAATTTGTTTTGAGAAATCCTAGCCTTGGTTTAACACTCTTGCATTTCATTCTCATGGGATAGGTGCACTTGGGATTTGTGAGTATTCCCTTTTTTGAAAACTCTCACGAGACTATAACTCGTCCACTAGGGTAGCCTAGGGGTTTAAAGGCTTAATGCATACGCTAAATGCATTCGTAACGCCTACGAAAAGGAGCTAGTTAGGTCGTATATACTTGCATTTGCATTTGCTAGTGATTTCAGCCGACCGGCTGACACTTCCCAGGCCTTTCTGGTGGTCTTCCCATCCGAATTTGGATTTGTCTTCGACTAAAAAGTTGTAGCCCTTTGGAATACCTTTCCAACAAGCTAAAGATCAGCCAAATCGGACACCGGAATCGCCCTGGGCGTTCATAACAAGCCGCAAAGGTCAATATGCTCGGTTTTGCTCCAATTCTTCCCTTTTCCCCCGAGTTTTCTATTTTGGCTTCGACCATGGGGGAAACTTGTCTTGTAACTGAAACGTACGAAAAGGGATCAAATGACATCAAAATAACGTCGGAAACGAACAAAAGCTATAGTGAAAGACGGGCATTAATAAGTCGAAAACTCGACTTATCAATTAACTCTTGGACGACCCTTGTGCTTGCACGGGAACTACCATTTGGTCTTTGCTTGTTTTATAAGAACTCTAGTGTCGAACTCCTCTTCCCTTATGGATTATGGCTTAAGCGCCTAAAACTTGGGAATGAGTTCCATGTCGCGGACCCGTGGACTAGCCCTAGCTAGCATAGGTGAGCGGTTGACGCTCTTTTGTGCAAACTAAACTATGACTCTATTATATTGCCTTGAAAATGAGTAGACCTTTGGATGAGGCATTTGATAGCCCTGATATTGATGATCTTGAATGCACAACCTCATAGGATATTTAAATGGTTCAAAAGTTCTTTTGATGATATTGTGATGGTAGTCCTAGCTTGGGGTGAGGGATTTGTTTTGAGAAATCCTCGCTTTGGTTGAACACTCTTACTTGCATTCCAATGGGATAGGTGCATATGAGATTTGTGAGTATTCCCTTTTTTGAAAACTCTCACAAGACTATAACTCATTTACTAGGGTAGCCTAGGGGTTTAAAGGTTTAATGCATATGCTAAATGCATTCGTAACGCCTACGAAAAGGAGCTAGTTAGATTGTACATACTTGTAATTTACCTTTCAATAACATGATTGAGAATAATGATCGAGACCTTGTGAAATCTAGTGAGGCAAATTTACGAAAAACATAGCACCACTAGAATTTCGACATTTGCATGACCTTGACATATTCTCATACTTTGTTCGTGACGAACAAAACTTTAGTGTGGAGTGTTGATCAGTCGAGTTTTCGACTGATTTATGGTCATTCTTCACTATAGTTTTGGGTCGTTTTCGACATTATTTTGATGTCATTTGACCTCTATCTCTACATTTCAGGTAGAAAATAAGTTTCCCCCATGGTCAAGGCCTATATATGAAGATTGGTTGAAAAATAGAAGTTTCGGCGCAAAACATGGAGTTTTGGGGCAAAACCGAGCAGATTGACCTTTGCGACTTGTTTTGGACGCCCAAGGCGTATACGGTGTCCGAATTGGTTGAGTCAAAGCTTGTTGGAATGATAACTCAAAGGGCTACAACTCTCCAGTTGACGCCAGGACCAAATTTGGACGGGAAGATCACCAAAAAGGCCCCAGTCGGTCGACTGAGAAGTCCATTCGACCGACTCGAATAAAACTCAGAAGCCTGACCGAACAGATTAACCTTTGCGACTTGTGTTAGACGCCCAGGACGCATACGGTGTCCGAATTAGTTGATTCAAAGCTTGTTGGAAAGCTAACTCAAAGGGCTACAACTCTTCAGTTCACGCCAAGACGAAATTCGGACGGGAAGACCACCAAAAAGGCCCAAGTCGGTCGACTGAGAAGTCCAGTAGACCGACTCGAATAAAACTCAGAAGGCACTGAAATATCACCCCATCCAGTCGACCGACTGGATCAAAAACCTAGAAATCTCAGTTTCAGAGCTATAAATAGAAAGAGGGGTTTTTGACCTAAGTGTGGAGGTTTTTGGAGAGAAGAAGATTGTAAAAGAGGCTCAACCAAGGTCATCAATCATAAAAAGATCCAACTAAGGAGAAGAAGAGAAGACTAAAGGGAGGTCAAGGATTGACAATCCTCCTTCCTCTACATCTTTTCCTATTCTACATCTTTGCTATAAACCCTACTCACACCATGTTATCTTACATGATGTGTGAGTAGTGATATTGTGTTTCGAGGGTCTTATGACTCTCCTTGGTACTATTTGATCACATATATACATAGATATTCATATGGATGATTATTGATTTCATTTTCTCTTGTGTTATGAATGTTATGCACTCTAGGTGTTTGTTAAAATGTCGAAGTGACAACTTAGACTAAAACTTGAACCTATGCATTTGAAAAGCTAGTGGATAGTTCTAGGATGGAGAAAATGATCATATCTTAAGCATGAAAGTGAACCTTATGATATGATGCTTGACTAAGGATTGAATGTTTAATTCATTAGAGTTGGTCAATTAGCAAATCATCAATTAATCCCATTAAATGGTGTCAAATTTATGTTCACTATGCTCTTTATACATGCCATGGTACTAAGTGTTTGATGAAATGCCTAAGTAACATGTTGAATCTTAAAACTAGACTTAAGAATCGAACGACCTTAGGGATAGTTTGGATATAGTGAATATGATCATTTCTAAGGATATGAAGTGAACTAGGTTCAATACTATTTGACTACCATGAAATGTTTGAATATCATGTATGTGATCATTGGGAAATTGCCACGGAGGGGAATAACCCCTCGAAACACCTCTTATCCATCTTTTATCTCTAATTACTCGCCACATAGGATTTAGAATATACAAACCTTTATACAATTTTGGTTTAGAATAGCCGAACGGAAACACAATCTTACATAGTGCATGTGCTTGGCTTGCTCCTCTTGGTTCGACCCGGTACTTTACCGGTTGATGAGTCGAGTTTTCGACTCATTTATGGTCATTCTTCACTATAGTTTTGGGTCGTTTCCGACTTTATTTTGATGTCATTTGACCTCTATGTCTACATTTTAGGTAGAAAACAAGTTTCCCCCATGGTCAAGGCCTATGTATGAAGATTGGTTGAAAAACAGAAGTTTCGGCGCAAAATATGGAGTTTCGGGGCAATACCGAGCATATTGACCATTGCATCTTGTTTTGGACCTAGAGGTTCGTCCGACCTCCGAATTGGTTGATTAAAAGCTTGTTGGAAAGCTAACTCAAAGGGCTACAACTCCCTAAGAGACTTCAAGACCAAATTCAGCCGGGAAGGCAACCAAAAAGGCCCCAGTCGATCGACTGAAACTCCAGTCGGTCGACTGGAAAAACGAAGAATGTGGGGGGCTCTGAAACTTCATTAAGTCGATCGACTGGGAGTCAAGGCCAGTCAAGCCTATCCCCAGTCGATCGACTGGAGGGAAAACTCAGTTTCTATGCCCAAATTTCAGCCGAATCTATAAAGGGAAAGGAAGGGTTTTGGACCATGTGTGGAGGTTTTTGGGGAAAAGAACATTGGAAAAGAGGCTCATACAAGGTCATTCAACATCATCCAACCAAGGAGAAATGAAGATCAAGGGAGTTCAAGGATTAATCATCCTATTTCTATCCCTCTTCTACTCTACTTGTTGTGTAAAAACCCTACTCACACCATGTTGTCTTACATGATGTGTGAGTAGTGGATCTTGTGTTTAGAGGGTCTTATGACTCTCCTTGGTACTCTTGATCATGTATATACATTGATATTCATATAGATGATTGTTGATTTCATTTTCTCTTGTGTTATGAATGTTATGCACTCTAGGTGTTCGACAAAATGCCTAAGTGACAATTTGGACCTAAAACTCGAACCTAGGACTTGGAAACCCTTGAGGATAGTTCTAGGATGGATAAAATGATCTATATCTTGAATCATGTATATGAACCTTAGGAAGTTGATTTCATTTTACTATGATCTTCATGATTGACATGTCTCTAAGTGTTTGATAAAATGCCTAAGTGACATGTTTATGTTAGAACTATGATCTAAGTATTGAGAGATCTTAGTGATGGTTTGGATATAGTAAAATTGAACTTAACCTACATTTATGAGAGTAAATGCATGGTGAGAGGTGAACTAGAACTTTATGCATATAGCATTTATGAGAGTAAATGCTATATAGTGGATCAACACCCTTTAATTAGTGAGATCCTAACTAAGATGGCTTGACTAGGATTAGATATGCGTGATTGCCTAATTCTTAGTCTAAGCTAGGTCTAAAACCTATCAACTCATACTTCATTGAACTCTTGTATGCATGATCATTGAGAATTTGCCAAGGAGAGGAGTAAGTCCTCGAAACACCTCTTACTTAACGTTTTTCCCCAATTACTAACCACATAGGATTTAGATATATTCACTCTTTATACATTTTTGTTTAGAATAGCCGAATAGAAACACAATCTTAAATATTGCATGCACTTGGCTTGCTCCCTTGGGTTCGACCCGGTACTTTACCGGTCAATATAAATGTTTTGACACTATATTCGATCCTCTCTTCATTGATACTATTCTAGAGGCTAAAAACAATTAGTTCGTCAAATGGCGCCGTTGCCGGGGAGCAACTAGTTAGCACATCCCTAGATTAGATTGTGTGAAAGTTCCGTCTATTCTTGTGAATATTTTTCCTTTTTCTATACTTGTATATTCTTCTTTTTCACTCATATCACTTACTAGTTTTTGTTTACCTTGTTTTGCAAGGATGGACCCCTACCACCAACAAGTATACTCTAATGAGGGATGCTATGAAGAGGAGGAACGTCCATATTCTTATTTTCAAGAGCTTGGCTATCAAACAAATTATTCCACTCCAAATTGGAATGATGGCCAACGCTTTGAAGTTGAACACTCATACCCTCAACCTCCTCAACCTTCAAAAGAACCCTCTAAGTTTGAATCCAAAATTGCTACACTCCTTGAGCGTCAAGAGAAAATGAAGCAAGAATTTCTCGCAAAAGAAGTCCTTGATCCTAATGCCTCAAAGGAAGAATGGGAACAAGAAATGGAGGATGAATTTTGGAGAGCCGCCACCGAAGCTTGGCTATGGTATGGTGAGGATAAGATAGAGGAAGAGCATATAGAGACAAAAGGATTTGAAGGGTATAAAGACTTTGTTGAGGTCTACATGGAAGAAAGTAAAGGACAACCTTGCATACAAGAAAACACAAGCTTAATGAGGGATATTGAGGATTGGGCATCCATGGACATTATTGAAAAACTCAAAGAGGGAATGCCCATCATTCTCGAGACAAGTTATGAAGACCCTTTCTTCACTACTTTGTCTCGAGACAAGTTTTGGAGCTTCTTGCCATATTTTCCAAGATTATTCGGAAAAAGCTCCAATGACCCCTTAGCTCTAAAGGGATCTTCATACTTGAAGGGGTCAAAATCCCAAAGGAAAGTCCATTGTAGGCTTGATGGGAGGAAATTCAAATGGGATTTGAAGGTGGATTGACACGACCAAATCCAAGGCCCCGTGAGAAGGGATCCTAGCAAAAGACTTCTCAACGAGTGATTCTATGGGGCGCTTTGCTACGTCTTTGCCAAGACGGGAAAAACTAGGCCCTCGCGGGAGGTAACCCGGTTTGTAAGTGTTTCATTCTTGTTCTTTTATATGTTTAAATGTTTGGCATGATTTTGAGTAGCTAATGCTCTAAAGTGTGGAGTGTGATATGTGTTATTAGTGGGTAAAATTTTAAGTGTGGAGTGAGTTCTACTCACTCCAATCCCACTTCACAACTCCACACCCTTCCAACTTTCCCTTGATCTTTATATGCTTGATGATGTTTCCCATAGTGCTCATGTACTTTATTGGTGTTTACTAGAGTGGAACTAAATTGTTTTACCATGCCATGACTCTAGTTTGACGTTTTGTTGGCACTTAGGAAACCTTGTGCATATTTTAGAGGGTGTGGATCAACTTCCTTGTTTGAATTCTATGAAAGTTATGCCATGATGTTGTTATGTGACTTGTGATGCTATCTTGCTCATACTTGAGTTTTGCATAACCTTGTATGTCACTTGTTACTTTTAACCTCTCATGTCTTCTTGTCATCAAGGAAGTTATTTGCATCATGAACAATCACGGTTTGCACAATGGCGTCTTTTATCTTGGTGGGGCACATCTACAAACGAGGGGAGTTCCTATGCGCCTTTATCTTATTTTATTCATTGTTTGCGCTTAGGGACTAAGCGATGCTTTAAGTGTGGAGTGGTTTAGTTGCATAGTTCACTCTTTTCATGTCGTACATACCATGTTTGGATGAGCACTTGCATTCATGTATTCTATCCCTAACATGAGAGTGTTTTTAAACCACAAAGGCTTGTGACTATCGATTCTAAATCTCTATAAATCACATCTAGCCTATATGTCACATTTATTGGATCTTGAACTTAGAACCGACCTAGTCCCTTGAATGTGCATTCTTGTGAATCAATATCATTGCTATCCCTTGTCTATCTAATTTTCTAAGTATTTTCGTTGAAATACCTTGGATTAAGTTATAGCAAGCACTTTTTGAACATTTAACGAAAAACTTAGACCTTGTGTATGCTCTTTGGTGACTTGAGTTCTCTTACATTGTGCCTTGCTTATGTTTGTGTCCCGCACATTCCATATACTTTTTGAACATATTGTCAAGTTTTAAGTGTGGAGTCAAAAAAATAAAAGAGGGCGAAGCCCCATTCAAAAGAAAAAAAAGAAAAAAAAGATACAAATGCCGGGGGTTAGGGAGGTAAGTCCCCCCTCGAAAGCATTCGTAGGCCAAAGGCCATTTCAAAAAAAAGGAAAAAAAAAAGAAAAAAATAAGAAACACTTAAAACTTGACTTTGTGTTCTTCCATCAATTTCATTTGTGCGGAATTCAACATTTGCATTGTGTGCTTGTTCGAATGACTCTTGGACGACCCATGTGTTCGCACGGGAGTTACCACTTGGTCTATGCTTGTTTTTAAGAAACTCTAGTGTCGAACTCCTCTTCCCTTATGGATTACGGCTTAAGCGCCTAAAACTTGGGAATGAGTTCCATGTCGCAAACCCATGGACTAGCCTTAGCTAGCATAGGTGAGCGATTGACAATTTTGGTGCAAAGCTAAGAACTTAACTTCTATTGTATTACTTTGAAAATGAATAGACATTTGGATGAGGCATTTGATTGCTCTAGTATTGATGACCTTGAATGCACAACCTCAAGGGTACTCAAAGTGGTTCAAAAGTTCTTTTGATGATATTGTGATAATGAACCTAGCGTGGGGTGAGGAATTTGTCTTGAGAAATCATAGCCTCGGTTAAACACTCTTGAATTCAATTCTCATGGGATAGGTGCATTTGGGATTTGTGAGTATTCCCTTTTCTGAAAACTCTCACGAGACTATAACTCGTCCACTAGGGTAGCCTAGGGGTTTAAAGGCTTAATGCATGCGCTAAATGCATTCGTAACGCCTACGAAAAGGAGCCAGTTAGATTGTACATACTTGTCATTTTTCTTTCAATAACATGTTTAGAAATAATGATCGAGACCTTGTGAAATCTAGTGAGGCAAATATACGAAAAACATAGCACCACTAGCATTTCGACATTTGCATGACCTTGACATATTTTCATACTTTGTTCGGGACGAACAAAACTTAAGTGTGGAGTGTTGATGAGTCGAGTTTTCGACTCATTTATGGTCATTCTTCACTATAGTTTTGGGTCGTTTCCGACTTTATTTTGATGTCATTTGACCTCTATGTCTACATTTTAGGTAGAAAACAAGTTTCCCCCATGGTCAAGGCCTATGTATGAAGATTGGTTGAAAAACAGAAGTTTCGGCGCAAAATATGGAGTTTCGGGGCAATACCGAGTATATTGACCATTGCATCTTGTTTTGGACGTAGAGGGTTCGTCCGAACTCCGAATTGGTTGATTCAATGCTTGTTGGAAAGCTAACTCAAAGGGCTACAACTCCCTAAGAGACTTCAAGACCAAATTCAGCCGGGAAGGCAACCAAAAAGGCCCCAGTCGATCGACTGAAACTCCAGTCGGTCGACTGGAAAAACGAAGAATGTGGGGGTCTCTGAAACTTCATTAAGTCGATCGACTGGGAGTCAAGGCCAGTCAAGCCTATCCCCAGTCGATCGACTGGAGGGAAAACTCAGTTTCTATGCCCAAATTTCAGCCGAATCTATAAAGGGAAAGGAAGGGTTTTGGACCATGTGTGGAGGTTTTTGGGGAAAAGAACATTGGAAAAGAGGCTCATACAAGGTCATTCAACATCATCCAACCAAGGAGAAGTGAAGATCAAGGGAGTTCAAGGATTAATCATCCTATTTCTATCCCTCTTCTACTCTACTTGTTGTGTAAAAATCCTACTCACACCATGTTGTCTTACATGATGTGTGAGTAGTGTATCTTGTGTTTAGAGGGTCTTATGACTCTCCTTGGTACTCTTGATCATGTATATACATTGATATTCATATAGATGATTGTTGATTTCATTTTCTCTTGTGTTATGAATGTTATGCACTCTAGGTGTTCGACAAAATGCCTAAGTGACAATTTGGACCTAAAACTCGAACCTAGGACTTGGAAACCCTTGAGGATAGTTCTAGGATGGATAAAATGATCTATATCTTGAATCATGTATATGAACCTTAGGAAGTTGATTTCATTTTACTATGATCTTCATGATTGACATGTCTCTAAGTGTTTGATAAAATGCCTAAGTGACATGTTTATGTTAGAACTATGATCTAAGTATTGAGAGATCTTAGTGATGGTTTGGATATAGTAAAATTGAACTTAACCTACATTTATGAGAGTAAATGCATGGTGAGAGGTGAACTAGAACTTTATGCATATAGCATTTATGAGAGTAAATGCTATATAGTGGATCAACACCCTTTAATTAGTGAGATCCTAACTAAGATGGCTTGACTAGGATTAGATATGCGTGATTGCCTAATTCTTAGTCTAAGCTAGGTCTAAAACCTATCAACTCATACTTAATTGAACTCTTGTATGCATGATCATTGAGAATTTGCCAAGGAGAGGAGTAAGTCCTCGAAACACCTCTTACTTAACGTTTTTCCCCAATTACTAACCACATAGGATTTAGATATATTCACTCTTTATACATTTTTGTTTAGAATAGCCGAATAGAAACACAATCTTAAATAGTGCATGCGCTTGGCTTGCTCCCTTGGGTTCGACCCGGTACTTTACCGGTCAATATAAATGTTTTGACACTATATTCGATCCTCTCTTCATTGATACTATTCTAGAGGCTAAAAAGAATTAGTTCGTCAATTACCTCTCTTCATTGGAATGGCCTTTGGCCTACAAATGCTTTCGAGGGGGGACTTACCTCCCTAACCCCCGGCATTTGTATCATTTTGTTTTTTTTTGAATGGGGCTTCGCCCTCTTTTATTTTTGACTCCACACTTAAAACTTGACAATATGTTCTAAAAGTGTATGGAATGTGCGGGACACAAACATAAGCAAGGCACAATGTAAGAGAACTCAAGTCACCACAGAGCATACACAAGGTCTAAGTTTTTCGTGAAATGTTCAAAACGTGCTTGCTATAACTTAATCCAAGGTATTTCAACGAAAATACTTAGAAAATTAGATAGGCAAGGGATAGCAATGATATTGGTTCACAAGAATGCACATTCATCGATAGTCAATAGCCTTTGTGGTTAAGAACACTCTCATGTTAGGGATAGAATACATGAATGCAAGTGCTCATCCAAACATGGTATGTACGACATGAAAAGAGTGAACTATGCAACTAAACCACTCCACACTTAAAGCATCGCTTAGTCCCTAAGCGCAAACAATGAATAAAATAAGATAAAGGCGCATAGGAACTCCCCTCGTTTGTAGATGTGCCCCACCAAGAGAAAAGACGCCATTGTGCAAACCGTGATTGTTCATGATGCAAATAACTTCCTTGATGACAAGAAGACATGAGAGGTTAAAAGTAACAAGTGACATACAAGGTTATGCAAAACTCAAGTATGAGCAAGATAGCATCACAAGTCACATAACAACATCATGGCATAACTTTCATAGAATTCAAACAAGGAAGTTGATCCACACCCTCTAAAATATGCACAAGGTTTCCTAAGTGCCAACAAAACGTCAAACTAGAGTCATGGCATGGTAAAACAATTTAGTTCCACTCTAGTAAACACCAATAAAGTACATGAGCACTATGGGCAACATCATCAAGCATATAAAGATCAAGGGAAATTAAAGTTGGAAGGGTGTGGAGTTGTGAAGTGGGATTGGAGTGAGTAGAACTCACTCCACACTTAAAATTTTACCCACTAATAACACATATCACACTCCACACTTTAGAGCATTAGCTACTCAAAATCATGCCAAACATTTAAACATATAAAAGAACAAGAATGAAACACTTACAAACCGGGTTACCTCCCGCGAGGGCCTAGTTTTTCCCGTCTTGGCAAAGACGTAGCAAAGCGCCCCATAGAATCACTCGTTGAGAAGTCCTTTGCTAGGATCCCTTCTCACGGGGCCTTGGACATTTGGAGTGTCAATCCACCTTCAAATCCCATTTGAATTTCCTCCCATCAAGCCTACAATGGACTTTCCTTTGGGATTTTGACCCCTTCAAATATGAAGATCCCTTAAGAACTAAGGGGTCATGGGAGCTTTTTCCACATAATCTTTTGAAATAGGGCAAGAAGCTCCAAAACTTGTCTCGAGACAAAGTAGTGAAGAAAGGGTCTTCATAACTTGTCTCGAGAATGATGGGCATCCCTTCTTTTAATTTTTCAATCGGTTCCTTGGGTGCCCACTCCTCAATATCCCTCATTAAACTTGTGTCTTCTTGTGTGCGAGGTGGTCCTTTAGTTTCTTCCATGTAGGCCTCAACAAAGTCTTGATATCCCTCAAATCCTTTTGTCTCTATATGCTCTTCCTCAATCTTATCATCATCAAGAAGTTGGGATTCATATTTAGGCTCTTCTATAGCAGGAGGGAGGAATTCTTCTTCATCAACAAAAGGTATTTCCTCTATGTAAGAGGCATCATCATTGAAGAATTCCTCATCGGAGAGCGTTAATGGGATGGCGAGCTCTTGTGTGTTCTCATCCAAATGATCATGAGATGTGCTAGTAGTGAAGGGTGTTTCACTTTCGCATTCCATCTCGTCCTTGTTACAAGATTCACCATCCCATGCCTTATAATAAGCTTCGGTGGCGGCTCTCCAAAATTCATCCTCCGATTTTTGGTCCCGTTCTTCCCTTGAGGCATTAGATTCAAGGACTTCTTCTTTGGATACCTCCTTTTCCTCTTCCAAGTTCTCAAATTCAATGGCTTGTTGTGCCAACTCGGCTTGAAGCATATCCATGTGAGCATGCATATCTTGTTGGGTTTGCTTCACTTCCATCAATTCTTGTCTCATTTCATCTTGGCTATCAAGGAGTTTAGCAAACATGACTTCTATATTGGAGGGCTCACTTGAAGGTTGAGGAGGTTGAGGATATGGAGGGTAGGAGTCTTCAATTTCAAAACATTGACTATCATTCCAACTTTGAGTGTAGGTATGTGATGGATTCCAAGAATTTTCCCAATAGGTGTTTGATTGCTCCTCTTCTTGGTCATCCCCATCCAAATCATAATAACTAGTTTGATAGCCATGCTCTTGGTAATTCCAATACGGTTGCTCCTCCTCTTGATAGTATCCCTCATTAGAATAGACTTGTTGGTTGTAGTGATCCATTCTCGCAAAACAAGATTAACTTAAGTTAGTAAGGGATATGAGTAGAAAAAGAAGAATATACAAGTATAAGAAAAAAGAAAAAATATTCACAAGAATAGTCGGAACTTTCACACAATCTAATCTAGGGATGTGCTAACTAGTTGCTCCCCGGCAACGGCGCCATTTGACGAACTAATTCTTTTTAGCCTCTAGAATAGTATCAATGAAGAGAGGATCGAATATAGTGTCAAAACATTTATATTGACCGGTAAAGTACCGGGTCGAACCCAAGGGAGCAAGCCAAGCGCATGCACTATTTAAGATTGTGTTTCTATTCGGCTATTCTAAACAAAAATGTATAAAGAGTGAATATATCTAAATCCTATGTGGTTAGTAATTGGGGAAAAACGTTAAGTAAGAGGTGTTTCGAGGACTTACTCCTCTCCTTGACAAATTCTCAATGATCATGCATACAAGAGTTCAATTAAGTATGAGTTGATAGGTTTTAAACCTAGCTTAGACTAAGAATTAGGCAATCACGCATATCTAATCCTAGTCAAGCCATCTTAGTTAGGATCTCACTAATTAAAGGGTGTTGATCCACTATGTAGCATTTACTCTCATAAATGCTATATGCATAAAGTTCTAGTTCACCTCTCACCATGCATTTACTCTCATAAATGTAGGTTAAGTTCAATTTTACTATATCCAAACCATCACTAAGATCTCTCAATACTTAGATCATAGTTCTAACATAAACATGTCACTTAGGCATTTTATCAAATACTTAGAGACATGTCAATCATGCAGATCATAGTAAAATGAAATCAACTTCCTAAGGTTCATATACATGATTCAAGATATAGATCATTTTCTCCATCCTAGAACTATCCCCAAGGGTTTCCAAGTCCTAGGTTCGAGTTTTAGGTCCAAATTGTCACTTAGGCATTTTGTCGAACACCTAGAGTGCATAACATTCATAACAGAAGAGAAAATGAAATCAACAATCATCTATATGAATATCAATGTATATACATGATCAAGAGTACCAAGGAGAGTCATAAGACCCTCTAAACACAAGATCCACTACTCACACATCATGTAAGACAACATGGTGTGAGTAGGGTTTTTACACAACAAGTAGAGTAGAAGAGGGATAGAAATAGGATGATTAATCCTTGAACTCCCTTGATCTTCACTTCTCCTTGGTTGGATGATGTTGAATGACCTTGTATGAGCCTCTTTTCCAATGTTCTTTTCCCCAAAAACCTCCACACTTGGTCCAAAACCCTTACTTTCCCTTTATAGATTCGGCTGAAATTTGGGCATCAAATCTGACTTTTCCCTCCAGTCGATCGACTGGGGATAGGCTTGACTGGCCTTGACTCCCAGTCGATCGACTTAATGAAGTTTCAGAGCCCCCCACATTCTTCGTTTTTCCAGTCGACCGACTGGAGTTTCAGTCGATCGACTGGGGCCTTTTTGGTTGCCTTCCCGGCTGAATTTGGTCTTAAAGTCTCTTAGGGAGTTGTAGCCCTTTGAATTAGCTTTCCAACAAGCTTTGAATCAACCAATTCGGAGGTCTGAAGAGCCCTCTAGGTCCAACACAAGATGAAATGGTCAATATGCTCAGTATTGCCCCGAAACTCCATATTTTGCGCCGAAACTTCTGTTTTTCAACCAATCTTCATATATAGGCCTTGACCATGAGGGAAACTTGTTTTCTACCTAAAATGTAGACATAGAGGTCAAATGACATCAAAATAAAGTCGGAAACGGCCCAAAACTATAGTGAAGAATGACCATAAATGAGTCGAAAACTCGACTCATCAACGGTTAATATAAATGTTTTGACTACATTCGATCCTCTCTTCATTGATACTATTTAGAGGTGAAAAAGAATAGTTCGTCACATATACTGCACAAGTTTGAACGTTAGCGTGGATGGAAGTACACTTTTCAGTGGCTACACAGATGGTGTGATCAGAGTTTGGGGAGTGAGCCGCTACTAGAAGAAAGAGCTTATTTATTTGTTGAATTTTGTTTTCTAGGAGACACATCACAGTGCATATAAATGAAAATTTTGTTGTATAGATAAATGTTGTACATAAATAGTGACATGTATGAAATATTGTATTTTTGGCCGAATAAAAAGTATTTCAAAATTTGGATATGAGCAATTGTATTTATGAAACTTATTTACGAATTTTCAAATTAATATGAGCAATTTACTGGCCAAAAATGGCAAAAAAATAAATACATTATGCATCGGTTCTTTGTAAAACAGATGCATATATAATGTCTGACATTATGCATCGGTTATGTGGAAAACCGATGCATAATCCCATACATTATGCATCGGTTTTCCACAGAACTGATGCATAATGTCTGGGATTCTGCATCGGTTTTCTACAGAACCGATGCATAATGTCAGGGATTATGCATCGGTTTTTTTGAACCGATGCATAATGTCTGAACATTACGCATCGCCCGATTATGCATCGGAGTAAAACCGAAGCATAATCCCTTCCAAAACCGATGCATAATCCCCTATCTGTAGTAGTGTGGCCAAACCAAAATTAGATCATCTCATGATCTTTTTTTAGTTTTGGTCATGAGAGTTGAACCAATTCTAATGCGACACATGTCATGCGTCAGAACTTTATCAGTTTAAATCCATATTTTGTAACGAATATATCTTGAAAATTACAAAGTATTAAAAATAAAATAATAAGCAATATTCATAATATTTGAAGACCTATAAATATAGGTGCATTTTGATATATTTTGATATTTATATGCTTGTATTTATGTAGAAATAAGAGAGAGAGTGATGATGAACTTTATGTTTGGTCATGAGTGGGATGTCCATGACCAAATAGATCATGAGGCATGACTAAATGAGAGAAGTGAATGAGAGAGATGGATGACATATTTTTTTCGTCATGGTGACCAAAAAAAATGATGTTATCCATCTCTCTCATCAATTTTCTCTCTCATCATATGTATCCTACTCATGACTAAATCAATCATGTGCATCCCACTCATGACTAAATTTTTGTTGATCATCCCACTACGTAAATTTGTAGCCCATAATATTCAAAGAGTGCGGTTCAGGTACAAACCGACTTATATATAAAAAATACAAACCACATTTTGAACTTACACGTGTCCAATTTAGTCGAAATCCCGAACAAACACACGGAGGGATATTATAGTCATTCCACAATTTATCCTAATAATTTTAATTTTAATTTAGTCCTCGAGTTGTTAATGATCAAACTTAAACTTGGAAATGATCAGACTTAAAAACAGCAATGATCAGACTTAAACAACAAATGATCAGACTTAAAAAAAATAAAAACAACAAATGATCAGACTTAAAAAGCAATGTTCAGACTTAACCCAGTAATGATCAGACTTAAACAAATAATGATCAAACTTAAACTAGTAATGATCAGACTAAAATCAAGAATGATCAGACTTAAAAAACAATGATCAGACTTAAAACAACAAATGATCAGACTTAAAAACAATGATCAGACTTAAACCAGTAATGATCAGACTTAAAAAACAATTATCAGACTTAAACCAGTAATGATCAGACTTAAAAGAACAATGATCAAACTTAAACCAATAATGATCAGACTTAAACCAGTAATGATCAGACTTAAATCAGTAATGATCAGACTTAAACAATAATGATCAGACTTAAAACAACAATGATCATACTTAAAAAAGAATGATCAGACTTAAAACTATAATGATCAGACTTAAAACAGTAATGATCAGACTTCAAATTACAATGATCAGACTTAAAATTACAATGATCAGACTTAAAATAGTAATGATCAGACTTAAACTATAATGATCGGAATTAAAAATATAATGATCATACTTAAAACTATAATGATCAGACTTAAAACTATAATGATTAGACTTAAAATTACAATGATCGGACTTAAAACTACAATGATCACACTTAAAACTACAATGATCACACTTAAAAATATTACTGTAGCAATGATCAGACTTAAAACTATAATGATCAGTCTTAAAACTACAATGATAAGACTTAAAACAGTAATGATCAGATTTAAAACTACAATGATCAGACTTAAAACAGCAATGATGAGACTTAAAACTACAATGATCAGACTTAAAACTACTATGATCAGACTTAAAACTACAATGATCAGACTTAAAAATATTATTGTAGCAATGATCACACTTAAAACTACAATGATCAGACTTAAAACAGTAATGATCACACTTAAGCTATTACTGTAGCAAAATGATCAGACTTAAGCTATTACTGTAGCAAAATGATCAGACTTAACACTGTTACTGTAGCAAAATGATCAGACTTAAGCTATTAGTGTAGCAAAATGATCAGACTTAACCTATTACTGTAGCAAAATGATCAGACTTAACATTGTTACTGTAGCAAATTTTAGGATGATTATACCCTTGCGTCTATTATGTATTTATAAATACGTCCGTTTTAATTTTTTTATTTACAAAAAATGCCCCGAATTCCGAATGGTCGAAATATACACGTGATAATATTTTATTGAGTTTGCAGTTTTTATTTATAAATGTGGTTTGTATTTGATCCGTTTCCATAATAAAATTATTAAAAATATATCAAAATGTATTTCGTTTTATAGATATCAACAAATTATGAATATTGGTTATTATTTAATTTTTTTAATTTTGTAATTTAGAAGATATATTCGTTGCAAAATCAAAATATAAACTGAAAATGTACTTATACATGACACGTGTCGCGTTGCAATTAGTTCATGACTCATGATCAAATCTCATTTTTGGTCATGGGATAATTTTTTTCAAGTTGATCATCACATGACCTTTTCTATGATTGACTAAGTCATGATGAGAATACATATTTGTTTAATCATCTCCCATGATTTTTTCTTATGACTCAAAAGATCATGGTTGAGGATACTCTAAATAATTTATATCGCGTCTGGTTTTGATAAGTGTATATGAGCCAAGGATGAAATATAATTATTGTTAAAAAGAAAAATTGGAAATTGGAAATATATGCTTAATCATGATTTATAAATAGAAGTTTAAGTCATTAGGGATTCACAAAAAAAGAAGAAAAGAAAGCTGCCGCCTAAGCGCATTGGTAAGCTTAGTGAGAATATAGTGCGGGAGAAATATTATTTGTTTCGATTACAAAACAAAAACTTGCAACAAGACGTGCAACAAGGCAGCAAAGCCACGACAGGAATACAACGAGAAACAAACTGAAACTAAGAAATCCTGTGAAAGCTATAAGAGTTCAAGTGCGGTAGTATATGTCTCCATAGATTTTAGTTATAGCCTCCAGATATTTCCAGTCCCACTTGTTGCTCCTCGCCACTTTTGCAGCTTCATCAACATCTTCAATTTCCTCCCTGAGAATATGGTCCAAGCTCCATCCACGAAACTGTTCCAGCATATAAAATTAGCATTTGTCAACCAAGTTCTGACTTGCTGGACATCTTGCCTGCTTGGTTATTGCATCCAGCGCCTCAAAGGAGTCTGAGAAGAATGTCACATGCCGTGCCCCCAACAGTCGCGCCATTTGCATTCCTTGGAGGATTGCTCTGACTTCTGCTTTTACGCTCGATCTGCCCTCCGAAGACCAACCTGCAAAAAAATGTTCAACAATATCCTCAGATTTTTCATAATTTATTTTTTGTCCCGAAATTTTTTCATATTCATTTTTTTTCTTCATATTCTGACAAAACAGATTTCAAATCTTGTATCTCCTTTATATTGGCTCTTAAAAACATCACACTGTCATCCGTAAATAATAGGGAAAAGTACAAAAGGGGAACTACCACCCTTTTACAAAATCTTGTCCGTATTATACACATTTTCAAAACACAGTCAAGTTCTAATTAATGGGCCAATTGCAATTCTGAATAATACAATGAGCACCCAAACCTTTCAAAATTATGTAATTGATTTTATCTAAAAGTATTTTTTTGGTTGGACCAAATAAACCAAATAGGATTTTGTAATGTATTTGGTTTATCCAAAAAAATTTGGTTTTGTTCCCTAATTTAAAATTTATGTATTTGATTTGATTAAAATGCATTTGGTTTGATTTAATAATACAATTATAAACCAATACATATTTTAAATTGTCTAAAGATTTACAATAAATTGTTTTTTTTTGATAATTATAATAAATTGTTAACTGCACCATAATTTATACACTAAATTTTTGAATATAAATAATTTGGTTCTTAATTAATTTATATATATTATATATGCAAATTTCATTTTTAGTTTGGTTTCGTTAAAATGATTTTAGTTTGGTTTCTGAACTGGTGAATGCAATTTGTATATTTAAAAATGAAATTTGCATATATAATATATATAAATTAATTAAGAACGAAATTTGACCACTTTTCACCTCTCTGAAAAATCGTTAAACGATAAGTATGTTGCTGCCAATTTTATAAAAATCCATTTTCTTTTAGTTGTGATTTTACTACTATTGAGATGCGTATGTTGCTGTCAATTTTTATATTGTTCATCATGGGCTCTAAATGATAAGATATGAAGTTGGTAGTGATCAATTATTCGTATTTATTATGTTATTTTTTATTATGTTATTTGAACTCGTAGGTTACCACTCACGAGGAGCAACACAGAGAATGATAGAATCAACATCATCTCAGCCAGCCATCAACTTTAACCACATAAAAATATAAATTAAGTATTACATTAGATCTGGAACAATCAAGTTTTTTTATTAGGGGTGTTGTCAAAATTGTTTTTTATTTTGAGACATGTTTCCTCATATATGTGGTGAGGTCACCAAGCTGACTTTATAATGATCATTTTATATCAGTTATGTATTTTCTTTTCTCTGAAAAAATTTGTATATTTAAAAACAAAATTTGCATATATAATATATATATATATATTAATTAATAATTAAATTTGTATATTCAGTTCATGTTAATCGAGCATATAGGAAATAGAGAAGAAGATCAAACTTTCGTATTTTGTGTTAATTAAGCGAGACAGACTGCTGAAATTTTCTGTTTCATTTATCTGATATTTTTTCTCGCTGAGTTTTCTTTCGCTGAGTCGGGGAGGGATTGCTTCCCAATGATGGAAATCGATTGCGTTTTGGATCCACGAAGTCTCTTTCAGATCTCGGCCATCTTCAAAATTTTCAGATATGATTTGGTGGCACATCTGGATTCGCTAGGATTCGGATCTCGCTCGCCCCAGATGCGGTTGAACTCAGATGCGTTTTTCGGGGTCCTTTAGATCTGTTCACTTCGCTGTTTTTTTTGTTTTGTTCGCCGGAATAGATGGAGGAGATGACGGTAGAAAATCATGTGTTTTTTTTCTGGACTGTTTCGGAATACGCCGATGCCGGTATCCATGGAGGTTATGGGCAGAGCGGCTGCGTTGGTGTTGCGTGAAAAGAAGATTGACAGAAGATGTTTCGTTTATTTGATTGATGATGCGGAGAAGAGGCAATGAATTTGATCCTCATTTTTCGGCCAAAGGATGCGGTCAAACTTCAAAGAGAAGCACAAGGCTGGAGATACTCTCAGCCGCAGCCAATGAATTTAATCCTCATTTTTAGCCCTACCTGTGATTCTCATCGATGAGGTCCTCAAGTTCATTGGCAGATGCACCAGCAGCTGGAGATACTCTCAGCCGCGGACAAAGCAGAAGGCTGAATGAGAGATGCTACTTTATGTACTGCATCGCATTCTAAATATTGTCTCTGTAGGTCCATACTTAACAACAACTTCCTATTTATGGGATGCGATGGTGTTCTTATGGACCTAACAGATTTGTCATGAAAAAACATTAAGTAGAATCTTTAGAATACAATTATTCTCTTCGTTAAAAAAATAAAAATAAATTCTGTTTGTAATATTATTTTAATCAATTTGTTTTGGCTTGGGCGGCTGACGATCAGTAAAGTGATAAAACCCTAGTTGGTTTTATTTTGGTATTAAACCGATTGGGGATCATAATTGAGGGATTGAACTGTTTGGTTCAATTTTGATTGAATCGGTTCAATAAAGATTGAACTAATCTGGTTCAGTTGCAATCTGATTTAGTTTCGGTTCATTATGGGAATCACTTCAATATGGTCCAGTTTGGTTATTTGGTCCAATTAAATGTGATTCAATTACTGTGTTTTGAGCAAATAATAATGCGGCTCAATTCAATTTTTGGTTTAATTCAGGATGATCCAACTAAATTCTTTCGTTTCATTTATGAGCGAACCAGTCTTGGAACTGATTCGATTCGGTTGTTTTGGAGAACTTGTTCTATGTGGTCCATTTTGATTATTCAGTCCAATTGAATCAAGTTCAATTAAAGTGAATTGAACCAGGTTCAGTTGTGATCAAACTAGTTTGGTTCATTTGGAATCTGATATGGTTGGGTGGTCCATTAAGGGAATTAGTTTAATGTGGTCCACTTTTGTTATTAGGTCCAATTAACACTGATTCAATTAAAGTGATTTGGACCGGTTTAGATATGTGGTCCAATTCAAATTTTTTTGGTTCAGTTACACTTAAATAATTAAATCAGATTTGATTTAATTAAAGGTGGGGTGTATTACTGAAAATTAAACGTACATACATATATGACATATGTTTCAATTTTTTTGGGCCACACTTAGAGTGTATTAATTAAAGCATAATTGTCACAAAAGTGACCTCTTATGTGTAGGTTAATGCATGACGGGTGTTGGATAGGAATATGTATGTAATTTACATGGATAATTAATTGGCCCCAAGAAAAATTATTATCTAATGCAATTACATACATATATGTGGTAATGACATGTGATGATTGTCAAGAGAAACTTGGTGTGAATAATTAGAACATCTAAAGATGGCTATTTATTTGACACCATTTATCATCATTGTTTTGATTACTACAACAAGAGTACCACTTACAGTTACTAGTACTATCTAAAAATTTGCTATTAACGTTGTGCTGGGTATCTTGATATGTCATATTTAATTGGCTTGTGTGAGCTTGAAAAGCTGACTTTTGCCTTGTTCTCTTTCAGCTTACATGTCTGCCACTTCAGTTGCTGCCAACCTCAATAATATTCCCATGCTAAATGGGACGAACTTTGAGGAGTGGAAAGATAATATTAAGATTTTCTTAGGTAGCATGTATCTTGACTTAGCACTGCGAGAGCCGAAGCGGAGTCATCTCGCTAATTCAAGAAGTGCATTTGATCGCAATCATTTGAGAATGTGGGAGCATTCTAACAGGCTGAGTCTAATGATTATTCATCGCAGCATTCCAGAGGCTTTCAGGGGTATAGTGCCTGATGAGATTTCCAGTGCCAAAAATTACCTTGCGGAATTTGAAAAGCGTTTTGTTGAAAACGAGAAGGCGAAAACAAGTCAGTTTTTAGCAAACTTGATTTCAATGAACTACTCCGGTAAGGGTAATGTCAGGGATCATATTTTGGAAATAGCTCAACTTGCTTCAAAACTAAAGACCTTAAAGCTCGAGTTATCTGAGAACCTACTCATACATTTGGTGTTAATCTCTCTTCCTTCAGAGTACAGTCAGTTTAGGATTTCTTATAACTATCAGAGGGAGAAGTGGACTCTCAATGAGATCATTTCGTTTTGTGTGGAAGAAGAGGAGATGTTGAAGCATGATAAAGCAGCTAATTATAAGGCTCCAGTTTTCAATACTCATATTACATGTCATTTCTGTGAGGAAACTGGACAAGTGAAGAAGAAATGTCCCAAGTGGGATAAGTATAATGCTTGGCGAGTTAAAAGGGGATTGTCTGAGCTGCCGATGACCTATTGACGCTGAAAGATGCATCTATTAGGGAATAGGTCATGCGGTAGATGAGGCAATGATGAATTTTAGATTATTAACATTTGGTCATTTTGTTTGGATTTAATAGACTTTCGTTGTATCATCGATCATGCGAAACTTAATTTATATTTTCAAATTGAGCAAATTCAGTTATTATTGTTCATTTGGTGATAGTAAATTTATTTTATCTAATAAACTCCAATTTTTGGGACCGATATGCATTATGTATATAATAATCTACCCATGTTGGAACTTGTTCCATAATATAATAAATCCCTACATAAAACTTGAGACTTCAGTCACTAAACATGTTTAAATCACTTAACACTAAAGTTGAGAGACGACTCAATTTCAAAAGTAATGGAAGTTGTATCTCGTTGTGGTGGTGGTGAAATCACGATAGATGTCACCAATCCGGTGAACAACGTTTCATGACTATTTGCTAGATACCTATAAGAATGTGGAATCGTCCCTCAATACACTATGCTAGGGTCGCCTAGCATGAATGGTGTAGCTGAACGACGAAATCAAACTCTTAAAGATATGGTAAGGAGTATGATTAGTCACTCGAACTTACCTGAAAGACTCTGGGGAGAAGCATTAAAGACAGCAGCTTATTTTCTTAATAGAGTACATACGAAAGCAGCTGCTAAAACACCTTTTGAAGTTTGGACTGGTCGAAAGCCCAATTTAAGGCATTTACATGTTTGGGGATGTCCTGCTGAGGCGAGGCCTTACAGGCCTCATGAACGAAAATTGGACTCCGAAATGGTAAGCAACTACTTTATTGACTACTCAAAGTGATCAAGGAGTTTTAAGTTTTATGATCCCACTACCAAATTTATCTTCAAGACGGGAACTGCAACATTTTGTGATTCCTCTTTAGACTCCAAAATTGCCTATATACACAAAATGGAATTAACAAGCACATGTTCGTATGACCAAATGTCTAATTGGGTGGGTTTAACTGATTCGATGAATCGTATAAATACGCGCCATTAGAAACCCCCAGAGTAGGCGAAGCCGAACTGGGTTATCATTCTGTGCATGCTACTATTTTTGTTCTGTCTGCTGAACTGTTGTGAAAGGAGTTCAAAGTCTGTCTCAACTGTACCTTGAACACAAGAACAGGGGATAGAATTTCAAAGTTTTAGCAAGCATTTTTAAAATTTTCACGAAAAACTTAGACCTCTTGTATTCTCCTTGGTGACTTGAGTTCTTCTAACTTAGTGCCTTACATATGATTGTTTGCCGCGCATTCCATACATTCCTTGAACATATTGTCAAGTTTTAAGTGTGGAGTCAAAAACAAAAGAGGGCGAAAAATAGGCCCCAACAAAAAATACTTCATTTTCATGGTCAAAAGAGGGCAAAGCCCCGACTAAAAACTTTCTCAAGGGTACCCGAGAAGTTTTTCTTCAAAAATATACAAATTTCGGGGGTTAGGAAGAAAAGTTCCCCCATCGAAAGCATTTGTAGGCCAAAGGCCATTTGAAAAACAAAATAAAGAGCACTTAAAACTTGACTTTATGTTCTTCCATCATTCTACTTTTGCGCGGGTGCATCATTTGTATTGCGTGCTAGTTGGATTAACTCTTGGACGACCCTTGTGCTTCCACGTAAGCTATCATTTGGTCTATGCTAGTTTTCTAAGAACTCATAGTGTTGAACTCCTCTTCCCTTATGGATTATGGCTTAAGCGCCTAAAACTTGGGAATGAGTTCCATGTCGCGAACCAATGGACTAGCCCTAGCTAGCATAGGTGAGCGGTTGACACTCTTTTGTGCAAACTAAACTATGACTTCATTGTATTTCCTTGAAAATGAGTGGAACTTTGGATGAGACATTTGATAGCTCTAGTATTGATGATCTTGAATGCACAACCTCATGGGTACTCAAATGGTTCCAATGTTCTTTTGATGATATTGTGACGGTAGTCCTAGATTGGGGTGAGGGATTTGTTTTGAGAAATCCTCGCCTTGGTTAAGCACTCTTGAATTCATTCTCATGGGATAGGTGCATTAGTAATTTGTGAGTATTCCCTTTTTTGAAAACTCTCACGAGACTATAACTCGTCCGCTAGGGTAGCTGAACAGGCTTGTCGTCGTACCTGTGCAAAAACAATTTATATTTTCCTCACTTCGAACTGTGGATTAGAACAGCGGTAAGCAAGGGTCGAACCCAAGGGAGCTAGATGGTTACTACTTCGTTCTGTAATGGAGAAAAGCAAGAAACTAGAGTGAAAGTATTGGTTAGTGAACACTAAGAAGGCACGAAAATTTCTAAGGGATTTATCAATCAAAGAAGATATTCAGGTTAGGGTATTATTCAATTGTGACTTCGTTTATCCTTGATTTCTAAGTATTTATTCTAGCTTTCTTAGGGTTACTCCTGGTCTGGTTATAACCGTTTAATTCTAGCAAACCTAATACTCCTGGTCTGGTTATATTAGGTTTCGTGCAACTACTTATTCTAACTGGGTCGGTATCAAATAAGCAGTGAAAAGATAGTAAGGATTACTATGTTAATTTGTACCCTTTCGGATCTCCCCTTAACCTAATAAATTCAAACTAATAATGTGCACAAGAACTAAATAGAAAACATGAATAATGTTGAAGAACAGAATCTCAAAACAATCGTCACAATTATTTAACCCTAACCCGAATAATTGGATTAGTTACACATCGACATAAGTAAACAATGCAAATAATAAAAGGAAGAGACTTCACTAATTGACCGAGATGAAGAACAGGAGGAGCAAGGCACGGCTGAAGCAAGGAAGACTGAGATCGATGGATTTCTCTGTGATTTTCGGATCTTTTGAAGACTGCAGGATCTCCTGTATTTATAGGGTTTGAGAAACCCTAACTTGGTGAATAAGCTATGAAACCCTAGCATCGCATGCACATTGGGCCGGCTGCTGGACTTTGGACGTGCGAATGGATGAGATGAGGCTCGGCTGGCCGGACGGATGGATCAGCGCTGGAGTGCTCGGATGGCCAGGTGCATGCCCGCTCGGATGGCCGAGCTGGAGCTCGGAGGCACGCTCGCATGGCCAGGTGCATGCCCGCTCGGATGGCCGAGCTGGAGCTCGGAGGCACGCTCGCATGGCCGGGCTGGAGATGGATCAGCGCTGAAGTGCTCGGATGCACGGGCTGATCGGACTGGGTACTTTGGGGCTGATTTGACTCGCCTTCGGACACTCTTCTGGCCGGTCTCTTGGTTTGGGGCACTAGCTGGACATGTATACTTGATGCTAGGACCTTGAAATCACCCCATTGTGTGGACGGATTAGGCCGGAGCGGCTCTCAAAGTTGACATCTCAGCCAGCCGGAAAACAGGCCCTGAAATTTGGCAAAGTCCTGAAATCTGCGCTGATCGTGCTCATGGGTTCTTGCTCCCTTCATTCCTTGCTCGTGGCTCGAAATTCACTTGGGTTTGGCCTGAGATGTAGCCAAACACATGGCCTACAACCTGATGGTCTCCGATCTGGAATTGAGTTCTCCTGTGTGAAACTACGGACGTGCCATTCCATGAGTACGGCCAGCCTGCGGCGCGCCTGGGCGCTGGGACGGGAGCTCGGATGCACGAGCGGGTGCTCGAGATGAAGGTCGGATGGCCGGTCGGCTATCCGGTCGCATGGCCGGTCGGCTATCCGGTCGCATGGCCGGGCTGATGCTCGCATGCCCGCGTGGACGTGCGGTCGGCTGGGCATTGGAATTCCCGGACGTGGCTTGGGCGCATGGGACGCGGCCTGATTTTCTTCGGCCATCTTTTGATTCCCTCGGGCCATTCTTCATTTTAAGTGCATATAAACCGGCCATAAACTCCTTGTGATGTTTTTGGCTCCAAAAGCCGTCTTTTGAATGCGATCCCTCTTAGAGCGTCCAAATTTCCTGAAATGCGAAACAATACTAAGAAGTAACTGTTTGCATATAAAAGTACTGGAATTGGTGGGATTTGATGACTCGATGAGTCGTATAAATACGGCTCATCAAACCACCCCACACTTAAACTTGTTCGTCCCGAACAAGGACTAGGTCATAAGAGGAAATAAATGAAGTATGAACATCACAAAGCTTCGGTCATCCTAGACATGCTACATGGATATGAATTGGTTATTATAGATCTCGCCTGTTATGCATGCTTGCTACTAATATCTTTGTGCGAAAACATGGGTTAAAGATACGTGTTACCTTTGGGTCGAGATGCAAATCAATTCGGATGTCTCGGGAGATAGCCCTTTTTAGACCCATGAACCCTCATTCTCAGACTCGAACTCGCTGCTATATGGTTATGCTTTGCCGCTTTTTCTTGCACGTGATTGATTCGAGCTTCAAAGTGTTGAGTGTTATTCGGCCAGCTATAGTGTCATCTGATTTGGGATTTCAATGATGCTGTCACATGAGACGTGTGGACTATCACGATGGTTTGTGGATTTGTTGCTTTGTAGTGCGGATTGTGATTTGCTCGAACCGTGGTTCCTTCTCCTTTTGACGCGAGTCAAGCCGAGGGTTGCTCGTCTATTTTCCCGGTTACTCGGATTAGAAACCTTCCTGCTCTCACTCATCATCGTCCTTTTGACACGGGTCAAGTCAAGGGTCGCTTGCCTATTTTCTCGGCTACTTGGACTAGAGCTTGGACGGTGTGAAGTTTTCCCGTCGCGACCAACCGCAAGGGTGCCGCAGTGGCGGAGCAGACTCGTACTATGTCGCCTCGAAGTGCTAGCCTCCACGAGCTCCACATAACCATACATCCTGAGTTCGGTCTTTGAATGATCTGTCAAGTCTCTCTAGGGCATTTCTATCAACTCCACATCCCTGTTTATCTCAACTAACAAAGGCACGTAGAGATTTTAAGATCACATGTTAGTCGGACAAATCAAGGTTCGTCAAAGACATGCATGTAAAATCGGCTATATCTTTTTCACCTAATCATTATCCACTACTGCAAGTCTAGGAAATAGTGAAGTATCATGTACAATTTTTTTTATTTTTTTTTAAAAATGACTCGAAACGTGCTGACTCTGTATGGTGGGCATGCTGACTCGATAACTGACTCATAACTGACTCATCCACCCCACACTTTTGAAATGGGCCGTGTCCTCACGGCACGACTCAAATCTAGACACACAAATGCATGCGATAAATAGATAAGGAAAGGAAAAGGGTAGAACGAGACTCCCCTGGGATGTAGACGGTGGTCGGCTGAACTCGGATCAAGTTCGGGGGCTAAAATGCGTAGCTCCAAGAGAATTTTCCGGCCGACTAAGTCCAATCCCTGCAAAATGAAACCGATTCCTTTCCAAGGTACAATGTGACAATAATGACTCAAAACAAACATAGTAAGTAAATAAACAAACTGAAATGTAAAGACGTGCAAACCATGCAGGGCTGCCTCCCTGCGAGCGCCTTTGTTTAACGTCATTGGCTCGACAGTACCTCTTGTAGGATCACAAGTTAGGGTCCCATGGGCGTGTGAGGTCATACTTCTTCCCTGTCTCTCCTTCTGTTCGTCCATAGTGCTCCTCAAGCTGTCCACTTGGCACTGCCTTCCAATGATCAGGCGGATTTGCCTTCACATCCTTCCGAGCTGGCGAGGCCACCCTTATCATAGTCACTGGTCCATCGAGTCGGGCTCTAGTGCTTCTCCATCCTGGTTTCCATCCAAACGTGCCATGTCTCGGTCTCTTCCTCATGTATGGATGGTCAGAACCCCTGTCAACATGGTAGTTTGATTTCGTTCCAGCAAGCATAGGCGACAACCTTTTTGTTCCAACATAATTCTTGGTCCTTGGGTCCGAGATGACCGGTTGTCCCAGAATGAGTGTAAGAGGGCTGTGAGCACTGGCATCTCCCGTCTGCAAAATATAAGAATCAATATCGCGGGTGAGAATGCCTGGGTCCTTACCGGAGTCAATGCTTCCCGCGGACGTCTCCTGTTCAACCACCGCGGACGTCCCTTGATTTACTGGTAATTCTTCATACGTCCGTGCATAAATTGTAGAGGCGTCCGCGCCCTTTACTGAGGTAGAACCTTCAATGGATGTGACCTTGATTTCCTCGGTTGCCTTGACCGGTTCTGCCTCGGGTAGGTCTGTAATGAGGTCTGAGCATGTCTCGGGCAGCTTGATAATGAGGTCTGACTCGAGTGGCCCGGTCGGTTCTTCCTGAGGTGCCAGCGGGATGTCTTCTTCCAAACATTCGGGGTAGTCCCACTGGAGCTCTTCTTCCTTCAACCATTGGTCCTCATCTTCTGCCGGTTCTATGGGCTCCAAGATAGGTTCTATTAGGGCCTCTGCCATGTCCTCCTTTGTTTTTGTACCGACATCTTCTTCCTGCTTTATCATCAACTCGGACACGATCTGATTCAAGTCGAACAATGTTCCTGATAACTCGGCCAAGTCTCTCTTGTTTTCGGCCCGAGATTGCTCCACTATGTTGGCCAACTGTTGGATGCTAGCTGTCAACTCTTTCTCTTTGTCCTCTAGTGCCTCGGTCTGATCTTGTATTGGTCTTGATCTCTCGGCCAAATCATCTATCAAGTCCCAAATAGCACTTATGGTCATGTCATAGACCGAGCATCCTGCCTCCTCAGTGAGCCAACTCCACTCATGTGGTAACATCCCGGCGAGAAATACTTGAAGAAGAAATAAGTCTGTGAATCCATGGTGCGGGCAGCTTATCACAAGGGAATCAAAGTACCGTAAGTACTCATCCAAAGTTTCATCCCGGGATTGCTCAAGGTGCATGATCATTTCTCGGACTTCTTGTCGGGAGGGTGGTGGATAGTACTCCCCATAATTCCACGGCTCACTTCCGTAGTAGGAAGTCATGTCGAATCTGCAAGTGAATCAGAAAAACGTGCAAGCTAGCATGGCACCGAATAGCAAGTACATACTAGCAACAAAGGGTCCCCAGGAAATTGGAGGGGTCACAGCGGTCCCACTTAAAACCCAATTTCCTTAGACTCGTAAGTCTTGGTGACAGGACCCTTTGAGAGCTAGAAAACGAAATCAAAAGAAATTGGAAACAAAAATCGAACAGTTGGGGTTTTTGAATTATTGAAATCACCGAATAGCAAATTTCGAAATAAGCAAGAAAGAAAAATAAACGAAAAAGAAAAGAAGAACAAATTTCACCGTGCGTAGCTCCCCGGCAACGGCGCCATTTTGAACAGGCTTGTCGTCGTACCTGTGCAAAAACAATTTATATTTTCCTCACTTCGAACTGTGGATTAGAACAGCGGTAAGCAAGGGTCGAACCCAAGGGAGCTAGATGGTTACTACTTCGTTCTGTAATGGAGAAAAGCAAGAAACTAGAGTGAAAGTATTGGTTAGTGAACACTAAGAAGGCACGAAAATTTCTAAGGGATTTATCAATCAGAGAAGATATTCAGGTTAGGGTATTATTCAATTGTGACTTCGTTTATCCTTGATTTCTAAGTATTTATTCTAGCTTTCTTAGGGTTACTCCTGGTCTGGTTATAACCGTTTAATTCTAGCAAACCTAATACTCCTGGTCTGGTTATATTAGGTTTCGTGCAACTACTTATTGTAACTGGGTCGGTATCAAATAAGCAGTGAAAAGATAGTAAGGATTACTATGTTAAGTTGTACCCTTTCGGATCTCCCCTTAACCTAATAAATTCAAACTAATAATGTGCACAAGAACTAAATAGAAAACATGAATAATGTTGAAGAACAGAATCTCAAAACAATCGTCACAATTATTTAACCCTAACCCGAATAATTGGATTAGTTACACATCGACATAAGTAAACAATGCAAATAATAAAAGGAAGAGACTTCACTAATTGACCGAGATGAAGAACAGGAGGAGCAAGGCACGGCTGAAGCAAGGAAGACTGAGATCGATGGATTTCTCTGTGATTTTCGGATCTTTTGAAGACTGCAGGATCTCCTGTATTTATAGGGTTTGAGAAACCCTAACTTGGTGAATAAGCTACGAAACCCTAGCATCGCATGCACATTGGGCCGGCTGCTGGACTTTGGACGTGCGAATGGATGAGATGAGGGTCGGCTGGCCGGACGGATGGATCAGCGCTGGAGTGCTCGGATGGCCAGGTGCATGCCCGCTCGGATGGCCGAGCTGGAGCTCGGAGGCACGCTCGCATGGCCAGGTGCATGCCCGCTCGGATGGCCGAGCTGGAGCTCGGAGGCACGCTCGCATGGCCGGGCTGGAGATGGATCAGCGCTGAAGTGCTCGGATGCACAGGCTGATCGGACTGGGTACTTTGGGGCTGATTTGACTCGCCTTCGGACACTCTTCTGGCCGGTCTCTTGGTTTGGGGCACTAGCTGGACATGTATACTTGATGCTAGGACCTTGAAATCACCCCATTGTGTGGACGGATTAGGCCGGAGCGGCTCTCAAAGTTGACATCTCAGCCAGCCGGAAAACAGGCCCTGAAATTTGGCAAAGTCCTGAAATCTGCGCTGATCGTGCTCATGGGTTCTTGCTCCCTTCGTTCCTTGCTCGTGGCTCGAAATTCACTTGGGTTTGGCCTGAGATGTAGCCAAACACATGGCCTACAACCTGATGGTCTCCGATCTGGAATTGAGTTCTCCTGTGTGAAACTACGGACGTGCCATTCCATGAGTACGGCCAGCCTGCGGCGCGCCTGGGCGCTGGGACGGGAGCTCGGATGCACGAGCGGGTGCTCGAGATGAAGGTCGGATGGCCGGTCGGCTATCCGGTCGCATGGCCGGTCGGCTATCCGGTCGCATGGCCGGGCTGATGCTCGCATGCCCGCGTGGACGTGCGGTCGGCTGGGCATTGGAATTCCCGGACGTGGCCTGGGCGCATGGGACGCGGCCTGATTTTCTTTGGCCATCTTTTGATTCCCTCGGGCCATTCTTTATTTTAAGTGCATATAAACCGGCCATAAACTCCTTGTGATGTTTTTGGCTCCAAAAGCCGTCTTTTGAATGCGATCCCTCTTAGAGCGTCCAAATTTCCTGAAATGCGAAATAATACTAAGAAGTAACTGTTTGCATATAAAAGTACTGGAATTGGTGGGATTTGATGACTCGATGAGTCGTATAAATACGGCTCATCAGTAGCCTAGGGATTTAAAGGCCAACGAAAAGAAGCAAAATTCCCTTAATGCATACGCTAAATTCCCTTAATGCATATGCTAAATTCATTCGTAACGCCAACGAAAAGAAGCTAGTTAGATTGTACATACTTGTCATTTTTCTATCAATAACATGTTTAGAAATAATGATCGAGACCTTGTGAAATCTAGTGAGGCAAATAGACGAAAAACATAGCACCACTAGCATTTCGACATTTGCATCACCTCGACATATTCTCATACTTTGTTTGGGACAAACAAAACTTAAGTGTGGAGTGTTGATAAGTCGAAATTTCGACTTATTAATAGCCATTTTCACTATAGCTTTTGCTCATTTCCGATGATATTTTGATGTCATTTGATCCCTTTCCGTACATTTCAGGTACAAAACAACATTGGTCTCAATGTCAAAGCCTAAATATGAAAACTCAGGAAAAATCAAAGATTTTGAGCAAAAAGTGGATAAAAAGCATCCCAGCCGACCGGTTGAGAAATGTCCCCTGCACCAGCCGACCGGCTGGACAAATGATCCAAATTTCATGGCAATCGGCCACTTTCAGCCGACTGGCTGGCCCAAAGAGTAAAAATTGGATACAATCGGCCACTTTGAGCCGGGCGGCTGAAAACCCAGCCGACCGGCTGGATGAAAGACCTATGGATGCAGACAATCAGCCAGTCTCAGCCGGTCGACTGGATTTCCATCTCCAGTTCAGCCGACTGGCTGGTTCCTGCTCTACACAATCAATGGAATTGGCCAAGTTCAGCCGACCGGCTGGATGGCCACCTTCATCTCAGCCGGTCGGCTGAGATCTGCTACAGTATCAAAATGCTTCCGAGGCTATAAATAGAAAGAGGCATTTTTGACCTAGTGTGCTGGCTTTTTGGGCAAAAATACTCATCAAAGGAGATCAAATCAAGGTCATCAATCAACATCCAACAAAGGAGAAGTGAAGATCAAAGGGAGACATTAGGATTAACCATCTTATTTCTATTCCTCTTCTATTCTAATTTGTTGTGCTTAAACCCTACTCACACCATGTTGTCTTACATGATGTGTGAGTAGTCCCCTTGTGTTTTGAGGGTGTTTTTACCCTCCTTGGTACTCTTGATCATGTATACACATGTTGGATGATTAATCTATGGTATTAAATTCATATTTGCTATGATCTTCATTATTGCATGCCACTAGGTGTTTGATGAAATGCCAAAGTGACTTGTTCATCCCAAAACTTGACCTAAGAATCTAGCGACCTTAGGGATGGTTTAGATGTAGTAAATGTGATCATATCTATGGATTTGAAGTGAACTAGGACTCGAGTTCATGGTATTAATTGCTTGAGAGAGATTCCAATGCTAATAAATGCCATGGAATGAACCAATATCCTCGAGAGAGTGAGGTTCGATCTATAAGAGAGCTTGACTAAGAATAGATTAGATTAGAATGTGATCTACCTTAGTCTAAGCTAGGTTCAACACTATCTAACACCTTGAATGTGTTTAATTCTTGTATGCATAATCAAGGAGGGGCACAACCCCTCGAAACTCTCTTTTGATTGATATTCAACCCTCTAGTGCTATCTAGTTGCTTGTTCTTGATCGATAACCACCTCATCATTGAATTTTAGGAATAGCCAAGTTGAAAACTTGATTCACCTAGCGCATAGTCAAATTTGCTCCCTTGGGTTCGACACCGGTCTTACCGGTCTAATATAAATTGTTTTTGACTATACAAAATTTACAAATGTCATCTACTCTTCATCACTGGCTTCTATATCATCAATTGATTGATTCACCTCCGCATCATCATATTGCTCAACATCTTCTGGCAACTGGTCAAGCAAGTCATCTTGCTTGCTAGATTCATTGTGTGAAGCCCCATCATCAGCTTCATCATTATCTGGAACAACAGCTTGTTCCTCAACCTCCATGGAGTCCGTCTTCTCAACAACAACAAGTCTCACTGAATTCACATCGCTGATTTACGAGCTCACCCTTGCCTTGCATTCAGAGATCAAGACGATTCAGGACAAGTTAACAGATGCTCCACATGTCCTTCCAACTGATCATAAGCACTTTAAGAAGAAACATGTATATGATCTTGAAGGCAAAGTGTCACGAGGTTTTAGCCGAGTTGTTCCGGAGACATCCCTGCGAAGTGCCAGTACATCTACCAGTTGTGCAACAGTCATGAAGAACAGAGTGATAATGCACTGGAGGAGGAGCTAGTCAGTACCAATAACATGGTGCTCCAATTGGATGTACGGAGAAAGAAGGTCAGGAGTCTGTTGCGTGACCTAAGGTATCCGCAGGAATAAGAGGTGGAATAAGATGCTGACAAAAACGAGGATGTCGAGTCTGACACCTGAAGCTCTGAGGTAACTTTACTTGAACACTACTTTTTGTGTTGTTGAACCCTCCTTGCTCATTTGTGGCAAAAAGGGGAATAGTTTGGGAGTTTAAATTCTCCTTAAAAGATTCGTATGTGCATGAAATTTTCAGAGTTTGAAATCTCTTTAAAAGATTCATTTGGTAGCAAGTTATTGTTAGCACAGCTTGGGAGTTTGAAATCTCCTTCAAAGATTCAAATGTAAAAGTAGTACAGGTAGTGGCTTAAGGCGTTGTTGGCTCAGCATCGTATTAAGTAAAAACGGAACGAGACTTAAGGCGTTGTTGGCAGGAGTGGCTTATATCTAAGACAATGTTCCAACGGTGCCTTAGAAAATTGTGTAAATTAGGAACAAATTGGGAGAATTAGTTTAAAAGGAACTCACTATCCAATTTTGAATAAATTGGAAAAAAATTTGTTTTTTTGAACTGAAATGAATTGAAATTGTAGTGTACTCGGAGTTGTAGTTTAAGTGACACCATCCGTGGTAACATTTGTTCTCTTCACAAGTGGGTAGCCGTAAAGAATTGAGTAGTCCTGTAAATCTATAAATATTTTTGTTGGTTCAGAGAAATGCTTGCTTTCCTTCAATGGAATAATGCAACATCATAACATACCCAACAACTGGATTACAATCCAATATTTTACTTAATTTCCTTCTTAATTACAAACCATTTTCAATGTGCAAGCTATTCTCCCCGCAAGGGGTAAACTTATGAACATTGAGAGGATGGATGAAGCAGCAATGTACAAGAATCAAGAGATATAAAACCTCAGTCTTGCTCTTGGACTTGGAGTTAACGTTTGATCTTTTGCGCTGAACCTCCAGATGTTACTCTGATGTTGGACTAACCTTTCAATATTCAGGGTGAAGATTTCAAAAAAGAAGGTATTCGCTTTCAAACATCATCATCTTAACAGACGCAGTTGTAGACGGTGCCCATATTCGTACTCTGCTACTGACATTTTTCTATAGATATCAGGTAAGATATGCCGACTGTTGAGAAAATATATATCAGATGGGTAAACTGATAGACTTTTTGTATACTAGTATAGCTGTAACTCTACTTTTTACACAGAGAGCCTTAATTGAGGAAGGTTGGATCTACATGGGTGTTCCACCTCTGTATAAGGTATGCATCAATATCCCAAACAAAGATTTATTAGGGAATATCGAAGAAGAAAAAACTCAGCATAACCATAAAAAACTCTATGAATCTGTCGCTTTTTCTTCTTCTTCTTTTTTTTTGGAAAACAAGCACATTATTGTTATGATGAACACGAACTCGATCAACTACATAAGTATTTTCCTTCTAGTGCATCTTACAACATTCAAAGATGTAAAGGTAATTTGAAATTGAAAAAGAGAATTGTAGATATTTAAGTGTATGTGGTATGAAGGTCTAGGAGAGATGACGCTTGTGGGAAACCAGGGACCCCGAGCGAAGGTTATTATAGCAATTGATGGTGGAGGATGCAGTCGAAGCTAATATTGTGTTCTCATCCCTTATGGGTGTTCGGGTAAGCCAATCATCAACGTGTTGTTTGTTGTTGTTGTTGTTGCAACAAAATCACTTTTTATTTCAACGTTTTGCTTTGTCAACGTAGATGTAGGTGGATGACCGGCAAAGACTCATACAAAATGGTGCAAATAGCATTAACCTTGAGAATCTGGACATCTGAGTGAGACACTGTTCCATAGGAGCAATCTCTTAGTTACAAACTTCGACATAGTTTAGAATCCATCAGAAGTAACGCACATCCTTTCTATCTGGGTTTTGGTATTGCTATGGAGAATTGTTCATCATTCCAACTGTAAAAATTCGGAAACACAAAATTTGATGTATACTAGCTACCCAGTATATCTATCTCATTAATCTGTAGTCTGTTCAACTCCAGAATAAAATAGATTATTGACTGTAATCAAATTATAAAAGGTAATCTCTTTCTTAGAACTTTTGATTACCAAGAACCATCAAGATTCATATGAGAACTATGGATCATAACTGTTTACCCTACTGTGAATTATCACACAAGTTCATATCTTCCTCGCGGACTTACAAAAGACAATGGCCATTGTACAGAGACCAAACATCAGAAAGCACCCTATTATGAACAGAAGACATTTGTGACGTCTGAGTATACTTGGACTATTTTGGGAAGTTGTAATTGTATCATTTATCATTAAAAAGGGTGCAAGATATTTCACATCAAAAAATGAACTACAGAAGACATGCCCAAGTTGTGGACATCTGAGATCCTGATACTTTACACAAAATGTGACAGGCTAATGTGATGTGAACTACTTGCTGCATCTGTTGACAGCTGGCTTAGTGTAGTTAAAATCTATTTGAATCTTACCATAGAGGCGGTCGAGGGTCAACATGCCATTCTTGTAGTTTTTGATGGCTTCTTTCAAGGGTAAGCCAGCCAGGAAGCTCTGAAAGTAATGCTTGCAGCACTCGTAGCCACTAGATAAGATTTCTGATTCTGATTCTTTATCACTAGTTTCTTCCATGTCTTGACTTTGGTTTTTACATATTTTGGTCTGCTTGTCGAACTTAAGAATATAACCCCTGTCACAGCCTTCAAAAAGTCTCTCTCCTAGGGTGTCAATTAAATAGTAAGCTTCAGAATCTGCTTTGAGCAAAAAGAAGTGATCATTCCAACCTACTATGTAGATAATTGAATCATTGCCAGAAATTTGTGCTTGGTCTTCGCTAATCTCTTTCCATAAGTCCTCAAAAGATTGTGTACCGGTTAAGAACTCAAGCACTTCTTTTGGCAACCCCTCAGGTTGGAAAAACCCAATAGTGGTTTTTGCACTATCAACACATATGGGACGGAGATGTAAGACTGTTTTGATATCAAAATGCCCATCTGCATATTGCTGCATGAGTCCTCCGTTTTTCTGCAGTTCCCTCCATTCACGCGAACCTTCGTTAATAAGAGTGTCGAATTGACACTGATTTGGTAAACACCCCTTATTGGCATGCAACCAATTAGCCATAACAACCACAAGGGCTGAACAGGCACTCGACCCTCCTGCTTGTTCGCTTCGTTGATCAATGGAAGCAAATAATATTTGAGTTTCAATTTTCATGAGTGCATCACGACTCACTACATTTATCTGCTGCCACTGCGAGATAAAAAAAGAATCTTCAGCAAATCCTAAAGTTGAATTACTAGCAAAAATGTCACCCGCCACATGAAATATTTTATATATTCAGGAAAATGTCTTTGTAACATACAAATAAGATTTCAAACCGCAGAATGTATCTTCCATTACTTAAATACATATTTTGCTTATAAAGAATACAGAAGTCAATCAGATTTTTAAATTTTGGTATCATGAATTTTCTAACTAGACAAGTATTAAAAGTACTAGTTCATTTGTATTCCTTGCAAGGACATGTAATAAATAACAGACCACATAAATTACTAAAACAAGAATTAAGCAGCCGATACGTTAAGTTTTATCAGCTATGATTCATCAGGCAAAAAAAAACTAGATTTAGTTACAACAATTTTTGTTAGATATTTATGAAAAAATTAAAGTCGAGGTCGAGGTCGAGTCCGAGTGTAGTACTTTTCTGAATCATTTCCAAATCCATATATGCTGGATCCATTATGTTTTCATATTTTCCAGCTACCGACTCAAAAATTGCATATCAAATTAAGCGAGACGATTAATGTAAGAGACTACGTGATAGAAGAGCTTACACTCTGCTGAAGAGGTTGAGAATAGCTAAGTTGCTGGCAACTAGAATCCAATTCATCCTCACTGTCTTCTATGCTTATCACTTTCACTGGATGTTCCCTTCTGTTTTTCGATCCTCTATCGCTGCGCTTCCTCTTTAAATCATTTGAGTGGGGCTGATTATGATGAAGCAACAAGTCAGAATCATTGTTCCTAGCAGACACCCTGTTGTCGCTGCCTCCTTTATCATGGCAGCTACGTTTTTCCCTTCTAGTATACACCACTATTTTCTTCGAAAATGAAAGAGTTATCTGTATCATGCAAAGGCACGATGTAAGAGTCTAGGATTTCACAGGAAATGGAAATATTGAGATCCATAGGAACATACACAAAGTAGAAGGTCAGTCCCACATATGTTACTTGTCTGTATAAGAGGCAGACTCAAGTTTAAATCTTTCCCTTCTTCCATAGAAGCCCATTGTGAGAGATAGATCGATGTTGTTCCAAGTTCAAGCCTCCTTTGTGTCCCTGGTGTCTTTCCCTACAATTGAAAGTGTCAGCTGGGATACTTCTAATATCACTATAGGTTTTATGAAGAAACTAAAATCATATAAAACTAGGAACAGAAAAGCATTACAAAACCAACAACAAAAATGAGAGAACTTCATAGAATTTCTTCATAACACGGGATAATAGGCCCTGCAAAACACTGGCTAATCTATAAATTGCCGACTTTGTGCACGTGCAAAATTAAAAAATTGTAAAAAGCATTAGAAAACATGGTCGTTACCATCATAGTACTTGACATTAATTATGGATTAGCAAATACAGATTGCGAATAAATATAGTATAAAATTTAAATGAAGCTTTCCGCTCTTGTAACTGCTGCCAAATATATACAGTCGCACAAGAGCAAATTAAGAAAATCTCATATAACTAATAACGAAAAAACGGCAATTCTCAATCTCATGTTAGTAACTGCTAATGATAACTGAAGAGCACCGCGCCAAAAATCACAGCAGAAAATCATTGTAAGGAATGAAAATTGAAGCCAAAAAGATACTTTCCTGCTGCTATCTACTCGCACTTCGTCAACTGCTCGAAGTGCAGCCAATTAAAAACTAACAACAAATCCCAAAAATGCACAAATCAAACAACAAATATAATGTTATCCAACCAAGCCTTACACATTATAAAAGCACAACTTGATCAAGCAAACTGAAAAAATCTCATCGAATCTTAAGCACTCAAAAGACCACATAACAGTGCATCTAATTTACAGATCCAACTTCAATTGACAGATGAAAAAACTAAAAAAAAATAAAAAAATTTCCACACTAATCCCTAAAAAAATCCTAAGAAGAACAATAACCTAGGGTTTACAAGCTACAAAATTTCAATCACTCACACTGCTAGTGCTGAACACCTTCAACTCAATTTCCGATTCATGCAACCCCTCATCATCACTCAACTCCGACAGGAGACAGTCCTTCCTAAACTCCTCGTCCCACGAAAAAACACCATCCTCGCCCATCGTGGCCGCCCTCGTACTGTTCAACCTTTCACCTCTCCTATTCTTCCCCAACTCCAAATCCTCATCATCTGCCCACTCAAACTCCACGAAAAATGCCCCCTCTTCGAGACTATCCCCACCCGCTTCTTCGATTCCAACCTTCCACCCCTCCAGCCTCCTCACCAAAAGCTTCACCTCATACATTTTCGCCGTCATCGCTGATAAAACAGCGAAATGCGGAACGAGCCCAGCAGCGGGAAAGTCGAGCGGTTTCCGACAAAAGGGGTGACTGGATTTGCGGGATCAGGCGTAAAGTTGGAAGCTTTAGCGTGCTCGGAGATTCAGGCGGGAAGCGAGCGGAGGAGTGAGAGAGTAGGTTGATAGACTGGAATAGACAACACACGGCTGATTCCTAAATACATTCATTGCTTTTTAATTTTTATACTTAAAAACAAGGAGAATTTTTTTTATAAAGAAAAACAGGGAGATTTAATTTGATTAATAGGAGAAAGAAAAAAATAAGAGATATTTGGAGGTAAGGAATCAGACAAATTTTAGTTAGAAATGGTATTGATTGAGTTAATATTGAATAAAATCAGGTACAAAGTTATTTTTTTGGTACAAAATATAAAATTCATCAAAATCATTTTATAGTTCGTCAGTTTATTTTATAGTTCGTCGCTTTTCGAGCCGAAAAATGAAAAAGACGATATAGTTCGTCATTTTCATTTTATAGTTCGTCACCAAGAAAATACATCAAAAATCTAGATTTAATCTTATTCATTTAAATCACAAGATCAAAGGTTATGATTAGTTTGTATTTTGTACCAAAAATCAACTTTATACCTGATCATTTTCCCATACATTATATATTATACGAAATATTACGGTTCGGACTTTCTGAACACTTAATTAACAAGACGCTAGCCATGCCTGGCTTTAATTAAAAAAATTAGAAATACTAAAAAACTGTATTATTTTCCGATTAAAAGATTTGCATAAATCACACATAAACTATTAATAATGGAAGTCATAAATTATTATGACTAACTTACGTAGTACACATGATCGCTTCATTGATCAATATGGAAAAGAAAAATGTTTTTTTTTATGTAATTCAGTATGAAAAAAATGTTCACTTTATTTTTATAATAAAGTGTTACAACAAGCATTGGAAATGCAATTCTATTTTATAAAAACCACATGAATGGAAAAAAAAAACATTCTGTAAAATTAAATCAAATATGAAAATCTCAACAATCAAAGATTTCACTAGGTGAGGAAGGATATGATTTTCGTGAAGATTAGGACTATTATTCATACTAATAAAGAATGAAACTCAGAACTGACGGAAAATAAGTGTTTGACTGAGAATATTTATGTTGAAAAATGGTGGCATGCTCTAGACAGATCACTGTTTAAAAAAAAACTATTGAGACAACAGTAATATATTAGAATTGTAAAATCAAATCAGATTAAAGAAAACGTACCGTTAGAACCTTGAATATACAGAGGTGTAACTTCTGAAACGGTTACATCGGATTAGGTCTTCCAGTCCTGCCACCAAAGTCCTCTCATACTTTTCCACCGAGAGACAAGAAAAGCGATCGTCTTAAGATGTGGTGGACTGACAATTGTAGATTTTCGTATAGTCAAAAGAATTTCTAATTGACCGATAAGACCGGTGTCGAACCCAATGGAGCAATTGGATTATACGCTAGGGGGATCAAATTTTTAACTCGGCTATTCCTTCAATTCAATTATGAGAATGGTTTCAAGTTTAAAACAAACGATGAAATGGTTTCAAGGGGATTTTAATTCTATTCAAAGAGAGTTTCGAGGGGTAACTCCCCTCATTGGCAATTTCCCAACGATCATGTATACAAGAGTTTAATCATTTTTAGGGGTTGATAGGTTTGAAACCTAGCTTAGGCTAAAAATAGACAAACTATCATGTGAGTCTAATCCTAGTCAAGCCATCCTAATTAGAATCTCACCTATTAAAGATATTGATTCACTCTATAGCACTATTATCCTTGGAACATCTCCCAAGGTAATAAATGCTATAGGCATTAAGTTTTAGTTAACCCCACATCCATGCATTTACTCTCATAAACACTTGATGAACTCATTTCTACTATATCCAAACCATCACTAAGCTCTCTCAATACTTAGATCATATTTCTAATGCAAACAAGTCACTTAGGCATTTTATCAAACACTTAGTAACATGTCTTAAATGAAGAGCATAGTGAAATGAAATCAACTCCATAAATTGCATAATGAATGTGTATACATGATAATTGAGTACCAAAGAGGGTAACAACACCCTCAAAACACAAGGGGACTACTCACACATCATGTAAGACAACATGGTGTCAGTAGGGTTTTTACACAATCAAATGAGAAGAGAAGAGGAATAGAAATAAGATGGTTAATCCTAGATGTCTCCCTTTGATCTTCAATCCTCCTTGGTTAAATGATGATGGATGCCATTGATTTGATCTCTTTTTCTGGAAAAATCTCCCAAAGATGCCAAGTGATTAGGTAAAAAACCCCTCTTTCTATTTATAGCCTCGGCAGAAATTTCGCACTGTAGTAGTCCCAGTCGGTCGAATGGCGTATGCTGGTAGCCCAGTCGGTCGATTGGCGGTGAAGGAGCTGCCCTTTCGAAGTGATCACCCAGTCGACTGACTGGAGGTCCAGTCCATCGACAAGATAGACATGCTTTGGGGAGCCCCTTGAGTTGTTTGTCCAGTCGACCGACTCATGTTTTTTGTGCTCTCTAAGCTTCTTCTCAGTCAACCGACTGGCGGTCCCAGTCGACCGACTCGATGGGCGATGCTGAGCTCCTCTCCTGTTTGATCCTCTAGTCGACCGACTGGCGCAGGGGAGATATCCAGTCGACCGACTGGAGCTCTTTTCTGTCCAAATTTTGCTCTAGTCTCTGATTTTTCCCCAAGTTTTCGTATTTGGGTTTTGACACTGAGATATCTTGTTTTGTACCTGAAACGTACGAAAAGAGATTAAATGACATCAAATTATCACCGGAAACGAACTAAAGCTATAGTGAAAACGGGTACTAATAAGTCGAAAACTCGACTTATCAACACTCCACACTTAAGCTTTGTTCATCCCGAACAAAGTATGCAAATATGTCAAGGGCGTGCAAATGGCGAAATGCTAGTGGTGCTATGTTTTTCGTTTATTTGCCTCACTAGCTTGCACAAGGTCCACGCTAGGACTACCATCACAATATCATCAAAAGAACTTTTGAACCACTTTGAGTACCCTTGAGGTTATGCATTCAAGGTCATCACTACTAGAGCTATCAATCATCTCATCCAAAAGTCTACTCATTTTCAAGGCAATACAATAGAGGTAAAGTTTTTAGTTTGCACAAAAATTGTCAATCGCTCACCTATGCTAGCTAGGGCTAGTCCATTGGTTCGCGACATGGAACTCATTCCCAAGTTTTAGGTGCTTAAGCCGTAATCCATTAGGGAAGAGGAGTTCGACACTAGAGCTCTTAATAAACAAGCATAGACCAAATAATAACTCCCGTGCAAACACATGGGTCGTCCAAGAGTCATTCCAACTAGCACACAATGCAAATGATGAATCCCGCACAAATGAAGAATGGAGGAAAACATAGAGTCAAGTTTTAAGTGCTTCTTATTTTCTTTTTGAAACGGCATTTGGCCTAAAATACTTTCGAGGGGGAACTTTTCTTCCTAACCCCCGACATTTGTATATTTTGGAGCAAAATTTCTCGTGTACATTGAGAAAGTTTTAGTCGGGGCTTTGCCCTCTTTGACCGCAAACATTTTTTTTGAATGGGGCCTATTTTTCGCCCTCTTTTGACTCCACACTTAAAACTTGACAATATGTTCAAAAAGTGTATGGAATGTGCGGGAATCAAACATGAGCAAAGCACTGTGTTAGAGAACTCAAGTCACCAAGGAGCATTCAAAGGGTCTAAGTTTTTCACGAAGATTTTAAAAGGTGCTTGCTATAACTTGATACAAGGTATTTCAACGAAAATACTTAGAGAATTGGATTAACGAAAGATAGCAATGATATTGGTTCTCAAGAATACACATTCAATGGACTAGGTCGGTTCTAAGTTCAAGATCCAATAAATGTGGTAAATAGGCTAGATGTGATTTATAGGAATTAAGAATCGGTAGTCACAAACCTATGTGGTTAAAAACACTCTCATGTAGGGATAATGTGCAAAAGATGCAAGTGTCCATCTAAAAATGATATGCATGGCATGAAAACATGTGAACTATGTGCATTAAACCACTCCACACTTAATTCAAGCTTAGTCCCTGACAGGTCGTCGTCGGTACCTGCAAATCTAAATTTATAATACCTTACTCTGAACTGTGGGTTAGTACAGTGGCAAGCAAGGGTCGAACCCTAGAGAGCTAGTTGGTTACTACTTTGTTCTGTAAGAGGGAAAAAGAAACGATTGGGTGAAATTAACTGTTTAAGAAATAAGTGCAAGTAACGAAATAATGGGAGTGTAATAATCAGAGAGGAATATTCAGACTAGGGTTTGATTGTGACTTGTTTTGTCATCGACTTCTAATATTCTAATTCATAGTTTCTAAGTGTGGTTGTCCCGACAAAGGTGACTTCCCAAGTAACCCGACAAAGGTGTTACGCCACAAATTAACCCGACAAAGGTGTTAAACTTCTAATTCCCCTAGGTTTAATAACCCGACAAAGGTGTTATCTAACCTAGCCGTGCTACCTATCCAAACGACAAAGTATTAGATAGATGATTAATATAGAAATATCCAAAAACATCGTCACAATGTATAAACCCTAGCCCGAATAATGAGATTAGTTACACATGGCCATTAGGGCATAAAAACAATACATAAAAACGAGATACTTCACTAGACCGAGAAGAGGAGGAGGTCCGGCCGTGGGTGGCTGAGGACCGGCGGAGCAGTGGGCGGCGCAAGGAGGAGGAGCTGGCGGAGCAAGGCTTGGCCGAGATGAGTGAGGAGAGAACTCGTGTGGAGTTGTAGGGATGCTTAGAAAGGCTTGTGAGCTCTTATATATATAGAGTTTTGAGAAGGCTTAAAGTTCCCAAAATAAGCCAAGAGATAACTTTGGCAATATTTCCATATCTTTCTTGCTTTATCTTCAAGCTACTCTTTGCTTGGGAATTAAGTCTTCTAGATCCTTCTTGATTGTTCCAAAACCCTAGATGTAGTTTGCCCTAATTTCACATTGCATTGGGCCGGACGAGTTGGGCTTTGGACTCGGATGAACTCAGCTGGAACTCGGACGAACTCGGCTGAAACTCACGGACTGGACTTGTGCGGGGCGCGGACGTCTCTATAATTCCCCGCAGACGTCTCTTGCATTATCATAAATCACAAGCCCTCCGCGCCATAATGGTGAAGCCGTCCGCGAAGGGCACTGTTGAATAGTCCCAAAGTGCTCCGGAATTTATTTCTTTCCGCGCCAAACTTCGCCACATGCTGATAAGCCGGTCAAGAATTCATTGTGATATTTTTTGGCTCCAAAAGCCATCTTTTGAATGCGATTCCTCCTAGAGCTTCCAAATCACCTGAAACACGAAACAACACTAAGAAGTAACTGTTCGTATAATAAAGTGCTGGAATTGGTGGGATTTGATGACTTGATGAGTCGTATAAATACGGCTCATCAAACCACCCCACACTTAAACTTGTTCGTCCCTAACAAGAACTAGGTTATAAGAGGAACGAAATACTGTAAACACCACAATGCTTCAGCATCCTAGACATGCTACATGAACATGACTTGGTTACTCTAGATTCCGCCTTCTATGCATGCTCGTTACTAATAGATTTGTGAGAAAACATGGGTTAATGATACGTGTTACCTTTGCACCGAGATGCAAATCAATTCGGATGTCTCGGGAGATAGCCCTTTTTAGACCCATGAACCGCATTCTTGGACTCGAACTCGTTGCTATATGGTTATGCTTTGCTGCTTTTTCTTGCACGTGATTGATTTGAGCTTCAAAGTGTTGAGTGCTTTTCGGCGAGCTATAGTGTCATCGGATTTGGTATTTCAATGGAGCTCTACACTTCATTTCGGTGTAACTATCACAATGATGATGGATCTGTTGCTTTATGGTGCGGATTGTGACTTGCTCGAACCTACTTGCTCTCACTCATCATCGTCCTTTTGACTCGGGTCAAGCCAAGGGTCGCTTGTCTATTTTCCCGGCTACTTGGACTAGAGTTTGGACGGTGTGAAGTATTCCCATCCTGACCAACCGCAAAGGGTACCGCAGTGGTGGAGCAGACTCGTACTATGTTGCTTCGAAGTGCTAGCCTCCACGAGCTCCACATAACCATATATACTGAGTTCGGCCTTTGAATGATCTGTCAAGTCTCTCTAGGGCATTTCTATCAACTCCACATCCCTGTTTATCTCAACTAACAAAGGCACGCAATATTTTAAAGTCACATGTTAGTCGCCCAAGTCTAATTTCACCAAAGACATGCATGTAATCGGCTCTATCTATTTCACCTTATCATTATCCAATACTGCAAGTCTAGAAAATAGTGAAGAAATTTTTTTTTAAAATTATGGGAAACGTGCTGACTCTGTGCAGGGTGCAAGAAAATAAACGTGCTGACTCGATGACTGACTCTCCCACGCCACACTTTTGAAATAAGCCGTGTCCTCACGGCACGACTCAAATCTAGACTCACAATGCATGCAATAAATAGGAAAGGAAATAAGAAGAAAGTAAAGCTGGACATGCACTTCCCTCGTGCGATGCGTGACGATCAGAAATGACTGATTATTCTCCTATGAGTCCTCAAAGAGCCCCATCGAAGCTTCTATCGCAACGTGAGTTCGTCACAAAATGAAAGTGCTGTGTCAATGACATTAAGACGAATAAAGGATTCCCAGGAGGTTGGAGGAGTCACAACGGTCTCACTTAAAACCCAACCTCCTTAGACTCGTAAGTCTTGGTGACAGAATCCTTAAACGCTCATGTTTCTTGACACAATTTATTCAAGGTGTGAAACTACTCACGTTGGATACAGTCTTATGCAATATCTCTGATACGTTCACATCTGTTCCCTGCATGAAAATCATCTCCTTTCCCAAGTACAATGTGATGAAAAGACTCAAAACAGACAAATATAATAAGTAAATAAACTGAAAAGTAAAAAGTGCAGGGCTGTCTCCCTGCGAGCGCCTTTGTTTAACGTCGTTGGCTCGACACTACCTCCTCTATGTGTCGGGAGGCTCGGCAAGGTCAATCTCATCAGTGGTGGTGTCAATCTCTCCATGGTAGTGCTTAACTCGCTGTCCATTGACCTTGAACCGATGGCCATCTTTTGGGTTTTCCAGCCCTTGTGCCCCGTGATTGAAGACATGTGCGATCGTGTAAGGTCCGGTCCATCTGGACCTCAACTTCTCGGGCATGAGCCGTAACCGAGACGAGAACAAGAGCACCTGCTGTCCGACTTCAAACGTGCGCCTGAGTATGAATTTGTCGTGGTAGAGTGATGAGCCGTATTTATACGACTCATCGAGTCAACAATTCCTATCAATTCCAGCACTTTATTATGCAAACAGTTACTTCTTAGTGTTGTTATGCATTTCAGGTGTTTTGGAAGCTCTAGGAGGAAACGTGCATTAAAGACGGCATTTTATGCCAAAAACACCACAATGGCAGATCAGACCTTTGGACGCTCAACGGAGCGCTGGGAATGGACCTTCGATCGAAAAAATACGAGCTACATGGCGTTGCGTAGCTGACTCAATTTCCTACAACCTTCTAGTTCACACCGAGAGCATCCGAGGTCGTTTGGAAGGTCAAATCGAGAGCCGAAGTCAAAACAGATGCGCAGAATGGATAAACAGTGTCCGCGGATGAACAGTAACTTCCGGCGTGAACAGTAACTTCCGGGCGTGAACAGTGTTTTTGGGCCATGAACAGTACTCTGGCCGTGAACAGTAATTTCGGCCCAAATCAATGTCATATTAGGGCAAAATTCACAAGCTAGGGTTTTGGAATATTCTGGAAGGTTCAAGATGACTTAATTCCCAAGCAAAGAGATAGCTTGAAGATAAAGCAAGAAGATATGGAAATATTGCCTAATTATCTCTTGGCTTATTTTGGGAACTTTAGGTCTTCTCAAAACCCTATATATAGAGGAGCTCACAAGACCAAATAAGCATCCCTCAACTCACACGAGTCTCTCTCTCTACACTCACGGCCGAAGCCTTGCTCCTCCGCCTTCCACCGCCTTGCTCCGCCACCGCTCACGGTTGCTCAGCCCTTGTCCGCCCTAGCTCAGCCCCCCACGGCCAGCGCTCCTCCATCCTCGGTTTTGTGAAGTATTTTCGTTCTCTTTTAATTCTTGCATTATTTCCCATGATTATGTGTAACTAAACCGATTATTCGGGTTAGGGTTTCGAATATTGTGACGTATGTTTTTGAGACTTGAATCGTAATGCTTATTTCTTTATTCCACTAGACCTTGTGCTTATTATCTCGATTTATATTGTGAAACTAAGTTGATACTCGGAAAGGTTAGACTTAGTCGAATAATATAAATCCCCTATTTACTGTTTGTTTGATACTAGACCGTTGAAAACAAATAGCGCACTAATTTAATTTATCTTGGAATGGAGTATTAAATTACTAGGTTTAGTTTGTGGTGTAGGCGTCCGGAAAGACACTACTTTAGGTTATAACTTGGAATGGAAGTAACCACACTTAGGAATTAGAAATACGATATTTAGAAGTCAAGGATAAAACAAGTCACAATTAAGAAACCCTAACCTGAATATTCTCATCATATTATTCCACACGTCACTTTTTCTTATTGCTTATTTCGGCTATTTCGGTTTTACACTAACCTTTACTCTCACAAATCGTTTCTTATTTCTTTCCTTTTCCAGAACAAAGTAGTAACCAATCTAGCTCCCTTGGGTTTGACCCTTGCTTGCCATTGTGCTAACCCACAGTCTACAGCCAGGAAATTATAAATTTAAATTTGCAGGTCAAACGACGCCTGTCATAGAGCTTGGTCCGCGCCTTATAGTCTGTTTGGCTCTCATAAGCCTCGAGGCGCAGCTCCTCAAGCTCGCACAACTGCAATTTCCTGTCTAGTCCGGCTGCCTGTAAGTCTGGATTGCACTTCTTCAGTGCCCAATATGCCTTGTGCTCTAGTTCGACTGGTAAGTGGCACGCCTTCCCATAGACCAACCGAAAAGGCGAGGTGCCTATCGGCGTCTTGTAGGCTGTCCTGTATGCCCAAAGTGCCTCATCTAACCGCTGGCTCCAATCTTTCCTGTTCGGGCTCACCATCTTTTCCAGAATTCCCTTGATTTCACGATTGGAGATCTCCGCTTGCCCATTCGTCTGGGGGTGATATGCAGTGGAAGTCCGGTGGTGAACATGGTAGTGCCTCAGTGTGGATGCCATCATTCGGTTGCAGAAGTGTGTCCCCTGATCGCTGATAATGGCCTTAGGTACTCCGTACCTGCAAAAGATGTTAGTGCGCAAAAAGTCTATGACAGTTTTAGCATCATCACACCTAGTGGCCTTGGCCTCTACCCACTTGGACACATAGTCAACTGCAACTAAGATGTAAGAAAATCCACACGAAACAGGAAAAGGGCCCATAAAGTCTATCCCCCAAATATCAAACACATCATTCACTAGTATGGGGACCTGTGGCATCTCATTCCTAGCCAAAATATTACCTACACGCTGACATTTATCACATCTCTTACAATGGTTGTAGGCATCTCTAAAAACATGCGGCCAAAAGAAACCACTATCTAAAATCTTCCTACCCGTCCTCCTAGGGCCGAAATGGCCACCACATGCAAACTCATGGCAAAAGCTAATAACTGAAGCAATCTCATCATCGGGGATGCACCATCTAAGAATCTGATCTACACCTATTTTCCACAAGTACGGATCATCCCACACATAGTATTTTGCATCATGCTTCAATTTCAAACACTATGCCCTAGAATATGAGGGCTGGAACTTACCTCCGACCAGGTAGTTCACTAGGGGAGCGAACCATGGCATCCTACCCGAAATAGCATACAAGTGCTCGTCTGGAAACGTCTTGGTAATCTGCCCGGCATCCTCCTCTCGGACAAGTCGGCTCAAGTGGTCGGCCACCGTGTTTTCTATGCCCTTCTTGTCCCTAATCTCCACGTCGAACTCCTGTAGGAGCAGGATCCACCTAATGAGCCTCGGCTTTGCCTCCTTCTTCGTCATCAAGTACCTGATAGCTGCATGGTCAGAATAGACAACAACTTTAGTACACAGCAGATAAGACCTGAACTTCTCTAAGGCAAAGACCACGGCTAGCAGTTCTTTCTCTGTGGTCGAATAGTTCTTCTGGGCCACGTCCAGTGTCCTCGAAGCGTAGTAGATCACTACGGGCTTCTTGTCCACCCTCTGACCGAGAACTGCTCCTACAGCATAGTCGCTCGCGTCACACATAATCTCGAAGGGCTGCGCCCAGTCCGGAGCTCTAATGATAGGCGTGCTGGTGAGGGCCTCCTTTAGCTCGTCAAATGCTGCCCTGCACTGATCTGTAAACTCAAAAGGAACATCTTTCTGCAAGAGGTTAGATAAAGACAGTGCCTTTTTAGAGAAATCCTTTATGAACCTACGATAGAAACCAGCATGCCCTAAAAATGACTTAATATCACGGACTGTTGAGGGATATGGTAGAGTAACAATCAAGTCTATCTTAGCTTTGTCTACCTCTATACCCTCATGTGAGACTATGTGACCGAGTACTACTCCATGAGTAACCATAAAGTGACACTTTTCATAGTTGAGTACCAAATTCATCGAAACACATCGTGCTAAAACTGTACTCAAATTATCTAATCATGCATCAAAAGTGTCACCATGCACAGTAAAATCATCCATGAACACCTCAATGAACGAACCTATCATGTCAGAAAAAATACTAGTAACGACCCGCTGAAAAGTGCCGGGTGCGTTACACAAGCCAAAAGACATCCAGCGAAAAGCAAACGTACCGAATGGTCATGTAAAGGTCGTCTTCTTCTGATCCTCGGGTGCTATGGGAATCTGATTATAGCCTGAAAATCCATCTAGAAAGCAAAAATAAGGCTTACCTGCCAAGCAGTCGAGCATCTGATCAATGAATGGAAGAGGAAAGTGATCCTTGCGCGTAACTGCGTTCAGCTTCCTGTAATCTATGCACATGCGCCAACCATTCTTGACTCGAGTCGTGACCATCTCACCCTCGGCGTTCTTCTCCACTGTGATCCCTGTCTTCTTCGGTACAACATGTACCGGACTCACCCACTGACTATCTGAGATCGGGTAAATCACATCTGCATCCAATAGCTTCTGAATCTCCTTCTGGACCACCTCCATCATAATCGGATTCAATCTACGTTGAGGCTCCCTCGAAGGCTTTGCTCCATCATCTAGCAAAATCCGATGCATACAAACTGCCGGGCTGATTCCCTTGATGTCAGCTAGTGTCCATCCGATGGCCAGTTTGTGCTCGGTCAGCACTCCAATCAACCGTCTCTCCTGATCTGCCCCGAGCCCGCTTTTGATGATGACTGGCAGTGAGTCGTTCTCCCCTAGGAATGCATACTTCAAGTGGCCGGGTAGAGGCTTCAATTCTACTGTAGGTGCCTGCACAATAGAAGGCAAGCACACCTTAGATTTAAATAATTGAATTGCATTAACCTCATACCTCGGTGTGAGTGGCTGGGCGATCTCTAGCTGATCTAGGGCATCCAAGATGGCCTCTGTATGCTCATATGAGTCCTTGGGCGAATATACTGCCTCTTCAATGACTTGCTCTAGCGGGTCGGTCCTTCTCTCTGAATGTACCTCTTGGACTAGGTCGTCCAAGGTGTCTAAGGCATGGACCGCCTCGTACTCTGTGGGATGCTTCATGGCCCTGAAGATGTCAAAACTGAACACCTCCCCCTCGACTTCCATGGATAGTGTCCCACTGTCGCAATCTATTTTCATCTTTGAAGTCTTGAGGAACGGCCGGCCGAGTAGAATCGGTGCATGGTCTGTTGGGCCGCAGTTCTCCATCTTGAGCACATAAAAGTCGGCTGGGAATACTAGCTCTCCCACCTGCACTAGCACATCCTCAATCTTGCCCTTGGGCTGCTTGCATGACCTATCCGCCAGCTGTATGGTGAGACCTACAGGTTCTAGAGGACCAATGCGCAGACATGAGTATATCGAATATGGTAAAACATTAATAGAAGCACCGAGATCAAGCATGCAATTTTCTATCCTAATGTTACCGATCGTGCAGGGAATGGTGTATGTGCCTGGATCACCGCATTTTGGTGGCACCTTGCGCTGAATCACCGCTGAAACATTCCTGCCCATGAGCTCCTGGTCGGGCCGGGTTCCTTGCCATCTGTTCGTGCACAACTCCTTCAGAAACTTGGAGTACCTCGAGATCTGCTTGATAGCCTCAAGGAGCGGGATGTTGATTTCCACCTTGCTAAATAGCTCCCATACTTCCCTGTCCATCACATACTTCTTCGGAGCTCGAACCTGCACAGGAAAAGGCAAAGGTACCTGGACATTAGAGTTCTCGGTCACTGGGACCGGATCTGGCCGATAGGCCTCAGTTGCTGGAGTCGGGTCTGGTCCGGCCTCGTCCTGGCCGAAGGTACCAGGCTCGGTCGCTTTGTCCTCGGGCTCTTGCGGGTTCTCGTCCTTGGATGGTCCTGATGCCATTCGTCCACTCCTCAACGTTACTGCACTGACATTCCCCTTTGGATTCTGAATGGTTTGCGAGGGAAGTCGTCCAGCGTTGTCCTCGAGCCTTGAGACTGTCGTAGCAATCTGGGACATCTGCTTTTTCAAGTCGGTTATTGCTCCGTTGGTCGTGGCTATGTGCTGGGTCATGGTTGCATTCAACTGCTGGTTGCTAGCTGTCAGCTCTTTCATCATGTCCTCTAGTGACTTATTGGGGCCGTGACTGCTTGGGCCCGGCTGATTATTGTTCGGACCTCTCTACTGGTACTGACCTGGCGCATTCTGCTGATACTGCCGATGTGGGGGCTGATAAGGCTGCTGGTTCTGCAGAGGCGTGTTCTGTCGTGCCGGCTCTCTCTGGGTCTGATACTGATGATTTGGCCCGGTGTGATGATTGTCGTTCCGCCAAGGCTGTCTATTGGCTCCTTGTCCGTTCCCGGCCAAACCATACTGTCGGGCTGGCCCGGCCTAGTTGCTGTGGCCCTGGTAGTCGCCTACCGCATTTACTTCGGCCTGGTCATCTTCCACTATGGTCGGGCACTCATCTATTTTGTGATCCGTGGCGGCATAGAAACCGCACGGCTTGGTCTGGACCGGTTGCCTCCTGATCACATGTTGCATCATGTCCTTGAGCTCCCTGATTTCTGCTGCCATGGCACTATATGCGGGCTCGGTTTTGGACATGATTCTGGTTCGGGTGAACTCCTCCTCTTTGGTAGACTCATCTTGGAACCGTTCGATCTCTGCTACTGCTAGTATCTTCTGTCGGACTTTGGCTGGGGATAGGTCCATAAGGTTGCCTCCAGCTGAGGCGTCTAAGAGCTTCTTATCGAGCCTACGAAGACCGTCTAGCATGTATTCCACGATCAACTTCTCTGGTAACCCAAGGTTGCAGCAGCTCTTCTCTAAGGCGGTGAATTTCTCCACGTACTCGTACATGGTCTCATTGGGTCCTTGCTTGAGCTCTTGCAACTGACGCCTGACCTGCATGGCTCGTCCTGCTGGGTAGTACTTGGTGAGAAACTGTCTCTGCATCTCCTCCCATGTATAGATGCTATCTAAGGGCAAAGACAGAAACCAGTCGGTGGCGGAGTCAGTGAGTGAAAAATAGAATGCCTTGAGTTTAAAGTCATCCAATGAAGCTCCGTAGGGCCTGAGATTATGGCAACTGCCATGGTAGCGCTTCAAGTGCCCTGTAGCTGATTCTCCCTTTGCTCCCGAAAATTTGGGAAGGTGATGGATGATTGAGGTGCTGATGGTGATTTCTTCGAGTTCTGGTCCTTCATAGATGCACCATGACTGGTCTTTGAAGTCGGGGACCGAGAGCTCTCCCATGGATGGCTACTCATCGTGATAGGATGCTTCTTCCTCATACACCAGATGTCTGGGTTGTCTGATCTGTTGTCGGACCTGGACCTGATGCTGAACCGAGTGTTACTGTCGGGCCTGGACCTGCGGTCGGGCCTGGACTTGTTGTCGAGCTGGGGCATGTTGTTAGACTTGTTGCGGACCCTGGATCGGATTTCGGGCCGGAGCTTGTTGCTGGACCGGTGCCTGCTGTCGGGCCGGTCCTTGGTTCTGTCGAGCTGCTTCTCGTTGTGCTCGCCTCTGACACAATGGTCTCACTTAAAACCCAATCTCCTTAGACTCGTAAGTCTTGGTGACAGAACCCTTTAAAAGCTAGAAATCGAAAAAGGAAATCGAAATAAAAAGGAAATAAAGACAAAAATCGAAAATTTGGAAATTTCTAAAAATACTAAAAATTCAAAATAAAATAGTAAACGATCTCCGATCTCTGATCTACTCGTCGTTCCGCTCAGAAGAAGGTATTATGAGCTGAAATCGGACACCGGGAGCATCAATCCTGAGAACTTTTCGCAAAACTACAAATAACAGTGCAAAAAAGCACAAAACCGAAAAAAAAAACAAAAAGCAGAACAAATATTTCACCGTGCGTAGCTCCCCGGCAACGGTGCCAAAATTTGACAGGTCGTCGTCGGTACCTGCAAATCTAAATTTATAATACCTTACTCTGGACTGTGGGTTAGTACAGTGGCAAGCAAGGGTCGAACCCTAGAGAGCTAGTTGGTTACTACTTTGTTCTGTAAGAGGGAAAAAGAAACGATTGGGTGAAATTAACTGTTTAAGAAATAAGTGCAAGTAACGAAATAATGGGAGTGTAATAATCAGAGAGGAATATTCAGACTAGCGTTTGATTGTGACTTGTTTTGTCATCGACTTCTAATATTCTAATTCATAGTTTCTAAGTGTGGTTGTCCCGACAAAGGTGACTTCCCAAGTAACCCGACAAAGGTGTTACGCCACAAATTAACCCGACAAAGGTGTTAAACTTCTAATTCCCCTAGGTTTAATAACCCGACAAAGATGTTATCTAACCTAGCCGTGCTACCTATCCAAACGACAAAGTATTAGATAGATGATTAATATAGAAATATGCGCAACTAGGTTTTACGAAAAAGTATCCGCCTAGTCTAGCAATAATTCATGGAATTCATGCACGAGAATTAGTAAAACAATGAATATAGCATTAAGAACCAAGTCTCAAAAACATCGTCACAATGTATAAACCCTAGCCCGAATAATGAGATTAGTTACACATGGCCATTAGGGCATAAAAACAGTACATAAAAACGAGATACTTCACTAGACCGAGAAGAGGAGGAGGTCCGGCCGTGGGCGGCTGAGGACCGGCAGAGCAGTGGGCGGCGCAAGGAGGAGGAGCTGGCGGAGAAAGGCTTGGCCGAGATGAGTGAGGAGAGAACTCGTGTGGAGTTGTAGGGATGCTTAGAAAGGCTTGTGAGCTCTTCCATATATAGAGTTTTGAGAAGGCTTAAAGTTCCCAAAATAAGCCAAGAGATAACTTTGGCAATATTTCCATATCTTTCTTGCTTTATCTTCAAGCTACTCTTTGCTTGGGAATTAAGTCTTCTAGATCCTTCTTGATTGTTCCAAAACCCTAGATGTAGTTTGCCCTAATTTCACATTGCATTGGGCCGGACGAGTTGGGCTTTGGACTCGGATGAACTCAGCTGGAACTCGGACGAACTCGGCTGAAACTCACGGACTGGACTGGACTTGTGCGGGGCGCGGACGTCTCTATAATTCCCCGCGGACGTCTCTTGCATTATCATAAATCACAAGCCCTCCGCGCCATAATGGTGAATCCGTCCGCGAAGGGCACTGTTGAATAGTCCCAAAGTGCTCCGCAATTTTTTTCTTTTCGCGCCAAACTTTGCCACATGCTGATAAGCCGGTCAAGAATTCATTGTGATGTTTTTTGGCTCCAAAAGCCATCTTTTGAATGCGATTCCTCCTAGAGCTTTCAAATCACCTGAAACACGAAACAACACTAAGAAGTAACTGTTCGTATAATAAAGTGCTGGAATTGGTGGGATTTGATGACTTGATGAGTCGTATAAATACGGCTCATCAGTCCCTAAGTGCAAAGAATGATAAAATAAAGGCAAAGGCGCATAGGAACTCCTCTCGTTTATAGAGCCGGTGACATAACTCTTGGGAGTGAGAAATAACCTTTTGGTTGCAAATGTAGACAAAGAAGGTGAATTTGGAACATGATAATAATATGTAGATGTATATCCTGTAGAGTGAACAACATAAATGGTAAACACCTTCAATATCACAGGAAATGTAGCATACAACCAAAGGCAAGTCAAGAGTATATGACTCAAAATGGCATACATCATCCAAAATTGCGCCAAAAGGCGACTTAAAATCCGAGTACATGATCTAAGCAAGAAGGCATCAAAGCATAGACAAAAGTAAGATCAAAATGCAATACAAGCTCAAGATGTAGCCTCATCGCCTCCCGGAGTGGTGTCTCTAGCAGAATCTCCAACTCCCTCCAATGTGGCACCAGTGTATCGTGCGCTCAATTCCTCTCTAATGGAACTCTCTTGCTCCACCGTGCCACCAGTCAGTCGTGAACCCACCTCCCCGGTTCTAGAAGCTGGCGTGGTAGGCAAAGGGGAGATGGCGCGAGGGACTGAAAACTCTAGATCAACTGGAGGAGGAGCAACTGGACCACCGGGGCCTCTGATCATAGATAATAGTGTGGACCGGAGCCACTCCGACTCCTGGCGAGCTCTCTGCGCCTCATCTCTAGCAAACTGCTCTCGTCGGGTCAAACCATTCCTCAAGTCGGCCACACCGCTCTTTAAATCTTCAATATCGGAGGAGACTCTCCCTCTCCACTCAGTCAAATCATCTGTAGCACGGGGAGCACTTTCAACAGCCTGCTCCTCAGTGGGTGGCTCCTCCGGAATGGGAGCTGCGGGCTCGGTAGCTGTAGGAGGAGAGGTTATGGGAGAGTGACGGATGCACAGTCGTCGTGTGCAAACGTCAAGAATAAATTTATAAGTCCGCTACTCGTGACTTTACTACTAGGTAGCAAGTGGTAAGTAGGGGTCGAACCCAAGAGAGTCAGTGTGGATTAGATGTTCTTTAATGAAGCTTATGCAGAAATTAAATGCGATTGGGGTTGGGTTTAAGTGTGCTTTGAGAACTGAAAGTAAATTACAATGGTTGATAATAGACTGTAAGGAAAGGATTCGGTTTAGGGGTTTCATATCATATCATCGTTCATCATTGACCCTTAATGATCCTACTAAGTGTTCAAAAGTGTATCAAGGCCATTTCAAGCGCTCGATTTGCCACACTGTCTAGCCCATTTCAAGGTCATAGAGAACTTGTTCTATTTAGACTAGCACCCCATTTCAAGGTATACTAGCCTATGTGCATCCATTTGAACAATCATTTCCGATAAATCCAAATGGTGTTTTAGAGAGGTCGAACTCCTCAGATAAGCTTTGCCATTTCAAGCATCCACTTACCCGAGTATGTTCACGAACCCCACGGAAGAGTTTTGCCATTTCAAGCATCCACTCAACCTTGGAAGTTCTGACCTAATATGTGGCTGACGGAGCCCACCGCACTGTCGTTAAGGTGCGGCGTTCTCTGTGCAAAAGCAAATTTATATTCCGCTACTCGTGACCTTACTACTGGGTAGCAAGTGGTAAGTAGGGGTTGAACCCAAGGGAATTAGGGGGATAAGCTATTCTTTGAGGGAATTGTACAGCGAGGGAGCGTGTTTTAGGTTGATTGAGGTTTTAGTGCGGAAAAGTAAGTGATTGGTTGGTTGGTTTTGGTTTTTAGTGCGGAAAAGTAAATGACAGAAAAGTAAAGTACTGAAAATAAAAGTAGAAGACTTACAGCGGTTGATGCGTGATTGGCAAGCCTTCCGGAACGTGAGCAGTTGATAGTGCAGTTTATACTAAGAAAGTAAATGCAGGTGGTGTTTAAATTTAAGGAAAGCATTCGGTTTCTGGGGCCTTGTATCATATCCTATTTATCATTGACCTTTAGTGATCCTTCTAAGTATTCAAAAGTGTATCAAGGCCATTTCAAGCACTCGATTTGCACACACTGTCTAGCCCATTTCAAGGTTGTAGAGCACTTGTTCTATTTAGACTAGCACCCCATTTCAAGGTATACTAGCCTATGTGCATCCATTTGATCAATCATTTCCGATCAAACCAAATGGTGTTTAAAGGAGGTCGAACTCCTCAGATAAGCTTTGCCATTTCAAGCATCCACTTACCCGAGTATGTTTACGAACCCCCACGGAAGAGTTTTGCCATTTCAAGCATCCACTCAACCTTGGAAGTTCTGGCCTAATATATGGCACATAGAACAAGTTTTGAATAAAAAGAAGAGGCACTAAAAAGATGGCCTAAAACATTTTATGATACAAGTACACCCCTTCAACCGAATGAAGAGTTTAGCTACGAATATCCATAGAGGTGGATACCATAGCTAAGTACTTACGGTTTTTGAAAGACAGTAAGTAAGGGAAAGGGGTGAGTACTTCAAGAACCGACAAGAGTACTCAAGAATAGAGAAAAGTAAAGCTTGAGTACTACAAGAACCGACAAGAGTACTCAAGAGCGAACTATAATACTCAAGAACCAACAGGAGTATTATAGATTGAAAACCAAACTTACAAAGTGCCAAACTTTAGAGAGAGAAGTGTTTTTTATTTTGGGATGATTTACAAGTGAAGGGGAGAGGCTCTATTTATAGCCATGGGAGGAGGAGATGTGTGGAGGAGAAGGAGGACACATGGCAAGCCATCCATGGCTTGTCAAAAGCCGCCGGTTGCCGGTTGAAGGAGGAGGAGCTGCCGGTTATGGAGGGGGGAAGGAGGGAAAGCCACCCATGAGTCATCCCTCCCCTTAAAGCCGCCGGTCACTTTGAAGGAAAGAGTGAGTTTTGTGAGGTTTTGTGATGTTTTCAAAAAACTATCAGTCCATTTCTGCCCCGGATTGACTCTGGTTGCTCTTCGGTTTGATTTGTTTTGAGTGATTCCAAGTCAGGATCTTGAGATTTCTTCAGTCGGCATCTGGTCTTGACCTTGGAATGACTCGTAATATATTTTCTGCGTAAAAACTCCTCCTTAGCGTGTTTTCTCTCGAGGCTCCAAAATACCCTGCGAGCATATGGAAATACCTCCCCGCTCCTCTCATCCTTGCCATTTCGCGCGGGTCAAGATGAGGGTCGCTCATCTATTTTCTCGGCTACTTTGACTAGAGATAGGACGGTCTGATTCCCGTCCTCACCTTTTTTTTCTTTTTGCATAAACACTGCATGGCGGAGATGACTTCAATCTTCACTGAAACCCGAAGTGCAGCCTCCACTGACTTCGAAAACCATATAGTTAGATTCGATCCTTCGAGTGCTTGCCAAGCCTCTCTAGGGCAGTTTATGTCAACTCCACATCCCTAGTTTATCTCAGCACAAAGGGACAAATGAGAAGTTACATTCTAAGTTTTTAAACAGTTGAATTTTTACAAGGTTAATGCATGAATTATGATATATCTTTTTCACATTCTTAAGTTCATATTTTCAAAAAGATAATATTAAAGGAAAAGGAAAAGAAAAACAAGTAGACAATTATGAGAAGGAAATGACATTAAGGAAAAGGGAAGAATAGAACTCCCTTTAAAGTGTCGAGCGAACGACATGGCATGAGGCTGGATAATCGAGGGAGTTCGGCTGGGGCCTTGAACTCTCAGCGCAGGCCCGGTAATTCACGGAAGCTGCCTGGCTGATCCGGTCTTGCTCAAAAAACCGATTCCTAAATAGTCATTTCATTCTATGCACCAAGTGGGTGAGAGCGACTTATTGGTAAAAACTAAATGACAGAAAAATAAAAGACTGAAAGTAAGATAGGTGTCGGGTTACCTCCCGACAGTGCCTTTGTTTAACGTCGTTGGCTCGACAGTACCTCATTCCTGGATCACTGGTTTGGATCCAATGGGCGGCTCAGGTCGTATTTCGCCACCGTTCCTGTGTTGATTTTGATGTTCCCATGAATGGCATGGCTTTGGCAAAACGGCTTTAGACAGTTCGAGCTAGAGTTCAAGAAGAGTTTAACCACGGACTGGAACAGAAGTACAGCGTACAGCAGACGCATGATTTGAATTCGGAAGGTTCTAAAGATAGAGGATCTCGTCGATTGAAGTCGGTCAGCAAGAAATCAGATATTCGAGAAGATATTCAAATATCTCATCGCCAAAGTTGAAGACCGCCTAATTATCTTATCATCGAAGATATCTCACGAAGATCTGTATATCACGAAGGGATCTCACGAAGATCTGAATATCACGAAGATACTGATGAGATTATTCTTCTCGGAACCAATCGAGAAGTTATCACCAAAGATCAGATAAGCGATCAAATATATGCAGATTGGCTGAAAGAAGATCGCTTGACTAACTTGCCTTGGAAGATATCTCGTGAAGATTGGAATGAAGATTTGCATATTCAGAAGATATCAACGAGATCATCTGATTGGGATCAATCGACAAGTCATCGTGAGAGAACAAATATTCAGGTATATATTCTCACATCAATCAGAAGCAGATTCGGAATGACTTTGAGAGAAAGGAAGATCAAGATCTTCGTGAAGATTGGATTGTAAATATCCATCGAATACTTAGGAATATTTCCTAAATATTTGATGAGGATATTTGGAACAGATTTGGTTCTTGCCCATGCATATAAATACAAGGCTAGGGCAACCAGATCTGTGTCGCTTCCTGAGAGAAAAGAAACAAACACGAGAGTTCGTGAGATTGGAGGAGGAGCGACCGCCGGCTGATTATTCCAAACCGGAATATCAACGGGAAGAAGCAGTCTGTTCAGTGTGCTGTTCAGACTGCTCTTGAAGGACAACAAAGCGCACACACACACACATGGTGATCAACATACGTCTTTGAGAGAAGGCGACTAGACTTCCGAGAAGTCCAAGACTAGGCCGAGAGGGAAGTCTCGTCCTACCCATAGGGGATCGAGGGGAGTAGCGACAAACCTCGGTTGCAAATCTGAGAGACAGAGTGTTAGAGGCTAGGCCATTACAAACCCGAGGTTGTGTAAGCGTAAGACCACTTGTAGCTCTAAACTCGTAATAAGATTTGTGTCCCTGTTTCGGGTGTGGGAAACCCCCCAGAGTAGGCGAGGCCGAACTGGGTTATCATATCGTGTGTGCTCCTATTTGTTCTGTATTCTGTTCTGTCTGCTAAGGTGTTTCAGCCTCTGTTTGAACACAACCTGAAACTGTCCAACAAGTGTTTGAGACGCAGTTCGAACATCATCTGGAACTCGTCTTGACTAAGACAAGTAGATTTCAATTGGTATCAGAGCAGGCACTCGACATACAGAGTGTGATCCGTGACTGTTCAAGATGAGTTTGAAGGAACGACAGAGCACTAACTGACCACCGTTGCTTGAAGGGCCGAATTATGCCTATTGGAAACCCAGGATGAAAGCCTTTTTGAAATCCCTCGATGAAAAGGCTTGGAGAGCTGTAATGATAGGATGGACAGAACCCATGATGGCCAACCCCGAAGGAGCTGTTATGCCAAAACCTGAAGCTCTGTGGTCTGAAGCAGATGATGTAGCGGCTGTTGGGAATTCAAAAGCCCTGAATGCAATATTCTATGGTGTAGACGAGAAGATATTCAAACTGATTGCTGAATGTGAGGTGGCCAAGGAAGCATGGGATATTCTCAGAATAGCCTATGAGGGACCAGATAGTGAATCTAACGATGGGTCTGGTGAAAAGCTTGGAGGAGCAGGTGGTGAACATCTCAGAAAGCATGTTGAATCTGTGTCCGAGGAGGTTAATCCTTCAGAGAAGGTTGATGATACAATAGCGGAAGTATCTGATCATGCTGAAAAGGATGATGATCTGGACAGAATCTACAAGGTCCATGTGTCTACTGTGACAAGTTCAGAGAAGACGTCACAGGCCCAGGCTGTAGGGGTGGAAGACTCTGCACGTGCCCTCAATCCAGAAGCTGTGAAGGAGGCAAGTGTTCAAGCAGATGAACCAGGAGATCAGCAGAGAGTTGAGACAGTTGTTGCCTCAGTGGCAGTCTCAGTAGAGGAGACAGCTGACGTCCCGGTTATTGTACAAGATGCCTTTCGTGGTGAAAAGGTGAAAGCAGATCTCCCAAACGTCCGTGATACAATGATGGAGAAAAATAGAGAAACACATCCTGCAGGCTTGGTGGGGCTAAGGAGAAAGAATGCTGAGTTGAGACGCAAAGAGGTTCATCTTAGTATGACAGGTAATCCTAAATATCTCCTCAATGTTAAACCTATTCGCAAGCGTAAGTTTGTCACTTTTGGAGATGGAGGGAAGGGCCAGGTGATCGGCTGTGGGACATTGAAAGTTCCGGATCTACCTGAGCTCGAGGATATCCTCCTAGTGGATGGGGTAAAGGTGAACCTGATCAGTAACAGTAGATTGTGTGATGAAGGACAGTTTGTTACTTTCACTCGTGATTCGTGTCAAGTACTGGCTAGGAATGGAGACACACTGAGGGAAGGAAGTAGCACAACCAACAAAAGCTACTGTCTAGGCACAGTTGGAACAGGAGCTGCCACTGTCTGTCCGACAAACACGATACATGAGATGGAATTGCAAGGGACATGTATGGTGTATTTTTCTAAAAAGGTGAAAGACGAAGTTGACCTAAACTCAGTCCCAGAAGATGATAAATGCAGAGGTGGGACATTGTCTGAAACACCTATTCAGACCGAGGCTACAGAAGATAAAATTCCAGAGGAAGGTCCAGCTGATGAAGCCACACCTACTCCAGCTGGGACACTTGACAATGCACCTGCGCTGCAACCCTCATGGAAAATTAAGATTCGAGCGAATGAGATCAAGTGTCGAGAGCTGGCTGCCTATTCATCCAGTCCGAAGAATGTCATCAAAGCATTTATTGATGAGATTTGGGTGGTGGCCATTCACGTGGAACTGGGAGAGTTCACCAGATCTGAAGCATGGAAGTTATATCATCTTGCGTATAGTCACGAACTGAAGTCGACTATGTACGGACTCACACAAGCGCCCAGAGCATGGTACGGGTTGTTCCTCATCGACCATGGCTATGAGCGAGGGGGAGTAGAGAAGCAGATGTTCGCCACAAGTACAAAGAAGCTGGTTGGCCAGTTCGTGAGACGGATGCAAAAGGAGCTCCAGGTGACCATGGCGGGAGAGATGGTCACAAGTACAAAGAAGCTGGTTGGCCAATTCGTGAGACGGATGCAAAAGGAGCTCCAGGTGACCATGGCGGGAGAGATGAAACACCATCCCAGAACACATGTCGACCAGATGCTGGGAGAGCAAGAGAGCACCGCTGCGGGGAGCTGCTACACTCAGTTGTTATGGATGAAGCAAAAGCTATCTGAATACGGAGTTGAACAGGAGGAGATGACGTCTGACTGTGACAACATGAGTACCTGTAGCAGTTCCAAATATTTGTTACAACAGTACAAGACAAAGCACAGTGAGCTAGTAGAGAAGAAGGTCATCACAGTGAACCATGTAACAACCACCACTCCACTAGACACCACTCAGATCGAAACACTTAGATCCTCTCAGGGTCTGCGTGTTATCGCCAACTAAGTGTTCCAGAAGGAGGTCAGCCAAGAGCAGAACCCCAGCAAATCAGATGGGCTGACTTACCAAAGAAAAGGGCTGGAACAAATGGCAGGTGATTCGAATTCGGATGAGGATACAATATCAACAAACCCTAAGATCGGAGAAGGGAGAAGAGGCGGCTGTGACAGAACTTATAGAAGCTACTTCAAAGGCGTCAAAGGCTGATCCTTATCCAACTAATGCAAGTGTGCAGATTGCGAAGGAAAATCAGGCGATGTCTGAACCACCCCTCAATGAGGTAATCCCTTATTCTCACTCCTAAGATACTGCACTCAATTCTGTTGGTGAGGAAGTATGGGCGATTGGTAAAGATTCAGTGAGATATAAGGGTGACAAAGCGGTTAATGAGAAGCCGAAAGGATTGAACCCTGCTGTAGATTCTGTGGCCGATGCTGCAGAAGAAGGTGAAGCCAGTAGGGCTAACATTGTGGTTCTGATAAGAAGAAGCTGTGGAATGCACAAGTAGATGCCACTGCCTTCGTGTTGAAGAAGACAGGGATCCACAGGAAGGTCGTGCCTCAAAGGAATGACACTCCCACGAAATACGCTGCCTGGATTTGTGATGTAAGGGGGAGGAGACTTGTTATGTCAGAGGCTGAATAGTTTGTTGAATCATCCTGCAAGAGGAGTCTGGTTCTTGAGGAAGACTCTGTGGAAGGAGAAAAGAAGTCAGATAATGAATATGTGTCAATATTAGCTGAGAACCAGAAGCAACACCAGCTAGAAGATGATGGATCAGAAGATTCAGACCCCTCTGAGAAAGATGACGAGCTTCGTGAAATGTTCAAGGACTTTGAAGAGGTTGTCCAAGATTTGCAGAAGGAAGGGACTATCACTCGAGAAGGAGGTATGCCTGTTAAGTCGATAGAGAAGTCAGAGACCGACAAGGCTGCTGAGAAAGTGTCTGTTGAAGCAGATGTTCCGACTGAGTTGGAACACCCAGCTAATACAGCTGTAGAGATGCGATTATCTGATCAAGAAAAGAGGTTGAGCATGAGAACACTCAGAAGGAGGATCAGGACACAGTTTCACTGTCTGAGCTCAAGAAAGCTGAAAAGAAGAAACCCAAGAAGATAGTGACCTTCGAAGCATACTCATCCAAGGCAACTATCAAGATGAATGGAAACGCAGACGCAGAGGGAGCAAGTGCATCTAAAAAGAGGAAGATGAAGAGGTATAGTCAATTGGGAGCCTACATCTCATAGAGCCGCGGACAGAAAGGAGATGGGATAGCTGCTCCACCAGATTGGAAACAGGATGCGCATTGACATGGAAAGAATTATGTTCGACCAGATTGCAGAACACGCCATATCTACAAAGTCTCTGCACCAGATATTCTTCCCATTGCTTATCTATGAGCTGATCATCAACCAGCATCCAGATTTGAAGACAGACCAGGATAGACTATCACGTGCTCCGTTGAAGTTGGTAGTTGAGAACAAGTTGTTCAAAGGTCGACATAAGAATGGTCTGAAGGACCCCAGGCTGAAGAGAAAGGACGCACCTGAGTCTTTCATAAGGAGAGCTGCTGATGAGAAGTTGTCCCGAGCTGAATGCGGACAGCTACTGAAGGAGGTGTAGATCATACTGGAGGTCGAACAGGAGCAGAGGTCAAGAATCAATCAATTGGTGCATGCTCTGCTATATCCCAGTGATGATAAAGATGACGGAGACAGTTGAGGTCCTGATTGAAGAAAAGGCAGAACTCCTTGATGTTATCTCATCGTTAAAGATGCCGATGGAGAAGGACTACCATGCAGCAGTACTGGACGAGCTGAATCAGTTCAAGAAATTAGTGAAGATGATAATCTCTGGATCAAAAGACCTCAATTTTTGAAGTCCCAGAGAATGATTGGAGGATGTAGAGGCATTGGCTATCCTGATTGGAGCAGTTCAGGAACCTATCAGTTACTCACCCATGGTCGAACAGCTGCAGAGACACCATGGTCCGACAGACTCACAGTATGTGTCAATGTTCCAGGCTATGTTCGAGGGGGAGTTGCCAAGATTCCAGATGCCGAGGAGACCAGGCTGCTCGATTGGACCCCTTGCCAGTTTGTGGCAAAAAGGGGGAGTGTTTTGAGGTAACTGTTCTGGTTCCTCAAGTTGTGTCTAAAGCGTAGATTTGGTTTTGCCAAAATGCCAAGGGGGAGATTGATGTTCCCATGAATGGCATGGCTTTGGCAAAACGGCTTTAGACAGTTCGAGCTAGAGTTCAAGAAGAGTTCAACCACGGACTGGAACAGAAGTACAGCGTACAGCAGACGCATGATTTGAATTCGGAAGGTTCTAAAGATAGAGGATCTCGTCGATTGAAGTCGGTCAGCCAGAAATCAGATATTCGAGAAGATATTCAAATATCTCATCGCCAAAGTTGAAGACCGCCTAATTATCTTATCATCGAAGATATCTCACGAAGATCTGTATATCACGAAGGGATCTCACGAAGATCTGAATATCACGAAGATACTGATGAGATTATTCATCTCGGAACCAATCGAGAGATTATCACCGAAGATCAGATAAGCGATCAAATATATGCAGATTGGCTGAAAGAAGATCGCTTGACTAACTTGCCTTGGAAGATATCTCGTGAAGATTGGAATGAAGATTTGCATATTCAGAAGATATCAACGAGATCATCTGATTGGGATCAATCGACAAGTCATCGTGAGAGAACAAATATTCAGGTATATATTCTCACATCAATCAGAAGCAGATTCGGAATGACTTGGAGAGAAAGGAAGATCAAGATCTTCGTGAAGATTGGATTGGAAATATCCATCGAATACTTAGGAATATTTCCTAAATATTTGATGAGGATATTTGGAACAGATTTGGTTCTTGCCCATGCATATAAATACAAGGCTAGGGCAACCAGATCTGTGTCGCTTCCAGAGAGAAAAGAAACAAACACGAGAGTTCGTGAGAAATTTTGACGGATCGGAAGCTAACTCCCCGGCAACGGCGCCAATTTTGACGGATGCACAGTCGTCGTGTGCAAACGTCAAGAATAAATTTATAAGTCCGCTACTCGTGACTTTACTACTGGGTAGGCTTATGCAGAAATTAAATGTGATTGGGGTTGGGTTTAAGTGTGCTTTGAGAACTGAAAGTAAATTACAATGGTTGATAATAGACTGTAAGGAAAGGATTCGGTTTAGGGGTTTCATATCATATCATCGTTCATCATTGACCCTTAATGATCCTACTTAGTGTTCAAAAGTGTATCAAGACCATTTCAAGCGCTCGATTTGCCACATTGTCTAGCCCATTTCAAGGTCATAGAGCACTTGTTCTATTTAGACTAGCACCCCATTTCAAGGTATACTAGCCTATGTGCATCCATTTGAACAATCATTTCCGATCAATCCAAATGGTGTTTTAGAGAGGTCAAACTCCTCAGATAAGCTTTGCCATTTCAAGCATCCACTTACCCGAGTATGTTCACGAACCCCACGAAAGAGTTTTGCCATTTCAAGCATCCACTCAACCTTGGAAGTTCTGACCTAATATTTGGCACATAGAACAAGTTTTGAAACACTAAGTAGCATTAAGCATAGAGTCTAGAACAGTTTATGATATAAATACTCCCTCTACTGAATACAAGCTTTAGCTACTTGTATTCATGTCAAGGAATACAAGCAAACTATTGCCTTGAATAAGGATACCGAAAAGGAGAATAACTTTAAAGTAAGAACAAAATATACGGAAAGTAATTTTGTACCTACAATAAGTGGAGGAGAGGAGCTCCTAAGCAAGATCCAAGCAAGGGAAAGTAGCTCCAAAATGAAGAACAAAGTGTTTATTGAAGGTGAAGAGAAGAGGGTTAAGCCCTCTATCTCTCTAAAGACTTGTGAAATTATGGGATGCCTTTACAAATGGGAGGAAGTAGTCTATTTATAGGCTTAAGGGGAGGAGAAGATGTGGTTTGAGATGAAGACACATGGCACAAAGCCATGGTGAGCTCCAAAAGCCGCCCATGTGAGGAGGAGCCTCCCTTAGCCGCCCCATGTGGAGGAAGGGGAGAGGAGGAGAGGAGGTTCTAGGTGGCATGAGGGGAGTGGTTTGTGAGTTTTGTGAGGTTTTCACAAAACTATCGGTTTATTTCAGCTCCGGACTGACTTTGGTTGCTCTTCGGTTGGACTTGTTTTGAGTGATTCCATGTCAGGATCATGAGATTTCTTCGGTCGGCATCTGGTCGTGACCTTGGAATGACTCGTAATATATTTTCCGCTTAAAAACTTCTCCTTAGCCTGTATTCTCTCTAGACTCCAAAATACCATATAGATAAATATCGGAACTAACAAGCAAAAGTTAAATAGACAAAGAGTCTAATTTGGTGGGTTTAACTGTGTTTATGATTCATACAATTATGGTCCATCAGAGAGGAAGGAGGGGAAGGGGTAAGGTTGGCTATGCCGTAAAGCGGGTTCTCCCTCTTGAATACCTTCCTCCTATATGCGACATTATCCACGAGCTCCTTCTGATGAGGCTTCTTGTCGACATGCCAAGTCTTCTCGTCCTTCTTGACGATGTGCATATGCTTCATCGTAGGCAAGTCACGTGTGCTCTTGGAAGGCTTGGGGTATCCCTCATGGCCAAAGGTGAAGTTACACCTTAAGGTTATCAAAGTGATCAAAGAGCCTCCTCCCAAAGCACGATTCCTCGTATCCTCCTTAACAATATTCTGAAATTGGGTGGTAAGGATAGCAAGCCAATCAATGACCTCCCCGTGATCAATAGCTATCATGAGGTCCATATCGAGGAGGGTAAACGACCTAGCCTTCGCCGTCCGGGTGTTTATCCCAATGGCTATAAGATGGTGGATCACCTTCCAAACCGGGTCGGTGATCGCCGAAGAGTTGTAAGATGATATGAACCACTCTTGCCGCCCCGAAATCCTCTTCAAAAATCTGCTCTGCTCGTGCTCACTAAATTTCCGGGCTAAATCATCATGAGGAGGGAATCCTAGCCATTCTCGGATCACACTCTCCTTAATCTTAAAGTCCCTTCCTCCCAAGACAAAATTCCAATAGAATTCCCTTCCTTCTTCCTCCTCCTCCTTAATCCACTCAAAAGAGCAAATAAACTCTTCCACCACCTTTTGGTAGGACCCTACTTCCAAAGATTATTCGGAAAAAGCTCCCATGACCCCTTAAATATTAAGGGGTCTTCATACTTGAAGGGGTCAAAATCCCAAATGAAAGTCCATTGTAGGCATGATGGGAAGAAATTCAAATGGGATTTGAAGGTGGATTGACACGACCAAATCCAAGGCCCCGTGAGAAGGGATCCTAGCAAAGGACTTCTCAACGAGTGATTCTATGGGGCGCTTTGCTACGTCTTTGCCAAGACAGGAAAAACTAGGCCCTCGCGGGAGGTAACCCGGTTTGTAAGTGTTTCATTCTTGTACTTTTTTATGTTTAAGTGTTTGGCATGATTTTGAGTAGCTAAGGCTCTAAAGTGTGGAGTGTGATAATATGATTAGTGGGTCAAATTTTAAGTGTGGAGTGAGTTCTACTCACTCCAATCCCACTTCACAACTCCACACCCTTCCAACTTTCCCTTTGATTTATCTATGCTTAATGATGTTGCCCATAGTGCTCATATGCTTTATTGGTGTTTACTAGAGTGGAACTAATTTGTTATATCATACTATGACTCTAGTTTCACATTTTATCGGCACTATAGACACCTTGTGCACGTGATAGAGGATGTAGATTACTTTCCTTGTTTGAACTCTATCAAACTTATGACATGATGTTATTATGTGGCTTGTGATGCTCTCTTGCTCATACTTGTGTTTTGCATAACCTTGTATGTCACTTGTTGCTTTTAACCTCTCATGTGTTCTTGTCATCAAGGAAAGTTATTTGCATCATGAACGATCACGTTTAGCACAATGGCATCTTTTCTATTGATGGGGCACATCTACAAACGAGGGGAGTTCATATGCGCCTTTATCTCATTTTCTTCATTGTTTGCGCTTAGGGACTAAGCTATGCTTTAAGTGTGGAGTGGTTTAGTCGCATAGTTCACTCATTTCATGCCATGCTTATCATTTTAGAATGGACACTTGCATTCATGTATTCTATCCCTAACATGAGAGTGTTTTTAACCAAATAGGCTTGTGACTATCGATTCCAATCCCTATGAATCACATCTAGCCTATTTGCCACATTTATTGGATCTTGAACTTAGAACCGACCTAGTCCATTGAATGTGTATTCTTGAAAACCAATATCATTGCTATCTTTCATCTATCCAATTCTCTAAGTATTTTCGTTGAAATACCTTAGATCAAGTTATAGCAAGCACCTTTTAAAATCTTCGTGAAAAACTTAGACCTTTTGTTTGCTCCTTGGTGACTTGAGTTTTCTAATTTAGCGCCATGCTTATGTTTGATTCCCGCACATTCCATACACTTTTGAACATATTGGCCAGTTTTAAGTGTGGAGTCAAAAACAAAAGAGGGCGAAAAATAGGCCCCAATCAAAAAAAAGAAAAAAAAAGTGTTTGCGGTCAAAGAGGGCAAAGCCCTGACTAAAAACTTTCTCAAATGATCACGAGAAGTTTTGCCCCAAAATATACAAATGCCGGGGGTTAGGAAGGTAAGTTCCCCCTCGAAAGCATTTGTAGGCCAAAGGCCGTTCCAAAAAGAAATAAGAAGCACTTAAAACTTGACTCTATGTTTTGTTTTTCTCCATTCTTCACTTGTGCGGGATTCATCATTTGCATTGTGTGCTAGTTGGAATGACTCTTGGATGACCCATGTGTTTGCACGGGAGTTATCATTTGGTCTATGCTTGTTTATTAAAGAACTCCAGTGTCGAACTCCTCTTCCCTTATGGATTACGGCTTAAGCGCCTAAAACTTGGGAATGAGTTCCATGTCACAAACCCATGGACTAGCCCTAGCTAGCATAGGTGAGTGATTGACAATTTTTGTGCAAACTAAAAACTTCACTTCTATTGTATTGCCTTGAAAATGAGTAGACTTTTGGATGAGATGATTGATAGCCCTAGTATTGATGATCTCGAATGCACAACCTCAAGGGTACTCAAGAGGTTCAAAAGTCTTTTGATGATAATGTGATAATAGACCTAGCGTGGGGTAAGGGATTTGTTTTGAGAAATCATAGCCTCGGTTGAACACTCTTGAATTCATTCTCATGGGATAGGTGCATATAGGATTTGTGAGTATTCCCTTTTCTGAAAACTCTCACGAGACTATAACTCGTCCACTAGGGTAGCCTAGGGGTTTAAAGGCTTAATGCATACGCTAAATGCATTCGTAACGCCTATGACGGAGCCCACCACACTGTCGTTAAGGTGCGGTGTTCTCTGTGCAAAAGCAAATTTATATTCCGCTACTCGTGACCTTACTACTGGGTAGCAAGTGGTAAGTAGGGGTCGAACCCAAGGGAATTAGGGGGATAAGTTGTTCCTTGTGGGATTTGTACAGGATGGGAGCGTCTTTTAGGTTGATTGAGTTTTAGTGCGGAAAAGTAAGTGCCTTTTTTTGGTTGGTTTTGGTTTTTGGTGCGGAAAAGTAAATGACATAAAAGTAAATACTGAAAATAAAAGAGAAGACTTACAGCGGGTGATGCGTGAATGGCAAGTCCTCCGGAAGGTGAGCGGTTGATAGAGCAGTTTATACTAAGAAAGTAAATGCAAGGGGGTTTGAATCTGAGGAAAGCATTCGGTTTCGGGGGCCTTGTATCATAGCCTGTTTATCATTGGCTCTTAGTGATTCTTCTAAGTATTCAAACGTGCATCAAGGCCATTCCAAGCACTCGATTTGCCACACTGTCTAGTCTTTTGCAAAAGTGTTCGATAGTGAATCGAGGCCATTCCAAGCACTCAACTTGCGACACCGTGTAGTCTTTTGCAAAAAACGTAGAGCACTTGTTCTACTTAGACTAATACCCCATTCCAAGGTATATTAGCCTGTGTGCATCCATTTGGTCAGTCATTCCTGAGCAACCAAATGGTATTTGAGAGAGGTCAAACTCCTCAGATAAGCTTTGCCATTCCAAGCATCCACTTATCCGAGTATGTTTACGAATCCCCACGGAAGAGCTTTTGCTTGTCAGGCACTCAACCTTGGAAGATTCTAACCTAATATATGGCACATAGAACAAGTTTTGAATACAGAGAAGAGGCTCTAAGAATTGCCTAAAACATTTTATAAAACAAGTACACCCCTTCAACCGAATGAAGAGTTTAGCTACGATTATCCATGGAGGAGGATATCATAGCTAAATACTCGGGGGTTTTTGAAAGACAGTAAGAAGAGAGAGGGGGTGGAATACTCAAGAACCAACAGGAGTATACTCTAAAACTGTTATAATACTCAAGAACCAACATGAGTATTATTTCAAAACCAAACTTACAAAGTAACCAAACTTTTAGAGAGAGAAGTGATTTACAATTTTTGGATGATGAAATGAGGAGGGGATGGCTTCCTTTTATAGCCACAAGGGGAGGAGATGGATGGTGGAGATGGTGGCATGTGGTTTTGATCCAAGGGAGGAGGAAGAGGAGGAAGGAGGAGGCGCCACATGGGGGGAGCAAAAGCCGCCGGTTGCCTTGGGAGGGGAGGGGGAAGCCACCGGTGTCCGGTCACCATGGAGGGGAGGCTTCCTCCCTTGGCCACCTCCAAGCAAAGCCGCCGGTCACCTTGGTCCAAAGGATGAGTTTTGTGATTTTTGTGCAGTCTTTTCACAAAACTATCAGTCCAATTTCGCTCCGGTCAGACTTTGGTTGTTCCTCGGTTTGATTTGTTTTGAGTAATTCAATGTCAGGATCTTGAGATTTCTTTGTTCAGCGTCTGATCTTGACCTTGGACTGACTCGTAATATCTTTTCAGCGTAAAATCCTCTCCTTAGCGTGTATTCTCTCTAAGCGCCAAAATACCCTGTAGAAATATATCGGAACTAACAAGCAAAAGTTAAATAGACAAACAGTCTAATTTGGTGGGTTTTACTGTGTTTATGATTCGTATAATTATGGTCCACCAGCCTACGAAAAGGAGCTAGTTAGATTGTACATACTTGTCATTTTTCTTTTAATAACATGTTTAGAAATAATGATCGAGACCTTGTGAAATCTAGTGAGGCAAATATACGAAAAACATAGCACCACTAGCATTTCTACATTTTCATGACCTTGACATATTCTCATACTTTGTTCGGGACGAACAAAACTTAAGTGTGGAGTGTTGATGAGTCGAGATTTCGACTCATTTAGGGTCATTCTGCACTATAGTTTTGAATCGTTTCCGACATTATTTTGATGTCATTTGACCTCTATCTCTACATTTCAGGTAGAAAACAAGTTTCCCCCAAGGTCTAAGCCAAAATAGAAAACTCGGGGAAAAATCGAAGATTCCGGGGCAATACCGAGCATATTTGATCTTTGCAGGTTTTTTGACCGCCGAGGGCTCATATGGTGTCCGAATTGGTTGATTCAAAGCTTGATGGAAAGCTAACTCAAAGGGCTACAACTTTCTAGTTGACGCCAAGACCAAATTCGGACGGGAAGACCACCAAAAGAGCCTGAGAAGTGCCAACCGGTCGGCTGAAATCAGCCAACCGACCGGCTATGGAAAGATTCAGATTGGCCACTCAAAATGCTTCAGCCAACCGATCGGTTCAAGTCAGATTAAGCTCCAACCGATCGGTTGGGCTAAAAACCCAGAAAATTCAGTCGGGGTTATAAGTAGAAAGAGGGTTTTAGACCTAAAGTGTGGAGGTTTTTGAGGAGAAGAAGATCGGAAAAGAGGCTCATCCAAGGTCATCAATCACCATCCAACCAAGGAGAAGTGAAGATCAAAGGGAGATATCTTGGATTAATCATCCTACTCTATTCCCTCTTCTATTCTACTTGTTGTTGCTATAAACCCTACTCACACCATGTTGTCTTACATGATGTGTGAGTAGTGGATCTTGTGTTTTGAGGGTCTTATGACTCTCCGTGGTACTCTTGATCAAATATATACATTGATATTCATATGGATGATTGTTGATTTCATTTTCTCTTGTGTTATGAATGTTATGCACTCTAGGTGTTCGACAAAATGCCCAAGTGACAATTTGGACCTAAAACTTGAACCTAGGACTTGGAAACCCTTGGGGATAGTTCTAGGATGGAGAAAATGATCTATATCTTGAATCATGCAAATGAACCTTAGGATATGGATGCTTGACTAAGGATTGAATGTTTGATTTATTAGAGTTAGTCATTAAGCGAATCAACAATGTATCCCATCAAATGGTGTCAAATTCATGCTCTCTATGCACTTCATATGTGACATGCTACTAAGTGTTTGTTGAAATGCCTAAGTAACATGTTGAATCTAGTTTGGATAATAGAGAACATGATCATATCTAATGTGTGCATTTGTGGTTAACTAGGAGTCGAGTTCATAGTAGTTATTACCTTAGGAAGACATTCCAAGGATAATGGTGCTATGGAATGAACCAATTATCTCTAGCGAGTGAGGTTCGAGCTATAAGAGAGCTTGGCTAAGACTAGATTAACATAAACATTGGTCTACCTTAGTCTAAGCTAGGTTTTCTACAATGCATGGGTAGGAAGTGAATTAGGAGTCGAGTTCATGGTATTTATTGCTATGGAATGAACCGAGAGGTTCGAGCTATGAGAGAGTTTGCTAGGAATAGATTCAAGTGACGTTGATCTATCCTAGTCTAAACTAGGTTCAATACTATTTGACTATCATGAAATGTTTGAATATCGTGTATGTGATCATTGAGAAATTGCCAAGGAGGGGAGTAAGTCCTCGAAACACCTCTTACTTATCTTTTATCTCTAATTACTAGCCATTTAGGATTTAGATATATACTCACACTCTTTTATACATTTTTGGTTAGAATAGCCGAATGGAAACACAATCTTAAATAGCGCATGTGCTTGGGTTGCTCCTTTGGGTTCGACCCGGTACCCTACCGGTCATTATAAATTGTTTTTGACCTCTACGACGACCCTCTTCTAAATCGACACGTCGGGAGGGTAAAAATAGACGTTGTCATCACACTCTTTAAGTATACATTAATGATGTTATTTTTATTTCCACTAACGATTCCTTGGTTAGGAAATTCACAAAGCTTATGGAGAGTGAATTTGAAATGAGTATGGTCGGGGAGCTCAAGTTCTTACTAGGACTTCAAGTTTCTCAAGAGGAGGATGTGATGAGATTTTATCAAATGGAGTACCTCCTAGAGATGGTGACCGAATTCATCATGAAGGAATCAAGTGCAATGGCCACCCCCATGTCTCCAAATGAATCACTCGAAAGGGATGAAAAATCACAATACGTGGACCATACTACCTATCGAGGAATGACATGCAGTAAAATGGATCATGAGGTACCTGAAAGGGACAGACAATCTATGTATATGGTTTCCATGGAGTGCTGATTCTTGACTAGCGAGTGATAGGATACACAGCTGTTGACCTCGCAGGGAACAGATTGAACAACTCATATGGGTAACACTAAAGCTAGGTGTCTATGTTATTACATGTGATTATGTTCTTACTCTATGTAGTAACACTAGGGCTATTAATATCTCTAAGAATCCTGTAACACTAAGGCTAGGTGACTATGTTATTACATGTGATTATGTTCTTACTCTCTGTAGTAACACTAGTGCTATTAATATCTCTAAGAATCGTGTGTAGCACTCTAGGAGTAAACATACAAAGATAACACATCACTTATTACGTGACTGTATTGAGAAAGGGATGGTGAATATGGAGGTCTGTAGAAAGGAGGGTCTAATCGCTGGTATATTTACCAAGGGACTCAACAGGGAACCCCTTGAGAAGCTACGCAAAGGATTTGGTATGACTTCCCTTGACTGAGTATGCATCCCTCGTGTGGCTCTTAATGACTGGTGAGAAATAATTGACCTGTGAGTATTTGCATGAATATGTGGAGTTATAAAATTGGTTCATTTTAATCACACCTAGAAATTTACTCGTGAACATGCATTGTGTGTGTTAATTGTTCGTGCGATTTTTTGGTGCACTAACAAAAAGGATGAGAAAGCTCTCTTTCCAGCCTAAAAGAGCATTCCTGATGTTTTGATCCCTCATTACAAACCCATATGATGGAAGGAATCTACACCCGTCCCTAGCCTACTCGTGGTGGAATGCGCCTATGAGCCTTTTGTTATTTTCCATATATTGGAGATGATCCCCCAAGAGGTACTACCACTTTGATTATCACATATATTGTTATCTACTTTTGTGTGTGACGCATTATCTTCTACCACTCGGGTAACACTATCGCGTCACACAACCCCTTGAAAGACCATGGGAAATCGCAAAGAAATTTTGTATCTTGGGAAGAGGATGTGGGAATACGTGCTTGGGTAACGATACAAAGGTAGTAATTGATGACCGACAGATGTGTCGAGCCTCTACAGGTAACAGTGGTACTGCATACCGAGTAAGTGGCGATGGGAATGATAGCATAAAAGAAGCAACTTTGAGAAATCATATCGAATCAAAGATCGCCACCAAATGTGGAGAATAAACGAGGGAAATCTCAACCACCAAATTTGGTTGCTCCATGCCTACCTGTGAAGTATATATATCCCGAGAGTGCAAAAGTGCAATATCATTCGAGACTGCATCCTTCTAAACAAAAGACAGTTGCCTAACTTGCTCGCGATGGTAATGCAACATATGGATCATGCTGACCCAAGTGACGTAGACTCTCTCCCGTACCCAAGTACTGATTAAAAAAAATGGGGCATGGAGAGAATAATGAAATGGGATACTTCAGAAGGATAGATGAAAGCAACCTGAGTAAAATAAAGTTTATTCATGCCGACGAGGAAGGATGGATTAGATCCCGTGAAGGGAACTGATGATGGATCTAGTGATGCCCACCAGGTCGATGTACCTCGAAGGGATGACAAGTTGGGTGGCATTCAGAAGGAGATGATCCAACTCAGATATATGCTCCTGATCATTACTAGACCCTCAGCATGTACGGGTATGCTGAAACACCTGGAATCTGTTGCCCACGACACCTTTTCCAAGTCTCTTACCGCTGTTGCAGATGGACTGAGTAATGTTCCGTGGTCAGCTTTTCTTTGATTCCCTAGCTCATCAATTCATTTCCTTGATGGATGCTTTTCTTGGTTGCTTTTCATATCTTGTTGCTTGGTGTCCTTTAGTCAAGACTATAATTGATGGATGCTCTGTTTGTTTCCCTATGGTTAATTTCTATGGTCAAATGAAAGGACTAACTATATGCTCCGCGTATCTGTGTACTTACTTCACTTGTTGGACTTTTTGATGATGCCAAAAAGGGGAAGATAAGGACGTGCATACTCAAAGGGGAACAAAACCTATGAACATGACTGCGCCGATCTGAGGGGGAACTACATGGGCACTGAAGGGATGTATGGTGAGCTGTGAATCTGTTGCGCTGAACTAGATCCTACGTAAGGGTGAACTAGATCAGCATGACGTGAGGGGGAACTGACTAGAACTTGCATGAAGGGTGAATTGGATCCTAAGAAAGGGTGAACTAGATATTCCATATTGTGTACGGAAGTTACCTGACATCTGCACTGAATATTTGTTAAACATGACACAGTTTGCTATGAAACTAGTATATAGACTGTTGCGTGTATGTGGTTCCACATAATTATTATCTCTTGTGAAGAATATGTTTGTCATCAAAAAGGGGGATGTTATTGGGACATGTGTGCCTTTAAAGCACATTCTCCAATATGTTTTGATATGACAAACATCTTGCTAATGAAAAACTTGAGTGTGCAGGATTAGGAACTGGTCCCATGAAGGGATCCGCACCTCTTACGGTGACACTGAAGGTAACAATGGCTTGAGATATAGCTCGAAGTCGAGAATATCGGTGGAGATATTCTAGAGATCTTGGGCTGCAAAAGCTCTGGAGATCTGCATGAAATATCCGTAGGATATTAATGAATATTGTATTGGATTTTTTTGCTAAAGTTTAGGAAAATGAAAGATTTGCTAGAGATTCAGTCCTACTAATTAGGGATAGAATATCCGGCGGTGACCCAATCAGATCGGTATGGGGCGATCTGATTGGAGAGTGGACGAGATGTTTATTGGAATATCTTATCTACTAGATGATCTTGACTCGAGTTCAGCAGCAAGAACAGAGATTTTTGATTGTGAAAATCTAGGGGTTACCTAACTTGGGTGCGCAGTATATAAGGAGGCTATGGCTGACCTTCAAACATGCGGTTCAGAGTTGGAGATCCTTGGCATCGATTTTTTAGCAAAGCTACGAGGAGAGATCGCGTGATCGAGGTTAAATCAGAATCGAATGATCTGACGTATACCTTGGTGGGAGTAACAGTGTGATCTGAGCCAGTAGGGAAGTAATCTCTTGTTGTGCGAAGACAATGAAGATAGATCACAAACTAAGGTGCGTCTGAGAGTATGGCTGTACACTAATGAGTGTGGTTGGGTGAGTGATGTGTACAATTGTAACCGAGAACACAATAATACAAGAGGTTACTTCGAAATCTCTTAGTCTTACTAGAAGGTAGTGGTTTTTCTTAACTATTGGTTCCAGTATCTAGGTTTCCACTATAAATCATCGTGTCGTTGTACTTTATATTTCTACATTAAGTTTCCACTGTGCTACATATACCCTGAAGGTATCGGTACCTTCTAGGGAACGCTAACTAACGATCCTAACAAGATGAGAATAGAAGAGATGAGTAGAGAAGAGAGGACGAGACAAACAGATTTATGATTTTCATTCATGGTTCCTTCTCCTTTGTTTGTTTCATTACTTAAGGAGTTTTCATATAATACATGAGTACTCATATTATAATATATCCTCACTTTTTTTTGAGATTAATATATCCTCCTTACTTGAATATGTGACATTCCTCCTGCCTTGAAATTGACCTTGTCCTCAAAGTCAGCAACTTCTGGTGGCCTTGGCCATGAAAATATCAAAAATTTACTAAAAGCACTTAAATGGCAAGTAGTTCTTCGGTTTTCATTCATTGTTCCTCCTCCTTTCGTTGTTTCTGCATTTAAGGAGTTTTTCATATGACTTAATGTGTTGCCTTTGTCAAAATCAGTCGCGATAACAAACAGAGTGTCGTGTAAAATCAGTCGCGAAATTGGAGTAGCGAGATGTTTACGCGACAACCGAATTAGTGCTAGTCGTGTTATGTTAAACGCTTATGGGGCAAATGTTTTATTTAATCCCGTATTCAGGGAGCTGAAGTCGACTCCTAATGAACGTATATACAGAAACATGCTAGTGTGAAAGAGCATTGACGACAACTATTGAACATATAGTTGTCGTATAAACTTGATGTCGCGACAAATAATGAATAAATACACGTTGTATAAAAGTTGTTTCGCGACTAATTTTGAACATATATATGTCGTATAAACTTTTCTTCGCGACAAATATTAAGCATATAGATGTCGTATAAATCATTTTCGCGACCTTTATTGAACATTTAGATATCGTATAAAAGGGATTTTCTGATTCGTATAAAAGAGCGTTGGCTACATTTTAACATATAATTGTGGCAAAAAACTGTTCATGCAAAAAACAACAATCTGGACGAGATGCTCAAGCCTTTTTCAGAAACGAGAGCATCTGAGGTACAGGCAATTAGGAGATGGTGACAAATGCAATAAGAAAATGCGTCAACGGGAGCATTTTTTATTGGTTACATGGTGACTTTTGCAATAGATCTTCATGCATTTAACTCGCCGGATGAGCAGCTGATTTGTGCTAGGATTCTGAGACAGTTCGCCACAAATGAATTGTTTTTAGATTCCACTCTGCGGAAAATTAAGTATAGAAGTGACTGAGCGGCTTGTAGAGATGTTGAACTTGAATGATTCACACGAGGAAATTAGGAGATCAGCAAAGGAAATATTATCCAGAGTAGCTAGCAAGAAGAAAAATTCACTCAGGGTGGAAGGGATGCCTGGTGCCATGGAATCAATCTCCTCAACAGTGGCTTTGTTGCTGTGAGAATTGGTGTTGTGATGGTGGTGTTGATTGAGTGTAACTGCTGTCATTGGTTACTTGAAACCATTTTAGGGAGATGAAATGAAATCGATTGAGTTCACGGTCTTTGACGTTCGATGCTCAAACTTGGGTTTCAACAGATGTGAGTGAGAAACGAGAGGCGGTAGAAAGAGGTCGAGATGCTAAGGAAGGATTAGGGTTTCACCATACGTATTGGGTATTTGATTGGGCCTTTTATTTTTTTGGCCGAGGACTTATGTTTATGCGATATAACATGCTTTTCAAAGTCGCTTAAAGCTTAAGAAAATTGAATGTCACCAACTCGAACAAAAATTTCATTTCCCTCCAAACCTAATATGGACTTTCCCCCCTAAACAAAATAATATTTAGCGACATTGTTCACCTAAGTGTGTGGCATAAACGGTACTGAACATATCAAACACAAATTTTCCCATGTTTCCATTACAAGTTAGAACAATACCGCAAAAAAATTGTCAACAATTTTTGACATGTTCTAATTAGACAAAATCTAACACAACCACACTTGCAAATCAACAATCCACATCGGTAAAATGCCCAAATCCAACATCATGTTGTTGCCAATAATGCTCCAACAATGCCCAAACACAAGTTACTGCTGCTCCATTAACGCCCAAACATCATAGACCTTCTATACTTAGCAAAAATGCGCAAACACATGTCGACCCCAGCTGCTCTTAGCAAAAACGCTCAAACACATGTCGACCTCAGCTGCTCTTAATTTTCAACTCATCCCCAAAACACTATGACAAAGTTTTAACTTGAACAAAAAAACTTTGAAAACAAATAGAATGAAAAAATGACAAGTACGTATGAGAGTATAAATATATACCTTCAAAAAGTGTGCCTTTCACATGAAGATCTTACCAAGACCTATGAAAAAATACTTCATGGAGCTACCGATGATGTTCTTCGACAAATTGAGTCCTTTGCAGTTAGGTTTCAGAGGATTAAGGTAAGTAAAGTTGAAGGAAGAATGTACTTGGTGTTCTACAATGCATTTAATTTTTTACGTTTACGCGACATATGTTGGATAAAACAGTCGCTTATTCCACCAACGGTAAGTTGCCCTCTTTAATGCCGAGTCAATTTTATACTCAAAGGGATTGTTCAATGCCAGCACCTGCTTTGCCGTTCTAATTTTTCATTATTACGTGACATACTTTGCATACAAACAGTCGCTTATTCCACAAACGGTAGGTTCCCTCTTAAATGTCAAGACGATTTCAAACTGAAAGGGGCTGTTCAATGCCAGCACCTGCTTTGGCAATCTAATTTTCTTTATAAAGGGACATACTTTCAGTTGTCGCTAAATTTAAGTCGCATGAATTATATAACGTGACTTATAGTTTGTGTCACTTAAAAGTATGTCACAATAATATGATAACGGGACATAAATGTTGTGTCGCTTAAAAATAAGTCACGTGAAATTGTTTATGTGACAACGTGTTTTGCGTTGCATTAAATTTTGTCGCATATTTAGGTTATGGCAACAAACAAGTCAAACGTAGTCGCATATAGCGTTTTATGCGATGAACCTATTGCGACGAGGTTCAAACTTTGTCCCATAGGACGTAAAATTGTGTAGTGCATGAGGAACCAGAATGACACCAGGAGAACAAACATCCAACACGTGAAAACGCACAAATACCATCTGATGGGGCCAATCTGTAGGAGAAATAAATGTATATGGTCACCAACTAAGGTTTGAAATTTTTTAAGACAATACTTTTTTATGGGCACGCATCTGATAAGGGTTACATATATGTATGTAGGTATAGGGGCGCGCTTAAATGTGAACCTTTCTTAGGGTGAACGTGTTAACCCAATGAGGATGAGCCACGTGTCTCACACAACCAATGAGGACGCGCAACCTCAAAAGCACGGGCCCATTGGACATGTGAGTTGCATGTGCTTGGGTGAGTGGGACATGTGGCGCGTCCTCGTTGGTTGCGTGAGACACGTGGCTCATCCTCATTGGGTTAACACGTTCACCCCCTAGGAAGTGGTTCATATTTGAGCGCTCCTCTGTAGGTATATTTCATATTTGGACTGAAGTTGAATCAATAAGGCATCCATTTTGAGAGACTGGCTTGCTGGATTCCTTATTTACAAGAATGGGTGTAAGATAACCCATCGGCCGTGGTATTATTCTCTTCCATCCTTACTATCAAAGATCAAGAATGCAAAGGCAACATGGTATTAAAAGTGCAGACCTAAATGATGAGAAAATTAACTAAAAACTTTGGTTAAGAAAATCTATTCCTCAGCATCAATTAGAATGTCCTGTTCTTTGATTTAGCTGACCCTTTTTAAGTACAAATTCCGATCAGACCAATATTATTGGGCATAGATGACATTGATCCACTAAAGGAACATGATAACTGGACTACACTGCATGTCTTAAGAAAATATACAGCTGAATGACAAGTTCAAAACTAGTGAAGAGTAACTTCCATAACAGGTATCATTTGTCAGTATATAAATTATTTACTTTATCATATAAATAAATAAATAAATAAGTCTACGAGTTCTTAAGAGGAGATTCAAATGCTCGAAGAAATGTACAATTCTAGAACTATAAATGTCTGGGTTCAGGTGTTTAATATACCTTACGATTTTCGAGATGAAGTATCAGCAATTCAGGCAGCAAGCCAAATTGGAGAAGTTATTATGGTGGATGATTACGTACATTACTCAGTAATCGGAGGTGTTAAGCGAGATTATTTGAGAGTGAAGGTTAAAGTGAATGTTGATGTTCCTTTGCTTAAAGGGGACGTTCATGATGAGGAAAGCCAGGTCGCCTATATGGATTACTTTTAGATATGAAAAACTACGTACCCAAAATCTGTCCCTATTGTGGAGTGTTAACGCATGACAAGGCAACATGTCCGAATTAGAAATTCCATCATAAGGCTGAAGAAATTTATACCGCAAGTATGAAGGCTGAAAAAGGTTTATTTTATGAAGGTCCAGTTGATATTCAAGATCGGTTATCGGAGTTAATGGCGGATATGGCAATTGAGAGAGAATCGGAGATAATACCGATCCAGCCATGTATTGCTGATACTGACATGGATGTGCAAGACGAGTTGAAAGAACAACAGTTGGTGCCTGTCGTTGGTAATATCGATGGTGCATGAATCTGCTTTGACTCTTGTTGGTAGTCATCATGACCTGCAGAGGCATGATGATACAGAGATACCAGTGGGTGACAACTTACAAGCTCATGATGAGATTTTGATCAACGGTCCGAATTTCAAAAGGTGCAACGTACGTGTTACAGATCAGGAGAGAAGGCGTAGACAGCAAGGGAAGCAGATTGTGGGGAGCTGCAGTTCGGACATGTGTGTCAACCTGGGGTAAATTCACTGATTTTAGATGCGCTATTGGAAGATGATGATAAAGACGAAGCTAACGATTCAGTGGCTGATGGGCCAGCCCAAACTGGTTTAGTGGCCAATATTGCTGATCCAGAACACATTCCTGCTGAGTTCCAAATTAGACCAATTGAGGCACACCTGATTACAAGTTCTTTTCCTGATTCATCCATTCAGCCAATTAAGACATGTGAGTCAACCCAGCAGCTGATGTCAAACATAAACGAAAATTTAATGGGAAATTAAATGAGAGGGGTCTGAAACGAGGATGACAGGAAATTGTGAACCTCCACCTTAATCAGTCAGGAATGGGTTCGCTATCTCACATCAACACCATGGTTGGTCGATCACCTGAGGATGATAAAGAAACGGCGGAGGCTGCTCTAGCCAGCCCCGCCGAGAACCATGACGATATTATCTTGGAATTGCCGAGGAATGGGGAATCCTCGGACAATTCGTGAACTTCGTAGCCTGATTAGGGCTACTAATCCCCAAGTAATTGGACTGATTGAAACCAAGGCTGACAAGAAGAAGATGGAGCGGATTCGTGTTCTGTTAGGTTTTTTTGGTTGTTTTGTGGTTCCGGCTAAGGGAGCTTCAGGAGGTTTAGCTTTGCTCTGGAGGAGGGAGGTTGATGTCTCTATAGTTTCTTTTTCTTTCTATCACATTGACTTTTTGTTCTCAGATAGAATCATAAGTAGATTCACTCTCTTCTATTCTATGAAGTTATTTCAAAAAGTGGTAACTGATTGTTCATTGTTTGATCTTGGTTTTCGTGGTGGCAAGTATACTTATTCTGATAGACGTAAAGGAGCTCGAGAATGTAAAAGCAGACTGGACAGAGTTCTTGTTTCTCAAGGTTGGTTGCATGAGTATCCTGAGGCTATTAATACTCATATGTTCACTTACTCTTCAGATTAAGGTTTTATGTCTCCAACTCAGGAGTAGGCAAAATAGTCGAACAAAAGTCTTTAGATTTGAGAACATGTGGTTTCAAGAAGAAAGCTTTCAACAGCTTATAAATTCAGCTTGGCAAAACTATTCTCATAGTAATACCTCATTTGAGGACAAATTGATGCTGCTTCAGAAACATCTTACGAGTTGGAATCGATCAAAGTTTGGAAACGTGCAGGCCAAGATTAAAGACATAAAGGCTAAGTTGGAAGAGATAAGTGGACAGGAAAGGACTGATTTATCTATTCAGCAGGAGCATCAATTGATATCAGACCTAGATGACTGGTTACATTACATAGGGAGGAGATTTTATGGAGACAGAGGTCAAGAGCTTTGTGGTTAGACGATGGAGATAATACTACTAAGTATTTCCATGCTTACGCCAGCTCGAGGAAAAAGCTGAATAGCATTACCCGACTTATTGATGGCACTGGTGAGGCTACAACTGACCCTGGGAGAATTAAAGATATTATAACTCAGCATTATAGAGGCTTTTTCGATCAGTCAAATTCTATTTCTTTACAAGAAGTTCTGTGCAATATTGATTGTTTGCAGTGCAAAGTCACAGATCAGCACAATGCAATGTTAACAGCACCCTACACGGATCAGGAGATCACTAGGGCAGTATTCCAACTTCATCCGATGAAAGCTCCAGGAAAGGATGGTTTTAATGCTGCTTTACCAAGTCTGCTGGCCAATAGTTAAAAATGATTTTATCAAAGACTGCCTCAAGTTTCTGAACGATGGCTTTCTGAATTCTGAAGCTAATGTAACTTTGCTTACTCTCATCCCTAAAGTGAAAGGTGCGACGAAAGTGTCTGAATTCAGGCCTATTAGTTTGATTGGAACTAAAATGAAGGTCATTTCAAAGGTGATTGTTAATCGACTTCAACAGATTCTGAATGAAGTAGTTTCTCCTGAGCAGTGCGCTTTTGTGCCGACTAGACTACTTACGGATAACCTGCTTATTTCCCATGAAATTATCCACTATATTAGAGGAGTCACAACTGGTAGAAGAAGAGCTCACGGGTCTCTTAAATTGGATATTGCTAAAGCATATGATACCGTTGACTGGGTTTTCTTGGAAAATGTTTTGCTCAAGTTGGGATTCACTGAAGTTTGGTGCAGAGAGTGATGCAACTTGTTACATCTGTGACTTATTCCGTTAGAGTGAATGAGAGCTATTCAGATATAATAGTGCCGCGAAGAGGAATTTGACAGGGAGACCCACTGTCTCCTTATCTCTTTATATTATGCACTGAATATTTTACGGCTCTATTAAATAAATACAAAGGTTTGGGGCTTATTGAAGGCATTAAAATCAGTCAGAGAGCGCCTGCAGTTAGTCATCTTCTATTTGCTGATGATAGCCTTTTATTTTTTAGAGTTACACAGTCCAGTATCAATTGGATTAAGACTATCTTGACTATTTATGGCACAGTTACTGGTTTACATGTCAACTTTGAGAAATCTGAAATTATGCTGAGTATAAATGCAGCCCCGGAATTTATTGATCATATCCGACAGATTTTGGGGGTTAAGGTTGTTCAGAGTCACACCAAGTATTTGGGCTTGCCTACTGTAATGTCGCGATGTCGCACTAGAACTATGCAAAGTATTGTTGATAAAATGCGGAACAAAACAGGGAGTTGGCAATCTGTGATGCTTTCACAGGGGGTAGGCAAGTTTTAATTCATTCAGTTTTGCATGCTATACCTCAATATTGGTTATCATGTTTTTTATTGCCGGAAAAAGTTATCAAGCAAATTCACTCTATGATTAACAACTTTTGGTGGTGTCATTCTGGGAAGAATAAAGGAGTGCATTGGACTAAAGGAGACACATTAAGACTGCCAAAGGATGAAGGGGGTTTGGGTTTCTATAATTTCAAGTATTTGAACTTAGCTTTTCTTGCCAAACAATGTTGGAGGATGCTGCAAGCCCCTGATTCTTTGGTCGGTAAACTGTTTAAAGCTAAGTATTTTTCTAATTGTCATTTAATTGATGCCCCTTTGACGGCTAAACCATCCCATGTCTGGCGTGCATTGCATGAAGCTATTCCTATTCTTCGTTTTGGTTGCTGTGTTAATGAGGACACGAATGAGTTGATATGGAAGATGAACTCTTCTGGAAATCTTGATATCAAATCGGCATACAAAACACTGCATCTGATATATGATTTGAATAAAACGAGGGGGGAGCAATCTGATAAGAGTAAGATCGCAAAGATGTGGGCTTTTATTTGGAGGTTGCCGATTCCGAGGAAAATCAGAATTTTCATGTGGCGATTATATCATGCAGCTATCCCAACAGGTCAACAGAGGATGAAAAGACATTTTGAGGGTGGATATGCGTGCCTGGTTTGCCATTGCAGATTTGAAGAAGACGTCCACTTGTTTATGTCTTGTTGGTGGAGTAAAGCTTTGTGGAATTATCTTGCACATGACTTACATATTGCTTGCCAATCTTTCACAACATTGGCATATGTCATTTATCATGCCTTCTTAAATTATAGTCCGGCAGCTTTTTGTGAGATTAGCATTGCTCTATGGTTTATTTGGTATAACAGAAATAGAGCAGCTCACAACAGTCAAACTATATCGCCACTTCATGCATCGCTGCGTGTTAAAAAATTGTATAAAGATTTCATGATGACCAAGAAGGGATTGGTTTCCAACATGAATTGTTTTGGTTTATCATGGAAAAGACCAAGTAAATCTTTTATTAAGGCAAACTGTGATGGTTCCTGGGATGAGGTAGATAAGTCAGGAGGAATTGGAGCTATTTTGCGTAATTCTGAGGGTTTGGTTTTAGCCGTGGGACTGCAATATTTACAGAGTTGTGAAAGTGTATATGCTTGTGAAGGTTTGGCCCTGTTGGAAGCTCTTAGGATTGCAAGGGATCTTCATATTCAGAATGCTATTTTTGAGATAGATAGCATGTCTCTTGTTCAAGCCATCAACTTCAATTTCTCTCATAAGTTTGATCATTATCCCTGGTTCACGGATATTTTGAAGATCCTTAATGATCACTGGCAGTACATGCAGCCAGCTACATACTGAACCGAGCTTCTCTACGATTTCTGATTGGAAAAACACCTTACGAGCTGCTGCGAGGAAGAAAACCTAACATTGCTCATTTGAAAGTGTTTGGTTGCAGGTGCTACGTACACAACAATGGAAAGGAGAATCTGGGAAAGTTCGATCCAAGGAGCGATGAAGGCGTGTTCGTAGGATACCCAAGCCATAGCAGAGCATACAAGGTTTACAACCTGAGATTGGAACGGGTGGAGGAGAGCATTCACGTTACCTTTGACGAGCGCGCTATGACTGGACACCTTGTGAAAGATCCCTCCTCACAGGATGATGGAGAACTCCAGCTGACTGACAAGTCTGATCTCGACTGGGGACCTGCCCAAAACGAGACTGCAGAGCCAGCTCCAGAGCTCGCTCAGGCTGCTGCTCAAGAACCTACTGAGCCAGCCGAAGCTCCACAAACAGAGATACTAGCTGAAGAGCAGGCTCCAGAAGCCCAAGTGATAGAGGTTAACGCAGAACCCCCCAATGAGGAAGTGTTTGCGAATAACCCTCCTCCGGCAGGAACTGCAGAAGAACCCAGAACCACAAGGAGCGGAAGAGTCACTCAGCCCCCAACCTGGACAAGGGACTACCAATGCTACTCATCGCAAAATCAGGTAAGTTTGGACGAACTGTGTCATTTCTGTGGATTTGCATCTTTCGTCTCTCATGCAGAACCAAAGACGATTGCGGACGCGCTGAAGGATCCAGAATGGTTCAATGCCATGCAAGAGGAACTGCATCTGTTCGAAAGAAATAAAGTGTGGCGACTGGTTCCTAGACCACAGGATAAGAACGTGATAGGAACAAAGTGGGTCTTCAGAAACAAGATGGACGACAAGGGAGTAGTTGTGAGAAACAAAGCTCGCCTGGTAGTCAAAGGGTACAACCAGCAAGAGGGAATCGACTACGATGAAACCTTCGCCCCTGTCGCAAGGTTAGAAGCAATCAGACTATTAATTGCTTATTCGACTTACTATGGTTTTACTCTGCAGCAGATGGATGTGAAAATGGCGTTCTTAAACGGAGTCCTGAAGGAAGAAGTATATGTCAGTCAGACACCAGGGTTCGAGGATCACTCTCACCCTGATCATGTCCACATCCTTGACAAGGCTCTGTATGGGCTGAAGCAAGCACCCCGCGCTTGGTATGAGAGACTGTCACAGTTTCTGCTATCCCACAGATACGTCCGAGGAGAGGTGGACAAAACACTTTTCCTTCTGAAGGAAGGGAAAGACACTCTGGTTGTTCAGGTATATGTGGATGATATTATTTTCGGTTCAACTAATCCTAAACTGGTCAAAAAGTTTACAGATTTGATGTCGTGTGAATTCGAGATGAGCATGGTAGGCGAGCTCAAGTACTTTCTTGGACTCCAAGTCGCTCAAGGAGAAGATGGTACCCGAATCCATCAGCAGAAGTATGTAAAGGAGATTCTAAAGAAGTTTGGGATGGAATCGGCCAAGACGTGTGCCACACCGATGTCCCCAAATGACACCCTTACAAAGGATGAATCCTCACCTCGGGTGGATCCAACTCTCTACAGGGGAATGATTGGTTCACTGCTATATCTCACTGCCAGTAGACCTGATATCTTATTCAGCGTCTGTCTGTGTGCAAGGTTTCAGGCCGATCCCAGGGAAACCCACGTGAAAGCAGTAAAGAGGATATTGAGATATCTGAAGGGAACAGACGACTTATGCCTGTTCTATCCAAGGGGAGGTGAACTACGTCTGGAAGCATACACTGATGCAGACTATGCTGGATGTAAGGTAGACAGGAAGTCCACGTCAGGGATGGCTCAATATCTTGGACCATGCCTCATCTCCTGGGCTTCAAAGAAGCAATCCTCAATTGCGCTGTCCACCGCTGAGGTGGAATACATCGTCGCTGCTGCATGCTGTGCGCAGCTGCTGTGGATCAGGCAACAGCTAAGTGACTATGGTGTTATTACTAATTGTGCAAAAATTCTGTGTGATAACACTAGTGCTATTAACATCTCAAAAAATCCAGTGCAGTTCTCTCGTACCAAACATATAGAAATTCGGTATCACTTTCTGCGTGATTGTGTAGAAAAGGGAACAATTGAGATGGAATATTACAGAACTGAGGAACAGATTGCGGACATATTCACAAAGGCTTTGCACAGAGAACCCTACGAGAAGCTGAGGCTTGAACTAGGTATGGTCTCTCTCCCTTAAAGCTATGCTCTATTGTTGCTCCCTCAGTGATTGGCTAGACTAGATGCATATGAGTCACGTCTGATGGATAGATTAACATGAATGTTCTGTGCTAGTGAAAGAATAAGTTGTGTTCATAATGCAACCATACATGCTTGCTATGTGACTGATGATTGCATTCGGACCGAAAGACATGAAATTATGATTTCTTTCTGTCCAAAAGAGACCTCCACATTTGATCCCACAATATAATCCAAGGAGGTACTCTAGACCAACCTTAGCCTATCCTCGTGTGGAACGCTCCTATGAGCCCGTTGAAATGTTCTTCTCTGGAGTTACTCCACATGAGGTATGAAACCTATATGATTTGTTTGGATGATTTCATTTTCTTCGTGATCGGGTGTGATGTTATTTGTACCATTTATGTAAAATTATCACATCATACCAAAACCTTGTGTACCCATGAGACAGTGAGACTGAGCTATCACTGTGGACGGATTCTTGTGGTTGGGAAATCATCTGCGTGACAGTTGTGAAGATAAGTAATTACATCGTCCAGTAAAGTAGCCTAAGCGTTGGGAAAAAGTGAAAGTGACTTGAAAGGTGAACAGTTTTTTCTGCAGTAGGGAGTTGTCACGTCGGTTGCTTTTATGAGGCGTCACGCTTAAATTTCAAGTGATACATGTCACTCCCCTGCCTGTTGGCACATGCCCCTTCGTTTTGATTCGGTTTTGGCAAGGAATTAATGTGGAACCGCTTTTGGAAGGGAAGAAAAGATAGAAATTGCTAAATATTGAAGGCAGTTTATTCATTGAAAGGAGACGACGTTTGGGGTTTCTGGTGTCTCATAACATCTAGGGTTTGCAGAGCATATTTAAAGCAAGCAGACTGAGCGTTCCGTCGCATCTCTCACTCTCAAACAACAGTTCCTCTCTCAAATATTCAGAAGTTCAGATTTTTCCATGGCGTCTTCAAACCCTAAGTCAAATCTCTCTTCCGCTGAAGTCGCCGCCATGGCTGCTAAGCTGATTGCAAGTGGAGTTAACCCTCAAAACCTGGAAACCATTCTGCAGTCGGTCACGCCAACTGGGTTGGTTCCGTCAAACTCGGAAGTAGCCGCAGATTTAGTAAAATTGGAAGGCGGGCTTGAGGATCTTCGAGCGGATTCCTCCTCCCTGCGCCATTCTACGAAGGAGACCTCGGTTACCACCAGGTCGGCAGGCAAACGAGCAAGGAAACCTGCTCCTCCGTCCGCCAGGAAAGGTCAACGATCTACCCGGACCTCTGCTCCGCCCGTGGAAGAGGAGGCAGAGTCAGACGGCAGTGCCGAAGGGTCAGAGGAAGCAGGGAAAGTATTTGCACAGGAGTTGGTGCTGAATACCGAGTGGATGGTGGCGAATGGGTTGGGAGAGGTTGTGGACCTGATGGAGGCCCAAGGGTGGGGCGCTTTGTTCAAGAAACCTGTTGTTGTTGATGAAATACTGGTGAGGGAATTTTATTCAAAAGTAAAGTTGGTTGAAAAGGAAGAAGGAAAAGGTAACTGGGAGTTGTCGGCTGCAGTGGGCGGTGAGTGGTACTCCGTGAGCCTGAGGGAGTTGGTCACAGTTCTGGGGGTGCCCAAGGGAGGGTATTCCACCTACTCAAAAGGTGCCTGGCCAGGCACTGTGGCAAAGGCAGAAGTGTTTCAAAGGCTCGGGCTGGATGTCACTGCGAAGGGGCCGAGGGAGAACACTCACATGGACGTGCTCCCTAGAATCCTGCACAGAGTCCTTGTATCGAATATCTCCCCCAGGAAGCACAAGCATAGTCAAGTAACCTTCCAGGACATGCTGTTGGTTGATCAAATCCTGTAGAAGCAGCAAGTGAACTTGGCCTTTCAGGTCATGAAGCACATGGAGAACAACAGCAACAATCCGTCTAATGGACTGCCCTTCCCGGGATTTGTGAAGGAAATATTGAAGTATTGGGACGCTTACCACCCTGAGACCGAGAGAGTGCTTTCGTCTGCACTATGTGAGGATCACATTACTAAACTGGGTTTGGAGTTCTCTGTCGGAGTCGGATGGACAGTTCCTGCTGTTGTAGCAGTGGATGAAGATGAGGATGAGGAGATCAAGGATGTGACTCCTATCAATATTGCTGCTCCCGTCAGGGGTGACGTGGCAACCCCCTCTGAGGGCTTAAGTGAAGTGCTGGCTATGCTGACAGTGATTCGTGCAGAGATGAAGGAGCTCAGGGATGAGCTGAAGGAGGTCAAATCTGAGGTGATGGAGGCAAAGACTGAGCTGGTGGAGGTGAAGTCTGAATTGCAGCTCGTGAAGCAGAAGGTACTTGACCTGGAGCTTGCAATAACTGTTGACTCGGGGGCAATGTCCGTGGCTGTCCAGGATTTCTCAGGGCAAATGAAGGACCTTGCCACAGAGATTGTGAACCAGATGAAGGACTCGTTCACGATTGTGCCTTAGTCTGCACTGTCTCATGGATCCCCCCTCCTTGCAATCCCCACCCACCTTTGCCCTCCCCTCTTTTTGGACTTGTTTTTTTTAATTTCATGTTTAAAATTCTCTATGCTTTTTGAACTCTCTGCCGCATGTATGGTGTCTGCATGACACGCTTCTATCTTACAGGCATGAATGAAATGTTTTTCTTTCCATTACTCTGTGTTCTTAATGGCTCACTCTTTTTGATGATGCCAAAAGAGGGAAGAACTATGTGCATACACTAAGGGGGAAAAACAGTACCGAAATTTAAGCGGATGTCTATCTGAGGGGGAACTATGCTAGCTAGACTTTAAATAAATATCTAGTGAATATAACTATGAAGTTGCTAGCTGTCCAAAGGAAATGTAGATGTGAGTTCGGTATCATTGCTGTGTGTGATTTCTTATCTGTGAAGAAGTGTTTGTCATCATCAAAAAGGGGGAATTTGTTGGACCCTTGTGTTTTGATGATAACAAACACTTAACTAACAATCTACTTGAATATGCAGAAATCACTGTCTGACAGGTAATGTTACTGGACATCTCTGAGAGAGAGCAGAGCTGCGAGAGAGATGCGCTCTGTGTGAGAGACACACCGACTTTGCAACGAGATCGGATCTGAGGAAAGATACTGGACACAAATCTGAAGATATACAAGTATTCGAAGTGTAATATTTGTTTAAGATTATAATTGCAAATATTTGCACGGAGAATTTACGATGAGAAGAATTGAGATCGGTGTACACAAATCGATATATTCGAGAGGAAGATTGAACCCAGATTTGGAAGGCTGTTATATCTGATGGATACAATCAGATATCTGATGGAGAAGAGTCTCAGCCGACTTAAAGACTATATAAAGAAGAAGAGTCTTCATTGTTTAAGTTCGGCTTTTGGGAGATATCGATCGGAGATTGAAGAGTGTTCAAATCCGAAGCTGACAAGGTGCTGCAGTGTGCGGGCAAGGCGATCGTATTAGTTGACTCTTCGAATTGAGCAGTTGTGTTAGTTGTCACTGTGTGAGACAAGTGTAACAAACTGCAAGCATATTCCTTTGTCAATAATACGGATCTTGAAGCCCTTCTGGAACTGTCCAGAAGGCAAGTGGTTTTTATCCTGCTGCAAAAGTTACAGTAAGATTTCCACTCTAAATCGTGAGCATTTACATTCTGTCTTATATTCCTGTACGAAAGTAAATTTCCGCTGCCATCTGTCTGAGGGATACCACTCTGGGATCTCCCTCATATAGTTGGCTAACCTTACGATCCATCATTTACTTTCCCCTAATTCGATTCCACTCTTTGTTTCTCTATGCGATTTCGATTCGAATTTCGACAATAGTTTAAAATGGACGGACAGGTGTTTACCTACTTAGTGTTGTTGTCAACATCGGCTGGGATGGAGCTGGCACGGAGGCTGAGGGATGCAGGGACGTGCTCGGCTGCCACCGCCTTCTGCATCCAGTCAGACATAGCCATCGCGCTGGGATTCGTGGCGTTCGTATTTTTAGGGTTTTCGTCGCTGTTCTCCGGGTTTAGGGTCGTTTGTTTCTTAATCAACGGCTCGCGTTTTCACCTCTGAACAAATAAACATTGATGACGGGCTTTCTTTCCTTCACTTGAGAGGTTTATTTAATTGGTCAAACAATGTTTGACTCAGATTTTTTTTTTCATATCGTGTGAGTGTGTATATTTTTTTTATGAGTAATACAGAACATCAAACACACCAAGACAGAACTAACCAAAAGAACCAGAAAACCAAACAAACAACAAAGCTAGACAACTGCAGACAAACATCTAGGAATAGCTGATAAGTTGTTCCAGCTCCACATCTCCTTTCTCGCTTTGGACGCCAACAAGTCAGCTAAAACATTACGCTCTCTAGACACCAGAGTCAAGCACCAAGACGAGTGAGATCGGAGTAGGTCCTTGATAAGACCATGTCGTGAGGCCAAATCAAATCTAAATTTATAAAGTTCACTACTTTAGGCTCACTAAAAAGATAGTAAAGCGGTAAGTAGGGGTCGAACCCAAGGGAATTAAATCAACTACTCGTTGTTCTTGGTGCAAGTACAAGGAAAGTAAAGTAAGTAAGACAAGGGGGTTTTGGAATTGGTTTGAACGTAAGTGCATGCAAAAGTAAGAGAAAGGTTTTGTGATCAATAGAGGGAATATTCAGTTTAGAGCCTCTCTTATGCAACACTTATCATAGGCAACCATATAGTCATTCTACATCCCATAGAGTGTGGAATTTCCGACAAAAGAAATCACCCAAAGTACTCCGGCAAGGATAGTACACCACGGCCTCAACCGAGCTAGGTAGTAGCGTGGTGCCGTAGGCAACCCAAGGTATTGCAACCCCACTACCTCACTAGGCACGGTCTAAGCTTCCTAATCTAGTCCTTATTAGATTGAACAATCCGGCAAGGGTATTGTTCTATCTATGTGTACTACCCATTATTGCCGCAAAGCATCAAATGGATGTTACAATAAGGATCATTAGCTTGACTAAGCTTAGTGGCAAGACATCCACTTAGCCGAGCCTTTGATCCGTGGAATGAGATCCAAGGACTAGTGGAATGTAGAACGAAATTAAGTACAAGTGCCTCAAAATGTAAGCATAAGAGATCAAACCCTAAATCGAATAAGAAACTTAGCTACTTGTATTCATGGTGTAGAATACAATAGCCAAAGGCATTCAACAAGAAAATTACAAGGTTTCAAGCTAAAATGCCGAGAGAAGGGTAGAGAGAAGTTGAGAGAATTCAAGTCTTGATCCAAGAGAGTTTCGACTAGCAATTTGAGAGTGGATTTTTTGGATCTCTTTTCCTTGCTCCAATAGGTTGTATTTATAAGCATGAGCTAGGGTTTCTCTTGTCTTGGAGCCCAAGTTTGGAGTGGCACAAGTGGATTGGCATGAGCCAATGATGAGATGCTTCTAGAATCATCAAGGCACTCTTGCTCTGGAAGTAGTCAAAATGGATTGACATGAGCCAATGATGAGATGCTTCTAGAATCATCAAGATTTTGCAAGTGGACTATGTTTGGCTTGGGCTCACGTGTGGGCCAATAATGTCTTGTGGTGATTTTGGCCTTAAATGCCATCTTTTAAGCCCGATTCTTCTTTAGACTCCAAAAGGCCCTGAAATGCAAAACGACATTAACAAGCATATGTTCTTATGATCAAATGTCGTATTTGGTGGGTTTTGTTGACTCGATGAATCGTATAAATACGACTCATCAGTCCTCTGCTTCCTCCAGCCACAAGCCACACCAATCCATACCTCCAATGCCCGCCGAGACCACCCCATACACCTCCAACGAGTCCAACTCGAACCAAGCCTTGTCGACATTCAAGAGAGCCGCCAACTTGAACGCCTCGAGAAGAGCCATACCCTCCACTTCACTAGCACACAAGCAAACCAAACTCCTGGAAGCCGACGTCCAGAGCACATACCCTCCTCCGTCCCTAGCAACTATTCCAATGCCCGCCGATTTGCTCTCCCACTCCCACGACCCATCTACCATAATTCTCAACACGTCCAGCTCCAACGTACGCTTGTCGAAGAAAGGATCCCCACTCTCTCTGGGATTTTGCCATATGTGCACGTTCATCATCTTGAGAGTACTCTTCCCAACAATAACAGCCTGGTCAACCCTCCAGCCGTCCTGCCCATGCCATAACTTATTCCTGTTCTTCCAACAGAGCCACAACGCAACCAGAAACGTACCCAACTCATCTTTGCTCAGAGTATTGGAGCAGGACCATATCAAGTCGACAGGGTCGACATCTAAAACACCAAAGTCAGGGAGACACAGACCCAACCTAACATGAATTTCCTTCTCCCACCAGCAATCCTTCATAACGTGAAGAGCCGTTTCCATTTCAAGGCCATCTTGCATTCGCACTCCAACTCCACACCTCTCATCTTAAGGTTTCTCGCATCTGGTAGACTGTTATAAAATAGTCTCCAGCACTAAATCTTGATTTTGTTCAGAATCATGCAAGACCAAATTCTCTTCCAAAAATGGACTACCCAACTGTTATCTGACTGTTCCCCCACATCTGTGCCTTCAAAATGAGCTCATAAGCGGATCTAACTGTGAATAGACCGTTGCTTGTGAGCATCCATCTAACCGTCCCCCTCTCATCATCCCACCAGGAGCCCAACTTAAAGAATTCCAGCGCTTTCAGAACTCCCCTCCAGACATGTGAGGGGGATGATCCCAGCCGCGCACTCCCCAGAGTTTCATCCAGACAGTACTTAGCCAATAAAACTCTGGACATCGGCAAGTTAGGAAACTTCGCAACTCTCCAGCATAGTTTCATGAGCATAGCTTCATTGAAAAACTTTAGATTTCTAAAATCGAGGCCCCCTTCAAGCTTCCTTTTCTGCTAAATTCCTTTATTGACCCAACTGATGCCCCTTAAGCATTCCTTTTTATCCCACTAGAATCTTAAAATCAACTTCGTAATTTGTTGAATACAACTCTCCGGAAATTTGTAAACTGACATCTTATACATAGGCAAGGCTTGAATGACTGATTTGATGAGTACTTCTTTACCTGCCACCGACAATAACTTGAGCTTCCAATCATTAATTCTCCTCCATACTTTCTGTACGACAAACCTGCACATTTCTGTCTTCTTATGCCCCATCGCCAGCGAAAGGCCAAGATATTTGGAATGCCTGGGAAATTGATGGACACCCAGGATACCGGCTACCTGCCTCCTAATGTGATCAGGGGTGTTAGGGTTGAAAGAAACTTCATATTTTTCCAAGTTGATTCTCTGACCAGACACAGCCTCATTCCGCCTTGTCGCTTCCTCTGGGTCCGCTTTGATAAAGAAGATGAAGTCGTCCGCAAAAAATAGATGGGTGACAATCAGCGCTATCCTTCTGATCTTAATGCCACTGATCTCTCTAGCGAGGACACCGGCCTTGATAGTCGCACTCAGAAGCTCCGTACATAGTAAGAACAAACAAGGTGATAGAGGATCGCCCTGTCTCAAACCTCTCTGGCTGTATCTCTTCCGAAAAAGCATCGTTGACCTTCACTACATAGGAGACCGAGATCACACAGCTCATCACCCTACTCACCCACTTCTCCGCAAATCCCAGTCGGTGCATAATAGACTCTAAGAAACACCACTCCACTCGATCATAAGCTTTACTCATATCTAGCTTTATAGATGCGTAGCAACTGCTGCCACTCTTACCATTTTTGAGAAAATGAGATACTTCATGCGCCACGATAAAATTGTCCGAGATAATCCTTCCTTTAACAAAAGCACTCTGATAGATAGATATTACCTGATCCAGAATGGATTAAAGTCTAAAACCCAGAATCTTGGTAATGATCTTCATAGCTACATTACAGAGACTGATGGGCCTCCAGTCCTCGATTCTAACTACATCACCTTTCTTCGGTATGAGCACGATCAGCGTCTTGTTCATCTCCCTATCCAGGACAACATCCTCCCAAAACCTTCTAACATAACCTGTGATCCTGTGCTTAATTAACTCCCAATGCTTCTGGTAGAAAATGCCCAAAAAGCCATCAAAACCAGGGGCTTTCAAAGGGCCCTGCGCGAATATTGATCTGTGGATTTCCTCCTCTAAAATGTTCCCAATGAGCGTAGCATTCATCTCCTCACTCACAACCTGCCCCACATGCTCCAATAGAGAGTCCCAGCTCAATCTCCTTGCATCCACACTGGACAAACATAGCTAAGACTATCTTGTCGGTTTGACTGTTTCCAAACTCATCTTTCAGCTCCAAGACCAATTCTTCTTCTTCATATAAGTCGCCCTCGCGTGGAAAAACTTGGTGTTCTTATCCCCCTGAATTAGCCATAAAATCATGGATCTTTGGATCCAAAGAGTTTCCTCCCTCGCTAGCCAGGTATCCAACTCCTCAGCCAATCTAGCTTCTTCTACCCTGCTGGTTTCATCACATCTTAATTCCTTCACCTCACTGAACCGACTTTTAAGTTCTTTAATTTTCCTCTGCACACTGCCAAAGTTACTATTATTCCAACTTCCAAGCGTTCTCCTGCAGCTTATAAGACTATTTATCCAGCTCTCCCGATCATATACCCTACTGTTCCAAAAGTCACCCATCAATTTCCCAAACTCTGGATGATCTAGCCACATGGCTTCGAATCTAAAAAATTTCTTCTTCCTTCTGTGTTCACTACCTTCCAACAATTGATGATCAGAAGTGTGAAGGTCAATATGCGAAACTACCGCTTTGGGAAAACTCATTCTCCAGTCTACATTTGCCACCATCCGATCCAACCTGGCTCTCACTTAGTCATCGCCCATTCTGCCATTAGTGAAGGTGTAGGGAAAACCCTTAAAGCCAAGGTCTGTAAGGCCACAATCCTCCAGCACATCTCTAAAATTAGTCATCTGCCAAAGCTTCCTGGGATCGACTCCCACCACCTCCTCATCACTCAGCACTTCATTGAAATCTCCGAGAATAATCCAGGGCAAATTGGAGATAGTGTTAAGCCGACGAAGAAGCTCCCAACTAAATTTTCTCTTCGCAACAGTAGGATCACCATAAAAAAGGGTCATACGGAAGTAACACTCACACCTCAATTCAGCATCAACATGTCCGATCGAATAGCTCCGGATGGTCAAATCCACCTCGTTCTACCAAAGGACCACCAAACAATTTCAAAACCCTGATTTTAGCTTCAAAACATCCAATCAGACTACTTGGGGATGGAACTCCCTGATCATATCCACCAGGGCTCAAACTGTCCGAGGCCTCCCTAAGCCCCGACAGTTCCAACTAAACACCATAATGGCTGACGGCGGGGCTGAGCACCAGCCTCCGTCGATATAACGTCAACTATCTCAACAGCTTCCTTACCCTGTGAAATCTCCTTATCTAATAACAAATCACGACCCCCACTTCCCACACCGCCATAAGGATGAAAACGTTTCCTACCTGCATCTCCATACCTACTCTCGACCGCCTCATTTAGTCTTCTCCGCCGGCTTATTAATTTTGTCGGCCTTCACGTTACATGCTTGCTATTTGATCCTGCATACACAGGCCCAGACCCAGTGGGTAAACTTGGTTGACCCAAACTAATCTGGAGACACTCCACATCGATAGCACCTTGGCCCACCAACCCCAAGGCGGGTTCTGTTCCAGACCCCAAAGCCTCCTTGACCTTATCGTTCCTGCCATCCATAGCCTTTATCCTTAAACAACTACTGCGTTCTGTACACCTAGCATTGGCAGACATTCTGTGCTCCTTAAGCATACTTTTCTACTTTTCAGGATTTTGGCCATTAGCGTGTTCCCTCTGATCCTCCCCAACCCTCAGACTCTGAACCTCCCCTTCCTCAGATGTAGACATGTCTTGGCCTGAGATTGCTCCTCCTCCGATGAACTATCCGGTGGATCTACGTCAGCCTGAAAGTCTACTCTCAACTTCGACCCAAACTTTTTGCTTACAGGTTCATCCTTCTTAAAGTCGCATGTATTAGAGTCATGGGTTAACCGACCACACCTGGCGCATACGATAGGCAATCGCTCATACTTGTATTCGATCCAGATTGGCTCAACGTCCTCATCCGCTAAATAAACCCCATGCAAGATCGGTCTATCAACATCAATCTCAACCCTAAATCTGGGACATTTCCTTCTTTTTGAATCCTTGTTCTTGTCCTGGTTTTCATCCTTAATGACCCTACCCACCAGCTCGGCGAGGTTGTTTGGCACTGCTCTCTCCCTGTACTCCACCGGGATGTTGTGAATCTGAACCCAAATCCTTATACTAGACGAACAGTACTCGCCCGGAGCCGCACCACGCCACCACCTCTCAACTAAAACCGCCTTACCCATGAAGTTCCAAGGACCCCCTTCAGTAGCTCTCTTCTGTTCCTCCTCACTTAGCAACTTGATAACCACCCTATTCAAACCATCTCCTGGAAATCAGCTCACACTTTCACTACACCAGAATACATGCTACGGGACATTTTTTTTCCGTCGCATAAACCCCTATATTAGTCGCATAAAGTTTATGTCACAAAATAATGTCGCGTAAAGTTGGTCGCAAAATCCAAGTAGCGTAATGTCCCTGCGACAAAAAAATGACGAAATGTCGCGTTAACTTTGACTTTTATGCGACATTATTTTCTATATGTCCCAAAAACATTAGAACGAGTTTGACTCGGTGTAAGGCATACGCTACATTTCCATTCCAAATTTTGTCGGGTTAACTTACTTAGAAGATCGAATTTACAGAAGGTAGTTTCTCCAATTCGTCTCGTAAACGTGTATACGCTGCAAACATTTAAATCGTATTGTCGTATAAAACTACATACGCTACGAAAGTTAAATTTATGTTTGTCGTATAACTATCCTTACGTTACAAACGTGAAAATATATTTGTCGTATAAACGCCCTTAGGTTACAAAAGTGAAAACTATTTGTCGCGTTAAGGAACTTAAGCTTAGAAAGTTAAATATATTATTGTCGTATAAACTGACTTACGTTACAACCGTGAAATTATATTGTCGCGTTAAAGGACAGACAATTTTAATTGTTAATTTACTATTGTCGTATAAAATTCCTTACGTTACGAATGTTGATACCTATTTTTCACATTAAGATACAGGTACCAGTCTTCATACAAAAAAAAGGAAATTTTTTACAGAAATGATTCCGGCCAACCCAAAAGAATTCCGGCCAACAACAAAAGGGTACACACAAAAGATGTTCATGTGTGTACCCGGCCACAGGCCACAAGATCACAACAGTTTTACACCATTAGCAACATGTAATTAAACAACAGGTCCATAAGACGTCGCACCTTCTGAAGCATTATTGTTTGCCAAGTTTGCTGATCCACCACGTACCACCAGCTCCTCAAGAACACGAATCCTCTCTTGAAATTCTTTCTTCATTTCCTCCATTTGGTCTTTCAGCTCGGCGTTCCTTGGACCTCCTCTAGGGAGGGGTGGCCTCTTGAAGGCTTTACCAGCTCCCGAAACGTAAGTTCCACGCCTCTGCCCCACCACTTGAGTTATAATGTCAATCTGGGTAGCTACAGGGAGAGCTTCATGGTCATCGAGGACAATGCCATCACCAGCTTCGTCACCATGCAAGTCTCCCATCACCTGACGAACCCTGTCTCGCATTTGTGCCTACATATAAATATACATTGTTAACTCTGATATACAAAACCACTTCACAAAGCCAATTTACATTTATATCACTATTATACTCAAAAGTGATCACAAGGCAGATGGACAAAGCAAACTCTGATTCAATCTCATTTATAACAACAAAAGTTTCATGTGACTATGAAAAAAAAACCAACATTAATGTGCTCAAGGTTCTTAAGTAGGCAAATACAATGGCAGTGACAGATTAAGAACAAGTACAAGAACAAAAGCATGAAAGATTAAAACCAAGAACAATATATAACCACAACAAACATATATAATGTCATATAACAAGAACAATTGCTCGACAGATAATAAGAACCAACCACATTCACCAGACAACTTAGAAGAACAATATAAAACAACAGACAAGTCACATTCACCAACATATATGTCAACAAAATATAAACAAATAAATGGAAACTTAACTGCCAAGGCGGCACCGGCTGGGTCAGCAGAGTAGACCTGGTCATATGCAGCTATAAGGTGTGCCTTCTCTCCCTGCGCAGCGAGTTTGGCAGCCCTCTGATAGAACGGGACCTTTCCCGAGTGGTGGTTGATGCGAACAGACTCCTTACGCACCCGCGACATTGTCTTCCCTCTCTCCTTTCATAACAAAAAACAAAAAAAGTTAAAGCTCACTGAATAAGTACAAACCAGTTAAAGATGAACATATAAATACATTATAGAATTAATATAATGTCCATTGATGGAAAAAATGAATGCATATTTTACCTCATTTTTTGGTACACTGAAGTGGATCAGAAGCCATGCCCATTGGTCACGGCGCTCCAAAAACTCCTTGGGAATTACCTCAGTTCCATATTCCAGGTAGAATTGTTTGCAATCACATTTCCAATCACGATACCTCTCGCTGGCTTTATTGAAAATGTGATTCCACAGCTGGTCATCTTTACGTTCAATAACAAAATTGGGCTACAATAAAAAACAAAACAATGAATTTAAGTTATAAAGACACACCTTGCATGAAATGAGAAGTAAGAACAGTTTCTTGTACTTACATACAAGTGATCATACACTACTTCTCTATCTTTCTCTGCAAGCTTTTTGAACGACGAGGCAAGCATAGGAACCTTGTCTCGAACTGCACTACCAATCTCGTGAACGAGTAGGCTATTGACTGTTTGGTTTGCTGGCCCAGTTCCATCAGGAAGGAACTCCACCTTGATTGGCTGTCCCTTATTAGTACCTTGCTTATAAGTGGCCACCGTTGTCCCATTGACAACCCCCCTGACCTTCCTTTTATCTCCGCGCTCATCCCCTGTAAAAGACGAGGTAAATAGCATAAATAATTACCTAATGGACTATAAAAAACCTGAACTTTCAAGCATAAAAAAAAATACCTGTTTGCACAAAACCAATGCTCTTGCATCTGATACTTGGAACATTATCCACAGTTTCCTCGGCCTCATCATCCGATGCATTATGGTTATCGAATGAATGGTGGGGATGAAACTCAGGAGCTGTGGGTTCAAAGAAGGCCATCGGTGGGGGCTCATCAGACCTGGATATGGCAGGTACTGGAGTGGGTGCAGGGGAGGCCGGCTGGATCACAGGTGGTGTACTAAAATTGGGCATGGGTGGTGGATTACTGCAGCCTTCAGCATTGGCTCGACCAGCATACTTAGACAAGCATCTAGGGGACCTCCGAGGTACTACTGGTTGTGTATTAGGAGCTGGTGGTGTAGGGTTTCCTATGGGAGCTGGTGGTGTATTGTTTGAGGTAGCTGGAGGTTCATTGCTGACATGCGGTTGAGGAGGTACAACAGGTGGTGTAGGACGGTTTGGATTTGCTATTTTCTCAGTCGGTTTAGGGGGCTTGTCGGACTGCTTCTGTCTCTTCTTTTCAGGTTGAGGAGGGTGTGGCAGGAGGAATGTCTTCTTCCCCGCACAAGGAGGAGTCTGCTGAATGGGTGGAAGAACAGCTCTAGAAAGCTCAGGTGGGGTTGTAATGGCATCCAATTTCTGAAGCCGCCTGGACCGCTTCATTCCGGCAAGAACAGCTCGGGAACGCTCAGTGTGGACCACATTCGGACCAAAGTCAGGCTGGGAGGTAGAGAACCTTGGTGGAGTTTCAGACTCAATATAGCCAGTTGTTGGCTTCCTCGGAGGTGAGTTGAACCTGGCGGATGGCTTACGCACCGAAGGAGACCGCAATTTCATGGGTTTCCGGCAGCTCGTCACTTCGGCTTCGTCTGGACGTCTGATGGCTTTGTTCTTCGACCTAGCCATTGTTGAGGAGGAGTTAAGGGTGAGAGTAAAGCGGCGGTGAGCACGAGTTCGCTTGAATCGGCGTGAATCAGCGTGAAGCAGCGGTGAGTTAGGGATGAGCACGAGAAGGAGTTAGGGTGAGTACGAAGCGGCGGCTGTGAAAACACGAGAAGGAAGATAGGGTTTGGAAAAGTTAACACGAGGTTGAAGGAAATAAACGATGTTGGGCTTTGTAATTTTGGCCCACATCATATGTATACGCGACAAATAATGTAAAAATGTAGCTTAAACCCAATTGTTGCATTGTATCACAGAAGCAGTTCTAACAAAACGCAACTTGAGAAAAAAACATATAAATCATCACTGCATTTGGATCAGGCAACTCAATTCTCATCATCGGTTGATTCTTGCATTGGATCATTAGCTTGTTCTTCATCCGACTCCATACCATCATTATCTTGTTCTTCATCCGACTCTATACCATCATTATCTTCATCATCTACACTTTGATCATCATCCTCCCCTGATGCAAACATATCATCTCCCTCATCATCCAAGTACAACTGCCTTCTTGCTCTTGGAATATCCACCATGTGAGGAATGTCAACGGAGTTGTCATAAGGTTCAAAATCTCTTGTGATATTAGTGGCCATTCGCTCCTGATAAGGATTGTCTCCTTCCTCCGGTATTAATATTGTGTCTCTTTCATTTTCATCTTCGAGTGCAAGGGAAGTATCACTATAGGTCCCTCTATGTGAAACAATATTTACCACTTTCCAATTGTCGCCTGCTTTTAGATCATCCAAGTAAAAAACTTGTCTTGCGGTTGTGGCAAGGCAATAAGGCCAATCTTCATACCAAGTTGAGGAAGTGTCTACAGATAAAAGTCCATAGTCCATCTTAGTGCTTCCCCTATCTTTCGGATCCGTGTTAAACCATGTGCAATCGAAAAGAACTACAGGCATTCCATTAGTGTAGCGGAGCTCAATAATGTTTTGAATAATGCCATAATAGGTCAAGTCACCATCTTCCACCATTACCCCGGAATTTTGAGTCCTCTTATTCCTATCCCGAGACCAAACAACGAATTTGACACCATTAACATAACATTGAGAAAAGCACGCATATGATTGAGGCTTTCGGGCCAAGCTGTGCAACTCGAGAGAATAGTGTTGACTAGATTCCTCTCGCAAGATTTCCATCTGCATATTATAACATTAAAGAGTGAGCTAATTTGAAATAAAGAAAATGGATGACAAATTAAATAAAGTAAACATACACTAATTTAATTAGCATTCATACCCAATCACAAAAATACTTAAGAAAATGCTTAACACGTTCATTCTTTGTTCTGTTTGGACACTCTCTCTCAAACTTCACATTATGCCTTCGCAGATATTCTCCTACTTGGTCGCAGTGCTCCAGAACACACCAATGAGCCATGTCAAGTTGTTTCTTCTTCAACTTGATCCGAGGAGAATGACCACTAACCCTGATCAGAGGAGAGTAAACATTTAGGACATATGATGTGTCTTCATTTGGTGAGTCCATCTCGGTTGGGTTAGTCATCATATACAATTTGCAATACGTTACACACTCATGTGTAACGTAGGCCTCGGCAATACATCCCTCCGGATATCTACTATTCCGAACAGATCGCTTGTACTCACCTAATTGTCTGCATGAGGAAATAATCAAAGTTAGTTTTATAAATACATGTGTTTAATCAAAGTTAATATTTAAAAGATATCAACCTCTCAATAGGATACATCCAGCTGTAGTGTACTGGTCCCTTGAGCAAAACTTATTCGGGTAGATGGATCAATAGATGCACCATGATGGTGAAGAAAGCAGGTGGAAAAACCATCTCCAATTTGCATAGAATCATAATGATATCGTCTTTCATTTGAGTTACGTCTCTGACAATCAACTCTTTGCAACATAACTTCTGAAACCATCATGATAATGATATAAGGGGCTCCACTACATAATGTGGCAAGTAAGGTCGAATGAACACTGGAAGTAGACGTTGCAACATTACATGGCAATCATGTGTTTTCAACCCATTAAATTTTTTATCTTCAACATTGATTTTGTTCTTCAAACTACCAGCATAACCGTACGGATATTTAACATTCTTGATGAACTCAAATATCTCAGCCCTCTCATTAGGTAAAACCGTATAAGGTGCTTGTGACACCTTATCCTTTCTTGAAGATGACCCTTTTTTCTTCGCCCACAGTTCCTTCCGAACCCCTTGCTTTTCCAAACCTTCTCGAGCCTTAATATCATCTTTTGTCTTCCCTTGGATACCAAGAATAGTGCCAATGATGTTGTCAAATACATTCTTCTCTATATGCATCACGTCCAACGAATAAGGTTGTTTGAATGTGCTCCAATAGGGTAAATCGTAAAAAATGCTCACATGAGTCCAACACAACTTCTCCTTGGTACCTCTAGCTTTCAAATCCGGATGCAAGCTAAGTATGGGGTACTCATGGCTACATACAGAACTAAAAGTCTCTTCTCCTGTTAAAGAAGATGGGGCGTCTCGTAATTCCACTTCCCCGTTAAATTTAGTAGCCAAATTCCTCCATTGATGATTTCTATCGAGCCATCTGCGATGGCCTTGGTAGGCCATTCTCCCCGCTAAATGTTGAGAATCAATCTCATCCAAACACAAAGGACAAGCTTTGTATCCTTTAGACTTTAGTCCTCCCAACATTCCCAAACCCGGAAAGTCACTGATTGTCCACATGACCGCAGCTTTCATGTTGAATGAAGATCTAATATGTCGATCGAATGTCACTGCTCCGGTGTTCCACAACATATTCAATTCATCTATCAAGGGTTGCATGAACACATTCAAGCACTTTCCCGGGGATTTTGGACCCGAAATCAACATAGCTAGAATGTTGAATTCCTTTTTCATGCACAATGAAGGTGGCAAATTGTAAGGCATCAATACAATTGGCCAAGTGCTATGAGAAAGAGCCGCTGCTCCGAAGGGACTGAAACCATCTGTAGCCAATCCTAGACGCACATTTCTAACGTCTTGGGCAAAATCAGGAAAGTTTATATCAAACTCTTTCCATGCTTCGCTGTCTGCAGGATGTCTAATGAGACCTTTTTTCACTTTTCTTTCCCCATGCCATCTCATCCCCTTAGCTATATGAGGTGACATATAAAGGCGTTGTAATCTTGGAGTCAAAGGAAAGTATCGTACCACTTTTCTTGGAATCTTGTTATCATCATCTCCATTTACATATCGAGATTCGTGACACACCGAACACTGCTCTAGGTTCTTAAAATCTTTATAGTAGAGAACACAACCATATTCACATGCGTGAATGACCTCATATCCCATACCCATGTTCTTCAAAAGTGTCTTCACCTCACGATAAGAACCAGGATAATTATTTGGATTCGGAAGGAGTTCTCGAGTGATCCTCAAATGATCATTGAAGCTCTTGTCGGACCATCCATTATCAACTTTAACTTTCATCGCACTTAAAATCGTCTCCAAAACAGTCTTGTCACTCCCAATATAGATGGGAGTTTGTGCTTCCGGTAAAAGCCTTTGGTACTTATCATATGCATCCTTACCCAAATACTCATTTTCAAGGTCCTCATCATGTGGATCTGGAAAATTGGGAAAAGCGTCGTTAAGCATCTCTATTGTAGGATCCATGTAATAAGCATCACTTTCTTCATCAACCGTCGTCGCACGACTCTTTTCCATAACATGTTGAAGTCGTTCTGCGTATAATGATGATGAACACTGTTCTTCCCCATGAGAGGTCCAAGTTGTGTACTCTTGCATTATACCATTCCGAAACAAATGTGTTTGGATTTCATCCAAAGATAACTTCTCATGGTGCAACCTACAACGCCTACATGGACATTTATGCGTAGTACTAAAAGGTTTGCGTTGTTTGACGAAGTCTATGAAAGCCATAATCCCTTGAGTAAATCTTGGATCACATTTGTCCGACAAATACATCCAACTCTTGTCCATGATATCCTACAAATTGTAAACAGCATATATACAAAAGAGTTAACATTGTGAGTAATATTTAAACTTATATATTACATACTTTAAGCAAAAAACCAACTCGAAACCCCTGCCAAAGTTTTTCTCCGTGTTCCATTTTCACCATTTCAGCCAAAAACCAATATGTCTATTAAAATTCTGACCAACACAAACACTTAACAATCTGCTGATGAATTGAAGCAAGCTGATGCTGATGAATTTGACTAATACCGTACGTGTTATATATATAGCACCAAACTGAAGCTTAAATATCAAAATCTGACCAACAAACACTTAACAAAATTTTCAAATAAAATGGCATGGAAAATGAAAGTATTTATTTAACCTTCCAAGAACCACCGTGTGTGCCTGATATCTTCTTCCACTTGCAAAAGCTGGCACCAAAACTTAGAGCAAAAAATTTGTTGTTGTTCTCTGTTGCTGCAGGAATAATCTGTTGCAATAATACAATGGCATTTGTTGCTGTTGTGCTGATCAACAACGTTGTTCTCCAGTCGCAGGTTTAGTGTACCGCCCATGCCTGCTTCTGTACTTGCTTTTTGTTTTGCATTTAATTTCGGATGTTTATGCGACATTTTTTGCAATAAATGTCGTTTAAAACACAAACGGTAGGTCGACCCCCCTTCAATGCCCGAGTCAATTTCAAACAAACCAGGTGAGTCATGCATTAAGTGACAAAAGTCGAGTTGTCCCATAAAGTTAGTCGCGTTAAATGTTAAACGGGACTGAATTCACATGTCGCTTATAATAATGTCGCTTAAACATTCTTAGGAGACATTATATCAGGTTGTCGCTTATATAGAGTCGGGTAAAGGAGTAAAAGCGACGTAATTTAGAAGTCGCGTTTAATATTGTCGCTTAATGCATATTATACGACATTACGTTTTTGTCGCGAAAAGATTTGTCGCAATAAAGTGTTTATGTGACATTTTCTCCGTGTGCCATAAACTGTTGTCGCATATACATGTAATTGCGACAAACGTGTGAAAGTCATGTAGTTTAAACAGGCTTATGTGACAAGTCTTTTGCGACAATTTGCAAAGTTTGTGGCGTAGCATGTAAAATGGTGTAGTGTTTATATTCCAAGCCTTTTTCATGGCAGTAACTAGAGTCGAGGCGTTGAAAGCCCTGCCATTGCTCAACTTAATAACCACCACCAACTTAAACTCGTCTTCAGCTTTCTTGCGGACTTCCCTCCTGACAGAGACAGTCAGCTCTCCCTTGAGCTTACTGGAAAAAACCTCCACATCCTTCTCCATTGCGATGGAAGGGGGCAGACCCTCGCCCACCAACAGATCTTTTTCCGAAAACCACAACTCGCACACACAACTCTAGAAACACAAAAATGACTCTCGAGATCTTGGATGAAGAACCGATACTCAAATACGGCAGCAAGACTTAGCACCTGCTGAAGCTCAGGCTCTATAGAGAGAGAAAGTTGATTTTGACTTATTTGCATTTTGAACAATGTGTGAGTGTGTATATACAATTATAAATGACACCGTCAAATGGTAACATTTCATATTATTTCTCACTTAGACATTTATGCATACTTGGATTCTGGAATGCTCAATTCTGTAATTAAAAAAAACGTATAGAGATGATCTGATGTGTTTGTTTGACCAATTTGGTAACAGTTTTGTTGAGGAGCGTTCAAATGAGGCAAGACAAATAAGAATGAGGCACATGAGGCACAATCTCAGTCATCCATCAACCTCCCGTGCATTGTGGGCGCGCCACGTGTCCAAATAGTAAACCCACTACCAACAGTAGTATGAACGCGTTTGGCGGCTCAACTCACGTGGCTTCGACACGTGTCACAATGAAAGGCCAAGATCGTGTCTCACCTGCCTCAATCTACCAAACTGCCTCGACCGAATGCTCCCCAGTTTGTTTATCAAATTTAATTTATGCAATTTAAAGGCTTTTTTTTATTGCTTGTTACAAATATGGCTACTAAAGTAGAGTAGTGGAAAGGGTCGGCCGGGTTTGCCTCAAAATTTTGAGCCTAACGTTAGTCTTGGGCTGACTATTGAACTGGTTGTTAAGGGTTGAACTTGGCCGGCCCTCCAACATAGAGTCGGATTTTGAAAAGAATTTTTTTTAATATAAATAATCATAGTCTTTTGAGACTAATAGTTACTTAATCACATTTCAAAACTCATAGTCATGAATTTGTTACGATTAGCATATCAATGAAGACTACACTATCAATTTTATGTTAAATGAACCATTTAGGCTTTCAAGCAAGCCAATGTTTGACTAAACCATTTAGGCTTTCAAGCAAGCCAATGTTTGACTAAAGAATGTTTTTCGTACACAAAAATAGGAAATTGAATTATATTAATATCAATTAAATTAAATGATTTTTACAATTGATTGTAAATAACATTAGAACAAAGTAGACAATTAGTTAGATATATTGAATTATAATGTATCCTTATATGAAAAATTATAATTAAAAATTAATTCTAAGTGCAGCGTAAATTAATATAATAAAAGATAGGATATGTAAGGGCAGACTTCTTTTAGGTCGGGCCGAGTAAAATATAAATTATAATTAGGTCGTAATTAAGTTGGGCTTTTATAGGACATGTTGGGCCAGACTTAATAAGGTCATAGTTATGTCAGGCTAACATGACTTTGAAATCAAGGCCTTTGTTCAACTTCGAGTCTTTAGGGCTTAGGCTATTGGAAAATCAGGGCCGGGCCGGTCTTACTCATGGGCCTCCTAAGAGCTTTGTGTAGAGCTTTTCGGCCCTAGGGCCGAGTGATGAGTCCTAGTTGTTGCCATTCCTAACAAAAGTGTGATCTGATTATTGAATTCCTACATTGCATTCATAAGGTGTAGGATTCATATGGTGCGAACATTTCCTCTTATTAGAAAGAGGAGAAAAACTATCAAACAAACATGTTTAAAATGAAAGTGTCATACCCCTTGCAATTCGCGCATTAAAGGATGTCCTTAGGACATCGAAGTCCTTGGTGGTGGGTTTGATCGAGACCAAGGCTACGAAAGAGAAGTGCGAGCAAATTAAAGTATAGTTAGGGTTCAAAAGTTGTTTTTCAGTTTCGGCGTGAGGCGAATCTGGAGGTCTCACACTTCTGTGGACGCTATTCTATGGAGCACCTAAAGCTAGGGATCGCATTAGATGGTGAGATTTAATTCGTAAGTTGAAAACTCTATTAGATATACCATGGTGCCTGCTTGGGGATTTCAACAAAATTTTACGATATAGTGATATGTCAAGGAATGCTTCGCCTCATCACATCCTTATGAATCAGTTTCGTAGAGTCCTAACTGAGTGTAATCTAACTGAAATTGGTTTCAGAGGCAGTCGCTTTACATATACTAACCGCATGAAAGGTACTGAGGAAACTAGGTGTCATTTAGATAAAGTTGTTGGGGACCCCATGTGGAGGAAAATGTTTAGAGATGCCTTTGTCTATCATATCTCGACTTTCCACTCAGACTACTGCCCTATTCAGCTCTGCATGTCTAAACCGGTTATCAATCGAGGTAGATTATTCATATTTAAATTTATGTGGACACGGGATCAACGAGTTAAGGAAGTCATCTCTAAAATTTGGTCATCCTCAACTGGAGATCAAAATTTTTTGAGGAAAATAGAACATCTAAAAGGACCTCTCAAAAGATGAAATAAGAAAGTGTTTGGGAATGTTCACAAAAAATTGGATACTCTTCGCGTTAACTTAAAATGTATTAAAGCAATGCCTAGATTTGAGGAAATCGCTAGAAAGGAGGCTGAAATAAGTTCTGAACTAGACGAATGACTGTTAAGAGAGGAACTTATGTTGCAACAAAGATTTAGAGTTCATTGGCTAAACGAAAGAGACAATAATACTAGTTTCTTTCATAGAAAAGCAAATGCTAGACGTAAAAAAAACACGATCACTTAACTAAGAAACAGTGAAGGTGAGCTCTGTTATGATCAAACCTCTTTTGAAAATATTACTGTCCGGTATTTTTGTCGACTGTTTGCCTCCGATATTTCTATGCCTGAGGAGGACAGGATTACGGAAATGGATTGTTTGCCTAAAGTGGTGACTCCTGAACATAACAAAGTGCTAACTGAGACCTATACAGAGCATGAAATTTTCGCAGCACTGTCACTTGAACCCATCAAAAGCTCCGGGGTTAGATGGGTTCCCTGCTAGATTTTTCCAAAAAACTGGGATATTATCAAGCGTGATTTTTTAGAATTATGTTTATCTATTCTCAATTATGGAGTTATCCCTGCTAATCTAAATGACACTCTGTTAGTTTTGATTCCTAAACAGAAACTTCTTCTGGAAAGGATGGAGGACCTAAGGCCTATCAGTCTTACATCAGTGATCTCTAAAGTTGTGGCGAAATTGATTGTAAATAGACTACAGGATATCCTACCTGAGGTAATTAGCACTGCACAATCGGCTTTTGTTAAAGGTCGTTTAATAACGGACAATTTCATCTAAGCGCATGAATGTGCTCATTTCATAAACAACACTAAAAAGGGGGTCAATTCTTTGGTTCCTTGAAGCTAGACATGTCTAAAGCATAAGATAGAATTGAGTGGTCTTTCTTGGAGTCAGTATTGTTGCAGTTTGGTTTTGATGTTGGGTGGGTGAGTAAAATAATGTCTTGTGTGAGATCAGTCAGATATTGTGTCCGTATTAATGATGCCATTTCGGAGTTCTGTACACCAAGTAGGGGTCTTCGTCAAGGAGACCCCCTGTCTCCGTATTTATTTATTCTATGCATGAAGTGGCTGAGCCGTAAACTCTACTCTCTTCAGGAAAATAAGATCATGTCTGGAGTCCGAATTTGTAGAGGAGCCCCTTATATTTCCCACTTGTTCTTTGCTGACGACGCTTTGTTATTATTCAAAGTTGAGGACTATACGACGTTTGTGATTAAATCTGTTTTAGCTACTTATGAGAAGTTATCCGGGCAGATTATCAATCTTGATAAATCTATTGTTGTGTTTACCCCAAATGTCCCCAACGAGGTCAGAGCTCTTTTCTATGAAATGCTTCATGTTAATATTGCTGAGTGCATGGAAAATATTTGGGGCTTCCTTTGATTCTCAATAGGAAATGATCCACTGATTTCTCGGTAGTTATTGATAGATTTTGGTCTAAAACTTCTGGTTGGAACAATGCTACATTATCTAGTGGGGGTAAAGAAATTTTAATCAAATCTGTCTTGTAAGCAATCCCTCAATATTTCATGCATTGTTTTATGCTACCAGACAGTGTGATTAATAGACTGCAAGCTATCGTCTCTAGATATTGGTGGAGTCAAAAAAATGGAGAGTAGACTGACGCATTGGATTAGCAATACAGTGTCAATGAAGGAAAAGTTAGAAGGAGGTCTGGGATTCAAAGATTTGAAATTAGTAAATATGTCTTTGCTTGCAAAACAGGTGTGGCGTATATATAAAAATCCCAACCTACTGCTAAGTTAAGTGCTGAAAACTCGATATTTTAAAAGCAATGATATTTTTTATGCATCTTCAGGATGGCGCCCTTCGAAGGTTTGGCAAAGTATTTACAAGTCTCTAGAGCTCCTTAGATTAGGGTGTGAAGTGGATGATGATGGAGTTCACTTTTGGAAGCACAGAGACTCAAAAAGTTATGATCTGGCGAGTGGGTACAAGCTAGCTTTGTCCATCAGAGATATGGGAAAGCCTCAATTTGGTGAATGCTCGGATGCATCTAAGCTAAAAAAGTTTTGGAATCTCTTTTGGAAGCTACCCACGTCAAGGAAAGTTAAAATTTTTGGTTGGCGATGCTATCCTAATGGCCTTGCGTTGGGTTGCAATCTGTACATAAGGCACCTTCGGGATAATGTTTCATGCCCCTTCTGTAATTACAATTTTGAATATACTAATCACGTATTTCTTCAGTGTTGGTGGTCTAGTACAGTTTGGGAAGGTATTGGTATTGAAGATTTCAACCAGTTTGCTCATTGTTCGGACATAGCAGATGCAATTTTTTATTTCACCACAAAGCTCAGTCCTGATAAGGTAGCGTTGTGTTTAACCACGATTTGGTATATATGGTATGTCCGCAATAAGTTCAAGCATGGAGATATCAGTATTACACCTTGTGCGGTTGTTCTTCGGGTTAAATTTTTGGCAACAGATTATCTAAATTATTGTAAGATTAGTGCACCAAATTATTTCACTATTTCGGACTTTGAATGGAATCTGCCTCAACCTGGAGTCATCAAAATCAATTGTGATCCTGCTTGGGATGAGGCAACTAGAATAGGAAGTGTTGCGGCAATTGCAATTTGCAAGAGATGCTTTTGGCCATATTATGGGGCATTAGAGCACTACACAATCTCAATTGTGACAACAACTTTATATGCGAAGGAGTTGGACTCAAAGAAGGTTTCACCTTAGCTAATGGTTTGAATGTATTGGTTGTAAGGATGCACATCCGATCCGATCCGGACCGGACCGGAATTTTTTGAAATTATGGACCAGGGATCGGACCGGAATATTTTTTTAAAACGGAATGGGACCGGACCGGAGTTTCATGTTTTTATCACTCAAATTTTACGGTTCGGACCAGACCGAAATTTTACGGGCCGGGAAAAACCAGTGGACCAGAATTTTTTGAAAGGATGGACCGTGGACCGGACTGTAAAAATTTGGTCTGGTCTTGGACCGACCAGTAAAATTCTGGTCTGATCCGATTTTGTGCATCCCTTTTTGGCTGTAGTTTTTGAAGTGGACTGCTCAGAAATGGCTAGGAGCATTAATTGCAGAAACAAAGATGCAGATAAGGAGATCGAATAGTATAAAGCGCGTGTAAAGAGTTGGAATTCAATCCGGGCTGGACCATATTCCTTATTAGGAGAGAAGCGAATGAAGCAACTGACAAAATTACAAGATATGCTCCAACAAAGAATTGGTTTTGGATTCGGTTGGATGCCTGCCCACAGATTCAGATCCCGTGCCGTGCAGCCGAATGCGGCCAGCACAAAACGTTGTCGTTTTAATTTCTTAAAGAATCAAAATTACCTAAATAACCTTGCTGAAAAGAAAAGGTTTGGCTACCAGTACTCATATCTCACTCGTTCGTTCAAAGCTGCAGAACCGTGTAGAAGTCGAGTACGTCCCATCTCGCGAAATCGAGTTCTTCAATCTAGCCAAAAATTTGCTTCGATTCGTCAAACGATTCTGAGCCTTTGAACGAGGGAATTTTGGGGTAGAATTTTTATACAAACTGAGACTTGGGTTGGCAAATTTAGGGATTCGTGCTAGCTGTATGTGGCACTGATATAGGGGAATGGAGCAGCGGCTATCGAAATAAAAATCAGTTGTCGCAGATGATAATAGAGTAACTTCTGGGTCTGTAGAGATCCCGAGCTTGAGATGTTCTGAGTGCGGAAGCCTATTGTTGTTTGATATATAATATAGATGATGAAATGAATTTGGTTGTGTTGCGTTTTGAGACGAAGGCTGAAGCAACTTGCGATTTTGGTGGCGCTGACGAATCGAGAGAGATTTCGATCATGGAAAGATGGTGTTTTCACTTTTCAGTGATAGCAAAAACCATGGTGGGATTGGGTTGAGTGGAAGCTAAACCTTTTCTTTTTAGCAAGGTTATTTAGACAGTTTTGAATCTTTAACGATGACGTTTTGTGCTGGCAGCATTTAGCTACGCAGCACGGGATCTGAATCCCCTGCCCAAACACCACTCTTAGAACCTTAATCATATCCTTGTTTTCTTGTTCTTGTTTAGTTTTTGTGACTTCGGTCACAGTCATAAAAAAAAATGGAAGTGCCATACCTCGTCAAAGCTCATAAAATTGGTGCGGGTGAATGGGTGTGACTTTATATTACAATATTATGTATTTGATGAAACATTTTGGTCAACGTGACAGGGCGCTTAATTGTTCTCGAAGGTGTGTCCTTTGTGTTTTGTTTTGAATTTATGATGGGACCAAGAAAGCAAATTTTCCCGTATTTTTGTCATTTCTTTTGATAAAAAATTATGAAGTGCATTTAAATCCCAGCTCCCACCCCTTTCCATCGACTATTACGATTTTGAATTTGAGCTTGTTGATTGACTAATCGGAATAATACCAAAATGGACAACACATGATCCTTCTTGCCCTAAACCCATATATGGCTACAAATTTGATAATTTAAAGTCAGACTCATTGTATTAGACTATGAGGCATGGATTAAGCTTAATATAAGGCGGTGTTCTGTGGAGTTGAAAAAAAATTAAACTAAAATTTATTTAATTTTATTGAACTTTATATAATTTTACTGAATTTAATATAATGAATTTAACTTAACTTTATTCAACTTCAATGAACTTAACAAAAAAGTAAAGTTTTTAAATAAAGGTATTGAATTTAAGTTTTGATCAAGTTGAACTACAAAATTGAAAATTGAAAAAGATTTATTTAACTTTATTTAATTTAATTATATCGAATTGTATTTAACTTTATTTAAATGTACTGAACTTTATTAGATAAGGTTCACATAGAAACCTCATCTTTTTATATAAACTATAAACCACTTAAAAAGCTGCAACGCGACACATTAATGAAACTACGTAGTTTTGGTCATACTATACATTTTGACGAAACTCATATATAAAAATGACTTAAGAGATAAACCGACCAGAACACTTAAAATCGTAACTTTTTTGCTTCAATTCATCGAAAAATATTCACTGAACATTTTGCCTTATCACTGAACATTTTGCCTTATCACTGAACATTTTAGTTAAAATCACTGAATATTCACTGAATACGTGTACAATTCACAGGACACTAAGCGTTATCACTAAACATTTAGCTTCATCACTAACATTTAGTTTTATCACTGAACATTTAGTTAAAATCACTGCAAATTCATAAAATATGTGGACAGTTAAAAAAAATTACTGGACAATGTCTAGCAACATGGAACATTTAGGCAAAATACGTGGAAACTTTGAAAAAGATATATGTTAAGTAATAAGGAAAAATGTTCGGTGATAAGCCAAAAATGTTAAGTGAATAAATTTTGTTTTGATGAATTGAAGCGAGAAGTAACGACATATCACTAACATTTAGCTAAATTACTGAACAATAAACCCGGAAATTGAAAAAGACCATATCACCCCGTGGTTTGTAGCTTATATAAAAAGATAGGGTTTGTATTTGATCCATATTCTCAACTTTATTTACCTTAATTTAACTTTACTACATACAATAAACAAGTGACTTCTCTCTCTAAAAAGCTCTCGTTTGCCTAGATTCATTTTAGGCCACCGGTTCATCTCATGGCGGAATTTGGCCTTGCCCGACCACCAGATGCGGGTGGCACGCCTCAGAATGGTAGTAGCACCACTCCCTCTATGACCGGTAGGACAACACCTCCGGGCACGCTCTCCTTTGCGGCCATCACCAAAGCCCAAAATGAATGTATTTTCCCTACCATACAGCTTCCGGCGAGGCAATATGGCACTAAGGACGGCAAGCCGGCGATCTCGTTCACCCAAGCTGAACTTCAAGTGGGCGTAGACCACCTGAAACATGCACTGGTTGCGAAGTTCTCTGGAGGGCGCCCAGTCATCACCGAGGTGCGGCAGAGCTTCATGCAGGCTCGGGCGCTCAAAGGCCATTGTTCCATTGGGGCACTTGACGCTAGGCACATCTTCATAGTTCTCGACTCCGAAGCTGACGCTCGGAAAGTGCTCTCCCATCTGATGCGGAGGCTTGGCCATGCTCTGTTCAGAATCTTCCGTTGGTCTAAGGATTTCAGCACCAAAAGGGAACCGACGACTACAACTACGTGGATCCGCCTCGCCAGCCTGCCTCCTTCCCTCAACAATCCGGGCTATATTGAGTCCATCGTTTTCGCTTTTGCTAAGTTTATAGCGGTGGACAACCGCACAAGGGCCTTCACCAACTCCAACTATGCCCGAGCTTGTATAGAATTTGACATGACTAATAAGAGGCCGGAGGAGGTCTGGATTGCCACCGGAGCTGAGTCGGGTTTCTGGCAGAAGATAGTTTATGAAAACACCCTTCAATACAGTACCAAGTGGCAGCTTCACGGCCACGATCTTAGCAACTGCAGAAAACAGAGGAAACGTCAAGAGGAGGAGCAGCTTATCTGGGCGGCGCGTGATGAATTTGGACTGCCGGTCGTCAACCCCAATAAAATTGCCCCACTCCCAGCCAAAAAGGCTGATAAGTCACAATCGACAGATAGTGCAAAGCAAACACAGTCGGAAGGACAACAAATTTCAGAATGGGTGACTGTCCGAAAAAGGAATAGAAATAAAAACACCTTTTCACATATGCAAAAACCTGCAAGCTCCCTGACCCCTCACACACCTGCTGCCCTTGTTCAGCGTCTAAGGATGTGGACAACACCAGCAAAAAGGACAGCTGGGAAGAGGTTGCTAGCCTGGCGCTTATTGTTTCGCAGAACAAGGAAACATTGGAAACTTGCATAGAAGGTGCTCAGACTACTCTCATGCAAGTTGCAGAGACCACAAGCCATACCACGATTGCAGGACAACATGCCCTCGATGCTCCCCCAGCTGCTCCTCTGCCACAACAAGCCCACAGCCTGACAATGCCTAGTAGCGGGCCTATCGAGAAGAGTTCTACCAGGGGTCTTCTCATCCCTCCACCCTTAATGGAAAAGGCGAGCGACCAAATAAACCTACAACAAGATAAAGTAGCCACAAAATCCACACAACAAGACAACCTCGTAGAAGCCGTACCTAGCAGACATCATGCCGATCTCGACAAAGACAAAATAGCTTCGAAAGCAAAGCATACAAACGAACTCAGCAAGGACCCACCAAACAGCACCCAGACTGCACACACATCAACCTCCCCAAAAGTATCCCAATGATAGACACGCTCTGTTGGAACGCCAGAGGGGCGAACAATACTGGTACGATTGATTATTTTAAGACCATGTCGTCTACTCATAAATTTTTGCTCTGTGGTATTCTTGAACCTATGACAGGCTCAGATAATCTCCCTGAGTTCGCAAGAAGGGTAGGCTTCAACAACTTCTTGCATGGTGGCGAAATTAACCAAAAAATTTAGATTTTATGGAAGGATTCAGTCCAGGTTCTTCATATTCACACGGGAGATCAATTCATTAGCATTCAAGTTAAAAACTCCAACAATGTGGCTTTCACCGTTACTTTCGTTTACGCTGCTATTGCTCAGGCTCGGAGGGCCTTGCTTTGGGAGGATTTAGTTTCCGCTGCGCAGACCATTGTGGGACCTTGGATAGTTGTTGGGGATTTCAACGTCATCTCCTCCTGGGTTGAAAAGAAAGGTGGTGCGAGGAGGGATAACGGTGCTATGGCGGATTTCAACAAATTTCAATTACAGGCCGGCTTGGCGGATGCGGGTTTTGTGGGTAACAGCTTCACATGGAGTAATAACCGTACAAAGGATAATCAAATTTGGATGCGTCTGGATCGGGCTCTTATCAATGGTGCAAGCTTGGCCATGCTTCCCAACCTCAGCGTGGAACATCTCTCCAGAATTGCGTCTGATCATGCTCCATTGCTCATCAAGTTTGGGGACTCCATTCGCATACCAGCTTCTTTCAAATATATCCGTGCATGGCACGAGCACGCTGATTTCCTTACGTTGGTGGAAGATGAATGGCCCAAGCACTCCCATGCAAATCCTATTCTTGCTTTTGCCCACAATCTCAAAGGGTTACGTCGCAAACTGAAAACATGGAATTGGACTATTTTTGGTAGTCTCAAAATGAAAATTAGGGATCTCGCTATGAAAGTGGATGCCCTAGAGACTGGCCTCCAACAGAACTAGCATTCTGGTATAGAGACTGCCATCACCCGCACTAAGGACCATCTGGCCATAGCCCAACGCCTTCACTATCAAGTCCTAGCGGACAAAGCTAAAGCTCAATGGGTGGCCGATGGCGACAGAAACACTACTTTGTTCCATGCCCTCATCAAGGCTAGACGTTCTAAAAACAGAGCTCGGCTTGAGTTGGCGGATGGGTCTGTCACTGAGGATCGTATGGTTATTGGTAAGTTAGCTCTCGACCACTTCAAAGATATCTTGGGGGGGTTTTTTCAGCTTGCCCGCCCTTGGATGCTTTCGCTGATGTTACTCCCACGATTAATGACATCGACAATGATAAGCTCACTACTATTCCTGATGAAGAGGAGGTACACCAAGCCGTAAAGAGTCTGAACCCATCTAGTGCGCCTGGGCCTGATGGCTTTGCTGGTCATTTCTATGTTCATTGTTGGCACATTATCAAGAATGATCTTGTGAAAGCTATCCGTGCTTTCTTTATCGGCATGCCCCTACCCAGCTCTAGTTCCTCCACAAATTTGGCCCTCATCCCCAAGAAGCCTTCCATTGAGAGGATCGATCAACTTCGCCCTATAAGCTTGTGCAACTTTGTCCACAAGATTATTTCGAGCATCCTTAACTCGCGGTTTTATCCCTGGGCGAAATATGATGGACTCCATTGCCCTCGCTCATGATCTCACATGTCACATCAACAACGGCCATCGGGGAGGTAACATAATAATGAAGATCGATATGTCTAAGGCATATGATCGAATCTCATGGATTTTTCTTCTTCGTATGCTTAAGAAGCTTGGGTTCAATGACAATTGGTGTGATCTCATCTACTGGAATATATCCAGCTGCTTTTACTCCGTGCTGTGGGATGGCTCATTGTTTGGGCACTTTAAATCAAATCAGGGCGTTCGCCAGGGTGATCCGCTTTCTCCCTCGCTTTTCATTATTTGCATGGAAGTGTTTTCTCGTATGCTTCAGCGGGGCTGCCGCTCGGGGAGAATAGAGCCTTACTTTGTGAAAGTTGGAGCTGTACAAGTTAGCCACCTTCTTTACGTGGATGATATACTGATCTTCTCTAATGGTTCGAAGCACTCCCTTGAACGGCTCCTCACCATCATCAACCAGTTTTGCACTAATTCTGGTCAGCAATTAAACCCCACCAAAAGCACCATCTTCTTTGATGAGCATATCCTGTATGCTCGGCGTCGTACTATTCTTCAAACCACCAGTTTTATTGCTGGAACCTTCCCTACCACCTATATTGGAGCTCCCCTCTTCCCCGGCCGTGTGAAGATTGAGTATTTTCAGGGTTTGGAGGACAAGGTTTGAGCTAGAATTGGTGGCTGGATCGGGAATCTTATCTCTATGGGAGGCAAGATAGTTATTATTGAGACTATCCTTAATTCCCTCATCACCCACATTCTAGCCTCCATCCCAACCCCGGTGACAGTGCTTAATAGGATCAACAACATGTTTTCCAGTTTCCTATGGGATAACAATGATCACAAGCGGCGTCATTGGATCAGCTGGACAGATATTTGTCGCCCTAAGGAAGCTGGTGGCTTGGGTATTCGCAACCTCCTTGACGTCCGAAGAGCCCTCCATTATAAGCTCCCATGGCGTTGCCTGCAATCTATTGAATTATGGGGGAGGTACGTGTGAGCCCGCTATACTCTGTCCATGAAAGGAACCCACATGTGGACGTATCTCAAGAAGGTGCTTCCTGACTTTAGAGGTCAGGCGACCCTGAGAATAGGAGTGGGCCAAATCTCATGTCTGGACTTTTGCTAGCTGTTTGATGTCCATCCCCCGAACAATCTTAAATGGCCGCCTGATGGGACGTATTTATATGATTCATCAAGTACACAAAACCCACCAAATAAGACATTTGGTCATACGAACAAGTGCTTGTTAATACCATTTTGTGTATACAGACTATTTTGAGGTCTAAAGAGGAAACACGCTTAAAAAGGGAGATTTGTGACCAAAAAACACACCAAACATTTCTGGCCGAGAAATCACAACCAGGGCCCGAGGAAAATCGAAAATGGCCCAAAGAAATTCACCCAGGACCGAGGGATCCCAGCCAGGGACCCGGGTACCGCAGGCCCAGGACCGAGAGGAAGTACCGGGTACCGCAGGCCAGGGACCGAGAACCAGAACCGAGAAGACCAGGTGCCCACCCAGGTCCCTGACCGAGAGCCAGCACCGAGAAAACCAGCCGGGCCGCATCCGAGAGAGTCCCAGGCCGCGCCCAGGTCCCCGCCCAGACATCACCCAGGCCACGCCCGAGCTGTCTAGCACTGAATTCAAGTTGCCCGGGCAAACGAGCTGATCTGACGAATCCACCTCAAGCAAAGTGATCAAAATGGAAAATAAGGTGGACAATGTTGGAAAACCAAGGAGAATGCTCGGGCAGATTGGCAGTTGGCCCAATTCCGAAGCAAAGGCCCCGCGCGCATAGGCACCGAAACCAAGTCGCTCGACCACACCATGGAATCTGGCAAATCTGGCTCGACCAAAGTGTTTTAAATACCCAATAACTTGGACAATTTCACTTCCCAGACAAAACGCCGGATTGGAACCAGCTCCAGCCCGGTCAAGGCCAAACTAGGGCAATATCGGCCGTTTTGGGATTTCGACCATGTTCCGGGCAGAATTTGGCTTAGCATCCTTCTTGAGATCATCTTAAAATGACTTTTTCATTCATAATACACTCTCCAAAATCCAAGAAGCTCTGACCAAAGCTCCGGTCAGATTCCAGCCATATTCCGGCGAACTCCGGCCATGCTCCGGCGAACCTCCGGTGATGCTCCAATCAAGCTCAATCCAACCACAACCATGCTCCGGTCATTTCTTGCTCCGGCCACACTCCGGCGAAGTCCAACCAAATCCAAACGAATTCTTGTCCGATTGGCCTTACTATTCACTTCGGTTGACCTTTGGGAACAAACTAAGCCACAACCAAGTCCAAGTGACTTGCCCAAGCCTCAACCAAGTCAAGTGGTTTCCCTTTGGCTTCAACCAAGACCAAATTCGTGGCTCATGGAAGAGATAAGAGCAAGAGGTGGCTTTGGCTTAAAATATCCCAAATGGTGTCATAAGAAGAGCCAATCAAATGCCTTTGCTTTTGGGATATTTCCAAACTCAAACTTAGCCTCCAAGTCTTCATTAGCCTATAAATAGAGGCCTTAAGCCTTAGAATTCGTGTGCCACAAACCTTAGAGAGTTGAGAGCTTATCTCTCTTCTCTTCATTTTCAATCCAAACACACTTTGTTCTTACTTTGTTCTTGATTTTCAAAGCTTTTGTTCACTTGTTCTTGAGCTGCAAGCTCTTACTTTCCAGCAGCACACTTTACTTTCCCTGTCTTTATTTTAATTGTTCTTGAGTACTCTTGTTGGTTCTTGAGTACTCTTGTTGTTCTTGAGTTTTACTTTCCAAAATCCTTTACTTTCTTTGTCTTTAAAAACCGAAAACCATTTACTTTCTTTTAGCACTTAGCTATGATATCCTCTTCCATGGATACTCGTAGCTAAACCCTTCATTCGGTTGAAGGGGTGTGCTTGTATCATGCAAACGTTTTAGACCCTTTTCTTAGTGCTTCTTTGTGTTCAAACTTGTTCTATGTGCCATATACTAGGTTAGAACATTCATGGTTGAGTGGAGGCTCGAAAGAGCAAAACTCTTCCATGGGGTTCGTGAACATACATGGTTAAGTGGAGGCTTGAAAGAGCAAAGCTTTTCCATGGAGTTCAACCTCTTTTAAACACCACTTGGTTGATCGGAAATGATTGATCAATTGGATGCACATAGGCTAAGATACTTCGAAAGGAGGAATTAGCCTATCTAGAACAAGTGCTCTATGTCTTGAAAAAGACTAGACGGTGTGGCAAGTCGAGTGCTAGAAATGGCCTTGATACATCTTTGAACACTTAGAACGATCATTAGAGGTCAATGATGAACGGAACTATGATACAAGGCCCCTAAAACCGAATCCTTCCATTAATCAAAACATCACTTGTAATTTACTTTCAGTATCACTATCAACTGCTTACTTTCAGTACCCTTTACTTTTACGCACTTTATTTTCAGCACTTTACATTTCAGCACTTTACTTTACGCAATTTACTTTCAGTCTTTACTTTTACGCACTTTACTTTTCCGCACTTTATTTTTAGCACTTTACATTTCAGCATTTTACTTTCAGTCTTTACTTTTACGCACTTTACTTTACACACTTTATTTTCAGTCTTTACATTTCCGTACGCTTACTACAGACTTGTTCAACATCAATCCAACATAACTTTGGCACGCATTGCGCTTGAAATATAGCGTGCGGCCAGTGCCAAAAGTATGTTGCTTGGTTGATGTTGAAATCGACTGTTCCAGCAATTTACTTTTCAGTATTTACTTTCAGCACTTTACTTTTCGGTCATTTACTTTCCGCTTACTACAGACTTGTTCAACATCAATCCAACATAACTTTGGCACGCATTGCGCTTGAAATATAGCGCGCGGCCAGTGCCAAAAGTATGTTGCTTGGTTGATGTTGAACTCGACTGTTTCAGCAATTTACTTTTCAGTATTTTTTTTCAGTCCTGTACTTTTCAGTATTACTTTCAGTACTAAAACCACAACCAACTCCAATCGCACTTAATTTTATGTACAAATTCCTCAAAGAACAACCATTCCACCAATTCCCTTGGGTTTGACCCCTACTTACCGCTTTACTACCCAATAGTGAAGTCACAAGTAGTGGACTTATAAATTAATTTTGCACATTGCCTCACGACAAGGCTCTGTCACCGCCTCTCCGGGAGGTCCTCCATGATGTCTCTCGGCACCAAGACCTGATGAATAGCCTCCCGCACTTAGGCAAACAATCGCTCCAGTGCATCAACTTCTCTAACGATCCAGACCACTTAGTTTGGGAGCGTACTGGGGATGGCGCCTTCAGCACGAGAGCCTTTGGCAAATGCATGTCCTCCCCTCACCAGATCAATGCTAAGTTTTTCAGTGTGTGGGACTTATGGCTTCCGCCTCGCATCAGTGTCTTCCTCTGGAGGCTTTTCCATGGGGCTCTTGCCACAGATGATAAGATCCAAGCTTGTGGCATTCCGTTTGCATCCGAATGCCGGTGTTGTGCCTCCCCTACAAGCGAATCCATCCCTCACCTCTTCGTCTACAACGACATTGCTAACCAAGTCTGGTCCCATGGCTCCAGCCTTTGCGACATCCGCCGTGCTTGGACGCTTACACACATTTGGCGGGCTTGGTTCCAACCTGGCAAATGCAAAACTTTCATGGATGTCATCAGGATCCTTTGGGCTAGTTGAGGCCTGTGGGAGATTTGGAAACTAAGAAATCAAATTTCTCATGATTGTCCTTCCTATAACATTATCCAAAAGGTGCAACATTGGACCCGTACTTATGCGTCCCGGATCAAGCTTCCATACACGCCAAAAATACGAGATGACCACACCCTCAAGGTGCTCCTGATCCCTACTCCTTACAGACCTCGCCCCAAATGGCATAGTTGGATTCCTTTCCCTGATGGTTTCACTCTCAACATAGCGCACGATCACTCAACCTCAGGCCTTGCTGGGGCTTTTGTTCTCCGTGACCCGCTGGGAAAGGTTGTCTGGCTCCATGTCATTCATACTGATAACATCCTTCAAGCCCTTTCGAAGGTCCTTGCAAAGCTCATGCATGAGGTTAGATTCCCGTCGGCCCTGCAATCCTGCCGTCCCATGGTTAAGATCCTCAATAAGCCATGCACAAACAATGATGTTAATCAGCGCCTGATCTTCTACCGCATCCAGAAGCTCCTTAAGAACGTTCACGTTAATCACATTTGCAGAGCGGCTAACCTGGCTGCCAACCGACTCCTGGTCTTCCAGAACACTCTGCCCTCGGCGGACACTATCATAGCCCTCCCTTCTGTGGTGCGTGACGATTTAAGGGGTGATCGGCTTCAGCTCCCCGCCCTGTTCTTTGTGTTCTTGATAGTTTTGTATCTTGTTTCTAGGGCCATATCGGGTAGTCCGTTCGGCGTTTTTAAGGGGCTAGATTTTATATCTAGCCTCTGGCGCTTGAGGATCTCTTTGTAATCGCCACGATTCAGGCTTTTTGGATCCTATCTAATAAAGGTGCCGGCTCCGACCGGTTTTTCAAAAAAAAATTAACTTTACTAAACTTTTTTTATGGGAATTTAACTTTACTAAACTTAAAAATATAACATTTAAGCTTTACAGAACAGATCCGTAAAAGCACATTGTATTAAAATCAAACTAACTTCTACTCTCTTTTTTCCAATTGATGAAGGCATATAGAAAAGACAAGAAAACAAAGCAAGAAGGCCTTACATCAGTTGATAATCATTTTTGTAAATTTTGACAAACATCTAACATGAACCAGCTCTGTTGATCGTTCTTTGAGTTTCTTACTGTGTCTGCTGCTTCATTTGCGCCTCGCCCAATAAGCTTATTTTATCAGTCTCCATGTATCGCCAATAGATGAAGGCGTTCTTGGTACAAGGAACATCTAAATATACCAATGTGTAGCTTAATGCTTAATGTAAGCAATCTTATTCAAAACCAACCTTATTCTTCTTAAGACTTGATCCTAGTCTCAGTACTTGAAGAAGAGACGACCTCAATTTCTAAGACAATTGCCACATTTGTTATGAAGTTTGAATAATTGCCGGAATAACTCTATAATTAACTCTACCAATGACTCCTATGCCTCCTTGTTTGTTTCTATCAACCATTAACCCGTCGTAGTTAGTTTTGATGAATTCTTGATGAGGTTCTGCAATTCGAATTCATAATTTTCATTTGATGACGGAAAAATAGATTTTTAATCCAAAAACTGAATTGATAACATGCTTACAGTGGCGAACTTAGGAATTTTTTTGACTGGGAGCGAGCTGGTAAAAATAAAGATAAAATGAAATTATTTTTTAATTGCTATCTACAAGTTTTCATCTTCATAAAACGCTCTATCACATATTCGTTACTAACGGTATGAAATAAATCATGTTCAACGTAACAAATAAGACAATCGCACATAAAGTACTTATGTCTAAAATTATGTCGCTTCTGTTTCTATGCACCCTCTGAACTTATCACCCTATAACTTGTCAAAGAAACACTGTATATAGTAAAATTATTAAATTACATTAAATAACATCTCAACAGAACTAGAATATATTCATGAAATTTATCTCCTAGGAAGGGTCTAAGTGGGCTACACAGGATTCTAAGAACACTAGTTTTGACACTTGTAAAGTAAAATTACTCTACTAATAAAAGTTATGAACGATTTTAAATCACCTGTCATAGTATCTTGTCACTGTCGTTTCATGTTTCTCTATCTTTCTAGCCGACACCGTTAAGAGTTTGAACCTAATTCTAGTTTCAATTGGAATAGTCTTTTTATCGAAAAAAATTTGGGATAGTCTTTGTGTGGTTACAAGATTAATTTGAAGCTAGAAATTAGATTTATTTTGATTAATTAAAGGTCAAATTTATTTCGAATAAGAATATAACTAAATTGTTCCCCATAGGATTAGGATCAGGTGCAAACCCCATATTATTGTAAAAAATACAAACTAATCTCATCCGTTGATTTTATAATTTCTATGGATGAGATTAAATGAAAATAAATAAATAAAAATTCAAATTAATATTAGATGAGGGTATATTTGGAATACACATCAACACTCTCTCTCTTTACTGTCTCTCTCCTCTTTTCGATTAAAATTTCAGATCTGAAATTTCCATCATCCTTCGACGATGCTCATCCATGGATCATAGTAGGTGTTGATATTGTCAAGGACGAGAACTCCATCGCCGCAGCGTGGGTCGGCGCTGGTGACGAGGACGGAGATGTCGTTAGGGCGGCAAGGAGTGGAGGGGAGTGGCGGAGTGTCTGATTTGTTTCTCCCACTTGATCCACCACCGACGAAGGCGGAAGATAGGAAATTGTAGTTGCTGGTGGTGTGGAGATGTGATGATGATGTTATTGAACTTAGTTATGTTCATCGATTTGTTCAAGAATTTTATAATTCGTCAAGGCCTAATTATAGTTCGTTATGTCATAGTTCGTCCAAATTGGACTATATTCGCCAAGATTTCGACGAATTATAGTGCACTTTTAACGAATTATGACATAATTCATCACATTTGGACTATAATTTGTCAACAATTCGGCAGTATCATCGATAGTTAGGCATGATAATTTATAGTTCGTCATCACTAATTTATAGTTCGTTATCCAATTTTTGGACGAATTATGTTATAGTTCGTCCAAATTGGACTATATTCGTCAAGATTTCGACGAATTATAGTGCAATTTTGATGAATTATAACATAATTCATCACATTTGGACTATAATTCGTCAATAATTCGGCAGTATCATCGATAGTTAGGCATGATAATTTATAGTTCGTCATCTGCAATTTATAGTTCGTTATGACCATTTGTTCGGAATCGTTTTCGATTTCTTCTGCGTTTCTCTTTGTCGATTTCTTCTGCGTTTTGATTTCTGCGTTTCTTCTTCCTTTTCAATTTCGATTTTGATTTCAATTAGTTCGATTTCGATTAGTTCGTTTTCGATCGATTTCAATTAGTTCGTTTTCGATCGCGATTTGTAGATGATGATGAACAGTACGAACAGTAATGAAAAGTAGCGAACAGTGACGAACAGTAATGAACAGTACGAACAGTATCGAACAGTAATGAACAGTTACGAACAGTAATGAACAGTAATGAGAGAGAAATAAAAGAAAAATCATGTCTATTTTACCCTTAATGAGCTTATTAATAGGGATAAAAATAAATTAATTTGTGTTTATCCTAATTAATTGGGATCATTGGATTAACTTGATCAATGGTCTCAATTACTTTGTATTTTGTATGGTATTTGGGCTTTGCACCAGATCTGACCTCGTTCCCCATATTAGTAACAGCTTAATATCGAATATAATTGGGGCAAAGAATATATATATTCATGTGACCATTAATTAATTAAATCATATATTAATACCAAATTTACTAAATTGATTGGACGCAGCTGCCCCCATACATCAAGCTGTACATCAAGATATGCGCACAAAAGATATTTGGGAAAGAGATATTGAAGACATATATTGGAAGATTATCAAGAGGAGGCGGAGCATGCTTAGTTTTAATGAATTCTTGATGAGGTTCTGTCATTTGAATTCATAATTTTCATTTGATGATGGAAAAATAGATTTTTCATTCAAAAACTGAATTGATAACATGCTGATTCTTATTACTGAAGCAATTGCATTCCAGTTATCTCTTCCATGCCTTTGTCATATTCCTGCCGTACCATACAAATCACATAGCCACTAATAATGTACAGAACTCCATAACTTCATATTTCCTATGGCGATTGAAATACTCCGGTGTGTTGAGATGTTGTATTTGTATTTATAGAACAACTAGCTAAACAACTTAAGCAAAAAGTAATATCTCTAAGTGCAGAATGTAAGTTGAGACACGCAACTTCATACCCAGTTCGGCAACCTGCCTACTCTGAGGTGAAAATTAATTCACCATATTGAGTCTAGAGTATAGATGGACTTACGATTACAGACTCCCTCTTAATCAGCCTAACTCCAACACTCCGACTGAACTTGCAATCTAGGCTCCTCCGAGACCAGAGATCCCTCTCTATCTTCACTTGATCCTCTCCCAAAGATCAACGCCCTCTCCCGAAGGCGAACGCTCTCTCCCGAAAGCGTAGCACCAACCAAGCGTCGATGCGTGCATCGTTAGTACGTTCCACGGTCAGTTTGAACAACACTCAGATCAAACTAACTCGCAGCGTTAAAGACTCACCGGAATGATGAGCTTAAGCCGATAACCTCCTTCTACCCTCGCCGTGAATATGCTTGTATATTTTCTTCACAAGTGCTTAATGATTCGAGAACCCTAGCACTGTTTATAGAGGGGTTGGATCCTTCCTTGCTTGTTGGGTTGAACATCTCCTTGTCTGTCAGCTTAAGCAACTTCATTGAGTTTTAGCAAAGTACATGCCACTGAAAACTAACAATCTCTCCTTTGACATTTTTGATAAAATTTCTATCTGTACTACTTCTATGAATCTTTGTTGGAGATTTCAAACTAAGAAACTGTGCGATCTAAGACGAATCTTTGAAGAAGATTTCAAACTCCCAACATGTACTATTTCTAACTAAGTAGACATTATCTAAGAAGAATCTTTGACGGAAATTTCAAACTCCCAAAATACTCCCTCTCTTTTCCACAAATGATCAAGGATGTTGACGAGCATCGTCTGACGCGTCAAATTTAATATTTATATTTTCCTGCGAACAACTAGCTAGTGTAACGGCAAGCAGGGTCGAACCCAATGGAGCTGGTGTTGCTGAAGCTGTATCTGAAAATAAGAAAAGAGGGGGCGTTTAAGCAGTTGTGAGTGCAAAAGAGGCAAAAGAAAGGAAGGATTCGATCAGAGAGAATATTCAGCTTAGGGTTTCTATTGTGACATGTTTATCATTGACTGCTAAATATCTAATTTCATGTTTCTAAGTGTGGAATTCCGACAAAGGTAATTCCTAAAGTATCCCAACAAAGGTGATACAACACATCTAACCCGACCAAGGTGCTAGATTTCTAGTTCTTTCCTAAACACAATAATCTGACAAAAGTATTATTGAATCTAGGTGTTACGATCTACCTTTACGAACAAAGTTTCCAGTAGCTATTAACGATAAGAATTAATTGTTTGATTAAGCTTTGCGACAAATCTTCCACTTAACCTCACAAATTAATTCATGGAATGAGCACAAGAACTAGAGAAACATAAAATTGCATTAAGAACAGAATCTCAAAACACAGTCACAATATGCGAAACCCTAAACTGAATTAGGAGTTTAGCTACACATAATGGAAATTAAACATATAATGAGTAAGAAATTCTATTCTCTCGTCGAAAGCTTCGCCTTCTCCTCCAGAGCTGTCTTGGTCTTCGTAGAATGATTGATGATTCGAAACCCTAACCTGAACCTTTCGTTTATAGCAAAACTGGGTTTCTAAGTCTGTTTTTAGGCTTGATTTCCAAATTTTGGGCTTGCTGACGTCATCAAACGCGTGCTGATAGTAGCGGGCGCGTCTGGAATTGACGTTAGAACCGTGCACAGCCTTAATGCTAGCACTGCGCTAATGGCTACTGCGGGTGCGGTACCCATTGTGTCCCGACTTAGGCTCTTGCTTTGACCATCTAGACAAGCTTGGATGCTCTTGGTGTGAACTAGAGAGTTGTAGAGAATTGAGTTAGCTACGTAACGAAATGTGGTTCGTATTTTTCTGATCAGCGGTTCATTCCCAGCACTCCATCGAAGGTCCAAAGGTCTAATCTGTCACTGTGGTGTTTTTGGCATGAAAAGCCATCTTTTATGCGCCTTTCCTCCTAGAGCTTCCGAAACACCTGAAATACAAAACCATACTGATGGACCAAAATTATACGAATCATAAACACAGTATAACCCCCTTAATTAGACATTTTGTCTATTTAACTTTTGCTTGTTAGTTCAAATATATTTTTGCAGGGTAATTCAGGCTTAGAGAGAATACACACTAAAGAGGAGCTTTTAGAGCAGAAAAGATGTTACGAGTCAATCCAAGGTCAAGATCATATGCCGACTGAAGAAATATCAAGGATCCTGACGTTGAAGCACTCATAACAAATTAATCAGAAGAATCAAGAGAGGAATCAAGACAGCCCGGGGAAGAAACACACTGACAGTTTTGTGAAAAGACTGCACAAAACTGTACAAAACTCACACATGGGCAAAGTGACCGGCCACTTGGGCAAGAGGTGGCCAAAGCCACCCCTCCTCCTCCTCCACCACCGGCAACCGGCGGCTCCTCCTCCCTTGATCGGCGGCTTTTGGCTCCTCCACATGTCTCCTCCTCCTTGCTCCTCCTTCCTCCTCCCTTGGATCAAAAGACATGTGGTGGCTCCTCCACCCTCCATTCTCCTCTTCCATGGATGGCCTCCACATGCAACCATCTCCACCCTCCATCTCCACCCTCCATGGCTATAAAAGGAGGAGCTCCTCCCCTCATTTAAACACACCAAAAAAGCACCTCACTTGTAATATTCACTTCTCTCTCTAAGTTATGTATTTGTAAGTTTGGCTTTGGAAATAAAGGATAGCTCCCTTGGCGCTTCAACGGTTGTAAGTAATTCTTATTATTTATTCAACTGTTTTATTTCCTTAGTTATAATGTTTAGCGCGATGAATAGTAGCTAAACACCTCATTCGGTAGAAGGGGTGGACTTGTATTATAAAATGTTTTAGACTATTAACTTAGCGTCTCTCCTTAGTATTCAAAACTTATTCTATGTGCCATATATTCGGTTAGAACGTCCAAGGTAGAGTGGATGCTTGGAATGGCAAAACTCTACAGCGGGGTTCGTAAACTTGTACAGATAAGTGGATGCTTGGAATGGCAAAGCTTATCTGAGAAGTTTGACTCATCTTAAACACCATTTGGTTGATCGGGAATGATTGATCAAATGGATGCACATAGGCTAATATAACCGGGAATGGAGTATTAGTCTAAATAGAATAAGTGCTCTACGTCCTTGGAATAGGCTAGACAAAGTACGCAAATCGAGTGCTTGGAATGGCCTTGATACACCGTTTGAATACTTAGTAGAGTCACTAAAAGTCAATGATAAACAGGATATAATACAAGGCCCCTGAAACCGAATGCTTTCCTTTAATTGTAAAATTTTAATTTATTTTCCAGTCCAAAAACCAACCAACCAATCAATTAGCTGGTAGCTTTAAAACCAACCAACCGACCTAAAAACACGCTCTCTCGCTGGACAACCCCCTCAAAGAACATCTATTCCCCTGATTCCCTTGGGTTCGACCCCTACTTACCAAGTACTACCCAGTAGTATAGTCGCAAGTAGCGGACTATTATAAATTTATTTGCACAAATCGCTTTAACGACGAGCGATCTGTCAAATACTAAAAAGTAAATGTTCGCATATAAAAGTGTCGAAATAAAATGGATTAGTTGATTCGACAAGTCGTATAAATACGACTCATCAAACCACCCCACACTTAGACTTGTTCGTCCCGAACAAGAACCAAGTCACAGAAGGAAAATAAATATAACACCACAATTTCTTCAATGTCCAGGATGAATGCACATGAATATGAGTTGCTAGTCTAGATTCCGCTTTTCTACGCATAACTCAATCGTTACTCAAATCATCATGCTTAACGCAGAATTAACTTGATACGTGTTACCTTAGAGCTGAAATCCAAACTAATTCAGATGAATGGGAGATTGTCCTCTTTAGACCCATGATCTGCACTCGCTGTCCCGAACTCTAGCTATCCCTCAAGCTCGTAGGGTTCTCAAGGACTATATAGCCCCCAATGCCAATGGTTATCGGTTTCCTATTCTAGTTCCCATGGTGGACAACCGTGATTTTGACTTGAAGACCTCCACAATACAAATGGTTCAATCAAACTAATTCTCAGGGAGAGACACCGAGGACCCAAACTCCTATTTGTCCTCGTTCCTCGAGATATGTGACACTTTCAAGATAAATGGAGCTTCAAGAGATGTTATACACGTTAGATTATCCTCTTTCTCGCTCACGGGGAAAGCTAGAGATTGGTCTAGGAGCCAAACACCGGCTAGCTTTAATACTTGGGAAGAACTTGAAATCGCATTCCTTAACAAGTATTTTCCTCCATCCAACATGGCTCACATTCGAAGCAAAATTATGAATTGCAAGCAAATGGATGAGGAAACGCTGTATAAAGCTTGGGAGAGATACACAAAGTATCAAAGACTGTGCCCAACCTTCAACCTAGATGCCTTCCTCTTATTCCATACCTTTTACAATGGAGTTGATGGTCCCTCGCAACTTGCACTTGAAACCGTCGCGGGAGGAGTGATGAGCATAAATCTACACTATATTTATGCTCCACATTTAGTCGATTTTCGATCATCTTCCTTATTTATATGAGCTCTCACATTATGTTTTGTGGGAATTTGGGCAAAAATAGTGCAAAATATGTGGATTGACCTCCGTACTTGTCGCACATGCCCAGAGCTGATATGGTGCCTAAATCCATCGATATATGGCTTGTTGTAAATCTTAGATAAAGGGCTACAACTTTATAGTTTTCTCCTAGAGCAGATTCAGCCGTTAAGAGTGTCAGAACTTGCGCTCTAGAGGCCATCTCACTATGCTCCTGTGTCAAGATTTGTCGAAAAATGCAAGCCCCTGGTCCAAACAGTGTCACTTATCAAGTGACACTGGCTAAATGGGCCAAAAATACAATTTTTGCTAGGTTTTTGGAAAAGGGGCAAAAATGCAAAATTAAAGAAAACAAAAGCAGTAGCCGCAATTGGAAAAAGACAATTTTTTGGTCGACCAAAATTGAGAGAGAATCTCAACATATCGCCGAAGATTGATCGAGATCAAGGAACTACAAATCGAAGATCAACAACATCATCATCTACATCAAGGTTGAATTGTTCTTCGTTAAAAACTTGTAATTTTCGTTTCGAACAAGAACATGAGTTGTATGTTCACTACCATGGATAGTGAGTAGTGACCCTATTTTGGGGTCCTACGAATCTTGTCTAACTATGAATCGTTGAATAAAACAATATGCGCATGAATTGATTTGTCTTATTGGATTTGTATTTTACTTTTTTTTGATAATAGGATTTGTATTTCACCCAAGCGATGCATACTAGGTGTTTGACGAAATGCCTAAGTGTATTGCGTTGAGATATTAAGTCAATAGCACCGAAAGGGCGAGACTTAATATCCGACAATTAAGTAAAATACACGTTATAAACTCGGTGACTACGAGAGTAGCCCAAGATTGTAAAGGGAAAGGCTGGTTTTACGACAAGGACTCCCCATGTTTACGCGACGAGTTTTGGTACACATCAGCGAGTTACTTGATTTGAACAAATAGCGCCGAAAGGTTGAGGTTCATAGTTTAAGGTACATTTCCAATATAAACCAATAGCGCCAAAAGGGTGAGGTTTATACTTGGAGTGTACGGCTGTTTCCCCATTAATATAAGCTAATCATGCATGCTAGATAATAAAAACTCGATTCAAATGTTAGGTAAGTGAAGTAGTTCCCCAAAATCTCTTGAAATCGACAACATTTTCTTACTTTCATTTATTTTCAATTATAGAAACCAATCAAAACTAGAACTGGGTTAGGATAAGTAGAAATACAGCCTTAAATAGTGCAAAAGTTTAAACTTGCTCCCTTGGACGATCCGGTTCTTACCAGCATTACAAATTATTTCTGACGATAAAATACTACACGTTAAAATGGAGTCGTTGCCTTCCTCTTATTCCATACCTTCTACAATGGAGTTGATGGTCCCTCACGGCTTGCACTTGATACCGTCGCGGGAGGAGCCACAATGGACCTTGAACCTTCAAGTGAGTATGAAGTAATTGAGAAGATCACAAAGAATTACCTTATGTGGGCAAGTGAAAGAGGAAATCCAAGGAGACAAGGAGGAGACTATGAAGTAAAAGCCATAAGTACAAGTGAATATGATTCGTTGGCTAAAAATTGGGAGACCTTTCGGAAAAGGTTGATAGATTGCAACTTCCGGCTAGTGACCACTTAATGACCCAAGGTTGTGACATTTGCGAGGTCAACGAACATGATACCAACTCTCGCCCCTTGGTTCAACGGGATGAGAATGGAAATGGGTACGAAGAACCAAACTACGTCGGAGGAAACCAAGGAAGGGAGTTTAATGCTAGTTCTCTTCAAGGCCAAAACTCCCAATCCAATTACACCAGGCAAGTTTCTCATCGACTTGGAAAAACCACCCCAACTTCTCCTATAAGACCACAAATCCTACCCCTCCCAGTTTTGGTCCTAGGCCTACTTCAAATCACCAAGCCTTCCAACCAAGAAATCAATTTTAACCAAGAAATCAATTTTAACCAAGAAACCAATACTAAGGTAAAGGGGTAACTCTATTTCAAAATAATCAACCTCCCAAAGTTAACCATCCTCCTGAACCATCAAGTGAACCCTCCAACTCGGACCCTATAATGGCCGTACTCCTTGAGATGAAACAAGAATTGAAGAAAATGAGACACTCCAACCAAAATTGGCATACTCATGTCAAGATGCTTGAAAACCATGTAGCCCAACAAGCCGAGTCCTCTACAAGAGCATAAGGGAAGTTACCGGCTCAACCCGATCCAAAACCTAGAGAATATGGCAATGCGGTAACATTGAGGAGTGACAAAGAATTGAAGTATGTCCTACCGAAGAAAAAGAAGCAAGTTTCTTTTGATCTTGAAGGCCAAGCTAGCGCCGAAATTGATGGATTTGATGAAGAGGTCACTAACCCTCCAACCAAAAAGGAAAAAGAAGTGGAGAAGGGAAAAGATGAATTGAAGCCATATACACCTCCTATCCCCTTCCCACAAAGATTGAAGAAAAAGACAATGACAAGAAATTCTCTAACTTTGCCGAGATGATGAGGAAACTCTATGTGACATTGCCTTTTGCCGAGGTAATTACTCAAGCCCCATTTTATGTAAGATTTCTAAAAGATATTGTTACTTGCAGAAGAACGATTGAAGAGGTTGACTCGATATCCCTCAATGAAGAATGTAGCTCCAGTTTCCAACCTAGAATGCCATTAAAGCTTGGAGATCCGGGTAGTTTTTTGACAACGTCTATTTGTACCCTCCCGACGTGTCGGTTTTGAAAAGGGTCGTCGTAGTTTCAAAACATTTATACTACCGGTAAAGTACCGGGTCGAACCAAGAGGAGCAAGCCAAGCACATGCACTATGTAAGACCGTGTTTCCGTTCGGCTACTCTAAACCAAAAATGTATGAGGGAGTGTGTATATTCTAAATCCTATGTGATGAGTAATTAGGGATAAAAGATAGATAAGAGGTGTTTCGAGGGGTTACTCCCCTCCTTGGCTATTTCTCAATGAACACGTACACAAGAGTTAAGTCATTTTTAGGTGTTAATTGGTTTAGAACCTAGCTTAGACTAAGATAGACAAATTCTCATTTGAATCTAATCCTAATAAAGCCATCCTAATTAGAACCTCACTTTCTCAAGATATTGATTCACTCTATAGCACTACTATCCTTGGAATCTCTCTCAAGGTAATAAATGCTATAGGCATTAAGCTCTAGCTAACCTTACATCCATTCATTTACTCTCATAAACACTAGATATGATCATTTCCACCATATCCAAACTATCACTAAGCTTTTTCAATACTTAGATCAAGTTTTAAGATTCAACATGTCACTTAGGCATTTTATCAAACACCTAGAGTGCATAACATTCATAACACGAGAAAACAAAATCAACACCATAGATTGTATATTCAATGTGTATACATGATCAAAGAGTACCAAGGAGAGTCATAAGACCCTCAAAACAAAATATCACTACTCACACATCATGTAAGACAACATGGTGTGAGTAGGGTTTATAACACACAACAAGTAGAATAGGAAAAGATGTAGAGGTAGGAGGGTTGTCAATCCTTGAACTCCATTTAGTCTTCTCTTCTTCTCTTTAGTTGAATCTTTTGATGATTGATGACCTTGGTTGAGCCTCTTTTCCAATCTTCTTCTCCCCAAAAACCTCAACCCTTTAGGTCAAAAGCCCTCTCTCTATTTATAGGCTTGGTGGGAATTCCGGTACTGTAGCAGTTCAGCCGGTCGGCTGAAGTGAAGGTGAAAACCCAGCCGATCGGCCGAAGTTGGCCGATTGTGTTGGTTGTGTAGGGCAGGGACCAGCCGGTCGGCTCAAAGTGGCTGAATGTCATCAAGTTCTGCTCCTTTAGTCAGCCGGTCGGCTGGCTAATTTCAGACGGTCGGCTGAAACTTCCTAGGCCTTTTGGTGGTCTTCCCGTCCGAACTTGGCCTTGGAGTCAACTATAAAGTTGTAGCCCTTTGAGTTATCTTTCCAACAAGCTTTGAATCAGCAAATGCGGACAGCGTATGCGCCCTAGGCGTCCAGAACAAGCCGCGAAGGTCAATCTGCCCTGTTTTGCTCTAAATCTTTGGGTTTTCCATGAGTTTTCGTATTTTGGCTTTGACCTTGGGGGAAACTTGTTTTCTACCTGAAATGTAGAGATAGAGGTCAAATGACATCACAATAATGTCGGAAATGACCCAAAACTATAGTGAAGAATGGTTATAAATTAGTCGAAAACTCAACTTATCATTTTTCCGTTTCATGTTATATTATTGGTGTAAAAATTGAGCGTGCGATGTGTAATTTGGGTGCTAGCATATCTTTGATGCCTTATTCATTATGCAAGAAATTGAACATTGGTGAACCTATGCCCACACAAATGACTTTGAGGCTCGCGGACCGCTCCTCAAGATTTCCCAAGGGGATTCTTAATGATGTCCCGGTTAGAGTAGGGAATATTCACATTCCCGGAGACTTTGTGGTGCTAGAAATGGAAGAGGACACGGGGATCCCTATTCTTTTAGGGAGACCTTTCCTCTATACGGCGGGAACTATATTTGACACAACTAAAGGTTCGATTACCATGAGAGTAGGTGATGAAGAGGTTGAATTTAGTCTAGATAAAGCACAAAAAGAGTCCCAATTCTACCACGAGTTGCAATTATATTGACTTTATTGATGGATTTCAATTACTTGATATACCTAACTTGCCTACACATGATATTGACCTTGAAAAGGAGCTCCTTAAGCATGATGATTGGTGGGCTATCTTGAATGATAAAGGAAAAGAGGAACATCAAAGCAACAAAGGTAAGGAGTCTTGTTCGGTAGAGTTTCCTAAGGTATGAGTTCTTAGGCCCCGATTTTACTTTGCCCGTTACTGTAAATGCTTCATTGAATGAGATTGAGACTTCGAAATTAGTGGATGTGATTAGAATGTATAAAAGTGCCATTGGCTATTGGATTAATGACTTGAAGGGGATTAGTCCTAATTTATGCATGCATCGAATACATTTGGAAGATAATAGTGTACCCTCTAGAGAGCATGCTAGCAGGCTTAATCCTAATCTTGGTGAAGTTGTTAAAAAATAGATCTTAAAAATGCTAGATGCGGGAATCATTTTTCCCATAGCGGATTCGAAATGGGTGAGTCCCCTTCATGTGGTACCTAAAAAGGGAGTGATGATAGTTGTGAAAAATGATAAAAATGAGTCGATTTCAACTAAAGCCGTCAGCGGTCGGTGAATATCCATTGATTTTTGGAAACTCAACAAGGCTACTAAAAAAGATCATTTTCCACTTCCCTTCATTGATCAAATGCTAGAAAGGTTAGCTAACCACGAGTATTTTTTCTATCTTGATGGGTATAGTGGATTTTTCCAAATCCCTTGACTCCCACAAGATCAAAAAAGACCACGTTTACATGCCCTTATGGAACATTAGCCTACCGGAGAATGCCCTTTGGACTTTGTAATGCGCTGGACACATTTCAAAGGTGCATGATGTCTATATTTTCGGAATTCATCGAGACCATAATGAAAGTATTTATGGATGCTTTTTCTGTCTATGGCTCTTCAATTGATGATTGTTTGGCTAATTTAGCAAAAGTTTTAAATAGATGTATTGAGACAAACCTTGTTCTAAATTGGGAAAAATGTCATTTTATGGTGCATGAAGGCATTGTGCTTGGACATTTGGTTTCTAAGAGAGGAATTGAGGTTGACAAAGCAAAGGTAGAGGTCATTGAGAAACTACCACCTCCAAGGGATGTTAAGGGGATAAGAAGCTTTCTAGGCCATGCCGGCTTTTATAGAAGGTTTATTAGGGACTTCTCAAAAATTGCAAGACCTTTGACAAACCTAATGTGCAATGATACCAAATTCCTATTTGATGAAGAGTGCTTATTGGCCTTTGAGAAATTAAAGAAAGCATTGGTCTCGACTCCCATTATTCAACCTCCAAATTGGGATTTGCCATTTGAGCTCATGTGTGATGCAAGCGATCATGCTACTGCAGCGGTCCTTGGACAAAGAGTGGACAAGAAACTCACGCAATTTACGACACTAGCAAGGTCCTTAATGGAGCTCAAGTTAATTACTCTACAACCGAGAAGGAGCTCCTCGACATTGTGTATGCCTTTGACAAGTTTCGTCAATATCTAGTGCGCTCAAAAACTATAGTTTTCACCGACCATGCGGCAATTAAGTATCTCTTATCGAAAAAGGACTCCAAACCAAGACTCATAAGGAGGATTCTCCTACTTCAAGAATTCAACATCGAGATCAAGGATAAAAAGGGAGTGGAGAACGTTTTCGCCGATAATCTATCTAGACTTGAGGGAAATGAAGAGCTTGATGGAGACACTAGCCAAGTCGATGACTAATTTATTGGGGAGCAACTCAGTCCCTCCTTGGTACGCAGACCTAGTGAATTTCATAGTATGTGGGATCGTACCCCAAGACTTGAATCATCATCAAAGGAGGAAATTTTTATCGAAGACGAAGAGATATTATTGGGATGACCCATTCTTGTATAGGCTTTGCGCGTATGGAATATATAGGACTTGTTTCGCCGAAGAGGAAATGACGAATATATTATACCATTGTCATTCCTCGCAATATAGAGGACATGGTAGTGGAGCAAAGACGGCATCTAATGTTCTACAAAGTGAGTTTTATTGGCCTACCCTCTTTAGTGATGCTTACGAGTTTGTCAAGGCTTGTGACCAATGCCCAAGGTCGGGAAATATTTTTAAGAGGCACGAAATGCCCCATCAAAGTATCCTACCGGTTGAAATATTTGATGTTTGTGGCATAAACTACATGGGTCCTTTCCCGTCTTCATATGGAAATAAAGATATATTGGTCGCGGTCGATTATGTTTCTAAGTGGGTAGAAGCCATCACCTCCCCTACTTGCGATGCCAAGGTCGTCACAAAGCTTTTCAAGAGGATAAATTTTCCAAGGTTTGGAATTCCAAGAACCGTCATTAGTGGTGGTGGTTCACACTTTAAGGAAAAACATTTTGAAGCTTTGCTTCGTAAGTATGGAGTGAGTCATAAAGTTGCAACGCTATATCATCCACAAACAAGCGGGTAAGTTGAGATCTCAAACCGGGAAATTAAAGCCATTTTGGAGAAAATGGTGGGTAGCTCAAGGAAGGACTGGTCATCTAATTTGGATGATGCATTGTGGCCTATCGAACCGCGTCCAAAACTCCCATTGGGATGTCTCCATATCGGTTTATATATGGAAAACCATGCCATTTACCGGTTGAATTTGAATACAAGGCCATATAGGCAGTTAAAGTTTTGAATATGGACTTCCAAACGGCCGGAGAAAATAGAATCCTTCAACTTTAAGAGTGATAAGAAACAAAGCATATGAAAGCACTAGGATTTACAAAGAGAAGACAAAAAAAATGGCATGACAAAAGGATCATTCGCCGTGAATTCAAGAAAATGAGATAAAGTCTTACTCTTCAACTCTAGACTCAAGCTCTTTCCGGGTAAATTAAAAAGCCGATGGAGTGGTCCATTTGTTGTCCACAAGCCTTATGATGATGGCCATGTAGAGCTTATTAACGATTGTCACGACCCAAAAATGTAGGCTGAGACCGACATTTGACCCGCTTGCCAAGCAAGCCTATATGTCAACATTAACATTATAATTGAACATTTAATTGTAATTTCGATCGTGTAACTGAATTATATAACGCAATGAACTAAATATACCACTGAATTCATCAACCAGAATCCTACTCAAGTACAATGGAGCGATACTGTAATTTAATTTCAAATAAAGAAATAACCGACAAACTCCCATGAACTGACTAGTTGGATGGCACAGTGCGTGAAGTGTGAAGATTGCTAGCGAAGACAGCTGACAACTCCCAAATAACACTTCACTTATCTGAAAGGTGGGTGGGTAATAACGGGGTGAGTCAAAATGACTCAGTGAATAATTAACGTACTCATTAACATTATCAGTTACTCCAAATTGCTCAATATTACGTAGTAAGTCCATGTTCCATAAACCACCATATTCAATAATATATTCATGTCGTGAATGCAAAGTGATGCATGATGATGCACATAACTGGCCATATCGATCGATCATACTATCCATGGTGGGTAGTCGTCACTGCCAGTCCGGACTATCATATCAGAGTGCGGGCTGAGCCTCGCTAGAATCATATCAGAGTGCGGGCCATGCCTCGCCAGAATCATATCAGACGCCCATGTCAAAACCACATACCATGTCAATGATGATGCATATCGTGTATGCAATGATATATATGCACATATTCATATCACAACATTGTCGATCAATTATCTCATACATATTAACCGTTTATAGACAATATACATCCAGAAATATAACGTTTTCGTAAAGACAAGGGGTTTCGTCTTAGTCCCTTTCGTTATTACCCAAATAATTATATATATAAAATAGTAATAACATACATAATAAAAAAAATGAGCATATTAATTACTCACCTTTCATTTCCAAGTAGCAACCAGCTTTATCCCCGCGAGAACAACCTAAATCAATATGAACGAATAATATCATCTAGAACATCCTAGACGAGTTGTATTCTAGAAACCTATCACATCTGTTGCATTTACACCAAAGCAGACAACAACTATTTTCAATCAACTCCAAACTATCACTATGCCAGATTTGCGTTTAGATGACTGACCAAAAATAGTCGCATAAGGACGTTTTTAGTCGCATAAAACCTATTGCGACATATGGCAGTTACATATGAGCCAGTCACATAAGTTGCATCGCATAAGATTCGAAGTGATAGTACTTAAAACACACAATCATATAAGAGCTTAAGTGACCGTACCTTAAATGTGACACATAAGTCGTTACATGTGTTACATAAGTGTATTTTTTACAAGGTATCAATTCTGATTTTACTGCACAAAGTGTGTCGTATAAGTGGTATTATATAATGTCAGTCACGTAGAACAGATTAAATGGCGTCCTTGTTTCAGTCACATAAGTATGAATGTGTGTATTGTCAGCATTTAAGTGATGTAATGTGTTATTTTCCATGTCACGTAAGAATTGGTATTATGCTTTTTTATTGTTTACAACCGCATAAGATACTGCAAAACATCTCTGTTATAATTGTAAAACCAGTAATAGTAACACAAATCTGCTACGACAACCAAAAGAATTGATTCATAAGTATATAAAACAGTTCACAAAGTACATAGCTGGACATATCCAGCATTCAGTTTACATGGAAAAACTTGTCCACATCATAAAACCACAAGTTCAAAAAATTCATCATATGTATTCAGAGAGTTGGGAGAGAAAAATTCGCACCAACAGAAGCAATACCCCGAAGGAGCCCCTCGCAGTATTTCTTCAAGAGCCTTCAGCCTATCCTCAAACTCGGCATCTTTTTTTGCAGCCTCTTCCTTAGCTCGTACAAGCTCTTCCTTTAACGCTTTGGTAGCTAACCCGCCTCTCGGGCGAGGAGGCCTCTTAAAATTCCCACTCACACCAAAAACTTGAGTCCCTTTTTTTGCCTGACAGCTCTTGTTATTATATCCAGCTGGGTACTCGTTGGGAGAGGGTTGCCAATGATGCTTGAATCATCTGAATGCTGCTCATCAATCAACTGCTTCACCTCGGCATTCATTTTTTCCTATGCATAAGAAGAGTAAAATAAATTCATCAATGAGAACGTTGATCTGATGACATTTACACAAAGAACACAACAATGAACAGAATCTCACGACAAACTTAAAGTGACAAATTAACATAACATATTTATAGTCAAATGATCATAACAAATGACGAAGTGAAATATGATAATATCCACTGAACATAACAATTGATCATAATGTATTAACAAAACAAATTCACAATATCATTGGAGCATAATCCACAATATCATTTAAAGGTTCCAAAACTGGACTTATTTATCAACACATATATAAATGATAACAAAGATTAACAAGGAATACCACTGTGTCAGCACTTTCAGGTTCCAGGGAATATGCATCGTGATATGTTGCGACTTGTTGGGCTTTGTGGCCTTTCTCTTGGTGCTCGATTGCCTTCATGGAGAAAGGGGTCTTTCCGCAGTGATGGTTCATCTTTGCATCTCGGGCAGCTTTCATTTTTTTTCAATTTTGCTTTCATAATCAGATGGAAAGTTAAGAATTAAAACAAAAAAAATATTATAATTATAAAAATCAGATGGACGACATCAGTAGCGGTTGCAACTATAATCTGGGCCTTCTTCTTTGGACTACTCACTCCGACTGGCTTCTTGGGAGTTGTAGCCTTTGCCAGCCTCTTCTTCGGAGTTACAGGCTTCGTCGCTGGTTTCTTGGCCAGAGGAGGCTTCTTATTCGTCGGTTCTGGTGTGTGAATCTTTGCTGCCTTCCTAGAGCGCATACTCCTTAGCTTCATAGTCCCTTTTGCCTTCGTAGCCTCCGTCACCTCGCTTAGTGTTCTCTTCTTTGGTGGCATGTTGGTATGTCGATGATAGGACGATGGACGGGTGAATGGATGGTGGTGAGAACGGTGGATGCATATGGGTTGTCATAGTTCAAAGGAAGGGAGGAGGGAGATAGAGTACACGGCCGTGTGGCTGTGTTTGAGAGTCCCAAGTTATATGACATAAGTTTGATTTTGGGTTAAGGATGGACACACGTGTCCCTGATTTAGACACGCGTATGCTCCAAATTAAATTTCACTTATAGACATAATTTTGTAAGTCACATAAGTGAACAAACAAAAGGAAATCTGAAATTGAAATCTTTCAGTGTATTTCATTTTCCCGCCCACCTTTTTGGACTTGGGTACTTGTTTCGTGAGGTAGAATTGCTTTAGAGACCTATAGATATTTATTGAAGCTATTGTCTGATATTCGACTCTCAACTTTCAGTTGCATTGCCCTTAAAATAGTTTCAAGAACGGTACTGTCACAATTACTATATAATGAAGTCTTAGCTTTGCCTATAAGATTGTTGTACCTTTCGTAAGCCATATTACTCCCTAAATCACCATCATCTGTATCCATATTCAGATGATCCTCACGATCCATATGGTGAACGGGAAATGCATCTCGAATAATATCTATAGTCGGGTTCTCTTGAGGACGCCCTCTGCCACTACTACTTTCACCATACCTCTCCGCAAGCCATTGTTGCCTCAACAGGTACGCTAAAGGTTCACTACTCTCTTCACCATGTGATGTCCATGTATAGTAACCATTCATCATCCAATTGTTAATCAAATGGACAAACATTTCCTTCGATGTAATTCTGTCTCTAATCATCAAACACCTTGTACATGGACAAACATGTGTATTTTCTCCACTTCGCTTTGCAAACTCAACAAAATCAATAACCCCTTGACTGTAACGAGAAGTACCCCTTTCCGACCCCATCCAACTTTTATCCATGGCTACAATTGAAATGCTCCTTCAAAATGATGATCATACAACACAACAACAAGGAACAAATTAAGTTAATATACAAAGTACCTAACCAAAACATGATGACATATGAAGATGGAAAATGAACGTTTTGTGAACCTACATACACACATACATGGAAAACAACTTATATAACATATTGGGGAGCTACTGCAACTCGTCTAAAAGGGTCCTCCCCACACATATATACATAACACTCTTTATTTTGAAAAATATTCAAGTATTGTGCAAAGGAACTACCATTTGCAACTCAAAATACATTTGAAATGTAGTTACCTTTTTCTTTCTGGACGGAGGAGTGGCTGAGAAAATAACTTCAGCTGTGGAGGAGAAAACTAGAGATGATGGGGAGAGGATGGAAGGTGGGTGATGTGTTTATGTTTTTCCATTTAATGATGTGTCCTTATGCGACTGACGTTGAATATTTGTGTCGCTTAAGAAACAGTTGGTGTCCCTACCGACATCAATGCATCAAAAAGTTGTTTGACCATTAAATGGTCAACGGATTTCAAATATCTACCGCTGACGTGGCTTTCTACGAAATCACTTATGTGACAACCAAATAAACCATCGTCACGTAAGGACACTTAAGTGACAGAGTCAATGAGGCACATAAGGTACTGTCATATAAGGTCACTTACATGGCAGACTTTGGTCAGTTATATAAGCACTAGTCACATAAGAGACCTTAAATGACTGGTAATTGTTTCTCAGTCGTGTAAAACTCTTATGTGACTTGTTCTTATATGACTACATCAAAGTACTGTCGTCTAAGGCGCAATCTGACATAATGTATTTTTAATGACTTGTTCAAAATCATACTTGTAACAATATTGGCCCATTATAACTTACCCCAGGTCAAGGACACCGATTTTGTGCACCAGCTCTTGATCAGTCACTTTACCAATTAAATCTCAGCAGCTTATCTATACATTTCAATACAGTCCACCTTTTGCTTAGTTTAAGCAAAAGTAAGGTTTCTAATGTATATGTTAACCTTAGAAGGCACTTGAGTGCATATGACCCCACAGGCAGCACAGCAACTCCAAACTCCTTTCACAATCATCTTTAAACAAAACACCAACAAAACACCAACAATTCACCAAGACTTCATTAACCATTGTCAAATATAACTAGTAATATTTTGAAAAATGATTGTTGTCTGATTTCTGGCCTGTGATAGCTTAACTTGGGCTTACTTTTCAGATATAACTTTTTCTTCTTTCCGCCCCACTTATCCTCTTGCCATTTGCCACCCTCAGATTTGCTGCAACTATTATCAACTCCATTCATTATAGTGTACGAGACAACAATCATCATCCAAACCATATGTATATGCATTCCTAACTCACATTGAGGTTGTCGCTCTCAACTTGCTCCACCTCCTCACAAGATCAATTCATTGACATATGAAACCTTGTTGTCTGTTCAAGACTAGATCGAGGTAGTGTTCTAAATGAAACTAGAACACCTTAGCAGGCAGTATCCGAAAGTAAACACGCAAGCACACACGATATATTCCCAGTTCGGCAACCAACTTACCCTATGGGACTCCCACGCCCTAAAGAGTAGCAAATCTTATTAAAAATTTAGAGCAATAGTTGGACTAACACAACTCCCTGTTTGTATTTGCCTAGCCTCTAGCTCCCCCTCGATCCCCTGTGGGTAGGTCTGACACTCCCTCCCGACCTATGCTAGGACCTCTCCCGAAGTCCAGAGCCTTCTCCAAAAGCTCATTGCCTTCTTTCGAAGATAGACGTGTTCTCCCGAATGCGTGATGCGTTGTAATATTATGCGTTTCAATTGATGTGATTAAAAGCAATATATTTGATCAAAAACAATTTATAAGACCGGTAAGTACCGGGTCGTCCAAGGAGCAAGTTTAAACTTATGCACTATTCAATTTTGTTTCGATAAGTCTATTCTAATTTCAAAAGGTTGGGTTTGATGTGGTAATTAGAGCAAATGTATATAAACAATGTAAACAATCTAAGGAATCTAGAGATGATGTCACTACCAAGGCAAAGGGTGTACTCTAGGGAACTACTTCACTCATATGTGTTTTTAGACTCCAAGAGTTCAATTTCATGCAAAAACAATCATGTTAGATGATTAGATTAAGGCGTGCGACTATTAAACCAAATTTAATCTCTCGATGTTTTTACTTGATTTAAGGAAGAGGCACCTCACACGTGAGCTTCAATCGCTAGATGTTGTTAGCTCACGTCCAACTCAAGGTTCTCAATCATCAACGCTAGTTGAATGATCAATATCCAAGAGCGGTCTTGACCAAGCCTATCTCAATGCTAGAATGGGTCACGCTAGTGATCACCACCTAGCAAGGGTGAATCTACTTGCATTCTAGAACTATTAATCTCGTTCGCTAGAACACTCAACTTCAAGTTCATGTTTCTAAACCACCTAGGCATTTTATCAAACACTTGGTGGGCATAGAGTTGACATTTGTTCAAAGTAGATTCACAATCATCCAAACATGTTATTCTAACGTTGATTCATTATAGATTAGGAGTATTAACACACATGAGGTCCATAGGACCCTAGAATACAAAACACTACTCACAAATCACGTTCATAGACAAACACAAATTGTATTGAGTACATAGATGAAAATACAATGAAAGGAATGAACCAATCTAGTGTAAATGATCTTCTTCCCCCTTTGGATCTTCAATCTTCAATGGATGATCCCCCCTTGAAGCCTTGGTAGCTTGTTCTCTCTAGAAACCCTCAATTTCGTGCCCCAAAAACCCTAGCTCGAATCCCGCTCTATTCTAGATCTAAAACTTTCTTTTTATAGCCGAGGATTAGCTCGGGCGAGCTCCATTGTGCTCGGGCGAGCTTATTTTGGCAGAGGCATTTGGTCCAGCTCGAGCTCGGGCGAGCTCCATGAAGCTCGGGCGAGCTTTTATAAACATCCGACTTCTTGCGGCTTTTTCACAGTCTTAACGTCTGAATTAGGTCTTGACGTCAACTGAAGAGTTGTAGCCCTTTGAGTTACCTTTCCAACAAGTCAAAGAGCTACTCATTTGGACATTGTATGAGATCTGTGCGTTCAGAATAAGCCCCAAAGGTCGGGTTGTCCTGTTTTGCCCGAAACTCCATATTTTTGCTCCGAAACTTTGGTTTTCTTCGAGAATTGATCTTTTTGAGCCCGGGGACTATAAGGTCGGTTTCTAACCTGAAATAGCAACCAAGAGGGTCAAATGGCATCGAAAGAGCATCGAGAATGGACCAAAACTCTTCGTAAATGGATAGATAAATGAGTCGAGAATTTGACTCATCAAAACACTCCACACTTTGAGTTTGATCGTCCCGAGCAAACAATAAAATCAAGCCAAAGAGAAACAAATGGCGAAAAGCTAAGTCATTATGTTTTGTCGCCCATTAGCTCTCAACATCCATTTATAGTCTCAAACTTTTATTTCTAACTACTCTAACACATATTTACAAACTAACTCCTTTTCGTAGGTGTTACGAGTCCATTTAGCATATGCACCAAGCCTTTAAACCCCTAGGCTACCCTAGTGGACGAGTTATAGTCTCGTGAGAGTTTTCAGAAATGGGAATACTCACAAATCCCAAATGCATTTATCCCATAAGAGTGAAAACAAGAGTGTTTAACAATTAAGGCATGGATTTCTCAAAACTTACTTCACATCCCAAGCTAGCGTCACAATCACTATACATTTCAAGAGAGTTTTCAAACCGTTTAAGCTCACATGAGGGTGCACATTCAATCAATACTAGAGCTATCAAGTGCCTAACTGACGGAGCCCACCGCATTGTCGTTAAGGTGCGATGTTCTCTGTGCAAAAACAAATTTATATCTCCGATACTCACGACTTAACTATTTTGGGTAGTCAGTGGTAAGTACGGGTCGAACCCAAGGGAATTGGTGGATTAGTTGTTCTTTAATGAAGCTTATGCATAAATTAAATGCGATTGGGGTTGGGTTTGAGTGTGCTTTGAGAACTGAAAGTAAATTACAACAGTTGGTAATGGACTGTAAGGAAAGGATTCGGTTTAGGGGTTTCATATCATATCATCATTCATCATTGACCTCTAACGATCATACTAAGTGTTCAAAGATGAATCGAGGCTATTTCTAGCACAAGACTTGCCACATCATTTAGAACACTTGTTCTATTTAGACTAATTCCTCCTATCGAAGTATCTTAGCCTTATGTGCATCCATTTGATCTTCAGTTACGATCAACCAAATGGTTTTTAAAAGAGGTCGAACTCCTCAGATAAGCTTTTCCCGTTAAAGCATCCACTTACCTGAGTATGTTCACGAACCCCACGGAAGAGCTTTGCCCGTTAAAGCATCCACTCAACCTTGGAAGTTCTAACCTAATATGTGGCACATAGAACAAGTTTTGAAACACTAAGTAGCATTAAGCATAGAGTCTAGAACGGTTTATGATATAAATACTCCCTCTACCGAATACAAGCTTTAGCTACTTGTATTCATGTCAAGGAATACAAGCAAACCATGGCTTTGAACAAGGATACCGAAAAGGAGAATAACTTTAAAGTAAGAACAATATATACGGAAAGTAAAGGACAAGTCAGGGAAGAGAAAGCCGTGGCTTTTGTACCTACAATAAGTGGAGGAGAGGAGCTCCTAAAAAATATTCAAGCAAGGAAAAGTAGCTCCAAAATGAAGAACAAAGCAAGAACAAGTGAAGACCAAAATGTGTATTGAAAGTGAAGAGAAGAGGGTTAAGCCCTCTATCTCTCTAAAGAACTTGTGGATTGTGGGATGAGATGATTTACAAAGAGGAGGGCATCTCTATTTATAGGCTAAGGGGAGGCAAGGGTGTGGAGGAGAAGCATCCACTTGGCAAGAGATGGGAGGAGGCTTCAAAAGCCATCGGGGTGAGTCACCATGGAGGAAAGCCGCCGGCCACATGGAGGAAGGGGAGAGGTGATGAGCTTAGCCGCCGGCTAGGTGGAGGAGGGTGAGTGGTGGAGTGTGTTTTGTGATCTTTTCCAAAAGCCATCAGTCCTTTCTCCTCCGGTCTGACTCTGGTTGCCCTCCGGTTTGACTTGTTTTGAGTGATTCCACGTCCGGTTCTTGAAAGTCAGAATTTGGTCGTGACCTGGAATGACTCGTAATTCATTTTCAGCTTTAAAATTCCTCCTTAGCCTGTATTCTCTCTAGACTTCAAAATACCTTGTAGATAAATATCGGAACTAACAAGCAAAAGTTAAATAGACAAAGAGTCTAATTTGGTGGGTTTAACTGTGTTCATGATTCATACAATTATGGTCCATCAGATCACCCCACACTTTTAGTTGTTCGTCCCGAACAATGCTTTTTAAAGGGCGGCACACACAATCTAAGTAAACTTTTTAAATATGAAAGTGAGAATATTGAACTAGATTTATCCTAATTCATGCATTACTTACTTATTACCAAACTAAACCGTGTAAATACTTAGAAGAAACTTGATACTTGTACCTTCGCGCCGAGATGCAAATTAATTCGGATGTTTCGGGAGATAGCCCTTTTTAAGCTCCTGGACTGCATTCTCGGGATCGATTCGCACTATATGATTTCCTTGTAGCTTTCTCTAGCACGTGATTCGGTTCGGGTTTCACTGAGTTGAGTATTTTGATTTCTTTTTGGCGAGGGACAGCTTCGGTAGTGAATCGGCCTTTGGCCTTTGATATTGATTTGGAGTTTCTTCACTTTTGTTCGGTTAAAACCTTCACAATTTTGGCCTTTGGCCTTTGATTAGCTTCTTTGAGCTTTTGCTTCTTTGTGACTTCTAGTCCATTTTCTCAGCCTTTTTGGGGAGGTCCAATCGTCGCCCGCAAGCATATGGAAATACCTCCCCGCTCTTTCTCATCCTCGCCGTTTCGCGCGGGTCAAGATGAGGGTCGCTCATCTATTTTCCCGGCTACTAGGACTAGAGATAGGACGGTTTGATTCCCGTCCCGCCTCTTGCATAAACGCTGCACGGTGGAGATGACTTCAATCTTCACTGAAACCCGAAGTGCAGCCTCCACTGACTTCGAAAACCATATAGTTAGATTCGATCCTTCGATTGCTTGCCAAGCCTCTCTAGGGTAGTTTATATCAACTCCACATCCCCTGTATATCTCAGCACAAAGGGACAAATGAGAAGTTACATCCTAAGTTTTTAGACAGTTGAATTTTCACAAGGTAAATGCATGAATTATGATCTATCTTTTTCACATTCTCAAGTACATATTTTCAAAAAGATAATATTAAGGGAAAAGGAATAGAAAAAGCATGTTAATTAACTATGTACAAAGGTGGTTCTCACCCCACACTTTTGAACGAAGGCGTGCCTCACAGCACGACTTAGTTCGAAAGTCATGCAAGGAAATATATACAGGAAAGGTGAGAATGAAAACACTCAATGACAGAAATTAAATGACTGAAAGTAAGATAGGTGTCGGGTTACCTCCCGACCAGTGCATTTGTTTAACGTCGTTAGCTCGACACTACCTCATTTCTGGATCATAAGGTTGGGTCCCATGGGTGTGTGAGGTCGAATTTCTTCTCGGCTGCCCTTTTGCTCCGAGAGGGTGAGGCTTCATTGACCATAGCTGCTGGTCCAATGACTCGTGCTCGCTTGTTACTTCTTTCGGATTTCCATTCTTTCGGCCCATGTCTTTGCCGCTTCTTCATGTTTGAATAGTTGGCACCTTTGCGAGTTTGGAAGTTTGGTTTTGTGCCATTAAATGTAGGCGAAATTAAGCATGCGCCTCTGCCAATCCTCTTCATTGTGGCAGTGATGGATGGTTGTCTTGGAACGAGTGAGAGTTCCTTTGTCGGCTTTTTTGGCTCATGCTCCTCCTCTAACTCCCCTTGCACCTCATCATTATTGATTATATGATCTTCGGTGGCTATGATCGGCATAAAACACGAAGGGTTAAGTTGGGGCACTTCGACCATGAGGACTGGGTCTGTTTTAGGTGCTCCGACAGTGAGGGCCAGGTCTTTCTCGGACAGTTCAGCAATGAGGTCCGGGACTTCCTCGGGTGCTCCGAGCGCAAGGACCGGGCCTGGCTTGATTTCTTCGACCGCTTCAGCAGTGAGGTTCGGGACTTCTGTTGGCTCGGTAGTTAGGACTGTGATTTCCTCGGATGGATTGGTGATAAGGACCGGGCCTGATTTGGGCAGTTCTTCTTCTAACTCCCAGGGATAATCTGAATGGAGCTCTTCTTTAGGCAACCATGGGTCCTCATCCTCGTCATTCATATGGTCTCTGGGGGTAATCATACTGAGGTCCGGGTCTGTTTTGGGTAGTTCGGCACTGAAGTCTGGGTATGTCTTGGGCAACTGTTCAGTTAGGACCGAAATTGATTTGGGTAGTTTGGCAATGCGGTCCCAGATCAGTTGTGTAGCCGCCCAGAATTCCTCATTTTCGACCTCGTCTTGGTGTATCGGGGCACTCATTTGCTGGATGCTAGCTGCCAATTCTTCCTCCTTGTCCTTGAGTGGCTCGGTAATGTGGACCTGGGCTTCCTCGCGCATTTCGGAAATGTGTACCGGTACTGATTTGGACAGCTTGTTAATGAGGTCCCGGAGGTTGTTTGATGCTTCTTTTTGAGCCACCCATGATTCGTCGCTTTCGACCTGGATTTGGTGTACAATGTTGGCCAACTGCTGGTTGCTAGATGCCAGCTCCGTTGTAACGTCCTCGAGTGGCTCGGCCTGATCTTCTCTTGGTCTTGACCTCGCGGCCAAATCGTTTATCAATTTCCAAAGATCATCTATGTTTAAGTTATTTACCGAGCCTCCTGCCGCGTCATTAAGCAAATTCCACTCATATGGCATCATCCCATCGAGAAACTTTTGAAGAAGATCTGAGTTGCTGAATCCATGGTGCGGGCAGCTCGTTACAATGGAATCGAAGTACCATAAGTACTCGTCTAATGTTTCGTCCCGGGATTGCTCAAGGTGGTTGATCTTCTCGCGGATTTCAAATTCGAAGGATGGTGGGAAAAATTCCTCATCGTTCCAAGGCTCGTTTTGATAGTACATTGACATGGTGGTTTGTAAAAAATAAAAAGAACAACTACTCCGATTTATAAATCCAATTCCCCGGCAACGGCGCCAATTTTGACGGAGCCCACCGCACTGTCGTTAAGGTGCGATGTTCTCTGTGCAAAAACAAATTTATATCTCCGATACTCACGACTTAACTATTTTGGGTAGTCAGTGGTAAGTACGGGTCGAACCCAAGGGAATTGGTGGATTAGTTGTTCTTTAATGAAGCTTATGCATAAATTAAATGCGATTGGGGTTGGGTTTGAGTGTGCTTTGAGAACTGAAAGTAAATTACAACAGTTGGTAATGGACTGTAAGGAAAAGATTCGGTTTAGGGGTTTCATATCATATCATCGTTCATCATTGACCTCTAACGATCATACTAAGTGTTCAAAGATGAATCGAGGCTATTTCTAGCACAAGACTTGCCACATCATTTAGAACACTTGTTCTATTTAGACTAATTCCTCCTTTCGAAGTATCTTAGCCTTATGTGCATCCATTTGATCTTCAGTTACGATCAACCAAATGATTTTTAAAAGAGGTCGAACTCCTCCGATAAGCTTTGCCCGTTAAAGCATCCACTTACCCGAGTATGTTCACGAACCCCACGGAAGAGCTTTGCCCATTAAAGCATCCACTCAACCTTGGAAGTTCTAACCTAATATGTGGCACATAGAACAAGTTTTGAAACACTAAGTAGCATTACGCATAGAGTCTAGAACGGTTTATGATATAAATACTCCCTCTACCGAATACAAGCTTTAGCTACTTTCATTCATGTCAAGGAATACAAGCAAACCATGGCTTTGAACAAGGATACCGAAAAGGAGAATAAATTTAAAGTAAGAACAATATATACGGAAAGTAAAGGACAAGTCAGGGAAGAGAAAGCCGTGGCTTTTGTACCTACAATAAGTGGAGGAGAGGAGCTCCTAAGCAAGATCCAAGCAAGGAAAAGTAGCTCCAAAATGAAGAACAAAGCAAGAACAAGTGAAGAACAAAATGTGTATTGAAAGTGAAGAGAAGAGGGTTAAGCCCTCTATCTCTCTAAAAAACTTGTGGATTGTGGGATGGGATGATTTACAAAGAGGAGGGCATCTCTATTTATAGGCTAAGGGGAGGCAAGGGTGTGGAGGAGAAGCATCCACTTGGCAAGAGATGGGAGGAGGCTTAAAAAGCCATCGGGGTGAGTCACCATGGAGGAAAGCCACCGGCCACATGGAGGAAGGGGAGAGGTGATGAGCTTAGCCGCCGGCTAGGTGGAGGAGGGTGAGTGGTGGAGTGTGTTTTGTGATCTTTTCCAAAAGCCATCGGTCCTTTCTGCTCCGGTCAGACTCTGGTTGCCCTCCGGTTGGACTTGTTTTGAGTGATTCCACGTCCGGTTCTTGAAAGTCAGAATTTGGTCGTGACCTGGAATGACTCGTAATTCATTTTCAGCTTTAAAACTCCTCCTTAGCCTGTATTCTCTCTAGACTTCAAAATACTCTGTAGATAAATATCGGAACTAACAAGCAAAAGTTAAATAGACAAAGAGTCTAATTTGGTGGGTTTAACTGTGTTTATGATGCATACAATTATGGTCCATCACTAACCTAGAAGTCTATTCATTTTTGAAGCAAGGCTTTTGAAAGGTGATTAAAGCTTTTGCACAAAAACATCGGTCGATAACCTATGCTAGCTAGGGCTAGTCCACAGGCTCACGATATGAACTCATTTCCAAGTTTTAGACGCTAAAGTCGTAATCCATAAGGAAAGAGGAGTTTGACAACAAGAGTTCTTAAAACAAGCATAAACCAATCAATAGCTTACGTGAAATCACAAGGGTCGTCCTAAAGCTCAACTTGCTAGCACACAATGCACGTGGCGAACTCACACATGTAAGAGATGATGGAAGGACATAAAGTCAAGTTTTAAGTGATTTTTATATGGCCTTTGGCCTACAAATGCTTTCGAGGGGGAACTTTTCTTCCTAACCGCCGGCATTTGTATGTTTTGGTGCAAAACTTCTCGTGTACATCGAGAGAGTTCTTAGTCGGGGCTTTGCCCTCTTTGACCAAGTAGTTTTTTTTTGAATGGGGCTTTGCCCTCTTTTGACTCCACACTTTGACAATATGCCCAATGTGAATATGGAATGTGTGAGAAACAACCACAAACAAGGCACGAGGCAAGAGAACTAAAGTCACCTAAAAGCAATCGAGAGGTTTAAAGTTTTCATGAATATTTTAAAGTGTGCTTGCTAAATACTTTTCCAAGCATGCATGAAAAATACTTAGATTGCTAGATATGCACAAGATAGCAATGAAAATTGATTCACAAGAATGTGCATTCAATAGAGCTAGCTTGGTTTTGGACTCTAAATCATGTAAAAGGGAAATGTAAGCTAGATGTGACTTATAGAAGTTGAGAAATGATAGTAACATGCCTTTAGTAGTATAACACTCATAAAATTGGGATAAAGTACATGAATGTAAGTGTCCATTCAACAATGATAGGCATGACATGACATGAGTGAACTATGCAACTACCCACTCCACACTTAAGAGCTAGCTTAGTCCCTAAGCGCAAACAATAAATAAAATGAGAATAAGGCGCATAGGAACTCCCTCGTTTGTAGATGTGCCCCACCAATAGAAAATATACCATTGTGCTAAACTTGATCATACATGATGTGAATACTTCCCTTGATGACAAGAGAACATGAGAGGTTAAACGTAACAAGTGACATACAAGGTAATGTAAAACTCAAGTATGAGCAAGATAGCATCACAAGTCACACGCTAACATCATGACATAGGTTTAATAGAATTCAAACAAGGAAGGTAAACCACATCCTCCAAAATATGCACAAGTTTTCCTAAGTACCCCAAATGTGAAACTAGACTAATAGCATGGTATAACAAGATAGTCCTTGTCTAGTAAACTCAAAGAAGGCATATGAACACTAAGGGGCGACATCATTATTCATAGACAAATATAGGGGAGGTGGAGGGGTATGAGCGATGTGAATTGGGATTGGAGTGAGTGGAACTCACTCCACACTTAAGATCTCACTCTCTAAAGACATATCACACGCCACACTTAGAGTCTAAGTCACTCAAAATCATGGCAAACACTTAAACATGAAGAACGAGAATGAAAAACTTACAAACCGGGTTACCTCCCGCGAGGGCCTAGTTTTTCCCGTCTTGGCAATGACTTAGCAAAGTGCCCATAGAATCACTTGTTGAGAAGTCCTTTGCTAGGATCCCTTCTCACGGGGCCTTGGATTTGGTCGTGTCAATCCACCTTCAAATCCCATATGAATTTCTTTCCATCAAGCCTACGATGGACTTTCAAATGCATGTTTGACCCCTTCAAGAATGTTGAACCCTTCAGAATTAAGGGGTCATTGGAGCTCCTTTTGAATAATCTCATAAAGTATGGTAGGAAGCTCCAAAACTTGTCTCGAGGCCTTGTGACAAAGAAAGGATCTTCAATGCTAGCCTCTAGTTTGATGGGCACACCTTCCTTCAATTTTTCAATGATGTCCTTGGGTGCCCAATTCTGAATCACCCTCATTAAACTTTCATCTCCTTGTATGCGGGGTTGCTCTTTAGTTGTTTCGATACATACTTCAACAAAGTCTTCATACACTTGAAGTTCTTGTGGCTCAATATGCTCTTCCTCCATATCATCCTCGACAAGAAAACCGGGCTCACATTTAAGTTCACATGTAGTGGGAGGGAGGAGGTCTTCTTCATTCGAGAAAGATATTTCTTCTATGCATGAGTCATCATCGTTGAAGAATTCCTCGTCGGAGAGCCAAGGCGTTGATGGAATGGTGATATCTCGTGTGTTCTCAACCGATTGATCTTGAAACGTGCTAGTAGGGAAGGGTGGTGCACTTTCATGTTCCAACTCATCCTCGGTGCAAGATTCATCATCCCACGCATCATCAAAAGCTTTGCGAGCGGCTCTCATGAACTCATCCTCCATTGCTTGATCCACTTATTCCCTTGAGGAATTAGAATCAAGGACTTCTTCTTCGGATATCTCCTCTTCCACATCCATGTTTTCATTTTCCATTTCTTGTCGCGCCAATTCACTTCTAAACACTTGTCTTTGAGCCTCCATTCTATCAAAATGGGCTTGCATGTCTCTATGCGACCTCTCTTGGGATGCAATGAGTGTGGCAAGCATGGCCTTTATATTAGAGGGCTCACTTGAAGGTTGAGGAGGTTGAGGGTCCAACTTCATAGCCCATCATCTTGGCACGCATCTCGTCCATTTCTTGCCTAACCCTCTCTTGTTCTTTTTGATTTTTAATCAAGGTGTCTAGCAATTCTTTGATGGTGGGTTGATTGACACTAGGTTGAGGATTCAATTGATATTGAGGGTAGGAGGCACCATCAAATGAGTATTGGCTATCATCCTCATAAGGCGAGTATGAATTTGTCGAATAGCCATGATTTTCCCAATAGGCATTTTGATGCTCCTCCTCTTGGTCATATTCTTCATTGTATGAGACTTGTTGGTTGTATGAGTACATCCTCGCAAAACAAAAGAACAAAAGTTAGCTAAGGATATGAGTGTAAAGAATGTACAAAAGAAAAGGAAAAATATTTACAAGAATAGTCCAAATCTCACAAAATCTACTCTAGTGCTTTAGTTAATTCATTGCTTCCCGGCAACGGCGCCATTTTGAACGTTGTATTTTTAGGTACAAGCCAAAAACAATTTATATTTGACCTGTAAGTACCGGGTCGTCCAAGGAGCAATATTAAACTCAAGATCACTATTCGATTTTACTTAATAAGTCTATTTTCTTAACGGTTGTGTGAAATGTTGTTATCAATTATCAAATTATGATTAATGCAATTAAAAGGTTGTTTTCAAGGGTTTCAAAGACGCTCCTAGGGTACTACTTCCCTCCTTGGTGCATTCGACTCTTAATGGTTCAATTTCATGCAAGAACGAATAATGTAAATGTTAGATTTAGGCGTGTCCCTATTAAATCAAATTCAATCGCTAGATGTTGTTACTCGATTTAAGGAAAAGACACTTCGCACGTGAGCTTCAATCGCTAGATATTGTTAGCTCACTTCCTACTCAAGGTTATCTGAAATCTACTTGTCTTAGTCAAGACGAGTTCTAGATGGTGTTCGAACTGCGTCTCGAACACTTGTTGAACAGTTTCAGGTTGTGTTTAAATAGATACTGGAACACCTTAGCAGACAGTACCGAAAACGGAACAAACAGGAGCACACACGATATGATAACCCAGTTCGGCCTCGCCTACTCTGAGGGGTTTCCCACACCCTAAACGGGACACAAATCATATTATGAGATTAGAACTACAAGTGGTCATACTCTTACACAACACCTTGTTTGTAATCGCCTAGCCTCTAATTCTCCGTCTCTCAGATTTGCAATCTCAGTTCACCGCAGCTCCCCTCGATCCCCTATGGGTAGGACGAGACTTCCCTCTCGGCCTAGTCTTGGACCTCCCAGAAGCCCAGTCGCCTTCTCTCAAAGACGTATCTTGATCACCGTGTGTGTGTGCGCTTTGTTGTCCTTCAAGAACAGTCTGAACAGCACATTGAACAGACTGTTACTTCCCCGTTGATATTCCGGTGTGGAATAATCAACCGGTGGCCGCTTCTCCTCCAATCTCACGAACTCACGTGTTTTCTTTTCTCTCAGGAAGCGACGCAGATCTGGTCGCCCTAGCCTTGTATTTATATGCATATGCGAATGTCCAAATCTGTTCCAAATATCCTTATCAAATATTTAGGAAATATTCCTAAATATTCGATGGATATTTCCAATCCAATCTTAGGGAAGATCTTGATGTATCTTCCGCAACAAGTCAGCCAACCTTCTTCAATCTGATGCGGAGATATTCATTTGAATATCTAATTCTTCCTTGGCCGACTTCCATCTCGATCTTCGATCATCCAGATCCAATCTGATTATCTTGTCAAATATTTCAGAGATACTCCTAAATATTTGATAGATGTTCAATCTCCTCCATATCCAATCTTTGGAGATTACTTCCGTGCCAAGCCATCTAATATTCTTGATTCCAAGCTGAAGATATTCATTTGAATATCTGATCTTTAATGGCGATTCGTCAATTGATCCCAATCAGATAATCTCGTCGATATCTTTTGGATATCCATATCTTCATTCCAATCTTCATGAGATATCTTCTACGGTAAGTTAGTCAGGCGGTCTTCAATTCTGGTGAGGAGATATTTGAAAGACATCTCGAATATCTGTTTCTTCACTGACCGACTTCAACCAAACAGATCCTCTATCTTCAGAACCTTCCGGATTCAAATCATGCGTCTGCTGTACGCTGTACTTATGTTCCAGTCCGTGGTTGAACTCTTGTTGAACTTTAGCTCGAACTGTCTAAAGCGGTTTTGCCAAAGCCATGCCATTCATAAGAACATCATTCTCAATCATCAACGCTAGTTGAGTGATCGATAACCAAATAGCGGTTTAAGATCAAGCCTATCTCAATGCCAAGATGAGTCACGCTAGTGATTATCACCTAACAAGGGTGAATCTACTTCATTCTAGAACTATTAGTCTCGTTCGCCAGAACACTCAACTTCAAATTCATATTTCTAGTCCACTTAGGCATTTTATCAAACACTTGGTGGGCATAGAATTGACATTTAATCCAAGTAAATTCACAAATCATAACAAGTATTCATTCATGCATATAATCAATAGATAAATGGGTTTCATACACCAAGGAGGTTCATAGACCCCTAGAAACTAATGGACTACTCACTACTCATGTTCATAGACAAACAAAAGTAGTGTTGTTACAAGAAAAATGAAGAAAACACAAAGAAGAGTAAGGATGTAGAGTGAAGGATCCCCTTATATCCTTGGAGTGCTTCGATTTGGTGTGTTGATCTTCAAAACCCTTGAACTTCTCCAAAACCCTTGAAAAACCTCGATTCATGTGCCCAAAAATGAAACTTTCTATTTATAGCCCAAGTGTAAAATCTGAGATTGAGCCTGCGCTCGGGCGAGCTTCGTGCAGCATAGCAAGGGAATATGGTCAAGGCCCGGGCGGTCTTGGTGGTCCTCGGTCGAGCTTAAATCAGCAGTGCCATCCTTAAGGTGAGGCTCGGTCGGGTCCTTTGGGGCTCGGGCGCAACTGAGCTTGGATGGATGGGATGAAGGTTGAGGGACCCGGGCGAGCTTGGCCATGCTCGACTGAGCGTATTTCGGCAGTGTGCACCCTTGTGGAGAGGCTCGGTCGAGCCACCTCGAGCTCGGGGGTGAATCCCTTTGGTGACCTTGATCAGGCCTCCAGGCGCCGACGCTCGGGCGAGCTTTCTTTGGCCCGGGCGAGCTCCATCTGCTTTGCATGAGAAATCTTCACTTGGGTCTCGAAACTTCGATTTTCTTCGAGAATTGATATCCTTGATTCCGAGGACCATAGAATCGGTTTTTCACCTGAAATAGCGAGTACAAGGGTTAAATGACATCGAAAGGGACTCGGAACGAATCAAAACATCTAGTAGAAGTAGAGGAATTATAGTCGAGAATTCGACTCATCAATGCGTAGTGACAAGCGTATTTTTAACCCTCTATAGTTGTTAAGTTATATGTTTTAGGAGTCAAATTGTGGTCAAAACAATTTATAAACCTTGGTAAGCCAAGGGTCGATCCTAGGAACAACGTGTGTGATTACTGGCTAATAAGGGACCTATTCAGCTATTCCAAATAATGAAGTGGTTTTGCTATGAAACAAATTGCAGAAATTAAATGCAGAAAATAAAAAAGGTTTTGGCTTGATCAGAGAAAGAATCCCATGATCAAACTTCACCCATGCCAACCCACAAAACACGCAACAATGTCACGTAAATTAATCATGCTATCGAATATAGAAATAAACCGAAATAACACTAGACAAGCCGCCCATCCACGGATCATTGTCTAGATTAATCTCAATCGTTGAACGCTGGCCATCCACGGATTATCAACGATTTTGATTGGTTAAGCTTAGGGCTTTTCAGACAATAAAGTCAACTTTCCTATTAATTCATGTACTACCAGTGTAGCTACCATGATCTAATATCAATTTCATACGATCTGGTTAATACCTAGGACCCATTCATCCTTTGGTAATTAACCTAATTACGTTCTAGCAGGCAAACATACCATTCAATGTAAAACACGCAAGAACGATAAAATTCAGCACAATGAAATTGAATATTCGAATAACATTAATAAAAACAATTAATTGATTACACGAAGAGTTGGGTACAAGGCACGGGATCCGTAGGATCCCAGAATATTGAAGACTAATCAGTACTCATGGTAAGTTAACCAAAAATAGTGTAGAAATAGAAATCAAGGATGAGAAAACCGTGTAAAGATGTAGCTCGTTGAATCCTCAATCTCTCACGATGTTCTCCTCTATTTTCTTCTCCAAGTTAGGTTTTTTCACTCAAATCCAGCTCCTTTGAAATTAGGTCTCGATTGCCTCTTTGTAATTCACCAAAGAAGGCCAAAAGCACAAAAAATGATTTTTTGGAAATCCGTGCTTTCTATTTTTGGTAAGTCGAAAAATCAGGATTTTGATGGCCAGCCGGTCGGCTGGCTTGAATGAAGAAATCCCAGCCGCCCGGTTCACTCAAGGCTCCACAAGGTGGCTTCAGACTGAGCTCCTCAACCGGGCGAGGGTGGCCAAGCTCGAGCGAGCAAAATTCTACAGTTTGAATTCGCGAGGGCGAGGCTCGGTCGAGCCTACTCGAGCTTGGCTTCTCTTACCTTTGAGCAGACGAGATGATTGCCGAGAGGTTCGGGCGAGCTAAACCAAGCTCGGTTGAGAAAAATTTGGCAGTGTGGTATGGAGGGATCAAGGCTCGGTCGAGCCTCGCCAAGCTCGGGCTTGGTTTCCATAAGTCAACTCGATCATGTACTAAGGACCCAAAGCTCGGGCGAGCTAATCTGAGCTCGGTCGGGTTTATTCTCGCAGAGACATTTGGGTAAGCGCGGGATCAAGCGAGCTTCCTTTAGCTCCGGTGAGCCTTTTTTGCTAACCTCAACTCCAACCACTCAGTTGGTTTCGGACCAATTTCTCCAGCCGGTCGGCTAGCTTCCCTTGTGTGCTTTTCCACTTATTTTGCGTTGATTTGCTTCGGATGGAATCCAAAGTGCTCATCGCGTCAATTGAACTGAAACACTAGAAGAAAAGGATCAAATGATGACAATTTGCCGGGAGAACAAGTGTTATCCTTCATCGTATGGAGCAAATAACTAGTCAAAATATCGACTAATCAAAACACTCCACACTTAAGATTTGGTCATCCCGAACGAATGTCGAACAAATGGCAGAATAAATGCAAGTCCATGTGAGGCTCAACAACCATATGTTTCTAAGCTACCCACTCAAGTGTCATGTGACCAATCCTATGTGGCGAGTAATTAGGGATAAAAGATAAGTAAGAGGTGTTTCGAGGGGTTACTCCCCTCCTTGGCATTTTCCCAATGATCACATACACGATATTCAAACATTTTATGGTAGTCAAATAGCAATGAACCTAGTTTAGACTAGGATAGACCAACTGTCACTTGAATCTATTACAAGCCAAACTCTCTTATAACTCGAACCTCACCCAATTGAGGATATCGGTTCATTCCATGGCAATAAAAACCATGAACTCGAGGACTAGTTCACTTCCTACCTATGCATTGTGGAAAACCTAGCTTAGACTAAGATAGACCAATGTTCATGTGAATCTAATCTTAGCCAAGCTCTCTTATAGCTTGAACCTCACTCGCTCGAGATAATTGGTTCATTCCATAGCACTATTATTCTTGGAATCTCTTCCTAAGGTAATAAATACTATGAACTCGGAGACTAGTTAACAACAAATGCATACATTAGATAGGATCATGTTCTCTATTATCCAAACTAGATTCAACATGTTACTTAGGAATTTTATCAAACACTTAGTAGCATGTCATATATGAAGTGCATAGAGAACATGAATTTGACATCATTAGATGGGATAAATTGATGATTCGCTTAATGACTAACTCAAATAAATTTAACATTCAATCCTTAGTCAATCATCCATATCCTAAGGTTCACTTGCATGATTCAAGATATAGATCATTTTCTCCATCCTAGAACCATTCCCAAGGGTTTCCAAGTCCTAAGTTCAAGTTTTAGTCCAAGTTGTCACTTAGGCATTTTATCAGACACCTAGAGTGCATAGCATTCATAACACAAGAGAAAATGAAATCAACAATCATCCATATGAATACCAATGTATATATGTGATCAAAGAGTACCAAGGAGAGTCATAAGACCCTCAAAACATAAGATCCACTACTCACACATCATGTAAGACAACATGGTGTGAGTAGGGTTTATAGCAACAACAAAGAGAGTAGAAGATGGATAGAAGTAGGATGGTTAATCCTAATGTCTCCCTTTAATCTTCACTTCTCCTTGGTTGGATGATGATTGATGACCTTGGATGAGACTCTTTTCCAATCTTCTTCTCCCCAAAAACCTCCACACATGGTCCAAAACCCTTGCTTTCTATTTATAGATCCGGCTGTCAAGGCCCTTTTTGGTAGCTTTCCCATCCGAATTAGGTCTTGGCGTCAACTGAAGAGTTGTATCCCTTTGAGTTAGCTTTCCAACAAGCTTTGAATCAACCAATTCGGACACCGTATGCGCCCTAGGTGTCAAAAACAAGTCGCAAAATTCAATCTGCTCGGTCAGGCTTCTGAGTTTTATTCGAGTCGGTCGATTGGACTTCTCAGTCGACCGACTGGGGCCTTTTTGGTGGTTTTCCCGTCTGAATTTGGTCTTAGCGTCGACTAGAGGGTTGTAGCCATTTCAATTAACTTTCCAACAAGCTTTGAATCAATCAATTCGGACACCGTATGCGCCCTGGGCGTCCAAAACAAGTCGCAGAGGTCAATATGCTTGGTTTTGCCCCGAAACTCCTTGTTTTGCGCCGAAACTTCTATTTTTCATCCAATCTTCATATATAGGCCTTGACCATGGGGGAAACTTGTTTTCTACCTGAAATGTAGAGATAGAGGTCAAATGACATCAAAATAATGTCGGAAACGACCCAAAACTATAGTGAAGAATGGCCAAAAATCTGTCAAAAACGCGACTGATCAACACTCCACACTTAAGTTTTGTTCATCCCGAACAAAGTATGAGAATATGTCAAGGTCATGCAAATGTCAAAATACTAGTGATGCTATGTTTTTCGTATATTTGCCTCACTAGATTTCACAAGGTCTCGATCATTATTCCTAATCATGTTATTGAAAGGTAAATGACAAGTATGTACAATCTAACTCGCTCCTTTTCGTAGGCGTTACGAATGCATTTAGCGTATGCATTAAACCTTTAAACTCCTAGGCTACCCTAGTGGACAATTTATAGTCTCGTGAGAGTTTTCAGAAAAGGGAATGCTTACAAATCCCATATGCACCTATCACATGAGAATGAATGCAAGAGTGCTCAACCAAGGCGAGGATTTCTCAAAACCAATCCCTCACCCCAAGTTAGAACTACCATCACATTATCATCAAAAGAACTTTTGAACCATTTAAGTATCCCATGAGGTTGTGCATTCAAGATCATCAATACTAGGGCTATCAAAAGTCTCATCCAATGATCTACTCATTTTCAAGGCAATACAATAGAGTGATAGTTTAGTTTGCACAAAAGAGTGTCAATCGCTCACCTATGCTGGCTAGGGCTAGTCCATGGGTTCGCGACATGGAACTCATTCCCAAGTTTTAGGCGCTTAAGCCATAATCCATAAGGGAAGAGGAGTTTGACACTAGAAATCTTAATAAACAAGCATAGACCAAAAGATAGCCCCCGTGCGAGAACATGGATCATCCAAGAGTCGTTCCAACTAGCACACAATGCAAATGAATGAATCCGCACAAATGAAGAATGATGGAAGAACATAGAGTCAAGTTTTAAGTGCTTATTTTCTTTTCTTCTCTTTTTTTTCTTCTTTTCAAATGGCCTTTGGCCTACAAATGCTTTCGAGGGGGAACTTTTCTTCCTAACCCCCAGCATTTGTATGTTTAAGATCAAAACTTCTCTAGTACTCGAGAACGTTTTTAGTCGAGGCTTTGGCCTCTTTGACCATGAAAATGAAGCATTTTTTTGTTGGGGCCCATTTTCCGCCCTCTTTTGTTTTTTTTGCTCCACACTAAAAACTTAACAATATGTTCAAGGAAGATTGTATGGAATGTGTGGGAAACAATCATAATCATGTCACTAAATTAGAAAACTCAAGTCACAAAAGAGCAAACAAAAGGTCTTAGTTTTTCGTGAATTTTTTTAAAAGTGCTTGCTAAAACTTAATCCAAGGTATTTCAACGAAAATACTAAGAAAATTAGATAGACAAGAGAGAGCAATGATATTGATTCACAAGAATGCGCATTCAAGGGACTAGGTCAGTTCTAGGTTCAAGATACAATAAATGTGACATATAGGCTAGATGTGATTTATAGAGATTTAGAATCGATAGTCACAAGCCTTTGTGGTTAAAAACACTCTCATGTTAGGGATATGGTACATGAATGCAAGTGTCCATTCCAAAATGATAAGCATGGCATAATAAGAGTGAACTATGAAACTACCCTACCCACACTTAAAACATAGCTTAGTCCCTAAGCGCAAACAATAAAGAACAATGAGATAAAGGCGCATAAGAACTCCCCTCGTTTGTAGATGTGCCCCACCGATAGTAAAGACGCCATTGTGCTAAACGTGATCGAACATGATGCAAATAACTTTCCTTGATGACAAGAACACATGAGAGGTTGAAAGCAACAAGTGACATACAAGGTAGTACAACTCAAGTATGAGCAAGAAAGCTTCACTAGTTACATAATGACATCATGGCATAAGTTTCATAGAATACAAGCAAGGAAAGTAATCTACATCCTCCATAATGTGCACAAGGTATCTTAAGTGCCAAGAAAAGGTCAAACTAGAGTCATTAGCATGTTATAACAATTTAGTTCCACTCTAGTAAACACCAATAAAGCATATGAGCACTAAGGGCAACATAATTATCATAGATAGATCAAGGGTGAGGTGGAGGGGCTTGGTGATGTGAAGTGGAATAGGAGTGAGTAGACCTCACTCCACACTTAAAATTTGACCCACTAATCATACATTTCACATTCCATTTTTAGAGCCTAAGCCACTCAAAATCATGCCAAACATTTAAACCTAAAGAACAAGAATGAACAACTTACAAACCGGGTTACCTCCCGCGAGGGCCTAGTTTTTCCCGTCTTGGCAAAGACGTAGCAAAGCGCCCCATAGAATCACTCATTGAGAAGTCCTTTGCTAGGATCCCTTCTCACGGGGCCTTGGATTTGGTCGTGTCAATCCACCTTCAAATCTCATTTGAATTTCTTCCCATCAAGTCTACAATGGACTTTCCGTTGGGATTTTGACCCCTTCAAATATGAAGATCCCTTAAGAAATAAGGGGTCATGGGAGCTTTTTTCGATTAATCCTTCGAAATAGGGCAAGAAGCTCCAAAACTTGTCTCGAGACGTCGTAATGAAAAAAAGGTCTTCAAAATTTGTCTCGAGCTTGATGGGCATCCCTTCCTTAAGTTTATCAATGACGTCCATGGGTGCCCATTCCTCAATATCCCTCTCTAGACCTTTGTCTTCTTGAATGCAAGTTTGTCCTCTAGTTTCTTCCATGAAAACCTCAACAAAGTCTTGATATCCCTCAAGTCCTTTTGTCTCTATATACTCTTCCTCAATCTTATCATCATCAAGAAGTTGGGATTCACATTTAGGCTCTTCTATAGCAGGAGGAGGGAGTTCTTCTTTATCAACAAAAGGCATTTCCTCTATGTAAGAGGCATCATCATTGAAGAATTCCTCATCGGAGAGCGTTAATGGGATGTAGAGCTCTTGTGTGTTCTCATCCAAATGATCATGAGATGTGCTAGTAGTGAAGGATGCTTCACTTTTGCATTCCATCTTGTCTTTGTTACAAGATTCACTATCCCTATTGTTGTAATGAGCTTCGGTGGCGGCTCTCCAAAATTCATCCTCCGCTTCTTGATCCGATTCTTCCTTTGAGACACTAAATTCAAGAACTTCTTCTTCGGAGACCTCCTCTTCCCCATCCAAGTTCTCAATGTCCATTGCTTGTTGTGCCACCCAAGCTTGAAGCGTAATTATGTGAGCATGCATATCTTGAGTGGATAGTTCAATCTCCATCATTTGAGCTTGAAAGTCTCTATGCATCTTCTCTTGATTTTTAAGAAATGTGGCAAGCATTGATTCAATATTGGAGGGCTCACTTGAAGGTTGAGGAGGTTGAGGGTATGGAGGGTAGGAGTGTTCAACTTCAAAGTGTTGGACATCATTCCAATTTGGAGTGTAATAATTTGTTTGATAGCCAAGCTCTTGAAAATAAGAATATGGACGTTCCTCCTCTTCATAGTATTCTCCATTAGCAAAGACTCGTTGGTTGTAGTGATCCATCCTCGCAAAACAAGATAAACGAAGTTAGTAGGGGATATGAGTAGAAAAAGAAGAATATACAAGTATAAGAAAAAGGAAAAATATTTACAAGAATAGTCGGAACTTTCACACAATCTAATCTAGGGATGTGCTAACTAGTTGCTCCCCGGCATCGGTTGTAATTTAGCGTAAATATTTGAATAGATTTCAAATACTATTGCTAGTCACGATTAATCAAAACATTTGTAAAGACTCAAGAAATCCGAGGTCGAACCCAAAGGATAGGTGATTAAACTAATAGTGCTAACGATTAAACTAGATTGTCGAAGGTTTGGGGGGGGGGGGGGTTTGTTCCTCTTAAGAGGTTGATAGCAATGATTTTACTATCTTAAAGAGAGATTTAATCAACGAAAAGGGTAAACAAACAATTCAAGGATGACTAGGGATCTATTTCCCCACCTAGACAATTATTGTGACGGTAAATTGGGACACCATTGATGACTTCTCATACACACATATAGAATTTGGCTATGTAACATTAATACCAAGTTCAACTCGCGCTACAACTTAGTATCAAGAGGTTACACCTCGCATAGCACCTCACACTCTCGCTCTATTGGTGCTATAGGACATAATTTATCTAGCCTCACACTCGCGCTTTATTGGCTAAGTAAATCATGCACTTGTTAAATTCAAGCCATTCTCATTAGGATTAAAGCATCGCCATGTAACACAAAAATCCTAATGCTTATTCATTTCTATCATTTGAAATCACACTTTTCAGGGGTTAGCTACGTCAAGCATGAAATCAAGTAGAATTCCTATTTCGGACTTGTTAAAAACATGACATAGGTAATTCAAAAACATTAAGCTCAAATGAAGAAGAATCATGTGTAAAATCATTCATTAATAGCATCCATAACATTCACAACGTCACAAACATGTCTAGGGGGTTCATAGACCCCCAACCAATGTCACTACTCACTCATGGTGAGATTACAACCCATAATAACAATGGAATAGCAGAAAAACATGTAGAGTGTAGAGTTTACGGATCTAGAACCAATGTGGAGCACTAATGATGAAGGATGAATCACGATTTGAGTTGTTGATGATGATAAAATAAGATGTCTTCTTCTCCAAGCCAATTTTTGTCCGAAATCCCAGCAGAAATCGCCTAGGAAACCAGAATGGGGGCTTGAAAACCCTAAGTTTCTATTTATAGTTCAGCATAAAAATGCAGACTTTACGACGTGCGGTCGCACAGATGGGTTGTGCGGTCGCACAGATGCCCAAAATCCTGTCTCGTGCTGTCGTGGTTCTTGATCGTGCGACCGCACTGATTTTCCATGCTTCTGCTCCGGTTTGTGCGACCGCACAAAGGGTTGTGCGACCGCACAGAATTCTCGTGCGTCTGTCTTTGAGTTGTGCGACCGCACAGAGATGTTGTGCTTCTGGTTTGAGTCGTGAGACGGCACGGATGCAGTTGTGCGGGGGCACGCTCTTGGAGAGTTTGTGCTCCGACTTCCTTTTTGCTCGTTTTCGCTCCAGAATGCTCAGTTTTGCTCCAAAATCAATGTCCACTTGTGTTCTCAGCTTAAACTCTGTAATTCGCCTGAAATGAACCACAAGGCATTAAATAGCACATGAAATCGTGATAAAACAAACGAAACAATAAGCATAGAGGTCGCCTAAAATGCATATATTTTAGTGCTATCAAATCACCCCACACTTATTGTTTGATCGTCCCGAGCAAACTAATCGAATAGATCATCAACAACGTTGCGTTATATATCACTCATGATCAATTTAAAAGAAACTCCATATGGTCACAAAAACTAACTCAAAAATTAAGAAACAAATCCTGCTTCTAACTAACCACTTTCGTAGGTAACACGAGTGCATTTAGCACATGCACTAAGCCTTTAAACCCCTAGGCTATCCTAGTGGAGGAGTTGTAGTCTTCTGAGAGTTTTCAGACACGGGAATACTCACAAATCCCACAAAGAGAACAATCATCCAATCAGGCAGTTTAAACTCACAATTTTCAAAGTACTAGGCAAGGTTTTTTTTATGAAGTTCATAATGTATTCAACTAGATATGTGAATTTCAATCACTACATGAGTCCTCTTCGAATTCTTATGGAAATTCATGAATTAGGACATTCAAGCAAATCAAAGCAAAGACTAATAAATCTTTAATCAAGGATTCTAGTCATTTTCTATATTAGTGACTTCAAGAAAACAATCTAATAGTCGCAAAGAAATCTTGTTGGATCACTCACCAATGCTAGCAAGGAGGCTAGTCCATTGGCTTGTGAGCTTTGAACTCATTCTCAAGCCTAGGACGCAAGGGTCACTTAGTCATAAAAGAAGAGGAGTTCCAACATCACAATTTGTATACCTTTGCAAATCATATCATGCCTAAGTATAAAAGAATACGAGGTTCGTCCCTTAGTGAATTCTTGCTAGGAAGTATCACTTGTCTCATTGGTTTTCATGCTAGAGAATGGTGGAATAGCCGATTGTCAAGTCAAAGTGCTTCTTATTTTTTTTCTTTCAAATGGCCTTTGGCCTACAAATGCTTTCGAGGGGGAACTTTTCTTCCTAACCCCCGGCATTTGTATCATTTTTGAAACAAAACTTCTCGTGATCATCGAGAGAGTTTTTAGTCGGGGCTTTGCCCTCTTTTGACCATAAGAATGAAGTACAAATTTTTTTTGTTGGGGCCTATTTTTCGCCCTCTTTTGACCCCACACTTAGAACTTTGACAAAGGGCTAAGTGTTAAAGATGGAGCATGACAAACCAACAGGACAAATCCACGAAATGAACAAGGTCACTAAGGTCACCTAAAGGCAATCGTGGCATGCAAGGGTTTTGAAATTAAATTTTTTCGATTTTATGCTTTCGAAGATCAACTCTTTAGTCTCAATGAGAAAAAGCTTAGAATAAAAGATAGAGAAATGCTAGTAGATGCTTTGATCCTCAAGAATGAAAGTCTACAATCCAATCCATTGGTCATTTAAAGGATCAATCAAGTGAAATCATGCACAACTAGTTGAACTAGGAATGAGAATTTTTTTTTTAAAATGTAGCTGACAGAACCGCTCGTCGTCAAAGCGATTGTGCAAATAAATTTATAATAGTCCGCTACTCGCAACTATACTACTGGGTAGTACTTGGTAAGTAGGGGTCGAACCCAAGGGAATTAGGGGAATAATTGTTCTTCGGGGGGGAATTACGCAGCGTGGGAACGTGTTTAAGGTCGGTTGGTTGGTTTTAAAGCTACCAGCTATTTTGATTGATTGATTGGTTGGTTGGTTGATTTTAATACTGGAAAGTAATTTACTATTTTAAAGATTAAGAGAAATGTTCGGTTTCAGGGGACTTGTATTATATCCTGTTTATCATTGACCATTAGTGAATCATCTAAGTATTCAAACGGTGAATCCAGGCTAGTTACAGCTCAAGACTTGCAACACCGGTTTAAAGCAACTCCTGTTCTATTTCAGTCTAGCGCCAATACCCTAAGGTATGCTAGCCTGGGTGCATCCACCTGATCTCACAGTTACGCTCGACCAAATGGGATTTAGGATGAGTCGAACTCCTCAGATAGCTTTGCTTGTTACAGCTTCCACTACCTGAGTATGATCACGAATTCCCACAGAAGAGCTTTGCTTGTTACAGCATCCACTCAACCTTGGAAACTCTGACTATATATGGCACATAGAACAAGTTTTGAATACTAAGACTAAACACTAAGTTAATAGTCTTAAAACATTTATAATACAAGTGCGCCCCTTAGACCGAACTACAAGTTTAGCTACTATTCATCGCGCTAAACATTATACTAAGGAATTTAAAGACAACAGTTAAATAAATACTGAAAATAATACTTACAACCGTTGAAGCGCCAAGGGAGCTTTCCTTTATTTCCAAAGCAAAATTACAACATTACAAATATTACAACTTCTAGAGAGAGAAGTGAATTTGAGTTGAGGTGTGTGAAATGAGGAGGAGGAGCTCCTCCTTTTATAGCCCAAAGGGGAGGAGATGGGTGGTGGAGATGGGTGGTAAGTGTTGCATTTTGATTGGAGGAGAAAATGGATGGAGGAGATGGCCACACATGGAGGAAGAGGAGTGGTGGAGGAGGAGGAAGGTGGTGGTGACATGTGGAGGAGCTCCAAAAGCCGCCGGTCACCACCACCAAGAGCCGCCGGTAGGCGGTGGCCAAGGAGGAGGAGCTCCTCCCTTGGACACCACTTATTCAAGTGGCCGGTCATCCTTGTCCAATGTGAGATTTGTACAGTTTTGTGCAGTCTTTTCACAAAACTGTCAATGTGTTTCTTCTCCGGGCTGTCTTGACTCCACTCCTGATTCCTCTGATTAATTTGTTCTGGTCAATTCAACGTCAGGATCCTTGATATCTCTTCAGTCGGCATATGATCTTGACCTTGGATTGACTCTTGTTATCTTTTCAGCTTAAAATCCTCTCCTTAGCGTGTTTTCACTTCAGTCTCTAAAATTCCCTGTGGAAATATATCGGGACTAACACGTAGAAGTTAGATAGACAAACTGTCTAATTAAGGGGGTTTTACTGTGTTTCTGACTCGTATAACTTTGGTCCATCAGATTACCCCACACTTTTAGTTGTTCGTCCCGAACAATGCTATTAAAGGGCGTAAGTTCTAAGTTTTGCTTTGGAATATGAAAATTAGACTGTGGTACTCGATCTATCCTAATTCATGCATTGCTTACTTATTACCAAATTAAACTGCATAAATAAATAGAAGAAACTTAATACTTGTACCTCCGTGCTGAGATGCAAATTATATTGGATGTCTCGGGAGATAGCCCTTTTTAGGCTCCCGGACTGCAATCTTGGGATCGTCTCGTACTATATGGTTTTCTTGTAGCTTTCTCTAGCACATGATTCGATTCGGGTTTCAGTGAGTTGAGCCTTTTTGATTTTCTTCTTTGGCGAGGGACTGCTTTTTTGTTGTAGTGAATCGGCCTTTGGCCTTTGATTTGACTTTTTTGAGTGCTTCACTTTTGCTCGGTTAAAACCTTCACAATTTTGGGCCTTTGGCCTCTTTTGATTTGCTTCATTGAGTTTTTCGCCTTTTGTGATTGCTAGTCCATTTTCTCGAGCCTTTTTGGGAGGTCCAATCATCGCCCGCAAGCCTATGGAAATACCTCCCCGCTCCTCTCGTCTTTGTCGTTTTGCGCGGGTCAAGATGAGGGTCGCCCATCTATTTTCTCGGCTATTTTGACTAGAGAGAGGATGGTCTGATTCCCGTCCTCGCCTTTGCATAGATGCTTCTTGGCGGAGTTGACTTCAATTATTCACTGAAAACCCGAAGTGCAGCCTCCACTGACTTCGAAAACCATATAGTTTGATCTGATCCTTTGATTGCTTGCCAAGCCTCTCTAGGGCAGTTTATATCAACTCCACATCCCTAGTTATCTCAGCACAAAGGACAAATGGAAAGTTACATTCTAAGTTTTTAAACAGTTGAATTTTCACAAGGTTAATGCATGAATTATGATTTATCTTTTTCACATTCTTAAGTTCATATTTTCAAAAAGGTACTTATTACTAAAAAAGAAAAAACAGCTGCATGTTATTTATGTACATAGGTGGTTCCCACCCCCCCACTTTTGAACGAAGGCGTGCCTTAGTTCAAAAGTCATGCAAGCTTAAAACTAAATACTGAATTTAAATGACAGAAATTAAAGTGCGGAAAAGTAAGATAGTGTCGGGTTACCTCCCGACCAGTGCACTTGTTTAACGTCGTTGGCTCGACGATACCTCGTTTGTGGTTCATTGGTTTGGGTCCCATGGGTGGCTGAGGTCAAACTTTTTGATTCCACCGACTTTGATTCTTGCGGTGAGTCTTCCTGATTTTTTAGCAGATGACGGGTTTGGGTCCAGTTCTGATGGTATCTCCTTCCAACGTCGCAGAGAAGGCGAGGGACCTTTCACTATCAGCTTTTTGAACTGGGTGTTCTCCTGTTTAGGGCTGCCTTGTCCAGTCATGGCGAAAGCGTGCTCCATGTAGGAGTCATTCTGCTCAGGCCCTTTTCCCATCCGCTTTTCAGCCTCTTCTTGGATCGCATAGTTTGCTGCGACTTGCTCATTGATCAAGGGGAAAAGTCGGGAAGGCCTCATGAGGCTTGGTTCTGCCTCGTAATGTTGGTTCGTGAAGAACTGGTCGTAGATAGTCTCAGCTGCCTGGATAATGATAGTCGGGTATGGAAGAGGCAGTTCGTCGGTGGTATTCTGGACTTCTACTTCGTTGCTTCCGGTGCTTTCCATGTCTGATTCCTCGGATGGTTCGGGAGTCTCTTCTGACGGCTCGGTGGTTTCTTCTTTGTCAGCCTTAGGGTCAGCTTCTTCTGTCTGCATTTCCTCGTCAGTGTGGGGAACTCGTCGTGTGGCAGCGGCTAGGCCAGTTATCAGGTACCACATGTCTGCAATGGTGAGGTTTGCGGCAGACCTTCTCATAGCTTCGTTGACTCTTCCCAGCTCTTCGGACCTCATCCCACGAAGAAATTTTTGGAGAAGAATTTTCTTCGTAAATCCATGGTGCGGGCAGCTTGAGACGATGGCATCGAATTTTATGTAGTATTCGTCCAAAGTCTCATCCCGGGATTGTTGAAGGTTCAGGATCTTCTCGCGGGTTTCTTGGCGTAAGGAAGGTGGGGAGAATTCTTTCAGGAACGGAACACAGAGGTCTACGAAACGTTCTGCACTGCAAGCGGTGGATGTGTAGTACCATATCGTGGCGAAGTCAGTTAGAGAGAATTTAAAGCATTTCAGCTTAAATTCCTCTAATACTTCGTTCTCCGGTTTGATGTTGTGGCAGACTTGGTGGAAGTTTCGGCAGTGCTGTACAGGGTCTTCTCCCTCCGTTCCTCCGAACAGGGGCAGAAATCGCGTTGTCCATTGACAGGCGTCGTTTGACCTGCAAATTTAAATTTATAATTCCTTGCGAGAGACTAGTGTAGTGGCAAGCAAGGGTCGAATCCAAGGGAGCTAGATAGCTACTACTTTGTTCTGTAATGGAGAAAGACAAGAAACTAATGTGAGAGTAAAGGTTAGTGAACAAAAGCAAGGCACGAAAATAAGAAGGGGTTTTATCAATCAGAGAAGATATTCAGGTTAGGGTTTTATTCAATTGTGACTACGTTTATCCTTGATTTCTAAGTATTTATTCTAGCTTTCTTAGGGTTACTCCTGGTCTGGTTATAACCGTTTAATTCTAGCAAACCTAATACTCCTGGTCTGGTTATATTAGGTTTCGTGCAACTACTTATTCTAACTGGGTCGGTATCAAATAAGCAGTGAAAAGATAGTAAGGGTTACTAGGTTAAGTTGTACCCTTTCGGATCTCCCCTTAACCTAATAATTCAAACTGATAATGTGCACAAGAACTAAATAGAATGCATGAATAATATTGAAGAACAGAATCTCAAAACAATCGTCACAATTATTTAACCCTAACCCGAATAATCGGATTAGTTACACATGCTCATGAAGAACGATGTAAATAATAAAAGGGAATAACAATACTTCACTATGATCCGAGATTAACAAACTGAGAACTGGCCAGAAGGACTGATGGATGATGAAGATCGAGGAACGCCGAGATGAAGCCTTGGACGATTCCGGGACTATCGGACGAATTGAAAGGCTCGACTTTGGCTTGTATATATAGAGTAGGATGATGCCCTGGAAGTCGGTTTCTCCTTAGGAATCCTAGTATCTTTCGGTTTGGGTCCAAATCTAGATTAGGAAATATTCCCAAATCTTTTTCTTGAATTATCCTTAGGCAATATCTTTGCTTGGAGATCACGTCATCTAGGAGCTTCTAGAATGTTCCAAAACCGCCTTGAATGGGATGACAACGATGAGCAAAACGAAGGCTTGGGTTTGGGTCGGGCTTGATCTCCGACGCTCGGATGGCCAGTCGGATGGCCGGGCTGCGCAAGGGCATGGAGGTCGGACAGCCGCTCGGATGGCCGACTGGACAGCCGCTCGCATGGACTCTCGCACGCTCGGCTGGAGCTCGGATGCTAGGCTGATCGGACTGGATACTTTGGGGCCGTTTTGACTCGCCTTCGGACACTCTTCTGGCCGGGCTCTTGGTTTGGGGCATTAGCTGGACATGTATACTTGATGCTAGGACCTTGAAGTCACCCCATTGTGTGGACGGATTAGGCCGGGGATGCTCTCAAAGTTGGCATCTCAGCCAGCCGGAAAACAGGCCCTGAATTTGGCTAAGTCCTGAAATCTGCGCTGATCGTGCTCATGTGTTGCTGCTCCCGTCGTTCCTTGATCTTTGGTCGAAAACCAACATGGTTTGGCCTGAGATGTAGCCTAACACATGGTCTACAACCTGATGGTCTCCAATCTAGAATTGAGTCCTCCTGTGTCAAACGACGGACGTGCCATTCCCTGAGTACGGCCAGCCTGCGGACGCGCCTGGGATGCATGGGCGCCTGGGACGGGAGCTCGGACGCACGCCCGGATGGCCGGGCTGGATGCTCGGACGCACGCCCGGATGGCCGGGCTGGATGCTCGGACGCCCGCTCGCATGGCCGGTCGGAGGTGCGATCGCATGGCCGGGCTGGAATTTCCGCGCGGACGCCTTGTGCATTTCTCTTCCGCGGACGTCTCTTGCTTTATTGATATTTCTTCATACGTCCGCGCCCTTTATTGTTGAGGCCTCCGCGGATTGCGCTGTTGAAAACTCCTTGTGATGTTTTTGGCTCCAAAAGCCGTCTTTTGAATGTGATTCCTCTTAGAGCCTCCAAATTACCTGAAATGCGAAACAACACTAAGAAGTAACTGTTTGCATATAAAAGTACTGGAATTGGTGGGATTTGATGACTCGATGAGTCGTATAAATACGGCTCATCAAACCACCCCACACTTAAACTTGTTCGTCCCGAACAAGAACTAGGTCATAAGAGGAAATAAGTGAAGTACGAACATCACAAAGCTTCGGTCATCCTAGACGTGCTATATGGACATGAATTGATTACTCTAGATCGCGCCTGTTATGCATGCTTGCTACTACTGTCTTTGTGCGAAAACATGGGTTAAAGATACGTGTTACCTTTTGGTCGAGATGCAAATCAATTCGGATGTATCTGGAGATAGCCCTGTTTAGACCCATGAACCCTCATTCTCGGACTCGAACTCGCTGCTATATGGTTATGCTTTGCCGCTTTTTCTTGCACGTGATTCATTCGAGCTTCAAAGTGTTGAGTGTTTTTCGGCCACCTATAGTGTCATCTGATTTGGAATTTCAATGATGCTGTCATATGAGACGTGTGGACAATCACGATGGTAGTGGATTTGTTGCTTTGTAGTGCGGATTGTGATTTGCTCGAACCGTGGTTCCTTCTCCTTTTGACGCGAGTCAAACCGAGGGTCGCTCGTCTATTTTCCCGGTTACTCGGATTAGAAACCTTCCTGCTCTTACTCATCCTCGTCCTTTCGACACGAGTCAAGTCAAGGGTCGCTTGCCTATTTTCTCGGCTACTTGGGCTAGAGCTTGGACGGTGTGAAGTATTCCCGTCCCGACCAACCGCAAAGGGACCGCAGTGGCGGAGCAGACTCGTACTATGTTGCCTCGAAGTGCTAGCCTCCACGAGCTCCACATAACCATACATCCTGAGTTCGGTCTTTGAATGATCTGTCAAGTCTCTCTAGGGCATTGCTATCAACTCCACATCCCTGTTTATCTCAACTAACAAAGGCACGCAAAGATTTTAAAATCACATGTTAGTCGCACAAATCAATTTTCACCAAAGACATGCATGTAACCGGCTCTATCTATTTCACCTAATCATTATCCAATACTGCAAGTCTAGGAAATTGTGAAGAATCATGTACAAAAATTTTAAAAATGACTCGAAATGTGCTGACTCTGTGTGGTGGGCATGCTGACTCGATGACTGACTCTCCCACCCCACACTTTTGAAATGAGCCGTGTCCTCACGGCACGACTTAAATCAAGACTCACAAATGCATGCAATAAAAAGATAAGGAAAGGAAAAGGGATAGAACAATACTCCCATGGGATGAAGACTGTAGTCGGCTGAACTCGGACCTAGGGGCGCTCCTGGCGGACTAAAATGCGTAGCTCCGCAAGCAAAGTGCGTAGTACGCAAAGACTGGGTCCGGATCAATGGTACTCGGCCAAGCTAAAATGTATAGCCGAGTGGGTAACATGCGTAGCTCGCAAGGGGAATTTCCGTCCGACTAAGTCAAGTCCCTACAAAATGAAACCAAATCCTTTCCAAGGTACAATGTGACAATAAAGACTCATAAACAAAACAAGTAAGAAAAAGAAATGAAAATGCAGTGCAAACCGTGCAGGGCTGCCTCCCTGCGAGCGCCTTTGTTTAACGTCGTTGGCTCGACAGTACCTCATGTAGGGATCACAAGGTAGGATCCCATGGGCGTGTGAGGTCAAACTTCTGCTCAGCAATTCCTTCTGTTCGGCCAGTGTGCTTCCCTAGTCGTGCACTTGGCTCTGCTCTCCAACTTTCCGACGGTTTCTTCCCTTTATAGCCTCGAGAAGATGAGGACATCTTGGCCATAGCTGTTGGCCTGGTAGTCTGAAGAGCCTGCTCTGGTGGGTCTGGAACTAGGGTCTCATAGTCTGTGGTGTGCACAATATCTGGTGGTTTCCTTGTGCATGGTCGGTTCACATCCTCGTAGACATAGAAATCGGCCTCCTTACCGCCATATGATAATGATAGTAGGCCTAAGTCCATGTTGATCTGATTCTTCGTGTCGTAGAGGAATGGCCGTCCCAAAATCAGTCCTGGTGGCTCGCCCTTTCTGGAATTCTCCATCTGCAAGACATAGAAATCTGCAGGCACAGCAAGATCTCCTACCCGAAGGGTCAGATTTACGAGAAGTCCAGTGGGGCGAACACACGACCTGTCTCCCAACTCTATAGATAGCTTAGGGGGCTTCAACGGACCGAGGTTCAGCGAGTAGTACAGAGAGTAAGGCATCACATTGATGGCAGCACCTAAGTCAATCAAGCAGTGGGGTATCTAGGTCTTGCCGATGCCACAGGTGACTGTGAAGGCTCCTGGGTCCTTATTCTTTCCTGGAGGTGTCTCATGGCTCGCTGTAGGTGACGGCCTCATCATCTGATCGGTTTGTGTTGGCCTGACCACCATCCTTGTTTCTGACTCCGCTTTCTCACACATCTGATCTCCACGAGTAACTATAGCATAAGAGGAACCGTGAGTTGTAGTGTCTTTGATGACAAGGGCCGGTGCTTCCTCAGGTATAAGCTGGCCGAATTCCTCTGTTGGTTTGACGGTCTCTTCAACTGCTGCATCCACCTTAATCACCTCAACTAGGCGGACGTTTCCTCTCGGGTTTTCAACTGTCTGTGAGGGAAGTCGTCCTGCGTGCACACTGGCTGAGAGACCTGAGACTGTAGTAGTGAGCTGGGACATTTGCTTCTTCAAATCTTCTATGTCTCCTTTGGTCGTGGCCCGATCCTGAATCACAGCTGATGCCAGATCTTTTATCATGTCCTCGAGAGCCTTGTTGGATGAGCCTTGATTGCTCAGACCTGGCTGATTACTGTTTTGTCCTCTCCGCTGGTACTGATTTGGTGCATTCTGTTGGTACTGTCCAGGCGTATTTTGCCGAAACTGATAATGAGGATGCTGGTAAGGCTGCTGGGTCTGCTGAGGTGCATTCTGACGTGCTGTCTGCTGTTGCTGGTTGTTGTTCCTCCAGGTTCCCTGATTGGGTGCTACTGCGCCATATTGCTTGACTGGGCCTGGTTGGTTGTCAAAATTCTGATAGTTGCCCACTGCATTCACGTCGGCCTGAACGTCAGTCTGTAAGGTAGGGCACTCGTCTGTTTTGTGTTCTGTGGATGTACAAAACTCACATGGCTTGACCTGGACTGGCGTCCTTCGGACCACATGCTTCATCAGCTCTCTCATCTCCTTGAGCTCGGCGAATACAGCACTGATAGAGGGCTCAACCGTTGACACGTTCCTTGTTCGGGCATATTCGTCCTCCCTTGTAGATTCATCCTGGAACCGCTCACTTTCTGCTACTTCCATGATTTTTTGTCGGACTCTGGCTGGGGTCAAGTTCATGAGGTTGCCTCCAGCTGAGGCCTCTAGTAATTTCCTATCCAGTCTGCGGAGTCCATCCAGTATATACTCAACGACTAATTTCTCTGGGAGCTCAAGATTGCAGCAGCTCTTCTCCAAGGCTAGGAATTTCTCCACATACTCGTACATGTTCTCGTTTGGGCCTTGTTTGAGCTCTTGCAACTGTCTCCGGACTTGCATTGCGCGGGCTGCTGGATAGTATTTGCTAATGAATTTCCTCTGCATTTGCTCCCATGTGTAGATACTACTAGAGGGCAAGGATAAGAACCAGTCTGTAGCAGTGTCTGTAAGTGAGAAGTAAAATGCCTTCAGTTTGAAGTCATCCACCTCGGCTCCGTATGGCTTTAGGTTCAAACATATCCCGTGAAAACGTGTCAGGTGAGATGTGGCTGATTCTCCCTTGGTTCCAGAGAACTTGGGTAGATGATGGATGACTGAGGTGCTGACTGTTATGGCTGCGAGGTCTGGTCCTTCATAGATAGGCCACGTTTGGTCTCTGAAATCGGGAACCGAGAGCTCGCCCATGGTAGGTCCTTCATCTTCGTCTTCCACATCGTCTCTGACTACTGGCTGGCGTGGGGGTCTCTGAGGTGGTGGGTATGGATGTTGTGGATGGTATGGCAGTGGTGGATATGGTTGTGGATATTGAGGGTATGGCGGTTGTGGGTACTGTGGATATGGTGGTGTGGATATTGCTGATATGGTGGGTACTGAGGGTACTGTGGGTACTGTGGTTGGGGTTGGTTCTGTTGTTGGTTCTGAGGTTGTTGTTGTTGGAACTGTTGAAACGGTTGAAACTGTTCAGGGATAGCCCCCCTGATTTCGCCATTCTGTACTCCTTGTACATTCTGGTTGACTTCTTCGTTAATGTGACTGTTGTGACTGTTGCCACCAACGCTGCTTCCTGCATGAGACATGTTACAAGAAATAGCAAGCACCGGTCTAGCAAACACCGTAATAGCAGAGACAGACTAGTAACAAAGGGTTCCCAGGAGATTGGAGGGGTCACAGCGGTCCCACTTAAAACCCAAAATCCTTAGACTCGTAAGTCTTGGTGACAGAACCCTCTGAGAGCTAGAAATTGGAAATCAAAAAGAATGAAAATCAAAAATCGAACAGTTGAAATTGAAATATCACCGAGATAAGCAAATTTCGAAATAATGCAAAGAGAAAAATAAACGAAAAAGTAAAGAAGAACAAATTTCACCGTGCTTAGCTCCCCGGCAACGGCGCCAAAATTTGACAGGCGTCGTTTGACCTGCAAATTTAAATTTATAATTCCTTGCGAGAGACTAGTGTAGTGGCAAGCAAGGGTCGAACCCAAGGGAGCTAGATAGCTACTACTTTGTTCTGTAATGGAGAAAGACAAGAAACTAATGTGAGAGTAAAGGTTAGTGAACAAAAGCAAGGCACGAAAATAAGAAGGGGTTTTATCAATCAGAGAAGATATTCAGGTTAGGGTTTTATTCAATTGTGACTACGTTTATCCTTGATTTCTAAGTATTTATTCTAGCTTTCTTAGGGTTACTCCTGATCTGGTTATAACCGTTTAATTCTAGCAAACCTAATACTCCTGGTCTGGTTATATTAGGTTTCGTGCAACTACTTATTCTAACTGGGTCGGTATCAAATAAGCAGTGAAAAGATAGTAAGGGTTACTAGGTTAAGTTGTACCCTTTCGGATCTCCCCTTAACCTAATAATTCAAACTGATAATGTGCACAAGAACTAAATAGAATGCATGAATAATATTGAAGAACAGAATCTCAAAACAATCGTCACAATTATTTAACCCTAACCCGAATAATCGGATTAGTTACACATGCTCATGAAGAACGATGTAAATAATAAAAGGGAATAACAATACTTCACTATGATCCGAGATTAACAAACTGAGAACTAGCCAGAAGGACTGATGGATGATGAAGATCGAGGAACGCCGAGATGAAGCCTTGGACGATTCCGGGACTATCGGACGAATTGAAAGGCTCGACTTTGGCTTGTATATATAGAGTAGGATGATGCCCTGGAAGTCGGTTTCTCCTTAGGAATCCTAGTATCTTTCGGTTTGGGTCCAAATCTAGATTAGGAAATATTCCCAAATCTTTTTCTTGAATTATCCTTAGGCAATATCTTTGCTTGGAGATCACGTCATCTAGGAGCTTCTAGAATGTTCCAAAACCGCCTTGAATGGGATGACAACGATGAGCAAAACGAAGGCTTGGGTTTGGGTCGGGCTTGATCTCCGACGCTCGGATGGCCAGTCGGATGGCCGGGCTGCGCAAGGGCATGGAGGTCGGACAGCCGCTCGGTTGGCCGACTGGACAGCCGCTCGCATGGACTCTCGCACGCTCGACTGGAGCTCGGATGCTAGGCTGATCGGACTGGGTACTTTGGGGCCGTTTTGACTCGCCTTCGGACACTCTTCTTGCCGGGCTCTTGGTTTGGGGCATTAGCTGGACATGTATACTTGATGCTAGGACCTTGAAGTCACCCCATTGTGTGGACGGATTAGGCCGGGGAGGCTCTCAAAGTTGGCATCTCAGCCAGCCGGAAAACAGGCCCTGAATTTGGCTAAGTCCTGAAATCTGCGCTGATCGTGCTCATGTGTTGCTGCTCCCGTCGTTCCTTGATCTTTGGTCGAAAACCAACATGGTTTGCCCTGAGATGTAGCCTAACACATGGTCTACAACCTGATGGTCTCCAATCTAGAATTGAGTCCTCCTGTGTCAAACGACGGACGTGCCATTCCCTGAGTACGGCCAGCCTGCGGACGCGCCTGGGATGCATGGGCGCCTGGGACGGGAGCTCGGACGCACGCCCGGATGGCCGGGCTGGATGCTCGGACGCACGCTCGGATGGCCGGGCTGGATGCTCGGACGCCCGCTCGCATGGCCGGTCGGAGGTGCGATCGCATGGCCGGGCTGGAATTTCCGCGCGGATGCCTTGTGCATTTCTCTTCCGCGGACGTCTCTTGCTTTATTGATATTTCTTCATACGTCCGCGCCCTTTATTGTTGAGGCCTCCGCGGATTGCGCTGTTGAAAACTCCTTGTGATGTTTTTGGCTCCAAAAGCCGTCTTTTGAATGTGATTCCTCTTAGAGCCTCCAAATTACCTGAAATGCGAAACAACACTAAGAAGTAACTGTTTGCATATAAAAGTACTGGAATTGGTGGGATTTGATGACTCGATGAGTCGTATAAATACGGCTCATCATCCATGCATGCGTAACGGGTAATGACATAGGAGAAAGAAAGAAAAAGAAAGGGGAGGGAAGAACAGTTATCCGATGACTAGTTCCTCGGCAACGGCGCCAATTTGACAGAACCGCTCGTCGTCAAAGCGATTGTGCAAATAAATTTATAATAGTCCGCTACTCGCAACTATACTACTGAGTAGTACTTGGTAAGTAGGGGTCGAACCCAAGGGAACTAGGGGAATAATTGTTCTTCGGGGGGGAATTATGCAGCGTGGGAACGTGTTTAAGGTCGGTTGGTTGGTTTTAAAGCTACCAGCTATTTTGATTGATTGATTGGTTGGTTGGTTGATTTTAATACTGGAAAGTAAATTACTATTTTAAAGATTAAGAGAAATGTTTGGTTTCAGGGGACTTGTATTTATCCTGTTTATCATTGACCATTAGTGAATCAACTAAGTATTCAAACGGTGAATCGAGGCTAGTTACAGCTCAAGACTTGCAACACCGGTTTAAAGCAACTCCTGTTCTATTTCAGTCTAGCGCCAATACCCTAAGGTATGCTAGCCTGGGTGCATCCACCTGATCTCACAGTTACGCTCGACCAGATGGGATTTAGGATGAGTCGAACTCCTCAGATAGCTTTGCTTGTTACAACTTCCACTACCTGAGTATGATCACGAATTCCCACAGAAGAGCTTTGCTTGTTACAGCATCCACTCAACCTTGGAAACTCTGACTATATATGGCACATAGAACAAGTTTTGAATACTAAGACTAAACACTAAGTTAATAGTCTTAAAACATTTATAATACAAGTGCGCCCCTTAGACCGAACTACAAGTTTAGCTACTATTCATCGCGCTAAACATTATACAAAGGAATTTAAAGACAACAGTTAAATAAATACTGAAAATAATACTTACAACCGTTGAAGCGCCAAGGGAGCTTTCCTTTATTTCCAAAGCAAAATTACAACATTACAAATATTACAACTTCTAGAGAGAGAAGTGAATTTGAGTTGAGGTGTGTGAAATGAGGAGGAGGAGCTCCTCCTTTTATAGCCCAAAGGGGAGGAGATGGGTGGTGGAGATGGGTGGTAAGTGTAACATTTTTATTGGAGGAGAAAATGGATGGAGGAGATGGCCACGCATGGAGGAAGAGGAGTTGTGGAGGAGGAGGAAGGTGGTGGTGACATGTGGAGGAGCTCCAAAAGCCGCCGGTCACCACCACCAAGAGCCGCCGGTAGGCGGTGGCCAAGGAGGAGGAGCTCCTCCCTTGGCCACCACTTCTTCAAGTGGCCGGTCATCCTTGTCCAATGTGAGATTTGTACAGTTTTGTGCAGTCTTTTCACAAAACTGTCAATGTGTTTCTTCTCCGGGCTGTCTTGACTCCACTCCTGATTCCTCTGATTAATTTGTTCTGGTCAATTCAACGTCAGGATCCTTGATATCTCTTCAGTCGGCATATGATCTTGACCTTGGATTGACTCTTGTTATCTTTTCAGCTTAAAATCCCCTCCTTAGCGTGTTTTCACTTCAGTCTCTAAAATGCCCTGTGGAAATATATCGGGACTAACACGTAGAAGTTAGATAGACAAACAGTCTAATTAAGGGGGTTTTACTGTGTTTCTGACTCGTATAACTTTGGTCCATCAGTAGCCTTGCCTAGACTTTTTGTTTTCATCAATAATTTGAAATTTTTGGATGAATTGCATAGTAGTGTGAATGTTTTCCCTTAAACATACAAGTTGATTGGAATCCAAACATGAAAGCACGTCAAGCAAGCACACACATCTCATGTAGTCAAAACATGGGCACCCCACACTTAGGCTTGTGCGAACGCACGGATTGGTTTGTGCGAACGCATGAATGAAGGCAGTGGCATGGAATTTTTGTGCGAGCGCATGGATTCTATGCGAGCTCAACGAAATGAAGAAAACGCATATGATGCGAACGCATGGAGTTATGGATACGAATTTCTATGCCAATCTCAAATCGTTCATCAACACTCATGCACAAAAAATCAAGACCCCACACTTATGTCCTATCAAGGCATCAAGTTAACCAAGCACATGTTAAGAAATCATCAAATATAGGCATTCACACATGCATGGTTCATATCCTCAAATTCTTGCACGAAACAAATAGAAATCCAATCAAAATAGATATACTTAAAGATCGGGAGAGAAAACACTCACAAGCCTAGTTTAACGTCTTGGCTAAGACGGAATCGATTCTCCTCTTAGGAGATAGGAACCACACTTGAGGAGTCTTTTGCTAAGATCCCTCCTCAAGCGGGGCCTTGGACTTGATCATGTCAAACCACCTTCAAATCCCATTTGAATTTCCTCCCATCAAGCCTACAACGGACTTTCCTTTGGGAGCATGACCCCTTCAAGTATGAAAATCCCTTAAAAATTAAGGGGCCATGGGAGCTTTTTCTGAATAATCTTGGAAAATATAGCAAGAAGCTCCAAAACTTATCTCGAGACGAAGTAGTAAAGAAAGGGTCTTCATAACTTGTCTCGAGAATGATGGGCATCCCCTCCTTAAGTTTTTCAAATATTTCCTTGGGTGCCCATTTCTCAATATCCCTCTCTAGAACTTTGTCTTCTTGCATGCGAGAATGCTCTTCAATTTGCTCCATGAAAACCTCAACAAAGTCTTCATACCCCCGAAATCCTTTTCTCTCAATAGGCTCTTCCTCTATCTTATCCTCATCAAGAAGAATTGGGGATTCATATTTCGGCTCTTCTATAGCGGGAGGGGTGAGTTCTTTTTCATTGACCAAGGATGTTTCTTCTATGCACGAGGCATCATGTTTGAAGAATTCCTCATCGGAGAGCGTCCATGGGATGTTGAGTTCTTGTGTGTTCTCATCTAAATGATCTTGAGATGTGCTAGTGGTGAAGGATGCTTCACTTTTGCATTCCATCTCTTCTTCGTTACAAGATTCACCATCCCTTTGGTTGTAATGAGTTACGGTGCCGACTCTCCAAAGTTCATCCTCCCTTTCTTGACCCCATTCTTCCCTTGAGACATTAGATTCAAGGACTTCTTCTTCGGGTACCTCCTCTTCCTCATCCAAGTTTTCGTTTTCCATTGCTTGCTGCCCCAATTCGCTTTCCAAAACTTGGTGTTGAGCATCCATCTCCCTCAATTTAGCATTTTCGCTTTTTAACTCATGGTTTTGAGCCTCCAATATTTTCAATTGAGCGTCCATCTTCTCTTGGTCTGCTAGGTATGTGGCAAGCATGGCTTCAAAATCGGAGGGCTCATTTGATGGTTGAGGAGGTTGAGGGTATGGAGGGTAGGAGCCTTCAATATCAAAACATTGACTATCATTCCAAATTTTGAGCGTGGGTATGTGATGGATTCCAAGAGTTTTCCAAATAGCCGTTCGGTTGCTCCTCTTCTTGGTCATCCCCATCCAAATTATAATGACTAGTTTGATAGTCATGCTCTTGGTCATTCCAATATGGTTGCTCCTCCTCTTGATAGTATCCCTCATTAGAATAGACTTGTTGGCTTTGATTGTTCATCCAATAGTCTTCACAATGGGCATTTGGTTGATCATCTTCATAATAATCTTCATTGTCTTCATACTTCCTTTTGTCAACCCAAGCCTTAACCATACTCATCATGCTATCCACTTTCTTTTCCAAATCACTAACTTGATCTTTTATCGCATAATTGGAAAAATCCTCTTCATAATAGTCTTCATCGTGCATGACTTGTTGGTTATAGTGATCCATCCTCGCAAAACAAGATTAACGAAGTTAGTGAGGGAAATGAGAGAAAAAGAAGAATATACAAGCATAAGAGAAAGAAAAATATTTACAAGAATAGACAAACTAAAAAATCTATTAGCACCTAGTTAATTAACCTATCCCCGGCAACGGCGCCATTTGATCGGTTGTAATTTAGCGTAAATATTCGAATAGAATTCAAATACTATTGCTAGTCACGATTAATCAAAACATTTGTAAAGACTCAGGAAATCCGAGGTCGAACCCAAAGGATAGGTGATTAAACTAATAGTGCGAACGATTAAACTAGATTGTCGAAGGTTTGGGGGGGGTTTGTTCCTCTTAAGAGGTTGATAGCAATGATTTTACTATCTTAAAGAGAGATTTAATCAACGAAAAGGGTAAACAAACAATTCAAGGATGACTAGGGATCTATTTCCCCACCTAGACAATTATTGTGACGGTAAATTGGGACACCATTGATGACTTCTCATACACACATATAGAATTTGGCTATGTAACATTAATACCAAGTTCAACTCGCGCTACAACTTAGTATCAAGAGGTTACACCTCGCATAGCACCTCACACTCGCGCTCTATTGGTGCTATAGGACTTTATCTAGCCTCACACTCGCGCTTTATTGGCTAAGTAAATCATGCACTTGTTAAATTCAAGCCATTCTCATTAGGATTAAAGCATCGCCATGTAACACAAAAATCCTAATGCTTATTCATTTCTATCATTTGAAATCACACTTTTCAGGGGTTAGCTACGTCAAGCATGAAATCAAGTAGAATTCCTATTTCGGACTTGTTAAAAACATGTCATAGGTAATTCAAAAACATTAAGCTCAAATGAAGAAGAATCATGTGTAAAATCATTCATTAATAGCATCCATAATATTCACAACGTCACAAACATGTCTAGGGGGTTCATAGACCCCCAACCAATGTCACTACTCACTCATGGTGAGATTACAACCCATAATAACAATGGGATAGCAGAAAAACATGTAGAGTGTAGAGTTTACGGATCTAGAACCAATGTGGAGCACTAATGATGAAGGATGAATCACGATTTGAGTTGTTGATGATGATAAAATAAGATGTCTTCTTCTCCAAGCCAATTTTTGTCCAAAATCCCAGCAGAAATCACCCAGAAAACCAGAATGGGGGCTTGAAAACCCTAACTTTCTATTTATAGTTCAGCATAAAAATGCAGACTTTACGACGTTGTGCGGTCGCACGGATGGGTTGTGCGGTCGCACAGATGCCCAAAATCCTATCTCGTGCTGTCGTGGTTCTTGATCGTGCGACCGCACTGATTTTCCATGCTTCTGGTCTGGTTTGTGCAACCGCACAAAGGGTTGTGCGACCGCACAGAATTCTTGTGCGTCTGTCTTTGAGTTGTGCGACCGCACAGAGATGTTGTGCTTCTGGTTTGAGTCGTGCGACCGCACGGATGAAGTTGTGCGGAGGCACGCTCTTGGAGAGTTTGTGCTCCGACTTCCATTTTGCTCGTTTTCGCTCCAGAATGCTCGGTTTTGCTCCAAAATCAATGTCCACTTGTGTTCTCAGCTTAAACTCTGTAATTCGCCTGAAATGAACCACAAGGCAATAAATAGCACATGAAATCGTGATAAAACAAACGAAACAATAAGCATAGAGGTCGCCTAAAATGCATATATTTTAGTGCTATCAATTACATAGCACTATTATTCTCAGAATCTCTTCCTAAGGTAATAAATACTATGAACTCGGGGACCAGTTAACAACAAATGAATACATTAGATAGGATCATGTTCTCTATTATCCAAACTAGATTCAACATGTTGCTTAGGCATTTTATCAAACACTTAGTAGTATGTCATATATGAAGTGCATAGAGAACATGAATTTGACACCATTAGATGGGATAAATTGATGATTCGCTTAATGACTAACTCCAATAAATTTAACATTCAATCCTTAGTCAAGCATCCATATCCTAAGGTTCACTTGCAAGATTCAAGATATAGATCATTATCTCCATCCTAGAACCATTCCCAAGGGTTTCCAAGTCCTAGGTTCAAGTTTTAGTCCAAGTTGTCACTTAGGCATTTTATCAAACACCTAGAGTGCATATCATTCATAACACAAGAGAAAATGAAATCAAAAATCATCCATATGAATACCAATGTATATACGTGATCAAAGAGTACCAAGGAGAGTCATAAGACCCTCAAAACACAAGATCCACTACTCACACATCATGCAAGACAACATGGTGAGAGTAGGGTTTATAGCCACAAAAAGAGAGTAGAAGATGGATAGAAGTAGGATGGTTAATCGTAATGTCTCCCTTTGACCTTCACTTCTCCTTGGTTGGATGTTGATTGATGACCTTGGATGAGCCTCTTTTCCAATCTTCTTCTCCCCAAAAACCTCCACACATGGTCCAAAACCCTTGCTTTCTATTTATAGATCCGGCTGTCAAAATTTGGGTTTTTTGATCCAGTCGGTCGACTGGCTGAAGCTTGACACCCAGTCGGTCGACTGGGATGTGTAAAATCTGATGAGCTCCTGAGTTTTATTCGAGTCGGTCGATTGGACTTCTCAATCGACCGACTGGCCCCTTTTTGGTAGTCTTCCCATCCGAATTTGGTCTTGGCGTCAACTGAAGTGTTGTAGCCCTTTGAGTTAGCTTTCCAACCAGCTTTGAATCAACCAATTCGGACACCGTATGCGCCCTAGGCGTTCAAAACAAGTCGCAAAGGTCAATCTGCTCGGTCAGGCTTCTGAGTTTTATTCGAGTCGGTCGACTGGACTTCTCAGACGACCGACTGGGGCCTTTTTGGTGGTCTTCCCGTCTGAATTCGGTCTTGGCGTCAACTAGAGAGTTGTAGCCCTTTCAATTAGCTTTCCAACAAGCTTTGAATCAACCAATTCGGACACCGTATGAGCCCTGGGCGTCCAAAACAAGTGGCAAAGGTCAATATGCTCGGTTTTGCCCCGAAACTCCTTGTTTTGTGCCGAAACTTCTATTTTTCAACCAATCTTCATATATAGGCCTTGACCATGGGGGAAATTTGTTTTCTACCTGAAATATAGAGATAGAGGTCAAATGACATCAAAATAATGTCGGAAACGACCCAAAACTATAGTGAAGAACGGCCATAAATCAGTCGAAAACTCGACTGATCAACACTCCACACTTAAGTTTTGTTCATCCCGAACAAAGTATGAGAATATGTCATGGTCATGCAAATGTCGATATGCTAGTGGTGCTATGTTTTTCGTATATTTGCCTCACTAGATTTCACAAGGTCTCGATCATTAATCCTAATCATGTTATTGAAAGGTAAATGACAAGTATGTACAATCTAACTAGCTCCTTTTCATAGGCGTTACGAATGCATTTAGCATATGCATTAAGCCTTTAAACCTCTAGGCTACCCAAGTGGACTAGTTATAGTCTCGTGAGAGTTTTCAGAAAAGGGAATGCTCACAAATCTCATATGCACCTATCCCATGAGAATGAATGCAAGAGTGCTCAACCACGGCGAGGATTTCTCAAAACCAATCCCTCACCCCAAGTTAAAACTACCATCACATTATCATCAAAAGAACTTTTGAACCATTTAAGTATCCCATGAGGTTGTGCATTCAAGATCATCAATACTAGGGCTATCAAAAGTCTCATCCAATGATCTACTCATTTTCAAGGCAATACAATAGAGTGATAGTTTAGTTTGCACAAAAGAGTGTCAATCGCTCACCCATGCTGGCTAGGACTAGTCCATGGGTTCGCGACATGGAACTCATTCCCAAGTTTTAGGCGCTTAAGCCATAATCCATAAGGGAAGAGGAGTTTGACACTAGAGTTCTTAATAAACAAGCATAGACCGAAAGATAGCCCCCGTGCGAGCACATGGATTGTCCAAGAGTCGTTCCAAGTAGCACACAATGCAAATGAATGAATCCGCACAAATGAAGAATGATGGATGAACATAGAGTCAAGTTTTAAGTGCTTATTTTCTTTTCTTCTCTTTTTTTCTTCTTTTCAAATGGCCTTTGGCCTACAAATGCTTTCGAGGGGGAACTTTTCTTCCTAACCCCCAGCATTTGTATGTTTAAGATCAAAACTTCTCTAGTAGTCGAGAAAGTTTTTAGTCGGGGCTTTGCCCTCTTTAACCATGAAAATGAAGCATTTTTTTGTTGGGGCCCATTTTCCGCCCTCTTTTGTTTTTTTTGCTCCACACTAAAAACATGACAATATGTTCACGGAATATTGTATGGAATGCGCGGGAAACAATCATAATCATGTCACTAAATTAGAAAACTCAAGTCACCAAAGAGCAAACAAAAGGTCTTGGTTTTTCGTGAATTTTTTTAAAAGTGCTTGCTAAAACTTAATCCAAGGTATTTCAACGAAACTACTTATAAAATTAGATAGACAAGAGAGAGCAATGATATTGATTTACAAGATTGCACATTCAAGGGACTAGGTCGGTTCTAGGTTCAAGATCCAATAAATGTGACATATAGGCTAGATGTGATTTATAGAGATTTAGAATCGATAGTCACAAGCCTTTGTGGTTAAAAACACTCTCATGTTAGGGATATGGTACATAAATGCAAGTGTCCATTCCAAAATGATAAGCATGGCATAATATGAGTTAACTATGAGACTACCCTACCCACACTTAAAACATAGCTTAGTCCCTAAGCGCAAACAATAAAGAACAATGAGATAAAGGCGCATATGAACTCCCCTCGTTTGTAGATGTGCCCCACCGATAGAAAAGACACCGTTGTGCTAAACGTGATCAAACATGATGCAAATAACTTTCCTTGATGACAAGAACACATGAGAGGTTAAAAGCAACAAGTGACATACAAGGTAGTACAACTCAAGTATGAGCAAGAAAGCTTCACTAGTTACATAATGACATCATGGCATAAGTTTCATAGAATACAAGCAAGGAAAGTAATCTACATCCTCCATAATGTGCATAAGGTATCTTAAGTGCCAAGAAAACGTCAAACTAGAGTCATAGCATGTTCTAACAATTTAGTTCCACTCTAGTAAACACCAATAAAGCATATGAGCACTAAGGGCAACATAATTATCATAGATAGATCAAGGGTGAGGTGGAGGGGCTTGGTGATGTGAAGTTGAATAGGAGTGAGTAGACCTCACTCCACACTTAGAATTTGACCCACTAATCATACATTTCACATTCCATATTTAGAGCCTAAGCCACTCAAAATCATGCAAAACATTTAAACCTAAAGAACAAGAATGAACAACTTACAAACCGGGTTACCTCCCGTGAGGGCCTAGTTTTTCCCATCTTGGCAAAGACGTAGCAAAGCGACCCATAGAATCACTCATTGAGAAGTCCTTTGCTAGGATCCCTTCTCACGGGGCCTTGGATTTGGTCGTGTCAATCCACCTTCAAATCCCATTTTAATTTCTTCCCATCAAGTCTACAATGGACTTTCCTTTGGGATTTTGACCCCTTCAAATATGAAGATCCCTTAAGAAATAAGGGGTCATGGGAGCTTTTTTCGATTAATCCTTCGAAATAGGGCAAGAAGCTCCAAAACTTGTCTCGGGACGTCGTAATGAAGAAAGGGTCTTCAAAATTTGGCTCGAGCTTGATGGGCACCCCTCCCTTAAGTTTATCAATGACGTCCATGGGTGCCCATTCTTCAATATCCCTCTCTAGACCTTTGTCTTTTTGAATACGAATTTGTCCTCTAGTTTCTTCCATGAAAACCTCAACAAAGTCTTGATATCCCTCAAGTCCTTTTGTCTCTATATACTCTTCCTCAATCTTATCATCATCAAGAAGTTGGGATTCACATTTAGGCTCTTCGATAGCGGGAGGAGGGAGTTCTTCTTTATCAACAAAAGGCATTTCCTCTATGTAAGAGGCATCATCATTGAAGAATTCCTCATTGGAGAGCGTTAATGGGATGGCGAGCTCTTGTGTGTTCTCATCCAAATGATCATGAGATGTGCTAGTAGTGAAGGATGCTTCACTTTTGCATTCCATCTCGTCTTTGTTACAAGATTCACTATCCCTATTGTTGTAATGAGCTTCGGTGGCGGCTCTCCAAAATTCATCCTCCGCTTCTTGATCCCATTCTTCCTTTGAGACACTAAATTTAAGAACTTCTTCTTCGGAGACCTCCTCTTCCCCATCCAAGTTCTCATTGTCCATTGCTTGTTGTGCCACCCAAGCTTGAAGCGTATTGATGTGAGCATGCATATCTGGAGTTGATAGTTCAATCTCCATCATTTGAGCTTGAAAGTCTCTATGCATCTTCTCTTGATTTTCAAGGAATGTGGCAAGCATTGATTCTATATTAGAGGGCTCACTTGAAGGTTGAGGAGGTTGAGGGTATGGAGGGTAGGAGTGTTCAACTTCAAAGCTTTGGCCATCATTCCAATTTGGAGTGTAATAACTTGTTTGATAGCCAAGCTCTTGAAAATAAGAATATGGACGTTCCTCCTCTTTATAGTATCCTCCATTAGCAAAGACTCGTTGGTTGTAGTGATCCATCCTCGCAAAACAAGATAAACGAAGTTAGTAGGGGATATGAGTAGAAAAAAAAAGAATATACAAGTATAAGAAAAAGGAAAAATATTTACAAGAATAGTCGGAACTTCCACACAATCTAATCTAGGGATGTGCTAACTAGTTGCTCCCCGGCAACGGCGCCATTTGACGAACTATTCTTTTTCACCTCTAAATAGTATCAATGAAGTGAGGATCGAATGTAGTGTCAAAACATTTATAATACCGGTAAAGTACCGGGTCGAACCAAGAGGAGCAAGCTAAGCACATGCACTATATAAGAATGTGTTTCCGTTCAGCTATTCTAAACCAAAATGTATAAGGGAGTGTATATAACTAAATCATATGTGGCGAGTAATTAGGGATAAAAGATAAGTAAGAGGTGTTTCGAGGGGTTACTCCCCTCCTTGGCATTTTCCCAATGATCACATACACGATATTCAAACATTTCATGGTAGTCAAATAGCAATGAACCTAGTTTAGACTAGGATAGACCAACTGTCACTTGAATCTATTACTAGCCAAACTCTCTTATAACTCGAACCTCACCCAATCGAGGATATCGGTTCATTCCATGGCAATAAATACCATGAACTTAAGGACTAGTTCACTTCCTACCTATGCATTGTGGAAAACCTAGCTTAGACTAAGATAGACCAATGTTCATGTGAATCTAATCTTAGCGAAGCTCTCTTATAGCTTGAACCTCACTCACTCGAGATAATTGGTTCATTCCATAGCACTATTATTCTTGGAATCTCTTCCTAAGGTAATAAATACTATGAACCCGGGGACTAGTTAACAACAAATGCATATATTAGATAGGATCATGTTCTCTATTATCCAAACTAGATTCAACATGTTACTTAGGCATTTTATCAAACACTTAGTAGCATGTCATAAATGAAGTGTATAGAGAACATGAATTTGACACCATTAGATGGGATAAATTGATGATTCGCTTAATGACTAACTCCAATAAATTTAACATTCAATCCTTAGTCAAGCATCCATATCCTAAGGTTCACTTGCATGATTCAAGATATAGATCATTTTCTCCATCCTAGAACCATTCCCAAGGGTTTCCAAGTCCTAGGTTTAAATTTTAGTCGAAGTTGCCACTTAGGCATTTTATCAAACACCTAAAGTGCATAGCATTCATAACACAAGAGAAAATGAAATCAACAATCATCCATATGAATACCAATGTATATATGTGATTAAAGAGTACTAAGGAGAGTCATAAGACCCTTAAAACACAAGATCCACTACTCACACATCATGTAAGACAACATGGTATGAGTAGGGTTTATAGCAACAACAAAGAGAGTAGAAGATGGATAGAAGTAGGATGGTTAATCCTGATGTCTCCCTTTGATCTTCACTTCTCCTTGGTTGGATGATGATTGATGACCTTGGATGAGCCTCTTTTCCAATCTTCTTCTCCCTAAAACCCTCCACACATGGTCCAAAACCCTTGCTTTCTATTTATAGATCTGGCTGTCAAAATCTGGGTTTTTTGATCCAGTCGGTCGACTGGTTGAAGCTTGACACCCAGTCGGTCGATTGGGATGTGTAAAATCAGATGAGCTCCTGAGTTTTATTCGAGTCGATCGACTGGACTTCTCAGGCGACTGACTGTGCGCTTTTTGGTAGTCTTCCCATCCGAATTTGGTCTTGGCGTCAACTAAAGAGTTGTAGCCCTTTGAGTTAGCTTTCCAACAAGTTTTGAATCAACCAATTCGGACACCGTATGCGCCCTTGGCGTCCAAAATAAGTTGCAAAGGTCAATCCGCTTGGTCAGGCTTCTGAGTTTTATTCGAGTCGGTCGACTGGACTTCTCAGTCGACTGACTGGGGCCTTTTTGGTAGTTTTACCATCCGAATTTGGTCTTGGCGTCAACTAGAGAGTTGTAGCCCTTTGAATTAGCTTTCCAACAAGCTTTGAATCAACCAATTCGGACACCATATGCGCCCTAGGCGTCTAAAACAAGTCACAAAGGTCAATATGCTCGGTTTTGCCCCGAAACTCCTTGTTTTGCGCCGAAACTTCTGTTTTTCAACCAATCTTCATATATAGGCCTTGACCATGGGGGAAACTTGTTTTGTACCTGAAATGTAGAGATAGAGGTCAAATGACATCAAAATAATGTTAGAAACGACCCAAAACTATGGTGAAGAATGGCCATAAATCAGTCAAAAACTCGACTGATCAGCTGAATCAGATGAAATTGCCGCGCTTGAAACTACAACTAGCTCGGGTTCAATTATAGACTCAACTGCAATAACACGTGGACTACTTTTAGTCCCAAGTCCTGAAAGAATTTTATATTCTGTTGTCCCGAGCTGAATGTCTTGCTTAGATTCCTCATCAGTCTCAAATTCAATGGCTTGCTTGATTTTGAATTTAGAATTTTCATTTACAACCTCCTCAATTTCCTCCTAAAAATCAGCAGACATGATCCTCAATATCGCCAACTCTTAAATCTCCTCCAACGCCTCCTCAACCACAATAACCTCTTCCTTCCTCGGATTTGGCTTCGGAAGCTCTTGCTTCACACTCTCATTAGTATACTCCGTCATAGTTTTCTTTCCTTGAACGCATTCGACGTACTTCTTACACGAGATATGTTCGTAATCTTCAAGCAAAAATTACTCCATCATCAATTGTTTCATTCGCCTCCACGTTCTAACTGGTCCCTTTCTTTCCTGTTGCCTCTGAGTAACGAGCTTGTCCCATCACACGGAAGTTACACCCTTCAACCTCATCGCTGCCATCTTAACCTGTATATTTTTTGGGACACCCATGACGTCGAAAAACCTATCAAAGTCAACCTGCTAATTCAGAAACTCTTCCACTCCCATATTTCCGTAGAACAATGGAATATCAGACACTCGATAATCATACTTATTCTGTCGATCACCATGGTCAACTTCCTCTTTCAAACTCAAATTAGCAAAGATAGTTTAATAATTATTCTCACCTTGCGGAACCCTATTCACTTCCTCTCTCCCATCTCTACGACGACTCTTTTGGGTTTCCACTCTCGACGTCAAAGCTGCAATCTGATTAGTCAAAGTAGTAAGGGTCGTGGTAAAAGCCGTCGAAATCCCTTTAAATTCTGCTCTGGTCAATGGGTGATCTCCCATGGATGTTTAAGCTTTGAAAAGAAATAGGAAAAGCCTGCCCTGATACCACCTGATGCACTTGGAATCTCACAGGAATAACAAGCGCTAAACCTAGGATAGATAATCGAATTCACAAGCAATGAATTCGATTGGTAACTCTAGAATCCACTAGGAAAATAGCAAAAGTTAGGGTTTTTATTCAAATGAAAGATGTGAAAGTTCTACAACACAAGGCTATAAAAAGTGAGAAAAAAAGACATAAGCTGCTAAAACCAAAAAAGAAATAAGCTGCTAAAAAAAAAGAAATAAACTGCTAAAAACAAAAAAAGAAAATAAACTACTAAATTGCTATTTAGCATCCTTAAACGCTCCTGCATCACTAGGGGTTTAAAGGCTTAGTGCATGTGCTAAATGCATAACGCCTACGAAAAAGAGCTAGATAAGATGTATATACTTTTATTTGTCTTTTATTGACATGTTTAAAAATAATGATTGAGACCTTGTGAAAACCAGTGAGGTAAATACACGAAAAACATATCACCACTAGCATTCCGCTATTTGCATGACCTTGACATAGATGAGCGGTCAAATAAGAACCCCTTTAAATTTTGAGAACTTGAGATCCCAATCTTCACCATTCAAAATGCAAGATTCATATTCCAATATGCATTTTGGTGGTGACAAGTGTCACATGTGCATTTTTCAAGATGCATTTAATGCAAAGTGAAAGCCACCTTTCTTGACTTTGCTTTTTAGACATGTGTCAGATGCAGATTAAAAAATGCATCATGATCTAGTGGTGAGATTTGGGGTCTCTAGTTCTCGAATTTTAAGGGTTCTTAATCGAGTGCTCCCCCTTGACATAATTGCATACTTTGTCCGGGACGAACAAAGCTAAGTGTGAAGTGTTGATAAGTCGAGTTTTCCACCTATTAATAGCCGTTTTCAATATAGCTTTGAGTCATTTGCGACTTTATTTTGATGTCATTTGACCTCGATCTCTACATTTCAGGTAGAAAACAACCTCCCTCAAGGTCAAAGCCTAGAAACGAACACTCGAAGAAAAACTGACGTTTTAGATCAAAAAGTGGGCAAAAAGATTTACAGCCGACCGTTTCAAAAACTGCCCTGAACCAACCGGTCGCCTGGGCGGAAGGATCAACCATGGGAGCTCTCACTTTGAGTCTATCGTTTAGCCACGCCAGCCGATTGGCTGGATGAAGGAGTTCAGCAAGCTCACTCTCGCTCACTTTGAGTCGGTCAATTGGCCAACCAACTGGTCGGCTGGAGAAGAGTTATCCAAAGGCTTGCCCTTGCACATAACGAACCGGTCGGCTAAGATGGCCACCCGATCGGTTGAACTCAGTGGATTTCCAAGCTTCCTCTCGCTTACTTTAAGACGGTCGGTTGGCTGGCTCATGCAGTGCTCTCGCTCACTTTGAGTCGGTCGGTTGACCACTCTAACCGGTCGGCTGAAGGCTGGCATAGGACATCCAAGGTTTCAAGGCTCCCAACCGACCGATTGAATTTTGGACACAAGTCCTAGCCGACCGACTTAAACTGTTACTTCTGGATTTTTACCCAAGACTATAAATAGAAGAATAGGGTTTTGACCAAGGTGTGCTGAGTTTTGGGGAGAAAAACACTAGAAAAAAAGGCTCAATCATAGTCATCATCAAGGATTCAATCAAGAAGAAGAAGAGAAGATTCAAGGGAGATTCTAGGCCTAATCATCCTACTTCCTCTAAACCCTACTCACACTATGTTATCTTACATGATGTGTGATTAGTCTCCTTGTGTTTTGAGGGTCTTACAACCCTCCTTGGTACTCTATGATAATGTACACTCATTTGATTCTATAATACATGGTGTTAAATTCATCTTCACTAAGTGCTTTATAATTGACATGTTACCCAGTGTTTGATGAAATGCCTAAGTAACATGTTTACCTTGAAACTTGACCTAGGTATCGAAAGAGCTTAGTGATGTTTTGGATGTGGTGAAAATGATCATATCTAGTGTTTATGAAAGTTAATACATGGATTTGAAGTTAACTAGCACTTCATGCCTATTTTATTTATTACCTTGGGAGATGTTCCAATGCTAATAAAGGTTATAGAGTGAATCAATATCTTAAAAGAGTGAGATTCTATTTGAGATGGCTTGACTAGGAATATATTTACATGAAAATGGGTATATCTTAGTTAGGCGTCGGCATTGGGCCGGGTACGGGTCGACCCTGCCCGAAAATGAAAGGATCGGGTGAGTTATTGGTGATTTATGTTAGCATGTTGAACAGTTGCCGGGTCGGGCCGGGTATAAAATTTAAAATTTCCCAAAACCTAAGGGTACCCTTTGACCCTTTCTAATGGGTCAGCTTCGGGTAAATCGGGTCGGGTCAATGCAATTACTTGTCTTCTTATAAAAAAAGATGAAAGATAACGACTAGATTATAAATAAAAAAGAAGAGAGAAACGCCTAAACACAAACACCACTGAACAAAAGATGATCAACAACTTAATTTAATTCCACATCGCACTTTGACCATCGTTGACCATGGCTCTCAATTTCAAGCTCCGACAGCCGCGTGTCCATCATAGAAGACAATCATTTGTTTGCTAGAAGATGATGATTTAGTCTGTTGGTCACCAGGTATAGGAGCTTGTGGCTCCGAGAGGTGCACCCCGGACTTCAATTTCCTGCCAGTGACAACGGCTCCAGATAAATCTGAGATGTGTCCTTCAAAATTTGCAACAGAGTCTATGGACTTGGGCGGGCGGTCGCGGGGCCTGGCGGAGGAATTGGTTGGCTTGTCAGCTTCAGGCTTGTCGGATTTAGGCTTGTCGCGTTTGGATCTAGACGCATGTAGTTGTTTTTAGGCATGGCGAGCTCGCCATTGAGTTTCATGCGGTTGAGATGGTGCGAGAGGAGAGTGGAGTGAGTTGATGGGAGATCGTTGTATGTCGAATCATCTCGGGGTACTGTGGGAGGTTGTTGGTCGGAGCGGACGGCGGATAGGAGACGTCGAATCCTTCTAGAGAAGCCATTGGAGTGATCTCAGGGGCGGAGGAGGAGGGGCGGAGGAGGAGAGAGAGACAGCGACTGTATTTTTTTCTGTAAATAAAAGAGACGAATTGTTGGTCTTCATAAACTCGATACAAGGGTCGGGTCGGGTCTCATTTTTATTACCCTTACCCAGTCTATAGGTAAGCCGGGTGGGTCGAATTCAGGTCTCATTCGGGTCCGGGTCGGGCATCGGGCGGGGCCTTCACCGGATCACCCTAGGGGCTTCTCAGTGGACGGGTGTAGTGCCGAGGCCTAATCTTAGTCTAAGCTAGGTTCTAGACTATTTAACACCTTGAAATGCTTAATTCTTGTGTATGTGATCATTGGGAAATGCCAAGGAGGGGAGTAACCTCTCAAAACGACTTTTTAATCGAAGTTCAATCCCTTGAAACTTGGGCATTGCTATTTCTTAGTTAAATTCATTCATACTCGAATCGATAGATGTAGCCAAGTAATATATACAATTTCGCCTAACGCATAATAACATTCATATTTTGCTTCCTTGGGTTCGACTTGATCTTACCAAAAATATAAATTCTTTTGACAAGTATTTCAACTACACCCCTAAAAATGTATCAGTAGTTGTTTTAGAGTGGGCCGAGGTTTTTAGTGAGTGGGCCTATAGAGTTGTTTGTGTTTTCCAAAGCACATCGATCCTTGAAGGATCTTTTTTAATCTATCAAAAAAAAACTGCAACGCACCGTGTAGTGTAAAATTTTCAAATTAAGATTCTGGTTGCCGTCTATTTTCCATATGTTGCAACATGTATATAATCTCAGTTTTATAATCCGGATTTGTGAATGTGAGGAATTGGTGCCTCATACTTGCCTGGCCATACTAGCATGTTTAGGCTTAGTGTCAGGTCTTGTATGGACTCCTTTGGATTGGTTTATGGCATGCAATTGTAGTACATATGTTGTAGTATATTTGTGTGTGTTTGGTCGGCTCTTTATGTGCAGGTTTGATCGAGTTTAATGGCCTGAAAGGTCGGAGGATGATCAGCAAACCAAAGGGACATTCTGAGTTTGGACAGGACAAAACGGTGACGTTTTGGCTAAGGCGCGAAGTCCGTTTAATGGAACGACAGCGTTTAACGCTAGCGGGAAAATCGGTTAAGTCAGTTACAAGTGGAGCGTCGTCGTTTCATCCAGGCGCGGGCGTGTTTGAATCTCGTCAACACGTCGTCGTTTCGAGCGTCTCTCTCCTTCATTCAAATACAGAGCTGCGAAGCTCATTCCCGCAGTTCGAGCGTCCGATTGATTTCCAGAGCACCAGACCAAGTCTTGGAGCAACAAGCACCGGCATTCGTTCCTCGAAGGCCTGAGCTTCTCTTCCCAGCGTCAATCGAAGCAACGGTGGCCTGCGCAGTGTTCTTCACTGCTAGCCTCGCCGGAGCATCGCCGGAGTCGTTCGTCGCCACCGGTCACGCCTTTGCCTCGGACCAATCGAAATCTTCGATTCAGATATCAGGGAGTATTTCGCCCTTATCTATTTCCATTATTATCGGTCAATTTGATTGTATTGATTGAATTAGGTCGATAGGCTAATTTAGGGTTCTTGACTTGCTTGTACCGAACCTTTACATTCTATATTGGATTGATCCTCGCCTCCTCCCCTGGAGGCACCCCCGTGGAGTAAGGGCATCCCCCTGAACCACGTTATATCTTGTTGTCCAATTTCCTTTAAGTTCTCAAAGCACAAATTGAACTTAAGATCATAAGATCATTGGATATTGACTTAACAATCTATATATATCATTTACAAATTGGTATCAAAGCATTTTGGTTTATTGATCTGTGTTTCTTGCACTGATCTTGAAGTTGAATTAGGACAGTGATTAAAACTCTTTTAGAACCTTGTTCTTTAATATGTTTTTGCACTATCCTTGATACTAAACCTGTTCTGGTCTCACTCTCTTCTGCTGCTTATCTCCAGGAACAATGGGAGACTCGAGGATCCAAATCTATGATGGTACACAAGACTATTCCATCTGGAAACTAAAAATGCAAGCCCTACTCACCAGAGAAAAGTGCTGGAAAGCTATCACTGAAGAATGGGCTTCCCCTACCTCGGATGAAAAGAAAAAGGAAATGCAAGAGCAAGCTCATGCAGAGATCATGATGAAACTGTCTGATGACATCATCAGACAGATTGTAGGTATTCCTAACCCTAAAAAGCTTTGGGATAAACTTGATGAGATATTTCTATCTAAGTCATTGCCTAGTAAAATCTCACTTTTGTGTAGATTGTTCAACTATAAGATGAACATGTCTTGGTCTATTCAGGAAAATCTAGATGCTTTCTTAAAACTGACTCAAGACTTAGCTAGGTGTGAAGAACCAATAAAAGAAACTTTTCAAGTAGTTATCATCTTAAATGCCCTGCCCTCACAGTTTGATAACCTTAAGGATGTTATGCAATATGGTAGGAATGGTAAGGAGGAAATCACCTTAACTAATCTACTAGGAGCAATTATTCAGAAAAATGAAACCTTAAGAGTTTTTAAATCCAAAACTGCCTCTAAGACAGATGTTAAAACTGAACCTAAATCAGAGGTTATGGTTTTCAAAAATAAGAAAAAGGGTCAAGGGAAATTTAGGAAAACAAATGATAACAAAACCTTCTCTTCAACTGAAAAAGAAGTTGATAAAAGCACTGTTAAATGTACCTACTGTAAAAAGACTGGACATTTCACTAAAGACTGTTATAAGCTTAAAAGAAAAGAGAAGGAAACTGAAAAGGAAAAGGGAAAAGGAAAACAAAATGCTACTCATGATTTTTCAAATATATGTGAAAGTGGTACTTCTTATAAGCATGAAATTATGATGTGTGCTGATAACTCTATTGCTAGCTCTTGGATCCTTGATTCTGGTTGCACAATTCATGCTACATCTGATAAATCATTATTCTGCTCATTGAAATATGTTAATGGAGGTGATGTTATGTTAGGAGATAATACTTCTTTGCAAATTAAGGGTATTGGTCAAGTTACTTTGCATATGTTTGATGGTGTTTTTAGAACCATAACTGGGGTAGCTTGGGTGCCACACTTAAGAAGAAGTTTATTATCTGAGTCTAAATTTGATAAACAAGGCTGTCACATAGTAACTCATAATGGTGTGAAGGAAATTATTAGAGATGATAGGGTCCTAATAAAATGCATAAACAGGGGAGGGCTATATCACTTAGTCTGTTCTCCTGAACAAATTAACTTCACTAAAAACCAAAACAAATCTGAGTTACTAACTGATCTGTGGCACTCTAGGCTTGGACATATAGGTAATAAGGGTCTGTCTTACTTAGTTAAATCTGGGGTAATTAAAGATAAACTAACAGACCTTCAATTCTGTGAGAATTGTGTCTTAGGAAAGAAAACCAGAAATAAGATCAAGCCATCAAACTTCACTGTTGCTAGGCCACTAGATTATGTTCATTCAGATCTTTGGGGCCCTGCACAAGTGTCCACAGTTGGTGGCAGAAATTATTTTCTGTCTTTAATTGACCAATTCTCTAGGAAGGTTTGGGTGTTTCTATTAAAAACTAAGGATGAAGCCTTTGACAATTTTAAAACCTGAAAAACTATGGTAGAAAACCAGACAGACCTTAAACTAAAATGCCTTAGGACTGATAATGGTCTAGAGTTTTGTAACAAGGCTTTAAATGAGTTTTGTACTGAAAATGGCATTAAAAGACACCTAACAGTCCCATACACACCTCAACAGAATGGTACAGCAAAAAGAATGAATAGAACCCTTCTTGAGAAAGCTAGATGCATGCTCATTAGTGCTGGCCTTAAGCCTTCTATGTGGGGAGAGGCTGTTATCACAGCTTCTTATTTGATCAATAGATCACCCTGTTCTGCCCTAAACTTTAAAACTCCTCAAGAAATGTGGACTGGTAAACCACTTAATTTAGATCACCTTAGGCCCTTTGGATGTACAATGTATGTTAGAACCTCACAAGGTAAATTAAATCCTAGGGCTGATAAAGGTGTCTTTCTTGGATATCCTGATGGTGTGAAAGGTTATAAAGTTTTATTGATTCAGCCAGGTGGTTGTAAGATTGTTGTTGCTAGAGATGTGACTTGTAATGAACATGATTTCCACTTTAAATCTAAACTAAGCCCTGTTACTGAGCCAGCAGGCACACCTGATGGTGTGACCAGCTTCTTTTCCCCATCTTCCTTTTATAGACAGGATGATACTCATCAAGGTGGGGAGGCACAAGGGGACCAGTCACTGGACCAAGTGGAAAATCATGACCCTGCAGCAACCAATGAACCAGAAGCTGATCCAGTGGAGCATGATACTGCAGTTCAGCACCCTCACCAATCAGGTGGGGAAGTAAGTCATTCTCAACCTTCCTCCTCTAATAATTCATTAAGACAATATATGCTAACTAGAGATAGGGAACCAAGAACAAAAAGGATTAATCCTAAGTATGCTAGCATTGCTGAAAATGATGCTAGTTTACTTGAGAATTCCTTAAATATTGTTGAGTATGCTTTGACTGCTGCTGAAATTGTTAAACATAAAATTCCTGAAACCTACCAACAAGCAATTACTTGTAAACAATCTAATGAGTGGAAAATTGCTATGCATGAAGAAATTCAGTCTATGTATGCTAATAAAACTTGGAAACTTGTTGAAAAACCTGAGCATGCTAGAACTATAGACTGTAAATGGATATTCAGAATCAAAGAGGGAAATGGAGTGAATGATCCACCTAGGTACAAAGCTAGACTTGTAGCTAAGGGCTTCACCCAAAAGGAAGGAATTGATTATAATGAAATCTTTGCCCCTGTAGTTAAATACAAAACACTCAGATTATTATTAGCTATGACCACAGTTTATGACTATGAATTAGAGCAAATGGATGTTAAAACAGCTTTCCTTCATGGAGACTTAAAAGAAACAATTTACATGAAGCAACCTATAGGTTTCATAGATAAAAATCACCCTGAACATGTATGTTTTCTGCAAAGATCAATTTATGGCCTAAAACAATCCCCTAGACTTTGGAATAAAAAGTTTGATGCTTGTATGTTATCTTTGGGATTTCTTAGGAGTAAATATGATACATGCCTTTATTTTAAGTCCATGAAAACTGATATTGTGCTATATGTCCTGCTCTATGTTGATGATATCCTATTGATATCCAACTCAAAAACAACTATAACCAAGCTAAAATCTGAGTTAAAACAACACTTTGATATGAAAGATTTAGGGGCTGCTCAAAAGATTTTAGGAGTTAAGATTCTAAGAAACAGAAATAAAGGAACCATGTATCTATCTCAAACAGATTACATAACTAAGGTTCTAAATAAATTCTCTATGCTTAACTCCAAACCTTCTCCTATCCCCTTAGGAGGGCACTTGGTTCTGTCCAAGGCAGACTGCCCTTCCACTGAATCAGATAAACAACAAATGAAAGACATCCCCTATGACATAGCTGTTGGTTCTATCATGTATGCCATGTTATGTACAAGACCAGATTTGGCTTTTTCAGTGAGTGTCCTCAGCAGATTCATGTCTAATCCTGGGAATGCTCATTGGACTGCCATGAAATATCTTCTCAAGTACATATCTGGCACACAGAACCTTGGCTTAGTCTATAAGAAATATGAACTAAAAACTGAGTTAAAGGGGTATGTTGATTCAGATTATGCAAGCAATAAAGACACCAGAAAATTAACAACTGCTCTTTATTTCACTTGGTGTGGTAATTGCATTAGTTGGAAATCCCAGCAACAATCCATTGTTGCTTTATCTTCCACTGAAGCTGAGTACATTGCAGCTGTGGAAGCCATTAAAGAAGCCATATGGCTTCAAGGGATTATAGGAGAAATTCAGAATAAAATCTATGTTCCCACAATGAATATTGATAGCCAAAGTGCCTTATACTTGTGTAAGGACCCAGTCTATCATGAAAGAACCAAACACATAGATGTTAGGTATCATTTTATAAGGGACAAGATTGAAAATGGATCAGTTATTGTATCAAAAATTGCTGGTGAAACTAACCCTGCTGACTTTGGCACTAAGATTGTGCCTTCCCAAAAGTTTGAGTTTTGCAGGGACTTTCTTCATATTGAGGAGGTGGCTTGAGAGGGCATGGGGTGCCTATGAGAGGGGACAAAGGTAAGGAACCCCAATTCTCTATAGATACTGGCCTCCCATAGCCAGTTTAGGCTTGGTACAAGTATGAGTCAAGAGGGCATTTGTGAGGAATTGGTGCCTCATACTTGCCTGGCCATACTAGCATGTTTAGGCTTAGTGTCAAGTCTTGTATGGACTCCTTTGGATTGGTTTATGGCATGCAATTGTAGTACATATGTTGTAGTATATTTGTGTGTGTTTGGTCGGCTCTTTATGTGCAGGTTTGATCGAGTTTAATGGCCTGAAAGGTCGGAGGATGATCAGCAAACCAAAGGGACATTCTGAGTTTGGACAGGACAAAACGGTGACGTTTTGGCTAAGGCGCGAAGTCCGTTTAATGGAACGACAGCGTTTAACGCTAGCGGGAAAATCGGTTAAGTCAGTTACAAGTGGAGCGTCGTCGTTTCATCCAGGCGCGGGCGTGTTTGAATCTCGTCAACACGTCGTCGTTTCGAGCGTCTCTCTCCTTTATTCAAATACAGAGCTGCGAAGCTCATTCCCGCAGTTCGAGCGTCCGATTGATTTCCAGAGCACCAGACCAAGTCTTGGAGCAACAAGCACCGGCATTCGTTCCTCGAAGGCCTGAGCTTCTCTTCCCAGCGTCAATCGAAGCAACGGTGGCCTGCGCAGTGTTCTTCACTGCTAGCCTCGCCGGAGCATCGCTGGAGTCGTTCGTCGCCACCGGTCACGCCTTTGCCTCGGACCAATCGGAATCTTCGATTCAGATATCAGGGAGTATTTCGCCCTTATCTATTGCCATTATTATCGGTCAATTTGATTGTATTGATTGAATTAGGTCGATAGGCTAATTTAGGGTTCTTGACTTGCTTGTACCGAACCTTTACATTCTATATTGGATTGATCCTCGCCTCCTCCCCTGGAGGCACCCCCGTGGAGTAAGGGCATCCCCCTGAACCACGTTATATCTTGTTGTCCAATTTCCTTTAAGTTCTCAAAGCACAAATTGAACTTAAGATCATAAGATCATTGGATATTGACTTAACAATCTATATATATCATTTACAGTGAATTGCCAGGTGGTGATTTTGTGTGAGAGGATTTGCAATAAACATGTCCCTAAAAGTTCAAGTCAGGGCCCTCAGGACTCAGCTTTTTGACGAAGAAGAGTACGGTAAAGTGAAAGCTTACACCACACATTTCCCAACTCATTAAATATGCCTTCTTCTTGCTCAGTGAACTCCAAGTTCAAAAAAGGCTGAACAGATGTGCCTTCCGATACTCCCTCAGGATGTCATCCACAATATCCTCTCTCGGCTGCCAGTCAAGAGCCTAATGAGATTCCGGTGCGTCAGCAAGTCAATATATTTCCTAGTGCACGATCCCCTGTTCGTTAAATTACATCTGCATCAAGCTCTCGAAGATCTTGATAGGAGGAGAGTCTTGGTTTTCACAAATCCACCCCAATGCATTCTGTCAGAGAATCTTGGCCAGGGTCATGATTTGACCACCACCATGCCCATTGAATATTGTAGTTTATGATTCTGCAATCACATATGGATATTGGTAATAGTACATAGGATTTGCAGGAGCTTGAAATAGGCTTGGAAATAGGCCGACCGGGTGGCCGACCGGGTAGACGACCGGGTAGCCGATCGGACGGTTAGGCTGGAGGAGCCCGTGTAGCCGGTCGGGTGGTTAGGCTGGAGGCAAAGCGACAGCGTTTAGTCAAGCGGGAATAAGAAGTATTCGAGTTGCTTGAGGACGATGACGTTTAGCGAGTAACAAACTTCTCAACGGTTTCGGTTTATTGGAACGGCATCGTTCCAAGTCTAGCGGGAAAGTTGGTTATGCCAGTTGGCTTCGAACGGCAGCGTTTTGGCCAATAAGGAGTGCACGCCTTATTGTTATTAGAACGTCATCGTTTAAGTAAATCAAACTTTGGGAGCGCAGCGTTTTGAGAGCGTTCAAGTTGAACTCAATGCAACGGATATAAAAGCGAGGCAACTCACCGGGTTGACTCAATCATCTTCTTCGTTTTCCAAAAAAGAGGAATTAGGGTTCGTGAATTGCAGAGAGCAATTCGTTCGATTGAGAGTGAATTGAGTTCTGATTTCAAGTGTGTAGCTTCGAGTGAGTGTTGTGATCGTTGTACTGTTGCCAATTCGATTAATAAAGCTGTACCTCTTCTCGAGTGGAGTAGGATCACCCGGATCCGAACCACTATAAATTTTCGTGTGATTTTCTATTCGTTTTCATTCATACTTTGCTAGATCGATTGCGTAAAATCTCTACAAACTGGTATCAGAGCCGAGAGGGTGCAGAGATGGTGTCAACGAAAGTAGAGCTCGAAAGATTTGATGGCAAAGGTGACTTTGCGCTTTGGAAACAAAGAATGAAGGCTATTCTGGTTCAGATGAAAGTGGCGAAGGCTTTGGTCACCGATGGTATCCCAGCAACTGTGCCTGAGGCTGAGAGGGAAGAGATGCAGGAAATGGCTTACATTGATCCTTCATCTCGGTGACAAGGTCCTAAGGGAAGTATCCAAGGAGAAGACTGCCGCAGTTGTGTGGTTGAAGTTGGAGTCCCTGTACATGACCAATACTCTGACAAATCGGATCTACTTGAAGGGCAAGCTGTTTGGATTCAAGATGGATGGAAGTAAGTCCATTGATGAACATCTTGATGATTTTGCTAAAATTGTTATTGACCTTGAGAACATTAAGGAGAAGATTGAGGATGAGGATCAGGCCATTATGGTGCTGAATGCTTTACCTCCCTCATATTCAACCCTTGTGGATACAATGAAGTGTTCAAGGGAAACTCTGTCAATGGAAGAAGTTTTGGCAGCCCTGAATCAGAAGCAATTGGAGATGAGACCCAAGAAGGATTCTGCTGATGGCTTAGTGGCTTATGGAGGCTTTCACAAGAAAGGCTTTCAGAAGAAACATAAGTACCAGAAGTCCAATGATAGGGACAAGGCCAGTACTAGTTCCAGTTCTACTTAAGAACAGAAGAAGCACACCTGTTTCTTCTGTCACAAGCCTGGTCATTAGAGGAAGGATTACCCTGAGAGGAAAAAAAGGAAACTCCCAAGGGTGATGCTGCTTTGGCTGAAGACTCTTATGAGACTGCTGAGGCCCTAACAGTGACTCAAACTTCTTTATCTAGTAGATGGATATTAGACAGTGGGTGCTCATATCATATGACACCTCACAAGGAATGGCTGATGGAGTTTCAATCTCAAGAAAAAGGAACAGTGCATTTGGGAAATGATAAAGCTTGCAAGATGATGGGAATAGGCATCATCTGGATGAAATTGGAAGATGGACCTAAGGTAAAAATTTCAGGAGTAAGGTATGTTCCTGAACTGAAAAGAAATTTAATTTCTTTAGGCATGTTAGAAGCACATGGTTGCATCTTTAAAGCTGAAAATGGTGAAATAAAATTGTATAAAGATGGTGTGCTGAAGTTGAAAGGAAAAAGGCAGAATGGCATATATGTGTTAGAAGGATATCCAGATATGATTAATAGTGTAGATTACACTGAATCTGATAAAGACAGAACTGTATTGTGGCATTTAAGACTAGGACACTTAGGCCAAATTGGCTTAACTAAGTTACATGATCAAGGCTGTTTTGGTAATGATCATGTAGACAAACTTAAGTTTTGGGAAAATTGTGTTCTAGGTAAATCAACAAAGTTAAGTTTTGGTAAAGGTAAACATGTTACCAAAGAGAAACTTGATTATATACATTCTGATCTTTGGGGACCAACAAGGGTTCAATCCCATAGTGGTAAAAGATATTTTATGTCTCTCATAGATGATTTTACCAGAAGATATTGGGTATTCTTCTTAGCACAGAAATCAGAGGCTTTTGAAACTTTCAAGGACTGGAAAATGATGGTGGAAAATCAATCTGGCAGGAAGGTAAAGTATCTTAGGACTCATAATGGACTAGAATACTTAGATGGTGCCTTTCTTAATTTCTGTAAAGAATGTGGCATTGTTAAACACCATACTGCCCCAGGTAATCCTCAACAAAATGGTTTGGCTGAAAGGTTTAATAGGACTATCTTAGAAAGAGTAAGATGCATGATATTACAATCTAGTTTGCCTAAAGTGTTTTGGGCAGAAGATGCTCATACTGCGTGTTATTTAATAAATAGAAGTCCCTCTTTTGCTCTGAATTTTAGAACTCATATGCAAGTATGGACTGGCTGTTTAGATGATTATGATAGGCTTAGAATTTTTGGTTGTGCTGCTTATGCAACAGTGAAGCAGGGCAAACTAGAACCTAGAGCATTAAAATGTTTGTTTTTGGGTTATCCTGATGGGGTGAAGGCTTATAAGCTTTGGTGTTTAGAAGATGGGCATAAAAGGGTTATTATCAGTAAAGATGTTAGATTTGATGAATCCACATTTCCTTACAATAAACATGCTAAACAGATGGAACCAAATCTGGAAAATGTAGAACATGCTGAAATTACTGTTAATACTAAAAATGAGGTTCATACTGAAAATGTTGAAAATGAAGTTGCTGATGCTGTGCCTAGAACTGATGGTATTAATCTTGAGGTGGAGCTTGAACAACATGTTACTACAACTGCTGATGTTGAAAATCAGGATGAAGGTAATTTAGAGGATCCAAATGAAAATGATCAAATAATTGGTGAGGAAGGTGATTTCTGGTTGACTAGAGATAGGCCTGTTAGAAATAGAAGAGCACCTGTTAGATATGGTTTTGAGGATCTTGTAAATTATGCTTGCAATGTGGCTGAGAATTTATCTAACCCAGAACCTGAGAATTATAAAGATGCAGTTGATAGTAGTGAAGGAAAGCAGTGGTTGAAGGCTATGAAGGATGAGATGGATTCCTTGTGGAAGAACAAGACTTGGGAAATCATTGACAGGCCTCACAAGGCAAGACTGGTTGGGAGCAAATGGATTTTCACAAGGAAGGAAGGTATTCCTGGAGGGGAACAGCCAAGGCTCAAAGCCAGGTTGATTGCAAGAGGTTTTACCCAAAAGGAAGGTATTGACTTTAATGAAATATTTTCACCAGTGGTAAAACATAGATCTATTAGAATCATGTTGGCTTTGGTTGCATATTTTGACTATGAACTAGAGCAACTTGATGTTAAAACAGCTTTCTTGCATGGTAACCTTGATGAGACTATATATATGAGACAACCTGAGGGATTTATTGTTGGTGATCCTGAAAATAAAGTTTGTTTGCTGAAAAGATCATTATATGGACTTAAACAATCACCTAGATTATGGTATAGGAGATTTGATGAGTTCATGGTTAATTGGTTCATTCCTGACTAAGGTGATACAGAAGTTTGAAATGAGTAATGCTAAACCAGTGCTTACACCAGTTCCTGGACATTTCAAGTTGAGTAAGGATCAGGAACCTCAGACTAAAGAAGAACAAGCCTATATGGACAAGGTGCCTTATTCAAATGCTGTAGGATGCTTGATGTATGCTATGGTTTGTACCAGACCAGATATAACCCATGGAGTGAGCATTGTTAGCAGACATATGGTGATGGACCATATTTATATGATTCATTAAGACAGTTAAACCCACCAAATTAGACTCTTTGTCTATTTAACTTTTGCTTGTTAGTTCCGATATTTATCTACAGGGTATTTTGAAGTCTAGAGACGATACGAGCTAAAAAGGAGTTTTAAAGCTGAAAATGAATTACAAGTCACTCCAGGACACGACCAGATTCCGACTATACAACTTTCATGAACCTGACATGGAATCACTCAAAACAAGTCCAACCGAAGAGCAACTAGAGTCAGACCGGAGCTGAAAGGGAGCCGATGGCTTTTGTGAAAAGATCACAAAACTCACACTCACTCCCCTCTTACCACATGGGCGGCGGCTCAAGCCATCCTCCTCTCCTCCCTTGCCATGTGGCCGGCGGCTAAGGGGAGGAATGACTCACCTCCGATGGCTTTTTGCTCCTCCACCATCCCTTGCCATGTGTGAGCTCTTCTTCTCCCTTGTGACAAGTGTGTGGCTCACATCTTCTCCCCATGCCTATAAATAGAGACATCCCTTCCCTTTGTAAATCATCTCATTCCAAACCATCATCCATAAGCTCTCACTTCTCTCTAGATTTTGGCACAATCCTTGTAACACTTTCCTTTGATATCAAAAGCTTTAAGTTTGTTCTTGAGTACTCTTGTGGTTCTTGTAGTACTCAAGCTTTTCTTTTACTATTCTTGAGTTTACTCCTGTTGGTTCTTGAGTATTCTCCTTTTACTTTCCTTGTCTTTACTTTCCAAAACCTTTACTTTCTGTCTTTCAAAACCTTTACTTTTCCAAGTACTTAGCTATGGTATCCACCTCTATGGATATTCGTAGCTAAACTCTTCATTCGGTTGAAGGGGTGTACTCGTATCATACTATGTTTTAGACCCTTCTCTTAAATGCCTCTTTGTGTTCAAAACTTGTTCTATGTGCCACATATTAGGTTAGAACTTCCAAGGTTGAGTGGATGCTTTAACGGGCAAAGCTCTTCCGTGGGGTTCGTGAACATACTCGGGTAAGTGGAGGCTTTAACGAGCAAAGCTTATCTGAGGAGTTCAACCTCTTTTTAAAAACCATTTGGTTGATCGTAACTGAAGATCAAATGGATGCACATAAGGCTAAGATACTTCGAAAGGAGGAATTAGTCTAAATAGAACAAGTGTTCTAAATGATGTGGCAAGTCATGTGCTAGAAATAGCCGTGATACATCTTTGAACACATAGTATGATCATTAGAGGTCAATGATAAACAGATTATGATACAAGGCCCCTAAAACCGAATCTTTCCTTTAATTGTAATATCACCTGTTACTTTACTTTCAGTCTCAAATCAACGGCTTACTTTCAGTCCATATCAACTGCTTACTTTCTGCAAGTCTCGTCCATCAAGCAATTACTTTCTGCACTTTACTTTTACTATAGACTTTATCAACATCAGCCCGGCATAACCTTTGGTACGCAACACGCTTGAAACACAGCGTGCGGCCAGTATCAAACGTGTGTCTGCGGTTGATCTTGAAATCGACTGTTCCGGCACTTTACTTTTCAGTACTAAAACCACAACCAACCTCCAAACTGTCTTATTTGATTTTCCCTTTTTGAAAGAACAACTATCCACTAATTCCCTTGGGTTCAACCCGTACTTACCACTTACTACCCAAAATAGTAAAGTCGTGAGTATCGGAGGTATAAATTTATTTTTGCACAGAGAACATCGCACCTTAACGATAGTGCGGTGGGCTCCGTCAAAATTGGCGCCGTTGCCGGGGAGTTAGCTTTCGATTAGTTGTTTTTTCTTTCCCTTTTTATTTCTTCATTACACTGTCCACTATGTATGCATGGATGACTCAGCATCTTCCTCAGTTCCGAGGTACAGTTGGAGAGGACCCTGTAATACACTGCCAACATTTTCACCATATATGCCGCCACATGAAACCTGAAAATGAGGATCTAGAAGAGTTTAAAATGAAATGCTTTAAATTCTCTCTAACCGACTTTGCGACAGTATGGTATTACTCATCAAATGCTAGTTGTGCAGGTTATTATGAGAACCTTCGTGCTCGATTCCTGAAAGAATTCTCCCCCCCGTCTCTGCGACATGACACCAGAGAGAGGATCATCCGCCTTCAACAATCCCGGGATGAGACTTTGGACGAATACTACACGTACTTTGACACCATAGTCTCACGTTGCCCGCACCATGGATTCACGAATGTGGTTCTTCTTCAAAAATTCCTTTGTGGAATGAGGCCAGTTGACCAGTCAAGGTTTAACGACGCAGTAGGAGGATCGACCTTGCACTTAACCATGACTCAAATGTGGGATATTATAGATGACTTGGCCGAAGCCACAAAACAAAGGCCAATGCTCCAAGCTGATGGAAGAGCACATATGGTAGAAGCTGATATAGACAGGAGTGGAGAAGGCAATGCAGAGGCCATGATGGTCGAATCAGATGTAGAAAGCACCGGGAGCAACGAAAAAGAACCTATACGGGAGATCACCCCCGAACCATCAGAAGACCCAGAGCCGGAAGCCGATTTAGAAGAGGAAATCCAGAACGTCACTAGCGAGCAACCCGCGACATACCCAACCCTCACCACCGAAGCAGTCGAAGAAATCAATCAAGACCAGTTCCTCATGGACAGTCTGGCCAATATGGATCCGGCGCTTATAATGGAAGCCTCGCAACTCTTCCCTCTAATCAATATGCAAATTGCAGAAAACTATGTGATCAATGGAGAGCCTGAAAGAAGGATGGAAGAAGGGTCTAATCAGAACGACTCCCTGATGGAGCAGTTTCTCGCCACTACTAGACAAGGTAGCCCTAACCACAATATAGTCCGACTCAAAAGACCAGCAGCTATGGTCAAAGGTCCCTTACCTTCTCAGAGACAATGGAAAGAAAAACCACCGAAACAAAGGAGTCCTGACCCAAGCACATCATCTCACAAGAAATCGGGGAGAGTCAAGGCAAGAATGAAAGTAGGCGCTCCGCAACACTACAACCTGAGTCACCCATGGGATCCCACCTTATGATCCAGGGATGAGGTATTGTCGAGCTAACGACGTTAAACAAATGCACTGGTCGGGAGGTAACCCGACATCTATCTTACTTTCAGTCATTTAATTTCTATCATTTAGTTTTTTGCCCTAAATCATTCTCACCTTTCCTGTATATATTTGCTTGCATGACTTTTGAACTAAGTCGTGCTGTGAGGCACGCCTTCGTTCAAAAGTGTGGGGTGAGAACCACCTTTGTATATAGTTAATTAACATGTTTTTCTTTTTCCTTTTCCCTTAATATTATCTTTTTGAAAATATGAACTTGAAAATGTGAAAAAGATAGATCTAAATTCATGCATTTACCTTTTGAAAATTCAACTGTTTAAAAACTTAGGATGTAACTTCTCATTTGTCCCTTTGTGCTGAGATATACAGGGGATGTGGAGTTGATATAAACTGCCCTAGAGAGGCTTGGCAAGCAATCAAAGGACTGAATTTCACTATATGGTTTACGAAGTCTGTGGAGGCTGCACTTCGGGTTTCAAGAAGATCAGAGTCATCTCCGCCATGCAGTGTTTATGCAAGAGGCGGGACGGGAATCAAACCGTCCTATCTCTAGTCCTAGTAGCTGGGAAAATAGATGAGCGACCCTCATCTTGACCCGCGCGAAACAGCAAGGATGAGAAAGAGCAGGGAGGTATTTCCATATGCTCTCGGGCGACGATTGGACCTCCCAAAGAAAGGTTGAGAAAATGGACTAGCAAGTCACAAAGAAGCAAAAGCTCAAAGAAGCTAATCAAAGGCCAAAAGCCAAAATTGTGAAGGTTTTAACCGAACAAAAGTGAAGAAACTCCAATTCAACATCAAAGGCCAAAGGCCAAAGGCCAAAGGCCAAAGGCCAAAGGCCAAAGGCCAAAGGCCAAAGGCCAAAGGCCAAAGGCCAAAGGCCAAAGGCCAAAGGCCAAAGGCCAAAGGCCAAAGGCCAAAGGCCAAAGGCCAAAGGCCAATTCACTTCAAAAGCTGTCCCTCACCAAAAGAAATCAAAGTGCTCAACTCAGTGAAACCCGAACCAAATCATGTGCTAGAGAAAGAGACAAGTTAACCATATAGTGCGAGTCGGTCCAGAGAATGCAGTCCAGGAGCCTGAAAAGGGCTATCTCCCGAAACATCCGAATTAATTTGCATCACGGCTCGAATGTACAAGTATCAAGTTTCTTCTAAGTATTTACACGGTTTAGTTTGGTAATAAGTAAGTAATGCATGAATAGGATAAATCTAGTTCTATATTCTCACTTTCCTATTTGAAGTTTTTACTTGGATTGTGTGCACACCTCTTAAAAGCATTGTTCGGGACAAACAACTAAAAGTGTGGGGTGATCTGATGGACCATATTTATATGATTCATTAAGACAGTTAAACCCACCAAATTAGACTCTTTGTCTATTTAACTTTTGCTTGTTAGTTCCGATATTTATCTACAGGGTATTTTGAAGTCTAGAGACGATACGAGCTAAAAAGGAGTTTTAAAGCTGAAAATGAATTACAAGTCACTCCAGGACACGACCAGATTCCGACTACACAACAATCATGAACCTGACATGGAATCACCCAAAACAAGTCCAACCGAAGAGCAACCAGAGTCAGACCGGAGCTGAAAGGGAGCCGATGGCTTTTGTGAAAAGATCACAAAACTCACACTAGCTCCCCTCTTGCCACATGGGCGGCGGCTCAACCCATCCTCCTCTCCTCCCTTGCCATGTGGCCGGCGGCTAAGGGGAGGAATGACATACCTCCGATGGATTTTTGCTCCTCCACCCATCCCTTGCCATGTGTGAGCTCTTCTCCTCCCTTGTGATAAGTGTGTGGCTCACATCTTCTCCCCATGCCTATAAATAGAGACATCCCTTCCCTTTGTAAATCATCTCATTCCAAACCATCATCCATAAGCTCTCACTTCTCTCTAGATTTTGGCACAATCCTTGTAACACTTTCCTTTGATATCAAAAGCTTTAAGTTTGTTCTTGAGTACTCTTGTCGGTTCTTGTAGTATTCAAGCTTTTCTTTTACTGTTCTTGAGTTTACTCCTGTTGGTTCTTGAGTATTCTCCTTTTACTTTCCTTGTCTTTACTTTCCAAAACCTTTACTTTCTGTCTTTCAAAACCTTTACTTTTCCAAGTACTTAGCTATGGTATCCACCTCTATGGATATTCGTAGCTAAACTCTTCATTCGGTTGAAGGGGTGTACACGTATCATACTATGTTTTAGACCCTTCTCTTAAATGCCTCTTTGTGTTCAAAACTTGTTCTATGTGCCACATATTAGGTTAGAACTTCCAAGGTTGAGTGGATGCTTTAACGGGCAAAGCTCTTCCGTGGGGTTCGTGAACATACTCGGGTAAGTGGAGGCTTTAACGAGAAAAGCTTATCTGAGGAGTTCAACCTCTTTTAAAAAACCATTTGGTTGATCGTAACTGAAGATCAAATGGATGCACATAAGGCTAAGATACTTCGAAAGGAGGAATTAGTCTAAATAGAACAAGTGTTCTAAATGATGTGGCAAGTCATGTGCTAGAAATAGCCGTGATACATCTTTGAACACATAGTATGATCATTAGAGGTCAATGATAAACAGATTATGATACAAGGCCCCTAAAACCGAATCTTTCCTTTAATTGTAATATCACCTGTTACTTTACTTTCAATCTCATATCAACGACTTACTTTCAGTCCATATAAACTGCTTACTTTCCGCAAGTCTTGTCCATCAAGCAATTACTTTCTGCACTTTACTTTTACTACAGACTTTATCAACATCAGCCCGGCATAACCATTGGTACGCAACACGCTTGATTACAGCGTGCGGCCAGTATCAAACGTGTGTCTGCGGTTAATCTTGAAATCGATTGTTCCAGCACTTTACTTTTCAGTAATAAAACCACAACCAACCTCCAAACTGTCTTATTTAATTTTCCCTTTTTGAAAGAACAACTATCCACTAATTCCCTTGGGTTCGACCCGTACTTATCACTTACTACCCAAAATAGTAAAGTCGTGAGTATCGGAGATATAATTTATTTTTGCACAGAGAACATCACACCTTAACGACAGTGCGGTGGGCTCCGTCAAAATTGGCGCCATTGACGAGTAGTTAGCTTTCGATTAGTTGTTCTTTTCTTTCCCTTTTTATTTCTTCATTACACTATCCACTATGTATGCATGGATGACTCAGCATCTTCCTCAGTTCAGAGGTACAGTGGGAGAGGACCCTATAATACACTGCCAACATTTTCACCATATATGCCGCCACATGAAACCTGAAAATGAGGATCTAGAAGAGTTTAAAATGAAATGCTTTAAATTCTCTCTAACCGACTTTGCGACAGTATGGTATTACTCATCAAATGCTAGTTGTGCAGGTTATTGTGAGAACCTTCATGCTCGATTCCTGAAAGAATTCTCCCCCCCCTCCCCGTCTCTGCGACATGACACCAGAGAGAGGATCATTCGCCTTCAACAATCCCGGGATGAGACTTTGGACGAATACTACACGTACTTTGACACCATAGTCTCACGCTGCCCGCACCATGGATTCACGAATGTGGTTCTTCTTCAAAAATTCCTTTGTGGAATGAGGCCAGTTGACCAGTCAAGGTTTAACGACGCAGTAGGAGGATCGACCTTGCACTTAACCAAGACTCAAATGTGGGATATTATAGATGACTTGGCCGAAGCCACAAAACGAAGGCCAATGCTCCAAGCTGATGGAAGAGCACAGATGGTAGAAGCTGATATAGACAGGAGTGGAGAAGGCAATACAGAGGCCATGATGGTCGAATCAGATGTAGAAAGCACCGGGAGCAACGAAAAAGAACCTATACGAGAGATCACCCCCGAACCATCAGAAGACCCAGAGCCGGAAGCTGATTTAGAAGAGGAAATCCAGAACGTCACTAGCGAGCAACACGCGACATACCAAACCCTCACCACCGAAGCAGTCGAAGAAATCAATCAAGACCAGTTCCTCACGGTGAGGTATTTCCATATGCTCTCGGGCGATGATTGGACCTCCCAAAGAAAGGTTGAGAAAATGGACTAGCAAGTCACAAAGAAGCAAAAGCTCAAAGAAGCTAATCAAAGGCCAAAATCCAAAATTGTGAAGGTTTTAACCGAACAAAAGTGAAGAAACTCCAATTCAACATCAAAGGCCAAAGGCCAATTCACTTCAAAAGCTGTCCCTCACCAAAAGAAATCAAAGTGCTCAACTCAGTGAAACCCGAACCAAATCATGTGCTTGAGAAAGCGACAAGTTAACCATATAGTGAGAGTCGGTCCAGAGAATGCAGTCCAGGAGCCTGAAAAGGGCTATCTCCCGAAACATCCGAATTAATTTGCATCTCGGCTCGAAGGTACAAGTATCAAGTTTCTTCTAAGTATTTACACGGTCTAGTTTGGTAATAAGTAAGTAATGCATGAATAGGATAAATCTAGTTCTATATTCTCACTTTCCTATTTGAAGTTTTTACTAGGATTGTGTGCACACCTCTTAAAAGCATTGTTCGGGACGAACAACTAAAAGTGTGGGTGATCTGATGGACCATATTTATATGATTCATTAAGACAGTTAAACCCACCAAATTAGACTCTTTGTCTATTTAACTTTTGCTTGTTAGTTCCGATATTTATCTACAGGGTATTTTGAAGTCTAGAGACGATACGAGCTAAAAAGGAGTTTTAAAGCTGAAAATGAATAACAAGTCACTCCAGGACACGACCAGATTCCGAGTATACAACTTTCATGAACCTGACATGGAATCACTCAAAACAAGTCCAACTGAAGAGCAACCAGAGTCAGACCGGAGCTGAAAGGGAGCCGATGGCTTTTGTGAAAAGATCACAAAACTCACACTAGCTCCCCTCTTGCCACATGGGCGGCGGCTCAACCCATCCTCCTCTCCTCCCTTGCCATGTGGCCGGCGGCTAAGGGGAGGAATGACATACCTCCGATGGCTTTTTGCTCCTCCACCCATCCCTTGCCATGTGTGAGCTCTTCTCCTCCCTTGTGATAAGTGTGTGGCTCACATCTTCTCCCCATGCCTATAAATAGAGACATCCCTTCCCTTTGTAAATCATCTCATTCCAAACCATCATCCATAAGCTCTCACTTCTCTCTAGATTTTGGCACAATCCTTGTAACACTTTCCTTTGATATCAAAAGCTTTAAGTTTGTTCTTGAGTACTCTTGTCGGTTCTTGTAGTATTCAAGCTTTTCTTTTACTGTTCTTGAGTTTACTCCTGTTGGTTCTTGAGTATTCTCCTTTTACTTTACTTGTCTTTACTTTCCAAAACCTTTACTTTCTGTCTTTCAAAACCTTTACTTTTCCAAGTACTTAGCTATGGTATCCACCTCTATGGATATTCGTAGCTAAACTCTTCATTCGGTTGAAGGGGTGTACTCGTATCATACTATGTTTTAGACCCTTCTCTTAAATGCCTATTTGTGTTCAAAACTTGTTCTATGTGCCACATATTAGGTTAGAACTTCCAAGGTTGAGTGGATGCTTTAACGGGCAAAGCTCTTCCGTGGGGTTCGTGAACATACTCGGGTAAGTGGAGGCTTTAACGAGAAAAGCTTATCTGAGGAGTTCAACCTCTTTTAAAAAACCATTTGGTTGATCGTAACTGAAGATCAAATGGATGCACATAAGGCTAAGATACTTCGAAAGGAGGAATTAGTCTAAATAGAACAAGTGTTCTAAATGATGTGGCAAGTCATGTGCTAGAAATAGCCGTGATACATCTTTGAACACATAGTATGATCATTAGAGGTCAATGATAAACAGATTATGATACAAGGCCCCTAAAACCGAATCTTTCCTTTAATTGTAATATCACCTGTTACTTTACTTTCAATCTCATATCAACGACTTACTTTCAGTCCATATAAACTGCTTACTTTCCGCAAGTCTTGTCCATCAAGCAATTACTTTCTGCACTTTACTTTTACTACAGACTTTATCAACATCAGCCCGGCATAACCATTGGTACGCAACACGCTTGATTACAGCGTGCGGCCAGTATCAAACGTGTGTCTGCGGTTAATCTTGAAATCGATTGTTCCAGCACTTTACTTTTCAGTACTAAAACCACAACCAACCTCCAAACTGTCTTATTTAATTTTCCCTTTTTGAAAGAACAACTATCCACTAATTCCCTTGGGTTCGACCCGTACTTATCACTTACTACCCAAAATAGTAAAGTCGTGAGTATCGGAGATATAATTTATTTTTGCACAGAGAACATCACACCTTAACGACAGTGCGGTGGGCTCCATCAAAATTGGCGCCATTGACGAGTAGTTAGCTTTCGATTAGTTGTTCTTTTCTTTCCCTTTTTATTTCTTCATTACACTATCCACTATGTATGCATGGATGTTTCAGCATCTTCCTCAGTTCAGAGGTACAGTGGGAAAGGACCCTATAATACACTGCCAACATTTTCACCATATATGCCGCCACATGAAACCTGAAAATGAGGATCTAGAAGAGTTTAAAATGAAATGCTTTAAATTCTCTCTAACCGACTTTGCGACAGTATGGTATTACTCATCAAATGCTAGTTGTGCAGGTTATTGTGAGAACCTTCATGCTCGATTCCTGAAAGAATTCTCCCCCCCCTCCCCGTCTCTGCGACATGACACCAGAGAGAGGATCATTCGCCTTCAACCATCCCGGGATGAGACTTTGGACGAATACTACACGTACTTTGACACCATAGTCTCACTCTGCCCGCACCATGGATTCACGAATGTGGTTCTTCTTCAAAAATTCCTTTGTGGAATGAGGCCAGTTGACCAGTCAACGTTTAACGACGCAGTAGGAGGATCGACCTTGCACTTAACCAAGACTCAAATGTGGGATATTATAGATGACTTGGCCGAAGCCACAAAACGAAGGCCAATGCTCCAAGCTGATGGAAGAGCACAGATGGTAGAAGCTGATATTGACAGGAGTGGAGAAGGCAATACAGAGGCCATGATGGTCGAATCAGATGTAGAAAGCACCGGGAGCAACGAAAAAGAACCTATACGAGAGATCACCCCCGAACCATCAGAAGACCCAGAGCCGGAAGCTGATTTAGAAGAGGAAATCCAGAACGTCACTAGCGAGCAACACGCGACATACCAAACCCTCACCACCGAAGCAGTCGAAGAAATCAATCAAGACCAGTTCCTCACGGTGAGGTATTTCCATATGCTCTCGGGCGATGATTGGACCTCCCAAAGAAAGGTTGAGAAAATGGACTAGCAAGTCACAAAGAAGCAAAAGCTCAAAGAAGCTAATCAAAGGCCAAAAGCCAAAATTGTGAAGGTTTTAACCGAACAAAAGTGAAGAAACTCCAATTCAACATCAAAGGCCAAAGGCCAATTCACTTCAAAAGCTGTCCCTCACCAAAAGAAATCAAAGTGCTCAACTCAGTGAAACCCGAACCAAATCATGTGCTAGAGAAAGCGACAAGTTAACCATATAGTGAGAGTCGGTCCAGAGAATGCAGTCCAGGAGCCTGAAAAGGGCTATCTCCCGAAACATCCGAATTAATTTGCATCTCGGCTCGAAGGTACAAGTATCAAGTTTCTTCTAAGTATTTACACGGTCTAGTTTGGTAATAAGTAAGTAATGCATGAATAGGATAAATCTAGTTCTATATTCTCACTTTCCTATTTGAAGTTTTTACTAGGATTGTGTGCACACCTCTTAAAAGCATTGTTCGGGACGAACAACTAAAAGTGTGGGTGATCTGATGGACCATATTTATATGATTCATTAAGACAGTTAAACCCACCAAATTAGACTCTTTGTCTATTTAACTTTTGCTTGTTAGTTCCGATATTTATCTACAGGGTATTTTGAAGTCTAGAGACGATACGAGCTAAAAAGGAGTTTTAAAGCTGAAAATGAATAACAAGTCACTCCAGGACACGACCAGATTCCGAGTATACAACTTTCATGAACCTGACATGGAATCACTCAAAACAAGTCCAACTGAAGAGCAACCAGAGTCAGACCGGAGCTGAAAGGGAGCCGATGGCTTTTGTGAAAAGATCACAAAACTCACACTAGCTCCCCTCTTGCCACATGGGCGGCGGCTCAACCCATCCTCCTCTCCTCCCTTGCCATGTGGCCGGCGGCTAAGGGGAGGAATGACATACCTCCGATGGCTTTTTGCTCCTCCACCCATCCCTTGCCATGTGTGAGCTCTTCTCCTCCCTTGTGATAAGTGTGTGGCTCACATCTTCTCCCCATGCCTATAAATAGAGACATCCCTTCCCTTTGTAAATCATCTCATTCCAAACCATCATCCATAAGCTCTCACTTCTCTCTAGATTTTGGCACAATCCTTGTAACACTTTCCTTTGATATCAAAAGCTTTAAGTTTGTTCTTGAGTACTCTTGTCGGTTCTTGTAGTATTCAAGCTTTTCTTTTACTGTTCTTGAGTTTACTCCTGTTGGTTCTTGAGTATTCTCCTTTTACTTTCCTTGTCTTTACTTTCCAAAACCTTTACTTTCTGTCTTTCAAAACCTTTACTTTTCCAAGTACTTAGCTATGGTATCCACCTCTATGGATATTCGTAGCTAAACTCTTCATTCGGTTGAAGGGGTGTACTCGTATCATACTATGTTTTAGACCCTTCTCTTAAATGCCTATTTGTGTTCAAAACTTGTTCTATGTGCCCATATTAGGTTAGAACTTCCAAGGTTGAGTGGATGCTTTAACGGGCAAAGCTCTTCCGTGGGGTTCGTGAACATACTCGGGTAAGTGGAGGCTTTAACGAGAAAAGCTTATCTGAGGAGTTCAACCTCTTTTAAAAAACCATTTGGTTGATCGTAACTGAAGATCAAATGGATGCACATAAGGCTAAGATACTTCGAAAGGAGGAATTAGTCTAAATAGAACAAGTGTTCTAAATGATGTGGCAAGTCATGTGCTAGAAATAGCCGTGATACATCTTTGAACACATAGTATGATCATTAGAGGTCAATGATAAACAGATTATAATACAAGGCCCCTAAAACCGAATCTTTCCTTTAATTGTAATATCACCTGTTACTTTACTTTCAATCTCATATCAACGACTTACTTTCAGTCCATATAAACTGCTTACTTTCCGCAAGTCTTGTCCATCAAGCAATTACTTTCTGCACTTTACTTTTACTACAGACTTTATCAACATCAGCCCGGCATAACCATTGGTACGCAACACGCTTGATTACAGCGTGCGGCCAGTATCAAACGTGTGTCTGCGGTTAATCTTGAAATCGATTGTTCCAGCACTTTACTTTTCAGTACTAAAACCACAACCAACCTCCAAACTGTCTTATTTAATTTTCCCTTTTTGAAAGAACAACTATCCACTAATTCCCTTGGGTTCGACCCGTACTTATCACTTACTACCCAAAATAGTAAAGTCGTGAGTATCGGAGATATAATTTATTTTTGCACAGAGAACATCACACCTTAACGACAGTGCGGTGGGCTCCGTCAAAATTGGCGCCATTGACGAGTAGTTAGCTTTCGATTAGTTGTTCTTTTCTTTCCCTTTTTATTTCTTCATTACACTATCCACTATGTATGCATGGATGACTCAGCATCTTCCTCAGTTCAGAGGTACAGTGGGAGAGGACCCTATAATACACTGCCAACATTTTCACCATATATGCCGCCACATGAAACCTGAAAATGAGGATCTAGAAGAGTTTAAAATGAAATGCTTTAAATTCTCTCTAACCGACTTTGCGACAGTATGGTATTACTCATCAAATGCTAGTTGTGCAGGTTATTGTGAGAACCTTCATGCTCGATTCCTGAAAGAATTCTCCCCCCCCCCTCCCCGTCTCTGCGACATGACACCAGAGAGAGGATCATTCGCCTTCAACAATCCCGGGATGAGACTTTGGACGAATACTACACGTACTTTGACACCATAGTCTCACGCTGCACGCACCATGGATTCACGAATGTGGTTCTTCTTCAAAAATTCCTTTGTGGAATGAGGCCAGTTGACCAGTCAAGGTTTAACGACGCAGTAGGAGGATCGACCTTGCACTTAACCAAGACTCAAATGTGGGATATTATAGATGACTTGGCCGAAGCCACAAAACGAAGGCCAATGCTCCAAGCTGATGGAAGAGCACAGATGGTAGAAGCTGATATAGACAGGAGTGGAGAAGGCAATACAGAGGCCATGATGGTCGAATCAGATGTAGAAAGCACCGGGAGCAACGAAAAAGAACCTATACGAGAGATCACCCCCGAACCATCAGAAGACCCAGAGCCGGAAGCTGATTTAGAAGAGGAAATCCAGAACGTCACTAGCGAGCAACACGCGACATACCAAACCCTCACCACCGAAGCAGTCGAAGAAATCAATCAAGACCAGTTCCTCACGGTGAGGTATTTCCGTATGCTCTCGGGCGATGATTGGACCTCCCAAAGAAAGGTTGAGAAAATGGACTAGCAAGTCACAAAGAAGCAAAAGCTCAAAGAAGCTAATCAAAGGCCAAAAGCCAAAATTGTGAAGGTTTTAACCGAACAAAAGTGAAGAAACTCCAATTCAACATCAAAGGCCAAAGGCCAATTCACTTCAAAAGCTGTCCCTCACCAAAAGAAATCAAAGTGCTCAACTCAGTGAAACCCGAACCAAATCATGTGCTAGAGAAAGCGACAAGTTAACCATATAGTGAGAGTCGGTCCAGAGAATGCAGTCCAGGAGCCTGAAAAGGGCTATCTCCCGAAACATCCGAATTAATTTGCATCTCGGCTCGAAGGTACAAGTATCAAGTTTCTTCTAAGTATTTACACGGTCTAGTTTGGTAATAAGTAAGTAATGCATGAATAGGATAAATCTAGTTCTATATTCTCACTTTCCTATTTGAAGTTTTTACTAGGATTGTGTGCACACCTCTTAAAAGCATTGTTCGGGACGAACAACTAAAAGTGTGGGTGATCTGATGGACCATATTTATATGATTCATTAAGACAGTTAAACCCACCAAATTAGACTCTTTGTCTATTTAACTTTTGCTTGTTAGTTCCGATATTTATCTACAGGGTATTTTGAAGTCTAGAGACGATACGAGCTAAAAAGGAGTTTTAAAGCTGAAAATGAATAACAAGTCACTCCAGGACACGACCAGATTCCGAGTATACAACTTTCATGAACCTGACATGGAATCACTCAAAACAAGTCCAACTGAAGAGCAACCAGAGTCAGACCGGAGCTGAAAGGGAGCCGATGGCTTTTGTGAAAAGATCACAAAACTCACACTCACTCCCCTCTTGCCACATTGGCGGTGGCTCAAGCCATTCCCCTCTCCTCCCTTTCCATGTGGCCGGCGGCTAAGGGGAGGAATGACTCACCTCCAATGGCTTTTTGCTCCTCCACCCATCCCTTGCCATGTGTGAGCTCTTCTCCTCCCTTGTGACAAGTGTGTGGCTCACATCTTCTCCCCATGCCTATAAATAGAGACATCCCTTCCCTTTGTAAATCATCTCATTCCAAACCATCATCCATAAGCTCTCACTTCTCTCTAGATTTTGGCACAATCCTTGTAACACTTTCCTTTGATATGAAAAGCTTTAAGTTTGTTCTTGAGTACTTGATGGACCATAATTATACGAATCATAAACATAGTTAAACCCATCAAATTAGACTATTTGTCTATTTAACTTTTGCTTGTTAGTTCCGATATTTATCTACAGGGTATTTTTGAGCCTAGAGAGAAAACACGCTAAGGAGGAGTTTTTACGCAAAAAATATATTACGAGTCATTCCAAGGTCAAGACCACCGACTGAAGAAATCTCAAGATCCTGACTTGGAATCACTCAAAACAAATCTAACCGAAGAGCAACCAGAGTCAGTCCGGGGCAGAAATGTACCGATAGTTTTGTGAAAACTTCACAAAACTCACAAAAACTCCCTCCTTTGCCCTTATGACCGGCGGCTTTAAGGAAAGGATGAGTCATGAGGGGAGCCTCCTCCCCCTCATGACCGGCCACCGACGGCTCCTCCCCTCCCCTCCCATGTAGACCGACGGCTTTCCTCCTCCATGGAAAGCTTGCCATGTGTTGCTCCTCCAAACCACACATTCCTCTCCCCTTAGCCTATAAATACTCCACCCCATCTCATTTATAATTCATCCCAAAATCAAAAACACTTCTCTCTCTAAAGTTTGGTACTTTGTAAGTTTGGTTTTCAATCTATAATACTCCTGTTGGTTCTTGAGTATTATAGTTTGCTCTTGAGTACTCTTGTCGGTTCTTGTAGTACTCAAGCTTTACTTTTCTCTATTCTTGAGTACTCTTGTCGGTTCTTGAAGTACTCACCCCTTTCCCTTACTTACTGTCTTTCAAAAACCGTAAGTACTTAGCTATGGTATCCACCTCTATGGATATTCGTAGCTAAACTCTTCATTCGGTTGAAGGGGTGTACTTGTATCATAAAATGTTTTAGGCCATCTTTTTAGTGCCTCTTCTTTTTATTCAAAACTTGTTCTATGTGCCATATATTAGGCCAGAACTTCCAAGGTTGAGTGGATGCTTGAAATGGAAAAACTCTTCCGTGGGGGTTCGTGAACATACTCGGGTAAGTGGATGCTTGAAATGGCAAAGCTTATCTGAGGAGTTCGACCTCTTTTAAACACCATTTGGTTTGATCGGAAATGATTGATCAAATGGATGCACATAGGCTAGTATACCTTGAAATGGGGTGCTAGTCTAAATAGAACAAGTGCTCTACGACCTTGAAATGGGCTAGACGGTGTGTGCAAATCAAGTGCTTGAAATGGCCTTGATACACTTTTGAATACTTAGAAGGATCACTAAAGGTCAATGATAAACAGGCTATGATACAAGGCCCCAAAAACCGAATGCTTTCCTTAGATTTACAAAACCCCTTGCACTTACTTTCAAATTTTGTATAAACTGTGTTATCAACTGCTCACGTTCCGGAAGGCTTGCCAATCACGCATCACCTGCTGTAAGTCTTCTACTTTTATTTTCAGTACTTTACTTTTCTGTCATTTACTTTTCCGCACTAAAAACCAAAACCAACCAACCAATCACTTACTTTTCCGCACTAAAACCTCAATCAACCTAAAATACGCTCCCTCGCTGTACAATTCCCTCAAAGAATAGCTTATCCCCCTTATTCCCTTGGGTTCGACCCCTACTTACCACTTGCTACCCAGTAGTAAGGTCACGAGTAGCGGAATATAAATTTGCTTTTGCACAGAGAACACCGAACCTTAACGACAGTGCGGTGGGCTCCGTCAAAACCGGCGCCGTTGCCGGGGAATTAGTTAATTAATCGGATAAGTTCTTTGAATCGATACTCGCATCAAAACAACCATGTCTCGCGAAGGAAGCCACCATGACTACCAAGATGACGACGAGATAAACATGTACGATCGAAATGATGAGGTGCCATATCCATTTGTGGACGATCCGGAACAACTCATCAGAAACAGAAGAGCTCGTGATAGGGAGGCAATCAGAAGAAACCAAGAACCACCCAATGACCGAAATGCAGCTGGTCCAGTACAACCCCCTAGATATCCACCACCCCCTCAACCTCGACAAGTGCCGAGACGAGAACCCGCTTTCGATAACTACTACGGGGATAACAACAATTTCCGCGAACCTACTATGGGAGAACTCTCAGCACCATATTTCAGAAACCAGCCATGGTGCATTTGCCAGGACCCTGAACTAGAAAACATTGCCGTCGACATGTCCGTGGTCCACAATTTGCCAAAGTTCTCAGGAACTAATGGAGAATCAGCAATGACTAATCTCCAGCGCTTACATGGTATCTGCCAGAACTTAAAACCGAATGGCGTAAACGTAGATGACTTAAAGTTGAAGGCATTCTATTTTTCCCTCATTGACTCGGCAAATGACTGGTTCCTTTCATTGCCTTCGGGAAGCATCAGAACATGGGCTCAGATGCAAAAGAAATTCCTGGACAAATACTACCCAGCGACAAGAGCGATGCAAGTAAGAAGGCAACTGCAGGACATAAGGCAGGAACCTAATGAAACCATGTACGACTACCTGGAAAAATTCAACCACCTGGAAAGAAGCTGCTGCACTCTTGGACTACTCGAGAAGATCATCATCGAGTACCTAATTAATGGACTAACTAAGTTAGACAAAATGCTCCAGGATGCCTCAGCTGGAGGATCCATGATGAATCTATCATTAAGTGGCATAAGGGATCTTATCACCAACGTTGCTGAAAATGCCCGATTTAGAGAAGAGACGACTCGTCAGGAAGAATTTTCCCGAACAAGGAATGTGGCAAAAGCTGAAACACCGATGAACTCCATGCCAGAAGAGATGAAACAATTAAAGGAGATGATGATTCAGTTCCTACGAAGACAACCAATTCTAGTTAAGCCTTGCAAATTTTGTGGTTCTACGGACCACAAAACTGACGCATGCCCGACATTAATAGAAGAGGAACCGGCAGAAGTGAATGCAGTGGGAGGATACCAAGGATACAACAACAACAGCAACGACAGAGCCGGACAAAACAGACAGTATGGTCAAACAACCAACCCGAACTGGCGTAACAACAACTATCCTCAGAAGGAAGCACAACCAGCTGTCCCTCAACTAGCTCAGTCATTCTACCAACCCCCCACAGACAGTATAACCAGAACGCTCCATCAACAGGGCAATATCAGCAAAGAGGACCAAATCAGTACCAAGCCGGCCCGAATAATCAGCAAGAACCAACCAAGTCACTCGATGACACAATGAAGGAGCTCGCAGGAAGCATAAATCAATTGGGTGCTTTGCTACACCAATACCAGGCGAAAACTGACGGGGCAATTTCAGAATTGACCAAACAAATGTCCCAGCTCACTACGGCAATGTCAACACTCACTAATGAGCCTGGCAGACTTCCTTCACAAACCATCCAAAACCCAAAGGCGAATCTTAGCATGATAAAGAGGTCAAACGTAAAGGCGACACTGGGAGAAGTAGCACGATCCCCAACTTAGAAACTTACAAACAAGCACTTCACCCGGAGGCGTCGTCCTGATTAGAACCAAGAGGAAGACCGACCCAATGATGGCAAAACATGGGTTACACATGCTGACAATGGATGGTACGCATTCACCGTTTGCATAACACCACCACCGATCATACACTCTGACATACCAGCACCTGGATGGGATGATAATAACGATTTAAAGTGGGACTCTCCAACTAATATTTATGCTCCGAAGCAAAATATTAAGGGGCCCGATTATACAAATCCTAAGCCAAGGAATGGGCAGAATGGCCCGACAATAGAAAGAGTCCTCACTTCAGATCATGAGTCACGACCGGAAAGAGATAAAGACCCAGGGGCCTTCACAGTCACCTGCGGTATTGGTGAAACCCAGATTCATAAGTGCTTAGTCGATCTTGGGGCTGCTGTCAACGCCATGCCTTCCTCCTTATATTACTTATTAGGACTTGGTCCATTGAAACCGCCCAGGTCAAATATCGAGCTAGGAGATAAATCATGCATCTGTCCGGTTGGAGTGCTGGAAGATGTAATACTCCATGTGGGAAAGCTCGTCGTTGCTGCAGACTTTTATGTAATACAAACGGGAGAGACCAGCGAAGACGACCCTCCAACAATAATATTGGGACGACCATTCCTCTACGCTACTAAAGAAAGGATCGATGTGGGCAAGGGCTCATTATCGCTTAAGTTCGGCGGCAAAATTGCAAATTTCTCCATTGATAATAGCCGCACGCATACAAAGAAACCGCCAGAGATTATACCTATCTCAGATCACGGTACACAGATTTCTGACCTGCCAAAGGAGACCGAAAGAGTAACAAGACCAGCAGCTATGGTCAAAGGTCCCCCGCCTTCTCAAAAGCAATGGAAAGAAAAAACACCAAAACCATGGGGTTCTAACCCAAGCAAGAAATCAGGAAGAGTCAAAGCCAGAATCAACACAGGAACAGTGGCGAAATACGACCTGAGCCACCCATGAGATCCAAACCAGTGATCCAGGAATGAGGTACTGTCGAGCCAACGACGTTAAACAAAGGCACTGGTCGGGAGGTAACCCGACACCTATCTTACTTTCAGTCTTTTATTTTTTCTGTCATTTAGTTTTTACCAATAGGTCGCTCTCACCCACTTAGTGCATAGAAGAAATGACTATTCAGGAATCAGACTTGGGTGCAACATTAAGCCAGCCAGGCCTACGCCAAGAGTTCAAGGCCCCAGCCGAACTCCCTCGATTATCCAGCCTCATGCCATGTCGTTCACTCGACACTTTAAAGGGAGTTCTGTTCTTCCCTTTTCCTTAATGTCATTTCCTTCTCGTATAATATCTGCTTGCATGGCTTTTGAACTAAGTTGTGCTGAAAGGCACGCCTTCGTTCAAAAGTGTGGGGTGAGATCCACCTTTGTAAATAAATAACATGTTTTTCCTTTTCTCTTAATAATTATCTTTTTGAAAATATGAACTTAAGAATGTGAAAAAGATAGATCATAATTCATGCATTAACCTTGTGAAAATTCAACTGTTTAAAAACTTAGAATGTAACTTCTCATTTGTCCCTTTGTGCTAAGATAAACAAGGGATGTGGAGTTGATAGAAATGCCCTAGAGAGGCTTGGCAAGCAATCGAAGGACTGAATTTCGCTATATGGTTTTCGAAGTCAGTGGAGGCTGCACTTCGGGTTTCAGTGAAGATTGAAGTCATCTCCGCCATGCAGTGTTTATGCAAAAAGAAAAAAAAGACGAGGACGGGAATCAGACCGTCCTATCTCTAGTCAAAGTAGCCGAGAAAATAGATGAGCACCCCTCATCTTGACCCGCGTGAAACGGCAAGGATGAGAGGAGCGGGGAGGTATTTCCATATGCTCGCGAGCGATGATTGGACCTCCCAAAAAGGCTTGAGAAAATGGACTAGCAAGCCACAAAAATGCAAAAGCTCGAAGAAGCAAATCAAGAGGCCAAAGGCCCAAAATTGTGAAGGTTTTAACCGAACAAAAAGTGAAGTACTCAAAGAGTCAAATCAAAGCCCAAAGGCCGATTCACTACAAAAAAAGCTGTCCCTCGCCAAAAAGAAATCAAAAAGGCTCAACTCAGTGAAACTCGAACCGAATCACGTGCTAGAGAAAGCTACAAGGAAACCATATAGTGTGAGACGGTCCCGAGGTTGCAGTCCAGGAGCCTGAAAAGGGCTATCTCCCGAAACATCCAAAATAATCTGCATCTCAGCACGAAGGTACAAGTATCAAGTTTCTTCTATTTATTTACACGGTTTAATTTGGTAATAAGTAGTAATGCATGAATTAGGATAAATCGAGTCCCACAGTCTAACTTTCATATTTTAAAAGTTTACTTAGTGCCGCCCTTTTATAGCATTGTTCGGGACGAACAACTAAAAGTGTGGGGTGATCTGATGGACCATAATTATACGAATCATAAACACAGTTAAACCCACCAAATTAGACTGTTTTTCTATTTAACTTTTGCTTGTTAGTTCCGATATTTATCTACAGGGTATTTTGAAGCCTAGAGAGAAAACACGCTAAGGAGGAGTTTTTACGCAGAAAATATATTACGAGTCATTCCAAGGTCAAGACCAGATGCCGACTGAAGAAATCTCAAGATTCTGACTTGGAATCACTCAAAACAAATCAAACCGAAGAGCAACCAGAGTCAGTCTGGGGCAGAAATGTACCGATAGTTTTGTGAAAACTTCACAAAACTCACAAAAACTCCCTCCTTTGCCCTTATGACCGGCGGCTTTAAGGAAAGGATGAGTCATGAGGGGAGCCTCCTCCCCCTCATGACCGGCCACCGGCGGCTCCTCCCCTCCCCTCCTATGTAGACCGGCGGCTTTCCTCCTCCTTGGAAAGCTTGCCATGTGTTGCTCCTCTAAACCAGACATTCCTCTCCCCTTAGCCTATAAATACTCCACCCCATCTCATTTGTAATCCATCCCAAAATCAAAAACACTTCTCTCTCTAAAGTTTGGCACTTTGTAAGTTTGGTTTTCAATCTATAATACTCCTGTTGGTTCTTGAGTATTATAGTTTGCTCTTGAGTACTCTTGTCGGTTCTTGTAGTACTCAAGCTTTACTTTTCTCTATTCTTGAGTACTCTTGTCGGTTCTTGAAGTACTCACCCCTTTCCCTTACTTACTGTCTTTCAAAAACCGTAAGTACTTAGCTATGGTATCCACCTCTATGGATATTCGTAGCTAAACTCTTCATTCGGTTGAAGGGGTGTACTTGTATCATAAAATGTTTTAGGCCATCTTTTTAGTGCCTCTTCTTTTTATTCAAAACTTGTTCTATGTGCCATATATTACGCCAGAACTTCCAAGGTTGAGTGGATGCTTGAAATGGCAAAACTCTTCCGTGGGGGTTCGTGAACATACTCGGGTAAGTGGATGCTTGAAATGGCAAAGCTTATCCGAGGAGTTCGACCTCTTTTAAACACCATTTGGTTTGATCGGAAATGATTGATCAAATGGATGCACATAGGCTAGTATACCTTGAAATGGGGTGCTAGTCTAAATAGAACAAGTGCTCTACGACCTTGAAATGGGCTAGACGGTGTGTGCAAATCGAGTGCTTGAAATGGCCTTGATACACTTTTGAATACTTAGAAGGATCACTAAAGGTCAATGATAAACAGGCTATGATACAAGGCCCCAAAAACCGAATGCTTTCCTTAGATTTACAAAACCCCTTGCACTTACTTTCAATTTTAGTATAAACTGTGTTATCAACTGCTCACGTTCCGGAAGGCTTGCAAATCACGCATCACCCGCTGTAAGTCTTCTACTTTTATTTTCAGTACTTTACTTTTCTGTCATTTACTTTTCCGTACTAAAAACCAAAACCTACCAACCAATCACTTACTTTTCCGCACTAAAACCTCAATCAACCTAAAACATGCTCCCTCACTGTACAATTCCCTCAAAGAATAGCTTATCCCCCTAATTCCCTTGGGTTCGACCCCTACTTACCACTTGCTACCCAGTAGTAAGGTCACGAGTAGCGGAATATAAATTTGCTTTTGCACAGAGAACACCGCACCTTAACGACAGTGCGGTGGGCTCCGTCAGTACTCTTGTCGGTTCTTGTAGTACTCAAGCTTTTCTTTTACTGTTCTTGAGTTTACTCCTGTTGGTTCTTGAGTATTCTCCTTTTACTTTCCTTGTCTTTACTTTCCAAAATCTTTACTTTCTGTCTTTCAAAACCTTTACTTTTCCAAATACTTAGCTATGGTATCCACCTCTATGGATATTCATAGCTAAACTCTTCATTCGGTTGAAGGGGTGTACTCGTATCATACTATGTTTTAGACCCTTCTCTTAAATGTCTCTTTGTGTTCAAAACTTGTTCTATGTGCCACATATTAGGTTAGAACTTCCAAGGTTGAGTGGATGCTTTAACGGGCAAAGCTCTTCCGTGGGGTTCGTGAACATACTCGGGTAAGTGGAGGCTTTAACGAGCAAAGCTTATCTGAGGAGTTCAACCTCTTTTAAAAAACCATTTGGTTGATTGTAACTGAAGATCAAATGGATGCACATAAGGCTAAGATACTTCGAAAGGAGGAATTAGTCTAAATAGAACAAGTGTTCTAAATGATGTGGCAAGTCATGTGCTAGAATAGCCGTGATACATCTTTGAACACATAGTATGATCATTAGAGGTCAATGATAAACAGATTATGATACAAGGCCCCTAAAACCGAATCTTTCCTTTAATTGTAATATCACCCGTTACTTTACTTTCAGTCTCATATCAACTGCTTACTTTCAGTCCATATCAACTGCTTACTTTCCGCAAGTCTTGTCCATCAAGCAATGACTTTCTGCACTTTACTTATACTACAGACTTTATCAACATCAGCCCGGCATAACCTTTGGTATGCAACACGCTTGAAACATAGCGTGCGACCAGTATCAAATGTGTGTCTGCGGTTTATCTTGAAATCGACTGTTCCAGCACTTAGTACTAAAACCACAACCAACCTCCAAACTGTCTTATTAAATTTTCCCTTTTTGAAAGAACAACTATCCACTAATTCCCTTGGGTTCGACCCGTACTTACCACTTACTACCCAAAATAGTAAAGTCGCGAGTATCGGAGATATAAATTTATTTTTGCACAGAGAACATCGCACCTTAACGACAGTGCGGTGGGCTCCGTCATATGGCTAATCCAGGGAAGTATCATTGGCAGGCAGTCAAGTGGCTATTGAGGTATATAAAAGGTACTTTGGGAAAAGGTTTGTTGTTTGGAAAGGAGCAAGTCAGTTCTGAGATTATACAAGGTTTTGTAGACTCAGACTATGCAGGGAATGTGGACACAAGAAAGTCACAAACATGACTGATATTTACAGTGTTTGGGACTGCAGTGTCATGGAAGGCCAATCTTCAAAAGGTGGTAGCTTTGTCTACAACTGAGGCAGAGTTCATGGCAATAACTGAGGCTGTCAAGGAAGCTTTGTGGATGAAGGGACTGCTAACAGAGTTGGGTCATGGCCAGAGTTGTGTGAAGGTGCATAGTGATAGTCAAGGGGCAATACATCTTTCAAAACATCAAGTGTTTCATGAAAGGTCCAAACATATCGATGTATGGATGCATTTTGTGAGGGATGTGGCTGATACTGGTGAGGTTCAAGTGGTGAAGATAGGTACAAAGGACAACACTGCTGATATGTTGACAAAATCTGTGCTAAGTGATAAGTTTGAGTATTGCTTGGAGCTGATTGGGTTGAAGGATGAACCCTAGAGCAGGATGAGAGGAGAGGTACAATCAGTGGCTTTGGGTGATTAAGAATCAAGGTGGAGATTTGTAGTTTATGATTCTGCAATCACATATGGATATTGGTAATAGTACATAGGATTTGCAGGAGCTTGAAATAGGCTTGGAAATAGGCCGACCGGGTAGACGACCAGGTAGCCGATCGGATGGTTAGGCTGGAGGAGCCCGTGTAGCCGATCGGGTGGTTAGGCTGGAGGCAAAGCGACAGCGTTTAGTCAGGCGGGAATAAGAAGTATTCGAGTTGCTTGAGGACGACGACGTTTAGCGAGTAACAAACTTCTCAACGGTTTCGGTTTAATGGAACGGCATCGTTCCAAGTCCAGCGGGAAAGTTGGTTATGACAGTTGGCTTCGAACGGCAGCGTTTTCGCAAATAAGGAGTGCACGCCTTATTGTTATTAGAACGTCATCGTTTAAGTAAAGCGAACTTTGGGAGCGCAGCGTTTTGAGAGCGTTCAAGTTGAACTCAAAGCAACGGATATAAAAGCGAGGCAACTCACCGGGTTGACTCAATCATCTTCTTCGTTTTCCAAAAAAGAGGAATTAGGGTTCGTGAATTGCAGAGAGAAATTCGTTCGATTGAGAGTGAATTGAGTTCTGATTTCAAGTGTGTAGTTTCGAGTGAGTGTTGTGATCGTTGTACTGTTGCAAATTCGATTAATAAAGCCGTACCTCTTCTCGAGTGGAGTAGGATCACCCGGATCCGAACCACTATAAATTTTCGTGTGATTTTCTATTCGTTTTCATTCATACTTTGCTAGATCGATTGTCTAAAATCTCTACAAACATCCTTTTGAGGTAACTCCTGATGATATTGAAATCATAGGCTCATGCAATGGCTTGCTATGTTTCATGGTAGCAGTGGCAGAATATTCTTTGACTTTCTACAAGTTCATACTTTGGAATCCAAGCACCGGAGCTTTTAGGGAGCTGGCCAAGCCTGGTCCACTTATAGGCCACTACCCTGACATAATACCCATCTATGGATTCGGATACGATCCCGAGAGTAATGATTACAAGATCATCAGAGCTGTAAGTCCTTATTACAACGGCACCACAAGCACACAGCTTGAAATCTACAGTCTCAAATCCAATGCCTGGAGAAAAATGCAAGCCTCACTTCCCTGCATCCTCACCGATAATTACTGGAGATTGTTTGACACTTGGTTTCAAGGCTTATACTCCCGCAGAACTGGGGTGCAAACAAATGGGGCAGTTCACTGGCTAGAAAAACGGACAGCAGACACCCATGAAACAGAACTCATCCTCTCATTCAACTTGGTGAAAGAGCATTTCGAGGAGGTGATCCCACTTCTGGACAACAACAAACAAGACTCTTCTTTTATAAGTGAGTTGCAAGTTTTGGGTGGATGTTTATCCGTCCTGGTTCATAAATGGAAGACTTCTGAAATCGAACTTTGGGTTATGAAAGAGTACGGCGTCAAAAGTTCGTGGACCATGACGGCAACTATGCCTGATAGTCCAGGTCCTTTGTTTGAAGACTCATTCAATGGTGTCTGGCTTGTGCCTTTTGGTTTATGCGCAAATGGGTGTCTGCTGGTGGAGATGGATGGTTGTGAGGTATTGATATATTATCCAGACAGGATGATATTTAGTAAAATCGATCTGGGAGAGAATCAAAACATGTTCTTGGTGCAAGAGTTTGTGGAGAGCTTGGTATCTCCTCATGGCTATTTGAAATGAAATGTTCTTGTGATAGTCTACAGAAGCTTGATAAGGTTATGAGCTTGAAGACTACGGAAACGTAAGAGTTGTTTAATTGCTATGCTTCTACTTGGCAGTGTAGTTTTTTTTTTCTTTTTTGAAGTATTTTCCAAATGTAACTTTTCGATCAAAATGTATTTCTGTGTACACTTGCAGTGTTAGATAACAGATGTTTATCAATTTAGAGGGTGTTTTTTTATCTGAATATAATGGAATTGTATTGAATCGTACTTAACTTCCGTGCAAGCACAATGACCTTTACCCTGCCCAATGAAAGCTTCCGTGCAAGCATATACTACCCTATATGTATCATGTCCACTTGGACGGGATGTTCTTTTGAACTTTATTGAAGTGGAATTTTATTGTACTGAACTTAATTAAACTATATTGAGTTTAATGTAATTGTACTGAACTTAATTAAACTGTATCGAGTTTAATTTAACTGTACTGAACTTAATTAAACTGTATCGAGTTTAATTTAACTGTACTGAACTTAATTAAATTGTATCGAGTTTAATTTACTTGTGCTGAACTTAATTAAACTGTATCGCGTTTAATTTAACTGTACTGAACTTAATTCAACTGTATCGAATTTAATTTAACTTAATTTTATTGAAATTTACATATATATATGTATTTTTTCCAGTATATTTTAGGTATATTTTTATGATTATATTTTAGAAAGTATAAAATAAAATATTATGTAATAAAGTATTGCACATGAGTCATGCCTCAAGTGTCAGATGGGCGCCAAAATAATATAATTACAGCTACCTTCAGTTTGCACAATTTCATTCACATACTTAATTTTTCAATACACATTTTAGCTAATGAGACTGTGCTAGGAAGAGCTTATTCAAATTTATTTGATAAACAGCGAAAAGAGCAGATGAATCAAGTACGCAACATAATAGCGTTTCAAATTATTGAGGATTGTCTAGATGATGTAGTGGAAATGAACATGGAGGAAGATGATGATATGTAAATGTTTCCATTGGTACTGCACATGAATGTCATTGTACGTTTCTATGTAAAATATATATTGTATTCATTTGTTTATTTCCATATGTTCTTTAAATTCATATCAAGTGCAAAAAAGTTTACTTCCATTTTAAAACGAATGCAATAGTTTTTGAAGAGGTGTGTACACAAACTTAAAAAACTGTTAGATCATATATATCTTACGGTTTTCCAAAAATTATTTTAAAAATTAAAAATAAATTAAAAGTTTTAAATAATAGGGTTGGAAACTATAAAAACTAAATTGACTTGATAAAATTATATTAATTTTTTTAACTTAAATTAATTTAAAGTATATTTAACTGTACTGAACTTAATTAAACTGTATCGAATTTAATTTAACTGTACTGAACTTAATTAAAATGTATCGAGTTTAATTTATCTGTACTAAACTTAATTAAACTGTATCGAGTTTAATTTAACTGTACTGAACTTAATTAAACTATATCGAATTTAATTTAACTGTACTGAACTTAATTAAACTGGGTCGAGTTTAATTTAAATGTACTGAACTTAATAAAACTGTATCGAAGTGCAAAAGAACATCCCTTTATTACCCTGCATATACTTCTAGTGATACATAGTATGTGATTTTACTTCCAAACAATCAGAACAAGGATATACTACATGTGTATGATTTTACTTCGGGAAAATCAAAAGAAAACATATACTACATGTATCCACTTCGGAGGAATCTAATGATAATACATTGATTCGCATATCATAAAACTCACACTTTCCATAGAATCGATTACAAAAAGAAGAAATATGAACTTTTAAATGCTAAGCTATTTTGAGATTCTCTCCAAAGAGGACATAAGGTGCCATCATCGCATAACATCAAGAATGAAGAGGAAGAGAAGGACTTTGGATTTTACCTTTGAGCAACTCGTGCTGATAACGTGTTGTAAAATATTGGATGAAGGAAGAGTGAAGGAACTCTAATGGAGTAGAATATGCAAAGAGAGGAATGTAATGAGAGGAAAGTAGAGAGGAAAATCTTGTTTTCTTGTTGTTTATTCTCATGCAAATGACACAATATATATTGATACATGAGACTAAAAAATAGATGCTAGCAATAAACACTACAAATTTTGGCTCAAGTTTACGACAGCGGAAATACAACGTAAATGTATCGTATATACGACAGATATGTGGCGCTTTTTGACTGTGTCGCACAAACCGCCGTTGCAAGAAATGTGCGACAGTCTTGCGTTACAACTGTGCGACAACAATACGACAGTAGTGCGTCAAAATACCAAAAGCGTCGCACAACTGTCTTCTTGCTGTCGTACATTCTCTGCGACACCTTTACAACAATTGTACGTCACTAATGTGCGACGGCTGTAAGACACTCATGCGTGAGAAATATAATAATAATAGTTATATTTATATTCATTGAATATAATAATATATAAATAAATTTAACAAAAAATATTATTTTATAATAAAATGACAGAATATATGAGAAAATTTTGCACATAAAATTTCCAGTGGAATTATTTTACAACCTGCAACTAATAAAGTTTACAACGATTAGGAACATACCAACGATTAGGAACATACCAACGATTTGGAACTAATTCAACAAATCGCCTAAAAAAATGGGAAGAAAACAATCTTACAGAAAAGAATATTACATAATACAGAGGAAGAAAACTGGAAAGGACATGATTTGTTCCGCTGGCATAGTCTCCTACACTTTCTTGCATATCCATATGTGGGAAGGACATGGTTTGTTCCGCTGGCATAGTCTCCTACACTTTCAGGTGTCCATTCTCCCATAAACACAAAACATGTGAGGGTGCCATTAAAGAAACCTTAGAAACCAAGTAATTCCGGATATATACAATTCTTAGTCAAGTAAACATAACGTAAAATACAAAACGAACACCGTAAACATAAATCATCACAGGTAGCAGCTACACATGAAAAAATGAACTGATACAAAGTAATCACCAAATCCAGCAATTCGATTGACTCACTCCTACCTGCAGTTTCAATGAAACCTTCCCACTTCTCCGCATCTACAACATTGATGATCAAATGCTCCGGTGCATACAAGTTTGAGAAGGAGATTGAATGAAAAGTTAAGTCGTCAGCCCAATAAATTCAGTCTACACATGCAAGCCGTCTCATGCTAAACAAACAATAATACATATCCACAAGGCACAAACATACTGGCACTATCTACCTGAAAGATGAAAATAGAGAAAATAAGTAAAGAAAACCAACCTCTCCCTTCCATCAACATCTGGTGAATTTTCTCGGATAAAAGCTTCATAATTTCCACCAACTTCTGTATCTCCATCTATTCCATTATGCTCAATCACGTCTTCAATCTTCAATTTTTCCGTCCCAGGCTCCTCCTCCTTCATCTCTTGTTCATTTCACTCCACCAATTTCGAAGAAACCCTCAATTTCTAGTTATCGTTTCGCCATTCAAATTCATAATATAACTTCTACCTAAATCTACCTCACTGCTAGGACATGAAGATTAAAGAACACAGAGCAAAAGCAAACAAGTATATTTGGAAACGACTTAAACCATTCGCAAACCTTCCAAAACTTGAAAATGAAGCTCCACTCAGTCTTAGCCCACAAAACATGTAATCACAACAACATAGCACTGAAATATCCCATCAAACACCTGAAAACTAAAAAATAAAATCTCACAAACAAATTTTTTTTCAAACTAAACATCACATAAATCCAGCAAAATGCTTACATCTGATCCGTAAAGTTTGTCTTCATTGAGGCATTTCATCAAGCACCTCACCTACAGAAAAGAATTTTTTTTGGACCAAAACAAGATTCAAAAAAAAAACCCAAAATAAGTCACAAACTGTTTCTACAAAGAATGTTTCAATTAATATATACCTTTCTTTAATGTTGGCAACATCAGATTCGTCTGACCAGGAAAATCAACCCAAAATCAAATTCCTCACTAATTTTCGGTTAGGAAAATCTATCAAATCCACATAAATTCGAAATATAAAACCAACCACTTACAGATCGTTTCCAATGGCGAGATTGAGAAGAGCGTACAGCGAAGCGATGACCTTCGACTCATCATCACAGCCAAGCATTCCAACAAGAGGCGGAATGGCTCCCAGCATCGCCAGCGTTTCTATGGCAAACAGATCTTCCTTAGCAAGCCTCCTCACCTCCCTCGCCGCATTCACAACTTCCTCCTCCACCAACATCCTCACCACTCCCTTCATGCCACCCCGTCCTAAATTGGATCCGTCCCTGGATGCAGCGATAGAGGAGGAGAGCAGTGCGGTGAAATGAGAGAAATAAAGAAGTAAATTCGCTTATGTGTTTTTCATTAATGAGCAGTGTGGGTAATGTGCAACGTAAAGGCGACGTACATGCGTCGTAGCTCTTTCAACGTTATACGACGCATATAAGACACATACTTTTAGTGCGTCGTAAAAGTGTCGTAAATTTGTCGTTAATGCGTCGTACAGAAAGAGACAAAACTTACAACGCATCGTATGTCTGTGTCAAATGTGTCGCACAATTCGTACGACAGCTTGCATCGTCGTACATAAATGTATCGTAAAGTTGATCCAAAATTTGTAGTGAAACACCATATCTAATAATAGAGTCAATCCAATGTATAATATAATATTTATAACAATAATTACTTTTTTTATTGTAAAATTTTCATGTTCTTTGCTAATATGATGGGTGAGTATAGTATTTTAAATTTTCATAGTTTCACATTGTACAATTGATCATAAAATATGTATGGATAAATAATAAATTATTTTTTAAAATTTATGTTCATAAGAGTATTACTATAAAAAAGTTATAAATTTAAGGATAAATTGAAAAAAATTGAACTTTTGTCCACACATATTAAATGGTGAATTCTCAAACTTTAAAAATTCAAAATATTATACTCATCCATCATAACGGGAAACATCTTAAAATATTTAGAATATGAATCAAAATAATATATATTTAATTTTGATTCATACATGTTATATGGTAAATTATGAACCCTAAATAATTAATTTAAATGTAGTACCCATTTGTGATATGAAATTTAAAAAGAATAAAAATATTATAATAAAATTAGAAGTTAAAAATATAGAATGAGAGATATATAGATTAAATTAAAGTAAATGACATTTAATTGTAATTTGACTAATGGAGTTAACTTTAACGGAATTTTTTATTTTGCTCCCTTATTGAAAATTATGGGTTGGGACTTCAAATTGGAAAAAGATAATAGTTTGAGACTTTTTTTTTTTACTTTCCCCTATTCCAAATCCTCTCAGACCAAATCACCACCTGGCAAGTCACAAATCCTGATTATAAAACTGAGATTGTAGACATTTTGCAACCTACGGAATCTTAATTTGAAGAATTTACCCTACATGGTAGAAACATGACATAGTCAAACTTGAAGAGTGAGCATCAGCACTTTACGTTTCATCAGTTATAAAAATCATATACTAATCAATCTTTTGTAGAGTCTCTGATGATCAGTTCATTTCAAAGACCATAAGGAGAAACAAGACTTTCCACAAACTATTGCACCAGGAACATGTTCTTTTTCTCTCCCAGCTCGATTTTACTAAATGCCATCCTTTTCGGATCATATATCAACACCTCATTGCCATTCATGTCCACCAGCAAACACCCATTTGAGCATAAACTAAATGGCACAAGCCAGTCCCCATAAAATGAGTCTGCAAAGGAAGGACCCGGATCCTCGGGCATGGTTGCAGTCTTGGTCCATGAACCTTGGACACCGTACTCTTTCATAACCCAAACTTCAATTTCAGAAGTTTTCCGTTTATGAACCTGGACTGATGAATGTCCTCCCAACAATTGCAACTCACTTACAGACGAGTCTTCTTTGTTGTAGCTCACAAGTGGGAGCTCTTCAAACCTTTCTCTTGCCAGATTGAATGACAGGATGAGTTCTGTTTCATGGGTGTCTGCTGTCCGCTTTTCTAGCCAGTGAACTGCCCCATTTGTTTGCACCCCTGCGCCGCGAGAACTTAAGCCTGGAAAACAAGGCTCAAACAATCTCCAGTAATTAGCGGTGAGGATGCAGGGAAGTGAGGCTTGCATCTTTCTCCAGGCTTTGGATTTGAGACTGCAGATTTCAAGCTGTGTGCCATTGTAAGGACTGACAGCTCTAATAGGGTTCATAGAATACAATAAGTAGAAAAAAGAGTTATAGAGGAAGTAAGATGATTAGGCCTAGAATCTCCCTTGAATCTTCTCTTCTTCTCCTTGATTGAATCCTTGATGATGACCATGATTGACCCTCTTTTTTTGGTGTTTTTTTCCTCAACACACTTTGATCAAAACCCTATTCTTCTATTTATAGTCTCGGGTCAAAATTCTATAGTAGCAGTTTCAGTCGGTCGACTGGGACTTGTGACTGAAAATCAACCGATCAATTGGGTGCCTTGAAACCTTGGATGTCCTATGCCAGCCTTCATCTGACCGGTTGGAGTGGCCAACCGATGGACTCAAAGTGAGTGAGAGCATTGCATGAGCAGGGCATGAGCCTGCCGACCGTTTGGAATGGCCAACCGATCGTCTCAAAGTAAGCGAGAGAAAGCTTGGAAATCCACTGAGTTCAACCGACCGGTTGGCCATTATAGCCGACCGGTCCATTATGTGCGAGGGCAAGCCTTTGGATAGCTCTTCTCCAGCCGACCAGTTGGTTAGCCAATCGACCGACTTAAAGTGAGCAAGAGTGAGTTTTCTGAACTCATTCATCCAGCCAATCGGTTGGCGTGGCTAACTAATCAAATCAAAGTGAGTGAGAGCTCCCAGGGTTGATCCTTCTACCCAGCCGATCAGCTGGTTCAAGGCAGTTTTTTGAACCAGTCGACTATAAACCTTTTTGCCCACGTTTTGATCTAAAACGTCGGTTTTTCTTCGAGTGTTCGTTTCTAGGTTTTGACCTTGAGGGAGGGTTATTTTCTACCTGAAATGTAGAGATAGAGGTCAAATGACATCAAAATAAAGTCGGAAATGACTCAAAGCTATAGTGAAAATGGCTATTAATAAGTTGAAAACTCAACTTATCAACACTCCCGAGGAGTCGAATTCTGTGAAAATTGGAATTGAATCAGAGTGAAGTTCAGAGGACAAAGAGTTATTCATTCCTGGCTGGACTTATAAGGAACTTACTTGTAGTTTGCCAAAGAATGTTGCGGACATGCGATTAGAATGGGCAGTAGATGACCATGAGTTGATACGAGCTCTGAAATTCGGGTTTTGTACATTCAATATGAGATTGTTATAAGACCGTCAATGGGAGAAGAGGTGAAGATGTTGGAAGGTTAAATGGAGGTTAAAATGCCACCAAAGCTGTAGACAGTTGAGGAGATTATTGTTATCAAGGAAGCCGACAAGACCTGATTGGAGGAACAAGGTTGTTGCTGACAAGTTTGGAAAGATCAAGGTTTTCAAGGCAGGTGATGATGTGATGGTGTTTCTGCATAAGCAAAGGTTCTCAGTTTGTATTTACAACAAGCTGCAACCTCGCAAGTATGATCCATTTAAGGTGTTGATAAGTCGAGTTTTCGACTTATTAGTACCCATTTTCACTATAGCTTTAGTTCGTTTCCGGCAATAATTTGATGTCATTTGATCTCTTTTCCTACGTTTCAGGTACAAAACAAGATATCTCAGTATCAAAACCCAAATACGAAAACTCAGAGACTAGAGCAAAATTTGGGCAGAAAAGAGCTCCAGTCGGTCGACTGGATATCTCCCCTACACAAGTCGGTCGAATGGAGGATCAAACAGGAGAGGAGCTCAGCATCGCCCATCGAGTCGATTGACTGGGACCGCCAGTCGGTCGACTGAGAAGAAGCATAGAGAGCACAAAAACACGAGTCGGTCGACTGGACAAACAACTTAGGAGGCTCCCCAAAGCATGTCTATCGAGTCGGTCGACTGGACCTCCAGTCGGTCGACTGCGCGATCACTTCAAAAGGCAGCTCCTTCACCACCAGTCGAACGACAGGGCTACCAGCATACGCCAGTCGACCGACTGGGACTGCTACAATGCAAAATTTCTATCGAGGCTATAAATAGAAAGAGGGATTTTTGACCTAATTACTTGGCATCTTTGGGAGATTTTTCCAGAAAAAGAGATCAAATCAAGGGTATCCATCATCATCCAACCAAAGAGGATTGAAGATCAAAGGGAGACATCTAAGATGAACCATCCTATTTCTATTCCTCTTCTCTTCTCATTTGATTGTGTAAAAACACTGAAATCTACTTGTCTTAGTCAAGACGAGTTCCAGATGGTGTTCGAACTGCGTCTCGAACACTTGTTGGACAGTTTCAGGTTGTGTTCAAACAGAGACTGGAACACCTTAGCAGATAGTATCGAAAAACAGAACAAATAGGAGCACACACGATATGATAACCCAGTTTGGCCTCGCCTACTCTGGGGGGTTTCCCACACCCGAAAAGGGACACAAATCTTATTACGAGTTTAGAGCTATTCGTGGACTTACACTTACACAACGCCTTGTTTGTAATAGCCTAGCCTCTAACACTCTGTCTCTCGGATTTGCAATCTCGGTTCACCGCAGCTCTCCTCGATCCCCTATGGGTAGGACGAGACTTCCCTCTCGGCCTAGTCTTGGACTTCTCGGAAGTCCAGTCACCTTCTCTCGAAGACGTGTCTTGATAACTGTGTGTGTGCGCTCGATAGTTCTCCAAGAGCAGTCTGAACAGCACACTGAACAGACTGCTTCTTCACCGTTGATATTCCGATGTGGAATACTCAGCCGGCCGATCGCTCCTCCTCCAATCTCACGAATTCTCTCGTGTTTTCTTTTCTCTCAGGAAGCGATACAGATCTGGTCGCCCTAGCCTTGTATTTATATGCATGGGCAAGATCCAAATCTGTTCCAGATATCTCATCAAATATTTTAGGAAATATTCCTAAATATTCGATGTGTATCTTTATCCAATCAAAGGAAGAATATGCGAAACTTCCTTGCCAAGTCAGCCACGTCGCCTTCAATCTGATGTGAAGTTATTCATTTGAATAACTAATTCATTCTTCACTGGCCGACTTCCATCTCGATCTTCGATCGTCCATATCCAATTTGAATATCTTGTCAAATATTTCGGAGATACTCCTAAATATTTGATAGATATTCAATCTCCTCCATAACCAATCTTTGAAGATGACTTCCACACCAAGCCATCCGATATTGTCTCAGCCATTCTGCATATATTTGATCACCTATCTGATCTTCGGTGATGACTTGTCGATTGGCTCCAATCAAATAATCTCGTCGATATCTTCTAGATATCCAGATCTTCATGAGATATCTTCTATGGTAAGTTAGTCAGGCGGTCTTCAATTCTGGTGAGGAGATATTCGAATGACATCTCGAATATCTATTTCTTTGCTGACCGACTTCAACCAAAAAGATCCTCTATCTTCAGAACCTTCTGGATTCAGATCATGCGTCTTCTGCATGCTGTACTTCTGTTCCAGTCCGTGGTTGAACTCTTCTTGAACTCTAGCTCGAACCGTCTAAAGCCATTTTGCCAAAGCTATGCCATTCATGGGAACATCAATCTCCCCCTTGGCATTTTGGCAAAACCAAATCTACGCTTTAGACACAACTTGAGGAACCAGAATTGTTACCTCAAAACACTCCCCCTTTTTGCCACAAACTGGCAAGGGGTCCAATCGAGCAACCTGGTCTCCTCGGCATCTGGAATCTTGTGAACTCCCCCTCGAACATAGCCTGGGACAGTGACACATACTGAGTCTATTTGACCTTGGTGTCTCAGAAGCTGTTCGACCACGGATTAGCAAATGACCGGTTCTTGATGATCTGGTTTCCTCCATCAGAGATTCTCGGCCCACGATCTCGCTCTCCATTCTCGTGTCATCCTTGGAGTATTTTTTCTGCTGCAACTTTCTGCGCGCACCCATGAACTCGTGACACCTTGGCTTGATGTGCCCCTTCTTGTGACAGTACCAACAGGTTCTTGAGTCTCGTCTGAAATGTCCTTAGTGACCCCATGAGCTCGTCAAGCTTCATCTGCTTCATCATCATTGGGATATCACAGAGTGTGCACCAATTGATCGATTCTTGACCTCTGCTCCTGTTCGACCTCCAATATGATCTCCACTTCCTTCAGTAGCTATCCGCGTTCAGCTCGGGACAACTTCTCACCAGCAGCTCTCCTTATGGAAGACTCAGGTGCATCCTTCCTCTTCAGCTCGGAGTCCTTCAGATCATTCTTATGTCTTCTTGATGGCAGCAAGCGGAACAGAATCTTGATCATCATCTGATAAGGTGACCGCCTTGGCAACTGTTTGAGCAACATTCTCTATCACTGTGTCAGGAAAGGAGGGGAGTTCTTCTTCCACATGGGCATCCTCCATATGATCATCATTATGCAGCCCATCTTCCGCAACGGCTTCTGAATCATCCACTTCAGGGTCAGTACGAACATCATCTTGAGCTGCGTCTGGAACGCCAGTTGCCTTCTCTACTGAGACTGCCTCTGAGGCAACGACTGTCTCAACACTCTGTTGAACACATGGTTCAACTGTTTGAACACCTCCTTCTTTCACTTCATCATGATGAAGGGCAGGTACCGAGTCTTCTACCCCAACAGCCTGGGCTTGAGAAGACTGTTCTGAACTTGTCACAGCAGACTTACGAATCTTCTTCTCTTGCAACTCCTTGACAATCTCATCAATATCCCTGTACAAACTGTCCAGAACTTCATTTTCTTCAGCACGATCAGTTCTCTGCCCAAATCCTCATTCAGTTTGACATTCTTCTCTGATTGAGAAGCCTCCTTGGACATGACTCCAACTTCTTTTGTGAGAAGATTATCACTTGTTCCTCCAGGATTTTCCCAGACCCGTCATCAGACGCTTCATCCAGCACCAAACTTCTTTGCCCGAGGACTCAAGAAGCTTCTCTATCTCCTCATCAGACATTGCGATGAGCCCTCCCTCTGATTGAGCTGATCTTGGCCAGACACTGTCTTAGAGAAACAACTCGGCGAGTCCTCTTCTTTCTCCGTAAACCTCCCAGACAAACATACCCGGAAGCATGCATTTTCCCCTTCCATACTCCTTAGCCACCAGTACCCTTAGACACAGAGAAGCTGGGCTCTCCTTCTTTCATGGAACCAACACCATCTTCACAGCCAGCAGCCCTACTGGCTTCCCCTTCTTCTGCAGCATCGGCCATAGAATATACAGCAGGTTTCAACCCCTTCAGCTTCTCATTAACCACTTTGTCACCCTTATAACTCACTGAATCTTTACTAATCGCTTGTACTTCCTCATCAATAGAATTGAGTGCAATAGCTTAGGAGTGAGAACAAGGGATTACCTTATTAAGGGGTGGTTCAGCCATTGCCTGATATTCCTTCGCAGTCTGCACACTCCCTTTAGGATCAGCCTTTGACGCCTTTGAAGTAACTTCTTTCAGATCTATCACAGCCGCCTCTTCTCCCTTCTTGAAATGCTCCAATGGTTCATAGGACTGTAAATACTTTGAATTTAATAGTATGTACCATCTGTTCCAGCCCTCTTCGTGATAGGTCAGCCCAACTGATTTACTGGGGTTCTGCTCTTGGCTGACCTCCTTCTGGAACACTTAGTTGGCGATAACACGTAGACCCAGAGAGGATCTAAGTGTTTCAAACTGAGCGACGTTTGTCACGTGTTTCGATGTGATGACCTTCTTATCCATTAGCTCTCTGATGAAGTGATATCTGATCAGGGAGTGTTGTACTGGGTTCTTGGGTAGAAACTTCTTCACCCGTTCCACTCTGTGTTCAGACAGATTCTGCTTCATCCATAGGAACTGAGTGCAGCACCTCCCTGTAGCGATGCTCTCTTGCTCTCCTGCAGCGATGCTCTCCTGCTCTCCCAGCATCTGGTCAACGTGTGTTCCAGGAAGGTGTTTCATCTCTCCCACCATGATCAGCTGGAGCTCCTTTTGCATTCGTCTCATGAATTGTCCAAGCAGCTTATGTGTACTCGTGACGAACTTATGCTCTACTCCCCCTCGCTCATAGCCATGGTCGATGAGGAACGTCTCGTTCCATGCTCTGGGCGCTTGTGTGAGTCCGTACATAGTCTTCTTCAGTTCGTGACTATGCGCAAGATGATATCACATCCATGCTTCAGATCTGGTGAACTCTCCCAGTTCCACGTGAATGGCCACCACCCAAATCTCATCAATAAATGCTTTGATGACATTCTTCGGACCAGATGAACAGGCAGCCAGCTCTCGGCACTTGATCTCATTTGCTCGACTCTTAATTCTCCATGAGGGTTGCAGCGCAGGTGCATTGTCAAGTGTCCCAGCTGGAGTAGGTGTGGCTTCATCGGCTAGACCTCCCTCTGGAATTTTATCTTCTAGAACTGAGTTGGGGGCAACATCGTCTTTCACCTTTCTAGAAGAGGACACCATACCTGTCCCTTGCAATTCCATCTTATGTATCGTGTTTGTCGGACAGACAGTGGCAGCTCCTGTTCCAACTGTGCCTAGACAGTAGCATTTGTTTGTTGACCTACTTCCTTCCAACAGTGTGTCTCCATTCCTATCCAGTACTTGACACGAATCACGAGTGAAAGTAACAGACTGTCCTTCATCACACAATCTACTAATACTGATCAGGTTCACCTTTAACCCATCGACTAGAAGGTCATCCTCGAGCTCAGGTAGATCCGGAACCTTCAATGTCCCACAGCCGATCACCTGGCCCTTCCCTCCATCTCCAAAAGTGACAAATTGACGCTTGCGAATAGGTTTAACATTGATGAGATATTGAGGATTACCTGTCATGTGAGCCGAGCATCCACTGTCGAGGTACCAGCATTCTTCCTTCATGTGACTGAATGAGCTAAGAGCAACGAAGCACACTTCTTTCCTTGTTTTTGGTTTCCAGACTTGTCTGACTCGAGGGGTGACTCTGGATTCCATTACTTTTTGCTCAGCCAGAAGTAGTCGGCACCTCGATTTGATGTGCCCCATCTGATAGCAATACCAACATGTACGATTGTTCTTCCTCCATTCAGTACCATGTCTTCCACGGTTGTGCATGAGCTTCTTTCTTCCTTGATTCCCAAGCTGCTTCTCAGGGTAGTGGTTCACACTCTCTTCTGCTCTCTGTGTAGGTTTCAACTTTGCCTTAACAGACGAAGTCTTATCTGAGCCACTGTTACCATTGAAGCCGAGACCTCTATGTCCATCTTCAATTTTCAAAGGGGACACAGCTCCTAGGAGTTCCACCTTCTGTGCAAGAAGAGATGAACACTCTTGACTCATCCCGATTAACTCTTTCTTCAAAGTAGAGATATCTTCCTGCTGTTCCACCTTCTGGGCAACTAGGAGCTTAACCTCCTGCCATAGTTTATCCTTTTCTTCTGTCAGGCTCGTCACAGTTTCTGTGAGCTTTTTGTTCAAACCAATCATCATCAGCCACTTCTTATGCAGTTCCATGTACGTCTCAGCAAGGGCCTCATGGGTAAGTTCTTCTTCGTCATTGCCTGAGGTGTCATCAGCAGGCTATTCAGACAGTGCACTGGAGTATGGGCTTTTACTTGTCTCACTGCAATCTTCAATAGTGACTACAAGTCCCATGATATTGGTATTCTCATGCTCTTCTTCCTCATCGTTAGATTCACTGTCTGGACCCTCATACGCTATTCTAAAAATATCCCATGCTTCCTTGGCCACCTCACATTCAGCAATCAGTTTGAACACGTTCTCGTCCACTCCATAGAATATTGCATTTAGGGCCTTTGAATTCCCAACAGCCGCTACATCATCTGCTTCAGACCACAGGGCTTCGGGTTTTGGCATAACAGCTCCTTCAGGGCTGGCCATCATGGGTTCTGTCCATCCTATCATTACAGCTCTCCAAGCCCTTTCATCGAGGGATTTCAGAAAGGCTTTCATCTTGGATTTCCAATAGGCATAATTCGGCCCTTCAAGCAACGGTGGTCGGTTAGTGCTATGTCCTTCCTTCAAACTCATCTTGAACAGTCACCGGATCACACTCTGTATGTCGAGTGCCTGCTCGGATACCAAATGAAATCTACTTGTCTTAGTCAAGACGAGTTCCAGATGGTGTTCGAACTGCGTCTCGAACACTTATTGGACAGTTTCAGGTTGTGTTCAAACAGAGACTGGAACACCTTAGCAGATAGTACCGAAAAATAGAACAAATAGAAGCACACACGATATGATAACCCAGTTCGGCCTCGCCTACCCTGGGGGGTTTCCCACACCCGAAAAGGGACACAAATCTTATTACGAGTTTAGAGCTATTCGTGGAATTACACTTACACAACGCCTTGTTTGTAATAGCCTAGCCTCTAACACTCCATCTCTCGGATTTGCAATCTCGGTTCACCGCAGCTCCCCTCGATCCCCTATGGGTAGGACGAGACTTCCCTCTCGGCCTAGTCTTGGACTTCTCGGAAGTCCAGTCGCCTTCTCTCGAAGACGTGTCTTGATAACTGTGTGTGTGCGCTTGATAGTTCTCCAAGAGCAGTCTGAACAGCACACTAAACAGACTGCTTCTTCATCATTGATATTCCGATGTGGAATACTCAGCCGGCCGATCGCTCCTCCTCCAATCTCACGAATGCTCTCGTGTTTTCTTTTCTCTCAGGAAGCCCCTAGCCTTGTATTTATATGCATGGGCAAGATCCAAATCTGTTCCAGATATCTCATAAAATATTTTAGGAAATATTCCTAAATATTCGATGTGTATCTTTATCCAATCAAAGGAAGAATATGCGAAACTTCCTTGCCAAGTCAGCCACGTCGCCTTCAATCTGATGTGAAGACATTCATTTGAATATCTAATTCTTCACTGGCCGACTTCCATCTCGATCTTCGATCGTCCAGATCCAATCTGAATATCTTGTCAAATATTTCAGAGATACTCCTAAATATTTGATAGATATTCAATCTCCTCCATAACCAATCTTTGAAGATGACTTCCACGCCAAGCCATCCGATATTCTCTCAGCCAATCTGCATATATTTGATCGCCTATCTGATCTTCGGTGATGACTTGTCGATTGGCTCCAATCAAATAATCTCGTCGATATCTTCTAGATATCCAGATCTTCATGAGATATCTTCTACGATAAGTTATTCAGGCGGTCTTCAATTCTGGTGAGGAGATATTCGAATGACATCTCGAATATCAGTTTCTTTGCTGACCGACTTCAACTGAAAAGATCCTCTATCTTCAGAACCTTCCGGATTCAGATCATGCGTCTTCTGCACGCTGTACTTCTGTTCCAGTCCGTGGTTGATTTCTTGCTCGAACAGTCTAAAGCCGTTTTGCCAAAGCCATGCCATTCATGGGAACATCAAACACTACTCACACCATGTTGTCTTACATGAAGTGTGAGTAGTCCCCTTGTGTTTCCCCTTGTGTTTTGAGGGTGTTGTTACCCTCCTTGGTACTCAATGATCATGTATACACATTCATTATGCAATCTATGGAGTTGGTTTCATTTCACTATGCTCTTCATTTAAGACATGTTACTAAGTGTTTGATAAAATGCCTAAGTGACATGTTTGCATTAGAACTATGATCTAAGTATCGAGAGAGCTTAGTGATGGTTTGGATATGGTAGAAATGAACTCATCAAGTATTTCTGAGAGTAAATGCATGGATGTGACGCTAACTAAAACTTAATGCCTATAGCATATATTACCTTGGAAGACGTTCCAAGGATAATAGTGCTATAGAGTGAATCAATATCTTTAATAGGTGAGATTCTAATTAGGATGGCTTGACTAGGATTAGACTCACATGATAGTTTGTCTATTTTTAGCCTAAGCTAGGTTTCAAACCTATCAACCCCTAAAAATGATTAAACTCTTGTATACATGATCGTTGGGAAATTGCCAAGGAGGGGAGTAACCCCTCGAAACTCTCTTTGAATAGAATTAAAATCCCCTTGAAACCATTTCATCGTTTGTTTTAAACTTGTAACCATTATCGTAATTGAATTGAAGGAATAGCCGAGTTAAAAATTTGACCCCCCCTAGCGTATAATCCAATTGCTCCCTTGGGTTCGACACCGGTCTTACCGGTCAATTAGAAATTCTTTTGACTATACGAAAAATACAATTGTCAAAATGGCCCCGTTGCCGGGGAGAAATGGCTAGATTGTCCCTAGGAAGAATCATTTAGTACTCCGACTATTCCATGTTTTTATTTATTTCGCTACTTGTGATTATTGAGCTCATTCCATTATACTCACTTGTCTTATTTGTCTTCCCCTTGTAGGTGCATCTCGTTTATGCCACCTAAGACCAAGAAACTTACCAAGATTGTGGATAGATATTTGAATCAAACGATAAGAGATATCGTTAATCCTCACCTTTCAAGGAGTAAGACAATCAAAGCTAAAGGATCAACCTCGAACGCTCAAGAAACCACTACTCAAGACATGGGAGATAGACTTCCTCCTATACCACCCCCTCCTCAACAACCACAAGGGCCTCGAGCTATAAGGGTTCTCAAGGACTATGCCACTCCCAATGCTTATGGATACCGTTCCCCAATCCTTGTCCCGGCGGTGGATAACCGAGACTTTGACTTGAAGACCTCAACCATCCAAATGGTCCAATCAAACCAATTATCGGGAAGAGACCATGAGGACCCAAACTCTCATTTGACCACATTCCTTGAAGTTTGTGTCACATTCAAGATTAATGGGTTCTCCAAAGATGCAAAACTTTTGAGGTTATTCCCTTTCTCCCTCACGGGAAGAGCAAGAGATTGGTTAAGGAGCCAAACGCCGGATAGTTTCACCACTTGGGAGGAGCTCGCCGTTGCATTTCTTAACAAGTATTTCCCTCCTTCCAAGACGGCCTACTATAGAAATCAAATTACAAATTTTGCACAAATGGATGGGGAAACACTCTATGAAGCTTGGGAGAGGTATAAAGAGTATCAAAGGCTTTTCCCACATCACAACTTGGATGACCTCCTTGTGTACCACACTTTCTATCACGGTGTGGATGGTCCCTCGCGGCTTGCACTTGATACTGCCGCGGGAGGAGCTATCATGGAGCTTGAACCTTCTGAAGGATATGCGGTAATCGAGAAGATCACAAAGAATTATTTCATGTGGGGAAGTGAAAGAGGAAACCCGAGAAGGAAAAGTGAAAGGCACGAAGTAAAGGCCGTGAGCACAAGTGATTATGATGCTCTAAGGAAAGATTTTGAGAACCTCTCGGATGAAGTATTCAAATTCAAACACCCGGAGAAGGACAACTCAAGGAGCCAAGTTTGTGACATTTGCAAGGTCTATGAGCATGAGACCAACTCTTGCCCTTTGGTTCAAATGGATGGACATAGAATTGGGTTTGAAGAGGCAAATTATGTGGGTGGAAACCAAGGAAGAGAGTATGGAGCTAGTGCCTCTCAAGGCCAAAATTCCCAATCTAACTAACCAACTCAAATGATTTTAAGACTCGTGGACCACTCCTCAAGATTCCTTAAGGGAGTTCTTAAGGATGTCTCGGTTAGAGTAGGGAATTTCTATATTCCGGGGGATTTTGTGGTGTTAGAGATGGAAGAGGACAATGAAATTCCCATTCTTTTGGGAAGGCCTTTCCTCTACACTGCGGGGGCTATATTTGATACTACTAAGGGGTCAATTACCATGAGAGTAGGTGACGAGGAAGTTGAATTTAATCTAGAAAAGGCACAAAAAGGTCCTAGTTCTACTATGAGTTGCAATTATCTAGACTTTGTTGATGCTTATGAAGTATATGATGTGCCTAACTTGCTTGTGAATGAAATTGACCTTGATAATGAGCTACCCGAGCACGTTGATTGTTGGGCTATCTTGGATGATGAAGGGGATACTCAAAGCGACAAAGGTAAGGAGTCTTGTTCGGTAGAGTTAAAAGCTCTACCAACAAGCCTAAGGTATGAGTTCTTAGGCCCCAATTCTACTTTGCCTATCATTGTGAATGCCTCCTTGAATGATAATGAGACTTCGAGATTGCTTGATGTGATTAGAGAGCACAAAGATGCTATTGGCTATTCAATTGATGATTTGAAAGGGATAAGTCCTAATTTGTGCATGCATAGAATTAATTTGGAAGATGATAGTTTACCATCTAGAGAGCATGCTAGGAGACTTAATCCCATTGTTGGTGAAGTAGTCAAAAAGGAAAATTTGAAAATGCTTGATGCGGGAATCATTTTCCCTATTGCGGATTCCAATTAGGTGAGTCCCATTCATGTGGTACCCAAGAAGGGGGCATGACGGTGGTTAAAAATGATAAAAATGAGTTAATACCAACTAGAACCATCACCGGTTGGTGAATGTGCATTGATTTTTGAAAACTCAACAAAGCCACTAAGAAAGATCATTTTCCACTTCCTTTCATTGATCAAATGTTAGAGAGATTAGCCAAGCATGATTACTTTTGCTATCTTGATGGATATAGTGGATTTTTTCAAATCCCTATTCATTCACAAGATCAAGAAAAGATTACCTTTACTTGTCCCTATGGAACATTTGCCTATCGGCGAATGCCCTTTGGACTTTGTAATGCACCGGGTACATTTCAAAGATGCATGATGGCTATATTTTCAGAATTTATTGAGGAAATTATGGAAGTGTTTATGGATGATTTTTCTATTTATGGTTCCTCATTTGATGATAAAGTTTTGAAAATGTGTATTGAGACGAATCTTGTGCTAAATTGGGAAAAATGTCATTTTATGGTGCAGGAGGGCATAGTGCTTGGACATTTGGTCTCAAAAAGAGGAATTGAGGTGGATAAGGCAAAAGTGGAAGTTATTGAAAAATTTCCACCTCCAAAGGATGTTAGAGGAGTAAGGAGTTTTCTAGGCCATGCCGGCTTTTATAGAAGATTTATTAAGGACTTCTCAAAGATTGCAAGGCCCTTGACAAACTTATTATGCAATGACACCAAATTCCGGTTCAATGAAGAATGCTTGGTGGCCTTTGTGAAGTTGAAGAAGGCATTGGTCTCGGCTCCCATTATTCAACCTCCGAATTGGGATTTGCCCTTTGAGCTCATGTGTGATGCAAGAGACTACGCTATTGGAGCGGTCCTAGGACAAAGGGTGGACAAGAAACTTCACGCCATTCACTACATAAGCAAGCTTTTAAATGGAGCTCAATTGAATTATTCCACAACCGAGAAGGGAACTCCTTGCCATTGTGTATGCCTTCGACAAGTTTTGTCCATACCTTGTGGGATCAAGGACCATAGTCTTCACCGATCACACGGCAATCAAATATCTTTTGTCAAAGAAGGACTCCAAGCCAAGACTAATAAGATGGATCCTCTTGCTCCAAGAATTTGATATTGAGATCAAGGATAAGAAGGGAGTGGAAAATCTCATTGCCGATCCTCTATCTAGGCTTGAGGGAAACGAGGAACTCAAAGAGACACTAGCCTTGTAGACGATGCCTTCATTGGAGAGCAACTTATGAGAGTTGAAGCGGAAGCCCTCCCATGGTATGCGGATATGGTCAACTTTGTAGTATGTGGGATCATTCCTCACTACATGAACCACCATCAAAAGAGGAAATTCTTATCCGAGACAAAGAGGTATTATTGGGATGAGCCCTTCTTGTATAGACTTTGCGCGGACGGGATATATACGACTTGTGTCACCGAAGAAGAGATGAGGAATATACTATACCATTGTCACTCATCTCAATATGGAGGGCATGGTAGTGGAGCAAAAACGGCATCAAAAGTCCTACAAAGTGGATTCTATTGGCCTACCCTCTTTAGTGATGCTTATGAATTCGTAAAAGCTTGCGACCAATGCCAAAGGACGGGAAACATTTCTAAGAGGCATGAAATGCCCCAACAAAGCATTCTTCCGGTTGAAATATTTGATGTTTGGGGTATAGACTACATGAGTCCTTTTCGGTATTCATAAGGAAATCAATACATATTGGTCGCGGTTGATTATGTCTCCAAATGGGTAAAGGCCATCGCCTCCCCTACTTGTGATGCCAAGGTGGTTACAAGGCTCTTCAAGAAGATAATTTTCCCAAGGTTTGGAGTTCCAAGAACCGTCATTAGTGATGGCGGTTCACACTTTAAGGAAAAACATTTTGAAGCCTTGCTTCGCAAGTATGGGGTGAGCCACAAGGTAGCAACGCCGTATCACCCACAAACTAGTGGGAAAGTGGAGATATCGAATCGGGAAATTAAGGCAATCTTGGAAAAGACGATGGGAAGCTCAAGGAAAGATTGGTCCTCAAAGCTAGATGATGCGTTATGGGCTTATCGAACCGCCTTCAAGACCCCTATTGGGATGTCTCCATATCGCCTCATATATGGGAAACCATGCCATTTGCCGGTTGAATTGGAATATAAGGCAATGTGGGCAATTAAATTCTTGAATATGGACTTACAAACGGCGGAAGAAAATAGGGTCCTTCAACTTCACGAGTTAGAAGAAATAAGGAATGAAGCTTATGAGAGTGCTAGAATCTACAAGGAAAAGACGAAGAAATGACATGACAAGAGAATATTTCGTCGTGAATTCAAAAAGGGAGAGAAGGTCCTACTTTTCAATTCTAGGCTCAAGCTCTTCCCGGGAAAACTAAGGAGTCGATGGAGCGGTCCTTTCAATGTTCACAAGCCTCATAAGGATTGCCATGTAGAGTTACTCAATAATGAAGGAGCTATTTTTAAAGCAAACGGACAAAGGCTCAAGCACTATTGTGAACAAGTTCGGGATGAGCACAATGCAACTTATTCCTTGACCGACCCATGAAAGAGCAACAAATCCGCTTGAGGAGGGATCCTAGCAAAGGACTCCTCAAGTGTGTTTCTTAAGAAAAGATTCGGCTCAGTCTTTGCCAAGACGTTAAACTAGGCCCTTACGGGAGGTTACCCGGTTGTGAGTTGTCCATCTTTGCACAATTAATGTCATATATGTGTTGCATGCGTAGATTGAACTTTGAAAGTGAACTTTGTGCTAGGATGATCTAACATGCATGATTAGGTGTGCTTGGTGTGGAATTGTGCTTGCATGATATATATAGATGATGGTGATGTTTTAAGTGTGGAGTGTATGATCCTAGCTTGCGTTTTGTTGCGAAATATGTTTATGCTAGTGATTTCTTAGTGAAGCATGCCTTTGGTTTGAATTGAATTTGTATGAATATTGTGTGGTGCTTATTTGTGATGCGGAGTAAAAATTCCAAGTGTGGAGTCGGGAGTTCAAACAAGGAGCAAAAGATCATTGAAGCTGAAATTTGCAGCCCAGTCGATCGATTGGAAGGAGGCCAAAATCCCAGTCGACCGACTCGATGGAGGTTCAAGAGGAATGGAAATCTCAACCGGGCCAGTCGACCGACTGGAGCCCCAATCAAGCGACTGGTTGGACATTCAGCAGGACCCAAATTTTCTCCCAATCCAGTCGACCGACTGAAGATCCCAGTCGACCGACTGGGCAAAGTCTATCCAAAACCCCTCTTTCACTCTTTCAAACTCATTTGTCACCCGACTCCCTTCAACTCGACCGACTCCGAACCTCACTCCTTCGCCCCTCACCCCGACTTCCTTCACCCAACCTCCGACACCTGTCCTCGCCTCGCCCTCGCCCCGCCACCATCATCAACCAACCGACCGAGCCAGCGCATCTCCGACCACCCACATCTCCGACTTCGATCCAAAAACCTAATCCAAGCCGATCTCCTCCGTCCGGCATCTCCAGCACCCGCTCAACCACCCATCACACTCGAAATCCACCCAAGTGCAATCCCCAACCACCGATTTGGTCCGACAGAGCCGATTTCAAAAACCCCATTTTTGGCCAAAATTGCCCTCCCAGTCGATCGACTAGAATATTGCTTGAAGGCCAGTCGACCGACGAGATTGGATCTCAGGGGGTGTAATCTTAGAATCTCAGTTTTTCTCCCTTGTTCAATCATGCCTCACGCCGGTTCATCTTCTAAATCCAAATCCTAGGGCAAGGAAGCTGCTCATGAGCCCTCGAGAGATGATCGTATTGTTGAGCAACACGATAGTGATGAGGATGATAGGCCTCTTGTCACACGCAAGCGGAAGGTTCTAAGAGACTCCTTAAGGGATCCTAACTCGGCCTCGAAAGAGGAAGTGGACACTCCATCACCTCCTCCCAAGAAGAAGAGCCATCAATCGAAGAAACCAACGAAGAGAAGAGTTCCCGTGCCTTCTACCCCTAGAGTGCCATCACCCATAGCTGAGGCATCTCTCTCCAATGCACTCGTCCCTATAGTGCCACATGAAGGACCATTGGAGGGACCCTTGCCATTTTTGACCCCATACCTCTTCTCCGTGCCTTTAGTGTTTAATGACGAGGAAAATCAAAAGCGTCATGCCATCATTACGAAGAAGGGAAAGACATCCATTCCTACCCTCTACCCCGACATGGGACTCCTCAGGGCATTGACAGTGCGGTCACCGATGAGGTACACTCTCGCCTTACACACTAAAGGTAGTGGATTTCTTGACAGTGCGGTCACCGATGAATTTCTTGTTTATGGATGATCCGGGGTCCTACCAAAAGGTAGTGGAAGAGTTTATTTGCTCTTTTGAGTGGATTAAGGTGGAGGAGGAAGAAGGAAGGGCATTCTATTAGAAATTTGTGTTGGGAGGACGTGATTTTAAGATAAGGGAGAGTGTGATCCGGGAATGGCTAGGATTCCCTCCTCATGATGCTATAGCCCGGAAATTTAGTGAGCACGAGCAAAGCAGATTTTGGAAGAGAATTTTGGGGCGGCAAGAGTGGTTCATATCATCTTACAACTCTTCGACGATCACCGACCCGGTTTGGAAGGTGATCCACCATCTTATAGCCATTTGAATAAACACCCGGACGGCAAAGGCTAGGTCGTTTACCCTCCCCGATATGAACCTCATGCTTGCTATTGATCACGGGGAGGTCATTGATTGGCTTGCTATCCTTGCCACCCGATTTCAGAACATTGTTAAGGAGGGTATGAGGAATCGTGCTTTGGGAGGTGGCTCTTTGATCACTTTGATAGCCCCAAGGTGTAACTTCACCTTTGGCCATGAGGGATGCCCCAAGCCTTCCAAGAGCACACTTAACTTGCCTACCATGAAGCACATGCATATCGTAAAGAAGGATGGGAAGACTTGGGATGTCGACAAGAAGCCTCATCAGAAGGAGCTCGTGGATAATGCCACGTATAGGAGGAATGTGTTCAAGAGGGAGAACCCGCTCTACTGCATAGCCAACCTTACCCCTTCCCCTCCTTCCTCTCCCATAGCCTCTCCTCCCACAGCTACCGAGCCCGCAGCTCCCATCCCTGAGGAGCCACCCACTGAGGAGCAGGCTGTTGAGATGGCTCCCCGTGCTACAGATGATTTGACTGAGTGGAGAGGGAGAGTCTCCTCCGATATCGCTGATTTGAAGAGCGGTGTGGCCGACTTGAGGAGTGGCTTGACCCGACTAGAGCAGTTTGCTAGAGATGAGGTGCAGAGAGCTCGCCAGGAGTCGGAGTGGCTCCGGTCCACACTACTATCTATGATCAGAGGCCCCGGTGGTCCAGTTGCTCCTCCTCCAGTTGATCTAGAGTTCTCTGTCCCTCGTGGCGCCTCCCCCTTGCCTTCCACGCCGGCTTCTAGATTCGGGGAGGCGGGCACGCCACTCACCGGTGGCACGGTGGAGCGGGAGAGTTCCATTAGAGAGGTAGAGAGCGCACGATACACTGGTGCCACATTGGAGGGAGTTGGAGATTCTGATAGAGAGACCACTCCGGGAGGCGATGAGGCTACATCTTGAGCTTTTATTGCATTTTGATCTTACTTTTGTCTATGCTTTGATGCCTTCTTGCTTAGATCATGTATTTGGATGTTAAGTCACCTTTTGGCGCAATTTTGGATGATGCATGCCATTTTGAGTGATATACTCTTGATTTGCCTTTGGTTGTATGTTACATTTCCTATGATATTGAGGTGTTTACCATTTATGTTGTTCACTCTATAGGATATACATCTACATATTATTATCATGTTCCAAATTCACCTTCTTTGTCTACATTTGCAACCAAAAGGTTATTTCTCACTCCCAAGAGTTACGTCACCGGCTCTACAAACGAAGGGAGTTCCTATGCGCCTTTGCCTTTATTTTATCAATCTTTGCACTTAGGGACTAAGCTTGAATTAAGTGTGGAGTGGTTTAATGCGCATAGTTCACATGTTTTCATGCCATGCATATCATGTTTAGATGGACACTTGCATCTTTTGCACATTATCCCTACATGAGAGTGTTTTTAACCGCATAGGCTTGTGACTATCGATTTTTAATTCCTATAAATCACATCTAGCCTATTTACCACATTTATTGGATCTTGAACTTAGAACCGACCTAGTCCATTGAATGTGTATTCTTGAGAATCAATATCATTGCTATCTTTCGTCTATCCAATTCTCTAAGTATTTTTGTTGAAATACCTTGGATCTAGTTATAGCAAGCACCTTTTAAAATCTTCGTGAAAAACTTAGACCCTTTGAATGCTCCTTGGTGACTTGAGTTCTCTAACACCATGCTTTGCTCATGTTTGATTCCCACACATTCCATACACTTTTTGAACATATTGTCAAGTTTTAAGTGTGGAGTCAAAAGAGGGCGAAAAATAGGCCTCATTCAAAAAAAAAATGTTTGCGGTCAAAGAGGGCAAAGCCCCGACTAAAATTTTTCTTAATGTACACGAGAAGTTTTGCTCCAAAATATACAAATGTCGGGGGTTAGGAAGAAAAGTTCCCCCTCGAAAGCATTTGTAGGCCAAAGGCCGTTTCAAAAAGAAAATAAGAAGCACTAAAAACTTGACTCTATGTTTTCCTCCATTCTTCATTTGTGCGGGATTCATCATTTGCATCGTGTGCTAGTTGGAATGACTCTTGGACGACCAATGTGTTTGCACGGGAGTGATCATTTGGTCTATGCTTGTTTATTAAGAACTCTAGTGTCGAACTCCTCTTCCCTTATGGATTACGGCTTAAGCACCTAAAACTTGGGAATGAGTTCCATGTCGCGAACCAATGGACTAGCCCTAGCTAGCATAGGTGAGCGATTGACAATTTTTGTTCAAACTAAAAAACTTTACCTCTATTTTATTGCCTTGAAAATGAGTAGACTTTTGGATGAGACGATTGATAGCTCTAGTATTGATGATCTTGAATGCACAACCTCAAGGGTACTCAAAGTGGTTCAAAAGTTCTTTTGATGATATTGTGATGGTAGTCCGAGCGTGGGGTGAGGAATTGGTTTTGAGAAATCCTAGCCTTGGTTGAACACTCTTGAATTCATTCTCATGGGATAGGTGCATTTGGGATTTGTGAGTATTCCCTTTTCTGAAAACTCTCACGAGACTATAACTGGTCCACTAGGGTAGCCTAGGGATTTAAAGGCTTAATGCATATGCTAAATGCATTCGTAACGCCTACGAAAAGGAGCTAGTTAGGTTGTATATACTTGCATTTACTTTTCAATAACATGTTTAGCAATAATGATCGAGACCTTGTGAAAGCTAGTGAGGCAAATAGATGAAAAACATAGCACCACTAGCATTTCGCCATTTGCACGCCCTTGACATATTTGCATACTTTGTTTGGGACGAACAAAGCTTAAGTGTGGAGTGTTGATAAGTTGAGTTTTTGACTTACTAGTACCCATTTTCACTATAGCTTTAGTTCATTTCTGGCGATAATTTGATGTCATTTGATCTCTTTTCATACGTTTCAGGTACAAAACAAGATATCTTAGTATCAAAACCCAAATACGAAAACTCAGGGAAAAATCAAAGACTAGAGCAAAATTTGGGCAGAAAAGAGCTCCAGTCGGTCGACTGGATATCTCCCCTGCGCCAGTCGGTCGACTGGAGGATCAAACAGGAGAGGAGCTCAGTATCGCCCATTGAGTCAGTCGACTAGGACCGCCAGTCGGTCGACTGAGAAGAAGCTTAGACAACACAAAAACATGAGTCAGTCGACTGGACTTTCAGTCGGTCGACTAGACAAACAACTCAGGAGGCTCCCCAAAGCATGTCTATCGAGTCGGTCGACTGGACCTCTAGTCGGTCGACTGGGCGATCACTTCAAAAGGCAGCTCCATCACCGCCAGTCGATCGACTGGGCTACCAGTATATGCTAGTCGACCGACTGGGACTGCTACAGTGCGAAATTTCTACCGAGGCTATAAATAGAAAGAGGGGTTTTTGACCTACATACTTGGCATCATTGGGAGATTTTTCCAGAAAAAGAGATCAAATCAAGGGCATCCATCATCATCCAACCAAAGAGGATTGAAGATCAAAGGGAGACATCTAGGATTAACCATCCTATTTCTATTCCTCTTCTCTTCTCATTTGATTGTGTAAAAACACTACTCACACCATGTGGTCTTACATGATGTGTGAGTAGTCCCCTTGTGTTTTGAGGGTTTTGTTACCCTCCTTGGTACTCAATGATCATGTATACACATTCATTATGCAATCTATGGAGTTGATTTCATTTCACTATGCTCTTCATTTAAGACATGTTACTAAGTGTTTGATAAAATGCCTAAGTGACATGTTTGCATTAGAACTACGATCTAAGTATCGAGAGAGCTTAGTGATGGTTTTGATATGGTAGAAATGAACTCATCATGTATTTATGAAAGTAAACGCATGGATGTGTGGCTAACTAAAACTTAATGCCTATAGCATTTATTACCTTGGGAGATGTTCCAAGGATAATAGTGCTATAGAGTGAATCAATATCTTTAATAGGTGAGATTCTAATTAGGATGGCTTGACTAGGATTAGACTCACATGATAGTTTGTCTATTTTTAGCCTAAGCTAGGTTTCAAACCTATCAACCCCTAAAAATGAATAAACTCTTGTATACATGATCGTTGGGAAATTGCCAAGGAGGGGAGTAACCCCTCGAAACTCTCTTTGAATAGAATTAAAATCCCCTTGAAACCATTTCATCGTTTGTTTTAAACTCGAAACCATTCTCATAATTGAATTGAAGGAATAGCCGAGTAAAAAATTTGACCCCCCTAGCGTATAATCCAATTGCTACCTTAGGTTCGACACCGGTCTTACCGATCAATTAGAAATTCTTTTGACTATACGAAGAATACAATTGTCAAGTGTTGAGGAGGATCAATGACAATGCTTATGTGTGGCTCTCCCGTAGTCCATGAAATATTTCAAACACCTTTAATGTGGGTGACATCTAAGAGTACCAGGCGGATGAGGGTAGCTACACTGGTAGTACATGAATTAATAGGAAAGTTGACTTTATTGTCTGAAAAATCCTAAGTTAACCAATCTTAATCGTTGATAATCCGTGGATGGGCTGCGTTCAACGATTGAGATTAATCTAGATAATAATCCGTGAGACGCTCATACCATGCTCTGGGTGCCTGTTTGAGACCATATAGTGCCTTCTTCAGTCGGTACACGTGAGCAGGGTGATGTGGGTCCTCAAATCCTTTTGGATGAGCAACGTATACTTTCCATTCAGAAAACCGTTCAGGAACGCACTCTTCACATCCATTTAGAATAGACAGAACTTCAAGTGACAGGCTAGTGCAAGTAGTATGCGAATGACTTCAAGGCGTGCGATAGGAGCAAAGGTTTCTTTAACGTCGATGCCATCTATCTGAGTGTAGCCTTGTGCCACTAGACGTGACTTGTTTCTTGTGATGTATCCTATTGCATCGGATTTGTTCTTGAAGATCCATTTTGTTCCGATGACGTTCACGTCATCAGGTCTCGGAACTAAGTCCCATACATCATTTTGAGCAAACTCCTCCAGCTCTTCCTGCATAGCCAAAACCCAATACTCATCAAACAATGCTTCCTTTATGTTCTTCGGCTCTATAGAGGATAGAAAACATGAGCAAGCAGCTAGTTCTCTGAAATTAATCTCCTTGCCGCGAGTCCTCATACCGTCACTCGGTTCACCAATGACTTCACTAATTGGGTGGTTTCTGGCAATTCATCGAGAGGGCTGCAGATCTGCTATAGTATCTTGTGTCCCAGTGGTTGCGCTAGTATCTTCAGCTTCATCAGATGAGGAAACCGAGGTGTGATTATCCTCCGTAGGTACTCCCTGAAGCGTCATTGCCAACAGCCTGAGAAGAAGATGGTGTGGCACTAGGAGTTCCACCACCGCAGTCGTCATCGTCTGAAATAGATCTCTCAGGAACTTCATCCTTCACCTTTAAATTAATTGATTCCATGACAGATCATGTACACTTGTTGAACACTCTATATGCTCGACTGTTGGAGGAGTATCCAAGAAAGAATCCCTCATCACTCTTCGGATCCAGCTTCTGTCTGTACTCGATCTCTAACATTCATGATGTAGCACACACTCCCAAAGATGTGGAAGTATTTCACAGTCGGCTTCTTCCCCTTCCAAAGTTCATAACATGTCATCTCTGTTCCAGTGCGTAATGTAACACGATTGATAATGTGACACACCGTATTCGTAGCTTCTGACCAGAGCTTAAGAGGTATCTTCGTGGCGTGTAGCATTACACGGGCCATCTCCTAAATTGTACGATTCTTGCGTTCCGCTACTTCATTCTGCTGAGGGGTGATGGTAGAGGCAAACTGGTGAGCTATGCCATGTTCTGCACAGTAAGTAGTCATCGTATGGTTCTTGAATTCTGTGTCGTGATCACTCCTGATGGCCACCAGGTTTTCTCCTTTGTCTTCCCTCTCTCTGAAGTAATGTAGCTAGTTCAATGAACTAGGGAGTGACTTCAGTCTTGTCTCTAAGGAATCTAGTCTAGGTGAATCTGGTGTAGTCATCCACACACACCAGTACGCACTTCTTTCCATCGTAGCTCACAGCCTGCATTGGTCCCATTAGATCCATATGAAGCAGTGCTAGGGGTCTGCTGGTGCTGATCTGCGAGGTCTTTAGATGCGAGGCTTTCGTCTGCTTGCCAATCTGACACTCTCCACAGACTACATCTAAATCACCTTTCACGGTGGGCATCCCTCGGATCAGTCCAGCTGTGGAAATCTTCTTTAGGGTTTTGAGATTCAGATGTCCCAGATGTCTATGCCACAACCCCATCTCATCAGTTTGACTGGTCAAGCATGTAGAAACTGCAACTGTTCCACCAGATCCTAGTAGATAACAGTTGTTGGCTGCCTTGCTGCCTTTCATCAGTGTACCTCCTTTCTTATCCATAACTTGACATGAATCGTGAGTGAATTGCACATGGTATCCGCCATCACACAGTTGACTGATACTAATCAGGTTCACCTTCAATCCTTCAACGAGGAGGGTATCCTTGAGCACAGGGAGATCCAAAACCTTCAATATCCCACAGCCGATCACCTGGACCTTTCCTCCATCGCCGAAGGTGACAAACTATCGTTTCGTAACAGGTCTAATATATGTAAGATATTTAGAGTTACCTGTCATATGAGCAGAGCATCCACTATGGAAGTACCATCGATCTTTCTCCATGTGACTTGACGAACTGAAGGTGACCATGCACACGTTCTCGCTTATTTTTTGTACCCAGACTTGTCGTATTCGAGGTTTAGCCCTGTACTCCATAGCCTTTCGTTCGGCAAGAAACAGCCGACACTTAGGTTTGATGTGTCCAATCTGGTAACACTACCAGCACGTGCGAGAGTCTCTCTTTTGTTCTGAATGAGGTGTGATGTGAGCATTACGAATCTTTCTTTGATTCGCTGGGGTCTTTTCTTGATTCTGTGTCACCTTCTGTCTAGGGGGCTGTACCACCACCGGTTTTGCCTTAACAAACGTTGTTCCTTTCGAGTTGCCTTCTTCCGTGAATCCCAGTCCTCGGTGTCCCGACTCCATTCTTTGAGACTTGAGGATGTCATTCAGATTCTAAGATCCTGAGTTTAGCATCTTTACTGATCTCTTGAACTGGATGAGATCCTTCATGGTGGTTGCATGTTCCATCCTTTCCAACTCCATCTGAAGTTCCAGCGACTCTACTTTGTTTAAGAGAAAAACTTTTTTGTGCTTCAGATCTGCTATCAAAATTTGCGACTCTACCATGCCTACTGGGTGCATGTCTTGATTTTTCTCCATCTCAACTTTCAGTGAAGAGACGGTACCCAAAAGTTCAGTTTTCTGTGCAAGAAGTGATGACCTTTCCTATTTCATCTCCATCAACTGGGTTTTTAGAGTTGTAATCTCACCTTGGAGTTCCACCTTCTGAGTAGTTAGGATCTCGATTTCCTGCCAAATTTTGTCCTTTTCTTCAGTCAAACTGGATATCGTTTCAGTGAGCTTCTTGTTCAGATTAATCACCATCAGCCACTTTTTGTACAGCTCTTTGTATGTCTTAGCCAGAGCTTCCTGAGTGAATTCTTCATCATCACTGTCTGAGAGGTCGTCAACTGGTTGTTCAGACATAGTGCTGGAGTAGTTGCTTCAACTTCCGCTAGTCTCACAACAGTCTTCTTTGGTGCCCACAACGGCGACAAAGTTAGTAGTTTCATCATCGTCCTCCTCTTCATCAGACTCGCTGTCACTCAGATTAGCCACCATTGCCTTTTTCTTCTTGAGAGTGTTGGCGCATTCTGCTTGAATGTGACCGAAGCCTCTGCATTCCCGACACTATATGTCTTTCCCTTTTTCAGTAGAGAACTCCTGTCGGTTCTCACTCGTCCTTGTCTTCCCCTTTTTCCAGTTACGGAAGTTTCTAGAGGAAGACTGACCTTGCTCAGAACCACTCCTGTTGATCTTCCTCACCATTCTTGAAATTATGTCCCCTGTTCAAGGTTGTGTCCAAGGCAGTGTTGCGACAGACCTGGGACTCTTTGCACAACAGTTCAACACACAGAGGTTGAACTCTTATCGCAATTGTTCAGCAAGCAGATAAAAGCAGTAGAGACACACAGACTGATAACCCAGTTCGGCTCCGCCTACTCTATGGGGTTTCCCACACCCGAAAAAGGGACAGCAAATCTTTATTACGAGTATAGAGTTTCCACAGGGACTTACACTTACACCTTGTAATAGCCTAACCTCAATACTCCGTCTCTCAGATTTCCGACCGAGGTTCACCGCAATTCTCCTTGATCCCCTTCGTTCAGAACCTGCAGTCTGAACGTTCTCGACCTTCTCCAGAAGCTCAGATGCTTTCTCTCGAAAGCTTGTTCACCTTTGTTGTGTGCGGCAGTTGATACGCTTCAGACAGTCTGTGTTGCACTTGAACAGACTGCACTTGCACCGGTGTATTCTCAATGAGAAAACACGACCGGCCGTCGCTTTCTTCTTCTCCAATCAGCAGGATATGCTCGTGTATAATTGATCTTTGAAAGCGATGAGAATTAGGGTTGCCCTTGCATTGCATTTATATGCTCGAGCGAAACCCTAATTCGCACAAGATAATCCCATCAAATATTTCAGAATTGATTCCTGAATATTTGATGTATATCTTTCATCAATCGATCGGAAGTGTATACGAAGTCTTCTTTCCAAGTAAGTCGCGCCATCTTCAATGTAGATATTCATTCGAATATCTAATGCTCGAGTAAGTCGCAGGCCGATTTCCACTTGTCGAAATCTTCGTTGCCAATATCTTCCGGAAAATATCCTCGCGTCTTGATCACGCTGTACAGGAGTACTAGGATGTTGTTTGAACTCTCCCTGAACACCTGCTCGAACTGTCTAAGCTACGTTTTGCCAAATACATGCCACTCAAGGGAACATCAATCTCCCCCTTGGCATTTTGGCAAAACCAGATCTACTAGATACTAAGTCTATCTAACTATCTAGACAGATCTACTAGATAACTAAGTCTATCTAACTATCTAGACAGTAGACAACTTTGAGGGAAACAAAAATTGTCTCCTCCAAAATACTCCCCCTTTTTGCCACAAACTGGCAAGGGGTGCGATCCGAGTTCGAACAGACAATCAAAATGTGCCAGAACAAGCACTAAGAACAATAGTTTTAACAAATAGTTCAGGGAGAAGGTTTGTAGAGGACCTTCAATCAGAAGCTTCTTCAATGGAATCATCTTCAGAGGCAGTAGCTTCTGATTCATCATCACGGGGGTAGCTGAGTGCTCGAGCAAGTCTGTTGATTCGGCGGCGCTGTTCCTTGTCCGCAGCAATGATAACCTGGAGGTCCTTCAGTAGTTTGCTCCTCTCATCCACGCCCATTCTGGCTCCCCCTCGACTGGATTCCCCAAGATCTTTCCCTTTCTTGCTTCCTTCTTTCAGATCATTCACATGCCGTCCTTTGTATAGCTTGTGGTCCACTGTGAATTTGCTGGGAGCTTTAGTAAGGAGATCAGACGAGGCTTTCAAATCAGGGGCTTGATGAATAATCAGCTCATAAATTAGAGATGGAAAGCAGATCTGGTGCAGAGTTCTCATCGATGTGGCATGTTCAGCAATCTGTTTGAATATTATTCTACCCAGGTTGAACTTTCGCTTGTTCCCTATCTGGTAAATCAGCTGGGCCATGTCCTTGTTGACAGTAGAGCGATGAGTAGATGGCCTCCAGTTGAACACCGCAATGAAGAACAGCATTGAATATAAGGTAGACAGATCTACTGTATGCACAACTGACTCAGGCCTCCACAGAACAGAGCCTGCAGTGATGGTGCTCACTATCTTCTCAAAGCTGGATTCTTCTTCATCAACAGCTAGGTCGTCCATGGAGAAGTATACATTGATCAGCTCTGGATCAATCTTGATCCTTCTTCCTCTTACATAGAAGACTCCATACTCAGCCTCTCCAATGACCCCAAACTTTGGAGGCAAGTTTGCCATGGCCTCATGCACCAGCTGTTCGTTGAATGGCTTACATCTGTCCAACGTCCAGAACAGATCCGACACTTTAAGCACCTCAACCACTTCCTTCCCTTTGTAGCTCGATGCATCCAACAGCCTCTGTGGTATGATTTTCCTCTTCAGCACACATTCCCATTTCAACGCAGCTTCTTTGTTCACAAACCACACTCCTTTTTTGACCTTACCGACTGGGACAGCCTCAGATTCAGGGGCTGGGACTTCACATCTCCCAGCATCTTCAGAGATGGGAACTGCAGCAAAGCACTTTCTTTTCTTGGAAGAGCCAGCTCCCCCTGCACCCCTGCTGACCTCAGCAACCTTCTGAGCTGGTTCCTTTGTAGACGTAGCAAAGGCAACCTTTTTCTTTTCCTTCCCCTTCGTTGTCCTCTTGAGGTTGACAAGGGGAACACTGTCTTGGTCATCTTTTGAAAGGGTAACACCTTCTGCTGCTGATATAGGAGCATCCTTACGAATGGATGGTTCATCCTCCTTCAAATGATCCCGACGACTATCATCTTGAACTGTCATTGTTTCTTTACTCACTCCTTTTTCTGGAACTATTCTAGTCTTAACTTCAGTTTGAACACTCTGTTCCGCTGTTGGAACACTTGAGACCTTTTCAGTACCAGACTCTTCTGCTTCAACAGCCAGGTTACGCAGACCTTCCTCTGGAGCTGGTGCTGTTTGAGCTTCAGTCTGACCAGAGGGTTCCACTGTTGAACCGCTTACAGCTTTCTCTGTAGCTCTTCCAGTCTCAACACCAGACTGAACACTTGGTTCCATGGGTGGAACACTTGAAGCTTTGTCTGTCTCAGATTCTTTTGCCCCTACAGCCTGATCATACTGAGCTTCTTCCTGACTTGCCACTTCCCGATCCTTCTCCTTTTCCAGGTCTACCATGACATCATCAATGTCTTTGTATAACTTCTCCAATTCCTCATCTCTTTCTACTGGGTCCGATTCTTTCAGCACATCTGTCTTCATCTCCTCTGCCATAGTCTCATAATGCATACCGGAATCTTCTTCAGTGATTCCTCCTTGATTATCAGATGGATCAGCGTCATTGATCACCAAATTCCTCTTCCCCAAGGACTTAATGAACTTCTCTGTTTCTTCATCGGACATTGCAATCTTCCTCCCTCGAGTGGCATAGATCTGGGCGAGATATTTTCTGGGAGAGTCACTGGCCCGCTTTACCTTCTTCTTGCGACCAGCCTTCGGAGGAATGTATCCTGTGGCGAAAATCTTTTCTCTCCACGTTCCTGAGCCTCCAGCCTCCTTGCTGGGTTCCTCTTCTTCCACATTCTTGACAGATTTCTTCTTAGAAATCGCACTACCGGCTTTGTCAACAGCCTTACCACTCTCATTATCACCATCAAGAACCACCCTACTGGTTTCAACACCATCAGTTTTAACATCCTTACCCCTATTATCACCAATTACAGCCCTACTGGCTTCATCACCGTCAATCAATTGAACGCCCTTCTCAACTTCCATACTCATTTCTTCATTCGACACCGATTTTCCAACAATGGAGATATTTGCAGAGTCAGAAGGAATATTGGGATTTACCTGAACCTATGGAGTTGAATCCACTGTGCCCGGCTGAGGGATTTCAGCGGTAACTCCTTCAGCAGACTTCTCTTTGGCCAAAAAATCGGTGACTGAGTGTAAAGGCGACGCCTTTTTCATCTTCGCAGCTTTTGATTTCGGAATCTTTGATTTCGCCGCCAACGCCTTTGAGGTCTGCATGCTTTCTTTGATTTTCTTCGTAGATTTAGCACTGGATTTTGCTGACTTCCTGGTGTTCACCATTGTCGGTTGAGGAAAGAGCAGTTGAGAGGGAAGTTCCGTTCTAGGGTTTTCGAGAGAGAGAAGACGATACTCAGGGAAAGAATTTGATTTTTCAAAAATCAAATTTGTCTATATGACTCTTCAGCTTTCCAAAACCGTCAACCGAAAAAAAATCTTCAAGGATATTTCAAAAAAATATTTTGGTGAGACTTCTGTTCCAGCTCTCTTTATTAGGTGGTCAGTCCAACTGTTTCAGCTGGAGATTCGACTATGACTGACCACCGTCAGATGCTTTCAGTGGTTGACACCACATAGACCCCCTGGGGATCTGGGTGTTCCACTCCGTGACCTGCCATATGGTTTGACACAAGTATGCTGCCTCAGAGTTACCATCTTTCGTGAGCATTCATATTTTCTTGTACGGTTCCAGGCACATTTCTGGGGGTAGTGTACGAACTCCTGTCGCAATTGTACCACCGTCTGATTCAACAGCTTCCTGGGACACCCGACAACATTGATTTGTGCGCATCGACAATCAGATCTTGTGTGCAAGGTCTTATCCACTCCCCCTCGCAGAAAACTAGGTTGAGCGTCTGCACATGGGAGAGCAACCGGTTGCTGGCCATGGTTCTTATTGTTCACTGACTCCGTCAGACCCATCCTAATAGTATAGCAGTTGTTGGCATCCCTTTTTCCTTTCATCAGTGTATCGCCATTCTGGTCTAGTACAAGACATGAGTAGCTGGAGAATGACACATAGTGTCCATCGTCGCATAGTTGACTGATGCTAATAAGATTCCTGGTCAGTCCATTAACAAGGAGGGTGTTCGTGAGTGCAGGGAGATCCGAAACCATCAATGTCCCACAGCCGATCACCTGACCCTTTTCACCATCCCAGAAGGTGACAAACAACATATGCTCAACAGGTCTAATATGGGTAAGATATTGAGAGTTACCTGTCATGTGTGCGGAGCATCCGCTGTCGAAGTGCCAACTATCATGCGATGAGTAGTTTGAGGTGTAACAGGCCACCATGCAGATGGTTCGGTCTTCCTTTTGAACCCAGACTTGTTTCTGTTGCGGTATGGTTCATTGATGGAAGGCACGTCTTTCGGCTAGAAACAGACGACACTTTAGTTTGATGTGACCCATCTGATTGCAATACCAGCAAGTGCGCCCTTCTTTCCTTTGTGCTGAATGAGAGCCGAAGTGCACCGTACCCGTCCTTCTTTGACCGCTATTGGGCTGTTCTAGGTGCAAGTCTATTTTCTGTCTGGGGTGCTGTCTCACCTTCAGTTCTGACTTCTGTTCCGACACCGGTCTTGTTTTAACAAACCTTGTACCTTTTGAGTTGCCTTCTCCTGCGAACCCCAATCCTCTATGTCCGGACTCCATTCTCTGAGATCTAAGAATATCATTTAAGTTTTAAGTGCCAGAGTTAAGCATTCTTACCGACTGTTTGAGGTGATTGAGTTACTCCTTAGTGTCAGAGTGTTCCATCTTCTCAGATTCTAGCTGAAGTTCCATCTGTTCTACCTTTCTTAGTTGGAACATTTCTTTGCGCTGTAGATCAATGATGATTTTTCTCAGGCCCGCCATGCCTACAGGATGAGTGTCCCGATCCTTCTCTATTTCGACTTTTAGAGAGGAGACAGTACCCAGGAGTTCCGTTTTCTGAACAAGAAGATCCAGCCTTTCCTGTTTTATCTCAGCTAGTTGAGAAGTCAGTGAGTTAATTGTACCTTCCAATTCTGCCGTTAGTGTCAGTAGTATCTCGACCTCCTGCCATACCTTGTCCTTTTCCATAGTGACGCTTGCCACTGTGTCATTTAGCTTCTTGTTTATCTTGATCAGAAGCAGCCACTTCTCATATAGATCTTTATATGTCTGAGCCAGAGAGTCCTACGTGAGTTCTTCATTGTCACTGTCCGAGGGGTCTTCACTTGGGAGTTCCAGCTGAGGTGGAACAGTTTCACTTGTGCTGCTGCATTCATCCAGAGTTGTGACAAAGGCCACGAAGTTTGTGGTTTCACCTTTTTCTTCGTCTGACTCACTGTTGCTGAAGCTCGCCACCATTGCCTTCTTCTTCATGAGAGTGTTTGCACACTGTGAAGCAATGTGGCCGAAACCCTTGCATTCATGACACTGAATCTCTTCTTTTCCTTTGTCAGACAAGTCTTGCCTCGAATCAGTAGACCTTGGCCTGCTGGATTTCCAGTTTCGGTAACCAGTTGACGAAGACTGACCTTGTTCTGGGCCACGTCTGTTGATTTTCCACACCATTCTTCCAAAGTTCTGTGCCATCATGGCCAGTTGCTCAGTGGTGCACCCAGAATCCAGTTTGTCTTCCGTTATATCTGCTTTAAGAGCGATTTCCTTCTCTTCTCCGGTTTGGAAGTCATGATTGATCTCGTAAGTTCTGAGAGAACCCATTAGCTCGTCTAGCTTCAGTGTGGTGATATCATGCATTTCCTCAATGGCCGTGACTTTCATGGCAAATCTCGGAGGAAGAGACCTTAGGACCTTACTGGCCAATCTTTCTTCATCGATTGGTTTCCCTAGTGCAGATGCCTCGTTGGACAGTTCCAGCACTCTGGTTTTGTACTCAGTGATGGTTTCACTCTCCTTCATCTTCATCTCTTCGAACTTGGTTGTGACAGCTTGCATGCGGCAGTTGCGAACTTTGTCTGTTCCTTCAAAAGCCGTTTGGAGGATATCCCATGCTTCCTTGGCCACTTCACAGTTGATGATTAGCTTCATGACGTTTTCATCTACGGCTGAGAAAATTGCGTTCATTGCCTTTGAGTTGCCCATGGAAGCTTTGTCCTCCTCTTCTGTCCACAGAGCTTCTGGTTTGGCGATCGGTTCTCCAGTGAGATTGTTCATTATGGGTTCCATCCACCCTTTCAGAACAGCCTTCCATGCCTTTTCGTCTAGTGATTTCAGAAAAGATCTCATCACAGGCTTCTATGTGGCATAGTTCGATCCTTCGAGCAGCGGGGGTCTGGTTATGCTTTGTCCTTCCTTCAGAGTCATCTTGAACTGTTCAGGATCCCACTCAGTGTGTCGAGTGTTCAGCTCTGATACCAATTGAAATTATGTTCCCTGTTCAAGGTTGTGTCCAAGGTAGTGTTGCGACAGACCTGGGACTCTTTGCACAACAGTTCAACACACAGAGGTTGAACTCTTATCGCAACAGTTCAGCAAGCAGATAAAAGCAGTAGAGACAAACAGACTGATAACCCAGTTTCGCTCCGCCTACTCTGGGGGGTTTCCCACACCCGAAAAAGGGACAGCAAATCTTTATTACGAGTATAGAGTTTCCACAGGGACTTACATTTACACCTTGTAATAGCCTAACCTCAATACTCCGTCTCTCAGATTTGCAACCGAGGTTCACCGCAATTCCCCTCGATCCCCTTCGTTCAGAACCTGCAGTCTGAACGTTCTCGACCTTCTCCAGAAGCTCGGATGCTTTCTCTCGAAAGCTTGTTCACCTTTGTTGTGTGCGGCAGTTGATACGCTTCAGACAGTCTGTGTTGCACTTGAACAGACTGCACTTGCACCGGTGTATTCTCAATGAGAAAACACGACCGGCCGTCGCTTTCTTCTTCTCCAATCAGCAGGATATGCTCGTGTATAATTGATCTTTGAAAGCGGTGAGAATTAGGGTTGCCCTTGCATTGCATTTATATGCTAGAGCGAAACCCTAATTCGCACAAGATAATCCCATCAAATATTTCAGAATTGATTCCTGAATATTTGATGTATATCTTTCATAAATCGATCGGAAGTGTATACGAAGTCTTCTTTCCAAGTAAGTCGCGCCATCTTCAATGTAGATATTCATTCGAATATATAATGCTCGAATAAGTCGCAGGCCGACTTCCACTTGTCAAAATCTTCGTTGCCAATATCTTCTGGAAAATATCCTTGTGTATATCCTCGCGTCTTGATCACGCTGTACAGAAGTACCAGGATATTGTTCGAACTCTCCCTCAACACCTGCTCGAACTGTCTAAGCTACGTTTTGCCAAATACATGCCACTCAAGGGAACATCAATTCTCCCAAAATTCTGAGCCATCATTGCCAGTTGCTCGGTTGAACATCCAGATTCATTGCTATCTTCAATTGCTTCTGCTTTCAGGGCCACTCCTTTGCCTTCCTTTGGGCGATAATTTTACAGCTGATGGAGCTCGTACGTTCTCAGAGATCCCATGAGGTCTTCCAGCTTCAGGGTAGTAATATCATGAACTTCTTCAATTATCGTAACCTTCATGGCGAATCTAGGTGGAAGAGATCTTAACACCTTGCTTGTTATTCTTCCTTCTTCAATGGGCTTCCCAAGTGCTGCAGCTTCGTTGGACAGGTCTAAAACTTGCGCATTGTACTCAGTGATGACTTCGTCTTCTTTTATCTTGAGATCTTCGAATTTGGTCGTGACTATTTGCATTCGTGAGTTCCTTACCTTATTCGTGCCTTCATAAGCAGTTCTGAGGATGTCTCATGCTTCTTTAGCAATTTTACAGTTAGCGATCATTTTGAACACATTCTCATCCACTCCAAAGAAAATTGCGTTCATGGCTTTTGTGTTTCCTACAGCGGCTTTCTCATCTGCGTAAGTCCATAGGGCTTCAGGTTTTGCCAGCACTGCCCCTTCTGTGTTAGTCATCATCGGGGGTGTCCAGCCAATCAGAACGGCTCTCCAAGCCTTCTCATCCGGAGATTTCATAAAAGTCTTCATCACAGATTTCCAATAGCCATAGTTTGTTCCTTCAAGCAATGGGGGTGCGATTGGTGCTCTGTCCTTCCTTCAAACTCATCTTGAACAGAACCAGGATCACACTCTATAAGTCGAGTGTTTGCTCTGATACTTATTGAAATACTGTTATCTATTCAAGCCGAGATCCAGGTGGTGTTCAGACGGACCTTGAACACCTTTGCAGATAGTAACTGGGATAGGACACGAAGCAGACACGCAATGTAATTCCCAGTTCGGCAACAGCCTACTATGGGGGGCTTCCCACGGCCTAAAGAGATATAAATCTTTATTGATTAGTATAGAGCCACACGTGGACTTACTCTTACAATCTCCCGAATGTAAACGCCTAATCTCTATCACTGCTTCACTCATATTGGATCTCGGCTCCCCCTCGATCCCCTTTGTTCCAAACTCCTTTCCGAACGTGCTCGATCTTCTCCCGAAGCTCGGTTGCTTTCTCCCGAAAGCCAGCAATGGTCTTTCTGTGTGTGTGCAACGGTCAGTTCAACATGAACAGTCTGATCATCACACTGAACAGACTGTTACATCGTTGATGATTTTCTAGTGGGAAACTCAGTCGGCCGTCGCTCTCTCCTTCTATGATTAGCAAGATACACTCGTGTATTTTTCTCTCAGAAAGCGATTTAGATTCTGGACGCCCTAGCCTTATATTTATATGATTCAGTAAAGTCCAAATCTGTTCCAGATAATCTGTCAAATATTTAGGTAATATACTTAAATATTCGATAGATATCTTATCTCCAATCTTTAAGGAAGATCTCGAAATATCTTCCACGCCAAGTCTTCTAAACCGACTTCTAACTGATACGAAGATAAATCCAACGTTCAGGCAGTCAATTTGGATTCTTCAGACCGAGTTATATGACCCCGTCCGAGGACTTCGAGGTGAGGGTGGAGTTCTTCCGGAGGAGATTGAGAATGCCAGACTATGGTCGTAATTTTTGCTACTTCCTTCCGTACGTTAATGTCGGAGAGTAACTGAATACTTTTCTTATTGCATGTTGATTTTGTAGGTGACAAAGTTTTCTTATTGCATGTTGCATGTTGATTCAACACCTCCTGCGAAAGAGGAAATAACAAGTCCTCGCTTGCACGGGACAATCACCAAGTCCACACACCTATTTCTAGGTGCGGATTAGCAAATTCACACCTAAATTAGGTGGAAATGGTGCATTGAGGGGGATTCAACTCCTTACCTTTTGGTTACAAAGCCAAGAGTTTATCCAGCTCAACTACATTTCCCCCTCATGCTCATAGTGGACTTTTGTCTGAGAGTTCGTCTGTGGATATAAGTTTTCTTTGATGGAGAGAAACTTTGTACCTTTTTGTTTTCTGGAAGAGAAAAGATCATATTAATCCATATATTTGGTTGCAACTTAGAACATTTTATATCCGTTCGATTAAATCATTGACGATCCTTAAGTATAGCAAATAAAGCAAAATTTAGTAATGGTAAATCTTAATTGTGGGCATATCAGTCAATTACAAAATTTAATCACACGATCTAAATTCATAAAATTTCATGATTTTGGAGTCGTATTTTTTTGAGATCATTGTCATTGCCTCTGCGATCTCTTTTCTCTCTCTTTCTATATCTTCACTGTTACAGTTGTTGCCATCCGCTACACCAAAAGTGCTTGGAAAATAATACATAGAAAAAACAAGGTCTCTGCACGTTTTTTGCTAGATATATTCCTAGACAACAATGCTCGTGTTTTTGTTCAAAATATAAGAATGTTCATGGATAAATTGATGATGTTCGTGTTTTTAGCACAAATGATTTGATATCATTGTTAGTTGTTCATGATGTTCGTGGTTTTGTTGTATACATTCATGATTTTGGTAAATACGACAATAGATAAAATAATGATGTCAAAGTGGGGTTCATAGAGAGATACGCGGCTATGAAATCTAGGGATGCGGTCGACGATAGAGCTGCGGAGGAAAGTAAATCCTGAAGAAGAGATATGTTCGTGACTTCGTTGAAGAGTTGTAATATGATTTCAAAAATCTAAGGCTTGAATGCTGAAACGTATTAGGCGCGTTATTCGTGAGTTTATTTTGTATGGTGCAAGGGGAATTGTTATATTGCAAAAGAGAAAATAAAACATTTGCGTAGTTTTGTTATGGTTCGAACTTGTGTTTTTCAAAATTGAGAAACAGAATTGTACTTTAAAAAAATCCACCCATACACACTCGTCAAAGGTTCCTAAAATCTCGAGTAAAATCGATAAACAAAAGTATATAAATGTCAAAATCTTTATTTTATTATTATTAAGAATTCATGTGTTGGTTTGATATGTTCATGCTCGGTCAAGATCAGGTATACAGTTAATTTTTGGTACAAAATATAGAATTTCTTAAAATCATTTTATAGTTCGTCAAAATTATTTTATAGTTCATCACTTTTCGAGGCGAAAAGTGAAAAAGACAAAAATAAAAAGACGACATAGTTCGTCGATTTCATTTTATAGTTCGTAAAAAACAACAAAAATCAAGATTTTGTACCTGATCCTTTTCATGTTCATGCTTTATAATTAAATTATAATTTTGAATTTTGATTTATTTAATACTTCGAAAAATTTAATATTTATTATTATAATATTTAATATTAATTTAATATAAGATAAATTATACGAGTTAATAAGTAACACTTTACATTCCCGATTCAGCATATACAAAAGGTAAAAACTAAATTGGGACAAGACTGCAATCCTAAGCGTCAAATTGTCCCTGCTATTCCTTTTGTAGAAGGTACTCATTGCTTGCGACCTACCGAAATTTGAGACTTGTAGATCCGATTGGAAGTGCACTCGTCTAGGTCTAGGTCTAGGTCATTTTCGTCACTGTACTCTCACGTCTTCGGGTAAAAATCCGTGTCCGACTCAGGTGAGTAAGCGAATCGTGTAACTTGTGTATCCAAAACCCTAATTTCATTGTTGATTGAAGACACTTGCTGATCAAAACACATATCAATCGGAACTCTCTGAATTGGTTGCGCTCCACGGCTGGGTTCATGTACTACTACACTAGTTTTGAATTCGTGACGACTTCTCTTGTATGAGCATGGTGATAAGAGTAAACTTGTGTCTTTGTTTCCTCTTGGATTTGATGATTTATATGTTTTCACAAAGTCCATTTTTTGTCATCAAATCATGGTCGAATAAGGAATAATATCTTCTCATTTTTGCTATCAATTTGAGTAATTGAGTCATTATGTTGTGCACTTGGGCAAATGTTCAGATGAGAGCCAACTTCCCAATTCCTTTCCTGCAGGATTGAGAAGTCGTAAATTGAGATCAGCTTCAAATAGCAGACAGACATCTCTCAACCAGGTCTGAGTGCACTTCTTGCTCAATGAGCTCAAGTTCAGAAAAGGCTGACCAAGAGCCTAATGAGATTCCGGTGCGTCAGCACGTCATTTAATTCCCTATTCCACGATCCCCTTTTCATTAATGAGACCGAGCTCTTGAAGATTTTGATACAAGGAGAGTCTTGGTTTGCACAAATCCACCCCAATACATTCTGTAAGAGAATTTTAGCAAAAGTCATGATTTGACCATCACCATGCCCATTGAATATCCTCCTTGTGTAAATCCTGACGAAATTGAAATCATAGGCTCTTGCAATGGCTTGTTATGTTTTATGGTAGTCAACTCTTTCACAGAGGAGGAGTGTGTGTTCATACTTTGGAATCCGAGCACTAGAGCTTGCAGGGAGCTGGCCAGGCCTGGTCGACTCCAAGGCCAATATCCAGATATAGTCACCATCTTTGGATTCGGATATGATTCTGAAACTGATGATTACAAGATCATCAGAGCTGTGAGTCCTTACAAAGGTACCACAAGTACCAAACTTGAAATCTACTCACTCAAATCCAATGGATGGCGAAAGATGCAAGCCTCACTTCCCTGCATCCTCACTGGGGATCACTGAAGACCGATTGACCCAATATCACTTTTGCCCTGCCTGAAACTCAAATATCGTTTTTGCCCTGTTTTTAAGAAAACCGATTTTGGCCATATCGGTTTCACCCATTTTTGAATAAAACCGACTTTGGCCATATCGGTTTCGTTGATTTTCAACGAAACCGATTTTTCGAAAATCGGTTTCATGGCTGTGATGCCTGCGTGTCAGCTCGGTCCTACGTGGACCAGACGAATTCAAAAACTTATGACATCTGGCAAACCGATTCGCCGAAAATCGGTTTTACAAAAAAGTTATTTAAACCGGTTTTAATTGAATCGGTTTTAAGTGGGGCGATTGGCTACATGTCAAAAAAAAAATTATTGAAACCGATATGGGGCAAATCGGTTTCACGGAAATTCAAAAGTGTCAGGCTTTTTCAGACTTTTTCAGACAAGGCAGACAGGCTTTGTCTGCTTTTCAGACTGATTTTGCTATAAAACCGATATCGGGCGATTCGGTTTCGATTGAAACCGATTTGGGGAACATCGGTTTCAAGGCTTTATTAATATTCTCGGCATTTCAACAACAATCGAGAGTTTACATTCGGCATTTTACACAATCACATAGAAACTCGGCATTCAGTATTGTTCAAATCGGCATTTCAACAACATTTGATAGTTTACAATCCCTTCATCCTACAATTTCCTTCCTTTACTTCATATCTCCTCACTGCGACATGGCATATGTTTACAATTCCAATTCTGATGAGGATCCGATGGGTATGTCGACACTAGCGACACTTGATAACCCAGTAGTAGATGAATACGACATGGATGAAATGGAAGATATGGAGGAGCGGGCGGCTGAAGATCCCACTACTGAATTCACGCAGCCTCAAATTACTTGGGATCATCCTGATTTTGATGATATCTCAGCATGGGAAACGTTTCAACCCTCTGATGAGAATCTGCAAACAATCCATCATAATTCTCCGTCACTTGCTGAAGGTGAAAGCTGGCGCAAAAAAGATCAAGCCATCTATGCTGTGCGGAAGTACTCCATTCTGAATCATGTAGAGTACTTCATGAAGGAATCCGATAAAACATTAATGGTTTTTGAATGTCTGAAGACTACAGATGGCTGTCCATGGCGAGTTCGCATTGCGGTTACGGGTAACAGAAATTACTGGGTGGTTCGGAAGAACAAACATAACCACATTTGCCAGCATGGCTCGATTATGCTGTCTAACAGACACCTGAACAAAAAATACATAGCTGATGAGATCGCGGAGGCGATGAGTGCAAGTTTGCGATTCGATGCACGACAAATTCGTGCTAACATTAGAAGGGAATATGGGTATGAAATATCTTACCTGAAGGCGTGGCAAGCAAAGCAGTTGGCGCTTGTTAAACTGTTTGGTGAATGGGATGCGTCATTTAATAAACTGCCGCACTTGATGCAGACGTTGGTGGATTACAGTCCAGATACATTTGTGAAGTGGGATGTAGAACCACTCAACAATGGTGCTTGGCAGGTGAATCGTGTCTTCTGGGCATTTGCAGAACCCATTAAGGCGTTTAAGCATTGTCGTCCCGTGTTGTCGATCGACGGGACGCATATGTACGGGAAATGGACCGGTACATTGTTGGTGGCTGTTGGTTTGGATGCCAATAATCATTTACTTCCAGTTTGTTTTGCAGTGGTGGAGAGCGAGAGTAACTCGACTTGGAAATGGTTCATGTCTTGCATTCGGGAAGGTGTGACTGAGCGCGAGGGATTGTGCATCATATCAGACCGACACAAGGGTATTCTAGCTGCCATGCGTGAACCCGAATGGTCACCTCCACATGCATACCATCGTGTATGTGTGCGTCACCTGCAGAGCAATTTTATGTCAAGGGTGCACGATTTGGTTTTGAAAAAAAAACTTGGGCATGTGGCTTATCAGAGGAAGCAACTGAAGTTCAGGGCTGAGTATGCTGAGTTGATGGATATAATGGACGACCTACCACAGGCTCGCAAATGGTTGGAGGACCATGAACTATCGTTATGGTCACAAGCACACGATGTAGGTGGGATTAGATGGGGCTCGATGACGACTAATGCTTCCGAATGTTTTAATGACATTCTTAAAGGTGGGCGCGATTTGCCAATCTCGTCATTGGTGATGTTCACGTTTAGACAAACAGCAGGTTATTTCGTGGAGCGTCAACAGTCCCTCTACGATGGCCACGGATCTCTATTTCCGCCAAAAATTCGTAGAAAGTTGGACAAACTTTGCGCTAGGGCAAATTTCCACCAAGTTATGTGCTACGATAAGAATAGAGCAGTGTACGAAGTTACGACAAAGAAAAAGATGCAGACATGGACTGTTAAGATGTTTGAGGGAACATGTTCATGTGGGAAATGGGAATTGCTGCACTACCCTTGTAGTCATGTAATGGCGGCGTGCAAATACGAAAGGGTGGACTACACTGATTATGTGGCCCCAGAGTACAAGCTGGATGCATACCACGCCACTTGGCAGTACAACTTCAATCCTTTGCCTCATGAAAGTCTCTGGAGACCTTACGCTGGACCGGTATTTTTTCCAAACCCCAGGTACAAACGTAACAAAGTTGGTAGAAATCCGTCAAGGAGGATACGCAACGAAATGGATCAGAGGCATGTCCATGGCGAATCAAGCACCCAAGGAGCGTCTTCATCGAGTCGACCGTCACGATCCCAGTGTTGCACCCTCTGCCATCAAGCTGGACACAACAGGCGTGCGTGTCCAAATCGACCTTCTGAATAAAATATCATTGTGTTGTTGTTTGCTGCATTCATTTTATAATTTCCTAATGTTGTTTTCCCGCTTCATGTACTACTAGTTTGTGGTTGTTAAGCTTAATGCAAGGTGTGTTATGTAAAATAAATACATAACAAGTCCATATAAGATAAAAACAAACAAGTCCATAATAAGTCCACAATTAAAAAACAATCAAAATCTACTTGTATCTCCATCGCGCAACTCTCTCAAAGCTGAATACTGGGGCTCAGTACGGAGACGTGATCCTCTACGCAGTGGCAAGCGTGACGACCTGGATGGACGATGCGGGTCTTCAGTCTGGGGTTGTGAAGAGCTCGATGGCCGATCACGATCATCAGTGTAAGAGTCGATATTTGCATTATCATCATTGTCTTCATCAGTCACAGTGGCTTCACCTGCATTTATATGTAAGAAGCAATGTTCTAAAATGAATATACATAATAAGAAGCAATGAATAACTGTGTTTACTTACCTAAGTCAAATGTAACGGTAGCAGGGTCCACACCAACCACTCCAGCTTCACCATTGCTGTCCAAGGTTTCATATGCCTGGTGAAAGATGGTATGCAAGGATTGTCGTGTATGAGGTTCCAGACAATAACGAAATGCGTTAGCGGCTTCTCGTGCACAGTACACTAAACTGCGTACCTGTACACACAACCAATTGTTAAACATACATTTTCAAGAAGAAAATGTTAAATTTTCAAGAAACTTACATTTTCTGGTAGAACATGTCCATCTGGACGGTATGGCTGGGTACCCACCCTCTGCTCATGCGGATTGACCTCTACCTCAACCGCGTCTTCCGCTACCACTGCATCGTCAGCCGCATCCTCTATCCTGGGCTGGATAAGCCTGCGTGTGATCATGGAGTACCAACTATAGTACTCAGGTGACGCAATGTCACTATCAGATGCCTCTCCATCAACAATATACTGAAGGCGGTCGGACCACCTCTGAATGTATTGATAATAGTGGATACTCCAATCCACTTTCGGCTTCCTATTCTTCCCATGATTCTCGTCCGAAAAAGCTATCGCCGGCGCTGGAATAAACTGACGACACTGAAACTGTCGCATAACACGTCCTGGGTGATGCCACTCAATTACGTTGAAATGGATTAGCGGCACATTGGCTCTCCAGGAATGTCGACCCTCCACACAAATAGGGTTCAAAAGATGATACAAGCCCTCATCGTATGGTCTCCATATGAAATCGCTAATCAGCATCTTCTGAAACTCATCGCGGTAGAACAACAAACTACCCTTAGGTACCCCGATGAAATTTTTTGGCCCATGCCATTTCCTACATATAAACAGAAATATCAATATATATAACGACAAATTCAAAGTAATTTATAAAGAACATTAAAAATACGTACATAAACGTCCAAGCTCCCCTCAGTAACGGGTCAATATCAGCATCAAGTGGAGGCAGGTGCCTAAACGCACACTTCGGCCTCCCGAAGCGCATACGCTCCCAGCTCTAGAATTGTAATATGAGCACAGCTCCACCAATCTGACATTTACCCGATTTGCTGGCTTTGCACAGCATACTGTACAAATATGCCAGCGCTGCACTCCCCCAGCTGTAGTGTCTGACACTATCAAGATCTTCCAATAATGGTAGAAAGTGTAGTGGGACACTGTTACCACTGAGTTCTGAAAATAATGTCAATCCCAGCAGCTGAAGGATATACGCCCTAGCGTATCTCTTCAGCGTCTCCTCATCAGCATCAGCTGGGATGATCGACATATTTTCTGTAAACCATACCTTCTTCGCCAGCCCCGGTGAGCCCTTGTGACACGTAGGCATGTCACCAAGCAGTCTCATACAAATAGGATGCCACGTCCTGTGCGCATGACCAGTTACAGGTCTTCCTTCAGTGGGTAGACCGGTAAGAAGTGCCACATCCTGCAGCGTTATGGTGGCCTCCCCACCATTAAAATGGAAAGTGTGAGTCTCGGGCCGCCACCTCTCGACTAGTGCAGTAATCAACCCTGGATCAGTTCTCACATTTGCCACAAGACTCCACGGGTAGAATCCTGCATTCGCAACATACTGCCTAATGCGCTCATGTGGTGGGTCCATGGTAACATGCTTAACCGTAAGCGGCTCGTACATGTTTGGATTATTCTGTTACATCCAATTTTTTCAGTATTAGTAACAACTTGCATACAAAATATATACACATTATAAACTAAAATGTGATTAACATGTAAACTTACCGGATGATTCCATATTTCGTCAGTTCGGTGCTTAGTCTGCCGAGTAAGAACTGAACCATCGATAGGACCGGGATGAATTATGTCGTCCGGTTCCATATTCGGATTCAAAGTCGACTGCGATGGGACATTTCTTTGAGATGATCGCCTCTGAGATGCCATACCTTCAATCAATAAATAAACATCCTTAAATAAATACAATTGAAAACTATAGATTGTTTATATATGTACAAAAACAACAAAATAATACTCAACCATTCAATAAGTATTCGAACAATTAAACACAATCAATAATAATTCAACACAATCAACAATGATTCATACAGTTCAACTAAATACCACCCAATTCAACATTTAAACACATGCATTTCACCTAATTAACACTTAATTAAACAATTAACACTCAATTATGCAATTAACAACCAATTCACCAATTAACAACCAATTTAATAATTCAACACAAACAACACACCTAAGTACCACCCAATTCAACAACACAAATCAACTATCTATCTCCCCAAAATCGAATTTAACACAAACCGATTCGGGAGAATTCGGTTTTACAATTAGGGGTCACTATACCTGAATCGTGTGGGACGTCGGACGGGCGAATTGGACGGGGGAATCGGACCGGCGGTGCGGCTGAGAATCGCGGAGGTGTGGCTGAAGAGGGAGAAGCTGCCGGAGAAGAAAAGAAGAAACCCTAGTTTAATTTCGTTTGAAACCGAATCTGCCCATATCGGTTTCATTAAAGTAAAACCGATTTTCGGCGAATCGGTTTGCCAGATGTCATAAGTTTTTGAATTCGTCTGGTACACGTAGGGTTTTTTAATAAAGCCTTGAAACCGATGTTCCCCAAATCGGTTTCAATCGAAACCGAATCGCCCGATATCGGTTTTATAGCAAAATCAGTCTGAAAAGCAGACAAAGCCTGTCTGCCTTGTCTGGAAAAGTCTGAAAAAGCCTGACACTTTTGAATTTCCGTGAAACCGGTTTGCCCCATATCGGTTTCAATAATTTTTTTTTTGACATGTAGCCAATCGCCCCACTTAAAACCGATTCAATTAAAACCGGTTTAAATAACTTTTTTGTAAAACCGATTTTCGGCGAATCGGTTTGCCAGATGTCATAAGTTTTTGAATTCGTCTGGTCCACGTAGGACCGAGCTGACACGCAGGCATCACAGCCATGAAACCGATTTTCGAAAAATCGGTTTCGTTGAAAATCAACGAAACCGATATGGCCAAAGTCGGTTTTATTCAAAAATGGGTGAAACCGATATGGCCAAAATCGGTTTTCTTAAAAACAGGGCAAAAACGATATTTGAGTTTCAGGCAGGGCAAAAGTGATATTGGGTTTCAAAAACAGGGCAAAAAATAAAAAAACTCGTTGTTTCCAGGCTTACGCTCTCGCGGCGCGCGTACCGCAAACACCCATGAATCAGGATCATACCTCATCCTGTCATTCAATCTGGTAAAAGAAAGCTTTGAAGATCTCCCACTTGTGAGCTACAACAAAGAAGACTCGTCTGTAAGCGAGTTGCAATTGTTGGGAGGTCATTTATCAGTCCAGGTCCATAAACGGAAAATTTCTGAAATTGAAGTTTGGTTTATGAAAGAGTACGGTGTCCAAGGTTCATGGACCAAGACTGAAACAATGCCTGAGGATCCGGGTCCTTCCTTTGTCTGAGAGGATTTGGAATAAACATGTCTTGAAAAGTTCAACCCAGGGCCCTCAGCACTCAGCTTGCTGAGGAAGAAGAGTAAGGTATAGTCAAAGCTTACACCACACACTTCCCGATTCATTAAATATGCTCTTCTACCTGCAACTTCAAGCATATCCCAAGTGCCTTCTCCTTGCTCAATGAACTCAAGTTCAAAAAAGGCTGAGCAGATGTCGCTTCCGATACTCCCTCAGGATGTCATCCATAATATCTTCTTACGGCTGCCGGTCAAGAGCCTAATGAGATTGCGGTGCGTCAGCAAGTCAATGGATTCCCTAGTCCACGATCCCTTGTTTGTTAAACTACATCTGCATCGAGCTCTCGGAGATCTTGATAGGAGGAGAGTCTTGGTTTGCACAGATCCACCCCAATACATTCTGTCAGAGAATCTTGGCAAAGGTCATGATTTGACCATCACCATGCCCATTGAATATCCTTTTGAGGTAACTCCTGATGATATTGAAATCATAGGCTCATGCAATGGCTTATTATGTTTCATGGTGGCAGTAGCGTACTCTTTGACTGATTACAAGTTCATACTTTGGAATCCAAGCACTGGAGCTTGCAGGGAGCTGGCCAATCCTGGTCCACTTATTGGCCACTATCCTGACATAATACCCATCTATGGATTCGGATACGATGCGGAGAGTAATGATTACAAGATCATCAGAGCTGCAAGTCCTTACAATGGCGCCACAAGCACACAGCTTGAAATCTACAGTCTCAAATCCAATGCCTGGAGAAAGATGCAAGCCTCACTTCCCTGCATCCTCACCGATAATTACTGGAGATTGTTTGAGCCTTGTTTTCCAGGCTTGTACTCCCGCGGAACAGGGGTGCAAACAAATGGGGCAGTTCACTGGCTAGAAAAGCGGACAGCAGACACCCATGAAACAGAACTCATCCTCTCATTCAACTTGGCGAAAGAGCATTTCGAGGAGGTGATCCCACTTCTGGACAACAACAAACAAGACTCTTTTATAAGTGAGTTGCAAGTTTTGGGTGGATGTTTATCCGTCCTGGTTCATAAATGGAAGACTTCGAGAATCGAACTTTGGGTTATGAAGGAGTACGGCATCAAAAGTTCGTGGACCATGACGGCAACTATGCCTGATAATCCTGGTCCTTTGTTTGAAGACTCATTCAATGGTGACTGGCTTGTGCCATTTGGTTTATGCGCAAATGGGTATCTGCTGTTTGAGATGGATGGTTGTGAGGTATTGATATATTATCCGGACAGGATGATATTTAGTAAAATCGATCTGGGAGAGAATCAAAACATGTTCTTGGTGCAAGAGTTTGTGGAGAGCCTGGTATCTCCTCACGGCTCATGCTATTTGAAATGAAATGTTCTTGTGATAGTCTACAGAAGCTTGATAAGGTTATGTGCTTGAAGACTAGTGAAACGTAGAGTTGTTTAATGCTATGCTTCTTCTACTTGGTAGTGTAGTTTTTTTTTCTTTTTTGAAGTATTATCCAAATGTATCTTTTCGATCAAAATGTTTTTTTGTGTACACTTGCAGTGTTAGATAACACATGATTATCAATTTAGAGGGTGTTTTTTTTACCTGAATAGAATGGAATTGAAATTGAATTATATTGAATCGTACTTAACTGAATTGTAATGAATTGAAATGTATTGTAGATAGGGCTGAACATTTGATCCTAAGGTCAAAATACCTTAGGCAGGGTAAAGGTCATTGTGCTTGCACGAAAGTTTACATTCGGTCTATGCTTGTTTTCTAAGAAATCTTAATGTTGAACTCCTCTTTCCTTATGGATTATGGCCTAAGCGCTTAAGACTTGGGAATGAGTTTCATGTCGCAAATCAATGGACTAGCCCTAACTAGCATAGGGGAGCAAACACCTTTTGTGCAAAACTATCAACTTTGATTCTATTGTATTGCCTTGAAAATGAGTAGATTATTGGATTAGACATTTGATTACTCTAGTATTGATGATCTTGAATGCACGATCTCTTACACACTTAGGGTGCGTCCACTTTGACTGAAATTTGACTTAACTTAATTGATCTTAACTGATCTTAACTTATCTTAATTGATCTTAACTTATAGTGACTGATCTTAACTTATATTAACTTAGATGAAACTTATGTTAACTTATAAAGGTAAGTTAAGTTATATTTCTTCCGCAACCGGACCTCCTCCTACCGCCGGCCATTACTACGCCGGAACCGCCGTTGACCGGCCGACCAACGCCGTTGACCGCCGATGACCGTCGCCGATGACCGCCGTTGACCGGTGGCAGTGGCGGCCTTGACCGGCGTTGACCGATGTTGACCGGCGGCAGTGGCGGCCTTGACCGGCGGCGACCGGCGGAGGCTGGCGGCCGTGGACGGTGGAGAGTGGCGGTGGCAGGTTGCGCATGGTTGTGGTGGTGGTGGAACAATCGAATTTAACTTAACTGAAACTTAACTTAACTGATCTTAACTAATAGTAACTTAACTTAACTTATCTTAATTGATCTTAACTGATAGTAATTGATATTAACTTATCTTAACTTACAAGTCAAAAAATCAAGTCAAAGTGGACAGGGCCTTAAATGGGTTGAAAGTTCTTTTGATGGTAGTATGATTGTAGTGCTAGTTTGGGATTAGGAATTTGTTCTGAGAAATCCTTGCTTTGGTCGAACACCACTACGACATTCATTCTCATGGGATAGGTGCATATGGGATTTGTGAGTATTCCCTTTTTTGAAAACTCTCATGAGACTTTCTCGTCCACTAGGGTAGCCTAGGGGTTTAAAGGCTTAGTGCATGTGCTAAATGTATTCGTAACGCCTATGAAAAAGGAGCTAGATAGGATGTATATACTTTCATTTGTCTTTCATTGACATGTTTAGAAATAATGATTGAGACCTTGTGAAAACTAGTGAGGCAAATGGACGAAAAACATAGCCCCACTAGTATTCCGTTGTTTGCATGACCTTTACATATTTGCATACTTTATTCGTTAAGTGTGGAGTGTTGATAAGTAGAGTTTTCGACTTATTAATAGCCATTTTTCACTATAGCTTTGAGTCGATTTGACCTCTATCTCTACATTTCTGGTAGAAAACAACCCTCCCTCAAAGTCAAAGCCTAGAAACGAACACTCTCAGAAAAACCAAAGTTTTAGAGCAAAAAGGTTTCTAGTCGACCAGTTCAGAAAACTGCCCTGAATCAGCCGGTCAGCTGGGTGGAAGGATCAACCTTGGGAGCTCTCCCTCACTTTGAGTTGGTCTGTTTCCCACGCTAGCCGACCGGCTGGATGAAGCAGTTAAGCAAGCTCACTCTCGCTCACTTTGAGTTGGTCGGCTGGCCAACCAATCAGTCGGCTAGAAAAGACCTATCCAAAGGCTTGCCGTCGCACATAATGAACTGATCAGCTCAGATGGCCAACCGGTCGGTTGAACCCAGGGGATTTCCAAGCTTGCTCTCGCTCACTTTGAGCCAGTTAGTTGACCATTCCAACCGGCCGGCTGACCTATGCCCTGCTCGTGTAATGCTCTCACTCACTTTGAGTCCGTCGGTTGGCCACTCCAACCGGTCGGCTGAAGGCTGGCAAAGGACATCTAAGGTTTCAAGGCTTCCAATCGACCAGTTGGATTTTAGACACAAGTCCTAGCCGATTGGCTGGAACTGCTACTTCAAGATTTTGACCCGAGTATATAAATAGAAGAATAGAGTTTTGACCAAGGTGTGCTGAGTTTTGGGGAGAAAAGCACCAGAAAAAGAGGGTCAATCAAGGTAAGCATAAAGGATTCAATAAAGGAGAAGAAGAGAAGCTTCAAGGGAGATTCTAGGCCTAATCATGATACATCCTCTACAGTCTCTCTTTTCTAATTATTGTATTCTATGAACCCTACTCACACTATATTGTCTAACATGATGTGTGAGTCTCCTTGTGTTTTGAGGGTCTTACAACCCTCCTTGGTACTTTATGATCATGTACACACATTTGATTGAATAATACATGGTGTTAAATTCATCGTCACTAAGTGCTTTATATTTGACATGTTACCAAGTGTTTGATGAAATGATTAAGTAACATGTTTACCTTAAAACTTGACCGAAGTATCGAAAGAGCTTAGTGATGTTTTGGATGTAGTGAAAATGATCATATCTAGTGTTTATGAAAGTGAATACATGAATTTGAAGTTAACTAACACTTCATGCCTATTTCATTTATTACTTTGGGAGATGTTCCAAGACTAATAAAGGTTAAAGAGTGAATCAATACTTGAAATATTTGAGATGACTTGACTAGGAATAGATCCACATGAAAATTGGTCTATCTTAGTCTAGGCTAGGTTCTAGACTATTTAACACCTTGAAATGCTTAATTCTTGTGTATGTGATCATTGGGAAATGCCAAGGAGGGGAGTAACCCCTCGAAACGCCTTTTTAATCGAAGTTCAACCCCTTGAAACTTGTGCATTGCTAGTCCTTAGTTAAATTATCCTAGCGCATAATCACGTTTTGCTCCTTTGGGTTCGACTTGGTCTTACAAAAATATAAATTCTCTCGATAAGTATTTCATTCACACCCCTTAAATTATATACGAAAAACTGCAACATCAAAATGGCGTCGTTGTCGGGGAGCAATGGTTAGATTATCCCTATGATAGTTTGTATGACACTTCGACTACTTCATTTTTACTTTTTTGATCTAGTTACTTGTGTTTCTTGAGCTTATCATATTATCCTTGCTTTTCTCCTTGTAGGTGTATTTTTTTATGCCACCTAAAACAAAGATGTTTATCGAGATTGTGAATAGAGACTTGAACCAACCCATCAAAGACATCGTTAATCCCTATTTTACAAGGAGTAAATCATCTAAGTCAAAAGGATCATCTTCTGACTCTCATGAGACACCCACTTTGGATATGGCAGAAAGACCACCTAGACCTCCCGCACCCGCCAACCATAATGTCCCACATCCAAACCCATTAATCCAACCTCTGAATCCTATAGTTCCTCAACCAAATCCCGTAGCACCTCTCCCTCAAGCTCGTAGGATTCTCAAGGACTATATAGCCCACAATGCCAATGGTTATCGGTTTCCTATTCTAGTTCCCGCGGTGGACAACCTTGATTTTGACTTGAAGACCTCCACAATACAAATGGTTCAATTAAACTAATTCTCGGGGAGAGACAACGAGGACCCAAACTCCTATTTGTCCTCGTTCCTCGAGATATGTGACACTTTCAAGATAAATGGAGCTTCAAGAGATGTTATACACGTTAGATTATCCTCTTTCTCGCTCACGGGGAAAGCTAGAGATTGGTTTAGGAGCCAAACACCGGCTAGCTTTAATACTTGGGAAGAACTTGAAACCGCATTCCTTAACAAGTATTTTCCTCCATCCAACATGGCTCACATTCGAAGCAAAATTATGAATTGCAAGCAAATAGATGAGGAAATGCTGTATAAAGCTTGGGAGAGATACACAGAGTATCAAAGACTGTGCCCAACCTACAACCTAGATGCCTTCCTCTTATTCCATACCTTTTACAATGGAGTTGATGGTCCCTCACAGCTTGCACTTGATACCGTCGTGGGAGGAGTGATGAGCATTAATCTGCACTATATTTATGCTCCACATTTAGTCGATTTTCGATCATCTGACTTATTTATATGAGCTCTCACATTATGTTTTGTGGGAATTTGGGCGAAAATAGTGCAAAATATGTGGATTGACCTTCGTACGTGTCGCACATGCCCAGAGCTGATATGGTGCCTAAATCCATCGATCTATGGCTTGTTGTAAATCTTAGATAAAGGGCTACAACTTTATAGTTTTCACCTAGAGCAGATTCAGCCGTTAAGAGTGTCAGAACTTGCGCTCTAGAGGCCATCTCACTATGCTCATGTGTCAAGATTTGTCGACACAAGTAGAAAAAATGCAAGCCCCTGGTCCAAACAGTGTCACAAGTAGAAATCAAGTGACACTGGCTAAATGGGCCAAAACTACAATTTTTGCTAAGTTTTTGAAAAAAAGGGCAAAATGCAAAATTAAAGAAAAACAAAAGCAGCAGCTGTAATTGGAAAAAGACAATTTTTTGGTAGACCAAAATTGAGAGAGAATCTCAACATATCGCCGAAGATTGATCGAGATCAAGAAACTACAAATCAAAGATCAACAACATCATCATCTACATCAAGGTTGAATTGTTCTTCGTTAAAAACTTGTAATTTTCGTTTCGTTTCGAACAAGAACATGAGTTGTATGTTCACTACCATTGATAGTGAGTGGTGACCCTATTTTGGGGTCCTACGAATCTTGTCTAACTATGAATCGTTGAATAAAACAACACGCGCATGAATTGATTTGTCTTATTGGATTTGTATTTTACTTCTTTTTTTTGATAATAGGATTTGTATTTCACCCAAGCGATGCATACTAGGTGTTTGACGAAATGCCTAAGTGTATTGCGTTGAGATATTAAGTCAATAGCACCGAAAGGGTGAGACTTAATATCCGACAATTAAGTAAAATACACGTAATAAACTCGGTGACTACGAGAGTAGCCCAAGATTGTAACGGGAAAGGCTAGTTTTATGACAAGGACTCCCCATGTTTACGCGACGAGTTTTAGTAAACATCAGCGAGTTACTTGATTTGAACCAATAGCGCCGAAAGGTTGAGGTTCATAGTTTAAGGTACATTTCCAATATAAACCAATAGCGCCAAAAGGGTGAGGTTTATACTTGGAGTGTACGGCTGTTTTCCAATTAATATAAGCTAATCATGCATGCTAGATAATAAAAACTCGATTCAAATGTTAGGTAAGTGAAGTAGTTCCCCAAAATCTCTTGAAATCGACAACATTTTCTTACTTTCGTTTATTTTCAATTATAGAAACCAATCAAAACTCGAACTGGATTAGGATAAGTAGAAATACAGCCTTAAATAGTGCAAAAGTTTAAACTTGCTCCTTTGGACGATGTGGTTCTTACCAGCATTACAAATTATTTTTGACGATAAAATACTACACGTCAAAATGGAGTCGTTGACTTCCTCTTATTCCATACCTTCTACAATGGAGTTGATGGTCCCTCGCGGCTTGCACTTGATACCGTCGCGGGAGGAGCCATAATGGACCTTGAACCTGTAAGTGAGTATGAAGTAATTGAGAAGATCACAAAGAATTACCTTATGTGGGCAAGTGAAAGAGGAAATCCAAGGAGACAAGGAGGAGACTATGAAGTAAAAGCCATAAGTACAAGTGAATATGATTTGTTGGCTAAAATATTGGGAGACCTTTCGGAAAAGGTTGATAGATTGCAACTTCCGGCTAGTGACCACTTAATGACCCAAGGTTGTGACATTTGCGAGGTCAACGAACATGATACCAACTCTTGCCCCTTGGTTCAACGGGATGAGAATGGAAATGGGTACAAAGAAGCAAACTACGTCGGAGGAAACCAAGGAAGGGAGTTTAATGCTAGTTCTCTTCAAGGCCAAAACTCCCAATCCAATTACATCAGGCAAGGTTCTGATCGACTTGGAAAAACCACCCCAACTTCTCCTATAAGACCACAAATCCTACCCCTCTCAGTTTTGGTCCTAGGCCTACTTCAAATCACCAAGCCTTCCAACCAAGAAATCAATTTAAACCAAGAAACCAATACCAAGGTAAAGGGGTAACTCTATTTCAAAAGAATCAACCTCCCAAAGTTAACCATCCTCCTCAACCATCAAGTGAACCCTCCAACTCGGACCCTATAATGGTCGTACTCCTTGAGATGAAACAAGAATTAAAGAAAATGAGACACTCCAACCAAAATTTGCATACTCATGTCAAGATGCTTGAGAACCAAGTAGCCTAACAAGCTGAGTCCTCTACAAGAGCACAAGGGAAGTTACCAGCTCAACCCGATCCAAAACCTAGCGAATATTGCAATGCGGTAACATTGAGGAGTGGCACAGAATTGGAGGATGTCCTATTGAAGAAAAAGAAGCAAGTTTCTTTTGATCTTGAAGGCCAAGCTAGCGCCGAAATTGAAGGATTTGATGAAGAGGTCACTAACCCTCCAACCAAAAAGGAAAAAAGAAGTGGAGAAGGGAAAAGATGAATTGAAGCCATATACACCTCCTATCCCCTTCCCACAAAGATTGAAGAAAAAGACAATGACAAGAAATTCTCTAACTTTGCCAAGATGATGAGGAAACTCTATGTGACATTGCCTTTTGCCGAGGTAATTGCTCAAGCCCCATTTTACGTAAGATTTCTAAAAGATATTGTTACTTGCAGAAGAATGATTGAAGAGGTTGACTCGATATCCCTCAATGAAGAATGTAGCTCCAGTTTCCAACCTAGCATGCCACTAAAGCTTGGAGATCAGGGTAGTTTTTTGACAATGTCTATTTTTACCCTCCCGACGTGTCGGTTTTGAAGAGGGTCGTCGTAGTGTCAAAACATTTATAATACCGGTAAAGTACCGGGTCGAACCAAGAGGAGCAAGCCAAGCACATTGATGGACCATAATTGTATGAATCATAAACACAGTTAAACCCACCAAATTAGACTCTTTGTCTATTTAACTTTTGCTTGTTAGTTCCGATATTTATCTACAGGGTATTTTGGAGTCTAGAGAGAATACAGGCTAAGGAGGAGTTTTTAAGCGGAAAATATATTACGAGTCATTCCAAGGTCACGACCAGATGCCGACCGAAGAAATCTCATGATCCTGACATGGAATCACTCAAAACAAATCCAACCGAAGAGCAACCAAAGTCAGTCCGGAGCTGAAATTGGACCGATGGCTTTGTGAAAACTCACAAAACTCACAAAACCTCCTCCACCTTGCATAGTGACCGGCGGCTTTTGCCCTCATCCACTCCCCTTCCTCCACATGGGGGGCGGCTTTCCTCCCATGCCACCTCCAACCGGCGGCTCCTCCTCCCTCCATGGATGTGGTGCCAAGTGTCTCTCATTTCCACCACATCTTCCCCTCCTCCAAGCCTATAAATACATGCCCCCTCCCTTTGTAATCAACATCCACAACACCATAACACACTTCACATATCTCTCTAGAATTGGGCACTATTTTGTACGCTTTTGTTCGAAATCTATAATACTCCTGTTGGTTCTTGAGTATTCTAGTAGTTTTTGAGTTTACTCCTGTTGGTTCTTGAGTATTCTCCTTTACTTACTGTCTTTCAAAAACCCTCGAGTACTTAGCTATCATGTCCTCTTCGATGGATATTCGTAGCTAACTTCTTCATTCGGTTGAAGGGGTGTACTTGTATCATAAAATGTTTTAGGCTATACTCTTAGTGCCTCTTCTTTGTATTCAAAACTTGTTCTATGTGCCATATATTATGTCAGAACTTCCAAGGTTGAGTGGATGCTTGAAATGGCAAAACTCTTCCGTGGGGGTTCGTGAACATACTTGGGTAAGTGGATGCTTGAAATGGCAAAGCTTATCTGAGGAGTTCGACCTCTTTTAAACACCATTTGGTTTGATCGGAAATGATTGATCAAATGGATGCACATAGGCTAGTATACCTTGAAATGGGGTGCTAGTCTAAATAGAACAAGTGCTCTACGACCTTGAAATGGGCTAGATAGTGTGTGCAAATCGAGCGCTTGAAATGACCTTGATACACGTTTGAATACTTAGTAGGATCACTAAAGGCCAATGATAAACATGCTATGATACAAGGCCCCCGAAACCGAATGCTTTCCTTAGATTTAAACACCACCTGCACTTACTTTCTTAGTATAAAATGCCTTATCAACTGCTCACCTCCCGGAAGACTTGCCAATCACGCAACAACCGCTGTAAGGCTTCTTCCTTTTATTTTCAGTATTTACTTTTCTGTCATTTACTTTTCCGCACTAAAAACAAAAACCAACCAAAAGAAACACTTACTTTTCCGCACTAAAACCTCAATCAACCTAAAACACGCTCCCTCCCTGTACGATCCCTCAAAGAACAACCTATCCCCCTAATTCCCTTGGGTTCGACCCCTACTTACCACTTGCTACCCAGTAGTGAAGTCGCGAGTAGCGGACTTATAAATTTATTCTTGACGTTTGCACACGACGACTGTGCATCCATCAAAATTGGCGCCGTTGCCGGGGAATTAGTTACTTAATCGGATAAGTTCTTTGAATCGATACTCGCTTCAAAACAACCATGTCTCGCGAAGGAAGCCATGATAACTACTTTGGGGATGACAACTACCGTGCACCTACTATGGGAGAACTCAATGCCCCAGATTTCGCAACGCAGCCGTGGTGCATTTGCGAGGGCCCTGAACTAGAAAACATTGCCGTCGACATGTCTGTGGTCCACAATTTGCCAAAGTTCTCAGGAACTAATGGAGAATCAGCAATGACTCATCTCCAACGCTTACATGGCACTTGCCAAATTTTAAAGCCCAATCTAGTGAATATAGATGACTTCAAGTTGAAAGCGTTCTATTTTTCCCTCATTGACTCGGCAAGCGACTGGTTCCTATCTTTGCCTTCCGGAAGCATCAGAACATGGGTTCAGATGCAAGGGAAATTCCTGGACAAATACTACCCAGCGACAAAAGCAATGCAAGTAAGAAGGCAACTACAGGACATAAGGCAGGAACCTAACGAAACCATGTACGACTACCTGGAGAAATTCAACCACCTGGAAAGAAGCTGCTGCACTCTAGGACTACCCGAGAAGCTCATCATCGAGTACCTGATTAATGGACTAACTGAGTTAGACAAAAAGCTCCTAGACGCCTCAGCTGGAGGATCCATGATGAATCTATCGTTAAGTAGCATAAGGGATCTCATCACCAAGGTTGCTGAAAATGCTCGGTTTAGAGAGGAGACTACTCGTCAAGATGAATTCTTCCGAACAAAAAACGTATCACGAGCCGAGACATCAGTAAACTCCATGCCAGAAGAGATGAGACAAATGAAGGAAATGATGACGCAGCTCTTACAAAAGCAGACAGTTCAAGTAAGACCTTGCGAGTTTTGTGGCTCTACGGACCACAAGACTGATGCATGCCCAACTATGATCGAAGTCAACCCGGTGGAGGCCAATACAGTAGGAGGATATCAAGGATACAATGACAACGAAAAAAAAAAACCAAGCCGACAGTATAATCAAGCAACCAACCCGAGCTGGCATAACAACAGCTATTCTCAAGAAGAAACACAACCAGCTGTCCCTCAACTAGCCCAGTCATTCTATCAACCGATCCACCAACAGTACAACCAGGACGCCCCACCAGCAGGCCAGTACCAAGCAAACTCGAGCAATCATCAAGGACCAAACAAGTCACTTGAGGACATGATAACGCAATTGTCAGGGACTGTGTAGCAGTTGAGCACTACTATGCATCAAAACCAAGCCGAAACAAAGGGAGAATTATCGGACTTGAAGAAGCACATCTCCCAACTCGCTGTCTCAGTGACCGCACACGCTAATGAGTCCGGCAGACTCCTTTCACAAACCATCCAAATCATGGAAGATGTGAATGCCTTGACTCTTAGGAGTGGAAAAACGCTTGTCGGCAAACCTCTGGAGCAAGAGTAGGACAAAGACCCAAGGTTGCCCCGAGAAGAGCAAATGAGGCCCAAATCTCTCGAAACTCTAGAGGATGATATGACCGATAAAGACGACGACATATTTGAGGAAGAGCGGGACGTAACCGAAGAAGAAGAGAATACGTCCAAGGAACACATTCCTGGCCCGGTGCCAAGAACCGAAACCCCTAAAATCAGCGCAACACTTCCATTTCCAGTTCCGGCTCGCGTGCAAAAACAACATGTCATGGATGAGGACGTATTTGAGTTGTTCAGCAAGGTCGAAATCAACATCCCCCTATTGGAAGCCATCAAGCAAATTCCTCGATATGCCAAGTTTTTAAAAGAACTTTGCACCAACCGGAGGAGGAGTACTAGATACGATCAAGAGCTGATGAGTAGAAACGTGTCGGCCGTCATACAACGAAAAGTGCCCCCCAAATGTGGAGATCCAGGAACTTACACGATTCTATGCACAATTGGCAACATCAGGATCGAGAATTGCATGCTAGACCTTGGAGCATCAATCAATGTTCTTACCTTCTCTATCTACTCATGTCTTAAGATTGGACCGCTCAAACACACCGGTCTCACTATTCAACTACCAGATCGGTCATGCAAACAGCCCGAGGGCAAAATAGAAGACGTCCTGGTTCAAGTAGGCAAATTAGTGTTTCCAGCAGACTTCTACTTCTTAAAGATGGAAAATGGCGGACCTACAGATCATGCACCCATTCTTCTCGGCCGTCCATTTCTCAAAACATCAAAAATGAAGATAGACTGTGGAAGTGGAATGCTCTCAATGGAAGTAGAAGGAGAAGTCTTCAGCTTTGACATATTCCGAGCAATGAAGCACCGTATGGAATTCGAGGAAGTACACGCTCTTGATGCTTTGGACGACCTGGTCCAAGAAATTCAACCAGAACTAAGAGCAGATCCCTTAGAAGCCATACTCAACGGAACCGAAGGCTCATACGAATTAACAAAAGACTTACATGAAACGGTGGCCCACTTGACAATCTCGGAGCCTCTTACACCATAATATGAAGTCAACGAGGTAAAATTATTCATATCAAATACTTTTCTGCCCTCGGTGATGCAAGCCCCCAAAATAGAATTGAAGTCCCTGCCTGGACATCTGAAGTACTCCTTCCTAGGGGATAATGACACACTCCCAGTAATCATCAAAAGTGGCTTGGAAGCAGGCCAGGAACAAAGTTTGATAAAAGTTCTGAAGCAACACAAGTTGGCTATTGGATGGACTCTGGCCGACTTGAGGGGAGTCAGCCCGGCCGTATGCATGCACCGTATTCTACTTGAGGATGGAGCAAAGCCATCAAGGGAGACTCAACGAGGACTCAACCCAATCATGATGGAGATCGTCCAAAAGGAAATACAAAAGCTACTAGATGCGGACGTTATCTATCCCATATCAGATAGCCAATGGGTGAGTCCTGTCCACGTGGTGCCAAAGAAAAGTGGGATCACAGTCGAGGAAGATGCCGAAGGAAAAATGGTAATAACAAGGATCAAGAACGGCTGGAGAATGTGCATCGACTACAAGAAATTAAACGCCGTCACAAGGAAAGACCATTTCCCCCTGCCATTCATCGATCAAATGCTAGACCGACTGGCAGGCAAGCCATATTTCTGCTTCTTGGATGGGTTCTCATGATACAACCAGATCCCCATAGCACCTGAGGACCAAGAGAAGACTACATTCACCTGCCCATTCGGTACATTCGCCTTCAGAAGAATGTCGTTCGACCTATGCAATGCCCTGGGAACTTTCCAAAGGGTACTAACCAGCATCTTTTCAGACATGATTGGGGATTTCATTGAAGTCTTCATGGACGACTTCACCATCTATGGCAATACATTCGACGCTTGCCTAGATAACTTGAGCACGGTTCTGGCACGATGTGTCTCAATGAACCTCGTGCTCAATTAGGAGAAATGCCACTTCATGGTAACTCATGGAGTAGTCTTAGGGCACGTCGTCTCACAAGAAGGCATAGAGGTGGATAAATCTAAAATAGACCTGATCATGACTCTACCATACCCCTCCACTGTCCGAGACATCCAATCCTTCCTTGGGCATGCGGGATTCTACCGACGATTCATCAAGGACTTCTCCGAAAAGGCATTGCCTCTATCCACTCTTCTCCAAAAAGAAGTTCCTTTTGAATTCACCAATGCATGCAAGGAAGCCTTTGATGAGCTCAAAAAGGCCCTCACTAGCACACCCGTCATCCAAACTCCGGATTGGAAAAAACCATTTGAGATCATGTGCGACGCAAGCGACTTTGCGGTGGGAGCAGTTCTCGGCCAAAAGATTGACAAGAAAGCGGGTGTGATCTACTATGCCTCACGAACCCTAGATCCTGCCCAACGGAACTACTCCACCACCGAGAAGGAACTCCTGGCAGTAGTATTCGCTCTGGAAAAATTTAGATCCTATTTGCTTGGAGCAAAAGTGATAGTTTATTCTGACCATGCTGCCATCCGTTACCTAATGAAGAAAAAGGAGGCCAAGCCAAGGCTCATTCGGTGGATCTTGCTACTGCAAGAATTCGATGTGGAGATAAGGGTCAAAAAGGGGATTGAGAATACTGTGGCAGACCATCTAAGCAGGATTGTCTGAGAGGAAGAAGAAGGGCACATAACCGAGTCATTTCCAGACGAGCACCTATACGCCGTCTCAACCAAGGTGCCATGGTATGCCTCAATCGTCAACTACCTTGTAGGAGGTACATTTCCTCCCTCTTTTACTAAAGCACAATGCATGAAACTTAGACATGATGCTAAACAATACTTATGGGATGATCCTTATTTATGGAAAATAGGAGCAGATCAAATACTTAGGAGAAGCATCCCCGATAATGAAATAGCTTCTGTTATTAGCTTTTGCCATGAGTTTGCATGTGGAGGACACTTCGGGCCTAGGAGAACTGCTAGAAAAATCTTAGATAGCGGCTTTTTCTGGCCAAGTATATTTAGAGATGCCTATAAAAAGTGTAAAAATGCGATAAGTGTCAAAGAGTAGGAAATGTGTCAGCTAGAAGTGAAATGCCTCAAGTACCCATATTAGTCAACGATGTTTTTGACATTTGGGGTCTTGATTTTATGGGACCATTTCCAGTTTCATGCGGTTATACTTACATTTTAGTTGCTGTAGATTATGTGTCAAAATGGGTAGAAGCCAAGGCCACAAGGTGCAACGATGCAAAGACTGTCATAGAATTTTCGCGCACTAACCTGTTTTGTAGGTACGGGGTACCCAAGGCCATAATAAGCGACCAAGGAACTCATTTCTGCAACCGCATGATGGCTGCTACCTTAAAACGCTACCATGTCCACCACCGGACATCCACGGCATATCACCCCCAATCAAATGGTCAAGCGCAGATCTCAAACCACGAAATCAAAGGAATTTTAGAAAAAATGGTAAAGCCGGGCAGGAAAGATTGGAGTCAGAGGCTAGATGAAGCACTTTGGGCTTATCGGACGGCATACAATATGCCAATTGGAACCTCCCCCTTTCGGCTTGTTTATGGGAAGACATGCCACCTTCCGGTGGAATTAGAACATAAAGCCTATTGGGCGCTCAAGCATTGCAATCCAGATTTAAAAGCTGCAGGACTGGATAGGAAGCTTAATTTGTGTGAGCTTGAGGAATTGCGGCTTGAGGCCTATGAAGGGCAAACGGACTATAAAGCGTGGACCAAATTGTATCATGACAAATTCATCCTCCGACGCTCATTTGAGGAGGGACAACAAGTGCTGGTCTTTTCCTCGCGATTGAAATTGATGCCCGGGAAGCTTAAATCTAGATGGACCGGCCCTTTCACGATAACTAAGGTATTCAACCATGGGGCAATTGAGTTAGAAAGTCCAAATGATGGAAGCAGGTTCACAGTGAATGGGCAGCGGGTCAAACATTACCATGGCGAGGTCAACTTGATAACACAGAAATATGACCTGAGCCACCCATGGGATCCAAACCAGTGATCCAGGAATGAGGTGCTGTCGAGCCAACGACGTTAAACAAAGGCACTGGTCGGGAGGTAACCCGACACCTATCAGTACTTTTATTTTCTGTCATTTAGTTTTTACCAATAAGTCGCTCTCACCCACTTGGTGCATAGAATGAAATGACTATTCAGGAATCGGTTATGGGTGCAACATCAAGCCAGCCAGGCCTATGCCACCAGTTCAAGGCCCCAGCTGAACTCCCTCTATTATCCAGCCTCATGCCATGTCGTTCACTCGACACTTTAAAGGGAGTTCTGTTCTTCCCTTTTCCTTAATGTCGTTTCCTTCTCATAATTGTCTGCTTGCATGGCTTTTGAACTAAGTCTTGTTGAAAGGCACGCCTTCGTTCAAAAGTGTGGGGTGAGAACCACCTGTGTACATAACATGTTTTTCCTTAATATTATCTTTTTGAAAATATGAACTTGAGAATGTGAAAAAGATAGATCATAATTCATGCATTAACCTTGTGAAAATTCAACTGTTTAAAAACTTAGAATGTAACTTCTCATTTGTCCCTTTGTGCTGAGATAAACTAGGGATGTGGAGTTGATAGAAAATGCCCTAGAGAGGCTTGGCAAGCAATCAAAGGACTGAATTTTGCTATATGGTTTACGAAGTCAGTGGAGGCTGCACTTCGGGTTTCAGTTGAGTCAGAAGTCATCTCCGCCATGCAGTGTTTATGCAAAAAGAAAAAAGGCGGGACGGGAATCAAACCGTCCTATCTCTAGTCAGAGTAGCCGGGAAATTAAATGAGCGACCCTCATTTTGACTCGCGCGAAACGACAAGGATGAGAGAGAGCGGGGAGGTATTTCCATATGCTCGTGGGCGATGATTGGACCTCCCAAAAAAGGCTTGAGAAAATGGACTAGCAAGCCACAAAAAGGCAAAAGCTCAAAGAAGCAAATCAAGAGGCCAAAGCCCCAAAATTGTGAAGGTTTTAACCGAACAAAAGTGAAGTACTCAAAGAGTCAAATCAAAGGCCAAAGGCCGATTCACTACAAAAAAGCTGTCCCTCGCCAAAAAAGAAAATCAAAAAGGCTCAACTCAGTGAAACCCGAACCGAATCACGTGCTAGAGAAAGCTACAAGGAAACCATATAGTGCGAGACAGTCCCGAGGTTGCAGTCCAGGAGCCTGAAAAGGGCTATCTCCAAAAACATCCGAATTAATTTGCATCTCGGCACGGAGGTACAAGTATCAAGTTTCTTCTATTTATTTACACGGTTTAATTTGGTAATAAGTAGTAATGCATGAATTAGGATAAATCTAGTCCCACAGTCTCACTTTCATATTTTAAAAGTCTACTTAGATAGTGTGCCGCCCTTTAATAGCATTGTTCGTGACGAACAACTAAAAGTGTGGGGTGATCTGATGGACCATAATTGTATGAATCATAAACACAGTTAAACCCACCAAATTAGACTCTTTGTCTATTTAACTTTTGCTTGTTAGTTGCGATATTTATCTACATGGTATTTTGGAGTCTAGAGAGAATACAAGCTAAGGAGGTGTTTTTAAGCGGAAAATATATTACGAGTCATTCCAAGGTCACGACCAGATGCTGACCGAAGAAATCTCATGATCTTGACATGGAATCACTCAAAACAAATCCAACCGAAGAGAAACCAAAGTCAGTCCGGAGCTGAAATTGGACCGATGGCTTTAAGAAAACTCACAAAACTCACAAAACCTCCTCCACCTTGCATAGTGACCGGCGGCTTTTTCCCTCATCCACTCCCCTTCCTCCACATGGGGGGTGGCTTTCCTCCCTTTCCACCTCAGACCGGCGGCTCCTCCTCCCTCCATGGATGTGGTGCCAAGTGTCTCTCATTTCCACCACATCTTCCCCTCCTCCAAGCCTATAAATACATGCCCCGTCTCTTTGTAATCAACATCCACAACACCACAACACACTTCACTTATCTCTCTAGAATTGGGCACTATTTTGTACGCTTTTTTTGAAATCTATAATACTCCTGTTGGTTCTTGAGTATTCTAGTAGTTTTTGAGTTTACTCCTGTTGGTTCTTGAGTATTCTCCTTTACTTACTGTCTTTCAAAAACCCTCGAGTACTTAGTTATCATGTCCTCTTCCATGGATATTCGTAGCTAAACTCTTCATTCGGTTGAAGGGGTGTACTTGTATCATAAAATGTTATAGGCTATACTCTTAGTGCCTCTTCTTTGTATTCAAAACTTGTTCTATGTGCCATATAGTAGGTCAGAACTTCCAAGGTTGAGTGGATGCTTGAAATGGCAAAACTCTTCCGTGGGGGTTCGTGAACATACTCGGGTAAGTGGATGCTTGAAATGGCAAAGCTTATCTGAGGAGTTCGACCTCTTTTAAACACCATTTGGTTTAATCGGAAATGATTGATCAAATGGATGCACATAGGCTAGTATACCTTGAAATGGGGTGCTAGTCTAAATAGAACAAGTGCTCTACGACCTTGAAATGGGCTAGACAGTGTGTGCAAATCGAGCGCTTGAAATGGCCTTGATACACGTTTGAATACTTAGTAGAATCACTAAAGGCCAATGATAAACAGGCTATGATACAAGGCCCCCAAAATCGAATGCTTTCCTTAGATTTAAACACCACCTGCACTTACTTTCTTAGTATAAACTGCCTTATCAACTGCTCACCTCGCGGAAGACTTGCCAATCACGCAACAACCGCTGTAAGTCTTCTTCCTTTTATTTTCAGTATTTACTTTTCTGTCATTTACTTTTCCGCACTAAAAACCAAAACCAACCAAAAGAAACACTTACTTTTCCGCACTAAAACCTCAATCAACCTAAAACACGCTCCCTCCCTGTACGATCCCTCAAAGAACAACCTATTCCCCTAATTCCCTTGGGTTCGACCCCTACTTACCACTTGCTACCCAGTAGTGAAGTCGCGAGTAGCGGACTTATAAATTTATTCTTGACGTTTGCACACGACGACTGTGCATCCATCACACATGCACTATGTAAGACCATGTTTCCGTTCGGCTACTCTAAACCAAAAATGTATGAGGGAGTGTGTATATTCTAAATCCTATGTGGCGAGTAATTAGGGATAAAAGATAGATAAGAGGTGTTTCGAGGGGTTACTCCCCTCCCTGGCAATTTCACAATGATCACGTACACAAGAGTTAAGTCATTTTTAGGTGTTAATTGGTTTAGAACCTAGCTTAGACTAAGATAGACAAATTCTCATTTGAATCTAATCCTAATCAAGCCATCCTAATTAGAACCTCACTTTCTCAAGATATTGATTCACTCTATAGCACTACTATCCTTGGAATCTCTCCCAAGGTAATAAATGTTATAGGCATTAAGCTCTAGCTAACCTCACATCCATTCATTTACTCTCATAAACACTAGATATGATCATTTCCACCATATCCGAACTATCAATAAGCTTTTTCAATACTTAGGTCAAGTTTTAAGATTCAACATGTCACTTAGGCATTTTATCAAACACCTAGAGTGCATAACATTCATAACACAAGAGAAAATGAATCAACACCATAGATTGTATATTCAATGTGTATACATGATCATAGAGTACTGATGGACCATATTTATATGATTCATTAAGATAGTTAAACCCACCAAATTAGACACTTTGTCTTATCAACGTTTACTTGTTAGTTCCATTTTTGTTGTACAGGCTATTTTGAGGTTTAGAGAAGAAACGAGCTAAAAAGACCAAAAATGGATTACAAGTCAAGTCGGACCCCAGTCGAGGACCGAGTACCCCAGCCGGGTACCCAGGCCCAGTACCGAGAACCTCAGGTCCCTGCCATGAGGTACTGGGCCCAAGTGCCGGGAGTGCCGGGAACCAAGTCCCGAGTCCCGAGTGCCAAGTGCCAAGTGCCGAGAAGACCAGGTCCCCGCCGAGCACCCGTGCCGAGAGAGCCGAGCACCCGTGCCGAGCCCCACATCCGAGAGCACCGAGACCCACGTTCTAGAGCACCGAGACCCACATCCGAGAGCGCCGAGACCCACGTCTGAGAGCGCCGAGACCCACATCCGAGAGCACCGAGACCCACGTCCGAGAGAACCAGGACCGCGCCGAGAGCAGCGCCCGGTCCCGGCCGACCAAGGGCCCGAGAAAAACTTCAACCCCGGGCCATGACCATGCTCCGGGCAGAATTTGGCCAAACATCCTTCATGGATTAGTCTTAGAATCGTCTCAACATTCCAAATCCATGGTTTAACACCCAATCACCTCCGGCCAAAATTCCGGCAGCTCCGGCAAAAATTTTGGCCAAGCTCCGGCCATGGTCCAATCATCTTCCGGTGATGCTCCGATCAAGCCAAATCCAACCACCACCTTGCGCCGGTCATTTTAGCCCAACTCCGATCAAAAATCTGGCGAAGTCCAACCAAACTACTTATTTCCCGGTTAGGGCATACTATTCACATCGGTTGATCTTTTGGTTTGAAACCAAACTTCAACCAAGTTCAAAGGACTTGCCCAAAGCTCAACCAAGCTCATATAGTTGCCCTTTGGCACATCCCATGCTCTAGCCGCCCATGTGCAAGGCAAGTGCACCCTTTGGCTCATCCAAACTCCATTCGAAGGCCAACCAAGCTCAACCGGACTTATGGGAGGATTAGAGGCGGTTGGAGGAGGAAATATCTCACTCCATTCACTCCTCCACCGCCACATTTGGCTATAAAAGGAGGGCTTCCCCTCCTTGAATCATATCACTTGTAACTTAGGTAGAGAATCTCTCTAGAATCCATCTCACAAATCCTTGTAAACACTTGTGTTTTGAAATCAAAAGCTCTACCTTCTCTCTTGATCTTGAATACTCTTGTTGGTTCTTAAGTATTCTTGAGTGTTCTTGAGTTTACTCTTGTTTGTTCTTGAGTATTCTTGTTGTTCTTGAATTTTACTTTCCAAAACCTTTACTTTTCTTGTCTTTGTTTTCAAAACCATTTACTTTTCTTGTCTTTGCTTTCAAAACCAAAACCTTTACTTTTCCAAGCACTTAGCTATGGTATCCACTTCTATGGATATTCGTAGCTAAACCCTTCATTCGGTTGAAGGGGTGTGCTTGTATCATGCAAACGTTTTAGATCCTTTTCTTAACGCTTCTATTATGTTCAAACTTGTTCTATGTGCCATATATTAGGTTAGAACATCATGGTTGAGTGGAGGCTCGAAAGAGCAAAGCTCTTCCATGGGGTTCGTGAGCATACATGGTTAAGTGGACGCTCGAAAGAGCAAAGCTTTTCCATGGAGTTCAACCTCTTTAAAACACCACTTGGTTGATCGGAAATGATTGATCAAGTGGATGCACATAAGCTAATATACTTCGAAAGGAGGAATTAGCCTAACTAGAACAAGTGTTCAATGTCTTGAAAAGGACTAGACGGTGTGGCAAGTCGAGTGCTAGAAATGGCCTTAATATATCTTTGAACAATTAGAACGATCATTAGAGGTCGATGATGAACGAACTGTGATACAAGGCCCCTAAAACCGAATCCTTCCATTAATCAAAGCACCACTTGTCACTTTACTTTCAGTCCTAATATCAACTGTTTACTTAAAAGTACCTAACATTTACTTTCAGTACTTTACTTTCCGCAACTAACTTTACATTCAGCACTTACTTTTTGCACTTACTTTCAGTACTTTACTTTTACGCACTTTATTTTCAGCACTTTACATTTCAGCACTTTACTTTACGCAATTTACTTTCAGTCTTTACTTTTACGCACTTTACTTTTACGCACTTTACATTTCAGCACTTTACGGCAATTTACTTTCAGTCTTTACTTTTACGCACTTTACTTTACGCACTTTATTTTCAGTCTTTACATTTCCGTACGCTTACTACAGACTTGTTCAACATCAATCCAACATATCTTTGGCACGCATTGCGCTTGAAATATAGCGTGCGCCCTGTGCCAAAAGTATGTTGCTTGGTTGATATTGAACTCGACTGTTCCAGCACTTTACTTTTCAGTATTTACTTTCAGTTCAGTATTTACTTTCCTTACTTTCAGTCATTTACTTTCCAGCAATTTACTTTCAGCACTTTACTTTCAGTCATTTACTTTTCAGTCATTTACTTTTCAGTACTAAAACCACAACCAACCCCAATTGCACTTACATTTCTGTACAAATCCCTTAAAGAACAACTATCCACTAATTCCCTTGGGTTCGACCCCTACTTACCGCTTGCTAATCCAATAGTAAGTCACGAGTAGCGGACTTATAAATTTATCTTTTGCGTTGCACAAGACGACTGTGCATCCGTCAAAAATTGGCGCCGTTGCCGGGGAGTTAGCTATCAGATTAGTTGTTCTTTTCTTTTCATTTTTGTTTCATTAGATTTTCCACTATGTATACATGGATGATTCAGTATCTCCCCCAGTTTGGAGGTACCATTGGAGAGGACCCTGTAATACATTGCCAACATTTTAACGCCATTTGCAGACACATGAAACCTGAAAATGAAACGATAGAAGGGTTTAAACTGGAATGTTTTAAACTTTCTCTAACTGACTTCGCTGTAATTTGGTATTACTCATCAACTGCTAGTTGTGCAGACTATTATGTGGATCTTCGTGCCAAATTCCTAAAAGAATTCTCCCCGCCATCCTTACGACATGACACCCGCGTGAAGATCATCTGCCTTCAACAATCCCGGGACGAGACACTGGATGAGTATTATACATACTTTGATACAGTTGTTTCACGCTGCCCGCATCATGGATTCACGGAAGTGTTCCTTCTTCAAAAATTTCTTTGTGGAATGAGGGAAGTTGAGCAATCAAGGATTAATGATGCAGTGGGAGGATCGGCCATGCATTTGACCATGAATGCAATGTGGAATCTCATAGATGACTTAGCCGAAGCTACAAAACGAAGGCCAAGGCACCAAGCTGATCATAGAGCACAGATGGTAGAAGCTAATCTAGAGAGGAGTAGGGAAGACATTGCTGAGGCCATGAGGGACGAATCAGAAACAGGAAGCATAGAGGAGGAACCTTCGTGGGAGATCAACCCCGAACCATCAGAAGACCTAGAGCCGGAAACCAATTTAGTGAGGGACGAAGAAGAACCCTCATGGGAGCTCACTACCGAGCCGGCAGAAAAGGAAGTTCAGGTCACCACTAGCGAGCTGCCCGAAACATACCCTGCCTTCATCACCGAAGCAGCTGAAGAAACCAACCAAGACCAGGTCCTCACGGACGGGCTGACCAATATGGAACCGGCCCTTATAACGAAAGCCTCGCAACTTTTCCCTTTGACCAATATGCAAATCACAGAAAACTATGTGATCAGTGGAGAGCATGAAAGAAGGATGGAGGAAGGGCCTGAGCAGAACGACTCCTTGATGGAGCATTTTCTCGCCACAACTAGACAAGGCAGCCCTAAACACAAAAGAGCCCGACTCAAAAGACCAGCGACTGTGGTTAAGGGTCCCTCGCCTTCTCAAAGGTGTTGGAGGAAAAACCACCAGAACAATGGAGTCCTGACCCGAGCACATCATCCCACAAGAACTCGGGGAAAGTCAAGGCAAGAATAAAGGTAGGCACTCCGCAAGAATACGACCTGAACCGCCCATGGGATCTAAACTTGTGATCCCCAATCGTCGAGCCAACGACATTAAACAAAGGCACTGGTCGGGAGGTAACCCGACATCTATCTTATTTTCAGTCATTTTAATTTTTGTCATTTAGTTTTTACCTTGTCAGTCGCTCTCACCCATTTTGTGTATAGAAGGAATGACTACTTGTATAGGAATCAGCTTTGGGGAGCGCCGAGAGTTCAAGGCCGCATCCGAACTCCCTCGATTATTCCGCTCCGAGCCATGTCATTTGCTCGCATGTCCTCGACATGCAACAACACCGTAAAGGGAGTTCAGTTCTTCCCTTTTCCTTTATGTCATTTCCTTCTCTTATAAATATTTGCTTGCAATCGGCTTTTGAACTAAGTCATGCTGAGAGGCATGCCTTCGTTCAAAAGTGTGGGGTGAGAACTGCCTTTGCACATAATTAGTTTAACATGCTTTCTTTTTCCTTTTCCCTTAATATTATCTTTTTGAAAATATGAACTTGAGAATGTGAAAAAGATACATCTAAATTCAAGCATTTACTTTGTGAAATCTCAATTGTATAAAAACTTGAGGATGTAACTTCTTAATTATCCCTTTGTGCTGAGATATACAGGGGATGTGGAGTTGATATAAAATGCCCTAGAGAGGGTTGGAAAGCACTCAAAGGATCGGATTTTGCTATATGGTTTACAAAGTCAGTGGAGGCTGCACTTCGGGTTTCATTGGAAATTAGAATCATCTCCGCCGTGCAGTGTTTATGCAAGAGGCGGGACGGGAATCAAACCGTCCTAACTCTAGTCCTAGTAGCCGAGAAAATAGATGAGCGACCCTCATCTTGACCCGCGCGAAATGACAAGGATGAGAAAGAGCGGGGAGGTATTTCCATATGCTCTCGGGCGATGATTGGACCTCCCAAAAGGTTGAGAAAATGGACAAGCAAATTGACGGAGCCCACCGCACTGTCGTTAAGGTGCGGTGTTCTCTGTGCAAAAGCAAATTTATATTCCGCTACTCGTGACCTTACTACTGGGTAGCAAGTGGTAAGTAGGGGTCAAACCCAAGGGAATTAGGGGGATAAGCTATTCTTTGAGGGAATTGTACATCAAGGGAGCGTGTTTTAGGTTGATTGATGTTTTAGTGCGGAAAAGTAAGTGATTGGTTGGTTGGTTTTGGTTTTTAGTGCGGAAAAGTAAATGACAGAAAAGTAAATACTGAAAATACAAGTAGAAGACTTACAGCGGGTGATGCGTGATTGGCAAGCCTTCCGGAACGTGAGCAGTTGATAGAGCAGTTTATACTAAGAAAGTAAATGCAAGGGGTTTTTTAAATCTAAGGAAAGCATTCGGTTTCTGGGGCCTTGTATCATAGCCTGTTTATCATTGACCTTTAGTGATCCTTCTAAGTATTCAAAAGTGTATCAAGGCCATTTCAAGCACTCGATTTGCACACACCGTCTAGCCCATTTCAAGGTCGTAGAGCACTTGTTCTATTTAGACTAGCACGCCATTTCAAGGTATACTAGCCTATGTGCATCCATTTGATCAATCATTTCCGATCAAACCAAATGGTGTTTAAAAGAGGTCGAACTCCTCAGATAAGCTTTGCCATTTCAAGCATCCACTTACCCGAGTATGTTCACGAACCCCCACAAAAGAGTTTTGCCATTTCAAGCATCCACTCAACCTTGGAAGTTCTTGCCTAATATATGGCAGATAGAACAAGTTTTTAATAAAAAGAAGAGGCACTAAAAAGATGGCCTAAAAAATTTTATGATACAAGTACACCCCTTCAACCGAATGAAGAGTTTAGCTACGAATATTTATAGAGGTGGATACCATAGCTAAGTACTTACGGTTTTTGAAAGACAGTAAGTAAGGGAAAGGGGTGAGTACTTCAAGAACCGACAAGAGTACTCAAGAATAGAGAAAAGTAAAGCTTGAGTACTACAAGAACCGACAAGAGTACTCAAGAGCGAACTATAATACTCAAGAACCAACAGGAGTATTATAGATTGAAAACCAAACTTACAAAGTGCCAAACTTTAGAGAGAGAAGTGTTTTGTGATTTTGGGATGTTTTACAAGTGAAGGGGAGAGGCTCTATTTATAGCCATGGGAGGAGGAGATGTGTGGAGGAGAAGGAGGACACAAGGCACAAATCCATGGTCTCCTCAAAGCCGCCGGTGGCCGGTCATGGAGAAGCCGCCGATCATGGAGGGGAGGGGAGGGGAAAGCCACCCCATGAGTCATCCTTCTTCCCCAAGTAGCCGGTCATCTAGAGGAGAGAAGAGGAGTTTTGTGATTTTTGTGATGTTTTCACAAAACTATCGGTGTATTTCAGCTCCGGACTGACTTTGGTTGCTCCTCGGTTGGATTTGTTTTGAGTGATTCAATGTCAGGATCTTGAGATTTCTTCAGTCGGCATCTGATCGTGACCTTGGAATGACTCGTAATATATTTTCAGCGTAAAATCCTCTCCTTAGCGTGTATTCTATCTAGTCTCCAAAATACCCTGTAGATAAATATCGGAACTAACAAGCAAAAGTTAAATAGATAAACAGTCTAATTTGGTGGGTTTAACTGTGTTTATGATTCGTATAATTATGGTCCATCAGATCACCCCACACTTTTAGTTCTTCGTCCCGAACAATGCTATTAAAGGGCGGCACACTAAGTAAGCTTTTAAAATATGAAAGTTAGACTGTGGGACTCGATTTATCCTAATTCATGCATTACTACTTATTACTAAATTAAACCGTGTAAATACTTAGAAGAAACTTGATACGTGTACCTTCGTGCCGAGATGCAAATTAATTCGGATGTTTCGGGAGATAGCCCTTTTTAGGCTCCTGGACTGCATTCTCGGGATTGTCTCGCACTATATGGTTTCCTTGTAGCTTTCTCTAGCACGTGATTCGGTTTGGGTTTCACTGAGTTGAGCCTCTTTTATTTCATTTTGGCAAGAGACAGCTTTTTTTGTAGTGAATCGGCCTTTCGCCTTCGATTTGACTCTTTGAGTACTTCACTTTTTGTTCGGTTAAAACCTTCACAATTTTGGGCCTTTGGCCTCTTGATTTGCTTCTTCGAGCTTTTGCCTTTTTGTGGCTTGCTAGTCCATTTTCTCAAGCCTTTTTGGGAGGTCCAATCATCGCCCGCGAGCATATGGAAATACCTCCCCGCTCCTCTCATCCTTGCCGTTTCGCGCGGGTCAAGATGAGGGTCGCTCATCTATTTTCTCGGCTACTTTGACTAGAGATAGGACGGTCTGATTCCCGTCCTCGCCTTTTTTTCTTTTTGCATAAACACTGCATGGCGGAGATGACTTCAATCTTCACTGAAACCCGAAGTGCAGCCTCCACTGACTTCGAAAACCATATAGCGAAATTCAGTCCTTCGATTGCTTGCCAAGACTCTCTAGGGCATTTCTATCAACTCCACATCCCTTGTTTATCTTAGCACAAAGGGACAAATGAGAAGTTACATTCTAAGTTTTTAAACAGTTGAATTTTCACAAGGTTAATGCATGAATTATGATCTATCTTTTTCACATTCTTAAGTTCATATTTTCAAAAAGATAATTATTAAGGGAAAAGGAAAAACATGTTATTTATTTACAAAGGTGGATCTCACCCCACACTTTTGAACGAAGGCGTGCCTTTCAGCACAACTTAGTTCAAAAGCCATGCAAGCAGATATTATACGAGAAGGAAATGACATTAAGGAAAATGGAAGAACAGAACTCCCTTTAAAGTGTCGAGCGAACGACATGGCATGAGGCTGGATAATTGAGGGAGTTCGGCTGGGGCCTTGAACTCTTGGCGTAGGCCTGGCTGGCTTAATGTTGCAACCAAGTCCGATTCCTGAATAGTCATTTTTTCTATGCACCAAGTGGGTGAGAGCGACTTATTGGTAAAAACTAAATGACAGAAAAAATAAAAGACTGAAAGTAAGATAGGTGTCGGGTTACCTCCCGACCAGTGCCTTTGTTTAACGTCGTTGGCTCGACAGTACCTCATTCCTGGATCACTGGTTTGGATCCCATGGGTGGCTCAGGTCGTATTTCGCCACCGTTTCTGTGTTGATTTTTGCCTTGACTCTTCCTGATTTCTTGCGAGATGATGTGCTTGGGTCCAGTTCCCATGGTTCTGGTGGTTTCTCCTTCCGACGTCTCTGAGAAGGCGATGGACCCTTCACTACTAGTCTCTTGAACTGGATTTTCTGGTGTTTAGGGCTGCCTTGTCCAGTTATGGCAAAAACATGCTCCATTGAGGAGTCGTTCTGCTCAGGCCCTTTTCCCATCCTCTTTTTAGCCTCTTCATGGATCACATAGTTTTCTGCGATTTGCCTATTGATCAAGGGAAAATTTTGGGAAGCTTGCATCTTAAGGCTCGGTTCTACCTCGTTATGTCCGTCTGTGAGGATCTGGTCGTAGATGGTCTCTGCTGCTCGGGTAATGATAGTTGGGTATGACTCGGGTAGCTTGCCAGTGGTGTTTTGGACTTCTTCTTCTGTTGGCACCGCCTCGAGTTCCCATGAGGGTTTTTCCTCGTTGCTTCCGATGCTTTCCATGTCTGATTCTTCAGATGGCTCGGGAGTATCTTCTTCATCTGTCTCTAGACCAGCCTCTTCTATCTGCATTCCTCTGTCAGCTTGGGGTATTCGTTTTGTGGCTGTGGCCAGGTCGTTTATGAGGTTCCACATGTCTGCTATGGATAAGTTCCCGGCTGATCTTCTCATTGCTTCGTTAATCCATGTCAGCTCATCAGCCCTCATCCCACGAAGAAATTTTTGAAGAAGAACTTTCTTCGTGAATCCATGGTGCGGGCAGCTTGAGACGATGGTGTCATAGTTCGTGTAGTATTCGTCCAAAGTCTCATCCCGGGATTGTTGAAGGCACATGATCTTCTCACGGGTTTTTTGTCGTAAGGATGAGGGGAGAATTCCTTGAGGAATGGAACGCAAAGATCCACAAAATGTTCTGCACGACTAGCGATTGATGTGTAATACCAAATTGTCGCAAAATCAGTTAGAGAGAATTTGAAGCATTTAAGCTTAAATTCCTCTAACATTTCATTTTCAGGTTTTATGTGGCGGCAAATGTGGTGAAAGTTTCGGCAATGTTGTACTGGGTCTTCTCCATCCGTACCTCCGAACAGAGGAAGATGTCTTGTTGTCCATGCATACATAGTGTGATGAAGAGACGAGAAGGGAAAGGAAAGAACAACTAATCCGATGGCTAATTCCCCGGCAACGGCGCCAGTTTTGATGGAGCCCACCGCACTGTCGTTAAGGTGCGGTGTTCTCTGTGCAAAAGCAAATTTATATTCCGCTACTCGTGACCTTACTACTGGGTAGCAAGTGGTAAGTAGGGGTCGAACCCAAGGGAATTAGGTGGATAAGCTATTCTTTGAGGGAATTGTACAGCGAGGGAGCGTGTTTTAGGTTGATTGAGGTTTTAGTGCGGAAAAGTAAGTGATTGGTTGGTTGGTTTTGGTTTTTAGTGCGGAAAAGTAAATGACAGAAAAGTAAAGTACTGAAAATAAAAGTAGAAGACTTACAGCGGGTGATGCGTGATTGGCAAGCCTTCCGGAACGTGAGCAGTTGATAGAGCAGTTTATACTAAGAAAGTAAATGCAAGGGGTTTTTTAAATCTAAGGAAAGCATTCGGTTTCTGGGGCCTTGTATCATAGCCTGTTTATCATTGACCTTTAGTGATCCTTCTAAGTATTCAAAAGTGTATCAAGGCCATTTCAAGCACTCGATTTGCACACACCGTCTAGCCCATTTCAAGGTCATAGAGCACTTGTTCTATTTAGACTAGCACCCCATTTCAAGGTATACTAGCCTATGTGCATCCATTTGATCAATCATTTCCGATCAAACCAAATGGTGTTTAAAAGAGGTCGAAATCCTCAGATAAGCTTTGCCATTTCAAGCATCCACTTACCCGAGTATGTTCACGAACCCCCACGGAAGAGTTTTGCCATTTCAAGCATCCACTCATCCTTGGAAGTTCTGACCCAATATATGGCACATAGAACAAGTTTTGAATACAAAGAAGAGGCACTAAGAGTATAGCCTAAAACATTTTATGATACAAGTACACCCCTTCAACCGAATGAAGAGTTTAGCTACGAATATCCATAGAGGTGGATACCATAGCTAAGTACTTGCGATTTTTGAAAGACAGTAAGTAAGGGAAAGGGGTGAGTACATCAAGAACCGACAAGAGTACTCAAAAATAGGGAAAAGTAAAGTTTGAATACTACAAGAATCGACAAGAGTACTCAAGAGCGAACTATAATACTCAAGAACCAACAGGAGTATTATAGATTGAAAACCAAACTTACAAAGTGCCAAACTTTAGAGAGAGAAGTGTTTTGTGATTTTGGGATGTTTTACAAGTGAAGGGGAGAGGCTCTATTTATAGCCATGGGAGGAGGAGATGTGTGGAGGAGAAGGAGGACACATGGCACAAAGCCATGGTCTCCTCAAAGCCGCCGGTGGCCGGTCATGGAGGAGAAGCCGCCGGTCATGGAGGGGAGGGGAGGGGAAAGCCACCCCATGAGTCATCCTTCTTCCCCAAGTAGCCGGTCATCTAGAGGGGCGAAGAGGAGTTTTGTGATTTTTGTGATGTTTTCACAAAACTATCGGTGTATTTCAGCTCCGGACTGACATTGGTTACTCCTCGGTTGGATTTGTTTTGAGTGATTCAATGTCAGGATCTTGAGATTTCTTCAGTCGGCATCTGATCGTGACCTTGGAATGACTCGTAATATATTTTCAGCGTAAAATCCTCTCCTTAGCGTGTATTCTCTCTAGTCTCCAAAATATCCTGTAGATAAATATCGGAACTAACAAGCAAAAGTTAAATAGACAAACAGTCTAATTTGGTGGGTTTAACTGTGTTTATGATTCGTATAATTATGGTCCATCACAAATCACAAAGGAGCAAAGCTCAGAGAAGCAAATCAAAGGCCAAAGGCCAAATGAAGGTTTTAACCGAAACAAAAGTGAAGAAACTCCAATTCAAAATCGAAGGCCAAAGACCAAATCACTTCAAAAGCTGTCCCTCATCAAAGTCAAAGAGCTCAGATCATTGAAACCTGAACCAAATCACGTGCTAGAGAAAGCTACAAGTTAACCATATAGTGCGAGTCGATCCCGAGAATGCAGTCCAGGAGCCTGAAAAGGGCTATCTCCCGAATCATCCAAATTAATTTGCATCTCGGCTCGAAGGTACAGGTATCAAGTTTCTTCTAAGTATTTACACGGTTTAGTTTGGTAACAAGTAAGTATTGCTTGGATAGGATAAATCTAGTTCCACATTCTCACTTTTCTATTTAGAGCTTATTACTTGCATTTTGTGTTTCTCTCTCGAATAGCATTGTTCGGGACGAACAAGTATAAGTGTGGGGTGATCTGATGGACCATATTTATATGATTCATTAAGATAGTTAAACCCACCAAATTAGACACTTTGTCTTAACAACGTTTACTTGTTAGTTCCATTTTTGTTGTACAGGCTATTTTGAGGTTTAGAGAAGAAACGAGCTAAAAAGGGGGTTCTTAAACCAAAAATGGATTACAAGTCAAGTCAGACCCCAGTCGAGGACCGAGGACCCCAGTCAAGGACCGATGACCCCAGCCGGGTACCCAGGCCCAGTACCCGAGAACCTCAGGTCCCTGCCAAGAGGTACCGGGCCCAAGTGCCGGGAGTGCCGGGAACCAAGTCCCGAGAAGACCAAGTCCCCGCCGAGCACCCGTGCAGAGAGAGCCGAGCACCCGTACCGAGCCCCACATCCGAGAGCGCCGAGACCCACGTTCGAGAGCACCGAGACCCACATCCGGGAGCGCCGAGACCCACGTCCGAGAGCGCCGAGACCCACATCCGAGAGGGCCAAGACCCACGTCCGAGAGAACCAGGACCGCGCCGAGAGCAGCGCCCGGGCCCGGCCGACCAAGGGCCTGAGAAAAACTTCAACCCCGGGCCATGACCATGCTCCGGGCAGAATTTGGCCAAACATCCTTCATGGATCAGTCTTAGAATCGTCTCAACATTCCAAATCCACTGTTCAACACCCAATCACCTCCGGCCAAAATTCCAGCAGCTCCGGCCATGGTCCAATCATCTTCCGGTGATGCTCCGATCAAGCCAAATCCAACCACCACCTTGCTCCGGTCATTTTAGCCCAACTCCGGTCAAAAATCCGGCGAAGTCCAACCAAACTACTTATTTCCCGGTTAGGGCATACTGTTCACATCGGTTGGTCTTTTGGTTTGAAACCAAACCTCAACCAAGTTCAAATGACTTGCCCAAAGCTCAACCAAGCTCATATAGTTGCCCTTTGGCACATCCCATGCTCTAGCCGCCCATGTGCAAGGCAAGGGCACCCTTTGGCTCATCTAAACTCCAACCGAAGGCCAACCAAGCTCAACCGGACTTATGGGAGGACTAGAGGCGGTTGGAGGAGGAAATATCTCACTCCATTCACTCCTCCACCGCCACATTTGGCTATAAAAGGAGGGCTTCCCCTCCTTGAATCATATCACTTGTAACTTAGGTAGAGAATCTCTCTAGAATCCATCTCACAAATCCTTGTAAACACTTGTGTTTTGATATCAAAAGCTCTACCTTCTCCCTTGATCTTGAATACTCTTGTTGGTTCTTGAGTATTCTTGAGTGTTCTTGAGTTTACTCTTGTTTGTTCTTGAGTATTCTTGTTGTTCTTGAATTTTACTTTCCAAAACCTTTACTTTTCTTATCTTTGTTTTCAAAACCATTTACTTTTCTTGTCTTTGCTTTCAAAACCAAAACCTTTACTTTTCCAAGCACTTAGCTATGGTATCCACTTCTCTGGATATTCGTAGCTAAACCCTTCATTCGGTTGAAGGGGTGTGCTTGTATCATGCAAACGTTTTAGACCCTCTTCTTCACGCTTCTATTATGTTCAAACTTGTTCTATGTGCAATATATTAGGTTAGAACATCATGGTTGAGTGGAGGCTCGAAAGAGCAAAGCTCTTCCATGGGGTTCGTGATCGGCCTCGGTGTTCTCAATGCCCTTCTTGTCTTTTATTTCCACATTGAACTCTTGTTTCAACGCCCCATGATTGTACACCTTTACAACGACGTATGGACCTGTCCAACGAGAACGCAATTTTCCAGGCATAAATCTTAATCTCGAGGAAAATAAAAGCACCTTTTGCCCCACTTCATAGTTGAACCTCAATATGTACTTGTCATGGTACATTTTCGCTCTCGCTTTGTAGTCTGACTGGCTCTCATAAGCCTCTAAGCGGAGCTCCTCCAACTCACTCAACTGTAGCTTTCTTTCAACCCCTGTATTGGTTAGGTCAAAGTTGCATGTTTTAATTACCCAGAAAGCTTTATGTTGTACCTCAACCGGGAGATGACAAGTCTTCCCATAAACCAGTCTAAAAGGGGACATTCCAATTGGCGTCTTGTAGGCGGTCCTGTAAGCCCACAATGCCTCTTCAAGTCTTATTGGCCAATCCTTTCTCGACGGCTTCACCATCTTCTCTAGTATAGACTTGATCTCTCGGTTTGACACTTCAACTTGTCCATTAGTTTGAGGGTGGTAGGCAGTGGATACTCGATGATTAACACCAAAGTGTTTGAACACCGACGCGATGGAATGATTGCAAAAGTGTGACCCTTGGTCACTGATCACCGCCTTTGGTACTCCATACCTACAAAAGATATTAGTACGCAAGAAATCCACCACCATCTTACCATCATCATGTTTGGTGGCCTTAGCTTGAACCCACTTAGACACATAATCAATAGCAACCAATATATATTGCAAATTATACGCAGAGGGAAACGGTCTCATAAAATCAATACCCCATATATCAAATATCTCATCAACAACAATGGGCATTTGAGACATTTCATTTCTAACAGAAATATTCCCTACGCGTTGACATCTATCACATGCGTTGCAATGGTTATATGCATACCTAAACAAATGTGGCCAATAGAAGCCACTATCAAGTATTTTCCTAGATGTTCTCTTCGGTCCAAAATGTCCACCAGACGCATGTTCATGACAAAAAGCAAGCACAGAAGAAATCTCAGAATCAGGCACACACTTTCTAACAACTTGATCCGAACCAATTTTCCACAAATAAGGGTCATCCCAAATATAATATCTCGAATCATGCTTAAGCCTCAAACGTTGAGCAATGGTGAATGACGAAATAAACGTACCTCCCACCACGTAATTAACTATGTTAGCGTACCATGGTGCTTGTTCTTTGACAGCAAATAAATACTCGTCCGAGAATGTTTCGGTTATAGCTCTGGTTTCCTCCTCTCTCACTATTCGGCTCAAGTGATCGGCCTCGGTGTTCTCAATGCCCTTCTTGTCTTTTATTTCCACATCGAACTCTTGTAGCAAGAGGATCCATCTAATCAGCCACGGCTTGGACTCCTTCTTCATCATCAAATAGCGAATAGCAGCATGATTAGAGAAGACAACAATTTTAGAACCAAGCAAATATGGGCAAAATTTTTCTAAAGCAAAAATAACAGCTAAAAGCTCTTTTTCGGTTGTGGAATAATTTCGCTGAGCCGCGTCAAGCGTCCTAGACGCTTAATGGATCAACACAGGCTTCTTTTCCTTCCTTTGCCCGAGCACCGCTCCAACTGCGTAGTCGCTAGCATCACACATTATCTCGAAGGGTTGTGTCCAATCTGGTGCTTGAATGATGGGTGCACTAGTCAGTGCCGCCTTAAGATCATCGAATGCCGCCTTGCATTCCTCCGTAAACTCAAATGGTACATCCTTTTGCAGCAATCTAGAGAGAGGTAACACCCTTTTTGAGAAGTCCTTTAAAAACCTGCGATAAATTCCTGCATGTCCTAAAAAAGACTTCACACCACGCTGATCAGAAGGGTAAGTCAAGCTAATAATCAAATCAATTTTAGCCTTATCTACTTGTATTCCTTCTCTAGAAACAACATGTCCCAATACTATATACCGTGAGTGACCATAAAATGACATTTTTCATAATTCAAAACCAAGTTTGTCTCCTTACAACGTGCAAGAACTCTACTAACATTAAGCAAGCATTCATCAAACGTGTTTCCATACACAGTGAAGTCATCCATGAACACTTCAACACAGTCACTAATCAATTCCGAGAAAATACTCATTACCACACGCTGGAAGGTACCAGGCGTGTTGCACAAACCAAAAGACATGCGTTGAAACGTGAATGTACCGAATGGGCACGTGAAAGTATTCTTCTCTTGGTCTTCGGCTGCAATCGGAATTTGATTATACCTAGAAAATCCATCTAAAAAGCAAAAGTAAGGCTTACCTGCGAGCCTATCCAACATCTGGTCAATGAACGGCAAAGGAAAGTGATTCTTGCGTGTCACGGCATTTAGCTTTCTGTAGTCGATGCACACGCGCCATCCGTTCTGGATTCTCTTTGTCACCAACTCACCTTGAGCATAAAGCTCCACTGTAATTCCTGTCTTCTTTGGTACTACATGTACGGGGCTTACCCATTGACTATCTAAAATGGGATAAATCACGTCAGCATCTAAGAGGTTTTATACCTCTTTTTGAACCACCTCCATCATCAGTGGGTTCAATCTACGTTGCGGCTATCTCACAGGTTTGGCTCCATCCTCGAGTAAAATCCGGTGCATGCACACAGTAGGGCTCACTCCTTTGATGTCCGCAAGTGTCCATCCAATCGCGGTCTTATGTTTCTTCAGTACCGCTGCCAATCTCTCCTCCTGATTAGGCTCCAAGCCTTTCTTGATTATGATCGGCAACGTCTCACCATCTCCCAAAAGATATACTTTAAATGCTCGGGTAAGGGCTTAAGCTGTAACTCAGGTGCCTGTACAACAGATGGTACAAGTGTAGATTTATTAGTTAAAGTAACTTGATTAGTCTCATACCTTGGGGTTAATGGTGCCGAAACTCTAAGCTCCTGTAGCATGTCACTAGTATCACGAAGCATCCCTATTGATGCGCCACGTGACTCAATAGCCTCCCTCAAAATTATTTCAAGCACATCATTCCCATAGGGAATATCTAAAGACTCCACCAGCTCATCGATCGCATCCAAAGCGTGTACTCCTACATCATCAGGTGGATATTGCATAGCTTGATATATATTAAAGTTTATTACCTCACCTTCCACCTCCATGGAAAGCGTGCCACTATCCACATCGATCTTAGCTCTAGCCGTCTTCAAGAATAGCCTACCAAATAGAATTGGTGGCTGATCTTGTGCTCCCTCATCATCCATTTTTAGCACATAGAAATCTGCAGGAAAAATAAGATTTTCCTACCTGAACCAAAACATCCTCGATCACACCCAAAGGTTGGGTGCATGATCGGTCAGCCAATGGAATAGTAAAAGTCCCGGGATCCTTACACTTTTTGGGCACCTTCCTTTGTATCGCTGCTGATACACTTTATCCAAGCATGACCTGCTCATTCTTAGTTGTACGCCTACGGTTAGTACATAATTCTTTAAGAAATTTTACGTACCTTGGAATTTGCCGAATAGCCTCAATGAGTGGAATGTTGATTTCCACCTTGCTAAACAACTCCCAAACCTCCTTGTCTGTGATAGACTTCTTGTTGGTCTTAGAAACCTGCATTGGGAATGGTAGAGGAGTGTTAGAATTTGGAATTTACTTACCAGAATCTGGGGAACCCGCGGACGTCTTCTGATTATCTTCCGCGGACGTCTCTTTATTTTGTATTTCATCAGGTGTCCGTGCTTTAATTGGTGAGACGTCCGCCTGATCCACTGAGGGCGAATCTTCATTCAGCTCTTCTTCTCCATTCTTCAATTGCTTTCCACTCCTAAGCATTACAGCGCTAATGTTGGACTTTGGGTTGGGAATCGTTTGCGACGGTAGCTTCCCTTTGTCTTCTCGCTTTTTGCAAACGGCACTGGAAATTTGAGACACTTGCTTCTTTAGCTCGTTAACGTCTCTAGCTTGTTGGCCCATCTTTTGAGTGAGTTCTTTGAACATGCCTCTCATTTCCTCTCTCAATTCCTTGATCGGGTCCTCGTCTCCTTGTCTGATGTGTGGTGGTTTGTACGGCTGCTTTTGTGGGTACGAGGATTGCCCCACATCGTAACTGTTGTTCCTTTGCCAACCACCATCATTTTGCCTAGGTTGCCATTTGTTGTTGCCTTGGTATCCATCATACCTCCTTGGTGGCAAATCTCCCTTGTTCATGTAGCCCACTATATCCACGTCCTCTGTTCTTTCCTAAAAAACAGCGTTATCATTATTCATTGAATTAAAAGTGGACTTGTTTACCTTACACTCCACTTGTTGATTGCTTTGTGGTTGTTGCGTCACTATTTGAGCCATCATATTCTTCAGTTCCTGCAATTCAGAATGTACATTCACGTTAGCAACTGGTGCAGGTTTATGTGTTTCTTCTAAATACCTCGTGCTCTCGGCAACTCTCTCAATCAACTCCCATATCTCCTCGGGGTACATGTCAAGGATAGACCCTTGAGCGGAGGCATCTAGCATTCTTCTTTCCATTAGAATCATCCCATCCATGAAGTATTCAAGCAACATCCTCTGTGGGATTCCGTGATTCAGACAACTCTCTTCCAATTGCCTAAACCTCTCTAAATAATGGAACAACATTTCTCCACATCCTTGTCTAAGCATAGAGAGCTCTTTTCTTGTTTGAGCCGCCTTCGAATGGGAGTAGTACTTGTCCATGAACTTCTTTTGCATTTGATCCCATGAAATAATCGAACCTGAAGGCAAAGACATTAACCAAGATTTAGCTTGACTTACTAAAGAAAAAGGGAATGTCTTTAATTTAAAAATATTTTCTGGAACCAATGCCGATTTCATGGACATGCAAACTCCATGAAATTCCTTCAAGTGCCTTACGGGGTTCTCATCATGCATTCCTCCAAACTTGGGCAAGTGGTGTATCACCCCACCCTTTATCTCGATATCTTCTGCGTCCTCATCCAACCTAATGCACCAAGGTGCCTCATCAATTTACGGCGCACAAACTCCTCTCATAGTGCGTCCCAAATCTTGACGCCTAGCTAACTGTCCATATTGGTTTCTTCCACCGAGGTATTCTCGATCCAACTCATCCTCGTAATCCTCGTGTCTAGCTGCACGAGGTCTAGCATACTCATTCACAAATTGCTAATTTCTGGGGGGTGGTACTCTTTGATTAACAGCGGGCAGTCCTTGCCTCTGTTCTTGCATGTTATCTCCTAGTACACTCCTTCGCTCTTCATGATCACGCTCAACACTTCTCTGTGACATTGTTACTTAAACAGAAAATAATCAAGTGACAAAATAGAGGCCAATAAAATAAAACTAAAAGAAAGATATACTTAGTGAGATTCTTCGTTACCGATCCCCGGAATCAACAGAGATCGATATAAGAATCTGTTCACTAAGTACGAGAGTGACAATGGGGTTGGAAATTTCAAACAAGTAAATAAAAAACACAAGCAAGCAACAATGATCACTTATCAAGAGAGAAATCGTCACCCAAATTCAAGTATAAAATATCAAAGAGTGGTGCAAGCTAGAACTTTCGACTGTGCTGCAAGACCAAATCATGAACAAATCCATTTTGATTTCTAATGTTCTACAAATTAGAGCTTCCTCGCTAAGGTTATACCCCCGTTCTTGTTCTAGTACTTAATCTCACGCAAGCGATAACCAAGACCCTAACTCGCTAGAGTTGCATGAAGATTTAAACAAGTTGTCCTAGGGTGTTTAATCCTAGTGGTATATTACTCGTGTCCTAGTTCGCTATCCCCGCTAGGTTGCTAGTAAACTTGACAATCGGAATCAACAAACAAACAAAAGCTCACCCACTAAGGTTACACTCATGCTAGCAAAATCAATTCCATAAACATTGCATAGTAATATGACACAAAACACAGAAATCAATATAGGTCTCAAGTCAGAACATCACAATTTCGAGTTCTAGCCTACACATATGAGTTTAGCTACTCATCGTAAGGAATACATCATCAAGTTTTTGAATGGGATGAAACAAAAATACTGATGACGAACTCTCCACCAAGCTGCAACTCAACTCCAACACTTGAATCCAGCCACGAATCCACGCTCAAGCTTCTTCAATTGGAATCCTTCTCCACGCGTTCTTCTCCCTTTTTCTCCCCAAATCCCCCCTCTTTTCTCTCGCCTTTTTTTTGCTTAAATCAAGAGCCAGCCATTCGAGAATATGTCTCCTCGAATTCTATTTCCTCCTTCCCGAGATTGCAAATCCGAAATTAGGAAATTCGACTGCCAGCTAGACTCGCGGACATTTTCGAAAATTTGACAGGCGTCGTTGTACCCGTCAAAAATAATATTTTATAATTTCGACTAGTAAGTGGTAAGTCGGGTCGTATCCACAGAGATTGATGTTCCCATGAATGTCATGGCTTTGGCAAAACGGCTTTAGACAGTTCGAGCTAGAGTTCAAGAAGAGTTGAACCACGAACTGAAACTGAAGTGCAGCGTACAGCAGACGCACGATTTGAATCCAGAAGGTTCTAAAGATAGAGGATCTTTTCGGTTGAAGTTGGTCAGCGAAGAAACAGATATTCGAGATGTCATTCAAATATCTCCTCACCAGAATTGAAGACCGCCTGACTAACTTACCGTAGAAGATATCTCATGAAGATTGGAATGAAGATCATGATATCCAGAAGATATGCCAATCGACAAGTCATCACCAATGATCAGATAGGCGCAGATTGGCTGAGAGAATATCGGATGTCTTGTCATGGAAGTCATCTTCAAAGATTGGATACGGATTGAATATTCTGCAAATATTTAGGAGTATCTCCGAAATATTTGACAAGATATTCAGATTGGATCTAGACTTCACCAAAGCCTATAAAAAGAAGGCTACGGCGTCCAGTTTGAGGGTCGCTTCCTGAGTGAAAAGAAAAACACGAGAGATCGTGAGATTGGGGGAGAAGCGACGGCCGTCCATTCCACATCGGAATATTAGCGGTAAAGCAACAGTCTGTTCAGGTGTGGTGTTCAGGCGTGCTTGAGGAACAACAAAGCACACACACACGGTAATCAAGCTACGCCTTTGAAAGAAGGTGACTGGACTTCCGAGAGGTCCAAGACTAGGCCGAGAGGGAAGTCTCGTCCTACCCACAGGGGATCGAGGGGAGCTGCGGTGAACCGAGATTGTAAATCCGAGAGACGGAGAGTTAGAGACTAGGCGATTACAAACACGGGGTTGTGTAAGAGTAAGACCACTTGTAGCTCTAATCTCGTAATACGATTTGTGTCCCTTTTAGGGTGTGGGAAACCCCCCAGAGTAGACTAGGCCGAACTGGGTAACATACCGTGCATGCTCCCGTTTTTCTCTACTTTTAAGTTCTGCTTGATAAACTGCGTTAACAACTGTCGGAACACTACCGTGTAGTGTTCGTATCCGATTAACTGTGTGTGTCTCAGTTATCTTCTCTGCCTGCTGAACTGTTGTGCAAGGAGTTCAAGGTCTGTCTCAACTGTACCTTGAACACTAGCTTGAACAGGGGATATAATTTCAAATGGTATCAAAGCAAACACTCGACACACTGAGTGGGATCCTAGAACTGTTCAAGATGACTGCAAATCAAGGATGGCTACCCTCGAGTACGGTTCATGACTGGAAGATAGACATGAAGACTTACAGAAGTAAAGATGTTTGCATGGTTGCGTTCAGCTCTTCAAGTCACATGGAGAAAGATCGCTAGTACTTTGATAGCGGATGCTCTGCCCATATGACAGGAGACTCCAGATTCCTTACGCAGATTCGACCTGTTATTAAGAAGCAGTTCGTAACCTTCGGAGATGGAGGAAAGGGACAGGTGATCGGTTGTGGGACATTGAAGGTTCCGGATCTACCTGTCCTCAAAGACACTCTCCTAGTTGAAGGACTGAAAGTGAATCTGATCAGCATAAGTCAACTTTGCAACAGGGGATATCATGTCAAATTCACTCACAACTCATGCCAAGTTCTCGATAAAGATGGAGGAATCTTGATGAAAGGAAGCAGAGCAGCCAACAATTGTTATCTCATCGACTCCACTGGAACAGGTGCTGGAACAGCCTGCTTGTCTAGCCAAGCAGATGAGATGTCCCTTTGGCACAGATGGTTGGGTCATCTGAACCTCAAGACACTGAAGAAACTCTACTCATCTGGACTTATCAGAGTAATGCCAAATGTCAAAGGAAATCAGGATGTGGTGTGTGGAGAATGTCAGATTGGAAAACAGACCAAAGCTTCACACCCTAAGATCTCTCAAATCAGCACCAACAGACCTTTGGAACTGATCCATATGGGACCAATGCAAACTGAGAGCTATGGTGGGAAGAAGTACGTTCTGGTCTGTGTTGACGACTACACCAGATTCACGTGGACAAGGTTCCTTCAGGACAAGACTGAAGTTGCTCAACAATTCATAGAACTTGCTACCCTGATCCAACGGGAAAGGGAAGACAAAGGAGAAAAACTGGTGTCTATCAGGAGTGATAATGGTACAGAATTCAAGAATGTTACTATAGGAACCTACTGTGCGAAACACGGGATTGCTCATAAGTTCGCATCAACAATAACCCCTCAATAGAATGGAGTTGTGGAACGGAAAAATCGTACCATTCAAGAGATGGCCCGGGTAATGATCCATGCCAAGAAGATTCCTCTGAAGTTCTGGTCCGAAGCTATGAATACAACATGTCACATCATAAATCGAGTTTCTATACACACTGGAACAGAGAAGACGTGCTATGAACTCTGGAAAGGAAAGAAGCCCACAGTAAAATACTTCCACATTTTCGGAAGTGAGTGCTACATTTTGAACGACCGGGAGTACCGACAGAAGTTGGATCCAAAGAGTGATGAGGGGTTCTTTCTAGGGTATTCTTCAAACAGTCGAGCATATCGAGTGTTCAACAAGCGCACAGGATCAGTCATGGAATCTATAAATGTCAAAGTCAAGGATGAGGTATTGGTGCAGGCTGTCTCGGACGATACTGACGACAGTACTAGCACAGTACCTGAAACACAACCATCATCCCAGTAGACTGAGCATGAACCGACTGAAGACACCTCTGTTAACTTCCCTGAAAACTCCTCATCTGATGAAACCGATACTGCCAACGCTCAGGAGAATGTCATTACTCTACAACCCTCCCGACGAATTGCCAGGGATCACCCAATCTCTGAGGTCATTAGAGCACCAAGTGACGGAGTTCAAACTCACAGAAAACTGAGCAACTCCAGAGAATTGGCTGCCTGCTCGTGCTTCCTCTCCTCAATTGAGCCGAATAACATAAAGGAAGCATTACTTGATGAGTATTGGGTCCTCGCCATGCAGGAGGAGCTGGAAGAATTTGCCCGAAATGATGTATGGGGTCTGGTTCCCAGACCGGATGGGGTTAACGTCATTGGCACAAAATGGATTTTCAAAAACAAGTCCGACGCATCAGAGAACATCACAAGAAACAAAGCTCGCCTTGTTGCACAAGGATACACTCAGATAGAAGGGATAGACTTTAAGGAAACCTTTGCTCCGGTCGCACGACTTGAAGCCATCCGCTTACTTCTTGCTCTAGCATGTCACCTAAAGTTTTGACTATTCCAGATGGATGTCAAGAGTGCCTTCCTAAACGGCTTTCTGAATGAGGAAGTTTACGTTGCTCAGCCTAAGGGATTTGAGGACCCGCATCACCCAGCATCTGTGTACCACCTGAAGAAAGCCTTGTACGACCTCAAATAAGCACCCAGAGCTTGGTATGAGCGCCTCACTGTGTTCCTCGTCGATCATGGATATGTGCGAGGGGGAGTGGACAAAACCCTGTTCGTGAAACACACAAGGTCAGACTTTATTATTGCACAAATCTATGTTGACAATATTGTGTTTGGGTCCAATACCCAGAAACTGGTGGATCAGTTTGTAGAACAGATGCAGAAGGAGTTCAAGATGAGCATGGTTGTAGAGATGAACTACTTCCTAGGACTCCAGGTGACTCAGAAGGACGAAGGCATTTTCATCTCACAAAGCAAGTATGCCAAGAATCTGATAAAGAAATTTGATCTTGAGAAGGCAAGTTTCAAACGTACTCCGGTTGCTACGCACATAAAGATAACCAAAGACGAGGCTGGAGCGAAAGTCGATCAGACGATGTACATGAGTATGATTGGAAGCCTTCTGTACTTGACAGCCAGTAGACCAGACATTGCATATGCCGTAGGGGTGTGTGCAAGATACCAGGCGGATCCAAAGGAAAGTCATCTGTTACAAGTCAAGAGAATCATAAAGTATGTCTGCGGGACACTTGACTTTGGACTCTGGTATACCAAGGATACCAACCCACATCTGGTGGGCTATTGCGATGCTGACTGGGCAGGAAACGCTGAAGATTGAAAGAGCACATCTGGAGGATGCTTCTTCTTAGGAAATAACTTGTTTTCATGGTTCAGCAAAAAGCAAAATAGCATCTCACTGTCTACGGCTGAAGCAGAATATATCGCAACAGGAAGCAGCTGCACTCAACTACTGTGGATGAAGCAAATGTTGTCTGAATACGGAGTCAAACAAGAAGAAATGACCCTGTACTGTGACAATATGAGCGCAATCAGCATCTCGAAGAATCCAGTCCAACATTCCAGGATGAAGCATATAGACATCAGACATCATTTCATCAGAGAGCTGGTTTAACAAAAGGTGGTGACTCTTACGCATGTTACAACAGACAGGCAATTGGCGGACATCTTCACCAAACCTGTTGATGTCGCTCAGTTTGAGACACTCAGATCCTCCCTGGGTCTGTGTGTTATCAAGAACTAAGTGTTCCAGATAGTGGTCAGTCACAGGCAGAACACCAACTCAACAGTTGGGCTGACAACTTATCAACAGGAAGCTGGAACAGAAGGTACATATTTGGTGACTTACATTCTTATATATTCAGAAATGAGTCCTATGCCATTATAAAACGAAGGTGAAGAAGCGGCAGTGTCAGAACTGAAAGAACCATTCTCAAAGGCGCCAAAGGTTGATCCCAATCCAACTGGAGAGAGCGTGCAGACTGTGATGGAAAATCAACGAGTACTCAACCCTAAATAAGGTAATCCACTGTTCTCATCCCCTGCTACTGCTCTCAATACTGTTACAAAGGAAGTACGAGCGTTTGGTCAAGAGTCAGTGAGCCAAAGGTGGCAAAGTGGTTAATGAGAAGCCGGAGGAATTTAAACCTGCTTCTGTGACCGGTGCTGTAGAAGAAGGTGAAGCCAGTAGGGCTAAGATTGTGGTTCTGATAAGCAGAAGAATGAGAATGCAAGTGGAGAATGGCAATCTAAGCAATCTAGCAATATGATGGAAGAGTCTCATGCATCCGGCAATGATGAAGAACTGGATGTGTTGTTCAAGGATATTGACAATGTTGTTGATGAGTTGCTAAAAGAGGAGGTTTCAATACCTGTTAAGACAAAAGGTGATCAGTCCTCAGAGGCCCAGGTCGTAGAGAAGGAGGCAAGTGTGCCAGAAGATGATGTCTCAGATATGCAGTAAGGTGTTCGGATGCAGTCCCAGAGGGTGAGTCAATTGAAGCACCAGACGTCGTGCAAGGAAGGTTTCATGATGATTTTGTGGAGGATGCCCATGTGATGGTAGATGCCCCAGCTGTTCCTGATTTTGAGACAAAGAAAGTCAGACGATGAAGATGCGTCAATGTTGCTAAAGCAACACCAGCTAGAAGATGATGGATCAGAAGCTTCAGACCTCTCTGAGAAAGATGACGAGCTTAGTGAAATGTACAAGGACCTTGATGAGGTTGTCCAATAACTGGACAAGGAAGTGACTATCACTCAAGAAGGGGGTGAGCTTGTTAAGTCTGCAGAGAAGTCAGAAACCGACAAAGCTACTGAGAAAGTGTATGTTGAAGCAGTTGTTCAGAGGGAGCTAGAAGTGTTAGCTACTCAGATGTGGAGATGCATAGAGCTGATCTAGACAAACCAGATAATGGGGTTTGTGAGGACAATCGGAACTCAGTTTCACTGGCTGAGCTCAAGAAGCTGAAAAGGAGAAACCAAAGAAGAAAGTAACCATCCAAGCATGCTCAACTAAAGTATCTACCAAGAAGAATGGCAAGAGAACAGATGCAGGGGGAGCAAGTACATCCAAGAAAAGGAAGAGGAGTGCTCCAGAATCTGTTCCGCCCAGTGTACCAACTGGAGTGTCTAAGCATGGAATGTGGTTTGTTGGTACAGATGCAGCAGCTAAGTGGAATGGAGTGTAGATAAGAAAGGTCATCCCTGAAAGGCTACTTAATGAGAAGGCAGTTCCATCCCAGTAGCAGATCTGACTATATTCTACTGAAGGAGGTAGCGATCATTCCGGAGGTCGAACAGCTGTTGAGACACCATGGTCCGGTAGACCCACAGTATGTGTCACTCTCCCAGGGTGTGTTCGAGGGGGAGTTGACAAAATTCCAGATGTCGAGGAGACCAGGTTGCTCGATTGGACCCCTTGCCAGTTTGTGGCAAAAAGGGGGAGTATTCTGAGGTAAGGTAACTGTTCTGGTTCCTCAAGTTGTGTCTAAAGCGAAAATTTGGTTTTGCCAAAATGCCAAGGGGGAGATTGATGTTCCCCTGAATATCATGGCTTTGGCAAAACGGCTTTAGAGAGTTCGAGCTAGAGTTCAAGAAGAGTTCAACCATGAACTGAAACTGAAGTACAGCGTACAGCAGACGCATGATTTGAATCCGGAAGGTTCTAAAGATAAAGGATTTTTTCAATTGAAGTCGGTCAGCGAAGAAACATATATTCGAGATGTCATTCAAATATCTCCTCACCAGAATTGAAGACCGCCTGACTAACTTACCGTAGAAGATATCTCATGAAGATTGGAATGAAGATCATGATATCCTAAAGATCATGATATCCAGAAGATATGCTGACAGATGCTCGTCGTTAGAGCAAATGTGCAAAAGTTAATTTATAAGTCCACTACTTGAGACTTCACTATTGGGTAGTAAAGCGGTAAGTAGGGGTCAAACCCAAGAGACTTAGTGGATAGTTGTTCTTTGAGGAATTTGTACAGAAATGTAAGTGCGATTGGGGTTGGTTGTGGTTTTAGTACTGAAAGTAAGATGGGTTGGTTGTGGTTTTAGTACTGAAAGGAAATGACTGAAAAGTAAAGTGCTGGAACAGTCGAGTTCAATATCAATCAGTCAACATACTTTTGGTACTGGCCGCACGCTATATTTCAAGCGCGATGCGTACCAAAGTTATGATGGATTGATATTGAAAAGGTCTGTAGTAAGCATACAGAAAGTAAAGTACTGAAAGTAAATTACGAAAAGTAAAGTGCTGAAAGTAAAATACTGAAAGTAAATTGCTGGAACAGTCGAATTCAATATCAACCAAGCAACATACTTTTGGCACTGGCCGCACACTATATTTCAAGCGTAATGCGTGACAAATATTATGTTGGATTGTTATTGAAAGCGTCTGTAGTAAGCGTACTGAAAGTAAATGACTGAAAAGTAAATGACTGAAAAGTAAATGACTGAAAAGTAAATGTGCGAAAAGTAAAGTACTGAAAGTAAATGTACTGAAAGTAAATGTACTGAAAGTAAACAGTTGATGATAGGACTGAAAGTAAGGTGACAGGTTGTGAATTGATTAATGGAAGGATTCGGTTTTAGGGGCCTTGTATCATAGTCCGTTCATCATCGACCTCTAATGATCGTTCTAAGTGTTCAAAGATGTATCAAGGCCATTTCTAGCACTCGACTTGCCACATCGTCTAGTCCTTTTCAAGACATAGAACACTTGTTCTATTTGGGCTTATTCCTCCTTTCGAAGTATCTTAGCTTATGTGCATCCATTTGATCAATCATTTCCGATCAACCAAATGGTGTTTAAAAGAAGTTGAACTCCACAGAAAAGATGTGCTCTTTCGAGCCTCCACTTAACCACGTATGTTCACGAACCCCATGGAAGAGCTTTGCTCTTTCGATCCTCCACTCAACCAATAGTGTTCTAACCTATTATATGGCACATAGAACAAGTTTTGAACACAATAGAAGCACTAAGAAAAGGGTCTAAAACGTTTTATGATACAAGCACACCCCTTCAACCGAATGAAGGGCTTAGCTACGATTATCCATGGAAGAGGATATCATAGCTAAGTGCTTAAAAGTAAATGGTTTTGAAATCAAAGACAAGGAAAATAACAAAGAGGGTTTCGGTTTTGAAAGACAAGAAAGTAAAAAGGAGAATACTCAAGAACCAACAGGAGTAAACTCAAGAACAACAAGAGTACTCAAGAACTAACAAGAGTATTCTAGAACAAACTTGGAGCTTTCATTATCAAAGTAAAATGTTTACAAGGATTGTGCCTAAAATCTAGAGAGATTTTCTACAAGGACTAGAGAATATGGAACATGGGACTCAAACTAGGACTATGGGACCTTGAACAAAGGAGAGGGGATGTTGTATTTATAGGCAAGGGGGAGGAGGAGGTCCAACCACATGGCAAAGGGAGAGAGCTCCTCCCAAAGCCGCCGGCCATGTGGCATCATCTCATGGAAAGCCGCCGGCCATGAGGTGGAGGAGGAAGTGATTGGGTTGTGATATTTGTTTCTCAAAAGCCATCGGTTCCCCCACAATCTCCGGTTAGACCTTGGTTGCATCATGGTTGCTTCTTGGTTGCAATCAAAAGTGAAGGCACAAGCCTTGCACATGGGTGGCTAGACTTGGCATTCACTTGAGTTCTTGATCTTTGTTGAGGTTTGGAACAAGTCATTGGGACATGTTTGAGTGATTCCACGTTGGGTTCATGAAGGTTGTAAAGCCAGAATCTTGTCGTGGCCTGGAATGACTTGTAATCCATTTTTAGCTTTAAGAACTCCTTTTTAGCTCGTTTCATCTCTAATCCTCGAAATAGCCTGTAGAAAAAAAGTGAAACTAACAAGTAAAAGTTGTTAAGACAAAGCGTCTAATTTGGTGGGTTTAACTGTCTTGATGAATCATATAAATATGGTCCATCATATGCCAATCGACAAGTCATCACCAACGATCAGATAGGCGCAGATTGGCTGAGAGAATATCGGATGTCTTGTCATGGAAGTCATCTTCAAAGAGTGGATACGGATTGAATATTCTGCAAATATTTAGGAGTATCTCCGAAATATTTGACAAGATATTCAGATTGGATCTAGACTTCACCAAAGTCTATAAAAAGAAGGCTAGGGCGTCCAGTTTGAGGGTCGCTTCCTGAGTGAAAAGAAAAACACGAGAGATCGTGAGATTGGGGGAGAAGCGACGGCCGTCCATTCCACATCGGAATATCAGCGGCAAAGCAACAGTCTGTTCAGGTGTGGTGTTCAGGCCGTGCTTGAGGAACAACAAAGCACACACACACGGTAATCAAGCTACGCCTTTGAAAGAAGACGACTAGACTTCCGAGAGGTCCAAGACTAGGCCGAGAGGGAAGTCTCGTCCTACCCACAGGGGATCGAGGGGAGCTGCAGTGAACCGAGATTGCAAATCTGAGAGACAAAGAGTTAGAGGCTAGGCGATTAAAAACACGGGGTTGTGTAAGAGTAAGACCACTTGTAGCTCTAATCTCGTAATACGATTTGTGTCCCTTTTAGGGTGTGGGAAACCCCCCAGAGTAGACTAGGCCGAACTGGGTAACATACCGTGCGTGCTCCCATTTTTCTCTACTTTTAAGTTCTGCTTGATAAACTGTGTTAACAACTGTCGAAACACTACCGTGTAGTGTTCGTATCCGATTAACTGTGTGTGTCTCAGTTATCTTCTCTGCCTGCTGAACTGTTGTGCAAGGAGTTCAAGGTCTGTCTCAACTGTACCTTGAACACTAGCTTGAACAGGGGATATAATTTCAGAGATCGATATAAGAATCTGTTCACTAAGTACGAGAGTGACAATGGGGTTGGAAATTTCAAACAAGTCAATAAAAAACACAAGCAAGCAACAATGATCACTTATCAAGAGAGAAATCGTCACACAAATTCAAGTATAAAATATCAATCAGTGGTGCAAGCTAGAACTTTCGACTGTAATGCAAGACCAAATCATGGACAAATCCGTTTTGATTTCTAATGTTCTACAACTTAGAGCTTCCCCACTAAGGTTATACCCCCCGTTCTTGTTCTAGTACTTAATCTCGCACTAGCGATAACCAAGACCCTAACTCGCTAGAGTTGCATGAAGATTTAAACAAGTTGTCCTAGGGTGTTTAATCCTAGTTTTTTATTACTCGTGTCCTAGTTCGCTATCACCGCTAGGTTGCTAGTAAACTTGACAATCGGAATCAACAAACAAACAAAAGCTCCCCCGCTAAGGTTACACTCATGCTAGCAAATCAATTCCATAAACATTGCATAGTAATATGACACAAAACACAGAAATCAATATAGGTCTCAAGTCAGAACATCACAATTTCGAGTTCTAGCCTACACATGAGTTTAGCTACTCATCGTAAAGGAATACATCATCATGTTTTTGAATGGGATGAAATGAAAATACTGATGATGAACTCTCCACCAAGCTGCAGCTCAACTCCAACACTTGAATCCAGCCACGAATCCACGCTCAAGCTTCTTCAATTGGAATCCTTCTCCACGCGTTCTTCTCCCTTTTTCTCCCCAAATCCCCCCTCTTTTCTCTCGCCTTTTTTGGCTTAAATCGAGAGCCAGCCATTCTAGAATATGTCTCCTCGAATTCTATTTCCTCCATCTCGAGATTGCAAATCCGAAATTAGGAAATTCGACTGCAAGCTGGACTCGCGGACATCTTTGAAAATTTGACAGGCGTCGTTGTACCCATCAAAAATAATATTTTATAATTCCAACTAGCAACTGGTAAGTCGGGTCGTATCCACAGAGATCGATATAAGAATCTATTCACTAACTACGAGAGTGACAATGGGGTTGGAAATTTCAAACAAGTAAATAAAAAACACAAGCAAGCAACAATGATCACTTATCAAGAGGGAAATCGTCGCACAAATTCAAGTATAAAATATCAAAGAGTGGTGCAAGCTAGAACTTTCGACTATGATGCAAGACCAAATCATGGACAAATCCGTTTTGATTTCTAATTTTCTACAACTTAGAGCTTCCCCGCTAAGGTTGTACCCCATGTTCTTGTTCTAGTACTTAATCTCGCGCTAGCGATAACCAAGACCCTAACTCGCTAGAGTTGCATGAAGATTTAAACAAGTTGTCCTAGGGTGTTTAATCCTAGTGGTATATTACTCGTGTCCTAGTTCGCTATCCCCGCTAGGTTGCTAGTAAACTTGACAATCGGAATCAACAAACAAACAAAAGCTCCCCCGCTAAGGTTACACTCATGCTAGCAAATCAATTCAATAAACATTGCATAGTAATATGACACAAAACACAGAAATCAATATAGGTCTCAAGTCAAAACATCACAATTTCGAGTTCTAGCCTACACATATGAGTTTAGCTACTCATCGTAAAGGAATACATCATCAAGTTTTTGAATGAGATGAAACGAAAATACTGATGACGAACTCTCCACCAACCTGCAGCTCAACTCCAACACTTGAATCCAGCCACTAATCCACGCTCAAGCTTCTTCAATTGGAATCCTTCTCCACGCGTTCTTCTCCTTTTTTCTCCCCAAATCCCCCATCTTTTCTCTCACCTTTTTTTGGCTTAAATCGAGAGCCAGCCATTCGAGAATATGTCTCCTCAAATTATGTTTCCCCCTTCTCGAGATCGCAAATCCGAAATTAGGAAATTCGACTGCCAGCTGGACTCGCGGACGTCTTCGTCATTTAACTTCCGTGGAGGTCTGAACAATTATCGAAACTCAGTAGACCTTCGCGCATTTAATCCTTCAGGCCTACGCGCTTTGTGCTGACTCAAACTTCAAGCGCTTCGGACTTCATTTCTTCGACGCAAAACATCTTCTAACAGACTCCCTTTAGCCGATATTCCTTCCATGGTCTCCGAATGCACCTGAGAACCAAAACTACACACAGGTAGTGAAATAATACACATGCAACCACTAAGAGATGAGGTTTTAACACAGAAAATAGTCGTACAACTACGACTTATCAAAGAGACACTAGTAAGAAAGGTACTGAGGTCTCTACCAAAACAGTATGCAATGAAGGCACTCGCAGTCAAGGAAGCACACGATGTGAGGACTATAAGGCTAGATGAACTAATGGGATCCCTACAGGCTCATGAGATGGAGATGGAGATGGATAAAGAGGAACAACACAAGAAAGTTAAGTGTGTTGGTCTACAATCTGAAGTTACTGATGCTCCAGACAAAGAAGGGGAGATGTCTGAACAACAGTATGTTATGCTGGCAAGGAACTTCATGAGAAGACTGAACAATAAAGGTTCAGATCCAAGAGAATCATCCAACTCAAGAATCCAGAAGGAAGGGAAGTTTCAGAGAAAGTACAAATCTGGAGATTATGGCCAGGACAACAAAGGCAAAGGGATCCAATGCAAAGATTGTGAAGGCTACGGACACATTCAGGCGGAGTGTGTTAACACTCACAAAAAAAAGAATGCATATGCTGGTAACTGGAGTGACAGTGAATCTTATCAGGAAGGTGAGTCAAATAACTTTGTAGCCCTTGCTAGCTGTGTCAATCTGAAAGGAGAACGAAGTAAAGGAGTAGAGTCAAAGTTATCGTCTGAGGATCACACACAGTACTCAAGCTGCAGTGATGAAGAAGAAATCAGTGAAGAAGATTTTGTTAACAATTACAAGGAGTTGTTCTAGCAGTTTCTGATTGAAGTTGAGTGGAACAAAAAACACCGCAGCAACTTGGCAGACCTGAAAGAAGATGCTGCTGTCTTAGTAGCTCAGAAGGTGGAATATCAACAGACAATCACTGACCTTAAAGCCCAGTTGATTGAAATAAATGATGAACGAGCTGAACTTGTTGCACAGAAGACCGAGCTACTGGAGGTTGTGTCATCTCTAAAGATTCAGATTGAAACAAGCCAATGCGAACATCCAGAAATAATAGATGATCTAAAGAAGCAGAATGATGCTCTACGACAAAGAGAGGTAACTCTTCTTAATATTATGGATGCCTTAAAATGTGAGATTAAGACATAAAAACATGGTTATGCCGAGACACTAGAAGAGCTGAACAACCTGAAGAAGTCTGTCAAGATGCTTAATTCTGGAACTAAAGATCTAGACTATATTCTGGGAGCTCAAAGGACGAGTGGCGGTTACAAAGGGTTAGGGTTCAATGGTGCATCTAGCTCGGGAAAGGCAGCATTTGTGAAAGCTAAGCACGAGCGCATGCTGTACCAGCTGAGCATCTTCTGCAAAGAAAAGCAACCTGGTATTCCTCAAGAAAGCAAAAACAGAACGATGTACGGAGAAGAGATGGGAGAATCTACTACTACTGCAACAAAAGGGGACATATCAAACCAAGATGTTACGAGTTTCTTGCTTATCTTAGGAAGTTGAAGCAGAAGCCTGTTCCACAGGTCAGACAAGTTTGGAGAGTAAAACAGAAGGAGGAAGTCTGTCTAGCTACTTTTTGTTCAACCAGTCACTTGAAGAAGGAACGATGGTTCTTTGACAGTGGATGCTCAGCCCACATGACTGGAGATCCTAACTTCCTAGCCAATATCAAGTTGTTCAAGGATCAATCTGTTACATTTGGAAATGGAGTAAAGGGCAAGGTGATCGGAAAGGGGACATTGAAGGTTCAAGGTTTACCACAACTCGAGAGTGTGCTTCTTGTTGATGGATTGGAGGCAAATCAGATCAATATTAGTCAGTTGTGTGATGAAGACAATCATATAAAATTCACCCAAGACACCTGCCAGGTGCTGAACAAGGAAGGAGAATGTATGATGCAAGGTAGCAGATCGTTGAACAATTGTTATCTATTGGAGATTAGTCAAACACCTCGTGAGACAACCTGGACAGAGTCTATTATTGTGACTGTGAGAGACGATGTGGATGCAATTCTTATTCAAGGTAATGATGAAGATGGAGTTGTAGCAGACCCTGAACAACAACCATCACCAAGTCACGTTGTGCAAGAAGCTGTGTTACACAAAGCGGCTGAACTACCTATTGAGGATGCTGCATCAAACAGAGATAGACCAACCTGTCACATGAAGTTTAGGGTGTTCCAGATCGATGTCAAAAGTACCTTTCTGAATGGTTTGCTGAGTGAAGAAGTCCATGTTGCGCAACCAAAAGGCCTTGAAGATGCCCACCATTCTGACCATGTGTACCAACTGAAGAAATTAGTAAATGGACTCAAGCAGGCGCCCAGAGCATGGTACGAGAGGCTGACGGGGTTCCTTATTGACCATGACTATGTGCGAGGGGGAGTAGAGACGTTGTTCGTCAAACACACAAGGTCAGATTTAATTGTTACTCAAATTTTTATGGATGACATTGTGTTCGGCTCGAGTAATCAGAAGATGGTGGATCAACTTGTGAAACGAATGAAGAGCAAATTTAAGATAAGCAAGAAGCAGAACAACATATCCCTTTCCATAGTTGAAGCAGAATATATTGCCGCTGGAAGTTGTTGCACTCATCTGTTGTGTATGAAGCAGATGCTGGAAGAATATGGAGTGGAACAAGATGTGATGACACTCTACTGTGACAACATGAGTGTAATAAGCATATCCAAGAATCTTGTTCAGCACTCTAGAACAAAGCATATCGACATCAGGCATCACTTCATTCGAGAGCTAGTTAAGAGGAAAGTAATCACTCTGAAGCACGTATCCACTGAGAAGAAGCTAGTGAACATCTTCACCAAAGCATTGGACAATCTACAGTTCGAGAAACTTAGATCCTCATGGGGTCTATGTGTCATTGACAACTAAGTTATTCCAGAACAAGTTGGTCAGTGGAGCTTGAACGAGATATACTTTGAAGGGCTGACATAAGAAGGATGGAACAAGTTGATGCTGTTACTGGTGCTGATGATGAAGAGTCGCAATCTGATGGATAAGAGGATGTTCCTATTTTTTGTTGAGAAGACGGACTTCATGGAGGTTGAGGAACAAGCTATTGTTCCAGATAATGATGAGGCTTCTCAGAATGAATTTTGCAATGATGATACAGGAATCAGTGATGAAGAGCAGTCAGAGGTTTTTACAGAAGAAGAACAGGTTGCTCATGTCAAGCTACCTCAAAAGAAGAAAAAGACCATCAATGTAGTATATGTTGTACCAGCTAGGCAGATGGGTATTGATCAAGCTGACGATGGTTTAGTTGAGGTGAAGTACTTGCTGCACGAAGACAAGCAAGGTTGCAGGGGGAGAATAGACTGATAAAAAGAGGAAAGCAGTTGTGCTAGGAGTTGTTGTTGAAGGAGTCTGGTTCGTGTCAGAGGAACAAACCAAGAAGTGGGACGTTGTGTAAAGAAGATCTTTTGTCCCTAAAAGGATCTTGGATGCCGACAAGGACTCAGTCAAGGACAAGTTAACAGATGCTCGTCATGTCCTAGAAGCTGATCATAGGTACTTCAAGAGGAAACACGGTACTCCTGTTGGTTGCACAAATGCTCCTCGTGTCCTTGAAGGAGGAGTTAGTCAGTACCAATAACATGGTACTCCAGTTAGTTGCACAAAATGCTGCCAAAGATGAGGATGCTGAGCCTGAAGCTCTGAGGTATCTTTCTTGAACGCTACCATTTAAAGTGTTGAACCCTCCTTGCTCATTTGTGGAAAAAAGGGGGAGAAGTTTCGGAGTTTGAAAGCTCCTTAAAAGATTCAATTGTGCTGTTTTGATTAGACATGTTAAGAGTTTGAAATCTCTTTAAAAGATTCGTCGAGTGCTTATATTGTTCGAAGTTTGAAATCTCCTCAAAGATTCGGTTGGTAGCTTAGTTCGTAGCACAGCTTGGGAGTTTGAAATCTCCTCAAAGATTCAACTGTAATAGTAGTACAGGTGGATTACAGTAGTTAGTTTTGCCAAAATGCCAAGGGGGAGATTGTTAGTTTTATGGCATGTAGTTTGGCAAAACTTAGTGTAGTTGTTCAAGCTGTTGTTCAAGACTAGAAGAGAAAACTGTCTTGGAACAAGTTGGAGCAGATGGGAGGTTTCCTAATTCAGATTAGGAAACTCAGTCGACCGTTGTAGAACAAGGCGGTTGCATATGGATGGACAGAAGATGGAAGTTTCCTAATTCAGATTTGGAAACTTGTTCCAACCGACGTAGCACAAGTTAGACAGTGAAGCAGTTTCCTAAAACAGATTAGGACTGAAAATATTATGCATGTCGGTTGTGAAGATTACTTGCTCTTGAAGATAACTTAGCAAAGAAGATAATCGAAGGTTTCTTAAATGGAGTTGAAGATATTTGGAGGATTATCTACAAGAAGATATGCGCAGAGATTTAGGAAAGATTCCCTAAAAGATTAGGAAATCTTTCCTAAAGAGATGGGCGGTTGAAGATTGGAAATCTTAATCGTTTAGGATTTCACCGCCCCTATATAAACAGAGCTGAGGTTCTCAATTCTGTATCGATCATTGAGCTAAACGTAAATACACACTCAGAGAGAGGAGAGAGAACGATCGACCTTGAGTTCATTATTTCGGTGAACTCACGGCGGTGCTGTCCAATTGTTCCAGATTGTTGTTCCAGACTGGCGGTTGAACGAATTGCAGAATTCAGCACTGTTGGAGAAAGTATTCACGCTGATATTCAGAGAAGGGTTGGAGGAGGTCATCGGTGTTAAGTTCATTATTCTGGTAAACTGTAATATGCATGGATTCAGTCTGTTCTGGTGCTCGGCAAACTGATCGTAGAACAACTTGACGATACACGCACTGAAGCTGTTACTGCGCATTCGGTAGAAGGCGCTGATTCTCACGGAGAATCATATTGGTGGATACGGAGCGGGAGGAAAGATCTAGGGGAGACCTAGAGTGCAATTGCTAGAGTGTTCGAGGCTCAGGTTGTTTAAGAGGGAGTCTGTAAACGATCTGTACTCGCAATACTCATTATTAGTGAATTGATATCCACCGGGCTAAGAGACAGCTCCCCAGACGTAGGCTCGTTAACGCCGAACTGGGTAACAACTTTGCGTGTCGTTTACTTTTCCGCACTGCATTTATTTCTGCATAAGTTGTTCTAGATATTGTTCTGCACTCGACCAGAACAACATCTCATCTACCACGGGAAGATTTCAACATACATAATAAAAAAATGAGCATATTAATTACTCACCTTTCATTTCCAAGTAGCGCATTAAGGTCGTAAAATTAACCAACTTTATCCCCACGAGAACAACCTAAATCAATATGAACGAATAATATCAGCTAGAACATCCTAGACGAGTAGTTTCTAGAAACCTATCACATCTGTTGCATTTACACCAAAGCAGACAACAACTATTTTCAATCAACTCCAAACTATCACTATGCCAGATTTGCGTTTAGGTGACTGACCAAAAATAGTCGCATAAGAACGTTTTTAGTCGCATAAAACCTATTGCGACTTATGGCAGTTACATAAGAGCCAGTCACATAAGTTGTGTCGCATAAGATTCTAAGTGATAGTACTTAAAACACACAATCATATAGGAACTTAAGTGACCATACCTTAAATGTGACTCATAAGTCGTTACATGTGTCACGTAAGTGTATTTTTTACAAGGTATCAATTCTGATTTTACTGCACAAAGTGTGTCGTATAAGTGGTATTATATAATGTCAGTCACGTAGAACAGATTAAATGGCGTCCTTGTTTCAGTCACATAAGTATGAATGTGTGTATTGTCAGCATTTAAGTGATGTAATGTGTTATTTTCCATGTCATGTAAGAATTGGTATTATGCTTTTTTATTGTTTACAACCGCATAAGATACTGCAAAACATCTCTGTTATAATTGTAAAACCAGTAATAGTAACACAAATCTGCTACGACAACCAAAAGAACTGATTCATAAGTATATAAAATAGTTCACAAAGTACATAGCTGGACATATCCAGCATTCAGTTTACATGGAAAAACTTGTCCACATCATAAAACCACAAGTTCAAAAAATTCATCATATGTATTCAGAGAGTTGGGAGAGCAAAACTCGCACCATCAGAAGCATTACGCCCATATCCAGAAGGAGCCCCTCGCAGTATTTCTTCAAGAGCCGTCAGCCTATCCTCAAACTCGGCATCTTTTTTTGCAGCCTCTTCCTTAGCTCGTACAAGCTCTTCATTTAACGCTTTGGTAGCTGGCCCGCCTCTCGGGCGAGGAGGCCTCTTAAAATTCCCACTCACTCCAAAAACTTGAGTCCCTTTTTTTGCCTGACAGCTCTTGACATTATATCCAGTTGGGTACTCGTTGGGAGAGGGTCGCCAATTATGCTTGAATCATCTGAATGCTGCTCATCAATCAACTGATTCACCTCGGCATTCATTTTGTCCTATGCATAAGAAGGGTAAAATAAATTCATCAATTGAGAACGTTGATATGATGACATTTACACAAAGAACACAACAATGAACAGAAAAATTATAATTTCACGACAAACTTAAAGTGACATATTAACATAACATATTTAAAGACAAATGATCATAACAAATTACGAAGTGAAATATGATAACATCTACACACTGAACATAACAATTGATCATAATGTATTCACAAAACAAATTCACAATATCATTGGAGCATAATCCACAATATCATTCACAGGTTCCAAAACTGGACATATTTATCAACACATATATAAATGATAACAAAGATTAACAAGGAATACCACTGTGTTAGCACTTTCAGGTTCCAGGGAATATGCATCGTGATATGTTGCGACATGTTGGGCTTTGTGGCCTTTCTCTTGGTGCTCGATTGCCTTCATGGAGAAAGGGGTTGTTCCGCAGTGATGGTTCATCTTTGCATCTCGGGCAGCTTTCATTTTTTTCGATTTTGCTTTCATAATCAGATGGAAAGTTAAGAATTAAAACAAAAAAATCTTATAATTATAAAAATCAGATGGACGACATCAGTAGCGGTTGCAACTATAATCTGGGCCTTCTTCTTTGGACTACTCACTCCGACAGGCTTCTTGGGAGTTACAGCCTTTGCCGGCCTCTTCTTCAGAGTTGCAGGCTTCGTCGCTGGTTTCTTGGCCAGAGGAGGCTTCTTATTCGTCGGTTCTGGTGTGTTAATCTTTGCTGCCTTCCTGGAGCGCAGACTCCTTAGCTGCATAGTCCCCTTTGCCTTCGTAGCCTCCGTCACCTCGCTTAGTGTTCTCTTCTTTGGTGGCATGTTGGTATGTCGACGATAGGACGGGTGAATGGATGGCGGTGAGAACGGTGGATGCATATGGGTTGTCACAGTTCAAAGGAAGGGAGGAGGGAGATAGAGTACACGGCCGTGTGGCTGTGTTTGAGAGTCCTAAGTTATATGACATAAGTTTGATTTTGGGTTAAGGATGGACACACGTGTCCCTGATTTAGACACGGGTATGCTCCAAATTAAATTTCACTTATAGAAATAATTTTGTAAGTCACATAAGTGAACAAACAAAAGGAAATCTGAAATTGAAATCTTTCAATGTATTTCATTTTCCCGCCCAGCTTTTTGGACTTGGGTACTTGTTTCGCGAGGTAGAATTGCTTTAGAGACCTATAGATATTTATTGAAGCTATTGTCTGATATTCGACTCTCAACTTTCAGTTGCATTGCCCTTAAAATAGTTTCAAGAACGGTGTTGTCACAATTACTATATAATGGAGTCTGAGCTTTGCTTATAAGATTGTTGTACCTTTCGTAAGCCATATTACTCCCTAAATCACCATCATATGTATCCATATTCATATGATCCTCACGATCCAAATGGTGAAAGGGAAATGCATCTCAAATAATATATATAGTCGGGTTCTCATGAGGACGCCCTCTGCCACTGCTACTTTCACCATACCTATCCGCAAGCCATTGTTGGCTCAACAGGTACGCTAAAGGTTCACTACTCTCTACACCATGTGATGTCCATGTATAGTAACCATTCATCATCCCATTGTTAATCAAATGGACAAATGTTTCCTTCAATGTAATTCTGTCTCTAATCATCAAACACCTTGTACATGGACAAACATGTGTATTTTCTCCACTTCGCTTTGCAAACTCAACAAAATCAATAACCCCTTGAATGTAACGAGAAGTACCCCTTTCCGACCCCATCCAACTTTTATCCATGGCTACAATTGAAATGCACCTTCAAAATGATGATCATACAACACAAAAACAAGGAACATATTAAGTTAATATACAAAGTATACAACCAAAACGTGATGACATTTGAAGATGGAAAATGAACGTTTTGTGAACCTGCATACACACATACATGGAAAACAACTTATATAACATATTGGGGAGCTACTGCAACTCGTCTAAAAGGGTCCTCCCCACACATATATACATAACCCTCTTTATTTTGAAAAAAATCTAAGTATTGTGCAAAGGAACTACCATTTGCAACTCAAAATACATTTGAAATGTAGTTACCTTTCTGTTATGGACGGAGGAGTGGCTGAGAAAATAACTTTAGTTGTGGAAGAGAAAACTGGAGATGATGGGGAGAGGATGGAAGGTGGGTGATGTGTTTATGTTTTTCCTTTTAATGATGTGTCCTTATGCGACTGACGTTGAATATTTATGTCGCTTAAGAAACAGTTGGTGTACCTACCGACATCAATGCATCAAAAAGTTGTTTGACCATTAAATGGTCAACGGATTTCAAATATCTACCGCTGACGTGGCTTTCTACGCAATCACTTATGTGACAACCAAATAAACCATCGTCACGTAAGGACACTTAAGTGACAGAGTCAATGAGTCACATAAGGTACTGTCATATAAGGTCACTTACATGTCAGACTTTGGTCAGTCATATAAGCACTAGTCACATAAGAGACCTTAAATGACTGGTAATTGTTTCTCAGTCGTGTAAAACTCTTATGTGACTTGTTCCACATCAAAGTACTGTCGTCTAAGGCGCAATCTGACATAGTGTATTTTTAATGACTTGTTCATAATCATACTTGTAACAATATTGGCCTATTATAACTTACCCCAGGTCAAGGACACCGATTTTGTGCACCAGCTCTTGATCAGTCACTTTACCAATTAAATCTCAGCAGCTTATCTATACATTTCAATACAGTCCACCTTTTGCTTTGTTTAAGCAAAAGTAAGGTTTCTAATGTATATGTTAACCTCAAAAGGCACTTGAGTGCATATGACCCCACAGGCAGCACAGCAACTCCAAACTCCTTTTAAAATCATCTTTAAACAAAACACCAACAATTCACCAAGACTTCATTAATCATTGTCAAATATAACTAGTAATATTTTGAAAAATGATTGTTGTCTGATTTCTGGCCTGTGATAGCTTAACTTGGGCTTACTTTTCAGATATAACTTTTTCTTCTTTCCGCACCACTTATCCTCTTGCCATTTCCCACCCTCAGATTTGCTGCAACTTTTATCAACTCCATTCATAATAGTGTACGAAACAACAATCATCATCCAACCCATATGTATATGCATTCCTAACTCACCTTGAGGTTGCCGCTCTCAACTTGCTCCACCTCCTCACAAAATCAATTCATTGACATATGAAACCTTGTTGTCTGTTCAAGACTAGATCGAGGTAGTGTTCTAACTGAAACTAGAACACCTTAGCAGGCAGTATGCGAAAGTAAACACGCAAGCACACACGATATATTCCCTGTTCAGCAACCAACCTACCCTATGTGACTCCCACGCCCTAAAGAGTAGCAAATCTTATTAAAATTGTAGAGCAATAGTTGGACTAACACAACTCCCTGTTTGTATTTGCCTAGCCTCTAGCTCACCCTCGATCCCCTGTGGGTAGGTCTGACACTCCCTCCCGACCTATGCTAGGACCTCTCCCGAAGTCCAGAGCCTTCTCCAGAAGCTCATTGCCTTCTTCCGAAGATAGACGCGTTCTCCCGAATGCGTAGTGACAAGCGTATTTTTAACCCTTTATAGTTGTCAAGTTATATGTTTTAGGAGTCAAATTGTAGTCAAAACATTTTGGCAGTGTGGTATGGAGGGATCAAGGCTCGGTCGAGCCTGGCCAAGCTCGGGCTTGGTTTCCTTAAGTTAACTCGATCATGTACCAAGGCCCCAAAGCTTGGGCGAGCTAATCTGAGCTCGGTCGGGTTTATTCTCGCAGAGACATTTGGGTAAGCGCGGGATCGGGCGAGCTTCCTTTAGCTCCGGTGAGCCTTTTCTGCTAACCTCAACTCCAACCAGTCCGCTAGTTTTGGACCAATTTCTACAGCCGGTCAGCTGGCTTCCCTTGAGTGCTTTTCCACTTATTTTGCGTTGATTTGCTTCGAATGGAATCCAAAGTGCTCATCGCGTCGATTGAACTGAAACACTAGAAGAAAAGGATCAAATGATGACAATTTGCCGGGAGAACAAGTGTTATCCTTCATCGTATGGAGCAAATAACTAGTCAAAATATCGACTGATCAAAACACTCCACACTTAAGATTTGGTCATCCCGAACGAATGTCGAACAAATGGCAAAATAAATGCAAGTCCATGTGAGGCTCAACAACCATATGTTTCTAAGCTACCCACTCAAGTGTCATGTGATCAATCCTAACTACAATAAAAATCATAACTCACGTAGGGGACACAAATGCATTTAACATATGCATATAGCCTTTAAATCGCTAGGCTGCCCTGGTAGGATGAGTGTAGTCCCGTGAAGGTTTTCAGGAATTGGACTACCTACTAATCTCCTGTACAACTAACTAACTAACTAACTAACTAACGTGTATGCATGAAATGATGCTCAACGAGTCACAGTAAAGTCATGTCACCTCGGATTCATCGTGTTACCTCGAGTTCAGGTCAAACATCTTCATCAAAGTTGTTAGACAATCATAGATTAAACGAGTCATGCATTCAAATGGTCAGTACACACGGCTAGCAAGCGACTTATCACATGTTCTAAATAGTTCTATAGCAACTTAATAAGAGCATGAATAGTTACACAAACCATACTCGCCATTCACCTATGCTATCTAGGGATAGTCCACGGGCTCTTGGCAAAAAGCTCATTCTCAAGTGCCAAGGATTAGGCAATGACCCGTAAGAGAAGAGGAGCCTGGCTTGAGAATTTTCTGAAAGATGTGAAAGTTCTACAACCCAAGGCTATAAATAGTGAAAAAAGACATAAGCTGCTAAAACCAAAAAAAGAAACAAGCTGCTAAAACGAAAAAAGAAATAAACTACTAAAAATGAAAAAAAGTAATAAACTGCTAAATTGCTATTTAGCAGCCTTAAACGCTCATGCATCAGTCTCCTCTACCTCCAAAGAACTCGACCTCGAGTTCTCTTCTGAATATAGAACCTCATCCGCCTGGTACTCTTAGATGTCAGCCACATTAAAGGTGTTTGAAATGTTCAAGGACTACGGGAGAGACACAACATAAGCATTGTCATTGATCATCTTGAACACCTTATATGGATCATACTTGCGAGGCTGCTGCTTGTTGTAAATACCAACTGAGAACCTTTGCTTACGCAGAAACACCATCACATCATCACATGCCTTGAAAACCTTGATCTTTCTACACTTTTCAGCAACAACCTTGTTCCTCCTCTCCGTGGCCTCCAATCTAGCCTTGTCGGCTTCCTTGACAACAATAATCTCCTCAACTGTCTACGGCTTCAGTGGCATTTAACCTCCATTGAACCTTCCAACATCTTCACCTCTTCTCCCATTGACGGTCTTATAACAATCTCATATTTTGAATGTACAAAACCCGACTTTCAGAGCTCGTATCAGCTCATGGTCATCTACTGCCCATTCTAATCGCATGTCCGCAACATTCTTTGCCAAACCACAAGTAAGGGTCTGTCCATTTTGACTTATATTTGACTTAACTTAGTTGATCTTAACTGATATTAACTTATAGTGAATGATCTTAACTGATATTAACTTATAGTGAATGATCTTAACTGATATTAACTTATATTAACTTAACTGAAACTTATGTTGATCGATGAATAGTAATAGTATGATGATGGTTATGATGATGATGAATAGTAATATTATGATGATGAATAGTAATTTTATGATGGTGATGGTTGTGATGATGATGATGAATAGTACTATTATGATGATGATGGTAGTGATGATGATGATGAATAGTAATTTTATGATGATGATGATGGGGTGATGATGGTGATGAATAGTAATTTTATGACGATGATGAATAGTAATTTTATGATGATGAATAGTAATATACTGATGATGGTGATGGTTGTAATGATGATGATGATGAATAGTAATTTTATGATGATGATGAATAGTAATTTTATGATGATGAATAGTAATATACTGATGATGATGATGATGGGGATGATGATGGTGATGAATAGTAATTTTATGATGATGAATAGTAATATTATGATGATGATGGTATGATGAATAGTATGATGATCATGAATAGTATGATGGTATGATGAATAGTATGATAGTATGATGATGATGGTATGATGATGATGGTATGATGAATAGTATAATAGTATGATGATGATGGTATGATGAATAGTATGATAATATGATGATGGTATGATGAATAGTGTGATGATGATGATGGTATGATGAATAGTATGATGGTATGATGATGAATAGTATGATGGTATGATGAATAATGTGATGATGATGGTATAATGATGATGATGGTATGATGATGAATAGTGTGATGATATGATGAATAGTATGATGATGATGATGGTTATGGTATGATGAATAGTATGATGGTATGATGAATAGTATGATGATGATGGTATGATGAATAGTGTGATGGTATGATGATGATGATGGTATGATGAATAGTATGATAGTATGATGATAAATAGTGTGATGATGATGGTATGATGAATAGTATGATGGTATGATGAATAGTTAACTGAAACTTAACTTAAATGATCTTAACTGATATTAACTTATAGTGAATGATCTTAACTGATATTAACTTATAGTGATTGATATTAACTTAGAGTGACTTATAAGTCGAAAATATAAGTTCAATTGGACAGGGCCTAAGTTTCTTATAAGCCCAGCCAGGAATGAAGAACTCTTTGTCCTCCGAGCTTGACTCGGATTCAATTCCAATTTTCACAGAATTCGACTCCTCGAGAATGTGTAATTCAATGAACCTTTTATGAAACTTCTTCGACTCGACTTTGATTGGTCCAATCTCTAATCTATGTGGAGGAGCAAAGGGAATAGAGAATTCATTAGTACACTCTGATCCCCTAGTATGAATACTTGAATGTCTGGTTTGTTCGGCTTTTTGTGGTTGATTATAATATAATCAACATTAGATGTAGCAATCTCAATATTCAACTTGAATTCGGCACTACAATATATCAGCTCCTCAACTTCGTCATTCAGTGGCACTGATTCATATTTGTTGATCGAGTTGCAAACTGGAGTCGACTCCTCAACTACCAATTTTTGAGGTACTGCATCATTGTATATATTGGCAGAGTTAGGAATTAAAATAAGCTCTCCAACATCAGCTTTCCGTAAAGCTGATGACGAACTATTCTTTTTCACCTCTAAAATAATATCAATGAAGAGAGGATCGAATGTAGTGTCAAAACATTTATAATACCGGTAAAGTACCGGGTCGAACCAAGAGGAGCAAGCTAAGCACATGCACTATATAAGAATGTGTTTGACAGGCGTCGTTTGACCTGCAAATTTAAATTTATATTTCCTTGTGAAACACTAGTAGGGTGGCATGCAAGGGTCGAACCCTAGAGAGCTGGTGTTGGTGAAGTCGTTCTGTAAACAAAATTGACTGGGATTTGTGTAAGCAATTTTTGAAAAGTGCACGAGAAAATAAAACGATAGAGTAATTCAATCAGAGAAACCATTCGGTCTAGGGTTTTCTATTGTGACTCGTTTATCATTGACTTCTAATAATCTAATTTTGTGTTCCTAAGTGTGGTTACTCCGTTTCAGGTTATAACCTAAGGTAAGGCCGTTTCAAGCACTTACACCACAATCTACTCCGTTTCAGGTTATAGACTTCTAGTTTTAGCAAACCTAATACTCCGTTTCAGGTTATATCAGGTTAACGTGCGACTACTTGTTCTAACGGTTTAGTATCAAACAAGCAGCAAAAATAAGGGCTGAATTGCTCGGCTAAGTTTTACCGTTTCAAGTCTCCACTTAGCTTCGCAATTCAAACCGAGATAAATAGCACAAAAACTAGTGGAACGTAAAATAGCATTAAGCAAAGATTTCTCAAAACTTCGTCACAATGTATTGAACCCTAAACCGAATAACGAAATTAGCTACTCATAGACATGACAAAATAACAGAAGTATTTTGAATGAAAGCAGTAGAAATTCTCTTCTTCGGTTGAAAGCTTGATCTCCTCTCGAGCTGTCTTCAATTCTGGGAATTCGTGGTGATCAATGTTGCTGTCGAAAAACCTAATTTATCAGAAAAGTTTCTAATTTCGTTTTGGTCCAGATTTCCAAATCCCGTTTTGCTGACGTCAGCCGCGGACGATGCACATTTTATAGCCGCGGACGATGAACATTTTAACGTCCGCGGATGATCCGATTAATCTTGCCTGCGTCCGCGACCCGGTCTGAGATGCATTTCTTCTTTTGCTCGTCAGTCTTGACTTTGGCTCTCGATTCGACTCCATGAACTCCATGTGATGATTTTAGCACCGAAATGCCGTCTTTAAGCGCATATTCCTTCCAGAGCTTCCGAAACACCTGAGATGCAAACAACACTGAAAAGTAACTGTTCGTATCAAAAAGGTATCGAAATAGACGGGATTAGTTGATTCGACGAGTCGTATAAATACGACTCATCAAACCACCCCACACTTAAACTTGTTCGTCCCGAACAAGAACTAAGTCATAGAAGGAACAAAAAGACATCACACTCATTCTTCGATGTCTTGAATAAATGCACATGAATATGAGTTGCTAGTCTAGACTTGCTTTTCCATGCATAACTCAATCATTACTCAAATCATCATGCTCAATCATAGAATTAACTTGATACATGTTACCTCAGAGCTGAAATCCAAATCAATTCGGATGTCTGGGAGATAGTCCTTTTTAGACCCATGAACCGCACTCTTGGTTCCGAACTCTTGCTATATGGTTACGCTTCATTGCTTCTTCTTACACGTGATTGATTCGAGCTTCAAGGTGTTTGAGTTCTTTTCGGACAGCTTGTAGTGACTCGATTTGATGTATCAATGGGACACTTCACTTTGTTGCGGTGTAAGATTTCACAATGGATCGAATTTGTTTCCTTGTGTTGCGGATTGTGATTGCTCGAACCTACTTGCTCTCACTCATCATTGTCCTTTTGACGCGAGTCAAGCCAAGGGTCGCTTGACTATTTTCCCGGCTACTTGGACTAGAGTTTGGACGGTGTGATGTATTCCCGTCCCGACCAACTGCAAAAGTACCGCAGTGGCGGAGCAGACTCGTAACCATGTCGCCTCGAAGTGCTAGCCGCCAAGAAATCCACATAACCATATAACTCGAGTTCGGTCCTTTGAATGTTCTGTCAGGTCTCTCTAGGACGTTTCTATCAACTCCACATCCCTATTTATCTCAGCTCAGAAGGCACGTAATGGGTTAAATTCACAAGTAATAGCTTAAATCGAATTTCACGAGAGAAGTGCATTTAATCAGCTCATCTATTTCACATCAACATTCAATACTGCATATTCAAGAACGGAAGATAGATTTCATGCTTTCATATATATATATATATATATATTTAATGAAACGTGCTGACACAGTGCATATGCAAGGAAAATAAACGTGCTGACACGACTGACTGACTCTCCCACCCCACACTTTTGAACCAAGTCGTGTCCTCACGGTACGACTTTAGTTCAAAGACAAACAAACAAATGCAGACACAACAAAAAGGGAAAGAAAAGAAATAAAGAACAGCAGGACTCCCCTAGTCTGAGTCTGAAGATGGCGACTGTGGTGGAATCATGTACGCTAGGGGAATAGGCTGATCCGGCGTCCATCCTAGTGGGGCTGGGACTGGCTGAGCTCCCGGCATTACGTGGTACAGCACTCTCTAAGTGTTGAACGCAATGTCCAACTGTTCCTGTGGGAGCTGTGCTGGCTGAGGAGCGGGCTGTGGCTGAGGCTGATCTCGAGTACGATGACGACGAGGTGCAGAAGGACCTGCCTCATGTGCATGGCTGCGACGCCTCTCAACAGGTAACGGCTGACGATACTCAGCCACTGCGTGGTATGTCCAGGGAAACTGATCCGGGACGGTGGGTCTCTTCTTTATCGCCTTCATGGAAGTGAAGGCCTTCATGTCCAGAAATGCCGCTGGAATGATCAGGTGGTCCAGAGCAGGCTGCCCGTGCAGACGGTGCATCAAATATGTGATCAAACCACCACAGACGATCGGCCCAGCAGTCGGGCGGTGCTCCCAGAAATAGCACATCAAATGGCAATAGTCGACACGCCTCCCCTGATCCATAACACTGAGGCAGATCATGTCACTGTAGGTGAACTTGTCAATCCCATTCACCCGAACAAATATCGTGTTCCCCAACAGTTTCTGAATGTAGAACATCACTGGGTCCTGAAGGAAGTTCACCCTCGTCTTGCTGGGTGTGAATGTGCCTCCACCGGGAATTATGAGCCTGGCCCAGGCATCTACCAGAGCGAACTCATCACGAATCCACTCTCCTCCTTCTTGCCATCCAAACACCTCTCGAATCTGAGGAGGAGTGATGGTGTGCCACTCTCCTCGGTGCCTGTAGGTAATTTCCTTGTGATCGACGTAGCGAAAGGAGGCCAGAAATTCACATGTGTCCTCTACATCTGTCTCACTCTGGAGGGTCAGGAGTCCTGGCCAACCACTGACCGTTAGCAGCTCTCGAACTCGATCCTCGAATCCGATAAGTTGCAGAAAGTCTGCATCCACAAATCTACTTGCTGCATGTTTGCGAGCCATCAGCCCCGCGTACAGTTCTTTGAATGTAAGTGCTGGAGGCGCCATGACACTGCAAATAACAAATGCGGAAACAATTAGATTATCAGTAGGAAATTAAGCCAAAAATTGAACCGGTCAATGCTGGTCAACGGGCGCCGCGGGTCATGCACACTTTAAGTGTGCCATCCGCGGATGCTAATATACTCATCACCCGCGGCCATAAAATGTGCACTACCCGCGGTATGGAAATCTCGCTGTCGATCGATTCCTACGATCGTGATCCGTCAATGCAAGCTGAAATTGAACACATAGCAAAGTTATACACGTCAAGATGATTCAAAAACTGCAAATTCAGCGCCAATTGTCCATGGGACGAAGTATATCCGTCTTAGTTCGAAAACCCTAGAAATCTTACTACAAAACCCAAAATTACCTCACTCCGGCTGAGTTTGGTGGTGGATCGGGCAAGGATGAGGCTGGGAGAAGCTCTGGAGGCGTGGGTTGCAGCTGGACGACGGCTGAAAGTGGTGGCTCTCGGTTGCGAGGGGTGGCAGTTTTTCGGATTGAGGTGGGAGAGGGAAGGAGAAAGGAGAGAGGCGTGTGAGATTTGGGTTTAGGGTCTCGAGTCAACAACACGCCGCGGGTCACGACCATTTTAAGTCCCGCGGTCAATTCATAACATGCACTGCGTCCGCGGCTTTAAAATTCGAACCGTCCGCGATCCCGTCTGAGAAAGGCCAGTCTGTTTGATCAACGCATGTGCCGCGGGTTATGCCCATTTATTGGCGCGATCAAACCTTAATCTCCCCTTTGTCCGCGGCTATTAATATATTCATAACCCGCGATCCCGTCTGAGCAATACGCCTTTCCTGCGCAAAGTTGATTTCTTTCCCAAGACTATGTAAAATGCGACTCAATACTCAAATAAAAAGAAAAAAAGGAAATAAAAACGAAAAACGAAAGAAAAAAAAATTGCCGGGCTCCCTCCCTGCGAGCGCCTTTGTTTTACGTCGTTGGCTCGACGTTACCTCTCTCATGGTTCAGTAGGAGGTTCAGACAGGTCGAACTGCTGAGTGGGTAGTTCGGCGTCGCCGTGATAGTGCTTCACCCGTTGTCCATTGACCTTAAAACGGTCGCCATTCTTTGGGTTCTCCAGCTCAAGTGCTCCATGGTTGAAAACCTTCGTAATTATGTGGGGACCTGTCCATCTAGAACGCAATTTGCCAGGCATTAATCGTAAACGTGATGAAAATACTAGTACCTGCTGGCCGACCTCGAAAGTGCGTCGTAGAATGAACTTGTCATGGTACAGCTTAGTCCGCGCCTTGTAGTCTGATTGGCTCTCGTAAGCCTCCAGGCGCAGCTCCTCAAGCTCACTGAGCTGTAATTTCCTGTCCAATCCTGCAGCCTTCAAGTCCACGTTGCACGTCTTAAGCGCCCAGAAGGCTTTGTGCTCTAGCTCGACTGGAAGGTGGCATGCCTTTCCATACACCAACCGAAAAGGCGAGGTGCCTATCGGTGTCTTGTAGGCTGTCCTGTACGCCCACAGAGCATCATCTAGCCTCTGACTCCAGTCCTTCCTAGTTGGCTTCACCATCTTCTCGAGAATCCCCTTGATCTCTCGGTTAGAGATCTCTGCTTGTCCATTTGTCTGAGGGTGATAAGCTGTAGAGGTGCGGTGATGAACGTGGTAGTGCTTCAAAGTTGCTGCCATCATTCTGTTGCAGAAATGTGTCCCCTGATCACTGATTATGGCCTTAGGCACTCCGTATCTGCAAAATATATTAGTGCAAAGAAAGTCTACAACCGTTTTAGCATCATCGCATCTAGTAGCCTTAGCCTCTACCCATTTAGACACATAATCTACTGCAACAAGAATATATAAATAGCCAAACGATGCAGGAAAAGGACCCATAAAATCAATCCCCCATATGTCAAAAACATCATTAACCAAAATAGGCACTTGGGGCATCTCGTTCCTAGCAGAAATATTGCCTACCCTCTGACATTTATCGCATTTCTTACAATGATCGTAGGCATCTCTAAACACATGTGGCCAGAAAAAACCACAATCTAAAATTTTTCTGCTAGTCCTCATGGGGCCAAAATGACCACCACATGCATGCTCATGACAAAAACTAAGCACAGAAGCAATTTCATCATCAGGAATACACCGTCTAAGTATCTGGTCTACGCCAATTTTCCATAAATACGGGTCATCCCACATATAGTATTTAGAATCGTGCTTAAGTTTCAGACATTGAGCCTTCGAGTAAGAGGGTGGAAATGTACCTCCGACCAGGTAGTTCACGATGGGAGCATACCATGGTACTTTACCTGTAAGAGCATACAAGTGCTCGTCTGGGAAGGTCTCTGTGATGTGCCCCGCATCCTCTTCTCGTACTAATCGGCTCAAGTGGTCAGCTACAATGTTTTCTATCCCCTTCTTGTCCTTGATTTCTAAGTCGAATTCCTGTAGCAGCAAAATCCATCTAATCAGCCGCGGCTTTGCCTCCTTCTTTGTCATCAGATACCTGATAGCTGCATGATCAGAGAAAACAACTACTTTAGTACCAAGCAGATAAGACCGAAATTTCTCCAAGGCGAACACTACTGCTAGTAATTCTTTCTCAGTGGTCGAGTAGTTTCACTGAGCTGCATCTAGCGTTCTTGAAGCATAATAAATCACTACAGGCTTCTTATCCATCCTCTGGCCTAGTACAGCTCCCACAGCATAGTCGCTGGCATCGCACATAATCTCAAATGGCTGGTCCCAGACTGGTGCTCGAATGATAGGCGTGTTGGTAAGTGCCTGTTTCAGTTCGTCGAAGGCCTCCCTGCATGAATCTGTAAACTCAAAAGGAACATCTTTCTGCAAAAGGTTAGATAAAGGCAGAGCCTTCTTCGAAAAATCCTTAATAAAATGACGGTAAAAACCAGCATGCCCAAGAAAAGATTTTATATCACGCACCGTAGAAGGATAAGGCAGAGTGAGAATTAAGTCAATTTTTGCTTTATCTACCTTAATACCTTCGTGCGAAACAATACGACCAAGGACCACACCATGAGTAACCATAAAATGACACTTCTCATAATTGAGCACTAAATTCATAGATACGCAACGCTCTAGTACTCTACTCAAGTTATCCAAACATGTATCGAAAGTGTCACCATAAATAGTGAAATCATCCATAAACACCTCAATAAAAACACCTATCATGTCAGAAAAAATGCTAGTAACCACCCGCTGAAAAGTACCGGGTGCGTTACACAAGCCGAAAGACATACGTCGAAAAGCAAACGTACCGAATGGACATGTGAAGGTGGTCTTTGGGATCTGATTATAACCAGAAAATCCATCGAGAAAACAAAAATAAGGCTTACCTGCCAGCCTGTCGAGCATCTGGTCAATAAACGGAAGAGGAAAGTGATCCTTACACGTCACAGCATTCAGCTTCCTGTAGTCGATGCACATGCGCCATCCGTTCTTGACTCTCGTAGTCACCAACTCACCCGCAGCATTCTTCTCAACTGTGATTCCTGTCTTTTTTGGGACTACGTGCACTGGACTTACCCACTGACTGTCCGAAATCGGGTAAATCACGTCGGCATCCAGCAATTTCTGAATTTCTTTCTGCACTACCTCCATCATGATCGGGTTCAGCCTCCTCTGAGGCTCTCTGGAAGTCTTAGCTCCATCCTCCAACAAGATACGGTGCATGCACACAGTTGGGCTGATTCCTCTGATGTCTGCAAGCGTACATCCAATAGCGAGCTTGTGGCTACTTAGCACCTCGATCAATCGCCTCTCCTGATCTGTTTCTAGACCGTTTTTGATGATGACCGGCAACGTGTTATGCTCCTCCAAAAATGCATATTTTAGGTGCTCAGGTAGAGGTTTCAGTTCCAGTTTCGGTGCCTGCACAGTAGAAGGCAAAAACACGTTAGATTTAAATAAACAAACCTCATTAACTTCATAACTGGGTGTGAGAGGTTCCGCGATCTCCAGTTGAGATAGCACATCAAGAATCGTCTCAGCGAACTCGTAGGAGTCCTCATGTGAGTAAACTGCATTTTCTAGCGTGAGCTCGAGTGGGTCTACTCTCCCTTCCAGTCTCACCTCCTGGACCAGATCATCCAGTGTATCTAGCGCGTGTACCGATGCAAAATCTGGTGGGTGCTTCATCGCTTGAAAAATGTCGAAGCGAATCACTTCACCCTCCACCTCCATAGACAGTGTGCCACTATCGCAGTCAATCTTCATCTTTGAAGTCTTTAAGAATGGGCGACCTAATAAAATAGGGGCGTGATCCGTCGGGTCGCTGCTGTCCATCTTAAGCACGTAGAAATCAGCGAGGAACACCAGTTCCCCCACCTGCACTAGTACATCCTCAATTTTACCTTCTGGTTGCTTGCATGATCTGTCTGCCAGCTGTATGATAAGACCTGCAGGTTCTAATGGACCAATACGGAGACATGAATAGATAGAGTATGGCAATACATTAATTGAAGCACCAAGATCGAGCATGCAATTCTCTATGCGAATATTACCAATAGTGCAAGGGATGGTGTAAGTACTGGGGTCACCGCATTTAGGAGGTACCTTTCGCTGAATAACAGCTGAGACGTTCTTACTCAGTAGTTCCTGGTCGATGCCATTGGAACGTCTCCGGTTGATGCACAGCTCCTTTAAGAACTTCGCGTAGCGCGGAATTTGTTTGATCGTCTCGAGGAGTGGAATGTTGATTTCCACCTTGCTAAATAGCTCCCAAACTTCTCGATCAATCATATGTTTCTTTGAAGCTCTGACCTGCACAGGAAACGGAAGAGAACGATCAGATTTGAAATTTTCGACAGATGGGATTGCGGACGGTGTACATTTTAGCACCGTCCGCGGACCATTAACCTCTTCATGGTCCGCGCCTATAACTTGGTCTTCGTCCGCGGCATTCTGTTCCTCCGCGGGCTCTTTGCAGTTTATTTCTGCGGGCGCTGGGCATTTTATCTGACCGCGGACGGCATTAAAATGCTCTTCGTCCGCGATCCGGTCTGAGGCGGACTCCTTTGTTGCGTCGTTCAAATTTCTCCCACTTCGTAGTGTGACTGCATTCACGTTTCCTCACGGGTTAGGTATGGTCTATGACGGTAGCCTTCCCGGTTCATTCTTGAGCTCAAAAACTGTAGTGGCTAGCTGAGACATCTGCCTGGATAGCTCGGAGATTGCGCCATCGGTTTTGGCCTGATTCTGCTGTACCGTGGCGGCCAGTTGCTGGGTGCTAGCTGTCAGCTCCTTCACGACTTCCTCCAGAGATTTACTATTGCTCTGACTACTAGGACCTGTCTGGTTGTAATTCTGCCCACGCTGCTGATACTGGCTCTGATTATTATAGTTGTTGTAGCCTCCCTGTTGCTGGCGGTTTGGTGGACGGTAGTAACTGGACTGCTGGGCTTGTTGAGGGGCTGTCTGCTTTACTGGTTCCCTCGGCGCATTGTTATCATTCCTCCAGCCTTGACCGTTGGCTCCTTGCCCGTATTGTCTGCTCGGTCCAGTCCGATTGCCATAGTTCTGGTAATCACCCACTGCATTGACTTCGCCCTGGTCATCCTCCACTAAAGTCGGGCACGCGTCCGTTTTGTGGTCTAATGCTCCACAAAACTCACATGGTTTGGCTTGAACCGGCTGCCTCCTGATGACCTGCTGCAACATCTCCTTGAGTTGTTTAATTTCTTCGGCCATAGTACCAGATGGGGGCTCGACTTGTGAGACGTTCCTGGTCCGACTGAACTCTTCTTCGTTGTTGGACTCGTCTGGGAACCTTGCATTTTCAGCCACTTCCACTATCTTTCTTCGCACACCGGCTGGAGTAAGTCTCATGAGGGTTCCTCCGGCCAAGGCGTCCAGCAGTTTCCTGTCCAGCTTCCTTAGTCAATTGAGCATATATTCTACGATTAGTTTTTCTGGCAGTCCGAGATTGCAACAGCTTTGCTCCAAAGCGTGGAACTTTTCCACGTACTCATACATCGTCTCGTTCGGCCCTTGCCTGAGATCTTGCAATTGCTTGCGTACCTGCATTGCTCTGCCCGCTGGGTAATACTTATCTAGGAACGTCTTCTGCATCTGTTCCCATGTCTGGATGCTACCTGAAGGCAGAGACAAAAACCAATCGTTAGCAGCATCTACAAGTGAGAAATAGAAGGCTTTTAATTTAAAGTCCTCCACTTCGATTCCATGCGGCTTGAGGTTCTGACAGATTCCATGATAGCGCCGCAGGTGTGTAGTTGCGGACTCTCCTTGGCGTCCCGAGAACTTGGGCAGGTTATGGATAACTGCCGTGTTGATGGCTATTTCCTCAAGTTCTGGTCCCTCTAAAATGCACCAAGGCTGATTCCGGAAGTGTGGAGCAGACAGCTCTCCCATGGTGGCCCCTTGAAGGTAGTCCTCTTCCTCTCTGAAGACCGGCTGTTGTGGAGGCCATAGAGGCCGTTGATACTGCTGCTAAGGTGGGTATGGTGGATATGGCTGTTGAGGGTATTGTTGCGGTGGGTAATGTGGATATTGTGGGTATGGTTGCTGTTGATATGGTTGTGGTTGATATGGGGCAGCTCCGTGTGGTGCGACCGGGGGTCTTTGGTTTACTGGGGCAGCCCCCCTGTTGCCTCCATTCTGAATTATCTTATTCTGATTTTCATGCTGTGGAAGTAGCCCTCCCATGTCCTGCATTCCTTGCTCGACTTCCTCATTGTTTTCACCGACCTGGCTACCTGCATGAGACATGGTGAAACAAGTAGCAAGCACGAAAAAATAGCTAAATAAAAACAAACAAAAAATAAAAACAAAAAAGAAACAGCTTCACCGAAGCGCAGATCCCCGGCAACGGTGCCAAAATTTGACAGGCGTCGTTTGACCTGCAAATTTAAATTTATATTTCCTTGCGAAACACTAGTAGGGTGGCAAGCAAGGGTCGAACTCTAGAGAGCTGGTGTTGGTGAAGTCGTTCTGTAAACAAAATTGATTGGGATTTGTGTAAGCAATTTTTGAAAAGTACACGAGAAAATAAAACGATAGAGTAATTCAATCAGAGAAAGCATTCGGTCTAGGGTTTTCTATTGTGACTCGTTTATCATTGACTTCTAATAATCTAATTTTGTGTTCCTAAGTGTGGTTACTCCGTTTCAGGTTATAACCTAAGGTAAGGCCGTTTCAAGCACTTACACCACAATCTACTCCGTTTCAGGTTATAGACTTCTAGTTTTAGCAAACCTAATACTCCGTTTCAGGTTATATCAGGTTAACGTGCGACTACTTTTTCTAACGGTTTAGTATCAAACAAGCAGCAAAAATAAGGGCTGAATTGCTCGGCTAAGTTTTACTGTTTCAAGTCTCCACTTAGCTTCGCAATTCAAACCGAGATAAATAGCACAAAAACTAATGGAACGTAAAATAGCATTAAGCAAAGAATCTCAAAACTTCGTCACAATGTATTGAACCCTAAACCGAATAACGAAATTAGCTACTCATAGACATGACAAAATAACAGAAGTATTTTGAATGAAAGCAGTAGAAATTCTCTTCTTCGGTTGAAAGCTTGATCTCCTCTCGAGCCGTCTTCAATTCTGGGAATTCGTGGTGATCAATGTTGCTGTCGAAAAACCTAATTTATCAGAAAAGTTTCTAATTTTGTTTTGGGCCAGATTTCCAAATCCCGTTTTGCTAACGTCAGCCGCGGACGATGCACATTTTGTAGCCGCGGACGATGAACATTTTAACATCCGCGGATGATCCGATTAATCTTGCCTGCGTCCGCGACCCGGTCTGAGATGCATTTCTTCTTTTGCTCGTCAGTCTTGACTTTGGCTCTCGATTCGACTCCATGAACTCCATGTGATGATTTTAGCACCAAAATGCCGTCTTTAAGCGCATATTCCTTCCAGAGCTTCCGAAACACCTGAGATGCAAACAACACTGAAAAGTAACTGTTCGTATCAAAAAGGTATCGAAATAGACAGTATTAGTTGATTCGACGAGTCATATAAATACGACTCATCAGTGTTTCCGTTCGGCTATTCTAAACCAAAATGTATAAGAGAGTGTATATAACAAAATCCTATGTGGCGAGTAATTAGGGATAAAAGATAAGTAAGAGATGTTTCGAGGGGTTACTCCCCTCCTTGGTATTTTCCCAATGATCACATACACGATATTCAAACATATCATGGTAGTCACTTGAATCTATTACTAGCCAAACTCTCTTATAACTCGAACCTCACCCAATCGAGGATATCGGTTCATTCAATGGCAATAAATACCATGAACTCGAGGACTAGTTCACTTCCTACCTATGCATTGTGGAAAACCTAGCTTAGACTAAGATAGACCAATATTCATGTGAATCTAATCTTAGCCAAGCTCTCTTATAGCTTGAACCTCACTCACTAGAGATAATTGGTTCATTCCATAGCACTATTATCCCTGGAATCTCTTCCTAAGGTAATAAATACTATGAACTCGGGGACTAGTTAACAACAAATGCATACATTAGATAGGATCATGTTCTCTATTATCCAAACTAGATTCAACATGTTACTTAGGCATTTTATCAAACACTTATTAGCTGTCATATATGAAGTGCATAGAGAACAAGAATTTGACACCATTAGATGGGATAAATTGATGATTCGCTTAATGACTAACTCCAATAAATTTAACATTCAATCCTTAGTCAAAGCATCCATATCCTAAGGTTCACTTGCATGATTCAAGATATAGATCATTTTCTCCATCCTAGAACCATTCCCAAGGGTTTTCAAGTCCTAGGTTCAAGTTTTAGTCCAAGTTGTCACTTAGGCATTTTATCAAACACCTAGAGTGCATAGCATTCATAACATAAGAGAAAATGAAATCAACAATCATCCATATGAATACCAATGTATATATGTGGTCAAAGAGTACCGAGGAGAGTCATAAGACCCTCAAAACACAAGATCCACTACTCACAGATTATGTAAGACAACATGGTGTGAGTGAGGATTATAGCAACAAAAAAGAGAGTAGAAGATGGATAGAAGTAGGATGGTTAATCCTAATGTCTCCCTTTGATCTTCACTTCTCCTTGGTTGGATGATGATTGATGACCTTGGATGAGCCTCTTTTCCAATCTTCTTCTCCCCAAAAACCTCAACACATGGTCCAAAACCCTTGCTTTCTATTTATAGATCCGGCTGTCAAAATCTGGGTTTTTATATCCAGTCGGTCGACTGGCTAGATGTGTAAAATCTGATGAGCTCCTGAGTTTTATTCGAGTCGGTCGGCTGGACTTCTCAGTCGACCGATTGGGCCCTTTTTGGTAGTCTTCTCATCCGAATTTGGTCTTAGCGTCAACTGAAGAGTTATAGCCCTTTGAGTTAGCTTTCCAACAAGATTTGAATCAACCAATTCGGACACTGTATGCGCTCTAGGCGTCTAAAACAAGTCGCAAAAGTCAATCTTCTCGGTCAGGCTTCTGAGTTTTATTCGAGTCGGTCGACTGGACTTCTTAGTCGACCAACTGGGGCCTTTTTGGTGGTCTTTCCTTCCGAATTTGGTCTTGGCATCAACTAGAGAGTTGTAGCCCTTTGAAATAGCTTTCCAACAAGCTTTGAATCAACCAATTGGGACACCGTATGCGCCTTGGGCGTCCAAAACAAGTCAGAAAGGTCAATATGCTCGGTTTTTCCCCGAAACTCCTTGTTTTGCGCTGAAACTTCTATTTTTCAACCAATCTTCATATATTGGCCTTGAACATGGGGGAAACTTATTTTCTACCTGAAATGTATAGATAGAGGTCAAATGATATCAAAATAATGTCGGAAACGACCCAAAACTATAGTGAAGAATGGCCATAAATCAGTCAAAAACTCGACTGATCAACACTCCACACATAAGTTTTGTTCGTCCCGAACAAAGTATGAGAATATGTCAAGGTCATGCAAATGTCGAAATGCTAGTGGTGCTATGTTTTTCATATATTTGCCTCACTAGATTTCACAAGATCTCGATCATTATTCCTAATCATCTTATTGAAAGGTAAATGACAAGTATGTACAATCTAACTAGCTCCTTTTCGTAGGCGTTACGAATGCATTTTGCGTATGCATTAAGCCTTCAAACCCCTAGGCTACCCTAGTGGACGAGTTATAGTCTCGTGAGAGTTTTGGACGCCTAGGGCGCATACGGTGTCCCAATTGGTCAAATCCCATATGCACCTATCCCATGAGAATGAATGCAAGAGTGCTCAACCAAGGGGAGGATTTCTCAAAACCAATCCCTCACCCCAAGCTAGAACTACCATCACATTATCATCAACAGAACTTTTGAACCATTTAAGTATCCCATGAGGTTGTGCATTCAAGATCATCAATACTAGGGCTATCAAAAGTCTCATCCAATGATCTACTCATTTTCAAGGCAATACAATAGAGTGATAGTTTAGTTTGCACAAAAGAGTGTCAATCGCTCACCTATGCTAGCTAGGGCTAGTCCATGAGTTCGCGACATGGAACTCATTCCCAAGTTTTAGGCGCTTAAGCCATAATCCATAAGGGAAGAAGAGTTCGACACTAGAGTTCTTAATAAACAAGCATAGACCAAATGATAGCTCCCGTGCGAGCACATGGATCTTCCAAGAGTCGTTCCAACTAGCACACAATGCAAATGAATGAATCCGCACAAATGAAGAATGATGGAAAAACATAGAGTCAAGTTTTAAGTGCTTATTTTCTTTTCTTCTCTTTTTTTTTCTTTTCAAATGGCCTTTGGCCTACAAATGCTTTCGAGGGGGAATTTTTCTTCCTAACCCCCGGCATTTGTATATTTAAGATAAAAAAAGTTTTTAGTCGGGGCTTTGCCCTCTTTGACCATGAAAATGAAGCATTTTTTTTTGTTGGGGCCCATTTTCCGCCCTCTTTTGTTTTTTTTGCTCCACACTTAAAACTTGACAATATGTTCAAGGAATATTGTATGGAATGCGCGGGAAACAATCATAATCATGTCACTAAATTAGAAAACTCAAGTCACCAAGGAGCAAACAAAAGGTCTAAGTTTTTCGTGAAATTTTTTAAAAGTGCTTTCTAAAACTTAATCTAAGGTATTTCAACAAAAATACTAAGAAAATTAGATAGACAAGAGAGAGCAATGATATTGATTCACAATAATGCACATTCAAGGGACTAGGTCGGTTCTAGGTTCAAGATCCATTAAATGTGACATATAGGCTAGATGTGATTTATAGAGATTTAGAATCGATAGTCACAAGCCTTTGTGGTTAAAAACACTCTCATGTTAGGGATAAGGTACATGAATGCAAGTGTCCATTCCAAAATGATAAGCATGGCATAATATGAGTGAACTATGAGACTACCCTACCCACACTTAAAACATGGCTTAGTCCCTGAGCGCAAACAATAAAGAACAATGAGATAAAGGCGCATAGGGACTCCCCTCGTTTGTAGATGTGCCCCACCATTAGAAAAGACGACATTGTGCTAAACGTGATCGAACATGATGCAACTAACTTTCCTTGATGACAAGAACTCATGAGAGGTTAAAAGCAACAAGTGAAATGCAAGGTAGTACAACTCAAGTATGAGCAAGAAAGCTTCACTAGTTACATAATGACATCATGGCATAAGTTTCATAGAATACAAGAAAGGAAAGTAATCTACATCCTCCATAACGTGCACAAGGTATCTTAAGTGCCAAGAAAATGTCAAACTAGAGTCATAGCATGTTATAACAATTTAGTTCCACTCTAGTAAACACCAATAAAGCATATGAGCACTAAGGGCAACATAATTATCATAGATAGATCAATGGTGAGGTGGAGGTGCTTGGTGATGTGAAGTGGAATAGGAGTGAGTAGACCTCACTCCACACTTAAAATTTGACCCACTAATCATACATTTCACATTCCATATTTAGAGCCTAAGCCACTCAAAATCATGCCAACCATTTAAACATAAAGAACAAGAATGAACAACTTACAAATCGGGTTACCTCCCGCGAGGGCCTAGTTTTTCCCATCTTGGCAAAGACGTAGCAAAGCTCCCCATAGAATCACTCGTTGAGAAGTCTTGCTAGGATCCCTTCTCACGGGGCCTTGGATTTGGTCGTGTCAATCCACCTTCAAATCCCATTTGAATTTCTTCCCATCAAGTCTACAATGGACTTTCCTTTGGGTTTTTGACCCCTTCAAATATGAAGATCCCTTAAGAAATAAGGGGTCATGGGAGTTTTTTTCGATTAATCCTTTGAAATAGGGCAAGAAGCTCCAAAACTTGTCTCAAGACGTCGTAATGAAGAAAGGGTCTTCAAAATTTGTCTCAAGCTTGATGGGCATCCCTTCCTTAAGTTTATCAATGACGTCCATGGGTGCCCATTCCTCAATATCCCTCTCTAGACCTTTGTCTTCTTCAATGCGAGTTTGTCCTCTAGTTTCTTCCATGAAAACCTCAACAAAGTCTTGATATCCCTCAAGCCCTTTTGTCTCTATATACTCTTCCTCAATCTTATCATCATCAAGAAGTTGGGATTCACATTTAGGCTCTTCTATAGTGGGAGTAGGGAGTTCTTCTTTATCAACAAAATGCATTTCCTCTATGTAAGAGGCATCATCATTGAAGAATTCTCATCGGAGAGCGTTAATGGGATGGCGAGCTCTTGTGTGTTCTCATCCAAATGATCATGAGATGTGCTAGTAGTGAAGGATGCTTCACTTTTGCATTCCATCTCGTCTTTGTTACAAGATTCACCATCCCTATTGTTGTAATGAGCTTCGGTGGCGGCTCTCCAAAATTCATCCTCCGCTTCTTGATCCCATTCTTCCTTTGAGACACTAAATTCAAGAACTTCTTCTTCGGAGACCTACTCTTCCCCATCCAAGTTCTCATTGTCCATTGCTTGTTGTGCCACCCTATCTTGAAGCGTGTTGATGTGAGCATGCATATCTTGAGTGGATAGTTCAATCTCCATCATTTGACCTTGAAAGTCTCTATGCATCTTCTCTTGATTTTCAAGGAATGTGGCAAGCATTGATTCTATATTGGAGGGCTCACTTGAAGGTTGAGGGTATGGAGGGTAGGAGTGTTCAACTTCAAAGAGTTGGCCATCATTCCAATTTGGAGTGTAACAACTTGTTTGATAGCCAAGCTCTTGAAAATAAGAATATGAACGTTCCTCCTCTTCATAGTATCCTCCATTAGCAAAGACTCGTTGGTTATAGTGATCCATCCTCGCAACGGCGCCATTTGACGAACTATTCTTTTTCACCTCTAAATAGTATCAATGAAGAGAGGATCGAATGTAGTGTCAAAACATTTATAATACCGGTAAAGTACCAGGTCGAACCAAGAGGAGCAAGCTAAGCACATGCACTATATAAGAATGTGTTTCCGTTCAGCTATTCTAAACCAAAATGTACAAGGGAGTGTATATAACTAAATCCTATGTGGCGAGTAATTAGGGATAAAAGATAAGTAAGAGGTGTTTCGAGGGGTTACTCCTTTCCTAGGCATTTTCCCAATGATCACATACACGATATTCAAACATTTCATGGTAGTCAAATAGCAATGAACCTAGTTTAGACTAGGATAGACCAACTGTCACTTGAATCTATTACTAGCCAAACTCTCTTATAACTCGAACTTCACCCAATCGAGGATATCGGATCATTCCATGGCAATAAATACCATGAACTCGAGGACTAGTTCACTTCCTACCTATAAATCGTGGAAAACCTATCTTAGACTAAGATAGACCAATGTTCATGTGAATCTAATCTTAGCCAAGCTCTCTTATAGCTTGAACCTCACTCACTCGAGATAATTGGTTCATTCCATAGCACTATTATTCTTGGAATCTCTTCCTAAGGTAATAAATACTATGAACTCGGGGACTAGTTAAAAATAAATGCATACATTATATAGGATCATGTTCTCTATTATCCAAACTAGATTCAACATGTTACTTAGGCATTTTATCAAACACTTAGTAGCATGTGATATATGAAGTGCATAGAGAACATGAATTTGACACCATTAGATGGGATAAATTGATGATTTTTTTAAGTTTAATCCCTTGTTGCACTTTCTGATAGGTTCAAAAACCAAAAATGATTGATATAAATTGATGATTCGCTTAATGACTAACTCCAACAAATTTAACATTCAATCCTTAGTCAAGCATCCATATCCTAAGGTTCACTTGCATGATTCAAGATATAGATCATTTTCTCCATCCTAGAACCATTCCCAAGGGTTTCCAAGTCCTAGGTTCCAGTTTTAGTCCAAGTTGTCACTTAGGCATTTTATCAAACACCTAGAGTGCATAGCGTTCATAACACAAGAGAAAATGAAATCAACAATCATCCATATGAATACCAAATATGTGATCAAAGAGTACCAAGGAGAGTCATAAGACTCTCAAAACACAAGATCCACTAGTCACACATCATGTAAGACAACATGGTATGAGTAGGGTTTATAGCAACAACAACAAAGAGAGTAGAAGATGGATAGAAGTAGGATGGTTAATCCTAATGTCTCCCTTTGATCTTCACTTCTCCTTGGTTGGATGATGATTGATGACCTTAGATGAGCCTCTTTTCCAATCTTCTTCTCCCCAAAAACCTCCACACATGGTCCAAAACTCGTGCTTTCTATTTTTAGATCCGGCTATCAAAATCAGGGTTTTTTGATCCAGTCGATTGATTGGCTGAAGATTGACACCAAGTCAGTCGACTGGGATGTGTAAAATCTGATGAGCTCCTGAGTTTTATTCGAGTCGGTCGACTGGACTTCTCAGTCGACCCACTGGGCCTTTTTTGGTAGTCTTCCCATCCGAATTTGGTCTTGGCATCAACTCAAGAGTTGTAGCCCTTTGAGTTAGCTTTTCAACAAGCTTTGAATCAACCAATTCGGAGAACGTATGCGCCCTCCAAAACAAATTTCAAAGGTCAATCTGCTCGGTCAGGCTTCTGAGTTTTATTCGAGTCGGTCGACTGGACTTCTCAGTCGACCAACTGGGGCTTTTTTTGTGGTCTTCTCTTCCAAATTTAGTCTTGGCATCAACTAGAGAGTTGTAGCCCTCTGAATTAGCTTTCCAACAAGCTTTGAATCAACCAATTCGGACACAATATGCGCCCAGGACGTCCAAAACAAAACGCAATGGTCAATATGCTCGGTTTTGCCCCAAAACTCCTTGTTTTGCGCCGAAACTTCTGTTTTTCAACCAATCTTCATATATAGGCCTTGACCATGGGGGAAACTTGTTTTCTACCTGAAATGTAGAGATAGAGGTCAAATGACATGAAAATAATGTCGGAAACGACCCAAAACTATAGTGAAGAATGGCCATAAATCAGTCGAAAACTTGACTGATCAGCTGAATCAGATGAAATTGCCGCGCTTGAAACTGCAACTAGCTCGGGTTCATCTATAGACTCAACTGCAATAACACGTGGACAACTTTTAGTCCCAGGTCCTGAAGGAAATTTATATTCTGTTGTCCCGAGTTGAGTTTTCATTTACACGTGGCTTCCTCATCAGTTTCCTCCTAAAAATCAGCAGGCATGATCCTCAACATCGCCAACTCATAAATCTCCTCCAACGCCTCCTCAACCACAATAACCTCTTCCTTCCTCGGATTTGGCTTCGGAAGCTCATACTTCACACTCTCATTAGTATACTCCGTCATAGTTTTCTTTCCTTGAACGCATTCGACGTACTTCTTACACGAGATATGTTCGTAATCTTCAAGCAGAAATTGCTCCATCATCAATTGTTCTATTCGCCTCCACGTTCTAACTGTTCCCTTTCTTTCTCGTTGCCTCTGAGTAACGAGCTTGTCCCATCACACGGAAGTTACACCCTTCAACCTCATCGCTGCCATCTTAACTTGTATATTTTTTGGGATACCCATGATGTCGAAAAACCTATCAAAGTCCACCTGCTAAATCAGAAACTCTTTCACTCCCATATTTCCGTAAAACAATGGAATATCAGACACTCGACAATCATACTTATTCTGTGGATCACCATGGTCAACTTCTACTTTCAAACTCAAATTAGCAAAGATAGTTGAATAATTATGAAATTCTATCCCCTGTTAAAGCTTGTGTTCAAGGTACAGTTGAGACAGACCTTGAACTCCTTTCACAACAGTTCAGCAGACAGAACAAAAATAGTAGCACGCACAGAATGATAACCCAGTCCGGCTTCGCCTACTCTGGGGGGTTTCCCACACCCTAGAAGGGACACAAATCTTTATTACGAGTTTAGAGCTATTCGTGGACTTACACTTACACAACGCATTGTTTGTAATAGCCTAGCCTCTAACACTCCATCTCTCAGATTTACAACCGAGGTTTACCGCAGTTCCCCTCGATCCCCTTCGTCCGAACCTTCTGTCCGAATGTGCTCGACCTTCCCTTGAAGCTCGGATACTTTCTCTCGAAAGCTTGTTCGCCTTTGTTGTGTGCAGCAGTTGGATCGCTTCCAGGCAGTATGAGTTGCACTTGATAAGACTGCTCTTGCACCGATGAATTTCGAGTGAGGAAACACAATCGGCCGTCGCTTCCTTCTTCTCCAATCGGTAGGGTATACTCGTGTATGTTTGATATTGAAAGCGATGCAGATTATGGACGCCATAACATTGTATTTATATGCTCGGACCATATCCAAATCTGCTCAAGATAATCCCATCAAATATTTAGGAAATATTCCTAAATATTCGATGTATATCTTTCTCAAATCGGTTGGAAGAATATACGAAGACTTCTAGCCCAAGTCCGCCACGCCGCCTTCAATGTAGATATTCATTCGAATATCCAATGTTCAAATAATTCGCTGGCCGACTTCAAATCGACAAGATCTTCGCTGTCTAAATCCTTTCGGGAAATATCCTTGCGTCTGTTCCACGCTGTATATGAGTGCTAGGATATGTTCAAACTCCCCCTGAACTCCTGCTCGAACTGTCTAACTCCGTTTTGCCAAATACATGCCACTCAAGGGAACATCAATCTCCCCCTTGGCATTTTGGCAAAACCACATCTACTTAGATAACTAGATCTATCTAACTATCTAGACATTAGACAACCTTGAGAGAACAAAAATTGTCTCCTCTCAAACTACTCCCCCTTTTTGCCACAAACTGGCAAGGGGTCCGATCTAGTTCGAACAACCAATCAAACAGTGCCAGAACAAGCACATAATACGAAAGTTTTAAACAAGTAGTTTTGAGAGTTAGAGTTTTCAAGGGACCTTCATGCAAATGACTCTTCATCAGTGTCATCCTCGGTATCTGCATCATCAGATTCGTCTTCACTTGGGTAGCTGAGGGCACGAGCAAGCTTGTTGATGCGCCTGCGTTGTTCCTTGTCCGCTTCGATGATGGCATTCAGGTCCTTGAGCAGCTTGCTCCTCTCATGACGGCCCATTCTTGCTCCCCCTCGACTCGATGACTCCGCTATACCTTTTCTTTTCTGGTTCGTCTCCTTGAGATCGTTCACTTGACGGCCTTTATACAGCTTATGATCAACGATGAACTTGCTGGGTGCCTTTGAGAGAGGGTCAGTCGAGGACTTCAAATCTAGATCTTGATGGATGATCAACTCATATATCAGAGACGGGAAGCAAATCTGGTGTAGAGTTCTGATGGGACGTATTTATACGATTCATCAAGTACACAAAACCCACCAAATTAGACATTTGGTCATTGATGGACCATAATTATATGAAACATAAACACAGTTAAACCCACCAAATTAGACTGTTTGTCTATTTAACTTTTGCTTGTTAGTTCCGATATTTATCTACAGGGTATTTTGGAGCCTAGAGAGAAAACACGCTAAGGAGGAGTTTTTACGTAGAAAATATATTACGAGTCATTCCAAGGTCAAGACCAGATGCGGACTGAAGAAATCTCAAGATCCTGACTTGGAATCACTCAAAACAAATCAAATCGAAGAGCAACCAGAGTCAGTCCGGGGCAGAAATGTACCGATACTTTTGTGAAAACTTCACAAAACTCACAAAAACTCCCTCCTTGCCCTTATGACCGGCGGATTTAAGGAAAGGATGAGTCATGAGGCGAGCCTCCTCCTCCTCATGACCGGCCACCGGCGGCTCCTCCCCTCCCCTCCCATGTAGACCGGCGGCTTTCCTCCTCCATGGAAAGCTTGCCATGTGTTGCTCCTCCAAACCACACATTCCTCTCCCCTTAGCCTATAAATACTCCACCCCATCTCATTTGTAATCCATCCCAAAATCAAAAACACTTCTCTCTCTAAGATTTGGTATTTTGTAAGTTTTGTTCTATATCCATAATACTCCTGTTGGTTATTGAGTAATATAGTTAGTTCTTGAGTACTCTTGTCGGTTCTTGTAGTACTCAAGCTTTACTTTTCTCTATTCTTGAGTACTCTTGTCGGTTCTTGAAGTACTCACCCCTTTCCCTTACTTACTGTCTTTCAAAAACTGTAAGTACTTAGCTATGGTATCCACCTCTATGGATATTCGTAGCTAAACTCTTCATTCGGTTGAAGGGGTGTACTTGGATCATAAAATGTTTTAGGCCATCTTTTTAGTGCCTCTTCTTTTTATTCAAAACTTGTTCTATGTGCCATATATTAGGCCAGAACTTCCAAGGTTGAGTGGATGCTTGAAATGGCAAAACTCTTCTGTGGGGGTTCGTGAACATACTCGGGTAAGTGGATGCTTGAAATGGCAAAGCTTATCTGAGGAGTTCGACCTCTTTTAAACACCATTTGGTTTGATCGGAAATGATTGATCAAATGGATGCACATAGGCTAGTATACCTTGAAATGGGGTGCTAGTCTAAATAGAACAAGTGCTCTACGACCTTGAAATGAGCTAGACGGTGTGTGCAAATCGAGTGCTTGAAATGGCCTTGATACACTTTTGAATACTTAGAAGGATCACTAAAGGTCAATGATAAACAGGCTATGATACAAGGCCCCAGAAACCGAATGCTTTCCTTAGATTTACAAAACCCCTTGCACTTACTTTCAATTTTAGTATAAACTTTATTATCAACTGCTGACGTTCCGGAAGGCTTGCCAATCACGCATCACCCGCTGTAAGTCTTTTACTTTTATTTTCATTACTTTACTTTTCTGTCATTTACTTTTCCGCACTAAAAACCAAAACCAACCAACCAATCACTTACTTTTCCGCACTAAAACCTCAATCAACCTAAAACACGCTCCCTCGCAGTACAATTCCCTCAAAGAATAGCTTATCCCCCTAATTCTCTTGGGTTCGATCCCTACTTACCACTTGCTACCCAGTAGTAAGGTCACGAGTAGCGGAATATAAATTTGCTTTTGCACAGAGAACACTGCACCTTAACGACAGTGCGGTGGGCTCCGTCAAAACTAGCGCCGTTGCCGGGGAATTAGTTAATTAATCGAATAAGTTCTTTGAATCGATACTTGCTTCAAAACAACCATGTCTCGTGAAGGAAGCCACCATGACTACCAAGATGACGATGAGATAAACTTGTACGATCGAAATGATGAGGTGCCACTTCCATTTGTGGACGATCCGGAACAACTCATCAGAAACAGAAGAGCTCATGATAGGAAGGCAATCAGAAGAAACCAAGAACCACCCGAGGACCGAAATGCAGCTGGTCCAGTACAACCCCCTAGATATCCACCACCTCCTCAACTTCGACAAATGCCGAGACGAGAACCCGCTTTCGATAACTACTACGGGGATAACAACAATTTCCGCGAACCTACTATGGGAGAACTCTCAGCACCATATTTCAGAAACCAGCCAAGGTGCATTCACGAAGGCCCTGAACTGGAAAACATCATCATCAACACTTCAGTGGCCCACAACTTACCGAAATTCTCAGAAACACGTGGAGAGTCAGCAATGACTCATCTCCAGCGCTTACATGGTATCTTCCAGAACTTAAAACCGAATGGCGTAAACGTAGACGACTTCAAGTTGAAGGCGTTCTATTTTTCCGTCATTGACGCGGTAAACGATTGGTTCCTTTCATTGCCTTCCGATAGCATCAGAACATGGGCTCAGATGCAAAAGAAATTCCTGGATGGGCGATGCAAGTACGGAGGCAACTACAAGATATAAAGCAAGGACCCAATGAAACCATGTACGATTACCTGGAAAAGTTCAACCGCCTGGAGAGAAGCTGATGTACCCTTGGACTGCCCGAGAAACTCACCGTCGAGTATCTCATTGATGGATTAAGACCCTTAGACAAAATGCTCCTGGATGCCTCAGCTGGAGGATCCATGATGAATCTATCATTAAGTGGCATAAGGGATCTCATCACCAACGTTGCTGAAAATGCCCGATTTAGAGAAGAGACGACTCGTCAGGAAGAATTTTCCCGAACAAGGAATGTGGCAAAAGCTGAAACACCGATGAACTCCACGCCAGAAGAGATGAAACAATTAAAGGAGATGATGATTCAGTTCGTACGAAGACAACCAGTTCCAGTTAAGCCTTGCGAATTTTGTGGTTCTACGGACCACAAAACTGACGCATGCCCGACATTAATAGAAGAGGAACCAGCAGAAGTGAATGCAGTGCAAGGATACCAAGGATACAACAACAACAGCAACGACAGAGCCGAACAAAACCGACAGTATGGTCAAACAACCAACCCGAACTGGCGTAACAACAACTATGCTCGCGCGAAACGGCAAGGATGAGAGGAGCGGGGAGGTATTTCCATATGCTCGCGGGCGATGATTGGACCTCCCAAAAAGGCTTGAGAAAATGGACTAGCAAGCCACAAAAAGGCAAAAGCTCGAAGAAGCAAATCAAGAGGCCAAAGGCCCAAAATTGTGAAGGTTTTAACCGAACAAAAAGTGAAGTACTCAAAGAGTCAAATCAAAGGCCAAAGTCCGATTCACTACAAAAAAAGCTGTGCCTCGCCAAAAAGAAATCAAAAAGGCTCAACTCAGTGAAACCCGAACCAAATCACGTGCTAGAGAAAGCTACAAGGAAACCATATAGTGCGAGACAATCCCGAGGTTGTAATCCAGGAGCCTGAAAAGGGCTATCTCCCGAAACATCCAAAATAATTTGCATCTCAGCACGAAGGTACAAGTATCAAGTTTCTTCTATTTATTTACACGGTTTAATTTGGTAATAAGTAGTAATGCATGAATTAGGATAAATCGAGTCCCACAGTCTAACTTTCATATTTTAAAAGTTTACTTAGTGCCGCCCTTTAATAGCATTGTTCGGGATGAACAACTAAAAGTGTGGGGTGATCTGATGGACCATAATTATACGAATCATAAACACAGTTAAACCCACCAAATTAGACTGTTTGTCTATTTAACTTTTGCTTGTTAGTTCCGATATTTATCTACAGGGTATTTTGGAGCCTAGAGAGAAAACACGCTAAGGAGGAGTTTTTACGCAAAAAATATATTACGAGTCATTCCAAGGTCAAGACCAGATGCCGACTGAAGAAATCTCAAGATCCTGACTTGGAATCACTCAAAACAAATCAAACCGAAGAGCAACCAGAGTCAGTCCGGGGCAGAAATGTACCGATACATTTGTGAAAACTTCACAAAACTCACAAAAACTCCCTCCTTTGCCCTTATGACCGACGGCTTTAAGGAAAGGATGAGTCATGAGGGGAGCCTCCTCCCCCTCATGACCGGCCACCGGCGGCTCCTCCCCTCCCCTCCCATGTAGATCGGCGGCTTTCCTCCTCCATGGAAAGCTTGCCATGTGTTGCTCCTCCAAACCACACATTCCTCTCCCCTTAGCCTATAAATACTCCACCCCATCTCATTTAAAATCCATCCCAAAATCAAAAACACTTCTCTCTCTAAGATTTGGTATTTTGTAAGTTTTGTTCTATATCTATAATACTCCTGTTGGTTCTTGAGTATTATAGTTAGTTCTTGAGTGCTCTTGTCGGTTCTTGTAGTACTCAAGCTTTACTTTTCTCTATTCTTGAGTACTCTTGTCGGTTCTTGAAGTACTCACCCCTTTCCCTTACTTACTGTCTTTCAAAAATCGTAAGTACTTAGCTATGGTATCCACCTCTATGGATATTCATAGCTAAACTCTTCATTCGGTTGAAGGGGTGTACTTGGATCATAAAATGTTTTAGGCCATCTTTTTAGTGCCTCTTCTTTTTATTCAAAACTTGTTCTATGTGCCATATATTAGGCCAGAACTTCCAAGGTTGAGTGGATGCTTGAAATGGCAAAACTCTTCTGTGGGGGTTCGTGAACATACTCGGGTAAGTGGATGCTTGAAATGGCAAAGCTTATCTGAGGAGTTCGACCTCTTTTAAACACCAATTGGTTTGATCGGAAATGATTGATCAAATGGATGCACATAGGCTAGTATACCTTGAAATGGGGTGCTAATCTAAATAGAACAAGTGCTCTACGACCTTGAAATGGGCTAGACGGTGTGTGCAAATCGAGTGCTTGAAATGGCCTTGATACACTTTTGAATACTTAGAAGGATCACTAAAGGTCAATGATAAACAGGCTATGATACAAGGCCCCAGAAACCGAATGCTTTCCTTAGATTTACAAAACCCCTTGCACTTACTTTCAATTTTAGTATAAACTGTATTATCAACTGCTGACGTTCCGGAAGGCTTGCCAATCACGCATCACCCGCTGTAAGTCTTCCACTTTTATTTTCAGTACTTTACTTTTCTGTCATTTACTTTTCCGCACTAAAAACCAAAACCAACCAACCAATCACTTACTTTTCCACACTAAAACCTCAATCAACCTAAAACACGCTCCCTCGCAGTACAATTCCCTCAAAGAATAGCTTATCCCCCTAATTCCATTGGGTTCGACGCCTACTTACCACTTGCTACCCAGTAGTAAGGTCACGAGTAGCGGAATATAAATTTGCTTTTGCAAAGAGAACACCGCACCTTAACGACAGTGCGGTGTGCTCCGTCAGTCATACGAACAAGTGCTTGTTAATGCCTTTTTGTGTATATAGGCTATTTTGGGGTCTAAAGAGGAAACACGCCTTAAAAGGGAGATTTCTGCCAAAAAGCATGCCATGTCACTTCTGGCCAGCCAAGGCGGGAGGAAATTCGACCAAGGCCCGAGAAGAACCAGTCGGGGACCGAGAAAACCAGGTCGCGCCCGGCCATCCCCCGAGAACCAGTGTCGGGCGTGCCGAGAACCGCTATCGGGCGTACCGAGAGCCAGTACGGAAGAATGAGGAGCGCGCTCGGGGCCCGTGACCGAGAAAGACAGGTCCCTGACCGAGGCCCGCGACCGAGAAACCAGGTCCCCACCCGAGACAACGCCCGAGCACGCCCGAGACAAGCGCCCGGTCCCGACCAAGGCCTGCGCCCGTGCAAAACTTCAAATCTGGCCACGACCACTCTCCGAATGCGTTCCGGCAAATCTAGCTCGAGCATTCATCTTAAAATCACTTCAAAATGCTAGAACCATCGCCAAAAAGCTGAGAACGCAATGCCGAGAACTCAAGCCCGGTCAAGGCCAAACAAGGGCAATTTCGGCCGTTTTGGGATTTCGACCATGTTCCGGGCAGAATTTGGCTTAGCATCCTTCTTGAGATCATCTTAGAATGACTTTTTCATTCAGAATACACTCTCCAAAATCCAAGAAGCTCCGGCCAAAGCTCCGGTCAGATTCTGGCCATATTCCGGCGAACCTCCGGTGATGCTCTGATCAAGCTCATCCAACCACCACCATGCTCCGGTCATTTGTTGCTCCGGCCACACTCCGGCGAAGTCCAACCAATTCCAAACTACTTCTTGTCCAGTTGGCCATACTATTCACTTCGGTTGTCCTTTGGAGGAGACACCTCTTCAAGTGGAGCAAGTGGTGGCCACGTGGCACCACTCAGCCAGCTGCAGGTGGCGCAGCCATGTGCAAGGGGGTGGAGTGCATGTGGGTTGGCTTGTGTAGGCTTGTGGTTGGAGGAGGCAAAGATAAGTGAGGAGGTTCTTATCCTCTTCACAACCCATGTGGGTGGCACATGGGTCAACCAATCAAATGCCTTTGTTCTTGAGATATTTACATTGCAAAACTTAGTCTCCAAGTCTCCCTTGCCTATAAATAGAGGGCTTGCCTCATGTAATACACATTAGGAAGTTGAGAGCTTATCTCTCTTCTTCACCATTTCAATACCAAAAGCTCCAACTTCTCTCTTGTTCTTGAGTGTTCTTGAGTGTTCTTGAGTGTTCTTGAGTTTACTCTTGTTGGTTCTTGAGTATTCTTGAGTATTCTTTGGTGTTCTTGATCTTGTCCAAAACCGAAGCTCTCTTACTCTCTTTACTCTTGTTTGTTCTTGAGTATTCTTTTCCAAAACCTTACTTTACTTTCCTTGTCTTTGATTTCGAAACCTTTACTTTCTTTGTCTTTCATTTTCAAAAACCTTTACTTTCTTTTGCACTTAGCTATGATATCCTCTTCCATGGATACTCGTAGCTAAACCCTTCATTCGGTTGAAGGGGTGTGCTTGTATCAAAACACATTTTTAGACCCTTTTCTTAGTGCTTCTTTGTGTTCAAATTTGTTCTATGTGCCATTTATTAGGTTAGGACATTCATGGTTGAGTGGAGGCTCGAAAGAGCAAAGCTCTTCCATGGGGTTCGTGAGCATACATGGTTAAGTGGAGGCTCGAAAGAGCAAAGCTTTTCCATGGAGTTCAACCTCTTTAAAACACCACTTGGTTGATCGGAAATGATTGATTGAGTGGATGCACATGGGGTAAGATACTTCGAAAGGAGGAATTAGCCTATCTAGAACAAGTGCTCTATGTCTTGAAAAGGACTAGACGGTGTGGCAAGTCGAGTGCTAGAAATGGCCTTGTTACATCTTTGAACACTTAGACGATCATTAGATGTCAATGATGAACGAGTTGTGATACAAGGCCCCTAAACCGAATCCTTCCATTAATCAAAATATCACTTGTCACTTTTCTTTCAGTCTCAATATCAACTGCTTACTTTTCAGTACCCTTTACTTTTACGCACTTTACTTTTACGCACTTTATTTTCAGCACTTTTCATTTCAGCACTTTACTTTACGCAATTTACTTTCAGTCTTTACTTTTCCGCACTTTACTTTTCAGTTATTTACTTTATGTCATTTACTTTTCTGTCTAAAAAACAACCAAAAAAACCAATCTGTCTTTTCTTTTTCTTTCTTTTTAAAGAACAACCATTCCACACTGACTCCCTTGGGTTCGACCCCTACTTACCGCTTTACTACCCAATAGTGAAGTCTCGAGTAGCGGACTTATAAATTAATTTTGTACACATTGCCTCGCGACAAGGCAGTGCTTGTCAAGTTCTCTTAGAGGTAGCATGATCAGCGATCTGTTTGAACATAACTCTGCCTAGGTTGAACTTCAGCTTATTCCCTATCTGATAGATTAGTTGGGCCATATCCCGGTTGACCGTTGAACGGTGAGTTGAGGGTCTCCAGTTAAAAATAGCGATGAAGAACATCATAGAGTAGAACGTTGAGAGATCAGCTGTGTTCACGACAGAATCAGGCTTCCACTGAACTGAGCCTGCGGTGATGGTATCTATAACCTTTCCGAGGTCTGATTCTTCTTCATCAGTAACTGGATCATCCATGGAGAAGTACACATTTATGAGCTTAGGGTCAAGCTTGATCTGCCTTCCTCTGACAAAGAAGACCACGTATTCCGGTTCTCCGATAACCCCAAACCGAGGGGGAAGGTTTACCATGGCCTCACGAACCAACTGTTCGTTGAACGGTTTGCATCTGTCCAACGTCCAGAACAGATCAGATTGCTTTAGAACCTCGACGACTTTCTTTCCTTTGTATCGGGACTCCTCTAGGACTCTTTCTGGTATGATTTTTCTTTTCTGAACACATGACCACTTCTTCGCAGCATCTCGATTGACAAACCATACTCCTTTCTTGACCACACCAACTGGAACAGTATCAGACTCAGGGGATGGGACTTCGCATCTCCCAGCATCCTCAGAGATATGAATCGCACCATCACGCTTCCTTTTCTTGGCTGGAGCAGCTCCCCCTGCCACGATGCCCACTTCAGCATCATTCTAAACTGACCCCTTTGTAGATTTAGCAAATGTTACCTTCTTCTTTTCCTTGTCCTTCTTTGCCCTTTTTAGATTGACAAGGGGAACACGGTCTTGGTCATCTTTCGAAAGAGTAACTTCTTTTGAACTTGTCTTCGTAGTATCCTGACGAACGGATGAACCATCCTCCTCCATATGATTACTATGGCGATCATCAGGAACACCAACTGGGTCTACCACTGTTTCCCCAACAGCAACTGCCATTGGAACACTAACTGACTCAACTTCAGTCTGAACACTTGCCTTTTTCACTGCATCAAACACTTCTACCCCAACACCCTGGGCACGAAGTGAATTCTCTGAACTTTCCACTACCAGATCCTTCTCCGTTTAAAATCTTTCATGACATCATCAATGTCTTTGAACATCCTTTCCAACTCTTCATCTTTTTCTATAGGATCAGATTCTTCTACTATGGCTTCCTTCAACCCATCAGCCTTCTCTGGTAGATTAACCTCCTTTGTCACAGTCTCAACATGCTCACCGGGACGTTCATCAATGATTCCTTCAAGAATTTTTGTAGACTCACCATCAGAAACATCATTGATCACTAAATTTCTCTTCCCCGAGGCCTCAAGAACCTTCTCTGTCTCCTCATCAGATATTGCAATGAGCCTCCCTCTGATTGAACTGATCTTGGCCAGACACTGTCTTGGAGAGACCAATCGGCGAGTCCCCTTCTTTCTCCGCAGACCTCCCGGACGAATATACCCAGAAGCATGGATTTTCTCCCTCCATACTCCTGGTCCACCAGCGCCTTTAGACACAGAGATGATGGGCTCTCCTTCATTCATAGAAACAGCACCATCTTCACAGACAACAGCCCTACTGGCTTCACCACCAACAGCAGCCCTACTGGCTTCACCACCAATCACAGCCCTACTGGCTTCATCACAGACAACAGACTTACCATCCTTCTCAACACCCACATTCACATCTTCCTTCAGTACAAAATTTTCAACAATCGGAATATTTGCAGAATCTGAAAGAACAGTTGGAAATACCTCAGATTGGGGACGGACTTGTGTCGAACCAACATCGGACGAGTCCACCGCGGTCGACTGAGGAGGTTCAACGGCTGTTCCTCCGCCAGTCTTCTTGGCTTCGGCCAATGCTTCAGTGACTGAGTGTAAAGGTGACACCTTTTTCACCTTCGGTACTTTCGATTTCGGGATTCGGGGTTTCGCCGTCAGTGCCTTCGAAGATTGCATGCTCTTTTTCTCGGCGGATGAGACGCCGGATTTTGATGACTTTCTGGTGTTCACCATTGCAATCGAGGGGAAGAAGGATTTGAGAAAGAGAGAGCTTGAACTTGGCAGACAAACTAGGGTTTCCGAAGAGAGAAGAGACGTAGAGCAACTGTTTAGATTTTCAAATCAAAATCTTCTTTTTCAAATCGTAATTGGTCGCTTCAACTTCCCAAAACCGTCAACTCCCGTTTTCAAATAACGGCATGAAAAATCTTCAAGAATATTCAAAAATATATTCATTCCCAAAGCTGTTGTGTCTTCTGTTCCAGCTTTCTTCCTTAGGTGGTCAGTCCAACTGTTTAGCTGGAGTTTCGACTTTGACTGACCACCATTGGATGCATTCAGTGTTTGACACCACGAAGACCCGAGAAGGATCTGGGTGTTCCAAACTGAGAAATGTCGTGTGAATCGATGAAGGTCTTGGTCAATTCCACGTCCGTTGTCATATGCGTCGGAGTTATAGCCCTCTGTTGCCCTCCGTATTCACATTTTCTTTTCCGGTTCCTGGCATATTTCTAAGGATACTGTACGAACTCCTTCTGTAACAGTGACACCTTCTGACCGAACTCCTTCTGCAACTGGAACACCTTCTGGTCCATCAATTTCTTGGTACAATTGTCAACATAGATTTGTGCGGTAGTCCAATCAGACCTTATGTGCAGGGTCTTATCCACTCCCCCTCGCATAGATCGATGTTTGACGTGTACACAGTCGAGACCCATCGGACGCATCAGAATCATCCCTAAGATATAGTAGTTATTTGCACCCCTTCTTCCTTTCATCACAATGCCGCCATTCTTGTCTAGGACGAGGCATGAGTCGCGAGAGAATGACACATAGTGTCCATTGTTGCACAGTTGACTGATGCTAATAAGATTCATTGTCAGACCTCCAACAAGGAGGGTGTCCTCGAGTACAAGGAGATCCGGAACCTTCAATGTCCCACAGCCGATCACCTGACCCTTTCTACCATCCCCGAAGGTGACAAACCACATCTTCTCAACAGGTCTAATATGAGTGAGGTATTTAGAGTTACCTGTCATGTGGGCGGAGCATCCGCTGTCGAAGTACCAACTGTCTTGCACTGTGTAACTTAAGGAGCAGCAGGCCACCATGCATACCGTCTAGTTTGCCTTTGGTACCTAGACCTGTTTCTGTCGCGGTATGGTCTGTTGTTGGTATGCCCATCGTTCAGCAAGAAACAGGCGACACTTCAGTTTGATGTGTCCCATCTGGTGGCAGTACCAGCAAGTGCGCCAATCTATCCTTTGCATCACCGGTGAGTAATCATGACTTTGGATGGGTGTTCCATGGGTCTTTCCACCACTTGGTGTGCTATAAGTCTTCTTGTGATCAGCAAGGTTCTTTCCTTTGGACTATTTCACCTTCTGTGCAGGCAGCTGATCCATCACTTATTGAGCTTTAACAAAGGTAGTGCCTTTTGAGGTGCCTTCTTCCGTAAACCCCAGGCCTCGATGTCCAGACTCCATCCTTTGAGATCTAAGAATATCATTTGAGTCTTTTGTCCCGGAGTTTAGCATCCTTACCGATTGTTTGAGGTGATTGAGTTCCTTCTCGGTGGTTGAATGATCCATTCTTTCAGATTCTAGCTGAAGTTCCAGCTGTTCTACCCTCCTTAGTTGGAACACCTCCTTGCGCTTCAGATCTGTGATGATTTTCCTTAGACCTGCCATGCCTACAGGATGAGTTTCACGATCCTTTTCCATGTTGAATTTCAGCGAAGTGACAGTACCCAGGAGCTCTGTTTTCTGAGCAAGTAGACACAATCTTTCTTGTTTCATCTCAGCCAGTTGAGTGTTTAGTGCGTCTACCGTGCATTCGAGCTCAACTTTCTGTGTAAGCAGTATCTTGACCTCCTGCCAGACCTTGTCCTTATCTACAGTTATGCTTGCAATGGTGTCATTCAGCTTCTTGTTGACCTTGATCAGTAGCTACCACTTCTCATACAGATCTTTATATGTTTCAGCCAGAGACTCCTGCGTGAGTTCTTCATCGTCACTATCTGAGAGGTCTTCAGCCGGGAGTTCCAACTGAGATGGTACTCCTTCACTGGTATTGCTGCATTCTCCTAGAGTTGTAACAAAAGCCACAAAATTTGTGGTTTCACCTCCTCCTTTTTCTTCATCTGACTCACTATCGCTGAAGCTAGCGACCATTGCCTTCTTCTTCATGAGAGTATTCGCACATTGTGAAGCAATATGACCGAAACGCCTGCATTCATGGCACTGAATCTCTTCTTTTCCTTTGTCAAAGGAGTCTTGTCTTATATCTCTGGACCTTGACCTATCGGTTTTCCAGTTTTGGAAACTAGTTGATGAAGGCTGACCTTGCTCTAGACCACGTCTGTTGATTTTCCACACCATTCTGCCAAAGTTCTGAGCCATCATAGCCAGTTGCTCAGTGGTGCATCCAACTTCCAGTTTGTCTTCTAACATGTCTGCTTTTAGGGTGATTCCCTTCACCTCTCCGGGTTGGAAATCATGATTGATCTCGTAAGTTCTGAGAGAACCCATCAGCTCGTCCAGCTTTAGTTTGGCAATGTCGTGCATTTCCTCAATGGCCGTCACCTTCATGGCAAATATTGGAGGGAGTGATCTTAAGACTTTACTGGTCAATCTTTCTTCATCGATTGGTTTCCCTAGAGCAGAAGCCTCGTTAGCCAATTCCAAAATTCTGGTGTTGTACTCAGTGATAGTTTCACTTTCCTTCATCTTCATCTCTTCGAACCTTGTTGTGACAGCCTGCATGCGAGAGTTGCGAACTTTGTCTGTGCCTTCAAAGGCTATTTGGAGGATATCCCACGCTTCCTTAGCCACTTCACAGTTGATGATTAGCTTCATGACGTTTTCATCAACTGCAGAAAAGATCGCATTCATAGCCTTTGAGTTTCCCATAGATGCTTTGTCCTCCTCTTCTGTCTACAGAGCTTCTGGTTTCGGAACCGGTTCTCCAGTGAGATTGTTCATCATGGGTTTAGTCCAACCTTTCAGGACTGCCTTCCAAGCCCTTTCGTCTAGAGTTTCAGAAAGGTTCTCATTACGGGCTTCCAGGTGGCATAGTTTGATCCTTCAAGCAGCGGAGGTCTGGTGATGCTTTGTCCTTCCTTCAGAGTCATCTTGAACAGTTCAGGATCCCACTCAGTGTGTCGAGTGTTTGCTCTGATACCAATTGAAATTCTATCCCCTGTTCAAGCTTGTGTTCAAGGTACAGTTGAGACAGACCTTGAACTCCTTTCACAACAGTTCAACAGACAGAACAAAAACAATAGCACGCACAGAATGATAACCCAGTTCGGCTTCACCTACTCTAGGGGGTTTCCCACACCCTAGAAGCGACACAAATCTTTATTACGAGTTTAGAGCTATTTGTGGACTTACACTTACACAACGCCTTGTTTGTAATAGCCTAGCCTCTAACACTCCGTCTCTCAGATTTGCAACCGAGGTTTACCGCAGTTCCCCTCGATCCCCTTCGTCTAAACCTTCTGTCCGAACGTGCTCGACCTTCCCTTGAAGCTCGGATACTTTCTCTCAAAAGCTTGTTCACCTTTGTTATGTGCAGCAGTTGGATCGCTTCCAGGCAGTCTGAGTTGCACTTGATAAGACTGCTCTTGCACCGATGAATTTCCACTGAGGAAACACAATTGGTCGTCGCTTCCTTCTTCTCCAATCGGTAGGGTATACTTGATGGACCATAATTATACGAATCATAAACACAGTTAAACCCACCAAATTAGACTATTTGTCAATTTAACTTTTGCTTGTTAGTTCCGATATTTATCTACAGGGTATTTTGGAGCCTAGAGAGAAAACACGCTAAGGAGGAGTTTTTATGCAGCAAATATATTACGAGTCATTCCAAGGCCAAGACCAGATGCCGACTGAAGAAATCTCAAGATCCTGACTTGGAATCACTCAAAACAAATCAAACCGAAGAGCAACCAGAGTCAGTCCGGGGAAGAAATGTACCGATAGTTTTGTGAAAACTTCACAAAACTCACAAAAACTCCCTCCTTTGCCCTTATGACCGGCGGCTTTAAGGAAAGGATGAGTCATGAGGGGAGCCTCCTCCCCCTCATGACCGGCCACCGGCGGCTCCTCCCCTCCCCTCCCATGTAGACCGGCGGCTTTCCTCCTCCATGGAAAGCTTGCCATGTGTTGCTCTTCCAAACCACACATTCCTCTCCCCTTAGCCTATAAATACTCCACCCCATCTCATTTGTCACACATCCTCAAATTCACAAAACACTTCTCTCTCTAGAAATTTGGCACTTTTGTAAGTTTTGTTCTATATCTATAATACTCCTGTTGGTTCTTGAGTACTCTTGTCGGTTCTTGTAGTACTCAAGCTTTACTTTTCTCTATTCTTGAGTACTCTTGTCGGTTCTTGAAGTACTCACCCCTTTCCCTTACTTACTGTCTTTCAAAAACCGTAAGTACTTAGCTATGGTATCGACCTCTATGGATATTCGTAGCTAAACTCTTCATTCGGTTGAAGGGGTGTACTTGTATCATAAAATGTTTTAGGCCATCTTTTTAGTGCCTCTTCTTTTTATTCAAAACTTGTTCTATGTGCCATATATTAGGCCAGAACTTCCAAGGTTGAGTGGATGCTTGAAATGGCAAAACTCTTCCGTGGGGGTTCGTGAACATACTCGGGTAAGTGGATGCTTGAAATGGCAAAGCTTATCTGAGGAGTTTGACCTCTTTTAAACACCATTTGGTTTGATCGGAAATGATTGATCAAATGGATGCACATAGGCTAGTATACCTTGAAATGGGGTGCTAGTCTAAATAGAACAAGTGCTCTACGACCTTGAAATGGGCTAGACGGTGTGTGCAAATCGAGTGCTTGAAATGGCCTTGATACACTTTTGAATACTTAGAAGGATCACTAAAGGTCTCAATGATAAACAGGCTATGATACAAGGCCCCAGAAACCGAATGCTTTCCTTAGATTTACAAAACCCCTTGCACTTACTTTCAATTTTAGTATAAACTGTATTATCAACTACTGACGTTCCGGAAGGCTTGCCAATCACGCATCACCCGCTGTAAGTCTTCTACTTTTATTTTCAGTACTTTACTTTTCTGTCATTTACTTTTTCACACTAAAAACCAAAACCAACCAACCAATCACTTACTTTTCCGCACTAAAACCTCAATCAACCTAAAACACGCTCCCTCGCTGTAAAATTCCCTCAAAGAATAGCTTATCCCCCTAATTCCCTTGGATTCGACCCCTACTTACCACTTGCTACCCAGTAGTAAGGTCACGAGTAGCGGAATACAAATTTGCTTTTGCACAGAGAACACCGCACCTTAACGACAGTACGGTGGGCTCCGTCAAAACTGGCACCGTTGCCGGGGAATTAGTTAATTAATCGGATAAGTACTTTGAATCGATACTCGCTTCAAAACAACCATGTCTCGCGAAGGAAGCCACCATGACTACCAAGATGACGACGAGATAAACCTGTACGATCGAAATGATGAGGTGCCACTTCCATTTGTGGACGATCCGGAACAACTCATCAGAAACAGAAGAGCTCGTGATAGGGAGACAATCAGAAGAAACCAAGAACCACCCGAGGACCGAAATGCAGCTGGTCCAGTACAACTCCTTAGATATCCACCACCCCCTCAACCTCGACAAGTGCCGAGACGAGAACCCGCTTTCGATAACTACTACGGGGATAACAACAATTTCCGCGAACCTACTATGGGAGAACTCTCAGCACCATATTTCAGAAACCAGCCATGGTGCATTTGCCAGGACCCTGAACTAGAAAACATTGCCGTCGACATGTCCGTGATCCACAATTTGCCAAAGTTCTCAGGAACTAATGGAGAATCAGCAATGACTCATCTCCAGCGCTTACATGGTATCTGCCAGAACTTAAAACCGAATGGCGTAAACGTAGATGACTTCAAGTTGAAGGCATTCTATTTTTCCCTCATTGACTCGGCAAACGACTAGTTCCTTTCATTGCCTTCAGGAAGCATCAGAACATGGGTTCAGATGCAAAGGAAATTCATGGACAAATACTACCCAGCGACAAGAGCGATGCAAGTAAGAAGGCAACTACAGGACATAAGGCAGGAACCTAATGAAACCATGTACGACTACCTGGAAAAATTCAACCACCTGGAAAGAAGCTGCAGCACTCTTGGACTACCCGAGAAGATCATCATCGAGTACCTAATTAATGGACTAACTAAGTTAGACAAAATGCTCCTGGATGCCTCGGCTGGAGGATCCATGATGAATCTATCGTTAAGTGGCATAAGGAATCGCATCACCAACGTTGCTAAAAATGCTCGGTTTAGAAAGGAGACTACTCGTCAAGATAAATTCTTCCAAACAAAAAATGTATCACAAGCCGAGACATCAGTAAACCCCATGCCAGAAGAGATGAAACAAATGAAGGAAATGATGATGCAATTCTTACGAATGTAGACAGTACAAGTAAGACCTTGCGAGTTCTGTGGCTCTAGAAACCACGAAACTGACGCATGTCCGACAGTACTAGTTAAGGACCCGGCAGAAATAAATACATTAAGAGGAAACCAAAAATACAACAACAACAGCAACGACAGAGCTGGACAAAACTGACAGTATGGTCAAGCAACCAACCCGAGCTGGCATAACAATAGCTATTCTCAAAAAGAAACACAACCAGCTGTCCCTCAACTAGCCCAGTCATTCTTTCAACCGCTCCACCAACAGTACAACCAGGACGCCCCACCAGCAAGCCAGTACCAGGCAAACTCGAGCAATCATCAAGGACCAAACAAGTCACTTGAGGATATGATAATGCAATTGTCAAGTACTGTGCAGCAGTTGAGCACTACTATGCATCAAAACCAAGCCGAAACAAAGGAAGAATTATCGGACTTTAAGAAACACATCTCCCAACTCACTGCCTTAGAGTCCGCGCACGCTAATGAGTCCGGCAGACTCCTTTCACAAACCATTCAAATCATGCAGGAAGATGTGAATGCCTTGACTCTTAGAAGCGGAAAAATGCTTGTCGGCAAACCTTTTGAGCAAGAGGAGGACAAAGACCCAAGGTTGCCCGGAGAAGAACAAATGAGGCCCGAATCTCTCGAAACTCTAGAGGATGATGCGGCCGATAAAGACGAAGACATATTTGAGGAAGAGCGGAACGTAACCAAAGAAGAAGAAGAGAATACGTCCAAGGAACACAGGCCTGGCCCGGTGCCCAGAACCGAAACCCCTAAAATCAGCGCAACACTTCCATTTCCAGTACCGGCTCGCGTGCAAAAACAACATGTCATGGATGAGGACGTATTTGAATTGTTCAGCAAGGTCGAAATCAACATTCCCCTTTTGGAAGCCATCAAGCAAATTCCTCGGTATGCCAAGTTTTTAAAAGAACTTTGCACCAACCGGAGGAGGAGTTCTAGACACGATCAAGAGCTGATGAGTAGGAACGTGTCGGCCGTCATACAACGAAAACTGCCCCCCAAATGTGGAGATCCAGGAACTTACACCATTCCATGCACAATTGGCAACATCAGGATCGAGAATTGCATGCTAGACCTTGGAGCATCAATCAATGTTCTTCCATACTCTATCTACTCATGTCTTAAGATTGGGCCGTTCAAACCCACCGGTCTCACTATTCAACTAGCAGATCGGTCATGCAAACAGCTCGAGGGCAAAATAGAAGACGTCCTGGTTCAAGTAGGCAAATTAGTGTTTCCAGCAGACTTCTACGTCTTGAAAATGGAAAATGGCGGACCTACAGACCATGCACCCATCCTTCTCGGCCGACCATTTCTCAAAACATCAAAAATGAAGATAGACTGTGGAAGTGGAATGCTCTCAATGGAAGTAGAAGGAGAAGTCTTCAGCTTTGACATATTCTGAGCAATGAAGCACCCTATGGAATTCAAGGAAGTACACGCTCTCGATGTTGTGGACGACGAAATTTAACCAGAACTAAAAGCAGATCCCTTAGAAGCCATACTCAGCGGAGCCAAAGGCTCATACAACTTAACCAAAGACTTGCATGAAACGGTGGCCCACTTAACAATCTCGGAGCCTCTCACACCAGAATATGAAGTCAACGAGGTAAAATTATTCAAATCAAATACTTTTCTGCCCTCGGTAATGTAAGCCCCCAAAATAGAATTGAAGCCACTGCCCGGACATCTGACGTATGCCTTCCTAGGGGATAATGACACACTCCCAGTATTCATCAAGAGTGGCTTGGAAGCAGGCCAGGAACAAAGTTTGATAAAAGTGCTGAAACAACACAAGTTAGCTATTGGATGGACTCTGGCCGACTTGAGAGGAGTCAGCCCAGCTGTATGCATGCACCGTATTCTACTTGAGGATGGAGCAAAGCCATCAAGAGAGCCTCAACGACGACTCAACCCAATCATGATGGAGATCATCCAAAAGGAAATACAAAAGCTACTAGATGCGGACATTATCTATCCCATATCAGATAGTCAATGGGTGAGTCCGGTCCACGTGGTGCCAAAGAAAAGTGGGATCACAGTCGAGGAAGATGCCGAAGGAAAAATGGTAACAACAAGGATCAAGAACGGCTGGAGAATGTGCATCGACTACAGGAATATAAACGCCGTCACAAGGAAAGACCATTTCCCACTGCCATTCATCGATCAAATGCTAGACCGACTGGCAGGCAAGCCATATTTCTGCTTCTTGGACGGGTTCTCAGGATACAACCAGATCCCCATAGCACCTGAGGACCAAGAGAAGACTACATTCACCTGCCCATTCGATACATTCGCCTTCAGAAGAATGTCGTTCGGCCTATGCAATGCCCCGGGAACTTTTCAAAGGGTAGTAACCAGCATCTTTTCAGACATGATCGGGGAATTCATTGAAGTCTTCATGGACGAATTCACCATCTATGGCAATACATTCGACGCTTGCCTAGATAACTTGAGCACGGTTCTGGCACGGTGTGTCTCAATGAACCTCGTGCTCAATTATGAGAAATGCCACTTCATGGTAACTCATGGAGTAGTCTTAGGGCACGTCGTCTCACAAGAAGGCATAGAGGTAGATAAATCTAAAATAGACCTAATCATGACTCTACCATACCCTCCACTATCCGAGACATACAATCCTTCCTTGGGCATGCGGGATTCTACCGATTCATCAAAGACTTCTCCAAAAAGGCATTGCCTCTATCCAATCTTCTCCAAAAAGAAGTTCCTTTTGAATTCACCAATGCATGCAAGGAAGCCTTTAATGAGCTCAAAAAGGCCCTCACTAGCACACCCATCATCCAAACTCTGAATTGGAAAAAACCATTTGAAATCATGTTCGACGCAAGCGACTTCGCTGTAGGAGCAGTTCTCGGCCAAAAGATTGACAAGAAGGCGGGTGTGATCTACTACGCCTCACGAACCCTAGATCCTGCCCAACGGAACTACTCCACCACCGAGAAGGAACTCTTGGCAGTGGTATTCGCACTGGGAAAATTCAGACCCTATTTGCTTGGAGCAAAAGTGATAGTTTATTCCGACCATGCTGCCATCCGTTACCTAATGAAGAAGAAGGAGGCCAAGCCAAGGCTCATTCGGTGGATATTACTACTACAAGAATTCGATATGGAAATAAGGGACAAAAAGGGGATCGAGAATACTGTGGCCGACCACCTAAGCAGGATTGTCCGAAAGGAAGAAGAAGGGCACATAACTGAATCGTTTCCAAATGAGCATCTCTATGCAGTCTCAACCAAGGTGCCATGGTACGCCTCAATCGTCAACTACCTTGTAGGAGGTACATTTCCTCCTTCTTTTACTAAAGCACAATGCATGAAACTTAGACATGATGCTAAACAATACTTATGGGATGATCCTTATTTATGGAAAATAGGAGCAGATCAAATACTTAGGAGATGCATCCCCGATAATGAAATAGCTTCTGTTATTAGCTTTTGCCATGAGTTTGCATGTGGAGGACACTTCGGGCCTAGGAGAACCGCTAGAAAAATCTTAGATAGTGGCTTTTTCTGGCCAAGTATATTTAGAGATGCCTATAAAAAGTGTAAAAAATGCGATAAGTGTCAAAGAGTAGGAAATGTGTCAGCTAGAAGTGAAATACCTCAAGTACCCATATTAGTCAACGATGTTTTTGACATTTGGGGTCTTGATTTTATGGGACCATTCCCAGTTTCATGCGGTTATACTTACATTTTAGTTGCTGTAGATTATGTGTCAAAATGGGTAGAAGCCAAGGCCACAAGGTGCGACGATGCAAAGACTGTCATAGAATTTTTGCGCACTAACCTGTTTTGTAGGTACGGGGTACCCAAGGCCATAATAAGCGACCAAGGAACTCATTTCTGCAACCGCAAGATGGCTGCGACCTTAAAACGCTACCATGTCCACCACCGGACATCCACGGCATATCACCCCCAATCCAATGGTCAAGCGGAGATCTCCAACCGCGAAATCAAAGGAATTTTAGAAAAGATGGTAAAGCCGGGCATGAAAGATTGGAGTCAGAGGCTAGATGAAGCTCTTTGGGCTTATCGGACGGCATACAAGACGCCAATTGGAACCTCCCCCTTTCGGCTTGTTTATGGGAAGACATGCCACCTTCCGGTGGAATTAGACCATAAAGCCTATTGGGCGCTCAAGCATTGCAATCCAGATTTAAAAGCTGCAGGACTGGATAGGAAGCTTAATCTGTGTGAGCTTGAGGAATTGCTGCTTTAGGCCTATGAAGGGCAAACGGACTACAAAGCGCGGACCAAATTGTATCATGACAAATTCATCCTCCGATGCTCATTTGAGGAGGGACAACAATTACTGGTCTTTTCCTCGCGAATGAAATTGATGCCCGGGAAGCTTAAATCTAGATGGACCGGCCCTTTCACGATAACTAAGGTATTCAACCATGGAGCAATTGAGTTAGAAAGCCCAAATGATGGAAGCAGATTCACGGTGAATGGGCAACGAGTCAAACATTACCATGGCGAGGTTAACTTGATAACACAGAAATACGGCCTGAGCCACCCATGGGATCCAAACCAGTGATCCAGGAATGAGGTACTGTCGAGCCAACGACGTTAAACAAAGGCACTGGTCGGGAGGTAACCCGACACCTATCTTACTTTCAGTCTTTTATTTTTCTGTCATTTAGTTTTTACCAATAAGTCGTTCTCACCCACTTGGTGCATAGAATGAAATGACTATTTAGGAATCGGTTTTTGGAGTAAGACCGGATCAGCCAGGCAGCTTCCGTGAATTACCGGGCCTGCGCTGAGAGTTCAAGGCCCCAGCCGAACACCCTCGATTATCCAGCCTCATGCCATGTCGTTCACTCGACATTTTAAAGGGAGTTCTGTTCTTCCCTTTTCCTTAATGTCATTTCCTTCTCGTATAATATCTGCTTGCATGGCTTTTGAACTAAGTCTTGCTGAAAGGCACGCCTTCGTTCAAAAGTGTTGGGTGAGAACCGCCTGTGTACATAACATGTTTTTCTTTTCCTTTTCCTTTAATATTATCTTTTTGAAAATATGAACTTAAGAATGTGAAAAAGATAGATCATAATTCATGCATTAACCTTGTGAAAATTCAACTGTTTAAAAACTTCGAATGTAACTTCTCATTTGTCCCTTTGTGCTAAGATAAATAAGAAATGTGGAGTTGATAGAAATGCCCAATAGAGGCTTGGCAAGCAATCAAAGGATTGAATTTCACTATATGGTTTTCGAAGTCAGTGGAGGCTGCACTTCGGGTTTCGGTGAAGATTGAAGTCATCTCCGCCATGCAATGTTTATGCAAAAAGAAAAAAAAGGCGAGGACGGGAATCAGACCGTCCTATCTCTAGTCAAAGTAGCCGAGAAAATAGATGAGCGACCCTCATCTTGACCCGCGCGAAACGGCAAGGATGAGAGGAGCGGGGAGGTATTTCCATATGCTCGCGGGCGATGATTGGACCTCCCAAAAAGGCTTGAGAAAATGGACTAGCAAGCCACAAAAAAGCAAAAGCTCAAAGAAGCAAATCAAGAGGCCAAAGGCCCAAAGTTGTGAAGGTTTTAACCGAACAAAAAGTGAAGTACTCAAAGAGTCAAATCAAAGGCCAAAGGCCGATTCACTACAAAAGCTGTCCCTCGCCAAAAGAAAATCAAAGACCAAACCATTGAAACCCGAACCGAATCACGTGCTAGAGAACGCTACAAGGAAACCATATAGTGCGAGACAATCCAGAGAATGCAGTCCAGGAGCCTAAAAAGGGCTATCTCCCGAAACATCCAAAATAATTTGCATCTCAGCACGGAGGTACAAGTATAAAGTTTCTTCTATTTATTTACACGGTTTAATTTAGTAATAAGTAGTAATGCATGAATTAGGATAAATCGAGTCCCACAGTCTAACTTTCATATTTTAAAAGTTTACTTAGTGCCGCCCTTTAATAGCATTGTTCGGGACGAACAACTAAAAGTGTGGGGTGATCTGATGGACCATAATTATACGAATCATAAACACAGTTAAACCCACCAAATTAGACTGTTTGTCTATTTAACTTTTGCTTGTTAGTTCCGATATTTATCTACAGGGTATTTTGGAGCCTAGAGAGAAAACACGCTAAGGAGGAGTTTTTACGCAGAAAATATATTACGAGTCATTCCAAGGTCAAGACCAGATGCCGACTGAAGAAATCTCAAGATCCTGACTTGGAATCACTCAAAACAAATCAAACCGAAGAGCAACCAGAGTCAGTCCGGGGCAGAAATGTACCAATAGTTTTGTGAAAACTTCACAAAACTCACAAAAACTCCCTCCTTTGCCCTTATGACCGGCGGCTTTAAGGAAAGGATGGGTCATGAGGGGGGCTCCTCCCCTCCCCTCCCATGTAGACCGGCGGCTTTCCTCCTCCATGGAAAGCTTGCCATGTGTTTCTCCTCCAAACCACACATTCCTCTCCCCTTAGCCTATAAATACTCCACCCCATCTCATTTGTAACACATCCTCAAATTCACAAACACTTCTCTCTCTAGAAATTTGGCACTTTTGTAAGTTTTGTTCTATATCTATAATACTCCTGTTGGTTCTTGAGTATTATAGTTAGTTCTTGAGTACTCTTGTCAGTTCTTGTAGTACTCAAGCTTTACTTTTCTCTATTCTTGAGTACTCTTGTCGGTTCTTGAAGTACTCATCCCTTTCCCTTACTTACTGTCTTTCAAAAACCGTAAGTACTTAGCTATGGTATCCACCTCTATGGATATTCGTAGCTAAACTCTTCATTCGGTTGAAGGGGTGTACCTGTATCATAAAATGTTTTAGGCCATCTTTTTAGTGCCTCTTCTTTTTATTCAAAACTTGTTCTATGTGCCATATATTAGGCCAGAACTTCCAAGGTTGAGTGGATGCTTGAAATGGCAAACTTCTTCCGTGGGGGTTCGTGAACATACTCGGGTAAGTGGATGCTTGAAATGGCAAAGCTTATCTGAGGAGTTCGACCTCTTTTAAACACCATTTGGTTTGATCTGAAATGATTGATCAAATGGATGCACATAGGCTAGTATACCTTGAAATGAGGTGCTAGTCTAAATAGAACAAGTGCTCAACGACCTTGAAATGGGCTAGACGGTGTGTGCAAATCGAGTGCTTGAAATGGCCTTGATACACTTTTGAATACTTAGAAGGATCACTAAAGGTCAATGATAAACATGCTATGATACAAGGCCCCAGAAACCGAATGCTTTCTTAGATTTACAAAACCCCTTGCACTTACTTTCAATTTCATTATAAACTGTATTATCAACTGCTGACGTTCCGGAAGGCTTGCCAATCACGCATCACCCGCTGTAAGTCTTCTACTTTTATTTTCAGTACTTTACTCTTCTGTCATTTACTTTTCCGCACTAAAAACCAAAACCAACCAACCAATCACTTACTTTTCTGCACTAAAACTTCAATCAACCTAAAACACGCTCCCTCGCTGTACAATTCCCTCAAAGAATAGCTTATCCCCCTAATTCCCTTGGGTTCGACCCCTACTTACCACTTGCTACCCAGTAGTAAGGTCACGAGTAGTGGAATACAAATTTGCTTTTTCACAGAGAACACCGCACCTTAACGATAGTGCGGTGGGCTCCGTCAATACTCGTGTATGTTTGATAATGAAAGCGATGCAGATTATGGATGCCCTAGCATTGTATTTATATGCTCGGAGCATATCCAAATCTGCTCAAGATAATCCCATCAAATATTTAGGAAATATTCCTGAATATTCGATGTATATCTTTCTCAAATCGGTTGGAAGAATATACGAAGACTTCTAGCCCAAGTCAGCCACGCCGCCTTCAATGTAGATATTCATTCGAATATCTGATGTTCAAATAATTCGCTGGCCGACTTCAAATCGACGAGATCTTCGCTGTCTAAATCCTTCCGGGAAATATCCTTGCGTCTGTTCCCCGCTGTATATGAGTGCTAGGATATGTTCGAACTCCCCCTGAACTCCTGCTCGAACTGTCTAACTTTGTTTTGCCAAATACATGCCACTCAAGGGAACATCAAATTATTCTCACCTTGCAGAACCCTATTCACTTCCTCTCTCCCATCTCTACGACGACTCTTTTCGGTTTCCACTCTCGTCGTCAAAGCTGCAATCTGATTGGTCAAAGTAGTAAGGGTCGAGGTAAAAGCCACCGAAATCCCTTTAAATTCTGCTCTGGTCAACGGGTGATCTCCCATGGATGTTTAAGCTTTGAAAAGAAATATGAAAAGCCTGCACTGATACCACCTGATGCACTTGGAATCTCACAGGAATAACAAGCGCTAAACCTAGGATAGATAATCGAATTCACAAGCGATGAATTCGATTGGTAACTCTAGAATCCACTAGGAAAATAGCAAAAGTTAGGGTTTTTATTCAAATGAAAGATGTGAATGTTCTATAACCCAAGGCTATAAAAAGTGAGAAAAAAAAGACATAAGCTGCTAAAACCAAAAAAGAAATAAGCTGCTAAAACAAAAAAAAGAAATAAACTGCTAAAAACAAAAAAAAGAAATAAACTACTAAATTGCTATTTAGCATCCTTAGACGCTCCTACATCACTAAGGGTTTAAAGGCTTAGTGCATGTGCTAAATGCATTCATAACGCCTACGAAAAAGAGCTGGATAGGATGTATATACTTTTATTTGTCTTTCATTGACATGTTTAAAAATAATGATTGAGACCTTGTGAAAACTAGTGAGGTAAATACACGAAAAACATACCACCACTAGCATTCCGCTATTTGCATGACCTTGACATAGATGAGCGGTCAAATGAGAACCTCTTTAAATTTTGAGAACTTGAGACCCCAATCTTCACCTTTCAAAATGCAAGATGCATATTCAAATATGCATTTTGGTGGTGACAAGTGTCACATGTGCATTTTCCAAGATGCATTTAATGCAAAGTCAAAGCCACCTTTCTAGTTCTCGAATTTTAAGGGTTCTCAACCGAGTGCTCCCCCTTGACATAATTGCATACTTTGTCCGGGGCGAACAAAGCTAAGTGTGAAGTGTTGATAAGTCGAGTTTTCAACTTATTAATAGCCGTTTTCAATATAGCTTTGAGTCATTTTCGACTTTATTTTGATGTCATTTGACCTCTATCTCTACATTTTAGGTAGAAAACAACCTCCCTCAAGGTCAAAGCCTAGAAACGAACACTCGAAGAAAAACTAACGTTTTAGATCAAAAAGTGGGCAAAAAGATTTATGGCCGGCCAGTTCAAAAACTGCCCTGAACCAACCGGTCGGCTGGGCAGAAGGATCAACCTTGGGAGCTCTCACTTTGAGTCGATCGTTTAGCCACGCCAGCCAATTGGCTGGATGAAGGAGTTCAGCAAGCTCACTCTCGCTCACTTTGAGGCGGTCGATTGGCCAATCAACTGGTCGGCTGGAGAAGAGCTATCCAACGGCTTGCCCTCGCACATAATGAACTGGTCAGCTAAGATGGCCACCCGATCGGTTGAACTCAGTGGATTTCCAAGCTTCCTCTCGCTTACTTTAAGACGGTCGGTTGCCTGGCTCATGCCCTGCTCATGCAGTGCTCTCGCTCACTTTGAGTAGGTCGGTTGACCACTCTAACCGGTCGGCTGAAGGCTGGCATAGGACATCCAAGGTTTCAAGGCTCCCAACCGACCGATTGAATTTTGGACACAAGTCCTAGCCGACCGACTGAAACTGATACTTCTGGATTTGGACCCGAGACTATAGATAGAAGAATAGGGTTTTGACCAAGGTGTGCTGAGTTTTAGGGAGAAAAACACCAGAAAAAAAGGCTCAATCATGGCCATCATCAAGGATTCAATCAAGGAGAAGAAGAGAATATTCTAGGGAGATTCTAGGCCTAATCATCCTACTTCCTCTAAACCCTACTCACACTATGTTATCTTACATGATGCGTGAAGTGTGATTAGTCACCTTGTGTTTTGAGGGTCTTACAACCCTCCTTGGTACTCTATGATAATGTACACACATTTGATTCTATAATACATGGTGTTAAAATCATCTTCACTAAGTGCTTTATAATTGACATGTTACCCAGTGTTTGATGAAATTCCTAAGTAACCTGTTTACCTTAAAACTTGACCTAGGTATCGAAAGAGCTTAGTGATGTTTTGGATGTGGTGAAAATGATCATATCTAGTGTTTATGAAAGTTAATACATGGATTTGAAGTTAACTAGCACTTCATGCCTATTTCATTTATTACACTGGGAGATGTTCCAACGCTAATAAAGGTTATAGAGTGAATTAATATCTTAAAAGAGTGAGATTCTATTTGAGATGGCTTGACTAGGAATATATTTACAGGAAAATTGGTATATCTTAGTTAGGCGTCGGCATTTGGCCGGGTACGAGTCGACCCTGCCCGAAAATGAAAGGGTCGGATGAGTTATTGGTGATTTATGTTAGCATGTTGAACAGTTGCCGGGTCGGGCCGTGTATAAAATTTAAAATTTCCCAAACCCTAAGGGTACCCTTTGACCATTTCTAACGGGTCAACTTCGGGTAAATCGGGTCGGGTCAATGCAATTACTTGTCTTCTTACAAAAAAAGATGAAAGATAACGACTAGATTATAAATAAAAAAAGTAGAGAGAAACGCCTAAACACAAACACCAATTAAGTTAAACACTGAACAAAAATTGATCAACAACTTAATTTAATTCCACATCGCACTTTGACCATCGTTGACCATGGCTCTCAATTTCAAGCTCCGACAGCCGCGTGGCCATCATAGAAGACAGTCATTTGTTTGCTGGAAGATGATGATTTAGTCTGTTTGTCACCAGGTATAGGAGCTTGTGGCTCCGAGAGGTGCACCCCGGACTTCAATTTCCTGCCAATAACTACGGCTCCTGATAAATCTGAGATATGTCCTCCAGAATTTGCAACGGAGTCTATGGACTTGGGCGGGCGGCCGCGGGGCCTAGCGGAGGAATTGGTCGGCTTGTCAGCTTCAGGCTTGTCGGATTTCGGCTTGTCGCGTTTGGATCTAGACGCATGTAGTTGTTTTTAGGCATGGCGAGCTCGCCATTGAGTTTCATGCGGTTGAGATGGTGCGAGAGGAGAGTGGAGTGAGTCGATGGGAGATTGCTGTATGTCGAATCATCTCGGGGTACTGTGGGAGGTTGTTGGTCGGAGCGGACGGCGGATAGGAGACGTCGGATCCTTCTAGAGAAGCCATTGGAGTGATCTCAGGTGCGGAGGAGGAGAGAGAGACAGCGACTGTATTTTTTCTGTAAATAAAAGAGACGAATTGTTGGTCTTCATAAACTCGGGTACAAGGGTCGGGTCGGTCTCATTTTAATTACCCTTATCCTGTCTATAGGTAAGTCGGGTGTGTCGAATTCGGGTCTTATTCGAGTCCGGGTCGGGTATCGGGCGGGGCCTTAACCGGGTCACCCTAGGGGTTTCTCAGTGGACGTGTGTAGTGCCGAGGCCTAATCTTAGTCTAAGCTAGGTTCTAGACTATTTAACACCTTGAAATGCTTAATTCTTGTGTATGTGATCATTGGAAAATGCCAAGGAGGGGAGTAACCTCTCAAAACGACTTTTTAATCGAAGTTCAATCCCTTGAAACTTGGGCATTGCTATTTCTTAGTTAAATTCATTTAGTGGCGGACGCACCGTGTATTGTAAAATTTTCAAATTAAGATTCTGGTTGCCGTCTATTTTCCATATGTTGCAACATGTATATAATCTCAGTTTTATAATCAGGATTTGTGAATTGCCAGGTGGTGATTTTGTGTGAGAGGATTTGCAATAAACATGTCCCTAAAAGTTCAAGTCAGGGCCCTCAGCACTCAGCTTTTTGACGAAGAAGAGTACGGTAAAGTGAAAGCTTACTGACGTGTGTATTTTTGGGATACGGTCAAAAACAATTTATAATCAACCGGTAAGACCGGTGTCGAACCCAAAGGAGCAAACGGACTACGCACTAGTTCTATCAAGTTTTCTTACTCGGCTAATTCCTAAAGTTCAAATTGGTTGAGGTATCAATGATTGTAAAACAAGAATGAAGTGGTTTTAGGGTTTGAATTCAATTAAAAGCGAGTTTCGAGGGATTAATCCCCTCCTTGGCAATTTCCCAATGATCATGCAAACAAGAGTTCAATTAATTAAAGTTGATAGGTTTTGAACCTAGCCTAAACTAAGAATTAGGCTATTACGCGTATCTAATCTTAGTCAAGCCATCTTAGTTAGGATCTCACTAATTAAAGGGTGTTGATCCACTATATAGCATTTACTCTCATAAATGCTATATGCATAAAGTTCTAGCTCACCTCTCACCATGCATTTACTCTCATAAATGTAGGTTAAGTTCAATTTTACTATATCAAAACCATCCCTAAGCTTTCTCAAGACTTAGATCAAAGTTCTAACATAAACATGTCACTTAGGCATTTTATCAAACACTTAGAGACATGTCTAACATGAAGAGCATAGTGAAAATGAAATCAACTTCAATAGATCTATCCAAATGTGTTCACAATGATCATTGAGTACCAAGGAAGTTCATAGAACCCCTCAAAACACAAGGGAGACTACTCACTCATCATGTAAGACAACATGATGAGTAGGTTTTTACAAGCAAATCTAGGAGAAAAGAAGAGGGAAAGAGTAGGATGATTAGTCCTAGTGAACTCCCTTGATCTTGATTCCTCCTTGATTTGATGATGATGAAACCCTTGATTTGATCACTTTCCTTTGTCTTCTTCTCCAGAAAAATCCAAGATATTAGGTCAAACTTGCCTCTTTCTATTTATAGGCTCGTCAGAAATTCGGCACTGTAGCAGGTCCAGTCGATCGACTGGCGTTGGGCTGTTGGCCCAGTCGATCGACTGGCGTTGGGCTGTTGGCCCAGTCGATCGACTGGAGGAAGAAAAGTTGTTTGGCTAGCAGGTTCTCAGTCGATCGACTGAGACAGGGTAGGCTCCCAGTCAATCGACTGACAATTCTCAATTTGCAGCACCTCCTGTTAGTCCATTAAGTCGATCGACTGAGATCCAGTCGATCGACTGGGCGTCACGTGATCTGCATGCTCTGGGGCAGGGGACTCTTCAGTCGATCGACTGGAGACCAAATTCAGCCAACTCTTGCTCTAAAACCCGATTTTCCCCTAGTTTCCTTCCAATGGCTCTTGACACTAAGACATCTAGCTTTGTACCTGAAACGCACGAGAAGAGGATCAAATGACATCAAATAGTAGTCGGAATCGAACTAAAGCTATAGTGAAAAACGGGCATTAATGAGTCGAAAACTCGACTCATCAACACTCCACACTTAAGCTTTGCTCGTCCCGAACAAAGAATGCAAATATGCCAAGGAAGTGCAAATGTCGAAATGCTAGTGGTGCTATGTTTTTCGTGCATTTGCCACACTAGATTTAACGTGGTCTCGATCCTTATTTCTAAACATGTTATTGAAAAGTAAATGACAAGTATATACAATCTAACTAGCTCCTTTTCGTAGGCGTGACGAATGCATTTAGCATATGCATTAAGCCTTTAAACCCCTAGGCTACCCTAGTGGACGAGTTATAGTCTCGTGAGAGTTTTCAGAAAAGGGAATACTCACAAATCCCATATATGCACATGTCCCATAAGAGTGAATGCAAGAGTGCTCAACCAAGGCTACGATTATTCAAAACTAATCCCTCACCTCAAGCTAGACTAGCGCCACAATATCATAAAAAGAGCTTTCTCAACCTTTTGAGTACCTTTTTCAACGTGCATTCAAGAGCATCAATACTAGGGCTATGAAATGACTATCCAAAATTCTACTCATTTTCAAAGCAACGTAATGGAAGTAAGGCTTATAGCTTGCACAATAGAGTGTCAACCGCTCACCTATGCTAGCTAGGGCTAGTCCATGGGCTCGCGGCAAGAAACTCATTCCCAAGTTTTAGGCGCTTAAGCCGTAATCCATAAGGGAAGTGGAGTTCGACACTAATGTTTCTTAATAAACAAGCATAGACCAAATGATAGCTCTCGTGCAAGCACAAGGATCGTCCAAGAATTATTCTAACAAGCACACGATGGAAATGACTAATCCCGCACAAATATAGAATGATGGAAGAACATAGGGTCAAGTCGTAAGTGCTTCTCATTTTCTTATTGAGACAAATGCTTTCGAGGGGGGACTTACCTCCCTAACCCCCGGCATTTGCTCATTCATTCAGGTTTTTTTTTAATGACTCCACACTTAAAACTTGACAATATGTTCAGAAGTTGTAAGGGATGTGCGGGAATTCATCATGAACAAGGCACTATGTTAGAGAACTTAAGTCACCAAAGAGCATTCAAGTGATCTAAGTTTTTCACAACGATTTTTAAAAGTGTTTGCTAGCTTGATCCAAGGTATTGCAACGAAAATACTTAGAAAGTTGGATAGTCAAGATGTAGCAATGATATTGATTCTAAAAAATGCATGCTTAAAGGACTAGGTCGGTAAATGTGGCACATAGGCTAGATGCGATCTATAGGGATTTAGAATTTAAAATCACAAGCCTATGCGGTTAAAAACACTCTCATGTTGGGACAATGAGCAAGTATGCAAGTGTCCATCTAGAAATGATATGTATAGCATGCAATCATGTGAACTATGCGCATCAAAACCACTCCACACTTAATTCAAGCTTAGTCCCTAAGCGCAAGGAATGATAAAATAAAGGCAAAGGCGCATAGGAACTCCCCTCGTTTGTAGTGCCGGTGATATAATCCATAAGAGTGAGAAATAGCCTTTTGGGTGCAAGTGCAGATATAAGAGGGTGTTTTAGACGTGATAGGAATATGTGAATGTATATCCTGTAGAGTGAACAATCTAAATGGTAAACACCTCCAATATCATCATAAGAATATAGCATACAATCAATAGGCAAGAAAGGATAGATATCACCAAAATAGCATACATCATCAAAAATGCGCCAAAAGGCGACTTATCATCCAAAGCAACATCCAATGCAACAAGTCAAATAAGGAAAATACACATGTGGAAATTGAAATGAAGCATGGACTAAGATGTAGCCTCGTCGTCTCCCGGAGGGGTCCTCCTAGCTGAATCAACGACTCCATCGTCCTCAAGCGCCTGCGTGACACCGGGGAAGAGAGGGCTATCGCCTAAAGCAGAATCCACGTAGGGGATTGTCTCTCATGGGAGTGGAGTACCCGCCTCCCCGAATGCTGAAACTGGCGAGAAGGGTAGTGGGGAGGCGCCACGCGGTGCTGAGAACTCTGGAGCGAGTGGAGTGGCAACTGAAGTGCCGGGGCCTCTGCCGAATGATAAAACCGTGGATCTCAGCCACTCCCACTCCCGGCGGGCTCTAGCATCAGACTCTCGGACAAAGTCCTCGAGGCGAGTCAGTCCACTCATCAAGTCTGCCATGCCGGTCATCAAGCCAGCAATATCTGATGTGACTCTCTGCCTCCACTCTGCCGTGTCATCAACGACTGGAGGGGGAATATCGGCTGCTGGCTCTGCTGGTGGCAACTCCTCATCTGCCTCTGGGATGACTGCCGGGGGAGGGGGGGAGGAGGAGGTGAACCGGGAGGAGAGGGAGAGGGTGAGAGGTGGGCGAGACAGTAAAGGGGAAACTTCTGCTTGAAGGCCCTCCTCTTCGCAGCAGCATCGGTCACAAGTGTCTCCACATGAGGCGACGGGTCACTACTCCATGTCTTACCGTCCCGCTTCACCATGTGCATATTCTTCATCAAGGTGATGTCAAGCAAACTCCTAGCAGGGGCCTCACAACCCTCGTGGTCAAAGGTGAAGTTACACCTTTAAGCTATCAATGTAATCAAGGAGCCACCTCCCAAGCCCTTGTTCCTCGCAGTCGGCTTCACAACGGCCTCAAACCGATTGGCAAGGACCACTAGCCAATCAATAATCTCCCCGTGATCCATGGCAACCATGAGGTCCATATCTGGCAAGGTCACCTTCCTACCCCTCTCAGTCCTCGTATTAATACCAATAGAAATGACGTGGTTCATAATCTTCCAAACTGGATCAACAATCGCCGAAGAATTATATGAAGTTATGAACCACTCATTTCTACCAGAGATCCTCTTCCAAAGTCTGGACTGGTCGTGCTCGGTGAATACCTGGGGTGAGCCCGTAGGCTGTGGGAACCCAAGCCACTCTCGGATCGTACTCTCCCTGATCCGGAAATCTCTACCCCCCAAAATGAACTCCCAGTAATACTCTGAGGAACCATCCTCCCCCACTCTTTCCTTCACCGACTCAAAAGAGCATAAAAACTCCTCAACTACCCTCTGGTAGGAACCCGGATCATCAGCAAATATAAAGGATAAACCATGAGTAGTGAGCCGAGATTGTACCTCAGTTGCGACAACATCGTCGATGCCGCGGAGTAGGCCCATGTCCAGGTACAATGTCGGGATGGCCTTCATCTTCTTCGCAACGATAGTGGCGTGACGAGTCCTGTGCTTCTCGTCCCTGAAGACCAAGGGAGTCGAGAATGGGTACGGGACCGGAATGGGCATAGGTCCCGCATAGGGCTCCTCATGAGGCTCGGTTGGCACTAAGGCCATGGAGGAAGGTGCAGCAGCAGGGGAGGGCTCTCTATGCACAGGGGGCGGAGGGACTCTAGGGGCAGGAGGCACTGGCGCTTTCCTCTTCGGCGCCGGTTTCCTCGGTGGAGGCTTTTTCTTCTTTGGGGGCGGCGCGGAAACCGGCGCGGCCTCAATCTCCTCCTCTGAACTCCGGTCAGCAAGAGAATCCCTCAAAAATCTCCTCTTGCGGGTAACAAGAGGTCTATCATCCTCGTCCTCTAAAGTGAAGTCGTCAATTTGCTCATCGATCGAGGGCTCGTGAGCGATCCCCTTTCCCTTTGCTTTCGAACTGGAAGATGAATCGGCACGACCCATAGTGCACTGGAATTGGAAGCCTGAGTCAAAATGAGCAAAAAATCAAAAATGGCACTGAACTGCAGTCGAGTCGATCGACTGAGATGGAACTGGAATTCCAGTCAATCGACTGAGGGTCGAAATTTGCACGGGATTAGGGCAAAATTAGGGGTTTTCGCCGGAGGCTATGGGAGTTCGAATTGAGGCTTGGGGTTTGTTGGAGGGGTGATTTGGGGTGGATTGGTGGTCGAATTGGGGAAAACGGGCGGAGGAAGGAGGAGATCGGACGAGGGGAGCGATTTCCGATCGGAAATTGATTTGAGGGGGTGGCTGGTGGCTCGGCTGCGCGGCGGCTTGATGGCGATGGAGAGGCGGGGTCGAGGCGACGCTACGGCGAGGTGGAAGGGTTTGAACGGAGGTTGGACGAGAATCGGCGGAGGAGATTAGGGTTTCGATAGTTTGAAAATGAAGAAGAAATGAGGAAGAAGGGTTGGTTTGGATAGGACAATCCCAGTCGATCGACTGGGAGCCCAATCGATCGACTGGGAAAACACGAATTACATGCCCCTCTGAATCTCTATCCAGTCGATCGACTGGCTTATCACTTACCTCCCAGTCGATCGACTGGACCCCAAATTCCTGCAAAAAATATTTTGTACTTCTCATCGAATCCCAACTCCACACTCAGAATTTTTACTCATAATCAAGAATAGGTACCACTCAAAATATCACATATAATCAAGGCACGCCCCTTCTAAGCAATCACTAGCACATAGCATACGATTTTCAAGCAACCAAGCTAGGATTACCACTCCATACTTAAAACGCCACCATCATCAAGAAAATTCATGCAAGCCTCATATCACATCACACACACCTAATCATGCATAGGAAATTATCCGAACCACCAAACCATATCACAAGTTCACAAAAGGCATGCTACACATTTATGAAAGTTACTTGTGCATCGATAGACAACTCACAAACCGGGGTACCTCCCGTGAGGTGCCTAGTTTAACATCTTGGCAAAGACCGAGCCGATCCTTTTCTCACTACGAAGCACACTTGAGGAGTCCATAGCTAGGATCCCTCCTCAAGCGGATTAAGGCACTCTATGGGTCGGTCAAGGGGAATGTGACATTTTGCTCATCACGAAATCCTTCTCTATAGTGCTTTAGCCTTTGTCCATTTGCCGTGAAGCTAGTCCCATCATTGTTGAGCAATTCTACGTGTCCATCCTCATAAGGCTTGTGGACAATAAATGGACCACTCCACCGGCTTCTCAATTTTCCCGGGAATAGCTTAAGCCTAGAATTAAAGAGCAAGACCTTCTCTCCCTTTTTGAATTCACGACAAAGTATCCTTTTGTCGTGCCATTTCTTGGTCTTCTCTTTATAGATCCTAGAACTTTCGTAGGCCTCATTCCTTATTTCTTCTAACTCATGGAGTTGAAGCACCCTATGGTCTCCCGCCATTTGTAAATCCATATTTAACGTTTTGATTGCCCACATCGCCTTGTACTCCGATTCCACCGGTAAGTGGCACGGCTTCCCATAAATAAGGCGATAGGGAGACATTCCAATAGGGGTTTTGAATGCCGTACGATAGGCCCATAGAGCGTCATCTAGCTTCGATGACCAATCTTTTCTTGAGCTCCCCACGGTTTTATCCAAGATTGCCTTGATTTCTCGATTTGAAATTTCCACTTGCCCACTAGTTTGTGGGTGATAAGGAGTGGCAACCTTGTGACTAACTCCATATTTGCGAAGCAAGGCCTCGAAATGTCTCTCCTTGAAATGCGAACCACCATCACTTATAACGGTCCTTGGCACCCCAAATCTCGGAAAGATGATTTTCTTGAATAGTTTCGTGACCACCTTGGCATCACAAGTGGGGGAAGCGACGGCTTCAACCCATTTTGAGACGTAATCAACCGCCACCAATATGAATCGGTTCCCAAATGAAGAAGGAAGAGGGCCCATATAGTCAATGCCCCATACGTCAAATATCTCGACCGGGAGGATGCTTTGTTGGTGCATTTCATGCCTCTTTGAGATATTGCCGGTCCTTTGACATTGGTCACATGCTTTCGCAAACTCATAAGCATCGCCAAAGAGAGTAGGCCAATAAAAGCCGCATTGTAGTACTTTTGACGTGGTTTTTGCTCCACTACCATGTCCTCCATATTGAGAAGAGTGACAATGGTAAAGAATATCTCTCATTTCCTCCTCGGCGACACAAGTTCTATATAGCCCATCCGTGCAAAGCCTATAAAGGTAGGGCTCATCCCAATAGTACCTCTTGGTCTCGGAAAGGAACTTCCTCCTTTGATGGTGGTTCATATCGTGGGGGATAATCCCACAAACCACGTAATTAACGAAGTCCGCGTACCAAGGAAGGGCCTCCGCCTCAACTCTCATGAGTTGCTCTCCAATAAATGAATCATTCACCGGTCTAGCATCCACTTCAATCTCTTCATTTTCCTCTAGCCTTGATAGGTGGTCGGCTACCACATTTTCTACTCCTTTTTTATCCTTGATCTCTATGTCAAATTCTTGAAGCAATAGAATCCATCTTATCAATCTTGGCTTAGAGTCCTTCTTTGCTAAGAGATATTTAATAGCCGCATGATCCGTGAATACTATAACCTTTGAAGCCACAAGGTATGGACGAAACTTATCAAAAGCGTACACGATAGCAAGAAGCTCTTTCTCCGTAGTTGTGTAATTCAATTGAGCACCACTAAGAACTTTGCTCGTGTAATGAATAGCGTGAAGCTTCTTATCCACCCTTTGCCCAAGAACCGCCCCAATGGCGTAGTCACTAGCGTCGCACATAAGCTCAAATGGCAAATCCCACCTAGGGGGTTGAATAATAGGAGCCGAAATCAATGCCTCTTTCAACTTCTTGAAGGCTACTAAGCAATCTTCATCAAAATGAAATTTGGTATCATTGCATAGGAGATTTGTCAATGGCTTTGCAATCTTCGAGAAGTCCTTTATAAACCTTCTATAAAATCCGGCATGACCAAGGAAACTCCTTATTCCTTTCACATCTCTTGGAGGGGGCAATTTTTCCATAACTTAAATTTTGGCTTTATCCACCTCAATTCCTCTTTTAGAGACCAAGTGACCAAGAACTATTCCCTCCTGCACCATGAAATGACATTTTTCCCAATTTAGTACAAGGTTCGTCTCAATACATCTTTTCAACACTTTAGCCAAATTGGCTAAACAATCATCAAAAGAGGAACCATAAACGGAAAAGTCATCCATAAACACTTCCATAATCTTTTCAATAAATTCCGAAAAAATAGCCATCATGCATCGTTGAAAAGTACCGGGCGCATTACAAAGTCCAAAGGGCATTCGCCGATAGGCAAATGTTCCATAGGGACAAGTAAAGGTCGTTTTCTCTTGATCTTGGGGATGAATAGGGATTTGGAAGAATCCACTATATCCGTCAAGATAGCAAAAATAGTCATGCTTAGCTAATCTTTCCAACATTTGATCAATAAAAGGAAGGGGGAAGTGATCTTTTCTAGTGGCTTGGTTGAGTTTTCTATAGTCCACACACATACGCCACCCGGTTACCGTTCTTGTGGGGATTAGTTCATTCTTCTCATTTTTAATAACGGTCATTCCCCCCTTTTTCGGCACTACATGAATGGGGCTCACCCATTTAGAGTCCGCAACGGGGAAAATAATTCCCGCATCAAGCAATTTAAGGACCTCTTTCTTAACAACCTCACCCACAATAGGATTCAACCTCCTAGCTCTCTCCCTAGATGGCATACTATCACTCTCTAAGTTGATTTCATGCATGCATAAATTAGGGCTTATTCCCTTTAAATCATCAATAGAGTAGCCAATAGCATCCTTATGTTTCCTAACCACATCAAGCAATTTTGAGGTTTCAACATCATTCAAAGAAGAGTTCACAATGATAGGCAAGCTAGAATTTGGGCCTAAGAACTCATACCTTAGGCTTGTTGGTAGAGCTTTTAGCTCTACCGAACAAAACTCCTTACCTTTGTCGCTTAGAGTCCCTTCTTCACAATTCTCCTCTAGGATAGCCCAACAATCGCCAATGTCGGGTAGCTCATTGTCAAGGTCAATTGCACTCATGAGAAGGTTAGGCACATTATACAATTCATAAGTATCAACTAGGTCAAGATAATTACAAGTCATTGTAGAATTAGGACCTCGTTGTGCTTTTTCAAGATTAAACTCAATTTCCTCATCTCCTACCCTCATTGTAATTGACTCCTTAGTCGTATCAAAAATAGCCCCCGCGGTGTAGAGGAAGGGCCTTCCCAATAGAATGGGAATTTCATTGTCCTCCTCCATCTCTAGCACCACGAAATCCCCCGGAATATAGAAATTCCCTACTCTAACCGGGACATCCTTAAGGACTCCCTTAGGAAACCTCGAGGAGCGGTCCGCGAGCCTTAGAATCATGCTAGTTGGTTTAGGCTCACCCATGTTTAGCTTTTTACACAAAGAATAAGGCATCAACGATATGCTTGCACCCAAATCACACATTGCTCGTTCAATCTTAATATCATTAATAAAGCATGAAATGGAAAAGCTACCGGGATCCTCAAGCTTTGGGGGCATGCGAGGTTGGAGTATGGCACTACATTCGCCATTGAGGGACACCGTATCGACATCCTCGATCGTCCTCCTACAAGTAATGACATCTTTTAGAAAACGAGCATATGAAGGAGCTTGAGTTATTACCTCGGTGAAGGGCATTGTCACATAGAGCTTCCTCATCATCTCTGCGAACTTGGAGAATTGCTTATCATTTGTTTTCTTCTTTAGTCTTTGAGGGAATGGAATAGGAGGAGTGTAGACTCTAGGTTCGGCTTTCTCCTTTTCCACCTCGATTTCCTCCTCAACTTGAGGACTAGGGATCTCTTCTTCCAATTCTTCGATATCGGCACTAGCTTGGCCTCCAAGATCAAAGGTAACTCTCTTCCTCTTAGGTAGCTCTACCTCTAAGTCTTTCCCACTTCTCAAGGTTACCGCATTGCAATGCTCTCTATTCCCTTGTTTGGGTCTAGTCGGTAGCTTGCCCGGTGCCCTTGTAGATGTCTCGGCTTGTTGAGCAATTTGACTTTCAAGCATTTTGTTGTGTTGCTTAACCTCATTCAATTCGTGCCTCATCTCATTTTGGTTTGCTAAGAGCTTTGCAAACATTGCCTCAATACCGGAGAGTTCACTAGGAGGTTGTGGAGGGGCTTCAACTTGTTGATAGGGCCTTTGAGCTTGAGCTTGATATTGTTGCCCTTGGTTCCTTTGAAGCAAAGTCGGTCCTTGACTTTGATATTGGTTCCTAGGTGGGAACCCTTGGTTGGATTGAGTATGTTTAGGACCGAATCCGGGAGGTGTGGATCCAAAGTCGGGGCGAGTAGGATTAGTGGTCTTGTAGGAGAAATTGGGGTGATTTCTCCATCCCGAAGAGAACTTTGGTGTAGTGTAGTTGGCTTGAGAGCTTTGCCCTTGATTGGCATTATTTCCATAGTCCCTTCCTTGATTTCCTCCCACAAAATTAACTTCTCCATACCCTTGCCCTTGCACATCCCTTTGAACCAAGGGGCAAGAAGTTGTTTCATGCTCGTACACCTCACAAATGTCACATCCTTGCCTTGTTGAAGCTTCCTTTTCCGGATGTTTTAGCTTAAATACCTCATCCGAGAGGCTCTCAAAGTCTTTCCTCAAGGCATCATAATCACTAGAGCTCACGGCTTTTACCTCGTGCCTTTCATGCCTTCTTCTCGGGTTTCCTCTTTCGCTTCCCCACATGAAGTAGTTGTTGGTAATCTTCTCTATTACCGCATATCCTTCATGCGGTTCTAAGTCCATTATAGCACCACCTGAAGCGGTATCAAGAGCAAGACGAGAGTTCCCATCAACTCCGTGGTAGAAAGTATGGAAGACTTGAAGATCATCAAGGTTGTGGTGAGGACAAAGCCTTTGATATTCCTTGTATCGCTCCCAAGCCTCATATAGATTTTCGCCATCCAATTGCGAGAAGTTGGTGATTTGGTTTCGATAGTAGGCCGTCTTGGAAGGGGGGAAATACTTGTTCAAGAAAGCCACGGCTAATTCTTCCCATGTAGTGAAACTATCTGGAGTTTGACTCCTCAACCAATCTTTAGCCTTTCCCGTGAGAGAAAAAGGGAAAAGCCTCAATAGCTTTGCATCCTCCGAGACCCCATTCACTTTAAATGTAGCACATACTTCAAGAAACGTTGTCAAGTGAGAATTGGGATCCTCGTTGTCTCTACCCGAAAATTGGTTCGATTGAACCATTTGAATAGTGGACGTCTTCAAGTCATAGTCCCGGTTATCGACCGTAGGTAGTTGGATGGGAGAACGGTATCCATAAGCCGTGGGAACGGCATAGTCCTTGAGGGCCCTTCTAGCTAGGGGCAATTGTTGAGGATTGTCTTGGTTTCCTTGACGAGGAGGGGGCGGAGGAGGAGGTAGTCTATTATCCCTATCACCCATGACTTCTTGAGTAGTGGAAGTTGATCCTTTGTCTTTGTTGGTCTTACTCCTTGTAAGATGAGGGTTAACTAGCTCTCTAATAGGTTGGTTCAAGTCTCTATCCACAATATGAGTAAGCTTCTTGGTCTTTGGTGGCATAAAAGAGGTGAACCTACAAGGGAAACCAATTAAAACAAGTAAGAGTAGGGAAATGATTCAAGAAACACAAGCAACAAGCAAAATAAAGTAAAACATGGAATAGTCGGAGCACTAAATGATTTTCCTAGGGGTAACCTAGCTATTGCTCCCCGGCAACGGCGCCATTTTGACGTGTGTATTTTTGGGATACGGTCAAAAACAATTTATAATCAACCGGTAAGACCGGTGTCGAACCCAAGGGAGCAAACGGACTACGCGCTAGTTCTATCAAGTTTTCTTACTCGGCTAATTCCTAAAGTTCAAATTGGTTGAGGTATCAATGATTGTAAAACAAGAATGAAGTGGTTTTAGGTTTGAATTCAATTAAAAGCGAGTTTCGAGGGATTAATCCCCTCCTTGGCAATTTTCCAATGATCATGCAAACAAGAGTTCAATTAATTAAAGTTGATAGGTTTTGAATCTAGCCTAAACTAAGAATTAGGCTATTACGCGTATCTAATCTTAGTCAAGCCATCTTAGTTAGGATCTCACTAATTAAAGGGTGTTGATCCACTATATAGCATTTACTCTCATAAATGCTATATGCATAAAGTTCTAGCTCACCTCTCACCATGCATTTACTCTCATAAATGTAGGTTAAGTTCAATTTTACTATATCAAAACCATCCCTAAGCTTTCTCAAGACTTAGATCAAAGTTCTAACATAAACATGTCACTTAGACATTTTATCAAACACTTAGAGACATGTCTAACATGAAGAGCATAGTGAAAATGAAATCAACTTCAATAGATCTATCCAAATGTGTTCACAATGATCATTGAGTACCAAGGAGGTTCATAGAACCCCTCAAAACACAAGGGAGACTACTCACTCATCATGTAAGACAACATGATGAGTAGGTTTTTACAAGCAAATCTAGGAGAAAAGAAGAGGGAAAGAGTAGGATGATTAGTCCTAGTGAACTCCCTTGATCTTGATTCCTCCTTGATTTGATGATGATGAAACCCTTGATTTGATCACTTTCCTTTGTTTTCTTCTCCAGAAAAATCCAAGATATTAGGTCAAACTTGCCTCTTTCTATTTATAGGCTCGTCAGAAATTCGGCACTGTAGCAGGTCCAGTCGATCGACTGGCATTGGGCTGTTGGCCCAGTCGATCGACTGGAGGAAGAAAAGTTGTTTGGCTAGCAGGTTCTCAGTCGATCGACTGAGACAGGGTAGGCTCCCAGTCGATCGACTGACAATTCTCAATTTGCAGCACCTCCTGTTAGTCCATTAAGTCGATCGATTGAGATCCAGTCGATCGACTGGGCGTCACGTGATCTGCATGCTCTGGGGCAGGGGACTCTTCAGTCGATCGACTGGAGACCAAATTCAGCCAACTCTTGCTCTAAAACCCGATTTTCCCCGAGTTTCCTTCCAATGGCTCTTGACACTAAGACATCTAGCTTTGTACCTGAAACGCACGAGAAGAGGATCAAATGACATCAAATAGTAGTCGGAATCGAACTAAAGCTATAGTGAAAAATGGGCATTAATGAGTCGAAAACTCAACTCATCACTTACACCACACATTTCCGGCCCAACTCATTAAATATGCCTTCTTCTTGCTCAGTGAACTCCAAGTTCAAAAAAGGCTGAACAGATGTGCCTTCCGATTCTCCCTCAGGATGTCATCCACAATATCCTCTCTCGGCTGCCAGTCAAGAGCCTAATGAGATTCCGGTGCGTCAGCAAGTCAATATATTCCCTAGTGCACGATCCCCTGTTCGTTAAATTACATCTGCATCAAGCTCTCGAAGATCTTGATAGGAGGAGAGTCTTGGTTTGCACAAATCCACCCCAATGCATTCTGTCAGAGAATCTTGGCCAGGCTCATGATTTGACCATCACCATGCCCATTGAATATCATTTTGAGGTAACTCCTGATGATATTGAAATCATAGGCTCATGCAATGGCTTGCTATGCGTTTCATGGTAGCAGTGGCAGAATATTCTTTGACTTTCTACAAGTTCATACTTTGGAATCCAAGCACCGGAGCTTTTAGGGAGCTGGCCAAGCCTGGTCCACTTATAGGCCACTACCCTGACATAATACCCATCTATGGATTCGGATACGATCCCCAGAGTAATGATTACAAGATCATCAGAGCTGTAAGTCCTTATTACAACGGCACCACAAGCACACAGCTTGAAATCTACAGTCTCAAATCCAATGCCTGGAGAAAAATGCAAGCCTCACTTCCCTGCATCCTCACCGATAATTACTGGAGATTGTTTGACACTTGGTTTCAAGGCTTATACTCCCGCAGAACTGGGGTGCAAACAAATGGGGCAGTTCACTGGCTAGAAAAACGGACAGCAGACACCCATGAAACAGAACTCATCCTCTCATTCAACTTGGTGAAAGAGCATTTCGAGGAGGTGATCCCACTTCTGGACAACAACAAACAAGACTCTTTTATAAGTGAGTTGCAAGTTTTGGGTGGATGTTTATCCGTCCTGGTTCATAAATGGAAGACTTCTGAAATCGAACTTTGGGTTATGAAAGAGTACGGCGTCAAAAGTTCGTGGACCATGACAGCAACTATGCCTGATAGTCCAGGTCCTTTGTTTGAAGACTCATTCAATGGTGTCTGGCTTGTGCCTTTTGGTTTATGCGCAAATGGGTGTCTGCTGGTGGAGATGGATGGTTGTGAGGTATTGATATATTATCCAGACAGGATGATATTTAGTAAAATCGATCTGGGAGAGAATCAAAACATGTTCTTGGTGCAAGAGTTTGTGGAAAGCTTGGTATCTCCTCATGGCTCATGCTATTTGAAATGAAATGTTCTTTTGATAGTCTACAGAAGCTATTTGAAATGAAATGTTATGAGCTTGAAGACAAGTGAAACGTAGAGTTGTTTAATGCTATGCTTGTACTGGGTGGGTAGAGTGTTATTAAAATTGATCCGTGGATCGAATCGGTTAAGTTATTGAGTCAATGAGTCAGTGGTTCAACCGGATTGAATCGATTTGACCCGCACATATTAAAAAATAAAAATAAAATACTTATATATGATATTATAATTTAACATATTTATGACTTGAATAAATATTACATGTTTATGATCTGATTACAACAACATATCATAATAATTTGATCTGAGTACAAATCAATAATACAACAATAATAGAACAACATTAACAATTTTAGCCTTAATTTGCAAATCACAATAATAAGGGATTTCTAAGACTAATTAAATTTCTAGTTAATTGATAATAAGTAATAAATTTTATAGAATTGATAAATGAATATAACATTATTGAAACCAATAATATCACAATAATCATCTTTAGCCTAGTGGAAGGAAAGACAATAACTATTAAGTGTGGCGTTGGTTCGAGTCTTGTCCAAGTCAAAATTAAATAAATAATTTTTGAGATCAAATCGAACCGATTGAACCGATCAAATTATTTTTTTAATGACAAACCGGGTCAACCAACCGGTTCAACTAGCCGAGTCAATCGGGTCTTGACCGGCTCGATTGTAAAATGGTCCAATTACAGAACCGAACGGGTTCGGTGACCGATTCCTTGTCCAACCGATCGAACCGACCAATCCGGTCCGGTTTTAATAACACTGCTTGGTAGTGTAGTTTTTTTTCTTTTTTTTTGAAGTATTTTCCAAATGTATCTTTTCGATCAAAATGTATTTCTGTGTACACTTGCAGTGTTAGATAACATATGTTTAACAATTTAGAGGGTGTTTTTTTATATACCTGGATTATAATGAATTGTACTTAACTAAATTGTAATGAATTGAACTGTATTGTAGTTAGGGCTCAACATTTGACCTTACGGTCAAATATCCATTGGGTTACTTTAACCCTACCCGTATTCTTACCCTACCCTATTTTGTCTTTTATCCTATATGTATCATGCTCACTTATCCTTAGGCACGGTAAGGGTCACAGAAAAAAATCATACCCGCCCTCTTTCCCTATCTTCCGACCCTGACCTCCTATCCTATCATACGCTATTTTACCATAACATTTTCATTCATATTATAATTTTTCTCTTCTTCAAATTATGCTTAAATTTACTCTATCTGACCCTACCAAACCCGATCCTACCTTCCCCAAATATTACCCTACCCGTGAGTACCCTACGGGTGTAGAAAAATTACTTTACCCTTCCCTACACTATACATAGGTCAAGAAATAATGGTCTTACCCTACCCATTAGGGTAAAAATTACCCTTACCTTTCCCATTGCCAACTCCTTACTATGTGATGGACCATAATTATACGAATCATAAACACAGTTAAACCCACCAAATTAGACTGTTTGTCTATTTAACTTTTGCTTGTTAGTTCCGATATTTATCTACAGGGTATTTTGGAGACTAGAGAGAATACACGCTAAGGAGAGGATTTTACGCTGAAAATATATTACGAGTCATTCCAAGGTCACGATCAGATGCCGACTGAAGAAATCTCAAGATCCTGACATTGAATCACTCAAAACAAATTCAACCGAGGAGCAACCAAAGTCAGTCTGGAGCTGAAATACACCGATAGTTTTGTGAAAACATCACAAAGCTCACACAAAACTCTTCCTTTTACCCTTGTGACCGGCGGCTTTTGGAAGAGGTCACCCATGGAGGAAGCTCTCCCCCTTTCTCCACCCACAACCGGCGGGTATAACCTCTTCATGGGATGATGCCATGTGCTTCCATCCAAGCCACACATCTCCTCTCCCTTTTGGCTATAAATACAAGCCATTCTCATTTGTAAATCCACATCCCAAAATCACAAAACACTTCTCTCTCTAAAGTTTGGCACTTTGTAAGTTTGGTTTTCAATCTATAATACTCCTGTTGGTTCTTGAGTATTATAGTTCGCTCTTGAGTACTCTTGTCGGTTCTTGTAGTACTCAAGCTTTACTTTTCTCTATTCTTGAGTACTCTTGTCGGTTCTTGAAGTACTCACCCCTTTCCCTTACTTACTGTCTTTCAAAAACCGTAAGTACATAGCTATGGTATCGACCTCTATGGATATTCGTAGCTAAACTCTTCATTCGGTTGAAGGGGTGTACTTGTATCATAAAATGTTTTAGGCCATCTTTTTAGTGCCTCTTCTTTTTATTCAAAACTTGTTCTATGTGCCATATATTAGGCCAGAATATCCAAGGTTGAGTGGATGCTTGAAATGGCAAAACTCTTCCGTGGGGGTTCGTGAACATACTCGGGTAAGTGGATGCTTGAAATGGAAAAGCTTATCTGAGGAGTTCGACCTCTTTTAAACACCATTTGGTTTGATCGGAAATGATTGATCAAATGGATGCACATAGGCTAGTATACCTTGAAATGGGGTGCTAGTCTAAATAGAACAAGTGCTCTACGACCTTGAAATGGGCTAGACGGTGTGTGCAAATCGAGTGCTTGAAATGGCCTTGATACACTTTTGAATACTTAGAAGGATCACTAAAGGTCAATGATAAACAGGCTATGATACAAGGCCCCAGAAACTGCTTTCCTTAAATTTAAACACCACCTGCATTTACTTTCTTAGTATAAACTGCTCTATCAACTGCTCACGTTCCGGAAGGCTTGCCAATCACGCATCAACCGCTGTAAGTCTTCTACTTTTATTTTCAGTACTTTACTTTTCTGTCATTTACTTTTCCGCACTAAAAACCAAAACCAACCAACAAATCACTTACTTTTCCGTACTAAAACCTCAATCAACCTAAAACACGCTCCCTCGATGTACAATTCCCCCAAAGAATAGCTTATCCCCCTAATTCCCTTGGGTTCGACCCCTACTTACCACTTGCTACCCAGTAGTAAGGTCACGAGTAGCGGAATATAAATTTGCTTTTGCACAGAGAACACCGCACCTTAACGACAGTGCGGTGGGCTCCGTCAAAACTGGCGCCGTTGCCGGGGAATTAGCCGTCGGATTAGTTGTTCTTTCCTTTCCCTTCTCGTCTCTTCATCACACTATGTATGCATGGACAACAAGACATCTTCCTCTGTTTGGAGGTACGGATGGAGAAGACCCAGTACAACATTGCCGAAACTTTCACCACATTTGCCGCCACATAAAACTTGAAAATGAAATGTTAGAGGAATTTAAGCTTAAATGCATCAAATTCTCTCTAACTGATTTTGCGACAATTTGGTATTACACATCAACCGCTAGTCGTGCAGAACATTTTGTGGATCTTTGCGTTCTATTCCTGAAGGAATTCTCCCCCCATCCTTACGCAAAAAAAACCCGTGAGAAGATCATGTGCCTTCAACAATCCCGGGATGAGACTTTGGACGAATACTACACGAACTATGACACCATCGTCTCAAGCTGCCCGCACCATGGATTCACGAAGAAAGTTCTTCTTCAAAAATTTCTTCGTGGGATGAGGGCCGATGAGCTGACAAGGATTAACAAAGCAATGAGAAGAACAGCCGGGAACTTATCCATAGCAGACATGTGGAACCTCATAAACGACCTGGCCACAGCCACAAAACAAATACCCCAAGCTGACAGAGGAATGCAGATAGAAGAGGCTGGTCCAGAGACAGATGAAGAAGATACTCCCGAGCCATCTGAAGAATCAGACATGGAAAGCATCGGAAGCAACGAGGAAAAACCCTCATGGGAACTCGAGGCGGTGCCAACAGAAGAAGAAATCCAAAACACCACTGGCAAGCTACCCGAGTCATACCCAACTATCATTACCCGAGCAGCAGAGACCATCTACGACCAGATCCTCACAGACGGACATAACGAGGCAGAACCGAGCCTTAAGATGCAAGCTTCCCAATTTTTTCCCTTGATCAATAGGCAAATCACAAAAAACTATGTGATCCATGAAGAGGCTAAAAAGAGGATGGGAAAAGGGCCGGAGCAGAACGACTCCTCAATGGAGCATGTTTTCACCATAACTGGACAAGGCAGCCCTAAACACCAGAAAACCCAGTTCAAGAGACTAGTAGTGAAGGGTCCCTCGCCTTCTCAGAGACGTTGGCAGGAGAAACCACAAGAACCATGGGAACTGGACCCAAGCACATCATCTCGCAAGAAATCAGGAAGAGTCAAGGCAAAAATCAACATAGGAACGGTGGCGAAATACGACCTGAGCCACCCATGGGATCCAAACCAGTGATCCAGGAATGAGGTACTGTCGAGCCAACGACGTTAAACAAAGGCACTGGTCGGGAGGTAACCCGACACCTATCTTACTTTCAGTCTTTTATTTTTCTGTCATTTAGTTGTTACCAATAAGTCGCCCTCACCCACTTGGTGCATAGAAGAAATGACTATTCAGGAATCGGACTTGGGTGCAACATTAAGCCAGCCAGGCCTACGCCAAGAGTTCAAGGCCCCAGCCGAACTCCCTCGATTATCCAGCCTCATGCCATGTCGTTCGCTTGACACTTTAAAGGGATTTCTGTTATTCCCTATTCCTTAATGGCATTTCCTTCTCGTATAATATCTGCTTGCATGGCTTTTGAACTAAGTTGTGCTGAAAGGCATGCCTTCGTTCATAAGTGTGGGGTGAGATCCACCTTTGTAAATAAATAACATGTTTTTCCTTTTCCCTTAATAATTATCTTCTTGAAAATATGAACTTAAGAATGTGAAAAAGATAGATCATAATTCATGCATTAACCTTGTGAAAATTCAACTGTTTATAAACTTAGAATGTAACTTCTCATTTGTCCCTTTGTGCTGAGATAAACTAGGGATGTGGAGTTGACATAAACTGCCTTAGAGAGGCTTGGCAAGCACTCGAAGGATAGAATCTAACTATATGGTTTTCGAAGTCAGTGGAGGCTGCACTTCGGGTTTCAGTGAAGATTGAAGTCATCTCCGCCATGCAGTGTTTATGCAAAAAGAAAGAAAGGCGAGGACGGGAATCAGATCGTCCTATCTCTAGTCAAAGTAGCCGAGAAAATAGATGAGCGACCCTCATCTTGACCGGCGTGAAACGGCAAGGATGAGAGGAGCGGGGAGGTATTTCCATATGCTCGCGGGCGATGATTGGACCTCCCAAAAAGGCTTGAGAAAATGGACTAGCAAGACACAAAAAGGCAAAAGCTCGAAGAAGCAAATCAAGAGGCCAAAGGCCCAAAATTGTGAAGGTTTTAACCGAACAAAAAGTGAAGTACTCAAAGAGTCAAATCAAAGGCCAAAGGCCGATTCACTACAAAAAAGCTGTCCCTCGCCAAAAAGAAATAAAAAAGGCTCAACTCAGTGAAACCCGAACCGAATCACGTGCTAGAGAAAGCTACAAGGAAACCATATAGTGCGAGACAATCCCGAGAATGCAGTCCAGGAGCCTAAAAAGGGCTATCTCCCGAAACATCCGAATTAATTTGCATCTCGGCACGAAGGTACACGTATCAAGTTTCTTATAAGTATTTACACGGTTTAATTTAGTAATAAGTAGTAATGCATGAATTAGGATAAATCTAGTCCCACAGTCTTACTTTCATATTTTAAAAGCTTACTTAGTGTGCCGCCCTTTAATAGCATTGTTCGGGACGAACAACTAAAAGTGTGGGGTGATCTGATGGACCATAATTATACGAATCATAAACATAGTTAAACCCACCAAATTAGACTGTTTGTCTATTTAACTTTTGCTTGTTAGTTCCGATATTTATCTACAGGGTATTTTGGAGACTAGAGAGAATACACGCTAAGGAGAGGATTTTACGCTGAAAATATATTACGAGTCATTCCAAGGTCACGATCAGATGCCGACTGAAGAAATCTCAAGATCCTGACATTGAATCACTCAAAACAAATCCAACCGAGGAGCAACCAAAGTCAGTCTGGAGCTGAAATACACCGATAGTTTTGTGAAAACATCACAAAACTCACACAAAACTCCTCCTTTTACCCTTGTGACCGGCGGCTTTTGGAGGAGGTCACCCATGGAGGAAGCTCTCCCCCTTTCTCCACCCACAACCGGCGGCTATAACCTCTTCATGGGATGATGCCATGTGCTTCCATCCAAGCCACACATCTCCTCTCCCTTTTGGCTATAAATACAAGCCATTCTCATTTGTAAATCCACATCCCAAAGTCACAAAACACTTCTCTCTCTAAAGTTTGGCACTTTGTAAGTTTGGTTTTCAATCTATAATACTCCTGTTGGTTCTTGAGTATTATAGTTCGCTCTTGAGTACTCTTGTCGGTTCTTGTAGTACTCAAGCTTTACTTTTCTCTATTCTTGAGTACTCTTGTCGGTTCTTGAAGTACTCACCCCTTTCCCTTACTTACTGTCTTTCAAAAACCGTAAGTACTTAGCTATGGTATCAACCTCTATGGATATTCGTAGCTAAACTCTTCATTCGGTTGATGGGGTGTACTTGTATCATAAAATGTTTTAGGCCATCTTTTTAGTGCCTCTTCATTTTATTCAAAACTTGTTCTATGTGCCATATATTAGGCCAGAACTTCCAAGGTTGAGTGGATGCTTGAAATGTCAAAACTCTTCCGTGGGGGTTCGTGAACATACTCGGGTAAGTGGATGCTTGAAATGGCAAAGCTTATCTGAGGAGTTCGACCTCTTTTAAACACCATTTGGTTTGATCGGAAATGATTGATCAAATGGATGCACATAGGCTAGTATACCTTGAAATGGGGTGCTAGTCTAAATAGAACAAGTGCTCTACGACCTTGAAATGGGCTAGACGGTGTGTGCAAATCGAGTGCTTGAAATGGCCTTGATACACTTTTGAATACTTAGAAGGATCACTAAAGGTCAATGATAAACAGGCTATGATACAAAGCCCCAGAAACCGAATGCTTTCCTTAAATTTAAACACCACCTGCATTTACTTTCTTAGTATAAACTGCTCTATCAACTGCTCACGTTCCGGAAGGCTTGCCAATCACGCATCAACCGCTGTAAGTCTTCTACTTTTATTTTCAGTACTTTACATTTTTGTCATTTACTTTTCCGCACTAAAAACCAAAACCAACCAACCAATCACTTACTTTTCCGCACTAAAACCTCAATCAACCTAAAACACGCTCTCTCGCTATACAATTCCCTCAAAGAATAGCTTATCCCCCTAATTCCCTTGGGTTCGACCCCTACTTACCACTTGCTACCCAGTAGTAAGGTCACGAGTAGCGGAATATAAATTTGCTTTTGCACAGAGAACACCACACCTTAACGACAGTGCGGTGGGCTCCGTCACTATATTGAAGTGTATTAAATGGTTAAACAACTTTAAATCAAAATTAAAAATGCATATACATAATTGGAGGACCGAGCTATAAAGTTATCTAATATCAGTGGTTGTTCCTGAGGTTCACGAGGGATGGGGAGGCACAAATGGAGATAGAGCCAAAAGTGAAACTATGGCTAAACTTATTTTTGAGTTTACACCTGAAACTAAGGCTACAACATGAAACTAAAAAAATGCTTATTCTCAAAAAACATTTATAAATAGAAAGAGAATTGGGGCTAAATAAGACACATTATAAAGAAAGCTAGTTTATAGTTTCCGAAATCTAATGATATTTGCCAGAGTTATAAATATTATCATTATTGGATGACTCTTAGTATTTTGACGCGTCCAATGGTATGTCTCAAGTGTCCAATGATATGTCCAATGGTGTGTCATTTATGTCTCCATCTTTATTACTAGTCTCGATAAAAAGAAAAATAAAAATCTTATAAATATATCATCATCAATCGGAATACAAGCAATACAATTCTTCTCTACGTTTCTCTCTTCACAATTTCTCAATTTGAATTTCCTTCACATACATATTTTTCACAACATGCTATCAACACGATTTCTATAAGGAATCCAACTCTCAAAGTAGTAATACCAGATCCTCTTCCTCTCTATTTTCATTATGATGCGCTGATGACAACTTTGAGTCCAATTCAGAGAAATCTCGATATCGCGTAGCATTTTTTTAATGTTTATAGCATATTGTGTATATGCACTACACCAGATGGTCACTTATGTCACTGACCTAAAATTGCCGCATAAGGACGTTCTCAGTCGCATAAGACTTTATGCGACTGCAATCAGTGACATAAGGACCAGTCGCATAAAGGGTGTGACATAAGGTGTTTAGTGACTGAGTAATGGACATATGTCGCTTAAGGGTACTTAAGCGACTTACTTCTTTCTGCCGTGTTAGGAAATACGTTAGTCGCATTAGACCCAAGTCAGATGACGTTTATAAAGATTGAGTTAGACGCGTAAGTCTATTTTTCAAATATCAGTCACGTTAGTATGTTACGTACTGTACTTTAGGCGGTCGCGTAAGGGGGTGTTGTTCATTTGAGTAGTCGCGTAAGTTATTTTTTTCGATCGCGTAAGTTAGTGTTGTTCATTTGATTAGTCGCATAAGTTACACATTTGTTTTTGAATATGTGACATAAGTGTAAAAACGTGATCCTTTTTTACGATTAATAGTCGCGTAAGGCAGAAATAAATATCATTAATGCAATTTTGGCACATTCAGAAACCCCTGCTATATTACACAAAACAGTGACCAACAAGTTAAAAAAAACACCAAAGTTCAACAGTAAGTTACACATAACACCTTATAAGAGGTGTACTGAAAAGTTATCCAACATCAAAGTTATTCATAAGATGCAGCCAAAGTTCACATAGTACCCAAACCAAAAGATGCACCATGGGAAACATTACCACCATATCCGGAAGCCCCCGACTTCAGCATATCCTCCAAAGCCCTGAGCCTACACTCGAATTCAGCATCTTTTTTTGCTGCCTCTTCCTTTGCCTTGGTCAGCTCTTCCTTGAGCGCATGGTTAGATGCCCCGCCTCTAGGGCGAGGAGGCCTCTTAAGAGTTCCACCAGCTCCGGACACCATAGTCCCTCTCTTCTGCCCGATAGCTTTGTAAATGATGTCTAGCTGTATCTTTGTCGGGAGAGGTTCACGCTAGAGAACTATGGTGGGGTCATCAGAATCATCGTGGTCTTGATCATGGGTCAGCATATTGACAGCACAATTCATTTGCTCCTACATATAACAAAAAACTTGCGTATTTAACTAAAAAAATAACAGAAATGTAATGTGATAGAATCATCATCAAGGTACCTTAAAATAAGAGATTGCACAATGATACATGTATAGCGAACAGTGGCAAACATAAACAGAACACTTGTAAACAATATGGACTAGCATACACATAACATAAACACTAATACGTAAACAGCTGAAATGCAAGATATAATGCAAATGAACACTTACAAAGATAAAACAATTTTTTCAGTTTAAACATAAACATATACCAGCAACATATTCAGAAACATAAACATATACCAACAAGATTTAATACTTAAACAACTGAAATGCAACATACACATAAAACAGAACACTTATAATTATCGAACAACAAAGCATAAAACAGTTTGTATAGTCCTAAGTAGACAATATACCAACATAATATTCATGATATCCAACAATTTATTCAGTTTACACAAAATGCAATCGGAAAGCATGACTTAGAACATTATTACCACTAAGAGAAGACTCTCTGGTTCCTGGGAGTACACCTCTTCAAATGCGGCAACATGGGGTGCCTTATGTCCCTTTTCCATGTGCTTCACAGCTCTGATGGTGAATGGAGTTTTTCCCGAATGGTGGTTCATTTTCTTTTTCCCTGCATCTTTCATTCTAGCTGATATTGCCTACATAACAAAGTTAAAAATTAGCCAAACAAAAGTATGGAAGCTAATGAAAAAAACTGTCACTTATAGTAATGTAACATCACCTGCTGAGCAGGTTCTTGAAAGTGCTGCACAAGCCATTTCCATTCTTCTTCTCCGTGTTTGAATTCCTTGGGTGTTTGTTCTCCATTAGTCAGATAGTGAGTGCGACAATCAGATTTCCAGTCTTTGAAGCGAGAGTTGGCCTGCCTAGTTATATACTCCCAGAGCATAGTGTCGTATTCGGGCAAGAAGAAATGAGGCTAGTGTACCAACACAAAAAAAAAGTATTTAAGTTCCATAAATTTTTAACATTCTAATGCTTATGAGTAAACAAATAAAACTTACACTTAAGTAATTGGTGACAATATTCCTGTGCTTCGGGTCCAATTCGGAGTAGGTTGGGGCTAGCATCGGCACTTTCTCTCTTACGCAACTCCCAATTTGATGGGTCATCATGCTCCTTATTTTGTCACTAACTGGGCCATTTGCCTCAAAGCTACACTCCCCCTTTATCCTAGATCCCAATCTATACACCAAGTCGGCTAACTTGGTGCCACAGACAACTCCACGGCGCTTGCGCTTTTTTCCTGGTTGATCATCAGAGGAATCTGCCATAACAATTAGAAAGTGACATTAATTAATAAGCACATGTAATACATCAAAAAACATACCAATATCAATAAATGACAGAAATCATAGTGAAATCTTAATTTTTAGAGACCAATTTACCAGTGCTTGAGGACGTCTTGCATCTTATGCTCGGCGGTTCTTCAGCAGGTTCTTCATCATCTCTTTCTTCAGTATTATCAGCCTCAACATTATTCTCGTTAGAAAATTCAACACCCTCTGCTTCTTTAGAGGCACCACTTGAGACTTCCGGAACCACACCATCTTCAGCAACAGCATTGTCTTTGTCAGCAACATTATCTTCCGCCATTTCATAGGCAAAGTCATCTTCTTTGTCAGCATCGTTAACTTCTTCAGCATCTTCATCTTCGTCTGACACTTCGAGCGACGGAGTACGGGATGGGTATAGGTCATTAGCAATTGAACGTTCACGGGATGAATTAGAGCTCAATGTGCGAGTAGGGTATTTTGAAGGCGGGGGGGGGGGGGGGGGGGGGGGGCTGAGGGACAGTTGTGGTTTCGGTTTCAGTGTTTGAAGCGGGTTTATGCACTGTTAGCTTTGACGAATTTCTAGGGTTACGGCGGATTTGGAGTTGGATGTATTTCTTCTTGGGAGTACTATGGATAGTAGTTTTGGTCGGTGTTTGAAGCGCGGGTGAAGGCTTGGTGACCTTTATAGTTGGTGGCTTGTTGAATGGAGGTTTTGCAGGTGGCCTGGTTTGATGGAGGTTTAGGTGGCTTCTTCTTCTGGTTCAGCTCCTTGGCCAGTCCTACTCTCTTTGGAGCCAGCTCAAGCGTGTGAATCCTGGCAGGTTTCCGACTGCTAGGTGAACGGAGCTTCATCGGAGCTGCTGCGGTGGCGTTGGTGACTTCAGAGAGAGATTTCTTCTTCGACGGCGCCATGGCGGAGACGACGAACACCGAAGATGAGGAACGAAGATGGAGAGAGATTTTGTTTTTGTTGTGAGGCGTATGAGGAAATGAAACGAAACCCTAAGTCAAAATGAGTGTATTCGGTATTTGTGTCGTACACGTGTTTCAGATTGGATACGTGTCTGGCTATGATTCATTTCCCTTAAGCGACTAACATTTAAAATCAGACGCGTAAGGTATTTTTGAAAATTCAAAAAAATTCAATTTCCTTTAAAAAATTCAATTTGTCCCGCCCAGAGAATACCAATCTCCCCCTATAAATCTGAGCAACTAACGTAACTAATAAGCATATAATCAGTCGCTTAAGAGGTGTCAGAATTGAACACACAATCTTCATACAATTTACATTACAACAAAACCATCCATTACAATAACCATTACACATGACACCTGCAACAAACATGTCCAAAATACTACTAATCATCTTCTTGTTCATCCCCATCCTCCTTACCGTCAACCCCATCATCGCTTTCATAATTGTCACTTAAATATTCAAGTTCGTCGTCATCATCCTCTTCATCTTCTTCTACAAACTCATCCTCATTTTCTTCAACATCCATTGCATCACCACCAGTTGGTACAGCGTAGTCATAGTATAAAGCGGGAACTGTGCGTGGAGTCTCTAATCCTTCGTCAATGTCATCATCTTCATCATATTCATTGGACATGTGAAAATGGGGGATATTTGTGGTTTCATCTTCTTGGTATGCTTTCTCCACAACATTTGAACTTCCATCCTCAGATAAACAAGAGTCACTATATGTGCCTCTTTGAGCAACCACATCGACAACTTTCCAATTGTCGCCTAATTTAGGATCATGTAGGTAGAAAACTTATTGGGCATGTTTTGCAAGACAATAAGGAGCATCATCATACCATGTGGTTGTAGTGTCGATCGATACTATTCCATGGTCTGTCTTTATGTTTCCCTCTAACGGATCGGTGTTAAACCATTTGCATTTGAAAATGATTACCGGCATTCCTTGGGCATACTTAAGCTCGATGACATTTTGCAGAACTCCGTAGTATTTAACATCTCATGGATAAACAATTCATGTCATAAAAAATGGAATAAATGAAATACACAACCTAAATGTAATGTTAGTATGTAAGGAAAACTTACCCGCAAAAACCATTACTCCACTGTTTTGGGTTTCATATGTTGGTCCTTATCCAAAATCGCAAACCTCACGCCATTAACAAGGCAATGTGTGTAGCAACTATGACACTGTGACTTACTAGCCAAAATGTGAAGTTGTTTACAATAGTTTTCAGATCCTCTGCTGCGTAATTTAATCATATTCGTATAGGAAAACACATAAAATTAGTGCACTTGTTCATTAAACACTACCAAAGAATATATAAAATTTATGATGTAAAAAATTACTTTATCAAGCAAATAGACATGAAAATCTTCAACTCGTGAATCATTATCACCGGAGGGGTTTTCCTTGTAGTATTTGGTCTCATGTTTGTTAATATACTCAATTGCCTCTTTGCAATTTTCCATCACTGACCAATGAGTGACATCTATCTCATCTTTTCGGAGTTTCATCCGTCTAATGTACCCCATCGGCTTGATGACATGTGACGTAACTGATATGTCCCAAGGTTCTTCCTCCTCTTGATCGGACGTTCCATCTTCAATCTCTCCCATGTACAATTTACAATACATGACACACTCGTGAGCAACATATTGTTCAGCAATACAACCCTCCGGATAACGTGTGTTCCTCACATATTTCTTGTATTGTCCAAGTTGTCTGCATAAAGTAAATAAACATACAAAATGTTAGCTATGCAATATATAAATACATACAAAATGTTAGTTATGTAGTATAAAGTATTTGCGTACCTTTCCATGGGGTACATCCAACTATAGTGAACATGCCCCTTCAAGAGTATTTGATCAGGTGATAAGTCGAGTTTTCGACTTATTAATACCCATTTCTCACTATAGCTTTAGTTCGTTTCCGACTATAATTCGATGTCATTTGATCCCTTTTCGTACATTTCAGGTACAAAACATAATATCTCAGTGTCAAAACCCAAATACGAAATCTCGGGAAAAATCGGAGACTTGAGCAAATTTTGGGCAGAAAAGAGCTCCAGCCAGTCGACTGGGAATTTCCCCTGCACCAGTCGATCGACTGGACGCACAAACAGGAGAGGTGCTCGACATCGCCCATCGAGTCGGTCGATTGGACCTCCAGTCGGTCGAGTAAGAAGAAGCTTCAGCGCTCATCAAGCCCATCGAGTCGGTCGACTGGTCCTTCGGTCGGTCCAGTTGATGAGCACCTCAGGAGGCTTTCCAAGCTTGTCAATCGAGTCGATCGACTGAACCTCCAGTCTGTCGACTGAGAAATCACTTCAACAGGCAACCTCTTCCCCTCCAGTCGATCGACTGGGATACCAGCATCAGCCAGTCGACCGATTGGGACTACTACAAGGCGAAATTTCTACCGAGACTATAAATAGGAAGAGGGGGTTTTTGACCTAAACATCTGGCTTCTTTGGGAGATTTTACAAGGAAAAGTGATCAAATCAAGGGCATCCATCATCATCCAACTAAGGAGGATTGAAGATCAAGGGAGTTTACTAGGATTAATCATCCTATTCTATTCCTCTTCTTTTCTCTTAGATTGTGTTAAAACCCTACTCACATCATGTTGTCTTACATGATGTGTGAGTAGTCCCCTTGTGTTCTGGGGGTGTTATCACCCTCTTTGGTACTCAATGATCATTGTATACACATTCACATGCAAATTTATGAAGTTGATTTCATTTTACTATGCTCTTCATTTTAGACATGTTGCTAAGTGTTTGACAAAATGCCTAAGTGACATGTTTGTGTTAGAACTATGATCTAAGTATCGAGAGAGCTTAGTGATGGTTTGGATATAGTAAAAATGAACTCATCAAACATTTATGAGAGTAAATGCATGGGTGAGAGGTTAACTAAGACTTCATGCATATAGCATTTATTACCTTGGGAGATGTTCCAAGGATAATAAGTGCTATGTAGTGAATCAATATCTTTAATTAGTGAGATTCTACATAAGAAGGCTTGACTAGGATTAGACTTGCATGATAGTTTGTCTAATTTTAGCCTAAGCTAGGTTTTAAACCTATCAACCTCTTAAATGATTAAATTCTTGTATACATGATCGTTGGGAAATTGCCAAGGAGGGGAGTAACCCCTCGAAACTCTCTTTAATTGAATTAAAACCCCCTAAAAACCATTTCATTACTTGTTTCATTATTGATAATCATTCTCAACATTGAATTTGAAGGAATAGCCGAGTAGAAAACTTGATCCACCTAACGTATAATCACGTTTGCTCCCTTGGGTTCGACACCGGTCTTACCGGTCAAACTATAAATTGTTTTTGACTACATGCTAAAAACTACACGTCAAAAAGGCACCGTTGCCGAGGAGCAATGGCTCGATTGTCCCTAGGAAAAATCATTTAGAACTCCGACTATTCCATGTTTTTCTTTATTTGTTTTGCAACTTGTGATTATTGAGCTTATTGCAATATTCTCACTTGTTTTATTTTTTTCCCCTTGTAGGTTCATTTCTTTTATGCCACCTAAGACAAAGAAGCTTACTCAAATTGTGGATAGAGATTTGAATCAACCGATAAGAGAATTCGTTAACCCCTACCCTACAAGGAGTAAGACAACCAAAGACAAAGGAACTACCTCGAACGCTCAAGGAATCACTCATCAAGCCTTGGGAGATAGAGATGGACTTCCTCCCCCCCTCCACCTCCCGCTCGACTACCACAAGCCCCTCAAGCTAGAAGGGTTCTCAAGGACTATGCCGCTCCTACGGCTTATGGATACCGTTCTCCCATCCTTGTCCCGGTGGTGGATAACCGAGACTTCGATTTTGAGACCTCAACCATCCAAATGGTTCAATCAAACCAATTCTCGAGAAGAGACCATGAGGATCCGAACTCTCATTTGACCACATTCCTTGAAGTTTGTGCAACGTTCAAGATTAATGGGTTCTCGGAAGATGCAAAGCTTTTAAGATTATTCCCCTGCTCCCTTACGGGAAGAGCAAGAGATTGGCTAAGTAGCCAAACGCCGGATAGCTTTACCACTTGGGAGGAGCTTGCCGTGGCGTTTCTTAACAAATACTTTCCTCCTTCCAAGACGGCGTACTATAGAAATCAAATTACAAATTTTTCACAAATGGATGGGGAAACACTTTATGAAGCTTGGGAGAGGTATAAGGAGTACCAAAGGCTTTGTCCACATCACAACTTGGATGACCTCCTCGTTTTCCATACATTCTATCATGGTGTTGATGGTGCCTCGCGGCTTGCACTTGATACCGCCGCGGGAGGAGCTATCATGGAGCTTGAGCCTCCCCAAGGATATGCGGTGATCGAGAAGATCACAAAGAACTATTTCATGTGGGGGGTTTTTGGGGAGAAGAAGATTGGAAAAGAGGCTCATCCAAGGTCATCAATCATCATCCAGCCAAGGAGAAGTGAAGATCAAAGGGAGACATTAGGATTAACCATCCTACTCTATTCCTCTTCTATTCTACTTGTTGTTGCCGTTAAACCCTACTCACACCATGTTGTCTTACATGATGTGTGAGTAGTGGATCTTGTGTTTTGAGGGTCTTATGACTCTCTTTGGTACTCTTTGATCACATATATACATTGATATTCATATGGATGATTGTTGATTTCATTTTCTCTTGTGTTATGAATGTTGTGCACTCTAGGTGTCTGATAAAATGCCTAAGTGACAATTTGGACTAAAACTTGAACCTAGGACTTGGAAACCCTTGGGGATAGTTCTAGGATGGAGAAATGATCTATATCTTGAATCATGTAAATGAACCTTAGGATATGGATGCTTGACTAAGGATTGAATGTTTGATTTATTGGAATTAGTCATTGAGCGAATCATCAATTTATCCCATCTAATGGTATCAAATTCATGTTCTCTATGCACTTCATGTATGCCATGCTACTAAGTGTTTGACGAAATGCCTAAGTAACATGTTGAATCTAGTTTGGATAATAGAGAACGTGATACTATCTAATGTATGCATTTGTTGTTAACTAGGACTCGAGTTCATAGTAGTTATTACCTTAGGAAGACATTCCAAGGATAATGGTGCTATGGAATGAACCAATTATCTCTAGAGAGTGAGGTTCGAGCTATAAGAGAGCTTGGCTAAGACTAGATTCAATGAGAATTAGTCTACCTTAGTCTAAGCTAGGTTTTCTACAATGCATGGATAGGAAGTGAACTAGGAGTCGAGTTCATGGTATTTATTGCCATGGAATGAACCGAGAGGTTCGAGATATAAGAGAGTTTGGCTAGGAATGGATTTAAGTGATGTTTAGTCTATCCTAGTCTATCCTAGGTTCAATACTATTTGACTACTATGAAATGTTTGAATATCCTGTATGTGATCATTGAGAAAATGCCAAGGAGGGGAGTAACCCCTCAAAACGCCTCTTACTTAACGTTTATCCCCAATTACTAACCACATAGGATTTAGATATATACACATATTTATACATTTTGTTTAGAATAGCCGAATGGAAACACAATCTTAAATAGTGCATGTGCTTAGCTTGCTCCTTTGGGTTCGACCCGGTACCCTACCGGTCATTATAAATTGTTTTTGACCTCTACGACGACCCTCTTCTAAACCGACATGTCGAGAGGGTAAAACTAGACGTTGTCAAAATGGCACCGTTGCCGGAGAAGTGAAAGAGGGAATCCAAGAAGGAAAAACGAGAGGCATGAAGTAAAGGCGGTGAGCACAAGTGACTATGATGCCTTTAGGAAGGATTTTGAGAACCTCTCGGATGAGGTATTCAAGTTGAAACACCCGGAGAAAGAACCTACAACAAACCAAGGTTGTGATATTTGCGAGGTTTATGAGCATGAGACTAATTCTTGCCCCTTGGTTCAAAGAGATGGACATAGATATGGCTATGAAGAAGCAAATTTTGTGGGAGGAAACCAAAGTAGAGAGTATGGAGCTAGTGCCACTCAAGGGCAAAATTCTTAATCTAATTACACTACACCAAAATTTTCCGTGGGATGGAGAAATCACCCTAATTTCTTCTACAAGACCACAAATCCCACTCGTCCCGACTTTGGAGCTACACCTCCCAGATTTGGTCCTAAGCCTACTCAAGCTAACCAACCCTTCCCACCAAAGAACCAATCCCAACCTAGGAATCAATATCAAAGTCAACGACCGACTTTGCTTCAAAGGAACCAAAACCAAGGGCAACAATACCAAACTCAAACTCAAAAGCCTTACCAACAAGTGGACTATTCTCCCCAAACTTCAAATTAGCCCTCCAATATGGATCCTATGATGGCCGTGCTCCTTGAAATGAAGAGAGACCAAGAACAATCTCGAATTTACCAAGAAAGGGTCCAAGCACAATTGATGGATATGCAAACCAAATTTGAAAGGTTGGAAACCCACAACAAGATGCTTGAGAACCAAATAGCTCAACAAGCCGAGTCCGCTACAAGAGCACAAGGAAAATTACCGTCTAAACCCGAGCATGAGCAAAGGGAGCATTGTAATGCGGTTACATTGAGAAGTGGCAAGGAGCTAGAGGATGAACAACCAAAGAAGAAGAAAGTTTCATTTGACCTTGGAGGCCAAGCTAGTGCCGAAATTGAAGAGTTAGATGAAGAGGTCCCTAACCCTCAAGCTCAAAAGGAAAAGGTAGTGGAAAGGAGAAAGACGAATTAAGGTCATACACTCCTCCTATCCCTTTCCCACAAAGGCTAAAAAAGAAGAGCAATGAAAAGCAATTCTCAAAGTTTGCCGAAATGAGGAAGCTTTATATTACCATGCCCTTCACCGGGGTAATCACTCAAGCTCCATCTTATGCAAGATTTCTAAAAGATGTTATTACTTGCAGGAGGACGATCGATGACGTTGACACGGTGTCCCTCAATGGAGAATGTAGTGCCATACTCCAACCGCGCATGCCACCCAAACTTGAGGATCCCGGTAGCTTCTCCATCTCATGCTATATAAATGATGTTAACGTGCTATGTGTGATTTGGGTGCTAGCATATCGTTGATGCCTTATTCTTTGTGTAAGAAATTGAATATGGGTGAGCCTAAACCGACTCAAATGATTTTAAAACTAGCGGACCACTCCTCAAGATTCCCTAAGGGAGTTCTTAAGGATGTCCCGGTTAGAGTAGAGAGTTTCTATATTCCGGGGGATTTTGTGGTGTTAGAGATGGAAGAGGACAATCAAATTCCCATTCTTTTGGGAAGGCCTTTCCTCTACACCGCGGGGGCTATATTCGATACTACTAAGGGGTCAATTACCATGAGAGTAGGCGATGAGGAAGTAGAGTTTAATCTAGAAAAAGCACAAAGAGGTCCTAGTTCTACCATGAGTTGTAATTATCTAGACCTCGTTGATACTTATGAAATGTATGATGTGCCTAACTTGCTTATGAGTGAGATTGACCTTGATAATGAGCTACCCGAGCTTGCCGATTGTTGGGCTGTCTTGGAGGACGAAGGTGAAGAAGGTACTCAAAGCAAAAAAGGTAAAGAGTCTTGTTCGGTAGAGTTAAAAACTCTACCAACAAGCCTAAGGTATGAGTTCTTAGGCCCTAATTCTACCTTGCCTATCATTGTGAATGCTTCTTTAAATGACAATGAGACTTCGAAATTGCTTGATGTGGTTAGAGAGCATAAAGATGCTATTGGCTATTCTATTGATGACTTGAAAGGGATAAGTCCCCATTTGTGCATGCATAAAATTAATTGGGAAAATGATAGTTTACCATCTAGAGAGCATGCTAGGAGACTTAATCCCATTGTTGGTGAAGTAGTCAAAAGGAAATTTTGAAAATGCTTGATGCGGGAATCATTTTCCCTATTGCGGATTCTAATTGGGTGAGTCCCATTCATGTGGTACCCAAGAAGGGGGGCATGACGGTGGTTAAAAATGACAAAAATGAGTTAATACCAACTAGAACCGTCACCGGTTGGCGAATGTGCATTGATTTCTGAAAACTCAACCAAGCCACTAAGAAAGATCATTTTCCACTTCCATTCATTGATCAAATGTTAGAAAGGTTAGCCAAGCACGATTACTTTTGCTATCTTGATGGATATAGTGGATTCTTTCAAATCCCTATTCACCCACAAGATCAAGAAAAAACTACCTTTACTTGTCCTTATGGAACATTTGCCTATCGGCGAATGCCCTTTGGACTTTGTAATGCACCGGGTACATTTCAAACATGCATGATGGCTATATTTTCAGAATTTATTGAGGAGATTATGAAAGTGTTTATGGATGATTTTTCCGTTTATGGTTCCTCTTTTGATGATTGCTTGGCCAATTTGGCAAAAGTCTTGAAAAGATGTATTGAGACGAACCTTGTTCTAATTTGGGAAAAATGTCATTTTATGGTGCAGGAGGGCATAGTGCTTGGACATTTAGTCTCAAAAAGAGGAATTGAGGTGGATAAGGCTAAAGTGGAAGTTATTGAAAAATTAAGTTATTGAAAAATTGCCACCTCCAAAGGATGTTAAAGGAATAAGGAGCTTTCTAGGCCATGCCGGGTTCTATAGAAGGTTTATTAAGGACTTCTCGAAGATTGCAAGGCCTTTGACAAACTTATTGTGCAATGACACCAAATTCCAGTGTGATGAAGAATGCTTAGTTGCTTTTGAGAAGTTGAAGAAAGCATTGGTCTCGGCTCCTATTATTCAACCTCCTAATTGGGATTTGCCTTTTGAGCTCATGTGCGATGCAAGCGATTATGCTATTGGAGCGGTGCTCGGTCAAAGGGTGGACAATAAACTTCACGCCATTCACTACACAAGCAAAGTCTTAAATGGAGCTCAATTGAATTATTCTACAACCTAAAAGGAACTCCATGCAATTGTGTACGCCTTCGACAAGTTTCATCCATACCTTGTGGGGTCAAAGACTATAGTATTCACCGACCACGCGGCAATAAAATACCTCTTGTCAAAGAAAGACTCTAACCCAAGGTTGATAAGATGGATCCTCTTGCTTCAAGAATTTGATGTTGAGATCAAGGATAAGAACGGAGTGGAAAATGTAGTCGCCCATCACCTATCTAGGCTTGAAGGAAATGAAGAGCTCAAAGAAGACACTAGCCTCGTTGATGACTCTTTCATCGGAGAGCAACTTATGAGAGTTGAAGCGGAAGCCCTCCCATGGTATGCGGATATGGTAAATTTCGCGATATGTGGGATCATTCCTCACGATATGAACCACCATCAAAGGAGGAAATTCTTATCCGGGACGAAGAGGTATTATTGGGATGAACCCTACTTGTATAGACTTTGCTCGGACGGTATATATAGGACTTGCGTCGCCAAAGAAGAGATGAGGGATATCCTATACCATTGTCATTCATCTCAATACGGAGGACATGGTAGTGGAGCAAAAATGACGTCAAAAGTCCTACAAAGTGGATTCTATTGGCCTACTCTCTTTAGTGATGCATATGAATTCGTCCAGGCTTGTGACCAATGCCAAAGGACGGGAAATATTTCTAAGAGACATGAAATGCCCCAACAAAGCATCCTACCGGTGGAGATATTTGATGTTTGGGGTATAGACTACATGAGTCCCTTCCCGTCCTCATACGGAAATCAATACATATTGGTCGCGGTTGATTACGTCTCTAAATGGTTAGAGGCCGTCGCCTCCCCTACTTGTGATGCTAAGGTTGTCACCAAACTATTCAAAAAGATCATTTTTCCAAGGTTTGGAGTTCCAAGGACCGTCATTAGTGATGGCAGCTCACACTTTAAGGAAAAACATTTTGAGGCCTTGCTTCGCAAGTATGGAGTGAGCCACAAGGTAGCAACGTCGTATCACCCACAAACTAGTGGGCAAGTGAAGATCTCAAACTGGGAAATCAAGGCAATTCTAGAAAAGACGGTGGGAAGCTCGAGGAAAGATTGGTCATCTGATGTTCTCTTGAGTGGCATGTATTTGGCAAAACGTAGCTTAGACAGTTCGAGCAGGTGTTCAGGGAGAGTTCGAACAATATCCTGGTACTCCTGTACAGCGTGATCAAGACGCGAGGATATTTTCCGGAAGATATTGGCAACGAAGATTTCGACAAGTGGAAGTCGGCCTGCGACTTATTCGAGCATTTGATATTCGAATGAATATCTACATTGAAGATGGCGCGACTTACTTGGAAAGAAGACTTCGTATACACTTCCGATCGATTTATGAAAGATATACATCAAATATTCAGGAATCAATTCCGAAATATTTGATGGGATTATCTTGTGCGAATTAGGGTTTCGCTCGAGCATATAAATGCAATGCAAGGGCAACCCTAATTCTAATCGCTTTCAATGATCAATTATACACGAGCATATCCTGTTGATTGGAGAAGAAGAAAGCGACGTCCGGTCGTGTTTTCTCATTGAGAATACACCGGTGCAAGTGCAGTCTGTTCAAGTGCAACACAGACTGTCTAAAGCGTATGAACTACCGCACACAACAAAGCTGAACAAGCTTTCGAGAGAAAGCATCCGAGCTTCTGGAGAAGGTCGAGAACGTTCAGACTGCAGGTTCTGAACGAAGGGGATCGAGGGGAATTGCGGTGAACCTCGGTTGCAAATCTGAGTGACGGAGTATTGAGGTTAGGCTATTACAAGGTGTAAGTGTAAGTCCCTGTGGAAACTCTATACTCGTAATAAAGATTTGCTGTCCCTTTTTCGGGTGTGGGAAACCCCCCAGAGTAGGCGGAGCCGAACTGGGTTATCAGTCTGTGTGTCTCTACTGCTTTTATCTGCTTGCTGAACTGTTGCGATAAGAGTTCAACCTCAGTGTGTTGAACTGTTGTGCAAAGAGTCCCAGGTCTGTCGCAACAGTGCCTTGGACACAACCTTGAACAGGGGACATAATTTCATCATCGAAGCTAGATGACGCATTATGGGCTTATCAAACCGCCTTCAAGACCCTGATGAGTCGAGTTTTCGACTCATTTATGGTCATTCTTCACTATAGTTTTGAATCGTTTCCGAGTTATTTTGATGTCATTTGACCTCTATCTCTACATTTCAGGTAGAAAACAAGTTTCCCCCATGGTCAAGGCCTAAATATGAAGATTGGTTGATTTTTGGCGCAAAACAAGGAGTTTCGGGGCAATACCGAGCATATTGACCTTTGTAACCTGTTTTGGACGCCCAGGGCGGATCCGGTGTCCGATTTGGCTTATCTTTAGCTTGTTGGAAAGGTATTTCAAAGGGCTAATATTTTTAGTTTACACCAAGACCAAATTCGGACGGGAAGACCACCAAAAAGGCCCTAGTCGGTCGACTGAGACTCCAGTCGGTCGATTGTGGAAATGAAGAATGTGGGGGTTCTGAGTGCTTGGCCAGTCGACTGACTGGGAGTCAAGCTTAGCCCTAGTCGACCGACTGGATGAAAAAGTCAGATTTGATGCCCAGATTTCAGCCGAATCTATAAATAGAAAGCAAAGGTTTTGGACCAAGAGTGGAGGTTTTTGGGGAGAAAAAAATTGGATAGGAGGCTCAACCAAGGTCATCCATCATCATCCAACCAAGGAGAAGTGAAGATCAAGGGCGTTCAAGGATTAATCATCCTATTTCTATTCCCCTTCCATTCTACTTGTTGTGTAAAAACCCTACTCACACCATGTTGTCTTACATGATGTGTGAGTAGTGGATCTTGTGTTTTGAGGGTCTTATGATCCTCCTTGGTACTTAGTGATCATTGTATACACATTAACATGCAATTTATGAAGTTGATTTCATTTTACTATGGTCTTCATTTTAGACATGTTGCTAAGTGTTTGATAAAATGCCTAAGGGACATGTTTGTGTTAGAACTATGATCTAAGTATTGAGAGAGCTTAGTGATGGTTTGGATATAGTAAAAATGAACTTATCAAGCATTTATGAGAGTAAATGCATGGGTGAGAGGCTAACCAATACTTTATGCATATAGCATTTCTGAAAATAGGTGCTATATAGTGAATCAAAATCTTTGATTAGTGAGATTCTACATAAGAAGGCTTGACTAGGATTAGACTTTCATGATAGTTTGTCTAATTTTAGCCTAAGCTAGGTTTTAAACCTATCAACTCTTAAATGATTAAACTCTTGTATACACGATCATTAGAAAATTGCCAAGGAGGGGATTAACCCCTCGAAATGCCTCTTACTTAACGTTTATCCCCAATTACTAACCACATAGGATTTAGATATATACACTCTTTTATACATTTTGTTTAGAATAGCCGAAAGGAAACACGATCTTAAATAGTGCATGTGCTTGGCTTGCTCCCTTGGGTTCGACACCGGTCTTACCGGTTAAAATATAAATTGTTTTGACTAATTGAATTGCTATAATTCTACAACGTCAAAATGGCGCCGTTGCCGGGGAGCAACTAGTTAGCACATCCCTAGATTAGATTGTGTGAAAGTTCCGACTATTCTTGTAAATATTTTTCTCTTTCTTATACTTGTATATTCTTCTTATTCTCTCATATCCCTTACTAACTTAAGTTAATCTTGTTTTGCGAGGATGTATCACTACAACCAACAAGTCATTCACAATGGGGATTATTATGAAGAGGATCAACCAAATGCCCATTGTGAAGACTATTGGATGTACAATCACAACCAACAAATCTTTTCTAATGAAGAATACTATCAAGAGGAGGAGCAAACATATTGGAATTACCAAGAGCATGGCTATCAAACTAGTTATTACAATTTGAATGGGGATGACCAAGAAGAGGAGCAATCAAACGCCTATTGGGAAAACTCTTGGCATCCATCACATACATACACTCAAAATTGGAATGATAGTCAAGGTTTTGAAATTGAAGACTCCTACCCTCCATACCCTCAACCTTCAAGTGAGCCCTCTAATATAGAAGTCATGCTTGCTAAACTCCTTGCTAGCCAAGATGAGATGAGACAAGAATTGAAGGAAGTGAAGCAAACTCATCAAGATATGCATGCTCACATGGATATGCTCCAAGCCGAATTGGCACAACAAGCCATTGAATTTGAGAACTTGGAAGAGGAAAAGGAGGTATCCAAAGAAGAAGTCCTTGAATCTAATGCCTCAAGGGAAGAACGGGACCAAAAATCGGAGGATGAATTTTGGAGAGCCGCCACCGAAGCTTATTACAAGACATGGGATGGTGAATCTCGTAACAAGGACGAGATGGAAGGCGAAAATGAAACATCCTTCACTACTAGCACATCTCAAGATTGTTTAGATGAGAACACACAAGAGTTCACCATTCCATTAACGCTCTCCGATGAGGAATTCTTTAATGATGATGCCTCATACATTGAGGAAACACCTTTTGTTGATGAAGAAGAACTCCCTCCTCCCGGCACAAGCGAGCTTGAATGTGAATCCCAATTCCTTGATGAGGATAAGATAGAGGAAGAGCTTATTGAGAGAAAAGGATCTCGGGAGTATGAAGACTTTGTTGAGGTTTACATGGAGCAAACCGAAGAGCCTCCTCGCGCGCAAGAAAACAAAAGTATAATGAGGGATATTGAGGAGTGGGCACCCTTGGACGTCATTGATAAATTCAAGGAAGGGATGTCCATCAAGCTCGAGACAAATTTTGAAGACCCTTTCTTCACTACTTTGTCTCGAGACAAGTTTGGGAGCTTTGTGCCTTATTTTGCAAGATCTTTGGATGGAAGCTCCCATGACCCCTTAGCTCTAAAGGGATCTTCATACTTGAAGGGGTCAAAATCCCAAAGGAAAGTCCATTGTAGACTTGATGGGAAGAAATTCAAATGGGACTTGAAGGTGGATTGACACAATCAAATCCAAGGCCCCGTGAGAAGGGATCCTAGCAAAGGACTTATCAACGAGTGATTCTATGGGGCGCTTTGCTACGTCTTTGCCAAGATGGGAAAAACTAGGCCCTCGCGGGAGGTAACCCTGTTTGTAAGTTGTTTCATTCTCGTTCTTTTATATGTTCAAGTGTTTGGCATGATTTTGAGTAGCTAAGGCTCTAAAGTGTGGAGTGTGATATGTGTTATTAGTGGGTAAAATTTTAAGTGTGGAGTGAGTTCTACTCACTCCAATCCCACTTCACAACTCAACACCCTTCCAACTTTCCCTTTGATTTATCTATGCTTAATGATGTTGCCCATAGTGCTCATATGCTTTATTGGTGTTTACTAGATTGGAACTAATTTGTTATATCATACTATGACTCTAGTTTCACATTTTATCGGTACTTCAGACACCTTGTGCACATGATGGAGGATGTAGATTACTTTCCTTGTTTGAACTCTATCAAACTTATGACATGATGTTATTATGTGTCTTGTGATGCTCTCTTGCTCATACTTGTGTTTTGCATAACCTTGTATGTCACTTGTTGCATTTAACCTCTCATGTGTTCTTGTCATCAAGGAAAGTTATTTGCATCATGAATGATCACGTTTAGCACAATGGCTTCTTTTCTATTGATGGGGCACATCTACAAACGAGGGGAGTTCCTATGCGCCTTTATCTCATTTTCTTCATTGTTTGCGCTTAGGGACTAAGCTATGCTTTAAGTGTGGAGTGGATTAGTCGCATAGTTCACTCATTTCATGCCATGCTTATCATTTTAGAATGGATACTTGCATTCATGTATTCTATCCCTAACATGAGAGTGTTTTCAACCACATAGGCTTGTGACTATCAATTCTTAATTCCTATAAATCACATCTAGCCTATTTGTCACATTTATTGGATCTTGAACTTAAACCGACCTAGTCCATTGAATGTGTATTCTTGAAAGCCAATATCATTGCTATCTTTCGTCTATCCAATTCTCTAAATATTTTTGTTGAAATACCTTAGATCAAGTTATAGCAAGCACCTTTTAAAAATCTTCGTGAAAAACTTAGACCATTTGATAGCTCCTTGGTGACTTGAGTTCTCTTACACGGTGCCTTACCCCCATTGGGATGTCTCCATATCGCCTCATATATGGGAAACCATGCCATTTGCCGGTTGAATTGGAATATAAGGCAATGTGGGCAATTAAATTCTTGAACATGGACTTACAAACGGCGGAAGAAAATAGGGTCCTTCAACTCCATGAGTTAGAAGAAATAAGGAATGAAGCTTATGAGAGTGCTAGAATTTACAAGGAGAAGACGAAGAAATGGCATGACAAGAGGATCTTTCGTCGTGAATTCAAAAAGGGAGAGAAGGTCTTACTCTTCAACTCTAGGCTCAAGCTCTTTCCGGGAAAATTAAGAAGCCGATGGAGTGGCCCTTTCACTGTTGACAAGCCTCACGAAGATGGCCATGTAGAAGTACTCAACAATGACGGGACTATCTTTAAGGCCAATGGACAAAGGCTCAAGCATTATTGTGAACAAACTCAGGATGAGCACAATGCAACTTATACCTTGACCGATCCATAAAAGAGCTACAATTCGCTTGAGGAGGGATCCTAGCAAAAGGACTCCTCAAGTGTGCTTCTTGAGAAAAGATTCCGCTCGGTCTTTGCCAAGACGTTAAACTAGGCCCTTACGGGAGGTACCCCGGTTTGTGAGTTTTCCATTTATGCACAATTACTTTCATATATGTTTGGCATGTGAACATTGAACTTTGAATGAGAACATGGTGCTAGGATGGTCTAAAATGCATGCTTAGGTGTACTTGGTGAGGAATTAAGCTTGCATGTATTATCTAGGTGATGGTGATGTCTTAAGTGTGGAGTGTATGATCCTAGCTTGCGTTTTATTGCGAAATATGTTTATGCTAGCGATTTATTGGTGAAGCATGCCTTTGGTGTGAATTGAATTTATATGATATTAGATGGCATTTATTCGTGATGCGGAGTGAAATTTCAAGTGTGGAGTTGGGAGTTCAAACAAAAAGGAAAAAGTTCATTGAAGCAAAAATTTGCTCCCAGTCGATCGACTGGAAGAAAGCCAATTGCCCAGTCCGTCGAGTTGATGAAGGTTCAACAGGCCTAAAATTTCTACCAATCGAATCGATCGACTGGAATTCGAGTCGGTCAAGTAACCTCGACCCTTAGAACCCTGCCAAACCTCTTCAATCGAGTCGACCGACTCGCCAGCCAGTCGACCGACTGGGAAGAACTTATCCAAAACACTTCTCCTTCCTTTTCAAATTCATTTTGCCCTAACCCGACTCCCTTCTCCGCTTGACCGACTCCCAGAAATCAAACCTCCGACCTTCGCCCAACCTTGCCGCCTGCTCGTCCTCGCAGTCGCCTCGCCAGCCTCGTCGTCACCACCCAACCGCACCGCCCCAACCCTCAGTCGTCCGCATCTCCGATTTCTGATCAGAAATCTCAACCCCCACCGATGTCCTCCGTCCGGCGTCCTCAACCTTCGCCCGATCGCTCAATCTGCTCCCCATCCACTCGCCTACATAACCCAAGCTCCGATTTGAGCCAACAAAGCCTCCCAGAAAACCCCTAAATTTGGCCAGATTTCCCCACCCGGTCGACCGACTCGCATAATCTGGTTTAGGCCAGTCGACCGACTCGATTGAGGTTCAGTGAGTTTTTGCTCATTTCAAGTTTCAGTCTCTCATTCCCATTGCAATCATGCCTTGTGCTGGTTCTCCGTTTCAATCCAAATCCAAGGGCAAGGATGTTGCTCTTGAACCCTCGATAGATGATCTTATTAATGAGTACCATGAATCCGACGAGGACGATAGGCCTCTTGTGACACGTAAACGGAAGTTACTAAGGGGTTCATTAGCAGACCCTAGCTCAGACTCGGACGAAGAGATGAACGCTTCACCGGTTTCCCCCGTACCTCCTCCAAAGAAGAAAAACCAACAACCGAGGAAACCAGTGAAGAAAAGGAGAGTTCATGTACCAGCTATGGCTAGATTGCCATCGCCTCCGGTGCCCAGAGTACCCTCGCTCCCAGCTGATGCACCGTCCTCCAGTGCCATTGTCCCAGTATTGCCGAATGAGGGACCACTCGAGGGACCGTTGCCATTCCCGACCCCTTACCCCTTCTCGAAGCCCCTAGAGTTTAGAGATGAGGTGCACCGGACCAATCATACCACAATTACAAAGAAGAGGAAGACGGCCCTTCCCACTCTCTACCCCGACATGGGACTTCTTCATGGAATTGATAGCACCGTCACGGATGAGGTACATTCGCGCCTCACTCGTTGTGGTTTGAGTTTCTTGCTTAATGATGATCCCGGATCCTACCAGAGGGTAGTAGAGGAGTTTATTTACTCTTTTGATTGGATTAGAGAAGAGGGGGATGACGGAAGGGAGTATTATTGGAAGTTTGTTTTGGGAGGAAGGGATTTTGAGATTAAGGAGAGTGTAATCCGAGATTGGCTAGGATTCCCTCCTCATGATGTCGTAGCCCAGAAATACACCGACCATGATTAGAGCAGATTCTGGAAGAGGATTTTGGGTAGGCAAGAGTGGTTTATCTCTTCCTATAATTCTTCAGCGATCACTGACCCGGTGTGGAAGATTATCCACCACCTCATTGCCATTGGGATTAACACCCGGACGGTGAAGGCTCGGTCGTTTACCCTCCCCTATATGGACCTCATGCTTGCTATTGATCACGAGGAGGGCATCGATTGGCTCGCTACCCTTGCTACCCATTTTAAGAACATTGTGAAGGAGGGTACGAGGAATCGGGCCTTGGGAGGCGGCTCTTTGATCACACTAATTGCCTTGAGGTGTAACTTCACCTTCGGCCACGAGGGATGCCCCAAGCCTTCCAAGAGCACGCTTGACATGGACACCATGGAAGCACATGCATATCCTCAAGAAGGATGGGAAGACGTGGGATGTCGACATGAAGCCTCATCAGGAGGGTCTCGTAGATAATGCCGCGTATAGAAGGAGGTTGTTCAAGATGGAGATCCCACTCTACTGCTTAGCCAACCTCACCCCATCCCCTCCTTCCTCCCCTGTGCATTCCCCTCCTCCGGCCGACGAGCCCGCAGCTCCCATTCCTGAGGAGCCTCCCATCGTAGAGCCACACATTGAGGAGCTGGCTATTGAGAGTGCTCCCCATGCTATTGATGATTTGACCGAGTGGCGAGAGAGGGTCTCCTCCGATATTGCCGACTTGAAAGGCGGCGTGACTGACTTGAGGAGCGGCTTGAGCAGACTTGAAGCCTTTGTTACGGAGGCCGACATGAGAGCCCGCTAGGAGTGGGATTGGCTCCGGTCCACAGTATTGTCCATAATCAGGGGTCCCAGTGGCTCAAAGGCTCCTTCAGTTGACCCAGAGTTTTCTGCTTCTCGTGGCGCCTCCCTATTGCCTACCACGCCAGCTTCCAGAGTCGGGGAGGCGGGCACGCCACTTGCTGAGGGAACGATAGTGAACGAGAGTGTCTCCAGAGAGGAGGACTTGCGATACACTGGTGCCACGATACCGAATGAGGAAGGTGGTGGAGATTCAGCTAGACAGATCAGTCCGGGCGACGATGAGGCTACATCTTGAGCTTGTATTGCATTTTGTTCTTAATTTTGTCTATGCTTTGATGCTTTATTGCTGAGACCATGTACTTGGATGTTAAGTCTCTTTTTGGGCACAATTTTGGATGACGTATGCCATTTTGAGTGCTTATACTCTTGACTCGTCTTTGGTGCATGATTACATTTCCTATGATATTGAAGGTGTTTACCATTTATGTTGTTCACTCTACAGGATATACATCTACATATTATTATCATGTCCCAAATTCACCTTCTTTGTCTAAATTTGCAACCAAAAGGGTATCTCTGACCCCCGAGAGTTATGTTACCGGCTCTACAAACGAGGGGAGTTCCTATGCGCCTTTGCCTTTATTTTATCATTCTTTGCGCTTAGGGACTAAGCTTGAATTAAGTGTGGAGTGGTTTGATGCGCATAGTTCACATGTTTGCATGCCATGCATATCATTTTAGATGGACACTTGCATCTTGGCACTTTATCCCTACATGAGAGTGTTTCTAACCACATAGGCTTGCGACTATCGATTCTAAATTCCTATAAATCACATCTAGCCTATTTGTCACATTTATTGGATCTTGAACTTAGAACTGACCTAGTCCATTGATTGTGTATTCTTGGGAGCCAATATCATTGCTATCTTTCGTCTATCCAATTCTCTAAGTATTTTCGTTGAAATACATTGGATCAAGTTATAGCAAGCACCTTTTAAAATCTTCGTGAAAAACTTAGACCATTTGAATGCTCTTTGGGGACTTGAGTTCTCTAACACGGTGCCTTGCTTATGTTTGTTTCCCGCACATTCCATACACTTTTTGAACATATTGTCAAGTTTTAAGTGTGGAGTCAAAAGAGGGCGAAAAATAGGCCCCATTCAAAAAAAAATTGCGGTCAAAGAGGGCAAAGCCCCGACTAAAACCTCTCTCGATGATCCCGAGAAGTTTTGCTCCAAAATATACAAATGCCGGGGGTTAGGAAGGTAAGTTCCCCCTCGAAAGCATTTGTAGGCCAAAGGCCGCTCCAAAAAGAAAATAAGAAGAACTTAAAACTTGACTTTATGTTCTCCCATCATTCTTCATTTGTGCGGGATTCATCATTTGCATTGTGTGCTAGTTAGAATGACTCTTGGACGACCCATGTGCTTGCACGGGAGTTATCATTTGGTCTATGCATGTTTATTGGGAACTCTAGTGTCGGACTCCTCTTCCCTTATGGATTACGGCTTAAGCGCCTAAAACTTGGGAATGCGTTCCATGTCACAAACCCATGGACTAGCCCTAGCTAGCATAGGTGAGTGATTGACAATTTTTGTGCAAACTAAAAACTTCACTTCTATTGTATTGCCTTGAAAATGAGTAGACTGGATGAGACGATTAATAGCTCTAGTATTGATGACCTTGAATGCACAACCTCAAGGGTACACAAAGTGGTTCAAAACTTCTTTTGATGATATTGTGATAATAGACCTAGCGTGGGGTGAGGAATTTGTTTTGAGAAATCCTAGCCTTGGTTGAACACTCTTGAATTCATTCTCATGGGATAGGTGCATTTGGGATTTGTGAGTGTTCCCTTTTCTTAAAACTCTCACGAGACTATAACTCGTCCACTAGGGTAGCCTAGGGGTTTAAAGGCTTAATGCATACGCTAAATGCACTCGTAACGCCTACGAAAAGGAGCTAATTAGGTTGTGTATACTCGCATTTACTTTCAATAACATGTTTAGCAATAATGATCGAGACCATGTGAGAGCTAGTGAGGCAAATAGACGAAAAACATAGAACCACTAGCATTCTGCCATTTGCATGTCCTTGACATATTTGCATACTTTGTTCGGGACGATCAAAGCTTGAGTGTGGAGGGTTGATAAGTTGAGTTTTTGACTTATTAATACTCGTTTCTCACTATAGATTTAGTTCGTTTCCGACTATAATTTGATGTCATTTGATCCCTTTTCGTACGTTTCAGGTACAAAACATGATATCTCAGTGTCAAACCCGAAATACGAAATCTCAGGAAAAATCGGAGACTTGAGCAAAATTTGGGCAGAAAAGAGCTCCAGTCGGTGGACTGGGAATTTCCCTTGCACCAGTCGATCGACTGGACGCACAAACAGGAGAGGTGCTCGACATCGCCCATCGAGTCGGTCGACTGGACCTCCAGTCAGTCGAGTAAGAAGAAGCTTCAGCGCTCGTCAATTCCTTGCCCATCGAGTCGGTCGACTGGACCTCTAGTCGGTCGAGTTGATGAGCACCTCAGGAGGCTTTCCAAGCTTGTCAATCGAGTCGCTCGACTGAACCTCCAGTCGGTCGACTGAGAAATCACTTCAACAGGCAACCTCTTTCGCTCCAGTTAATCGACTGGGATACCAGCATCAGCCAGTCGACCGACTGGGACTGCTACAGTGCAAAATTTCTGCCGAGACTATAAATAGAAAGAGGGGTTTTTGACCTAAACACCTGGCTTCTTTGGGAGATTTTACAAGGAAAAGTGTTCAAATCAAGGGTATCCATCATCATCCAACTAATGAGGATTGAAGATCAAGGGAGTTTACTAGGATTAATCATCCTATTCTATTCCTCTTCTTTTCTCTTAGATTGTGTAAAAACCCTACTCACATCATGTTGTCTTACATGATGTGTGAGTAGTCCCCTTGTGTTTTGATGGTGTTATCACCCTCTTTGGTACTCAATGATCATTGTATACACATTCACATGCAAATTTATGAAGTTGATTTCATTTTACTATGCTCTTCATTTTAGACATGTTGCTAAGTGTTTGACAAAATGCCTAAGTGACATGTTTGTGTTAGAACTATGATCTAAGTATCGAGAGAGCTTAGTGATGGTTTGGATATAGTAAAAATGAACTCATCAAATATTTATAAGAGTAAATGCATGGGTTAGAGGTTAACTAAGACTTCATGCATATAGCATTTGTTACCTTGGGAGATGTTCCATGGATAATAAGTGCTATGTAGTGAATCAATATCTTTAATTAGTGAGTTTCTACATAAGAAGGCTTGACTAGGATTATACTTGCATGATAGTTTGTCTAATTTTAGCCTAAGCTAGGTTTTAAACCTATCAACCTCTTAAATGACTAAATTCTTGTATACATGATCGTTGGGAAATTGCCAAGGAGGGGAGTAACCCCTCGAAACTCTCTTTAATTGAATTAAAACCCTCTAAAAACCATTTCATTAATGATAATCCTTCTCAACATTGGATTTGAAAGAATAGCCGAGTAGAAAACTTGATCCACCTAGCGTATAATCACGTTTGCTCCCTTGGGTTCGACACCGGTCTTACCGGTCAAACTATAAATTGTTTTTAACTACATGCTAAAAACTACACGTCATCAGGTAGATGAACCATGAGATGTACCATTATTGTGAAGAATGCCGGCGGAAATATTCTCTCTAATTGACACAGAATCTTAACTATCTCCAACTTCATGCTATTAACCTCCTCCTTCACTAACTCTGTGCAACATAGTCATTGAAACCAGTGAGATAATGATATAAGAGGGTCTACCACATTGAGTGGCAAATAAGGTCGAATGAAAGCTGATGTTCCCGTGAGTGGCATGTATTTGGCAAAACGTAGTTAGACAGTTCGAGCAGGAGTTCAGGGGGAGCTCGAACATATCCTAGCACTCATGTACAGCGTGGAACAGACGCAAGGATATTTCCCGGAAGATATTGGACAGCAAAGATCTCGTCGATTTGTAGTCGGCCAACGAATTATTTGAACAACAGATATTCGAATGAATATGTACATTGAAGGCGGCATAGCTGACTTGGGCAAGAGATCTCCATATATTCTTCCAACCGATTTGAGAAAGATATACATCAAATATCTAGGAATATTTCCTAAATATTTGATGGTATTATCTTGTGCAGTTTAGGGTTTCGTCCAAGCATATAAATACATTCCTAGGGCATCCTTATTCTGCATCGCTTTCAAAGATCAAATATACACGACCAAACCCTATCGATTGGAGAAGAATAAAGCGACGGCCGTTTGTGTTTCCCCACTGGAAACTCATCGGTGCAAGAGCAGTGTCATCACGTGCAACTCAGATTGCCTGGAAGCAATCAAACTGCCGCACACAACAAAGGTGAACAAGCTTTCGAGAGAAAGCATCCGAGCTTCAAGAGAAGGTCGAGAACGTTCGAACTACAGGTTCGGACGAAGGGGATCGAGGTTAACTACTGTAAACCTTGGTTGCAAATCTGAGAGACGCAGTGTTAGAGGCTAGGCAATTACAAGGTGTAAGTGTAAGTGTAAGTGTAAGTCCATGTATAAGCTCTAACTCGTAATAAAGATTTGTTGTCCCTTCTAGGGTGTGGGAAACCCCCCAGAGTAAGCGTAGCCGAACTGGGTTATCATTCTGTGTGTGCTCCTATTATTTATTCTGTCTGCTGAACTGTTGAGAAAGGAGTTCAAGGTCTGTCTCAACTATACCTTGAACACAAGCTTGAACAGGGGATATAATTTCATTTGGTATCAGAGCAAACACTCGACACACTGAGTGGGATCCTGAACTGTTCAAGATGACTCTGAAGGAAGGACAAAGCATCACCAGAGCCCCGTTACTCGAAGGATCGAACTATGCCACCTGGAAGCCCGTGATGAGATCCTTTCTGAAATCTCTAGACGAAAAAGCATGGAAGGCTGTTCTGAAAGGTTGGACGGAACCCATGATGAACAATCTCACTGGAGAACCGATCCCGAAACCGGAAGCACTGTGGACAGAAGAGGAGGATAAAGCATCTATGGGAAACTCAAAGGCTACGAACGCAATTTTTTCTGCCGTAGATGAAAACGTCATGAAGCTAATCATCAACTGTGAAGTGGCCAAGGAAGCATGGGACATCCTCCAAACAGCCTTTGAAGGCACAGACAAGGTTCGCAACTCACGCATTCAGGCTGTCACAACCAGGTTTGAAGAGATGAAGATGAAGGAAAGTGAAACCATCACTGAGTATGACAGATGCTCATCGTTAAAGCAAATGTGTAAAAGTTAATTTATAAGTCCGCTACTCGTGACTTTACTATTGGGTAGTAAAGCGGTAAGTAGGGGTCGAACCCAAGGGAATTAGTGGATAGTTGTTCTTTCGAAAATGGAAAATTATATAAGTCAGTTGGGGGTTGGTTGTGATTTTAGTACAGAAAGTAATGTGGGTTGGTTGTGATTTTAGTACTGAGAAGTAAATGACTGAAAGTAAAGAAATTAAATATAGGACTGAAAGTAAATACTGAAAAGTAAAGTGCTGGAAAAGTCGAGTTCAATGTCAACCACAAACACACTTTTGGTTTGTCGCACGCTGTGTCTCAAGCGTGATGCGCGCCAAAGTTGTGTTGGATTGATGTTGAACAAGTCTGTAGTGAAAGTAAAGTGCGGAAAGTAAATACTGAAAAGTAAATTGTTGGAACAGTCGAATTCAATATCGACTAATCAACATACTTTTGGTATGGACTGATATTGAAAGGGTCTGTAATAAGCGACAGAAAGTAAATTACTGAAAAGTAAATTGCTGGAAAGTAAATGTGCGGAAATTAAAGTACTGAAAGTAAATGACTGAAAATAAGCAGTTGATAATGAGACTGAAAGTAAAGTGACAGGTGATGTTTTAATTAAAGGAAAGGATTCAGTTTTAGGGGCCTTGTATCATAAATCTGTTCATCATCGACCTCTAATGATCATACTACGTGTTTAAAATGTATCAAGGCTATTTCTAGCACTCGACTTGCCACACCATCTAGTCATTTTCAAGACATAGAACACTTGTTCTATTTAGGCTAATTCCTCCTTTCGAAGGATCTTAGCCTTATGTGCATCCACCTGATCAATCATTTCCGATCAACCAAGTGGTGTTTTAAAGAGGTTGAACTCTATAGAAAAGCTTTGATCTTTTGAGCCTCCACTTAACCACGCATGTTCACGAACCCCATGGAAGAGCTTTGCTCTTTCGAGCCTCCACTCAACCAATAGTGTTCTAACCTAATATATGGCACATAGAACAAGTTTAAACACAATAGAGGCACTAAGAGAAGGGTCTAAAACATGTTTGGATACAAGCACACCCCTTCAACCGAATGAAGGGTTTAGCTACGATTATCCATGGAAGAGGACATCATAGCTAAGTGCTTGAAAAGTAAAGGTTTTCGAAAGACAAAAAGTAAAGTTTTTTGAAAGTAAAAGACAAGGAAATGCTTGAGCACTTCAAGAACCAACAAGAGTACTCAAGAACAAACTTGGAGCTTCCAATATCAAAGTAAAGTGTTTACAAGGATTGTGCCCAAAATCTAGAGAGATTTTCTACAAGGACTAGAGAGTATGGAACATGGGACTCAAACTAGGACTATGGGACTTGAGACTACAACTTGGGACATTGAACAAAGGAGAGGGGATGTTGTATTTATAGGCAAGGGGAGAAGAGGAGGGCCAAACACATGGCAAATGGAGAAGAGGAGGGCCAAAGCCGCCGGCCATACGTGGCATCATCTCATGGAAAGCCGCCGACCTTAGATGGCTTTCCCCAAAGCCGCCGCCCATGTGTCACTCCCCTAAGCAAAGCCGCCGGCCATGAGGTGGAGGAGGAAGTGAGTGGGTTGTGATATTTGTCTCCAAAAATCCATCGGTTCCCCCTCAACTCCGGTTAAACCTTGGTTGCATCATGGTTGCTTCTTGGTTGCAATCAAAAGACAAGGCACAAGCCTTGCACATGGGTGGCTAGACTTGGCATTCACTTGAGTTCTTGATCTTTGTTGAGGTTTGGAACAAGTCATTGGGACATGTTTGAGTGATTCTACGTTGGGTTTATGAAGGTTGTAAAGCCGGAATCTGGTCGTGGCCTGGAATGACTTGTAATCCATTTTTAGCTTCAAGAACTCCTTTTTAGCACGTTTCATCTCTAATCCTCGAAATAGCCTGTACAACGAAAATGGAACTAACAAGTAAAAGTTGTTAAGACAAAGCGTCTAATTTGGTGTGTTAAACTATCTTAATGAATCATATAAATATGGTCCATCAGATCACCCCACACTTATACTTGTTCGTCCCGAACAATGCTATTTGAAAGAGGCACACACAATCCAAGTAAAAACTTTAAATAAGAAAGTGAGAATATGGGACTAGTTTATCCTATTCATGCAATACTTACTTGTTACCAATCTAAACCGTGTAAATACTTAGGAGAAACTTGATACTTGTACCTTCGAGCTGAGATGCAAATTTTCAGGCTCTTGGACTGCATTCTCGGGACCGACTCGCACTATATGGTTTTCTTGTAGCTTTCTCTAGCACATGATTTGGTTTGGGTTTCAATGATCTGAGCTCTTTGATTTCCTTTTGATGAGGGACAACTTTTGAAGTGATTTGGCCTTCGGCCTACGATTTCGAATTGGAGTTTCTTCACTTTTGTTCGGTTAAAACCTTCACAATTTTGGGCCTTCGGCCTTTGATTTGCTTCTTCGAGTTTTGCTTCTTTGTGACTTGCTTGTCCACTTTCTCAACCTTTTGGGAGGTCCAATCATCGCCCGAGAGCATATGGAAATACCTCCCCGCTCTTTCTCATCCTCGCCGTTTCGTGCGGGTCAAGATGAGGGTCGCTCATTGATGGATGCACAGCCGTTATGTGCAAACGTTAAGAATAAATTTATAAGTCCGCTACTCGCGACTTAACTACTGGGTAGCAAGTGGTAAGTAGGGGTCGAACCCAAGGGAATCAGGGGAATAGATGTTCTTTTAGGGGGTTGTCCAGCGAGAGAGCGTGTTTTAGGTCGGTTGGTTGGTTTTAAAGCTACCAGCTAAGTGATTGATTGATTGATTGATTGGTTGGTTGGTTTTAATACTGGAAAGTAAATTACAGTTTATAATGAAAGAGAAATGTTCGGTTTCAGGGGCCTTGTATTATATCCTGATTATCATTGACCTTTAGTGAATTATCTAAGTATTAAATGATGAATCGAGGCCCTTTCGTAGCGCAAGACTTGCAACATCGTTTAAAGCAACACTTGTTCTAAGCAAAACTAATTCCTCCTTTCGAAGTATCTTAGCTGTAAGTGCATCCACTTGATCTCCCAGTTACGTTATTGACCAAGTGGTGTTTTAGATAAGTCGACCTCCTCGATAAGCTTTGCTTGTGACAGCTTCCACTTACCGAGTATGATCACCAATTTCCACGGCAGAGCTTTGCTTGTGACAGCTTCCACTCAACCTTGGAAACTCTGACTTGATATATGGCACATAGAACAAGTTTTGAATACTAAGACTAGACGCTAAGTTAATAGTCTTAAAACATTTTATAATACAAGTGCGCCCCTTCTACCGAACTACTAGTTTAGCTACTATTCATCACGCTAAACATTATAACTAAGGAAATAAACAGTTGAATAAATACTAGAAATAATACTTACAACCGTTGAAGCGCCAAGGGAGCTATCCTTTATTTCCAAAGCCAAACTTTACAAATACATAACTTAGAGAGAGAAGTGTTTTTTTACAAGTGAGGGATGATTAAAATGAGGGGAGGAGCTCCTCCTTATATAGCCATGGGAGGGTGAAGATGGGTGGTGGAGATGGATGCATGTGGAGGCCATCCATGGAGGTGGAGAATGGAGGGTGGAGGAGCCACCACATGTCTTTTGATCCAAGGGAGGAGAAGAGGAGGAAGGAGGAGGAGACATGTGGAGGAGCTCAAAAGCCGCCGGTCAAGGGAGGAGGAGCCGCCGGTAGCCGGTGGTGGAGGAGGAGGAGGGGTGGCTTTGGCCACCTCTTGCCCAAGTGGCCGGTCACCTTGCCCATGTGTGAGTTTTGTACAGTTTTGTGCAGTCTTTTCACAAAACTGTCAATGTGTTTCTTTCCCGGGCTGTCTTGATTCCTCTCCTGATTCTTCTGATTAATTTGTTGCGAGTGCTTCAACGTCAGGATCCTTGATATTTCTTCAGTCGGCATATGATCTTGACCTTGGATTGACTCGTAACATCTTTTCTGCTCTAAAAGCTCCTCTTTAGTGTGTATTCTCTCTAAGCTCTGAATTACCCTGTAAAAATATATCTTAACTAACAAGCAAAACTGAAATAGACAAAATGTCTAAATAAGGGGGTTATACTGTGTTTCTGATTCGTATAATTTTGGTCCATCAGATTACCCCACACTTTTAGTTGTTCGTCCCGAACAATGCTATTCAAGGGCTGTACTCTAAGTTGGCTTTGAAATATGAAAATGAGACTGTGGTACTCGATCTATCCGAATTCTTGCATTGCTTACTTATTACCAAATTAAATTGCGTAAATAAATAGAAGAAACTTAATACTTGTACCTCCGTGCTGAGATGCAAATTATATTGGATGTCTCGGGAGATAGCCCTTTTTAGGCTCCTGGACTGCAATCTTGGGATCGTCTCGCACTATATGGTTTTCTGGTAGCTTTCTCTAGCACGTGATTCGGTTCGGGTTTCAATGGTTTGAGTACTTTGATTTTCTTTTGGCGAGGGACTGCTTTTGTAGTGAATCGGCATTTGGCCTTTGTTTTGACTTTTTGAGTTCTTCACTGTTTGTTCGGTTAAAACCTTCACAATTTTGGGCCTTTGGCCTCTTGATTTGCTTCATTGAGCTTTTCGCCTTTTTGTGACTGCTAGTCCATTTTCTCAAGCCTTTTTGGGAGGTCCAATCATCGCCCGCAAGCCTATGGAAATACCTCCCCGCTCCTCTCGTTTTTGCCGTTTTCGCGCGGGTCAAGGTGAGGGTCGCTCATCTATTTTCTCGGCTACTTTGACTGTCGTTTCGCGCGGGTCAAGATGAGGGTCGCTCATCTATTTTCTCGGCTACTTTGGCCGGAGATAGGACGGTCTGATTCCCGTCCTCGCCTTTTGCATTGCATGGCGGAGATGACTTCAATTTTCACTGAAACCCGAAGTGCAGCCTCCACTAACTTCGAAAACCATATAGTTTGATCTGATCCTTGATTGCTTGCCAAGCCTCTCTAGGGCAGTTTATGTCAACTCCACATCCCTAGTTATCTCAGCACAAAGGACAAATGGAAAGTTACATTCTAAGTTTTTAAACAGTTGAATTTTCACAAGGTCAATGCATGAATTATGATTTATCTTTTTCACATTCTTAAGTTCATATTTTCAAAAAGATACTATTACTAAAAAAAGAAAAACAGCTGCATGTTATTTATGTACACAGGTGGTTATCACCCCCCACTTTTGAACGAAGGCGTGCCTTAGTTCAAAAGTCATGCAAGCTTAAAACTAAATACTGAATTTAAATGACAGAAATTAAAGTGCGGAAAAGTAAGATAGTGTCGGGTTACCTCCCGACCAGTGCACTTGTTTAACGTCGTTGGCTCGACAGTACCTCGTTGTGGATTACTGGTTTGGGTCCCATTGGTGGCTCAAGTCAAACTTCTTTTCGGCTGCCCTTTTGATTTGCCCAAAGAACACATATGGCAGCGGGCTCAGTTCTGCTCTCCCTTGATCCGGAGGCTTCTTTTTCACATATCCCCGAGAAGGCGAGGACTCCTTGACCATAGCTGCTGGTCCATCAAGTCGAGCTCTCTTGCTTCTCCTTCCGGGTTTCCATTCTTTGGGGCCATGCCTTTGCCGCTTCTTCATGTATGGCCGGTTGGCATCTTTGCAGTTTTGGAAGTTCAGTCTTTTGCCAAGCGACCTCAAGCATGTTCCCATGCTAACCCTCTTCTTTGTGGCAGAGATGATTGGCCCTTTTAGAACGAGTGAGTTTTCTGGGCTCGTGGCGAGTGAGTGCTCCATCTTTGGCTCTTTTGGCTCATGTTTTGTCTCCAACTCACCTAGCACCGTATCATCATGGACCACATCATCTTCGGAGGCCGTAATATGCTTAGAGAACAAGGGGTCAAGTTGGGGGACTTCCACCACAAGGGCCAGGTCTGTCTCGGGCATTTTGGTAATGAGGACCAGGCCTGCCTTAGGTGCTTCGATAGTGAGGAACGGGCATGTTTCGGCTGATTTGGCAGTGAAGTCCGGGACTTCTCTTGGCTCGTCAAGTAGAGCCGGGACTTCTTCGGGCAGATTGGTGATGAGGACCGGTTCAAGTGGCTCGGCTGGTTTGGAAATGAGGACTGGGCCTGATTTGGCCGGTTCTTCTTCGGTTATTTGCAAGTTTTCATCCTCAGTTGGCTCCGTGGGCTCCAATATTGGCTCCTTTAGAGCTGCCTCCACGTCCATTACTGCCCTCGTACTGATGTCTTCTCTCGGCTTTGTTACGGGCAAGCTCGTAATGGGTGTGGTGTAGGGCTCGTTTTGTACTGAGTCCACTTCCATCGTCGGTACCTTATCTTCTGTTTGGTGTATTGGCCTTTGTTTTGTGCTCCCTGCCAAATTGTCTATGAGTCGCCAGGTTTGAGACATGGTTAACTTCATGATCGAGCCCCCCGCTGCATCGTTAAGTCTTTTCCGCTCAAGTGGCATCATTCCACCGAGAAACCTTTGGATAAGATTGATTCTGGAGAATCCATGGTGCGGGCAGCTCGCCACAATGGAGTCAAAGTACGCCAAGTACTCGTCCAATGTTTCATCCCGGAATTGCTCAAGATTGAGAATCTTCTCGCGGGTTTCAAGTCGGAGAGATGGAGGGCAAAACTTCTCAAGGAATTTGGTTTGTAGACCCCCATAATCACTTTCATACTAAGCACATGAGTAATACCATTTTAATGCCGAGTCAGTTAAAGAAAATTTAAAACATATGAGTTTAAATTCCTCTAGCGATTCATTTTTAGGCCTCATGTGGTTGCATATGGAGTGGAACGTTTGTGTATGCCTTACGGGATCTTCTCCAAGAGCACCTCCGAATTGGGGGAGACGTCTAATCATTTCAAACATAAGGTTGCTACCCCCATTTTTCCAAGGTTCTATGTCGTAGTATGAAGACATGGCGAATTATGTATAATAGAAAAAAGAACAACTATCCATTGACTGATTCCCCCCGGCAACGGCGCCAATTTTGATGGATGCACAGTCGTTATGTGCAAACGTCAAGAATAAATTTATAAGTCCGCTACTCGCGACTTAACTACTGGGTAGCAAGTGGTAAGTAGGGGTCGAACCCAAGGGAATCAGGGGAATAGATGTTCTTTGAGGGGGTTGTCCAGCGAGAGAGCGTGTTTTAGGTCGGTTGGTTGGTTTTAAAGCTACCAGCTAAGTGATTGATTGATTGATTGGTTGGTTGGTTTTAATACTGGAAAGTAAATTACAGTTTATAATTAAAGAGAAATGTTCGGTTTCAGGGGCCTTGTATTATATCCTGTTTATCATTGACCTTTAGTGAATTATCTAAGTATTCAAAGATGAATCGAGGCCCTTTCGTAGCGCAAGACTTGCAACATCGTTTAAAGCAACACTTGTTCTAAGCAAAACTAATTCCTCCTTTCGAAGTATCTTAGCTGTAAGTGCATCCACTTGATCTCCCAGTTACGTTATTGACCAAGTGGTGTTTTAGATAAGTCGACCTCCTCGATAAGTTTTGCTTGTGACAACTTCCACTTACCGAGTATGATCACGAATTTCCACGGCAGAGCTTTGCTTGTGACAGCTTCCACTCAACCTTGGAAACTCTGACTTGATATATGGCACATAGAACAAGTTTTGAATACTAAGACTAGATGCTAAGTTAATAGTCTTAAAACATTTTATAATACAAGTGCGCCCCTTCTACCGAACTACTAGTTTAGCTACTATTCATCACGCTAAACATTATAACTAAGGAAATAAACAGTTGAATAAATACTAGAAATAATACTTACAACCGTTGAAGCGCCAAGGGAGCTATCCTTTATTTCCAAAGCCAAACTTTACAAATACATAACTTTGAGAGAGAAGTGTTTTTTTACAAGTGAGGGATGATTAAAATGAGGGGAGGAGCTCCTCCTTATATAGCCATGGGAGGGTGGAGATGGGTGGTGGAGATGGATGCATGTGGAGGCCATCCATGGAGGTGGAGAATGGAGGGTGGAGGAGCCACCACATGTCTTTTGATCCAAGGGAGGAGAAGAGGAGGAAGGAGGAGGAGACATGTGGAGGAGCTCAAAAGCCGCCGGTCAAGGGAGGAGGAGCCGCCGGTAGCCGGTGGTGGAGGAGGAGGAGGGGTGGCTTTGGCCACCTCTTGCCCAAGTGGCCGGTCACCTTGCCCATGTGTGAGTTTTGTACAGTTTTGTGCAGTCTTTTCACAAAACTGTCCATGTGTTTCTTTCCCGGGCTGTCTTGATTCCTCTCCTGATTCTTCTGATTAATTTGTTGCGAGTGCTTCAACGTCAGGATCCTTGATATTTCTTCAGTCGGCATATGATCTTGACCTTGGATTGACTCGTAACATCTTTTCCGCTCTAAAAGCTCCTCTTTAGTGTGTATTCTCTCTAAGCTCTGAATTACCCTGTAAAAATATATCTGAACTAACAAGCAAAAGTTAAATAGACAAAATGTCTAAATAAGGGGGTTATACTGTGTTTCTGATTCGTATAATTTTGGTCCATCACACATCTATTTTCACGGCTACTAGGACTAGAGATAGGACGGTTTGATTCCCGTCCCACCTCTTGCATAAACGCTGCATGGCGGAGATGACTCTAATCTCCATTGAAACCCGAAGTGCAGCCTCCACTGACTTCGTAACCCATATAGTGAAATCCGATCCTTCGAGTGCTTGCCAAGCCTCTCTAGGGCATTTTATATCAACTCCACATCCCCTGTATTTCTCAACACAAAGGGACAAATGAGAAGTTACATCGTAAGTTTTTATACAATTGAGATTTCACAAGGTAAATGCATGAATTTAGATCTATCTTTTTCACATTCTCAAGTTCATATTTTCAAAAAGATAATATTAAGGGAAAAGGAAAAAACTAAGCATGTTAATTAACTATGTACAAAGGCGGTTCTCACCCCACACTTTTGAACGAAGGCGTGCCTCACAACACGACTTAGATCAAAAGTCAATTGCAAGCAAATATATACAGGAAAGGTGAGAATGACTTAAGGCAAAAACTAAATGACATAAAATAAAATGACTGAAAGTAAGATAAATGTCAGGTTACCTCCCGGCGAGTGCCTTTGTTTAACGTCGTTAGCTCGACGATACCTTACTCCTGGATCATAAGTTTGGGTCCCATGGGTGGCTCAGGTCAAATTTTTCTGCCGCTCCAACCTTGATTCTAGCCTTGATTCTCCCCGAGTTCTTGTGGGATGATGTGCTCGGGGAAGGACTCCCTTGTTCCGGTGGTTTCTCCTTCCAACACCTCTGAGAAGGCGAGGGACCCTTCACTATAGTCGCTGGTTTGTTGAGCCGGGCTCTCTTATGTTTAGGGCTGCCTTGTCTAGTTGTGGCGAAAAAATGCTCCATCAAGGAGTCGTTCTGCTTAGGCCTTTCTTCCATCCTTATTTCAGACTCATCATTGATCACATAGTTTTCTACGATTTGCATATTGATCAAGGGGAAAAGTTGGGAAGCTCTCATTAGATGGACCAGATCTGCATCGGCCAGCCTGTCTGTGAGGACCTGGTCTTGGTTGATTTTTTCGGCCGCTTCGGTAGTGAGAGTAGGGTATGTCTCGGGCAGTTCGCCAGTGGTGTCCCAGGTTTCCTCCTCTGCCGGCTCGGTAGTGAGTTCCCATGAAGGCTTTTCCTCGTCCCACACTGTATCGGTTTCTGGCTCTAAGTCTTCTGATGGCTCGGGAGTGATTTCCCATGTAGGCTCTTCCTCGTTGCTTCCGGTGCTTTCTGTATCTGATTCGACCATCATGGCCTCTGCAATGTCTTCTCCACTCCTTTCTAGATTAGCTTCTACCATCTGCGATCTTCTATCAGCTTGGAGCATTGGCCTTCATTTTGTGGCTTCGGCCAAGTCATCTATAACATCCCACATTTGAGTCATGGTTAAGTGCATGGCCGATCCTCCTACTGCGTCATTAATCCTTGATTGGTCAACCAGCCTCATCCCACAAAGAAATTTTTGAAGAAGAACCACGTTCGTGAATCCATGGTGCGGGCAGCGCGAAACAATGTGTCGAAGTACGTAAAATACTCATCTAGTGTCTCGTCCCGGGATTGTTGAAGGCGGATGATCTTCTCGCAGGTATCATGTCGTAAGGATGGCGGTGAAAATTCTTTTAAGAATTGGGCACGAAGATCCTCATAATAGCCTGCACAACTAGCAGTTGATGAGTAATACCAAATTGCAGCGAAGTCAGTTAAAGTAAGTTTAAAGCATTCCATCTAAAACTTCTCTAACGTCTCATTTTCAGGTTTCATGTGGCAGCATATATGGTGAAAATGTTGGCAATGTATTACAGGGTCCTCTCCAACTGTACCTCCAAACTGAGGAAGATGTCGAGTCATCCATGCATACATAGTGAACAGTGCAATGAAGAAATGAGGAAAGAAAAGAACAACTAATCTGATAGCTAATTCCCCGGCAACGGCTCCAATTTTGACAGATGCTCGTCGTTAAAGCTAATGTGCAAAAGTTAATTTATAAGTTCGCTACTCGTGACTTTACTATTGGGTAGTAAAGCGGTAAGTAGGGGTCGAACCCAAGGGAATTAGTGGATAGTTATTCTTTCGAAAATGGAAAATTAAATAAGACTGTTGGGGGTTGGTTGTGATTTTAGTACTGAAAGTAATGTGGGTTGGTTGTGATTTTAGTACTGAAAAGTAAATGACTGAAAGTAAAGAAAGTAAATACAGGACTAAAAGTAAATACTGAAAAGTAAAGTGCTGGAACAGTCGAGTTCAATGTCAACCGCAAACACACTTTTGGTTTGTCGCACGCTGTGTCTCAAGCGTGATGCGCGCCAAAGTTGTGTTGGATTGATGTTGAACAAGTCTGTAGTGAAAGTAAAGTGCGGAAAGTAAATACTGAAAAGTGAATTGCTGGAACAGTCGAATTCAATATCGACTAATCAACATACTTTTGGTATGGACTGATATTGAAAGGGTCTGTAATAAGCGAGAGAAAGTAAATTACTGAAAAGTAAATTGCTGGAAAGTAAATGTGCGGAAATTAAAGTACTGAAAGTAAATGACTGAAAATAAGCAGTTGATAATGAGACTGAAAGTAAAGTGACAGGTGATGTTTTAATTAAAGGAAAGGATTCGGTTTTAGGGGCCTTGTATCATAAATCTGTTCATCATCGACCTCTAATGATCATACTACTTGTTTAAAATGTATCAAGGCTATTTCTAGCACTCGACGTGCCACACCGTCTAGTCCTTTTCAAGACATAGAACACTTATTCTATTTAGGCTAATTCCTCCTTTCGAAGTATCTTAGCCTTATGTGCATCCACCTGATCAATCATTTCCGATCAACCAAGTGGTGTTTTAAAGAGGTTGAACTCTAAAGAAAAGCTTTGCTCTTTTGAGCCTCCACTTAACCACGTATGTTCACGAACCCCATGGAAGAGCTTTCCTCTTTCGAGCCTCCACTCAACCAATAGTGTTCTAACCTAATATATGGCACATAGAACAAGTTTAAACACAATAGAGGCACTAAGAGAATGGTCTAAAACATGTTTTGATACAAGCACACCGCTTCAACCGAATGAAGGGTTTAGCTACGAGAAGTAAAGGTTTTCGAAAGACATAAAGTAAAGATTTATGAATGGTGTAAGTGCTTGAAAAGTAAAGGTTTTTGAAAGACAACAAGTAAAGTTTTTTGAAAGTAAAAGACAAGGAAAAGCTTGAGCACTTCAAGAACCAACAAGAGTACTCAAGAACAAACTTGGAGCTTCCAATATCAAAGTAAAGTGTTTACAAGGATTGTGCCCAAAATCTAGAGAGATTTTCTACAAGGACTAGAGAGTATGGAACATGGGACTCAAACTAGGACTATGGGACTTGAGACTACAACTTGGGACATTGAACAAAGGAGAGGGGATGTTGTATTTATAGGCAAGGAGAGAAGAGGAGGGCCAAACACATGGCAAAGGGAGAAGAGGAGGGCCAAAGCCGCCGGCCATACGTGGCATCATCTCATGGAAAGCCGCCGGCCTTAGGTGGCTTTCCCCAAAGCCGCCGCCCATGTGTCACTCCCCTAAGCAAAGCCGCCGGCCATGAGGTGGAGGAGGAAGTGGGTGGGTTGTGATATTTGTCTCCAAAAAGCCATCGGTTCCCCCTCAACTCTGGTTAGACCCTGGTTACATCATGGTTGCTTCTTGGTTGCAATCAAAAGACAAGGCACAAGCCTTGCACATGGGTGGCTAGACTTGGCATTCACTTGAGTTCTTGATCTTTGTTGAGGTTTGGAACAAGTCATTGGGACATGTTTGAGTGATTCTACGTTGGGTTTATGAAGGTTGTAAAGCCATAATCTGGTCGTGGCCTGGAATGACTTGTAATCCATTTTTAGCTTTAAGAACTCCTTTTTAGCTCGTTTCATCTCTAATCCTCGAAATAGCCTATACAACAAAAATGGAACTAACAAGTAAAAGTTGTTAAGACAAAGCGTCTAATTTGGTGGGTTTAACAATCTTAATGAATCATATAAATATAGTCCATCAGAGTACAACACCAGAGTTCTGGAACTGTCCAACGAGGCGTCTGCACTAGGGAAACCCATTGATGAAGAAAGATTGGCCAGTAAAGTCCTGAGATCACTCCCTCCAAGATTTGCTATGAAGGTCACTGCCATAGAGGAAATGCACGACATCGCCAAACTAAAGCTGGACGAGCTGATGGGCTCTATCAGAACCTACGAGATCAATCATGACTTTCAACCCGGAGAAGTAAAGGGAATCGCCCTAAAAGTGGACATATCTGAAGACAAACTGGACAGTGGCTGTACTACTGAACAACTGGCCATGATGGCTCAGAATTTTAGCAGAATGGTAAGGAAAATCAACATCCGTGGACCAGAACAAGGTCAGTCTTCATCAAATAACTTCCGAAACTAGAAAACCGGCAGGTCAAGGTCCAGAGACATGAGACAAGACTCTTCTGACAAAGGAAAGGAAGAAATTCAGTGCCATGAATGCAGGGGTTTCGGTCATATTGCTTCACAATGTGCAAATACTCTCATGAAGAAGAAGGTAATGGTCGCTAGCTTCAGCGACAGTGAGTCAGACGAAGAAGGAGGTGAAACCACCAACTTTGTGGCCTTCGTCACAACTCTGGGTGAATGCAGTAACACCAGTGAACCAGTTCCATCTCAGTTGGAACTCCCAGCTGAAGACCTCTCAGACAGTGACGGTGAAGAACTCACGCAGGAGTCCCTAGCTGAGACATATAAAGATCTGTACGAGAAATGGCTGCTACTGATCAAGGTCAACAAGAAGCTGAATAACACCGTTACAAGCATCACTATAGAAAAGGACAAGGTCTGGCAGGAGGTCGAGATACTGCTTACATAGAAGGTGAAACTCGAAGGCACAGTAGACTCACTGAACACTCAACTGGCTGAGATGAAGCAGGAAAGATTGTGTCTTCTTGCTCAGAAAACAGAGCTGCTGGGTACTGTCTCTTCACTGAAAGTCGACATGGAGAGGGATTGTGACACTCAACCTGTAGGCATGACGGGTTTAAGAAAAACTATCACAGGTCTGAAGCGCAAGGAGGTGTTCCAACTAAGGAGGATAGAACAGCTGGAACTTCAGCTAGAATCTGAGAAGATGGATCATTCAGACACTGAAAAGGAGCTCAATCACCTCAAACAGTTGGTAAGGATGCTAAACTCTAGCACTAATGACTTAAATGATATTCTCAGATATCAGAGGATGGAGTCTGGACATCGAGGCCTGGGGTTTACGAAAGATGGTACTTCAAAAGGCACTACCTTTGCTAAAGCTCAACAAGTGTTGAAATAGCTCCCTTAATAAAAGGTAAGACAATCCAAAGGAAAGAACCTAGCTGATAACAGGAAGACTCATAGCACACCAAATGGTGGAAAGACTCGTGAAACACCCGTCCAACGCTGTGATTTCCCACCAGTGAAGCAAAGGGGAGAGTGGCGCACTTGGTGGTATTGTCACCAGCTGGGACACATCAAACTGCAGTGTCGCCTGTTTCTTGCTGAACGACAGGCATACCAACTTCAGACCGTACCTCGATAAAAACAAGTCTGGGTTCCAAAAGCAGAATAGACCGTTTGCATGGTGGCCTGCTGCTCCTCAAACTATATAATGCAAGATGGTTGGATCTTCGACAGCGGATGCTCCGCCCACATGACAGGTAACTCTCAATACCTTACCCATATTAGACCTGTTGAACAGATGTGGATTGTCACCTTCGGGGATGGTGGAAAGGGTCAGGTGATCGGGTGTGGGACATTGATGGTTCCGGATCTCCCTGCACTCAAGAACACCCTCCTTGTCTAAGGACTGACAAGGAATCTCAGCAGCATCACTCAACTGTGCGACGATGGACATTATGTGTCATTCTCTAGCTACTCATGCCTCGTCCTAAACAAGAATGGCGGTACACTGATGAAAGGAAGAAGGGATGCCCATAACTGCTACACTATTGGGATGGGACCAATGGACGACGAGAACTTCGGCAAGCAACAGGTTGCCCCAGCCTGTGCAAACGCCAAACATCGATTTCTGCGATGGGGAGTGGATCAGACCCTGCACACAAGATCTGATTGGAGTTGCGCACAAATCCATGTTGACAACTGTCCCAAGAAACTGTTTAATCAGAAGGTGTCACAGTTACAGAAGGAGTTCGCATTATGCCCACGGAAATATCTCGGGAACAAAAAAAGAAAATATGAATATGGAGGGCACCAGAAGATGATTACTCTGAGGCATACCGGCATTTCACGGCGTAGAACACCCAGATCCTCAGTGGATCTAGGTGGTGTCAACCACTGAATGCATTCAACGGTGGTCAGTCAAAGTCGAATCTCCAGCTGAACAGTTGGGCTGACCACCTAAGGAAGAAAGCTGGAACAGAAGACTCAACAGCTTTGGAATGAATATTTTTTAATATTCTCGAAGATTTTTTCGTGCCGTTATTTGAAACAGGAGTGTCTAATTTGGGAAGTTGAATAGGCGGAGTATATTTTAAACTCAAAAACAGTTCGCTGCTTACTCTCTCTTTCGTTCAAACCCTAGAACAGGAGTCAGCGATTTCTTTCTCAACCGCTCATCTACTCAAACGCTGATGGTGAACACAAGGAAGTCATCTAAGTCCGGCGTCAAATTCGCTGAAAAGAAGAAGGAAAGCATGCAGCCCTCAAAAGCTCTGGCGGCAAAAACATGAATCCCGAAATCAAAAGCTCTGAAGGCTAAAAAGGCGTCGCCTTTACGATCCGACACCGAATCTTTGGCCGAAGCAAAGAAGACTGACAGAGGAGCAACCGCTGAAATCCCTCAGTTGGTCATGGTGGATCTGTCTAAATCAATCAATGCTGGTTCGAGCCAAGTTCATCCCCATACTAAGGTATTTCCTAATTCACAGTCCGTTCCTTCGGTTTCTGCAAATATCTCTGTTGAAAAAATTGTGGTGGACGGAGTTGTGAGTGTGGATGGTGAAGCCAGTAGGGCTGTTGGTAGGGAAGCCAGTAGGGTTGTGGTTGGTGATGAAGCTAGTAGGGCAGTTATTGGACATGAAACTGCCAAGATTGTGAAAGAAGGAGAGCCCAGCATCTCTGTGTCTAAAGGTGCTGGTGGATCAGGAGCATGTAGGGAGAAAATCCATGCATCTGGGTATGTTCGTCCGGGAGGTTTACGAAGGAAGAAGGGGACTCGCCGAGTTGTTTCTCCAAGACAATGTCTGGCCAAGATCAGTTCAATCAGAGGGAAGCTCATTACAATGTCTGACGAGGAGATAGAGAATTGTCTTGATTCCTCAAGAAAGAGGAAATTGGTGATTAATGAGGCATCTGACGACGGATCTGATGAAAAGCTTGAAGGAATTAGTGATGAACGTCCGCGTGAGCATGCCGAGACTGTGATAGAGGAGATTAATCCATCAGAGAATACAGATGTGTTCAAAAAGGCCATACCAGAAGAATCTGACCCTACAGAAAAGGATGAAGAGTTGGAGAAGCTATACAAAGACATTGATAATGTCATGGAAGATTTGGAAAAGGAGAATAATCTGGGAATGGAACATTCAGAGGAACCTCTTTGTGCCTAGGGTGGTGAGGTTGAAGAGTCTGTTGCTGAGAAACTTGCTAGTGTTCCCACTGTGGAACCAAGTGTGCAGACTGAAGGTGAGACAGTTGGTGTTCCAGAGGAAGTTGCTGCTAAGGAAACAATAGCTATCCTAGTTGTTTCTCAAGATGATCTTCGTAGTGATCATATGGAGGAGGATGGTGCATCAGTTCGTAAGGATACTGTGAAGCCAGTATCAAAGGAAGTTACTCTTTCAGAAGATGACCAGGACCTTGTTCCTCTTGTCAATCTATAAAGGACAAAGAAGGACAAGGAAAAGAAGAAGGTAGTTTTTGATAAATCTCCAAAGATGACTGACAAAGCCCACCGCACTGTCAATAAGGTGCGGTGTTCTCTGTGCAAAAGCAAATTTGTATTCCGCTACTCGTGACCTTACTACTGGGTAGCAAGTGGTAAGTAGGGGTCAAACCCAAGGGAATTAGGGGGATAAGCTATTCTTTGAGGGAATTGTACAGCGAGGGAGCGTGTTTTAGGTTGATTGAGGTTTTAGTGTGAAAAAGTAAGTGATTGGTTGGTTGTTTTAGGTTTTTAGTGCGGAAAAGTAAATGACAGAAAAGTAAAGTACTGAAAATAAAAGTAGAAGACTTACAGCGGGTGATGCGTGATTGGCAAGCCTTCCTTAACGTCAGCAGTTGATAATACAGTTTATACTAAAATTGAAAGTAAGTGCAAGGGGTTTTGTAAATCTAAGGAAAGCATTCGGTTTCTGGGGCCTTGTATCATAGCCTGTTTATCATTGACCTTTAGTGATCCTTCTAAGTATTCAAAAGTGTATCAAGGCCATTTCAAGCACTCGATTTGGACACACCGTCTAGCCCATTTCAAGGTCGTAGAGCACTTGTTCTATTTAGACTAGCACCCCATTTCAAGGTATACTAGCCTATGTGCATCCATTTAATCAATCATTTCCGATCAAACCAAATGGTGTTTAAAAGAGGTCGAACTCCTCAGATAAGCTTTGCCATTTCAAGCATCCACTTACCTGAGTATGTTCACGAACCCCCACGGAAGAGTTTTGCCATTTCAAGCATCCACTCAACCTTGGAAGTTCTGGCCTAATATATGGCACATAGAATAAGTTTTGAATAAAAAGAAGAGGCACTAAAAAGATGGCCTAAAACATTTTATGATACAAGTACACCGCTTCAACCGAATGAAGAGTTTAGCTACGAATATCCATAGAGGTGGATACCATAGCTAAGTACTTACGGTTTTTAAAAGACAGTAAGTAAGGGAAAGGGGTGAGTACTTCAAGAACCAACAAGAGTACTCAAGAATAGTGAAAAGTAAAGCTTGAGTACTACAAGAACCGACAAGAGTACTCAAGAGCGAACTATAATACTCAAGAACCAATAGGAGTATTATAGATTGAAAACCAAACTTACAAAGTGCCAAACTTTAGAGAGAGAAGTGTTTTGTGATTTTGGGGATGATTTTACAAGTGAAGGGGAGAGGCTCTATTTATAGCCATGGGAGGAGGAGATGTGTGGAGGAGGAGCCACCACATGGCAAGCCATCCATGGCTTGCCAAAAGCCGCCGGTTGTGGGTTGAAAGGAAGAGAGCCGCCGGTCATGGAGGGGAGGGGAGGGGAAAGCCACCCCATGAGTCATCCTTCTTCCCCAAGTAGCCTGTCATCTAGAGGGGAGAAGAGGAGTTTTGTGATTTTTGTGATGTTTTCACAAAACTATCGGTGTATTTCAGCTCCGGACTAACTTTGGTTGCTCCTCGGTTGGATTTGTTTTGAGTGATTCAATGTCAGGATCTTGAGATTTCTTCAGTCGGCATCTGATCGTGACCTTGGAATGACTCGTAATATATTTTCAGCGTAAAATCCTCTCCTTAGTGTGTATTCTCTCTAGACTCCAAAATACCCTGTAGATAAATATCGGAACTAACAAGCAAAAGTTAAATAGACAAACAGTCTAATTTGGTGGGTTTAACTGTGTTTATGATTCGTATAATTATGGTCCATCAATGACAGTGCAGAAGGATGTTGAGGTGGGCATTGTGCCAGGGGGAGCTGATTCGTCTAAGAAAAGAAAACTTGAAGCTCCGGTCCCTGTTTCAGAGGATGCTGGAAGATGTGAAGTCCCATCTGTTGATTCTGATATTGTTCCAGTTGGCCTGGTCAAGAAAGGAGTGTGGTTTGTCAATAGAGATGCTGCGAGGAAGTGGTCATGTGTTCAGAAAAGAAAAATCATACCAGAGAGGTTGCTAGAGGAGTCCCGGTACAAGGGTAAGGAAGTCATCAAGGTTCTTAAGGAATCTGATCTATTTTGGACGTTGGACAGGTGCAAACCTTTCAATGAACAGTTGGTCCGTGAAGCCATGACAAACTTGCCCCCACAGTTTGGGGCTGTCAGAGAAGCAGATTATGGGGTCTTCTTCGTTAGAGGAAGAAGGATCAAGATTGATCCTGAGCTGATCAATGTATACTTCTCCATGGACGACCCAGCTGTAGATAAAGAGGAGTCAAGCTTTGAGAAGATTGTGAGCACCATCACTGCAGGCTCTGTTCAGTGGAGGCCTGAGTCGGTTGTGAATACAGCGGATCTGTCTACGTTCTATTCAATGCTTTTCTTCTTTGCAGTGTTCAACTGGAGACCCTCGACTCACCGTTCAACGGTTAACCGGGACATGGCCCAATTAATCTATCAGATAGGGAATAAGCTGAAGTTCAACCTGGGAAGAGTTATGTTCAAACAGATCGCTGATCATGCTACTTCAAAGAGAACTCTTCACCAGATTTGCTTCCCGTCCCTGATATATGAGTTGATAATCCATCAAGCTCCAGATTTGAAGGCCTCGACTGACCATCTCTCAAAGGCACCCAGCAAGGTCATCGTTGATCACAAGCTGTTTAAAGGATGTCACGTGAACGATCTCAAGGAAGGGAACCAGAAAGGAAAAGATGTTGCGGAGTCGAGTCAAGGGGGAGCCAGGATGGGGCGTGGTGAGAGGAGCAAGCTGCTCAAGGACTTGCATGCCATCATTGGTGCTGATAAGGAACAGCGCAAACAGATCAACAAGCTTGCTCGTGCCCTCAGCTACCCAAGTGACGATGAGTCTGATGATGCAGATTCTGAGGGCGACACTGATGATGAGTCGTCTGCATAAAGGTCCCCTGACAAAACTATCTCTCTGAACTCATTTGTATTAAACTTTCATATTTTTGTTTGCTTGTTCTGGCACAGTTTGATTTGCTGTTCGAACTAGATTGAACCCCTTGCCAGTTTGTGGCAAAAAGGGGGAGTATTTTGAGTGGTGACATTTTTTGTTCCCTAAAGGTTGTCTACTGTCTAGATAAGTTAGATAGACTTAGTTATCTAGTAGATCTGGTTTTGCCAAAATGCCAAGGGGGAGATTGATGTTCCCGTGAGTGGCATTTATTTGGCAAAACGTAGTTAGACAGTTCGAGCAGGAGTTCAGGGGGAGTTCGAACATATCCTAGCACTCATGTACAGCATGGAACAGACGCAAGGATATTTCCCGGAAGATATTGGACAGCGAAGATCTCATTGATTTGAAGTCGGCCAGTGAATTATTTGAACAACAGATATTCGAATGAATATCTACATTGAAGGCGATGTAGCTGACTTGGGTAAGAGATCTCCATATATTCTTCCAACCGATTTGATAAAGATATACATCAAATATCTAGGAATATTTCCTAAATATTTGATGGGATTATCTTGTGCAGTTTAGGGTTTCGTCCAAGCATATAAATACATTGCTAGCGCGTCCTTATTCTGCATCGCTTTCAAAGATCAAATATACACGACCAAACCCTATCGATTGGAGAAGAAGAAAGCGACGGCCGTTTGTGTTTCCCCACTGGAAACTCATCGGTGCAAGAGCAGTCTCATCACGTGCAACTCAGACTGCCTGGAAGCAATCAAATTGCCGCACACAACAAAGGTGAACAAGCTTTCGAGAGAAAGCATCCAAGCTTCAAGAGAAGGTCGAGAACGTTCGAACTGTAGGTTCAGACGAAGGGGATCGAGGTTAACTGCTGTAAACCTCGGTTGCAAATCTGAGAGACGCAGTGTTAGAGGCTAGGCAATTACAAGGTGTAAGTGTAAGTCCACGTATAAGCTCTAACTCGTAATAAAGATTTGATGTCCCTTCTAGGGTGTGGGAAACCCCCCAGAGTAGGCGTGGCCGAACTGGGTTATCATTCTGTGTGTGCTCCTATTATTTATTCTGTCTGCTGAACTGTTGAGAAAGGAGTTCAAGGTCTGTCTCAACTATACCTTGAACACAAGCATGAACAGGGGATATAATTTCAAAAACCGGTATCAGGCGTTGCAACATCACGTGACAATCATGTGTCTTCAGTCCAATAAATTTTTTATCATCAAGATTAATTTTATTCCTGAAACTTCTTGCGTACCCATAGGGATACTTGACGTCTTTCATAAGTTCAAGAATTTCTACCTTTTCATTCAGAGTTACAGTGTAAGGTGCTTTACTCACCTTCTCTTTCTTTGACCCAGTTGGTTTGAACCATAACTTTCTCCGTACCCCTTGTTCTTCCAAACTTTTTCAAGCCTTCTGATGGGACGTATATATACGATTCATCAAGTACACAAAACCCACCAAATTAGACATTTGGTCATACGAACATGTCCGTGTTGATGTCGTTTTATGTATACAGGCAATTTTGGAGTCTAAAGAGGAAACACACTTAAAAAGGGAGATTTGTGCCAAAAAGCATACCAAGTCATTTCGGGCCAGCCAAGGCCCGAGGAAATTCGACCATGGCCCGAGGATCCCAACCGGGGACCGAGAAAAGCTCAACGGGGATCGAGAAAACCAGCCGGGCCGCGTCCGAGAAATGTCAGACCCCGTCCGAGAAGATGCCCCGAGAGGAATAGTAACGGTCCGGTCCCTGGCCCGAGAACGAGTACCGAGAAAAGTCGGCCACGCCCGAGCTGTCTAGCACTGAATTCAAGTTGCCCGGGCAAACGAGCTGATCTGACAAATCCACCTCGAGTAAAGTGATCAAAATGGAAAATAAGGTGGATAATATCGGAAAACCAAGGAGAATGCTCGAGCAGATTGGCAGTTGGCCCAATTCCCAAGCAAAGGCCCCACGCGCATAGGCACCGAAACCAAGTCGCTCGACCAAACCATGGAATCTGGCAATTTTGGCTCGGACAAAGTGTTTTAAATGCCCAATAACTTGGACAATCTCACTTCCCAGACAAAACGCCCGAGTAGAACCAGCTCAAGCCCGATCAAGGCCAAACTAGGGCAAATCCGGCCATTTTGGGATTCCGGCAAGGCCCCGATCAGATTCCTGCAAAACGACTTCGACCATTAGGCTTAGAATTACCTCAGCAATCCAAATCTACAATCCAACAGCCAAGGATCGCCGACCAAAATTCCAGCCAGATTCCGGCCAACTCCGGCCCACCTCCGATCAAGCTCAAGCCAAGCACAACCAAGTCCAACCAAGTTCCAGCCAAGAAGTTCAAACCAAAAATCGAATTCCCTATATTCTGGTTAACTTCTACTATTCATTTCGATTTGGTTTTGGAGTCCGGTTTGCCTCAAGCAAGTTCAAGTCGGTTTGCTTGTGGCTCAACTAAGGCTCAAGCTAGTTGCCCTTTGGCTTCAACAAGTGCCAAAGTTGGTTGGAGGAGATGCAAGTGGGATGCCAAGTGGTTGGCTCTTCTCTTCTTCCTATCCAAGTTGCTTTTGGGATATTTTTCAAAGCCAATGCTTATCTCCTCCCCTAAGTCAGTTTAGCTTCTCTATATAAAGACCAAGAGGTCTTAGAAACTCATCATGTACATATCACACGAAGGAGAGCTTCTCTCTCCTTCCCACTTCAATACCAGAACCTCTCTACATTTTACTTCGTTCTTTGTTATTGCTTTGTTCTTGTGATCTTCTTTACTTTTTTTCACTTGTTCTTGAGCTCCAAGCTCTTACTTTCCAGCCAAGCACTTTACTTTCCCTTGTCTTGATTTAGGGCTCCTCTCCTTTACTTTCTTGTCAAAACCGAAGTCCTTTTTTTTACTTTCCTTGTTCTTGGTTTTTTGTTTTCTTTTACTTTTGTAAGTATGGTGCTTGTATTCCTTGCCATGAATACAAGTAGCTAAAGTATATTCGGTCAAAGGGTGTTCATACTTGTGTATGCATCTTGAGACTTGAACTTAATGCTACTTCGTGTGTCAACTAGTTCGGTGCCATTATTCGATTGAACAACAAGGCTAAGTGGATGCTCGAAAGAGGGAAGCTTAGCTGAGTAGTTCAATCTTAATTAGACAACAAGGCTAAGTGGATGCTCGAAAGAGGAAAGCTTAGCCGAGTAGTTTAATCTTCCTTAAGTCGCTTGGTTGATCATAACTGAGAGATCAAGTGGCTGCACTTAGAACTAGAAGTCTATGTCTTGATTTTGGAGTAGATTGTGGTGTAAGTGCTTGAAAAGGCCTTACTTTAGGGTTTAAGTCTTGAAAAGGAATAAACCCACACTTATGAACACAAAGTAAGATCATTTGCCGTCTATGATGGTTGTCTCACAAGTAGAGACCCTAGACTGAATATCTTTCGTCCTTACTTACCTGTCATTTACTTTTAGTACTTTACTTTTCTGTCATTTACATTTCAGCACTTTACTTTTCTGCACGTTTACTTTCTTGCACTTACTTTACGCACTTTACTATTCAGTATTTACTTTCAGTTCAGTATTTACTTTCTTAACTTTCAGTCATTTACTTTTCAGTCCATAAAACAACCCACAAAACCCAAATGTTTTTACTTTCTTTTCCTTCTTTTTAAAGAACAACTATTCCACACTGACTCTCTTGGATTCGACCCCTACTTACCGCTCTACTAATCCATAGTAAAGTGGACACTTATAAATTTAATTTGCAAGGTCCTAACGACACCTTGTCAAATTGGCGCCGTTGCCGGTGAGTTGTGAAATCGGAATAGTTGTTCATTTTGTTTGTTTTGTTGTGCAGTTCACTATGTCTTCCTACTACGGAAGCGAGCCTTGGAATAATGATGAGTTTTTCCCACCATCCTTCCAACTTGAAGTCCGCGAGAAGATCATCAACCTTGAGCAATCCCGGGACGAAACATTGGATGAGTACTTATGGTACGTCGATTCCATTGTGATGAGCTGCCCGCACCATGGATTCACGAACTTTGATCTTCTTCAAAGGTTTCTCGCTGGGATGATGCCACATGAGTGGAATAGGCTCAATAATGCTGCAGCGGGAGCGTCGGTGATAAACTTAACCATGAATGATCTTTGGAACTTAATAGATGATTTGGTCGAGAGGTCAAGACGAAAAAAAGATCAGACCGAGCCGCTAGAGGACGATGTGGAAGAGTTGGCAGCTAGCATCCAACAGTTGGCCAACATGATGGACCAAAACCGGGCCGAAACCAAGGTAACCTTGGCCGAACTATCAAAGCACCTGTCCGACTTGTTCCAAGCCTTTTCCGAGCTGAAGAAAGAGCAGGAAGACATCAGTGCATGGGTCGGTGAGGAAGAGCTTACAAAAGAGCCCACGGAGCCGGCAGAGGATGAGGACCCGCGGATGACCGAAAAAGAACCAGCCAACACATGCCCGGTCCTCACTGCCAATTTTCCTGAGGAAGTCCCGGCCCTACTTGTCGAGCCAACAGAAGTCCCGGCCCTACTTGACGAGCCAACAGAAGTTCCGATCCTCACTGAAGAGCTGCTCGAGAAAGACCCGATCCTCATGGCCGAGAAGCCCCTACTTAACCCTTCATGTTTTATGCAGATCACGGCCACCAAAGATGACATGATCAATGATGATGTAGTGCTAGACGAGTTGGAAGAAAAGCATGAGCCAAAACAGCCAACAAAGGAGCTCCCACTCGTCAAAAGCCAAGAAGAGCCTCCTGAAAAGTGTAAGAACCAAGGATGGCCAATCATCTCTGCCTTAAAGAAGAGGGTTAGCAAGGGCACATGCTTGAAGTCGTTTGAGTTCAATGGCACAATGTTGAGCTTCCAGAATTGCAAAGGTGCCACCCATTCAAACATGAAGAAACGGCCAAGACATGGCCCAAAGGAATGGAAACCCGTATGGAGGAAAGATAAGAGAGCACGGCTCGATGGACCAGCAGCTATGGTCAAGGGAGCCTCATCTTCTCGGAAGCATGTAAAAAAGAGCCCACCGGATGAATGGAGAACCAAACCGAACACATCACTCCTTGAGTTCTTTGGGCGGAGCAAAAGAGCAACCGAGAAGAAGTTCGACCTAACTCACCCATGGGCTTGACGGAGCCCACCGCACTGTCGTTAAGGTGCGGTGTTCTCTGTGCAAAAGCAAATTTATATTCCGCTCTCGTGACCTTACTACTGGGTAGCAAGTGGTAAGTAGGGGTCGAACCCAAGGGAATTAGGGGGATAAGCTATTCTTTGAGGGAATTGTCCAGCGAGGGAGCGTGTTTTAGGTTGATTGAGGTTTTAGTGCGGAAAAGTAAGTGATTGGTTGGTTGGTTTTGGTTTTTAGTGCGGAAAAGTAAATGACAGAAAAGTAAAGTACTGAAAATAAAAGTAGAAGACTTACAGCGGGTGATGCGTGATTGGCAAGCCTTCCGGAACGTCAGCAGTTGATAATACAGTTTATACTAAAATTGAAAGTAAGTGCAAGGGGTTTTTTAAATCTAAGGAAAGCATTCGGTTTCTGGGGCCTTGTATCATAGCCTGTTTATCATTGACCTTTAGTGATCCTTCTAAGTATTCAAAAGTGTATCAAGGCCATTTCAAGCACTCAATTTGCACACACCGTCTAGCCCATTTCAAGGTCGTAGAGCACTTGTTCTATTTAGACTAGCACCCCATTTCAAGGTATACTAGCCTATGTGCATCCATTTGATCAATCATTTCCGATCAAATCAAATGGTGTTTAAAAGAGGTGGAACTCCTCAGATAAGCTTTGCCATTTCAAGCATCCACTTACCAGAGTATGTTCACGAACCCCCACGGAAGAGTTTTGCCATTTCAAGCATCCACTCAACCTTGGAAGTTCTGGCCTAGTATATGGCACATAGAACAAGTTTTGAATAAAAAGAAGAGGCACTAAAAAGATGGCCTAAAACATTTTATGATACAAGTACACCCCTTCAACCGAATGAAGAGTTTAGCTACGAATATCCATAGAGGTGGATACCATAGCTAAGTACTTACGGTTTTTGAAAGACAGTAAGTAAGGGAAAGGGGTGAGTACTTCAAGAACCGACAAGAGTACTCAAGAATAGAGAAAAGTAATGCTTGAGTACTACAAGAACCGACAAGAGTACTCAAGAACTAACTATAATACTCAAGAACCAACAGGAGTATTATAGATATAGAACAAAACTTACAAAAGTGCCAAATTTCTAGAGAGGAGTATTTTTTGAATTTGAGGATGTGGATTTACAAATGAGAATGGCTTGTATTTATAGCCAAAAGGGAGAGGAGATGTGTGGCTTGGATGGAAGCACATGGCATCATCCCATGAAGAGGTTATAGCCGCCGGTTGTGGGTGGAGAATGGGGGAGAGCTTCCTCCTTGGGTGACCTCCTCCAAAAGCCGCCGGTCACAAGGGTAAAAGGAGGAGTTTTGTGTGAGTTTTGTAATGTTTTCACAAAACTAGCGGTGTATTTCAGCTCCGGACTGACTTTGGTTGCTCCTCGGTAGGATTTGTTTTGAGTGATTCAATGTCAGGATCTTGAGATTTCTTTAGTCGACATCTGATCGTGACCTTGGAATGACTCGTAATATATTTTCAGTGTAAAATCCTCTCCTTAGCGTGTATTCTCTCTAGTCTCCAAAATACCCTGTAGATAATTATCGGAACTAACAAGTAAAAGTTAAATAGACAAACAGTCTAATTTGGTGGGTTTAACTGTGTTTATGATTCGTATAATTATGGTCCATCAGATCACCCCACACTTTTAGTTGTTCGTCCCGAATAATGCTATTAAAGGGCGGCACACTAAGTAAGCTTTTAAAATATGAAAGTTAGACTGTGGGACTCGATTTATCCTAATTCATGCATTACTACTTATTACTAAATTAAACCATGTAAATAAATAGAAGAAACTTGATACTTGTACCTCCGTGCTGAGATGCAAATTATTTTGGATGTTTCGGGATATAGCCCTTTTTAGGCTCCTGGACTGCATTCTCGGGATTGTCTCGCACTATATGGTTTCTTTGTAGCTTTCTCTTGCACGTGATTCGGTTCGGGTTTCAATGGTTTGGTATTTGATTTTCTTTTGGCGAGGGACAACTTTTGTAGTGAATCGGCCTTTGGCCTTTGATTTGACTCTTTGAGTACTTCACTTTTTGTTCGGTTAAAACCTTCACAACTTTGGGCCTTTGGCCTCTTGATTTGCTTCTTTGAGCTTTTGCCTTTTTGGCCTCTTGATTTGCTTCTTTGAGCTTTTGCTTTTTTGTGGCTTGCTAGTCCATTTTCTCAAGCCTTTTTGGGAGGTCCAATCATCGCCCGCGACCATATGGAAATACCTCCCCGCTCCTCTCATCCTTGCCATTTCGCGCGGGTCAAGATGAGGGTCGCTCATCTATTTTCTCGGCTACTTTGACTAGAGATAGGACGGTCTGATTCTCGTCCTCACCTTTTTTTCTTTTTTCATAAACACTGCATGGCGGAGATGACTTCAATCTTCACTGAAACCCGAAGTGCAGCCTCCACTGACTTCGAAAACCATATAGCGAAATTCAGTCCTTCAATTGCTTGCCAAGCCTCTCTAGGGCATTTCAATCAACTCCACATCCCTTGTTTATCTTAGCACAAAGGGACAAATGAGAAGTTACATTCTAAGTTTTTAAACAGTTGAATTTTCACAAGGTTAATGCATGAATTATGATGCATCTTTTTCACATTCTTAAGTTCATATTTTCAAAAAAAAATATTAAAGGAAAAGCAAAAGAAAAACATGTTATGTACAAAGGCGGTTCTCACTTCACACTTTTGAACGAAGGCGTGCCTTTCAGCAAGACTTAGTTCAAAAGCCATGCAAGCAGACAATTATGAGAAGGAAGTGACATTAAGGAAAAGGGAAGAACAGAACTCCCTTTAAAGTGTCGAGCGAACGACATGGCATGAGGCTGGATAATCGAGGGAGTTCGGCTGGGGCCTTGAACTCTCAGCGCAGGCCCGGTAATTCACCGAAGCTGCCTGGCTGATCCGGTCTTGCTCCAAAAACTGATTCCTAAATAGTCATTTCATTCTATGCACCAAGTGGGTGAGAGCGACTTACGGAAAAAACTAAATGACAGAAAAATAAAAGACAGAAAGTAAGATAGGTGTCGGGTTACCTCCCGACCAGTGCCTTTGTTTAACGTCATTGGCTCGACAGTACCTCATTCCTGGATCACTGGTTTGGATTCCATGGGCGGCTCAGGTCGTATTTCGCCACCGTTCCTGTATTGATTTTTGCCTTGACTCTTCCTGATTTCTTGCGAGATGATGTGCTTGGGTCCAGTTCCCATGGTTCTGGTGGTTTCTCCTTCCAACGTCTCTGAGAAGGCGAGGGACCCTTCACTACTAGTCTCTTGAACTGGGTTTTCTGGTGTTTAGGGCTGCCTTGTCCAGTTATGGCGAAAACATGCTCCATTGAGGAGTCGTTCTGCTCAGGCCCTTTTCCCATCCTCTTTTTAGCCTCTTCATGGATCACATAGTTTTCTGCGATTAGCCTATTGATCAAGGGAAAAAATTGGGAAGCTTGCATCTTAAGGCTTGGTTCTGCCTCGTTATGTCCGTCTGTGAGGATCTGGTCGTAGATGGTCTCTGCTTCTCGAGTAATGATAGTTGGGTATGACTCGGGTAGCTTGCCAGTGGTGTTTTGGACTTCTTCTTCTGTTGGCACCGCCTCGAGTTCCCATGAGGGTTTTTCCTCGTTGCTTCCGATGCTTTCCATGTCTGATTCTTTAGATGGCTCGGGAGTATCTTCTTCATCTGTCTCTGGACCAGCCTCTTCTATCTGCATTCCTCTGTCCGCTTGGGGTATTCGTTTTGTGGCTGTGGCCAGGTCGTTTATGAGGTTCCACATGTCTGCTATGGATAAGTTCCCGGCTGATCTTCTCATTGCTTCGTTAATCCATGTCAGCTCATCGGCCCTCATCTGCTTTGAAGAAGAACTTTCTTCGTGAATCCATGGTGCGGGCAGCTTGAGACGATGGTGTCATAGTTCGTGTAGTATTCCTCCAAAGTCTCATCCCGGGATTGTTGAAGGCACATGATCTTCTCACGGATTTTTTGGCGTAAGGATGGGGGGGAGAATTCCTTCAGGAATGGAACGCAAAGATCCACAAAATGTTCTACACGACTAGCGGTTGATGTGTAATACCAAATTGTCGCAAAATCTATTAGAGAGAATTTGAAGCATTTAAGCTTAAATTCCTCTAACATTTCATTTTCAGGTTTTATGTGGCGGCAAATGTGGTGAAAGTTTCGGCAATGTTGTACTGGGTCTTCTCCATCCGTACCTCCGAACAGAGGAAGATGTCTTGTTGTCCATGCATACATAGTGTGATGAAGAGACGAGAAGGGAAAGGAAAGAACAACTAATCCGATGGCTAATTCCCCGGCAACTGCGCCAGTTTTGACGGAGCCTACCGCACTGTCGTTAAGGTGCGGTGTTCTCTGTGCAAAAGCAAATTTATATTCCGCTACTCGTGACCTTACTACTGGGTAGCAAGTGGTAAGTAGGGGTCAAACCCAAGGGAATTAGGGGGATAAGCCATTCTTTGAGGGAATTGTCCAGCGAGGGAGCGTGTTTTAGGTTGATTGAGGTTTTAGTGCGGAAAAGTAAGTGATTGGTTGGTTGGTTTTGTTTTTTAGTGCGGAAAAGTAAATGACAGAAAAGTAAAGTACTGAAAATAAAAGTAGAAGACTTACAGCGGGTGATGCGTGATTGGCAAGCCATCCGGAATGTCAGCAGTTGATAATACAGTTTATACTAAAATTGAAAGTAAGTGCAAGGGGTTTCTTAAATCTAAGGAAAGCATTCGGTTTCTGGGGCCTTGTATCATAGCCTAGTTATCATTGACCTTTAGTGATCCTTCTAAGTATTCAAAAGTGTATCAAGGCCATTTCAAGCACTCGATTTGCACACACCGTCTAGCCCATTTCAAGGTCGTAGAGCACTTGTTCTATTTAGACTAGCACCCCATTTCAAGGTATACTAGCCTATGTGCATCCATTTGATCAATCATTTCCGATCAAATCAAATGGTGTTTAAAAGAGGTCGAACTCCTCAGACAAGCTTTGCCATTTCAAGCATCCACTTACCCGAGTATGTTCATGAACCCCCACGGAAGAGTTTTGCCATTTCAAGCATCCACTCAACCTTGGAAGTTCTGGCCTAATATATGGCACATAGAACAAGTTTTGAATAAAAAGCAGAGGCACTAAAAAGATGGCCTAAAACATTTTATGATACAAGTACACCCCTTCAACCGAATGAAGAGTTTAGCTACGAATATCCATAGAGGTGGATACCATATCTAAGTACTTACGGTTTTTGAAAGACAGTAAGTAAGGGAAAGGGGTGAGTACTTCAAGAAACGACAAGAGTACTCAAGAATAGAGAAAAGTAATGCTTGAGTACTACAAGAACCGACAAGAGTACTCAAGAACTAACTATAATACTCAAGAACCAACAGGAGTATTATAGATATAGAACAAAACTTACAAAAGTGCCAAATTTCTAGAGAGGAGTATTTTTTGAATTTGAGGATGTGGATTTACAAATGAGAATGGCTTGTATTTATAGCCAAAAGGGAGAGGAGATGTGTGGCTTGGATGGAAGCACATGGCATCATCCCATGAAGAGGTTATAGCCGCCGGTTGTGGGTGGAGAAAGGGGGAGAGCTTCCTCCATGGGTGACCTCCTCCGAAAGCCGCCGGTCACAAGGGTAAAAGGAGGAGTTTTGTGTGAGTTTTGTGATGTTTTCACAAAACTATCGGTGTATTTCAGCACCGGACTAACTTTTGTTGCTCCTCGGTTGGATTTGTTTTGAGTGATTCAATGTCAGGATCTTGAGATTTCTTTAGTCGGCATCTGATCGTGACCTTGGAATGACTCGTAATATATTTTCAGTGTAAAATCCTCTCCTTAGCGTGTATTCTCTCTAGTCTCCAAAATACCCTGTAGATAAATATCGGAACTAACAAGCAAAAGTTAAATAGACAAACAGTCTAATTTGGTGGGTTTAACTGTGTTTATGATTCGTATAATTATGGTCCATCAGGGATCCCAACTGATGATCCATGAGTGAGGTACCGTCGAGCCAACGACGTTAAACAAAGGCACTTGCCAGGAGGTAACCCGGCATATTTTTCATTTGTTAAATTTTTTTATGTTTATGCAACGACGTTAAACAAAGGCACTTGCCGGGAGGTAACCCGGCATATTTTTCATTTGTTACATTTTTTATGTTTATGTTGTTTCTTTTCATACTCACCCCTTTGTATTTGGGAAAGGAATGTTTATCTTATGCAAGGAACATATGCTCAACATGCGAGCGCATGCTTTGTAACATACGAGCGCATGACCCGAGCATAACCGAGCCGCAACCGGGAATGACCGGCTCGCGCCCGAGGAAACTCGCCAGTACCCGGGCCGCGACCGAGAATGACCGGGATGCGCTCGAGAGAACCAGGTCCCAGCCGGACCCCCTCGAACATCAACCGAATCTGGCCGGGCCAGGCCTTGTCGTTTGCTCCTATGGCCTTGACTTAGCAACGACACTATAAAGGGAGTTCTCTTCGTTCCTTACTCTTCATGTCATTTCCTTTCCCTTTATTTGCTTACATTTTGTCGTTTGAACTAAGTCATTCCGAGAGGAACGGCTTCGTTCAAAAGTGTGGGGGTATTTGAGTAGTATTTGCACATAGTAGTCATTGCACATAGTTGTTAGCATGTTTTCCTTTTCCCTTAAAATTTTTTCTTTTTGAAAGTTTTTGAATACAAACCTTCATGATGTGAAATAGATAGATCCAATACATGCATTTACCTTGTGAAATCTAAATTGTGTAAGAACATGTGTATTTAATTTTCTACTTGTCTTTATGTGCTGAGATAAATGTAGGATGTGGAGTTGAAAGAAATGCCCTAGAGAGGCTTGACAAGCACTCAAGGGACCGGATCCTTACTATGTGGTTATGTGAAGATTGTGGAGGTTAGCACTTCGGGCTTGATGGTTTAGAGTGGACTCTGCCATGCAGCGTCTATGCAAAAGGCGGGACGGGAATCAAACCGTCCTATCTCTAGTCCGTGTAGCCGGGAAAAGAGGTGAGCGACCCTCAACTTGACCCGCGCTGAAATGACTACGATGAGAAAGAGCGAGGAGGCATTTCCATATGCTCTCGGGCGATGATTGGACCTCCCAAAAGTGAAGAAAAAAATGGACAGCATTCACAAAGGAGCAAAGCTCAAAGAGTCATATCAAAGGCCGAAGGCCAAATTGTGAAAGTTCCAAATGGTGAAAGTTTTTACCTGAAGCAAAAGTGAAGTACTCCAATGCCAAATCAAAGGCCGAAGGCCAAACCTCACTACAAAAATCTGTCCAACCATGCAAACAAAGAAAAAGAGCTCGAACCATTAGCCTGAATCAATCACGTGCTAGAAGAAGCAAGTAACATAACCATATAGTAAGATCGGATTCGAGGGTGCAGTTCAAAGGCCTAAAGAGGGCTATCTCCCAATCATCCAAATTGATTTGCATCTCGGCTCAAAGGTACAAGTATCTAGTTACTTCCTTGTTTGAGCACAATTTAGTTTGGAAGCAAGTAAGTCATGCATGCAACGGTGAAGTCTAGATTCACATCTCACATTCATATCTAAGACTTAGGGTGTTTAATTTTCCTCTTTTGACTATACTTGTTCGAGGCGAACAAGATTAAGTGTGGGGGTATTTCATGGGACATATTTATACGATTCATCAAGTACACAAAACCCACCAAATAAGACATTTGGTCATACGAACATGTGCTTGTTTATGTCGTTTTATGTATACAGGCAATTTTGTAGTCTAAAGAGGAAACACACTTAAAAAGGGAGATTTGTGCCAAAAAGAATGCCAAGTCATTTCGGGCCAGCCAAGGCCCGAGGAAATTCGACCATGGCCCGAGGATCCCAACCGGGGACCGAGAAAAGCTCACCGGGGACCGAGAAAACCAATCGGGCCGCGTCCGAGAAATGTCGGACCCCGTCCGAGAAGATGCCCCGAGAGGAACAGTAACGGTCCGGTCCCTGGCCCGAGAACGAGTACTGAGAAAAGTTGGCCGTGCCCAGGTCCCCGCCCAAGCATCGCCCAGGCCACGCCCGAGCTGTCTAGCACTGAATTCAAGTTGCCCGGGCAAACGAGCTGATCTGACAAATCCACCTCAAGCAAAGTGATCAAAATGGAAAATAAGGTGGACAATGTCAGAAAACCAAGGAGAATGCTCAGGCAGATTGGCAGTTGGCCCAGTTCCCAAGCAAAGGCCCCGCGCGCATAGGCACTGAAACCAAGTCGCTCGACCAAACCATGTAATCTGGCAATTTTGGCTCAGCCAAAGTGTTTTAAATGCCCAATAACTTGGACAATCTCACTTCCCAGACAAAACGCCCGAGTAGAACCAGCTCAAGCCCGATCAAGGCCAAACTAGGGCAAATTCAGCCATTTTGGGATTCCGACAAGGCCCCGATCAGATTCCAGAAAAACGACTTCGACCATTAGGCTTAGAATTGCCTCAGCAATCCAAATCTGCAATCCAACAGCCAAGAACAGCCGACTAAAATTCCGGCCAGATTCCGGCCAAACTCCGGCCAACCTCCGACCAAGCTCAGATAAAGCTCAGGCCAAGCAAAACCAAGTCCAACCAAGTTCCGGCCAAGAAGTTCCAGGCAAAAACCGAATTCCCTATATTCCGGTTAACTTCTACGATTCATTTCGGTTTGGTTTTGGAGTCCGATTTGCCTCAACCAAGTTCAAGTCGGTTTGCTTGTGGCTCAACTAAGGCTCAAGCTAGTTGCCCTTTGGCTTCTACAAGTGTCAAAGTCGGTTGGAGGAGATGCAAGTGGGATGCCAAGTGGTTGGCTCTTCTCTTCTTCCTATCCAAGTTGCTTTTGGGATATTTTTCAAAGCCAGTGCTTATCTCCTCCCCTAAGTCGGTTTAGCTTCTCTATATAAAGACCAAGAGGTCTTAGAAACTCATCATGTACATATCACATGAAGGAGAGCTTCTCTCTCCTTCCCACTTCAATACCAAAACCTCTCTACATTTTACTTTGTTCTTTAATCTTGCTTTGTTCTTGTGATCTTCTTTACTTTTTTCACTTGTTCTTGAGCTCCAAGCTCTTACTTTCCAACCAAGCACTTTACTTTCCCTTGTCTTGATTTGGAGCTCCTCTCCTTTACTTTCTTGTCAAAACCGAAGTCCTTTTTTTTACTTTCCTTGTTCTTGTTTTCTTGTTTTCTTTTACTTTTGTAAGTATGGTGCTTGTATTCCTTGCCATGAATGCAAGTAGCTAAAGCATATTCGGTCAAAGGGTGTTCATACTTGTGTATGCATCTTGAGACTTGAACTTAATGCTACTTTGTGTGTCAACTAGTTTGGTGCCATTATTCGATTGAACAACAAGGCTAAGTGGATGCTCGAAAGAGGAAAGCTTAGCTGAGTAGTTCAATCTTGATTAGACAACAAGGCTAAGTGGATGCTCGAAAGAGGAAAGCTTAGTCGAGTAGTTTAATCTTCCTTAAGTCGCTTGGTTGATCGTAACTGAGAGATCAAGTGGCTGCACTTAGAACTAGAAGTCTATGTCTTTATTTTGGAGTAGATTGTGGTGTAAGTGCTTGAAAGGCCTTACTTTAGGGTTTAAGTCTTGAAAAGGAATAAACCCATACTTATGAACACAAAGTAAGATCATTTGACGTCTATGATGGTTGTCTCACAAGTAGAGACCCTAGACTGAATATCTTTCATCCTTACTTACCTGTCATTTACTTTCAGTACTTTACTTTTCTATCATTTACATTTCAGCACTTTACTTTTCTGCACCTTTAGTTTCTTGCACTTACTTTATGCACTTTACCTTTCAGTATTTACTTTCAATTCAGTATTTACTTTCTTAACTTTCAGTCATTTACTTTTCAGTCCATAAAACAACCCAAAAAACCCAAATGTTTTTACTTTCTTTTCAAAGAACAACTATTCCACACTGACTCTCTTGGGTTCGACCCCTACTTACCGCTCTACTAATCCATAGTAAAGTGTACAAGTAGTGGACACTTATAAATTTAATTTGGAAGGTCCTAACGACACCTTGTCACCTTCACATCGTCCTTGGTTTTACCTTCAAGCCCAAGTATGGTTCCGATTATGTTATCAAAAACATTCTTCTCTATATGGATGACATCAAGCGAATACGGATGAGAAATCGATTCCCATTATGGCAAGTCATAGAAGATGGATACGTGTGTCCAACAAAGTTTCTCAGCGCTTCCTCTAGGCTTAAACTGTGGATGCAAGCTGAGAGTGGGGTAATCATGAGCCATTATTTGGTTGAATATGTGAGGACCCGAAAATAATGTAGGGGGGTCCCTAGTCTCGATTCGGCCGTTGAATCTATGAGCTGCAAACCTCCAATCATGATTTCTAGGGAGCCATCTTCGGTGGCCCTGATAAGACATTCTACCTGTTATATGAGTAGCATCGATTTCATCTAGACATAAGGGGCAAGCTTTGTACCCTTTTGTCTTAAAGCCTCCCAACATGCCTCGACCCGGAAAGTCACTTATAGTCCACATCATTGCCGCTTTCATAATGAATGGTGACCCAACATGTCGATCGAATGTACAACATCCCTCATCCCATAACACCTTAAGCTCATCAATAAGCGGCCTCATAAACACATTCAAGCACTTTCCAGGAGATTTAGGGCCTGATATCAACAAACTTACTTCTTCATACATATATGAGGTGGCAAATTGTAGGGAATAAGAACAATAGGCCATGTGCTATGAGAGAGGCCTGATGCTCCAAAGGGATTAAAACCATCGGTGACTAAACCCAGTCGGACATTTTTGATCTCACTTGCAAACTCTAGAAATTCCTTGTCAAAATTTTGCCATGATTCCCCATCTGCAGGATGCCTAATGTACTTTGGATCAGTTTCATTTCTATTGGCGTGCCACCTCATTTGGCTTGCAATATGGGGTGACATATACAGACGCTGTAATCTTGGAGTCAAGGGGAAGTACTTGACAGTCTTTTTTGAAACCTTGCTTTTACTTCCAAATTGGGTGTATCTTGCCTCGCCACACACGGGGCAACTAAGTTGATCTTTTAACTCTTTGTAGTATAACACACATCCATGCTCGCAAGCATGTATCGTCTTGATGGACCACAATTATACGAATCAAAAACACAGTTAAACCCACAAAATTAGACTGTTTGTCTATTTAACTTTTGCTTGTTAGTTCCGATATTTATCTACAGGGTATTTTCGAGTCTAGCGAGAATACACGCTAAGGAGAGGATTTTATGCTGAAAATATATTACGAGTCATTCCAAGGTCACGATCAGATGCCGACTGAAGAAATCTCAAGATCCTGAGATTGAATCACTCAAAACAAATCCAACGGAGGAGCAACCAAAGTCAGTCTGGAGCTGAAATACACCGATAGTTTTGTGAAAACTTCACAAAACTCACACAAACTCACTCTTATCCATTGGTGACCGGCGGCTTTGGGGAGAGGTGAGCTTGGGAGGAAGCTCTCCTCCATGGATGACCTAAGACTGGTGGCTTCTACCTCCCATGGAGCTCACCATGGAGGAGAGCCATGTGCTCTCATCCTCACCATCCATTCTCCTCCTCCCTTCCTATAAATACATGCCCCTCCTCTCATTTGTAATGCATCCAAAATCATAAACACTTCTCTCTCTAGAAAGTTTGGCATTTGTAAGTTTGGTTTTTAATATATAATACTCCTGTTGGTTCTTAAGTATTATAGTTCGGTCTTGAGTACTCCTGTCGGTTCTTGAGTACTCAAGCTTTTCTTTATTCTCGAGTACTCTTGTCGGTTCTTGAAGTACTCACCCCTTTCTTTTACTTACTGTCTTTCAAAAACCCTCGAGTACTTAGCTATGGTATCCACCTCTATGGATATTCATAGCTAAACTCTTCATTCGGTTGAAGGGGTGTACTTGTATTATAAAATGTTTTAGACCCTGCACCTAGTGCATCTTTGTGTTCGAAACTTGTTCTATGTGCCATATATCATGTCAGAACTTCCAAGGTTGAGTGGATGCTTTAACGGGCAAAGCTCTTCCGTGGGGTTTGTGAACATACTAAGGTAAGTGGACGCTTTAGCGGGCAAAACTTTTCTGAGGAGTTTGACTTATCTAAAACACCATTTGGTCGATCGTAACTGAAAGATCAAATGGATGCACATAAGGCTAAGATACTTCGAAAGGAGGAATTAGTCTAAGTAGAACAAGTGTTCTAAACGACGTTGCAAGTCTTGTGCTAGAAATAGCCTCGATTCATCTTTGAACACTCAGTATGATCATTAGCGGTCAATGATAAACAGGCTATGATACAAGGCCCCCCGAAACCGAATGCTTTCCTTAAATTTAAACACCACCTACATTTACTTTCTTAGTATAAACTGCTCTATCAACTGCTCACCTTCCGGAGGACTTGCCAATCACGCATCACCCGCTGTAAGTCTTCTACTTTTATTTTCAGTACTTTACTTTTATGTCATTTACTTTTCCGCACTAAAAACCAAAACCAACCAACCAATCACTTACATTTCTGCACTAAAACCTCAATCAACCTAAAACACACTCCCTCGCTGTACAATTCCCTCAAAGAACAACTTATCCCCCTAATTCCCTTGGGTTCGATCCCTACTTACCACTTGCTACCCAGTAGTAAAGTCACGAGTAGCGGACTTACAAATTTATTCTTGACGTTTGCACACGACGATTGTGCATCCGTCAAAATTGGCGCCGTTGCCGGGGACTAATTCTTGCTGAATGGCACGCCTTCGTTCAAAAGTGTGGGGTGAGAACCACTTGTGTACATAACATGTTTTTCTTTTCCTTTTCCTTTAATATTATCTTTTTGAAAATATGAACTTAAGAATGTGAAAAAGATAGATCATAATTCATGCATTAACCTTGTGAAAATTCAACTGTCTAAAAACTTAGAATGTAACTTCTCATTTGTCCCTTTGTGCTGAGATAAACTAGGGATGTGGAGTTGACATAAACTGCCCTAGAGAGGCTTGGCAAGCACTCGAAGGAACGAATCTAACTATATGGTTTTCGAAGTCAGTGGAGGCTGCACTTCGGGTTACAGTAAAGATTGAAGTCATCTCCGCCATGCAGTGTTTATGAAAGAGGTGGGACGGGAATCAAACCGTCCTATCTCCAGTCCTAGTAGCCGGGAATATAGATGAGCGACCCTCATCTTGACCCGCGCGAAACGGCGAGGATGAGAAAGAGCGGGGAGGTATTTCCATATGCTTGCGGGCGACGATTGGACCTCCCAAAAAGGCTGAGAAAATGGACTAGCAAGTCACAAAGAAGCAAAAGCTCAAAGAAGCTAATCAAAGGCAAAAGGCCAAAATTGTGAAGGTTTTAACCGAAACAAAAGTGAAGAAACTCCAATTCAACATCAAAGGCCAAAGGCCAAAGGCCGATTCACTACAAAAGCTGTCCCTCACCAAAAAAATAATCAAAGTGCTCAACTCAGTGAAACCCGAACCAAACCACGTGCTAGAGAAAACTACAAGGAAACCATATAGTGCGAGTTGATCCCGAGAATGCAGTCCAGGAGCCTGAAAAGGGCTATCTTCCGAAACATCCGAATTAATTTGCATTTCGGAAAAAAGGTACAAGTATCAAGTTTCTTCTAAGTATTTACACGGTTTAGTTTGGTAATAAGTAAGTAATGCATGAATTAAGATAAATCAAGTCCCACAGTCTCACTTTCATATTTTACTTAGATTGTGTTCCGCCCTTAAAAAGCATTGTTCGGGACGAACAACTAAAAGTGTGGGGTGATCTGATGGACCATAATTGTATGAATCATAAACACAGTTAAACCCACCAAATTAGACTCTTTGTCTATTTAACTTTTGCTTGTTAGTTCCGATATTTATCTACAGGGTATTTTGAAGTCTAGAAAAAATACAGGCTAAGGAGGACTTTTAAAGCTGAAAATGAATTACGAGTCATTCCAGGTCACGACCAAATTCTAACTTTCAAGAACCGGACGTGGAATCACTCAAAACAAGTCCAACCGAAGGGCAACCAGAGTCAATCCGGAGCTGAAATGGAGCCGATGGCTTTTGGGGAAAAGATCTCAAACTCACTCATCCTCTCCCCTCATGCCACATGGGCGGCGGCTAAGCCTCCTCCTCTCCCCTTCCTCCACATGAGCCGGCGGCTTTGGGAGGCGATGACATCACCCGATGGCTTTGAGCTCCTCCTCCCATCCCATGCCAAGTGGCTAGCTTCTCCTCCACATTTCTCACTCCCCCATGCCTATAAATACCAAGCCATTCTCATTTGTAAATCATCCCACTTTGTGTGCAAGAAGCACAAGTCACTTATCTCTCTAGATTTTGGGCACTGCTCTTGTAAACACTTGTTTTAAATCTATAATACTCCGGTTGGTTCTTGAGTATTCTAGTAGTTCTTGAGTTTACTCCTGTTGGTTCTTGAGTATTCTCCTTTTACTTTACTGTCTTTCGAAAACCTTCAAGTATTTAGCTATGATGTCCTGTTCCATGGATATTCGTAGCTAAACCCTTCATTCGGTTGAAGGGGTGTACTTGTGTCATAAAATGTTTTAGGCCCTACTCTTAATGCCTCTATGTGTTCAAAACTTGTTCTATGTGCCTCATATTAGGTTAGAACTTCCAAGGTTGAGTGGATGCTTGGAATGGCAAAACTCTTCCGTGGGGTTCGTAAACATAAAACTTATCTGAGGAGTTTGACCTCTTTGAAACACCATTTGGTTGATCGGGAATGATTGATCAAATGGATGCACATAAGGCTAATATACCTTGGAATGGGGTATTAGTCTAAATAGAACAAGTGCTCTATGTCTTGGAATGGACTAGACAGTGTGGCAAATCAAGTGCTTGGAATGGCCTTGATACACTTTTGAATACATAGTATGATCATTAGAGGTCAATGATAAACAGACTATGATACAAGGCCCCTAAAACCGAATACTTTCCTTAACTTAAAACATCACCTGCACTTTAGTTTCAGTCTCAATATCAACTGCAATATCAACCGCTTACTCTCCGCAAGACTTATCCTTCAAGCATCCCACTTGCTGTAAGTCTTCTCCTTTTATTTGCAGTACTTTACTTTCTGAACTAAAATCACAACCAACCCACTTACTTTTCTGCATTAAAAACCAAAACCAACCAAAAAGACACTTACTTTTCAGCACTAAAACCTCAATCAACCTAAAATCACGCTCTCTTTCTGTACAAAGAACAACTATCCCCCTAATTCCCTTGGGTTCGACCCCTACTTACCACTTGCTACCCAGTAGTGAAGTCGCGAGTAGCGGACTTATAAATTTATTCTTGACTTTTGCACACGACGAGTGTGCATCCGTCAAAATTGGCGCCGTTGCCGGGGAATTAGCCATCGGATTAGTTGTTCTTTTCCTTCTCATCTCTTCATCACACTATGTATGCATGGACTACGCGACATCTTCCTCAGTTCGGAGGAACGGACGGAGAAGACCCTGTAATACATTGCCAAAACTTCCACCATATTTGCCGCCACATAAAACCTGAAAATGAAATGTTAGAGGAATTTAAGTTAAAATGCTTCAAATTTTCTTTGACTGACTTCGCGACAATTTGGTATTACACATCAACCACTATACATGCTGAATATTATGTGGACCTTCGCGCTAAATTTCTGAAAGAATTCTTCCCCCATCCTTACGACATGACACCCGCGAGAAGATCATCTGCCTTCAACAATCCCGGGATGAGACTTTAGATGAATACTACACGTACTATGACACCATCGTCTCACGCTGCCCGCACCATGGATTCACCGAAGTATTCCTTCTTCAAAAATTCCTTTGTGGAATGAGGCAAGATGAGTTCTCAAGGATCAATGACGCAGTGGGAGGATCAACCATGCACTTATCCCTGACTCAAATGTGGGATGTTATAGACGATTTGGCCGAAGCCACAAAACGAAGGCCAATGCCCCGACCTAATAGAGGAATATAGAGGATAGAGGCTAGTCCAGAAAGGAATGAAGAAGACATTACAAAGGACGAGATGGACGAATCAGATGCAGAAAGCTCTGAAGGAGAGCCTACATTGGAGATCACACCCGAGCCATCAGAAGAAACTCCTGAGCCATCAGAAGAAACTCCCGAACCATCAGAAGAATCAGATATAGAAAGCACCGGAAGCAACGAGGAAAAGCCTTCATGGGAACTTGAGACCGTGCCAGCAGAGGAGGAAGTCCAGAACACCAATGGCAAGCTACCCGAGTCATACCCGACTATCATTACCCAAGCAGCCGAGACCATCCGAGACCGGATCCTCACTGATGGACATAACGAGACAGAATCAAGCCTTAAGATGCAAGCTTCTCGACTTTTCCCCTTGATCAATAAGCAAATTGCAGAAAACTATGTGATCAATGAAGAGACTAAAAGGAGGATCGGAAAAGGGCCTGCGCAGAACGACTCCTCGATGGAGCATTTTTTCGCCACAGCTAGACAAGGCAGCCCTAAACATAAGAAAACCCAATTCAAGAGGCTAGTAGTGAAAGGTCCCTTGCCTTCTCAGAGACAATGGAAAGAAAAACCACTGAAACAAAGGATTCCTGACCTGAGCACATCATCCCACAAGAACTCGGGAAGAGTCAAAGCTAGAATCAACACAGGAGCCGCGGTAAAATTCAACCTGAGCCACCCATGGGATCCAAACTTGTGATCCCCATGCGTCGAGCCAACGACGTTAAACAAAGGCACTGGTCGGGAGGTAACCCGACACCTATCTTACTTTCAGTAATTTTCTTTTCTGTCATTTAGTTTTTATCGTAAGTCGCTCTCACCCACTTTTTGTATAGAAGGAATGTCTAACATGTAGGAATCGGTTTTTGGAGCAAGATCAGATCAGCCAGGCAGCTTCCGAGAATTACCGGGCCTGCGCTGAGAGTTCAAGGCCCCAGCCGAACTCCCTCGATTATCCAGCTCCGAGGCATGTCATTCCACGACACGACACAGTAAAAGGGAGTTTAGTTCTTCTCTTTTCCTTAATGTCATTTCCTTCTCTTGTATTTATTTGCATGACTTTTGAACTAAGTCTTGCTGAAAGGCACGCCTTCGTTCAAAAGTGTGGGGTGAGAACCACCTGTGTACATAGTTAGCATGCTTTTTTCTTTTCCTTTTCCCTTAATATTATCTTTTTGAAAATATGAACTTGAGAATGTGAAAAAGATAGATCTAAATTCATGCATTTACCTTGTAAAAATTCAACTGTTTAAAAACTTAGAATGTAACTTCTCATTTATCCCTTTGTGCTGAGATATACAGGGGATGTGGAGTTGATATAAACTGCCCTAGAGAGGCTTGGCAAGCACTCAAAGGATCGAATCTAACTATATGGTTTTCGAAGTCAGTGGAGGCAGCACTTCGGGTTTCAGTAAAGATTGAAGTCATCTCCGCCATGCAGTGTTTATGAAAGAGGCGGGACGGGAATCAAACCGTCCTATCTCTAGTCCTAGTAGCCGGGAATATAGATGAGCGACCCTCATCTTGACCCACGCGAAACGGCGAGGATGAGAAAGAGCGGGGAGGTATTTCCATATGCTTGCGGGCGACAATTGGACCTCCCAAAAAGGCTGAGAAAATGGACTAGCAAGTCACAAAGAAGCAAAAGCTCAAAGAAGCTAATCAAAGGCCAAAGGCCAAAATTGTGAAGGTTTTAACCGAAACAAAAGTGAAGAAACTCCAATTCAACATCAAAGGCCAAAGGCCGATTCACTACAGAAGCTGTCCCTCGCCAAAAAAAAAAATCAAAGTGCTCAACTCAGTGAAACCCGAACCGAATCACGTGCTAGAGAAAACTACAAGGAAACCATATAGTGCGAGTCGATCCCGAGAATGCAGTCCAGGAGCCTGAAAAGGGCTATCTCCCGAAACATCCGAATTAATTTGCATTTCGGCAAAAAGGTACAAGTATCAAGTTTCTTCTAAGTATTTACACGGTTTAGTTTGGTAATAAGTAAGTAATGCATGAATTAAGATAAATCAAGTCCCACAGTCTCACTTTCATATTTTACTTAGATTGTGTTCCGCCCTTAAAAAGCATTGTTCGGGACGAACAACTAAAAGTGTGGGGTGATCTGATGGACCATAATTGTATGAATCATAAACACAGTTAAACCCACCAAATTAGACTCTTTGTCTATTTAACTTTTGCTTGTTAGTTCCGATATTTATCTACAGGGTATTTTGAAGTCTAGAGAGAATACAGGCTAAGGAGGACTTTTAAAGCTGAAAATGAATTACGAGTCATTCCAGGTCACGACCAAATTCTAACTTTCAAGAACCGGACGTGGAATCACTCAAAACAAGTCCAACCGAAGGGCAACCAGAGTCAGTCCGGAGCTGAAATGGAGCCGATGGCTTTTGGGGAAAAGATCTCAAACTCACTCATCCTCTCCCCTCATGCCACATGGGCGGCGGCTAAGCCTCCTCCTCTCCCCTTCCTCCACATGGGCCGGCGGCTTTGGGAGGTGATGACATCACCCGATGGCTTTGAGCTCCTCCTCCCATCCCATGCCAAGTGGCTAGCTTCTCCTCCACATCTCTCACTCCCCCATGCCTATAAATACCAAGCCATTCTCATTTGTAAATCATCCCATTTTGTGTGCAAGAAGCACAAGTCACTTATCTCTCTAGATTTTGGGCACTGCTCTTGTAAACACTTGTTTTAAATCTATAATACTCTTGTTGGTTCTTGAGTATTCTAGTAGTTCTTGAGTTTACTCCTGTTGGTTCTTGAGTATTCTCCTTTTACTTTACTGTCTTTCGAAAACCTTCAAGTATTTAGCTATGATGTCCTGTTCCATGGATATTCGTAGCTAAACCCTTCATTCGGTTGAAGGGGTGTACTTGTGTCATAAAATGTTTTAGGCCCTACTCTTAATGCCTCTATGTGTTCAAAACTTGTTCTATGTGCCTCATATTAGGTTAGAACTTCCAAGGTTGAGTGGATGCTTGGAATGGCAAAACTCTTCCGTGGGGTTCGTAAACATACTTGGATAAGTGGATGCTTGGAATGGCAAAACTTATCTGAGGAGTTTGACCTCTTTAAAACACCATTTGGTTGATCGGGAATGATTGATCAAATGGATGCACATAAGGCTAATATACCTTGGAATGGGGTATTAGTCTAAATAGAACAAGTGCTCTATGTCTTGGAATGGACTAGACAGTGTGGCAAATCAAGTGCTTGGAATGGCCTTGATACACTTTTGAATACATAGTATGATCATTAGAGGTCAATGATAAACAGACTATGATACAAGGCCCCTAACACCGAATACTTTCCTTAACTTAAAACATCACCTGCATTTTACTTTCAGTCTCAATATCAACTGCAATATCAACCGCTTACTCTCCGCAAGACTTATCCTCCAAGCATCCCACTTGCTGTAAGTCTTCTCCTTTTATTTTCAGTACTTTACTTTCTGAACTAAAATCACAACCAACCCACTTACTTTTCTGCATTAAAAACCAAAACCAACCAAAAAGACACTTACTTTTCAGCACTAAAACCTCAATCAACCTAAAATCACGCTCCCTTTCTGTACAAAGAACAGCTATCCCCCTAATTCCCTTGGGTTCGACCCCTACTTACCACTTGCTACCCAGTAGTGAAGTCGCGAGTAGCGGACTTATAAATTTATTCTTGACTTTTGCACACGACGACTGTGCATCCGTCAAAATTGGCGCCGTTGCCGGGGAATTAGCCATCGGATTAGTTGTTCTTTTCCTTCTCATCTCTTCATCACACTATGTATGCATGGACTACGCGACATCTTCCTCAGTTCGGAGGAACGGACGGAGAAGACCCCGTAATACATTGCCAAAACTTCCACCATATTTGCGGCCACATAAAACCTGAAAATGAAATGTTAGAGGAATTTAAGTTAAAATGCTTCAAATTTTCTTTGACTGACTTCGCGACAATTTGGTATTACACATCAACCACTGTACATGCTGAATATTATGTGGACCTTCGCGCTAAATTTCTGAAAGAATTCTTCCCCCATCCTTACGACATGACACCCGCGAGAAGATCATCTGCCTTCAACAATCCCGGGATGAGACTTTAGATGAATACTACACGTACTATGACACCATCGTCTCACGCTGCCCGCACCATGGATTCACCGAAGTATTCCTTCTTCAAAAATTCCTTTGTGGAATGAGGCAAGATGAGTTCTCAAGGATCAATGACGCAGTGGGAGGATCAACCATGCACTTATCCCTGACTCAAATGTGGGATGTTATAGACGACTTGGCCGAAGCCACAAAACGAAGGCCAATGCCCCGACCTAATAGTGGAATATAGAGGATAGAGGCTAGTCCAGAAAGGAATGAAGAAGGCATTACAAAGGACAAGATGGACGAATCAGATGCAGAAAGCTCTGAAGGAGAGCCTACATTGGAGATCACACCCGAGCCATCAGAAGAAACTCCTGAGCCATCAGAAGAAACTCCCGAACCATCAGAAGAATCAGATATAGAAAGCACCGGAAGCAACGAGGAAAAGCCTTCATGGGAACTTGAGACCGTGCCAGCAGAGGAGGAAGTCCAGAACACCACTGGCAAGCTACCCGAGTCATACCTGACTATCATTACCCAAGCAGCCGAGACCATCCGAGACCGGATCCTCACTGACAGACATAACGAGACAGAATCAAGCCTTAAGATGCAAGCTTCTCGACTTTTCCCCTTGATCAATAAGCAAATTGCAGAAAACTATGTGATCAATGAAGAGACTAAAAGGAGGATCGGAAAAGGGCCTGCGCAGGACGACTCCTTGATGGAGCATTTTTTCGCCACAGCTAGACAAGGCAGCCCTAAACATAAGAAAACCCAATTCAAGAGGCTAGTAGTGAAAGGTCCCTTGCCTTCTCGGAGACAATGGAAAGAAAAACCACCGAAACAAAGGATTCCTGACCTGAGCACATCATCCCACAAGAACTAGGGAGGAGTCAAAGCTAGAATCAACACAGGAGCCGCGGTAAAATTCAACCTGATCCGCCCATGGGATCCAAACTTGTGATCCCCATGCGTCGAGCCAACGACGTTAAACAAAGGCACTGGTCGGGAGGTAACCCGACACCTATCTTACTTTCAGTAATTTTCTTTTCTGTCATTTAGTTTTTATCGTAAGTCGCTCTCACCCACTTTTTGTATAGAAGGAATGTCTAACATGTAGGAATCGGTTTTTGGAGCAAGATCAGATCAGCAGGGCAGCTTCCTAGAATTACCGGGCCTGCGCTGAGAGTTCAAGGCCCCAGCCGAACTCCCTCGATTATCCAGCTCCAAGGCATGTCGTTCCACGACACGACACAGTAAAAGGGAGTTCAGTTCTTCTCTTTTCCTTAATGTCATTTCCTTCTCTTGTATTTATTTGCATGACTTTTGAACTAAGTCTTGCTGAAAGGCACGCCTTCGTTCAAAAGTGTGGGGTGAGAACCACCTGTGTACATAGTTAGCATGCTTTTTTCTTTTCCTTTTCCCTTAATATTATCTTTTTGAAAATATGAACTTGAGAATGTGAAAAAGATAGATCTAAATTCATGCATTTACCTTGTAAAAATTCAACTGTTTAAAAACTAAGAATGTAACTTCTCATTTATCCCTTTGTGCTGAGATATACAGGGGATGTGGAGTTGATATAAACTGCCCTAGAGAGGCTTGGCAAGCACTCAAAGGATCGAATCAAACTATATGGTTTTCGAAGTCAGTGGAGGCTGCACTTCGGGTTTCAGTAAAGATTGAAGTCATCTCCGCCATGCAGTGTTTATGAAAGAGGCGGGACGGGAATCAAACCGTCCTATCTCTAGTCCTAGTAGCCGTGAATATAGATAAGCGACCCTCATCTTGACCCGCACGAAACGGCGAGGATGAGAAAGAGCGGGAAGGTATTTCCATATGCTTGCGGGCGACGATTGGACCTCCCAAAAAGGCTGAGAAAATGGACTAGCAAGTCACAAAGAAGCAAAAGCTCAAAGAAGCTAATCAAAGGCCAAAGGCCAAAATTGTGAAGGTTTTAACCGAAACAAAAGTGAAGAAACTCCAATTCAACATCAAATGCCAAAGGCCAAAGGCCGATTCACTACAGAAGCTGTCCCTCGCCAAAAAACAAATCAAAGTGCTCAACTCAGTGAAACCCGAACCGAATCACGTGCTAGAGAAAACTACAAGGAAACCATATAGTGCGAGTCGATCCCGAGAATGCAGTCCAGGAGCCTGAAAAGGGCTATCTCCCGAGACATCCGAATTAATTTGCATTTCGGCAAAAAGGTACAAGTATCAAGTTTCTTCTAAGTATTTACACGGTTTAGTTTGGTAATAAGTAAGTAATGCATGAATTAAGATAAATCAAGTCCCACAGTCTCACTTTCATATTTTACTTAGATTGTGTTCCGCCCTTAAAAAGCATTGTTCGGGATGAACAACTAAAAGTGTGGGGTGATCTGATGGACCATAATTGTATGAATCATAAACACAGTTAAACCCACCAAATTAGACTCTTTGTCTATTTAACTTTTGCTTGTTAGTTCCGATATTTATCTACAGGGTATTTTGAAGTCTAGAGAGAATACAGGCTAAGGAGGACTTTTAAAGCTGAAAATGAATTACGAGTCATTCCAGGTCACGACCAAATTCTAACTTTCAAGAACCGGACGTGGAATCACTCAAAACAAGTCCAACCGAAGGGCAACCAGAGTCAGTCCGGAGCTGAAATGGAGCCGATGGCTTTTGGGGAAAAGATCTCAAACTCACTCATCCTCTCCCCTCATGCCACATGGGCGGCGGCTAAGCCTCCTCCTCTCCCCTTCCTCCACATGGGCCGGCGGCTTTGGGAGGTGATGACATCACCCGATGGCTTTGAGCTCCTCCTCCCATCCCATGCCAAGTGGCTAGCTTCTCCTCCACATCTCTCACTCCCCCATGCCTATAAATACCAAGCCATTCTCATTTGTAAATCATCCCATTTTGTGTGCAAGATGCACAAGTCACTTATCTCTCTAGATTTTGGGCACTGCTCTTGTAAACACTTGTTTTAAATCTATAATACTCCTGTTGGTTCTTGAGTATTCTAGTAGTTCTTGAGTTTACTCCTGTTGGTTCTTGAGTATTCTCCTTTTACTTTACCGTCTTTCGAAAACCTTCAAGTATTTAGCTATGATGTCCTGTTCCATGGATATTCGTAGCTAAACCCTTCATTCGGTTGAAGGGGTGTACTTGTGTCATAAAATGCTTTAGGCCCTACTCTTAATGCCTCTATGTGTTCAAAACGTGTTCTATGTGCCACATATTAGGTTAGAACTTCCAAGGTTGAGTGGATGCTTGGAATGGCAAAACTCTTCCGTGGGGTTCGTAAACATATTCGGATAAGTTGATGCTTGGAATGGCAAAACTTATCTGAAGAGTTTGACCTCTTTAAAACACCATTTGGTTGATCGGGAATGATTGATCAAATGGATGCACATAAGGCTAATATACCTTGGAATGGGGTATTAGTCTAAATAGAACAAGTGCTCTATGGGTGGCAAATCAAGTGCTTGGAATGGCCTTGATACACTTTTGAATACATAGTATGATCATTAGAGGTCAATGATAAACAGACTATGATACAAGGCCCCTAAAACCGAATACTTTCCTTAACTTAAAACATCACCTGCACTTTACTTTCAGTCTCAATATCAACTGCAATATCAATCGCTTACTCTCCGCAAGACTTATCCTTCAAGCATCCCACTTGCTGTAAGTCTTCTCCTTTTATATTCAGTACTTTACTTTCTGAACTAAAATCACAACCAACCCACTTACTTTTCTGCATTAAAAACCAAAACCAACCAAAAAGACACTTACTTTTCAGCACTAAAACCTCAATCAACCTAACATCACGCTCCCTTTCTGTACAAAGAACAACTATCCCCCTAATTCCCTTGGGTTCGACCCCTACTTACCACTTGCTACCCAGTAAAGAAGTCGCGAGTAGCGGACTTATAAATTTATTCTTGCCTTTTGCACACGACGACTGTGCATCCGTCAAAATTGGCGCCGTTGCCGGGGAATTAGCCATTGGATTAGTTGTTCTTTTCCTTCTCATCTCTTCATCACACTATGTATGCATGGACTACGCGACATCTTCCTCAGTTCGGAGGAACGGACGGAGAAGACCCCGTAATACATTGCAAAAACTTCCACCATATTTGCCGCCACATAAAACCTAAAAATGAAATGTTAGAGGAATTTAAGTTAAAATGCTTCAAATTTAAGTCAATATCAAAGGCCAAAGGCCAAAGGCCGATTCACTACAGAAGTTGTCCCTCGCCAAAAAGAAATCAAAATGTTCAACTCAGTGAAACCCGAACCGAATCACGTGCTAGAGAAAGCTACAAGGAAACCATATAGTGCGAGTCGATCCCGAGAATGCAGTCCAGGAGCCTGAAAAGGGCTATCTCCCGAAACATCCGAATTAATTTGCATCTCGGCGCGAAGGTACAAGTATCAAGTTTCTTCTAAGTATTTACACAGTTTAGTTTGGTAATAAGTAAGTAATGCATGAATTAGGATTAATCTAGTCCCACAGTCTCACTTTCATATTTGAAGTTTTTACTTAGATTGTGTTCCGCCCTTAAAAAGCATTGTTCGGGACGAACAACTAAAAGTGTGGGGTGATCTGATGGACCATAATTGTATGAATCATAAACACAGTTAAACCCACCAAATTAGACTCTTTGTCTATTTAACTTTTGCTTGTTAGTTCCGATATTTATCTACAGGGTATTTTGAAGTCTAGAGAGAATACAGGCTAAGGAGGACTTTTAAAGCTGAAAATGAATTACGAGTCATTCCAGGTCACGACCAAATTCTAACTTTCAAGAACCGGACGTGGAATCACTCAAAACAAGTCCAACCAAAGGGCAACCAGAGTCAGTCCGGAGCTGAAATGGAGCCGATGGCTTTTGGGGAAAAGATCTCAAACTCACTCATCCTCTCCCCTCATGCCACATGGGCGGCGGCTAAGCCTCCTCCTCTCCCCTTCCTCCACATGGGCCGGCGGCTTTGGGAGGTGATGACATCACCCGATGGCTTTGAGCTCCTCCTCCCATCCCATGCCAAGTGGCTAGCTTCTCCTCCACATCTCTCACTCCCCCATGCCTATAAATACCAAGCCATTCTCATTTGTAAATCATCCCATTTTGTGTGCAAGATGCACAAGTCACTTATCTCTCTAGATTTTGGGCACTGCTCTTGTAAACACTTGTTTTAAATCTATAATACTCCTGTTGGTTCTTGAGTATTCTAGTAGTTCTTGAGTTTACTCCTGTTGGTTCTTGAGTATTCTCCTTTTACTTTACTGTCTTTCGAAAACCTTCGAGTATTTAGCTATGATGTCCTGTTCCATGGATATTCGTAGCTAAACCCTTCATTCGGTTGAAGGGGTGTACTTGTGTCATAAAATGCTTTAGGCCCTACTCTTAATGCCTCTATGTGTTCAAAACGTGTTCTATGTGCCACATATTAGGTTAGAACTTCCAAGGTTGAGTGGATGCTTGGAATGGCAAAACTCTTCCGTGGGGTTCGTAAACATATTCGGATAAGTGGATGCTTGGAATGGCAAAACTTATCTGAGGAGTTTGACCTCTTTAAAACACCATTTGGTTGATCGGGAATGATTGATCAAATGGATGCACATAAGGCTAATATACCTTGGAATGGGGTATTAGTCTAAATAGAACAAGTGCTCTATGGGTGGCAAATCAAGTGCTTGGAATGGCCTTGATACACTTTTGAATACATAGTATGATCATTAGAGGTCAATGATAAACAGACTATGATACAAGGCCCCTAAAACCGAATACTTTCCTTAACTTAAAACATCACCTGCACTTTACTTTCAGTCTCAATATCAACTGCAATATCAATCGCTTACTCTCCGCAAGACTTATCCTTCAAGCATCCCACTTGCTGTAAGTCTTCTCCTTTTATTTTCAGTACTTTACTTTCTGAACTAAAATCACAACCAACCCACTTACTTTTCTGCATTAAAAACCAAAACCAACCAAAAAGACACTTACTTTTCAGCACTAAAACCTCAATCAACCAAACATCACGCTCCCTTTCTGTACAAAGAACAACTATCCCCCTAATTCCCTTGGGTTCGACCCCTACTTACCACTTGCTACCCAGTAAAGAAGTCGCGAGTAGCGGACTTATAAATTTATTCTTGCCTTTTGCACACGACGACTGTGCATCCGTCAAAATTGGCGCCGTTGCCGGGGAATTAGCCATTGGATTAGTTGTTCTTTTCCTTCTCATCTCTTCATCACACTATGTATGCATGGACTACGCGACATCTTCCTCAGTTCGGAGGAACGGACGGAGAAGACCCCGTAATACATTGCAAAAACTTCCACCATATTTGCCGCCACATAAAACCTAAAAATGAAATGTTAGAGGAATTTAAGTTAAAATGCTTCAAATTTAAGTCAATATCAAAGGCCAAAGGCCAAAGGCCGATTCACTACAGAAGTTGTCCCTCGCCAAAAAGAAATCAAAATGTTCAACTCAGTGAAACCCGAACCGAATCACGTGCTAGAGAAAGCTACAAGGAAACCATATAGTGCGAGTCGATCCCGAGAATGCAGTCCAGGAGCCTGAAAAGGGCTATCTCCCGAAACATCCGAATTAATTTGCATCTCGGCGCGAAGGTACAAGTATCAAGTTTCTTCTAAGTATTTACACAGTTTAGTTTGGTAATAAGTAAGTAATGCATGAATTAGGATTAATCTAGTCCCACAGTCTCACTTTCATATTTGAAGTTTTTACTTAGATTGTGTTCCGCCCTTAAAAAGCATTGTTCGGGACGAACAACTAAAAGTGTGGGGTGATCTGATGGACCATAATTGTATGAATCATAAACACAGTTAAACCCACCAAATTAGACTCTTTGTCTATTTAACTTTTGCTTGTTAGTTCCGATATTTATCTACAGGGTATTTTGAAGTCTAGAGAGAATACAGGCTAAGGAGGACTTTTAAAGCTGAAAATGAATTACGAGTCATTCCAGGTCACGACCAAATTCTAACTTTCAAGAACCGGACGTGGAATCACTCAAAACAAGTCCAACCAAAGGGCAACCAGAGTCAGTCCGGAGCTGAAATGGAGCCGATGGCTTTTGGGGAAAAGATCTCAAACTCACTCATCCTCTCCCCTCATGCCACATGGGCGGCGGCTAAGCCTCCTCCTCTCCCCTTCCTCCACATGGGCCGGCGGCTTTGGGAGGTGATGACATCACCCGATGGCTTTGAGCTCCTCCTCCCATCCCATGCCAAGTGGCTAGCTTCTCCTCCACATCTCTCACTCCCCCATGCCTATAAATACCAAGCCATTCTCATTTGTAAATCATCCCATTTTGTGTGCAAGATGCACAAGTCACTTATCTCTCTAGATTTTGGGCACTGCTCTTGTAAACACTTGTTTTAAATCTATAATACTCCTGTTGGTTCTTGAGTATTCTAGTAGTTCTTGAGTTTACTCCTGTTGGTTCTTGAGTATTCTCCTTTTACTTTACTGTCTTTCGAAAACCTTCGAGTATTTAGCTATGATGTCCTGTTCCATGGATATTCGTAGCTAAACCCTTCATTCGGTTGAAGGGGTGTACTTGTGTCATAAAATGCTTTAGGCCCTACTCTTAATGCCTCTATGTGTTCAAAACGTGTTCTATGTGCCACATATTAGGTTAGAACTTCCAAGGTTGAGTGGATGCTTGGAATGGCAAAACTCTTCCGTGGGGTTCGTAAACATATTCGGATAAGTGGATGCTTGGAATGGCAAAACTTATCTGAGGAGTTTGACCTCTTTAAAACACCATTTGGTTGATCGGGAATGATTGATCAAATGGATGCACATAAGGCTAATATACCTTGGAATGGGGTATTAGTCTAAATAGAACAAGTGCTCTATGGGTGGCAAATCAAGTGCTTGGAATGGCCTTGATACACTTTTGAATACATAGTATGATCATTAGAGGTCAATGATAAACAGACTATGATACAAGGCCCCTAAAACCGAATACTTTCCTTAACTTAAAACATCACCTGCACTTTACTTTCAGTCTCAATATCAACTGCAATATCAATCGCTTACTCTCCGCAAGACTTATCCTTCAAGCATCCCACTTGCTGTAAGTCTTCTCCTTTTATTTTCAGTACTTTACTTTCTGAACTAAAATCACAACCAACCCACTTACTTTTCTGCATTAAAAACCAAAACCAACCAAAAAGACACTTACTTTTCAGCACTAAAACCTCAATCAACCAAACATCACGCTCCCTTTCTGTACAAAGAACAACTATCCCCCTAATTCCCTTGGGTTCGACCCCTACTTACCACTTGCTACCCAGTAAAGAAGTCGCGAGTAGCGGACTTATAAATTTATTCTTGCCTTTTGCACACGACGACTGTGCATCCGTCAAAATTGGCGCCGTTGCCGGGGAATTAGCCATTGGATTAGTTGTTCTTTTCCTTCTCATCTCTTCATCACACTATGTATGCATGGACTACGCGACATCTTCCTCAGTTCGGAGGAACGGACGGAGAAGACCCCGTAATACATTGCAAAAACTTCCACCATATTTGCCGCCACATAAAACCTAAAAATGAAATGTTAGAGGAATTTAAGTTAAAATGCTTCAAATTTAAGTCAATATCAAAGGCCAAAGGCCAAAGGCCGATTCACTACAGAAGTTGTCCCTCGCCAAAAAGAAATCAAAATGTTCAACTCAGTGAAACCCGAACCGAATCACGTGCTAGAGAAAGCTACAAGGAAACCATATAGTGCGAGTCGATCCCGAGAATGCAGTCCAGGAGCCTGAAAAGGGCTATCTCCCGAAACATCCGAATTAATTTGCATCTCGGCGCGAAGGTACAAGTATCAAGTTTCTTCTAAGTATTTACACAGTTTAGTTTGGTAATAAGTAAGTAATGCATGAATTAGGATTAATCTAGTCCCACAGTCTCACTTTCATATTTGAAGTTTTTACTTAGATTGTGTTCCGCCCTTAAAAAGCATTGTTCGGGACGAACAACTAAAAGTGTGGGGTGATCTGATGGACCATAATTGTATGAATCATAAACACAGTTAAACCCACCAAATTAGACTCTTTGTCTATTTAACTTTTGCTTGTTAGTTCCGATATTTATCTACAGGGTATTTTGAAGTCTAGAGAGAATACAGGCTAAGGAGGACTTTTAAAGCTGAAAATGAATTACGAGTCATTCCAGGTCACGACCAAATTCTAACTTTCAAGAACCGGACGTGGAATCACTCAAAACAAGTCCAACCAAAGGGCAACCAGAGTCAGTCCGGAGCTGAAATGGAGCCGATGGCTTTTGGGGAAAAGATCTCAAACTCACTCATCCTCTCCCCTCATGCCACATGGGCGGCGGCTAAGCCTCCTCCTCTCCCCTTCCTCCACATGGGCCGGCGGCTTTGGGAGGTGATGACATCACCCGATGGCTTTGAGCTCCTCCTCCCATCCCATGCCAAGTGGCTAGCTTCTCCTCCACATCTCTCACTCCCCCATGCCTATAAATACCAAGCCATTCTCATTTGTAAATCATCCCATTTTGTGTGCAAGATGCACAAGTCACTTATCTCTCTAGATTTTGGGCACTGCTCTTGTAAACACTTGTTTTAAATCTATAATACTCCTGTTGGTTCTTGAGTATTCTAGTAGTTCTTGAGTTTACTCCTGTTGGTTCTTGAGTATTCTCCTTTTACTTTACTGTCTTTCGAAAACCTTCAAGTATTTAGCTATGATGTCCTGTTCCATGGATATTCGTAGCTAAACCCTTCATTCGGTTGAAGGGGTGTACTTGTGTCATAAAATGCTTTAGGCCCTACTCTTAATGCCTCTATGTGTTCAAAACGTGTTCTATGTGCCACATATTAGGTTAGAACTTCCAAGGTTGAGTGGATGCTTGGAATGGCAAAACTCTTCCGTGGGGTTCGTAAACATATTCGGATAAGTGGATGCTTGGAATGGCAAAACTTATCTGAGGAGTTTGACCTCTTTAAAACACCATTTGGTTGATCGGGAATGATTGATCAAATGGATGCACATAAGGCTAATATACCTTGGAATGGGGTATTAGTCTAAATAGAACAAGTGCTCTATGGGTGGCAAATCAAGTGCTTGGAATGGCCTTGATACACTTTTGAATACATAGTATGATCATTAGAGGTCAATGATAAACAGACTATGATACAAGGCCCCTAAAACCGAATACTTTCCTTAACTTAAAACATCACCTACACTTTACTTTCAGTCTCAATATCAACTGCAATATCAATCGCTTACTCTCCGCAAGACTTATCCTTCAAGCATCCCACTTGCTGTAAGTCTTCTCCTTTTATTTTCAGTACTTTACTTTCTGAACTAAAATCACAACCAACCCACTTACTTTTCTGCATTAAAAACCAAAACCAACCAAAAAGACACTTACTTTTCAGCACTAAAACCTCAATCAACCTAACATCACGCTCCCTTTCTGTACAAAGAACAACTATCCCCCTAATTCCCTTGGGTTCGACCCCTACTTACCACTTGCTACCCAGTAAAGAAGTCGCGAGTAGCGGACTTATAAATTTATTCTTGCCTTTTGCAAACGACGACTGTGCATCCGTCAAAATTGGCGCCGTTGCCGGGGAATTTGCCATTGGATTAGTTGTTCTTTTCCTTCTCATCTCTTCATCACACTATGTATGCATGGACTACGCGACATCTTCCTCAGTTCGGAGGAACGGACGGAGAAGACCCCGTAATACATTGCAAAAACTTCCACCATATTTGCCGCCACATAAAACCTAAAAATGAAATGTTAGAGGAATTTAAGTTAAAATGCTTCAAATTTAAGTTAATATCAAAGGCCAAAGGCCAAAGGCCGATTCACTACAGAAGTTGTCCCTCGCCAAAAAGAAATCAAAATGTTCAACTCAGTGAAACCCGAACCGAATCACGTGCTAGAGAAAGCTACAAGGAAACCATATAGTGCGAGTCGATCCCGAGAATGCAGTCCAGGAGCCTGAAAAGGGCTATCTCCCGAAACATCCGAATTAATTTGCATCTCGGCGCGAAGGTACAAGTATCAAGTTTCTTCTAAGTATTTACACGGTTTAGTTTGGTAATAAGTAAGTAATGCATGAATTAGGATTAATCTAGTCCCACAGTCTCACTTTCATATTTGAAGTTTTTACTTAGATTGTGTTCCGCCCTTAAAAAGCATTGTTCGGGACGAACAACTAAAAGTGTGGGGTGATCTGATGGACCATAATTGTATGAATCATAAACACAGTTAAACCCACCAAATTAGACTCTTTGTCTATTTAACTTTTGCTTGTTAGTTCCGATATTTATCTACAGGGTATATTGAAGTCTAGAGAGAATACAGGCTAAGGAGGAGTTTTAAAGCTGAAAATGAATTACGAGTCATTCCAGGTCACGACCAAATTCTGACTTCCAAGAACCGGACGTGGAATCACTCAAAACAAATCCAATCGAAGGGCAACCAGAGTCAGACCCGAGCTGAAAGGACCGATGGCTTTTGGGGATGAGATCACAAAACTCACACTCACTCTCCTCTTGCCACATGGCCGGCGGCTAAAGCCCTCCACCTCTCCTTCTCCTCCACCTAGCCGGTGGCTTTTGGAGGGGTGACTCACCCCGATGGCTTTTGAGCTCTTCCTCCCATCTTGTGACATGTGGTGGCCTCTCATCCACATCCATCCCTTGCCCTTAGCCTATAAATAGAGATGCCCTCCTCTTTGTAAATGATCCCATACCATTTTGTGTGCAAGAAGCACAAGTCACTTATCTCTCTAGATTTTGGGCACTAATCATGTAATCACTTTACTTTGGAATCGAAGCTTGATCTTTAGCACTCTCAACGGTTTTTGTAAGTACTCTCTTCTTTACTTTACTATCTTTCAAAGTACTTTACTTTCCTGTCTTTACTTTCGAAAACTTTACTTTACTGTCTTTCAAAACCTTTACTTTTCCAAGTACTTAGCTATGGTATCCACCTCTATGGATATTCGTAGCTAAACCCTTCATTCGGTTGAAGCGGAGTGCTTGTATCATACAATGTTTTAGACCCTTCTCTTAGTGCCTCTTTGTGTTCAACTTGTTCTAGGTGCCATATATTAGGTCAGAATTCCATTGGTTGAGTGGATGCTCGGAAGAGCAAAGCTCTGCAATGGGTTCGTGATCTTCCGTGGATAAGTGGAGGCTCGGAAGAGCACAGCTTATCTGTGGAAGTCAACCTCTTTAAAACACCATTTGGTTTATCAGGAATGATGATCAAATGGATGCACATACTAGAACAAGAGTTCTTTGTCTTGCAAAAGACTAGACGGTGTGGCAACTCATGTGCTAGGAATAGCCTTGATTCACTTTTGAACACTTAGTATGATCATTAGAGGTCAATGATAAACGAAAATATGACACAAGGCCCCTGAAATCGAATCTTTCCTTTAATTGTAATATCAACTGTTACTTTACTTTCAGTACCATATCAACTGTTTATTTTCTGTCAAGACTCGCACTTTACTTTTCAGTACTAAAACCAAAAACAACCCCCCAACTGCTTTATTTAATCCCCCCTTTTCGAAAGAACAACTATTCACCTAATTCCCTTGGGTTCGACCCGTACTTACCACTTACTACCAAAAATAGTTAAGTCGCGAGTATCGGAGATATAAATTTATTTTTGCACAGAGAACATCGGACCTTAACGACAGTGCGGTGGGTTCCGTCAATAACTCAGCATCGCATTCTAAGACTCCCAAATCTCAAGCTGGGAGGTGATGATCTGGTGATGAGAGGCCTCTAAGCGTGTGAGACGCTCCTCGAGTGTCAGCGGGGACTGGCCAACAATAGGTGGCTATGGGGGATGGAAAGGGATGTGGTCGGGTTCTGGAGGCTCCTGTGCCACAAATGCTAGAGGGTCCTGTGCCTCAAACGTAGGGGGTCCTGGGCCTCTGCCATATCAATGTCCTCGTGCTCTTGCACCGCAGACGTAGCGAAGTCTAGCACTGGAGACATCTCCCTAACTGGTGTGTTCCCCAGGTGCCTATTCTTACTCTCCAGGCGCTGCCCCTTAACTCCTTCCTCAGGAATATCCGGCCTGTGGAACCACTGACGTTCCCTGGTAAGCATCTTACACTGAATCAGCTTCGGAACCTTAAGCTCCCATGAGTCGGCGTTGAAACTAGCACTGAAATCAAAATGAAGGCTCTCGGCAAGTAGAGTGATGTAGAGACTACCACTAAATAGCGAGGTTAGGCTTCTTCCCGAAAGTCTGCCATTCCCTAAATCGAGCGGTGAGGATCTCAAAGAAATCCTCCTTAAGGCCACGACTCATGGCAATCAGGACGTCTATGTCGTTCTCGTTCACAACAATGCCTCCCTCCATCCGAACATTGACCGCCATATCTACCACACGCTGTTCAATCTTCCACTCGGGAAGCTTAATGCAGGTGGATGGGTGGGTGGATAAGTAGACCACATCAATCTCAGAAATATAACTCCAGAAGTCATCCTTCTCAGAAGTAGAAAAATGCTACACGAGTCCCTCCAAAGGGAATTCAAGAATACGACACACGTCGGATCTATCCATTGTAAAATTAGTGTCCTACAGCCGAAAGGACCAATGTGTCGTCTTCCCCGGAGGTCCATAAGGGCGAAACAATGCCACAAATTCAAAAAGAGCAGTAATCATGGTGTTCTTCTGATGCGAAAATAGTATACCTAGCCCGGAATCATCAAACAATGGGCGAACCTTGTCCATCAATTTAAAATTTGTTAGAACACTGAGACAGGGGACAAGAGTAGGCTTAACTATTTTCTTGAGCTTCAATTGCTTGTAGTTTGCAAAGGTAGCCGGGTCTGGGAACCTTGGGTACCACCTATCATCAAATATTTGTACCGTACGGAGCGCTGGGACTGGCTCGGTGGCAGGTGGAGGTGCGGCTGGGGTGGCTTGCGATTGATTTCAACGGCGGGACATGCTGAGAGAGCTCGGACAGACAGAAATGTGGAGCGGCGGACTGATTTTTGGCTGAAAAGCTTCGTTGAATTGGGTTTCAAAAACCCTAATTTCCTATCTGTAATCGAGTAGGTCTCGTGACACCTGATCCGTCACGGACTGTCACGAGACGTCACGGGACCGAGAATATACATTGCTTCGGCCATGTCCCGTGACAAATCCATTATCCCGTAACGGTCCTAGGGTCACGGGATGTCACGGGACGGATCAAAGAATTCTTTGCTAAGGCTTGGTCCCGTGACACCGACTTCATCACGGGCTGTCACGGGTCGTCACAGGACTTCGGCCATGTCCCGTGACAGCTCCATTGTCCCGTGACGGTCCTAGCGTCACGGGATGTCACGGGACTCCACACTTAAAATCGCTACACACACATGAAATCACACAATGCAAATGCAGATAAAAACTAGCTAAGTACTTACAGCGCGGGTTACTCTTCGAAGAGGCCTAGTTTAACGTCTTGGCGAGACATAGCTAGGGAGGTAGAACTAGAAGCATTCTCGATAAGTCCCTTGCTGAGATCCCTTCCCGAGAAGTAGGTTATCGTCTATGCCGTCTGGAGGTGCAAGATATTTTAGTACGTGGTAGTGCTTGAGGCGTTGTCCGTTCACTACCATGGACTTACCTCCCTCAACGCTAAGCTCCACGTGCCCATCTGGATGTGCTCGTTCCACTATATAAGGGCCGCTCCATTTAGTGCACAGCTTTCCAGGAAATAATCTAAGGCGGGAGTTATAGAGGAGGACTCGCTCGCCTTCATTGAATTCTCTGCGCTCTATTCTCTTGTCATGCCACTTTTTCCTTCTCTCCTTGTAAATATGAGCATTCTCATAGGAGTCTAGTCTGATCTCATCGAGCTCGTGCAGATGTAGTAGTCGCTTTTCCCCGGCTGCCTTCATGTCCATGTTCAACTCCCTAATAGCCCACAAAGCCTTATACTCGAGTTCGACTAGGAGGTGGCAGGTCTTTCCATAAACAAGTCTGAACGGACTCATCCCGATCGGCGTTTTGAATGCAGTCCTGTATGCCCATAGAGCGTCATCTAGCTTGGATGCCCAGTCTTTCCTGTGGCTTGAGACTATCTTTCCGAGGATGCTCTTGATCTCTCTGTTAGAGATTTCCACTTGCCCACTTGTCTGAGGGTGATAAGGAGTGCCAACCTTGTGATAAACACCATACTTCTTCAACAATGTCTCGAAGTTTCTTTCTTTAAAATGAGAGCCTCCGTCGCTGATAACTATTCTGGGCACTCCAAACCGAGGGAAATTTACCTTCTGAAACATTTTAATAACCACCTTGGCATCGCAAGTAGGAGTAGCCACTGCTTCAAACCACTTGGAAACATAGTCGACTGCTACCAAGATATACTGATTTCCATAAGAAGGTGGGAATGGTCCCATGAAATCAATCCCCCAAACATCGAATAAATCCACTGCGAGAAAGCTCTGATGGGGCATCTCCTGCTGTTTTGAAATATTTTCAGTCCTCTAGCACTGATCACAAGCTTTAACGAATTCGTGGGAGTCCTTATAATAGAGATGGCAAAAAGAATTCGGACTACAGAACCTTCGTGGCTGTTTTCAAACCGACCTCGTGTCCACCGTACTGTGATGAATGGCAGCGCTCCAGGATCCATTTGATCTGGTCCTCGTCGACACAAGTGCTATAGAGACCGTCAGCACATAATCTGTATAGGAAGGGGTCATCCCAGAAAGACCTTTTTACGTCGGATATAAATTTCCTCTTCTGGTTGTGCGAGAGGTCGGGAGGGATGATTCCGCAGGCCAAGTAGTTAACAAAATCTGCATACCACGGGACGTGACCCGCATCTACACGCATAAGCTGTTCTCCTGCTAGAGAGTCAGTCATCGGGAGGTGGTCCTCTTCGCGGTCGAGCTCTCCTAGCTCGAGGTGTGACAAGTGATCTGCAACCAGATTTTTTGCTCCCTTCTTGTCTCTAATTTCGATATCAAACTCTTGGAGGAGGAGGACTGACGGAGCGCACTGCACTGTCGTTAAGGTGCAATGTCTCTGTGCAAAAATAAATTTATAAGTCCGCTACTCGTACTCTACTATTGGGTAGTAAAGCGGTAAGTAGGGGTCGAAGCCAAGGGAATTAGTCGATAGTTGTTCTTTCGAAGATGGAAATTAAGACAGTTGGGGGTTGGTTGTGATTTTAGTACTGAAAGTAGCGTGGGTTGGTTGTGATTTTATTACTGAAAAGTAAATGACTGAAAGTAAAGAAAGTAAATACGAGACTGAAAGTAAATACTGAAAAGTAAAGTGCTTGAAGGACAAGTCTTGCGGAAAGTAAATGCTTGAAGGACAAGTCTTGCGGAAAGAAATTGTTTGAAGGACAAGTCTTGCGGAAAGTAAGCAGTTGATATTGACTGAAAGTAAAGTTACTGAAAGTAAAGTTACTGAAAGTAAATGACTGGAAAGTAAGTAGTTGATGGTAAGACTGAAAGTAAGTAACAGGTGATGTTTGAATCAAAGGAAAGATTCGGTTTCGGGGGCCTTGTATCATATTTTCGTTTATCATCGACCTCTAATGATCATACTAAGTGTTCAAAAGTGTATCAAGGCCATTTCAAGCACTTGACTTGCCACACTGTCTAGCCCATTTCAAGGCATAGACCACTTGTTCTATTTAGACTAGCACCCCATTTCAAGGTATACTAGCCTATGTGCATCCACCAGATCAATCATTTCCGATCAACCAAGTGGTGTTTAAGAAAGGTTGAACTCCACGATTAAGCTTTGCCATTTCAAGCATCCACTTAACCGTGTATGTTCACGAACCACATGAAAGAGTTTTGCCATTTCAAGCATCCACTCAACCATGTGTGTTCTAACCGAATATATTGCACATAGAAAAAGTTCTGAACACAAAGAGGCACTAAGAGAAGGGTCTAAATCATTTTATGATACAAGTACACCCCTTCAACCGAATGAAGGGATTAGCTATGAATATCCATAGAGGTGTATATCATAGCTAAGTACTTGGAAAAGTAAAGGTTTTTGAAAGACAGTAAAGTAAAGTTTTCGAAAGTAAAGACAAGGAAAGTAAGAGGGAGAATACACAAGAACCAACAGGAGTAAACTCAAGAATAGTAAGGAAAAGCTTGAGTACTTCAAGAACCGACAAGAGTACTCAAGATCAAACTTCAATATCAAAGCAAAGTGTTTACATGATTGTGCCCAAAATCTAGAGAGAAGTGAGAGCTTGTGGTATGAGATGATTGTTGTAAATGGGATTGTGGGATGATTTACAAAGGAGGGGAAGATGTATATTTATAGGCTAAGGGGAGGAATGAGAGCCACACACTTGGCAAGGGAGGAGAAAAGAAGCTCAACACATGGCATGAGATGGGAGGGGGAGGGCTTTAGCCACCGGGGTGAGGTGGCAAGGGAGGAGAGCCGCCGGCTAGGTGGCTTTGAGCTCAAAGCCGCCGCCCATGTGGCAAGGGGAGAGTGGTGGAGAGCTTTGTGATCTTTTCCCCAAAGGCCATCGGGTCCTTTCAGCTCCGGTCTGACTCTGGTTGCCCTTCGGTTGGACTTGTTTGAGTGATTCCAGGTTAGGATCATGAAAGTTATACAGTCAGAATCTAGTCGTGTCCTGACTCGTAATCCATTTTCAGCTTTAAAACTCCTTTTTAGCTCGTATCATCTCTAGACCTCGAAATAGCCTGTAGAACAAAAGTGGAACTAACAAGCAAAAGTTAAATAGACAAAGAGTCTAATTTGGTGGGTTTAGCTGTCTTAATGAATCATATAAATATGGTCCATCAGATCACCCCACACTTTTAGTTGTTCGTCCCGAACAATGCCTATTAAGAGATGCGCACACAATCCAAGTAAAAACTTCAAATAGGAAAGTGAGATTGTGGGACTTGATTTATCTTATTCATGCATTACTTACTTATTACCAAACTAAACCGTGTAAATACTTAGAAGAAACTTGATACTTATACCTTCGAGCTGAGATGCAATTTAATTTGGATGTTTCGGGAGATAGCCCTTTTCAGGCTCCTGGACTGCATTCTCTGGACCGACTCGCACTATATGGTTAACTTGTCGCTTTCTCTAGAACATGATTTGGTTCGGGTTTCACTGAGTTGAGCACTTAGATTTCTGGTGAGGGACAGCTTCTGAAGTGAATTGGCCTTTGGCCTTTGGCCTTTGGCCTTTGGCCTTTGGCCTTTGGCCTTTGGCCTTTGGCCTTTGATGTTGAATTGGAGTTTCTTCACTTTTATTCGATTAAAACCTTCATCATTTTGGCTTTTGGCCTTTGATTAGCTTTTTTGAGCTTTTGCTTCTTTGTGACTTGCTAGTCCATTTTCTCAACCTTTCTTTGGGAGGTCCAATCGTCGCCCGAGAGCATATGGAAATACCTCCCCGCTCTTTCTCATCCTTGCCGTTTCGCGCGGGTCAAGATGAGGGTCGCTCATCTATTTTCCCGGCTACTCTGACTAGAGATAGGACGGTTTGATTCCCGTCCCGCCTCTTGCATAAACGCTGCACGGCGGAGATGACTCTGATCTTCTTTGAAACCTGAAGTGCAGCCTCCACTGACTTCGTAAACCATATAGTGAAATCCAGTCCTTCGAGTGCTTGCCAAGCCTCTCTAGGGCAGTTTATATCAACTCCACATCCCCTGTATATCTCAGCACAAAGGGACAAATGAGAAGTTACATCCTAAGTTTTTATACAGTTGAGATTTCACAAGGTAAATGCATGAATTTAGATCTATCTTTTTCACATTCTCAAGTTCATATTTTCAAAAAGATAATATTAAGGGAAAAGGAAAAGAAAAAACATGTTAATTAACTATGTACAAAGGTGGTTCTCACCCCACACTTTTGAACGAAGGCGTGCCTCGCAGCACAACTTAGTTCAAAAGTTAATTGCAAGCAAATATATACAGGCAAGGTGAGAATGACTTAAGGCAAAAAACTAAATGACAGAAATTAAATGACTGAAAGTAAGATAGATGTCGGGTTACCTCCCGACCAGTGCATTTGTTTAACGTCGTTAGCTCGACAGTACCTCATTCCTGGATCATAAGGTGGGATCCCATGGGTAGCTCAGGTTGTAGTGTTGCGGAGCGCCTACTTTCATTCTTGCCTTGACTCTCCCCGATTTCTTGTGAGATGATGTGCTCGGGTCACGACTCCTTTGTTTCGGTGGTTTTTCTTTCCATTGTCTCTGAGAAGGTAAGGGACCTTTGAACATAGCTGCTGGTCTTGCTACTCTTACGGTCTCTCTTGGCAGATCAGAAATTTGTGTACTGAGATCCGAGATAGGCACAATGTATGGAGGTTTCCTTGTACTTGAGCGGTCATTATAATTATCAATGTAGAAATCTGAAATTTTGCCGCCAAATGTAAGTGATAACAAGCCCTTGCCCATGTCGATCCATGCCTTGGTGGCGAAGAGAAAAGGCCGTCCTAATATAAGCGTTGGAGGGTCGTCTTCGCTGGCCTCTCCCGTTTCTATTACATAAAAGTCTGCAGCAACGACGAGCTCTCCTACATGGAGTATTAGATCTTCAAGCACTCCAACCGGACGGATACACGACTTGTCTCCCAACTCGATATTTGACCTTGGTGGTTTCAATGGACCAAGTCCTGATAAGTAATATAAGGAGTAAGGCATGGCATTGACGGCAGTCCCAAGATCGATTAAGCACTTGTGAATTTGGGCTTCACCAATACCACAGGTGACTGTGAAGGCCCCTGGGTCCTTATCCCTTTCCGGTTGTGACTCCTGATCTGAAGTGAGGGATCTTTCCACTATCGAGCCATTCTGCTCATCCTTTGGCGCTGGGTTTGTATGATCGGGCCCTTTTAACTCCTGATCTTCTAGGTAAATGTTTTGCTCTGATGCATAGATGTTAGTTGGGGAATCCCATCTGAGACCATTAGAGTCATTGTCATCCCAGCCAGATGCCGGTATGTCAAAGTGTGTAATCGGTGGAGGTGCTATGCTAACCGTGAATGTATAACGTCCATTGTCAGCATGCGTGACCCACGTTCTGCCATCATTGGGTCGGTCTTCTTCTTGATTCCAATCAGGACGGTGCCTACGGGTGAAGTGTTTGTTCATAAGTTTGTAAATTGTGGATCGTGCTGTTTCTTCCAGTGCTACCTTCATGTTTGACTTCCTTATCATGCTGACATTCGCCTTTGGGTTTTGGATGGTTTGTGAAGGTAGTCGGCCAGGCTCATTAGTAAGTGCGGATATTGAAGTGGCGAGCTGGGACATTTGTTTGGTCAAATCTAAAATTGCCCCGTCAGTTTTTGCCTGGAACTGGTTAAACGAATTACCCAATTGATTTACGCTTCCTGCGAGTTCCTTCATTTTGTCTTCAAGTGACTTGGTTGGTCCTTGCTGATTGCTCGAGTTGGCTTGGTACTGATTTTGTCCCTTCTGTTGTTATTGGCCTGCTGATGGAGCGTTCTGGTTGTACTGCCGGTGGGGAGGTTGGTAGAATGACTAAGCTAATTGCGGTGCGGCTTGTTGTGTCTCCCTCGGAGGATGGTTGTCGTTTTGCCAGCTTGGATTGGTTGCTTGATTATACTGCCGGTTTGGTCCGGCTCTGTCGTTGCTGTTGTTGTTGTTGTATCCTCGGTATCCTACCACTGCGTTCACTTCTCCCGGTTCTTCTACTATTAATGTTGGGCATGCGTCAGTCTTGTGGTCTGTAGAACCGCAAAATTCGCAAGGTTTCACTTGAGCTGGCTTCCTTCGTAGGATCTGAACCATCATTTCCTTCATTTGTTTCATCTCCTCTGGCATAGAGTTCATCGGTGTTTCTTCAGCCTTTGCCACATTCTTTGTTCGGGAGAATTCTTCCTGCCGAGTTGTCTCTTCTCTGAATCGGGCATTTTCAGCAACGTCGGTGATGAGATTCCTTATGCCACTCAGTGATAGATTCATCATGGATCCTCCAGCTGAGGCATTCAGGAGCATTTTGTCTATGGGTCTCAATCCATCAATGAGGTATTCGATGATGAGTTTCTCGGGCAGTCCAAGGGTGCAGCAGCTTCTCTCTAGGCGATTGAACTTCTCCAGGTAATCGTACATGGTTTCATTGGGCCCCTCCTTGATGTCCTGCAGTTGTCTCCTCACTTGCATTGCTCTTCCCGCCGGGTAGTATTTGTCCAGGAATTTCTTTTGCATCTGAGCCCATGTTCTGATGCTACCGGAAGGCAATGAAAGGAACCAGTCGTTCGCCGAGTCAATGAGGGAAAAATAGAACGCCTTCAACTTGAAGTCGTCTACATTCACGCCATTGGGTTTTAGGTTTTGGAAAATGCCGTGTAAGCGTTGGAGATGAGTTGTTGCTGATTCTCCACGAGTTCCTGAGAACTTGGGCAGGTTGTGGACCACTGATGTATTGATGGCGATGTTTTCTAGCTCAGGGCCCTCGTAAATGCACCACGGCTGATTTCTGAAATCTGGTGCAGACAGTTCTCCCATAGTAGGTTTGCGGAAGTTGTTATCGCCATAGTAGTCATCAAAGATGGGTTCTCGCCTTGGCATTTGTCGAGGTTGAGGGGTGGTGGATGTCTATGGGGTTGCACTGGACCAGCTTCATTTCGGTCCTCGGGCAGGCCTTGGTTTCTCCGGATGGCCTCCCTTTCACGAGCTCTCTCGTTTTGGATGAGGCATTCTGGATCATCAATAAATGGAGGCGGCGCCTCATTATTTTGATCGTACAGGTTCATCTCGTCATCATCCTGATAGTCATGATGGCTTCCTGCATGAGACATGGTTATGCAGAAACGGGTACAAAAGAAAAGAACAACTAGTCAGAAAGCTAACTCCCAGGCAACGGTGCCAATTTTGACGGAGCGCACTGCACTGTCGTTAAGGTACAATGTCTCTGTGCAAAAATAAATTTATAAGTCCGCTACTCGTTCTCTACTATTGGGTAGTAAAGCGGTAAGTAGGGGTTAAACCCAAGGGAATTAGTTGATAGTTGTTCTTTCGAAGATGGAAATTAAGACAGTTGGGGGTTGGTTGTGATTTTAGTACTGAAAGTAGCGTGGGTTGGTTGTGATTTTAGTACTGAAAAGTAAATGACTGAAAGTAAAGAAAGTAAATACGAGACTGAAAGTAAGCAGTTGATATGGACTGAAAGTAAATTTACTGAAAGTAAATGACTGGAAAGTAAGCAGTTGATGGTAAGACTGAAAGTAAGTAACAGGTGATGTTTGAATCAAAGGAAAGATTCGGTTTCGGGGGCCTTGTATCATATTTTCGTTTATCATCGACCTCTAATGATCATACTAAGTGTTCAAAAGGGTATCGAGGCCATTTCAAGCACTTGACTTGCCACACTGTCTAGCCCATTTCAAGGTATACTAGCCTATGTGCATCCACCTGATCAATCATTTCCGATCAACCAAGTGGTGTTTAAGAAAGGTTGAACTCCACGATTAAGCTTTGCCATTTCAAGCATCCACTTAACCGTGTATGTTCACGAACCCCATGAAAGAGTTTTTCCATTTCAAGCATCCACTCAACCATGTGTGTTCTAACCGAATATATTGCACATAGAAGGTTTTTGAAAGACAGTAAAGTAAAGTTTTCGAAAGTAAAGACAAGGAAAGTAAGAGGGAGAATACTCAAGAACCAACAGGAGTAAACTCAAGAGCAGTAAGGAAAAGCTTGAGTACTTCAAGAACTGACAAGAGTACTCAAGATCAAACTTCAATATCAAAGCAAAGTGTTTACATGATTGTGCCCAAAATCTAGAGAGAAGTGAGAGCTTGTGGTATGAGATGATTGTTGTGAATGGGATTGTGGGATGATTTACAAAGGAGGGGAAGATGTATATTTACAGGCTAAGGGGAGGAATGAGAGCCACACACTTGGCAAGGGAGGAGAAAAGAAGCTCAACACATGGCATGAGATGGGAGGGGGAGGGCTTTAGCCGCCGGGGTGAGGTGGCAAGGGAGGAGAGCCGCCGGCTAGGTGGCTTTGAGCTCAAAGCCGCCGCCCATGTGGCAAGGGGAGAGTGGTGGAGAGCTTTGTGATCTTTCCCCAAAAGCCATCGGGTCCTTTCAGCTCCGGTCTGACTCTGGTTGCCCTTCGGTTGGACTTGTTTGAGTGATTCCAGGTTAGGATCATGAAAGTTGTACAGTCGGAATCTGGTCGTGTCCTGACTCGTAATCCATTTTCAGCTTTAAAACTCTTTTTTAGCTCGTATCATCTCTAGACCTCGAAATAGCCTGTAGAACAAAAGTGGAACTAACAAGCAAAAGTTAAATAGACAAAGAGTCTAATTTGGTGGGTTTAACTGTCTTAATGAATCATATAAATATGGTCCATCAAGGACCCATCGAATTAGATGAGGCTTCGAGTCCTTCTTGGACAGCAAATATTTGATCGCAGCATGGTCCGTGTACGCTATGGTCTTCAAGCCTATTAGATACTGCCTGAACTTCTCAAAAACATAAACAATGGACAACATCTCTTTCTCAGTTGTAGTGTAGTTCACTGCTGCTCCGGCGAGGACCTTGCTAGCGTAGTAATCTATGTGTAGCTTCTTGTCGATGCGCTACCCCAGGACTGCTCCTACTGCAAAATCACTTGCATCGCCCATTAGTTCAAACGGTAGCTCCCAATCGAGAGGCTGCACTACCGGAGCAGATGTAAGAGCAGTTTTTAGATGGTGGAAGGCATTAAAACATGAATCATTAAAATTAAACTCAGCTTCCTGACAAAGTAGATCAGTGAGTGGCTTGGCTATCTTCGAGAAGTCCTTTATAAACCGCCTGTAAAATCCAGCGTACCCAAGAAAACTCCTGATCTCTTTCGTATCTTTTGGTGGGGGAAGTTTCTCAATCACCTCCACCTTCGCTAGATCGACGTCGATGCCTCGGTTAGAGACCATGTGTCCCAACACAATACCTTCCTGCACCATAAAGTGACACTTCTCCCAGTTCAGAACCAGGTTAGTGTCAACACAACGATGACGAACATCAGTAAGGTTAGAAAGGCATGAATCAAATGAGGATCCATGCACCGAAAAATCATCCATAAATACTTCCATGGTGTTTTCCAAAAAATCAGAAAAAATGGCCATCATACAACGCTGAAAAGTGGCTGGTTCATTGTAAAGACCGAAAGGCATGCGTCTATAAGCGAATGTGCCAAAGGGGCAAGTGAAAGTGGTCTTCTCCTGGTCCTCGGGGTTTATAGGGATCTGAAAGAAACCACTATAACCGTCGAGGTAGCAGAAAAACTTATGCTTCGCAAGGCGCTCTAACATTTGATCAATAAAGGGCAAAGGAAAGTGATCTTTACGAGTAGCCTTATTCAACTTTCTATAATCAATGCACATACGCCAACCAGTCACAGTACGAGTAGGAATCAAATCATTATGCTCATTTCGTACAACAGTTAAACCTCCTTTCTTAGGGACTACGTGCACAGGACTTACCCACTTACTATCAGCAACAGAATAGATAATACCAGCATCCAATAATTTCAGAATTTCTTTCTTAACCACATCATTCAGTTTAGGATTTAAATGTCTCAAAGCATCTCTACTGGGTCTAGCTTCGCCCTCTAAGTTGATTCTATGCATGCACAAATCTGGGCTAATTTCCTTGAGATCGTCTATCGAATAACCTAGGGCTGGTCTATATTCTCTCAGGACATCTAGCAGTTTCTGGGTCTCTACATCAGTCAAAGACAAATTCACAATCACCGGGTAGGTTGAGTTAGGGCCCAGAAATTCATACCTGAGACTTGCAGGTAGAGGTTTCAGCTCCACCTTGCAAGGTTCCTTACCTGGTTTGGCGTTCTGTGTGGCTTCAGCTACAGTGGCTCCCTCTATGCTCATTGCGCATATATCCATCGATATTGGGCAGCCTGGTATAACTCTGTAAGACACGTTAGAGGTTAGTGTAATAGGATGATCAATATCAGCAGAGTCTAACACATCGCAGTCAGCCAAAAGACTAGGAGTCTTGCACATGTCAGGCAAATAAAAGACAACACGTTCACTGCCTACTCGCAAAGCTATAGACCATCTATCCATGTCAATGACTACCTTAGATATGTAAAGGAATGGTCTACCAAGTATAATTGGGATATCAATGTCCTCTGAGATCTCTAGCATAATAAAATCAGCAGGGATGTAAATGTTCTTCACCTTGACATGTACATCCTTCAGAATCCCTTTCAGGAATCTACAAGAATGATCCGCAAGGCAAATAGAGATGTTAGTAGGATAGAGATCACCCAAATTCAGTTTAGCAAACAGAGAGTAAGGCATGATAGACACACTAGCACTGAGATCACACAAAGCACGACGAATAGTAATACCGCCAATATCGCAAGGGATAGAAAAACTCCCTGAGTCCTTAAGCTTAGGCGGCATGGGCTGGTGCATGGCAGAACTACACTCCTCACTCAGAGCCACTGTCTCGTCCCGTCGATCTTCCGTTTCCCAGTCAGAATCTCCTTCATGAATTTTGCATAACTAGGGATCTGGGTGATTGGATCAGTGAAGGGCATTGTGATGTAAAGAGTACGAATTTTATCAACGAACTGCATGAACTCTTTATCTCTTCTTGTAGCCTTGAGCCGCTGAGGGAATGGGATCGGTGGCACATAGGGGGCCGGCTCTACGGTTGGAGCAGAATTTTTAGCTCGGTATTCAGCTTCCTGCGAGGCTTCCTCTCCCGGAGGTGTAGGATTAGGTGCTAAATTTGAACTCGAGGTCGAGTGCTCTGAGCTGGTAGTATCTCAAGCTATTTTCCTCCTCGGAGTGTGATGGCATTCACGGATTCCCTAGGATTCAGATCTGGTTTTGATGGGAGTTTCCCATGCTCTCTGCTTGCCGAGCTCGCGAGCTGAGCTATCTGATTGTCCACCAGTCTGTTGTGAATAGTAATCTACTCTATGGACTGCTCAATTCCTTGAAGCCTCCTATCTTGTTCCACTGATCGTCTTTCCTGGTCCTGGTTCCACTTGTCCTGTTTTGCTAGGAAGCTAGTCAGCAATGATTCCAGGTTGGACGTTGGCCCCTCATTCTGAGTTTGCTGCTGCTGGGCCGATTGTTGTACTGGTTCCTAGGCTGATAATTGTTTTGTGGTGGCGGAGCTTAATTGTTGTATTGCCCTCGTGGCTGGTACGGTGTATTGCCCTGTTGTTGTTTGTAGGGGAAGCTAGGGGGCCTGATTCTGTGGCTTGTAAGAGAGGTTGGGGTTATTCCGGTTCGGGTTATCCCACATATTAGGGGCTGGTCCAGAAGTGAAACCAGTCCTGTGATTATTCTGCCCAACATAATTCGTATCTTCCTGGCTACCTTCGTCACCTTCCTGCCCCATCACTGAACGGCCATCAGCGAAGTGAGACGGAGAGCCACAGATTTGGCAATAGACACTTACATTAACAACAATCGATGGCTTCATAGCCGATTCTGTCTTCAGACTTTTTATTTCAGTTGCGAGCATCTTCATGGTATTTGTTAATGCAACGATGTCATTAGTGCCATCGGCGTGACAGAGATCTGGCACACCCTTCCTGTCTTTAGGATTCCCTCGGTCGCTTGTCCAGAGGTGGTAATCTTGGGCTGCCTTTTCCACAATAGCATAGATCTCATCTAAAAGGAACTCCAGTAAGTCCTCCACTAGCAGTCTGATTTATTAGAGTGCGCATTCCCTAGTCGATTCCCTGATAGAAAGTGTCCATGATCTGCCACAGCTCTAGATTGTGGTGGGGGCACATTCGCATCAGCTCCTTGTACCTTTCCCAAGCGTCGTACAGAGTCTCACCATCTATAGAATGGAACGAGATGATCTTGTTCCTGAAATGAGCTGTCTTTGATGGTGAGAAGTACTGTTGGAGGAAAGCTTCGGCCAACTTATCCCAGGTGGTAAACGTACCCTCAGCATGGCTGTCCAGCCATCTACTAGCCTTGTCAGCAAAAGGAAATGGGTACAGCCTAAGGTAGTAGGATTCTGGAGGCACCTCATTCGTCTTCACTATGTTGCACATCTGGATAAAATGCTTGAGATGTTGGTGAGGGTCCTCATTCATTCTTCCTGAAAACTGATTATTCTGAACCATTTGAATGAGACCTGTTTTGAGCTCCCAGGTGTTGTTGGCTATGCCTGGTGGTGCAATGGCGGACTGAAATCCCGAGACACGTCGAGTAGTGTAATCTCCAAGAGTTCTGCGCACTGGTTGTTGCACAGGACGCTGCTAGTCATCTTCGACCACTCCATTCAGCAAAGCTGGGTTGTTTTGATTCATTTCTAAAGCTGCGAAGTTGCGATTCAGTGCTCGGAGTTATCGAGCTTCGTTTTGGACCCTGTGAAGAGGTCTTCGTCGGTCCGATGTGTCCTTGTCTGAAATCTAAATTGGCTTCTTCTGTCGGGGTGTTTTCCTTGGCATGAACTAGCTAGTACCTGCAAGGGCCAAGGATCACCGTGAGTGAAGAAATTAAGGCTGAAAAATCAGATAATAAATAATGTGGAATTGTATAAACTACACACGTTAAATCTAATATCACACTAAACGCTGCTCCCCGGCAACGGCGCCATTTTGACAAGCGTATTTTTAACCTTTTACAGTTGTCAAATTATGAGTTTTAGGGGTCAAATTGCAGTCAAACAAAATTTATAACTTTTGTAAGCCATGGGTCGATCCAAGGAATAGTGTGTGTGAATATTAGCTAACAAGCGACCTATTTAGATATTCCGAATTGACAAAGGTTTTGTTTTCATGTAAATTGCAGAAATTAAATAGCAGAAAAATAAAAGTTTGTGTTTTATCAGAGAAAGAATTCCAGAATCATACTTCACCCATGCTAACCCCAATAATCATGCAATCATGTCACGTAAATTATTCATGCTATCGAATAAACCAAAATAACACTAAGCAAGCCGCCCATCCACGGATCATTGTTTACATTAATCTTAATCGTTGAACGCCGCCCATCCATGGATTAACAACGATCTCGATTTATTAGACTTATGGTTTTCGTACAATTTCATATAATCTGATTAATACCTAGGACCCATCCATCTTTTGATAATTAACCTAAATACGTTCTAGCATGCAAACATCCCATTCGATATAAATACTTGCATAGAACGATAAATTAAGCACAATAAAATTGAATATTCGAATCGCAAAAATAAAACGTTAATTGATCACATGAGAGTTGGGTACATAGCACGGGATCCGTAGGATCCCGGAATAAAGAAGACTACTCGCTATTCATGGCGATTAAACCACAAATAGTGTAATAAGAGAATATTAAGGACGAGTTAACCGTAGACGATGTAGCTCGATGATCCTCAATCTCTCGCGATGTTCTTCGTCTTCTCTCCCAAGTTAGGGTTCTTTAATCTCAAAATAAGCACACTTTGATCTGGTCAAGTCCTCTCTTTTTATAGCCAACTTGCCGAAGTTGCCAAAATTATCCATAAGTGGAGATTTGGAAAGTCCCGTGACACCGACTTCGTCACGGGCTGTCACGGGACATTACGTGATCTTGAGAAAGCGTTTCTACGGCCAGGTCCCGTGACGGCTTGACTGATACGGGTTGTCACGGGATGTCATGGGGTCCTCGAATGTCATCACCACGACAAGGTCCAGTGACATATGCTTTATCCCGTGACGGGGCTTGTGTCACGAGGTGTCACGGGGTCTTCGGTATGCACGGCCACGGCCAAGTCCCGTGACGCGCCTATTGTCCCGTGATCCATGGAGGCGTCATGGGGTCTAGACTCAAATTTGCAACATTCGATCGATTTCGTCATCTTTTCACGCAATCAGGTCCATATCGAGTCATTGGGTAATTCAAACCTGAAACACTAGGAAAAGAGATTAAATGATAACAAAACGTCCGGAAAACAAACCTAATCCATCATCGAATGAGGTGAATAATAGGTCAAGAACTCGACCGATCAATAATACTATACATGTATCCACTTCGGGTGATATATGTATATGACTCCACTTCGAGGGAATCGAAAACATTAATATACATGTACACCCACTTTATGTGATACATGTATATATGATTCTACTTCATAAAAGAAAGAAAAAAACATATATTATACATGTATCTGCTTCAGGTGATACATGTATATGATTCCACTTCGGGAGAATAAAATAAAACATGAACTATCAATGTATCCGCTTCAAGTGATATATACATGTATATGATTCCACTTCGGGGGAATCAAAATCATATACTACACATGCATTCATCATGTAAATATAGAACCAATTACATGAACAAGAATATTGAGTTTTCGAATGCTAGGCTATTTTGAGATTCTCTACAAAGAGGACTTGATGGACCATAATTATACGAATCATAAACACAGTTAAACCCACCAAATTAGGCTGTTTGTCTATTTAACTTTTGCTTGTTAGTTCCGATATTTATCTACAGGGTATTTTGGAGCCTAGAGAGAAAACAAGCTAAGGAGGAGTTTTTACGCAGAAAATATATTATGAGTCATTCCAAGGTCAAGACCAGATGCCGACTGAAGAAATCTCAAGATCCTGACTTGGAATCACTCAAAACAAATCAAACCGAAGAGCAACCAGAGTCAGTCCGGGGCAGAAATGTACTGATAGTTTTGTGAAAACTTCACAAAACTCACAAAAACTCCCGCCTTTTCCCTTATGACCGGTGGCTTTAAGGAAAGGATGAGTCATGAGGGGAGCCTCCTCCCCCTCATGACCGGCCACCGGCGGCTCCTCCCCTCCCCTCCCATGTAGACCGGCGGCTTTCCTCCTCCATGGAAAGCTTGCCATGTGTTGCTCCTCCAAACCACACATTCCTCTCCCTTTAGCCTATAAATACTCCACCCCATCTCATTTGTAATACATCCCCAAAATCACAAAACACTTCTCTCTCTAAAGTTTGGCACTTTGTAAGTTTGATTTTCAATCTATAATACTCCTGTTGGTTCTTGAGTATTATAGTTTGCTCTTGAGTACTCTTGTCGGTTCTTGTAGTACTCAAGCTTTACTTTTCTCTATTCTTGAGTACTCTTGTCGGTTCTTGAAGTACTCACCCCTTTCCCTTACTTACTGTCTTTCAAAAACCGTAAGTACTTAGCTATGGTATCCACCTCTATGGATATTCGTAGCTAAACTCTTCATTCGGTTGAAGGGGTGTACTTGTATCATAAAATGTTTTAGGCCATCTTTTTAGTGCCTCTTCTTTTTATTCAAAACGTGTTCTATGTGCCATATATTAGGCCAGAACTTCCAAGGTTGAGTGGATACTTGAAATGGCAAAACTCTTCCGTGGGGGTTCGTGAACATACTCGGGTAAGTGGATGCTTGAAATGGCAAAGCTTATCTGAGGAGTTCGACCTCTTTTAAACACCATTTGGTTTGATCGGAAATGAGTGATCAAATGGATGCACATAGGCTAGTATACCTTGAAATGGGGTGCTAGTCTAAATAGAACAAGTGCTCTACGACCTTGAAATGGGCTAGACGGTGTGTGCAAATCGAGTGCTTGAAATGGCCTTGATACACTTTTGAATACTTAGAAGGATCACTAAAGGTCAATGATAAACTGGATATGATACAAGGCACTAGAAACCGAATGCTTTCCTTAAATTTAAACACCACCTACATTTACTTTCTTAGTATAAACTGCTCTATCAACTGCTCACGTTCCGGAAGGCTTGCTAATCACGCATCAACCGCTGTAAGTCTTCTACTTTTATTTTCAGTACTTTACTTTTCTGTCATTTACTTTTCCGCACTAAAAACCAAAACCAACCAACCAATCACTTACTTTTCCGCACTAAAACCTCAATCAACCTAAAACACGCTCCCTCGCTGTACAATTCCCTCAAAGAATAGCTTATCCCCCTAATTCCCTTGGGTTCGACCCCTACTTACCACTTGCTACCCAGTAGTAAGGTCATGAGTAGCGGAATATAAATTTGCTTTTGCACAGAGAAAACCGCACCTTAACGACAGTGCGGTGGGCTCCGTCAAAACTGGCGCCGTTGCCGGGGAGTTAGTTAATTAATCGGATAAGTTCTTTGAATCGATACTCGCTTCAACAAAACCATGTCTCGCAAAGGAAGCCACCATGACTACCAAGATGACGACGAGATAAACCTGTACGATCGAAATGATGAGGTGCCACTTCCATTTGTGGACGATCCGGAACAACTCATCAGAAACAGAAGAGCTCGTGATAGGGAGGCAATCAGAAGAAACCAAGAACCACCCGAGGAGCGAAATGCAGCTGGTCCAGTACAACGCCCTAGATATCCACCACCTCCTCAACCTCGACAAGTGCCGAGACGAGAACCCGCTTTCGATAACTACTACGGGGATAACAACAATTACCGTACACCTACTATGGGAGAACTCAATACCCCAGAATTCGAAACACAGCCGTGGTGCATTTGCCAGGACCCTGAACTAGAAAACATTGCCGTCGACATGTCCGTGGTCCACAATTTGCCAAAGTTCTCAGGAACTAATGGAGAATCAGCAATGACTCATCTCCAGCGCTTACATGGTATCTGCCAGAACTTAAAATCGAATGGCGTAAACGTAGACGACTTCAAGTTGAAGGCATTCTATTTTTCCCTCATTGGCTCGGCAAACGACTGGTTCCTTTCATTGCCTTCGGGAAGCATTAGAACATGGGTTCAGATGCAAAGGAAATTCATGGACAAATACTACCCAGCGACAAGAGCGATGCAAGTAAGAAGGCAACTGCAGGACATAAGGCAGGAACCTAATGAAACCATGTACGACTACCTGGAAAAATTCAACCACCTGGAAAGAAGCTGCTGCACTCTTGGACTACCTGAGAAGATCATCATCGAGTACCTAATTAATGGACTAACTAAGTTAGACAAAATGCTCCTGGATGCCTCGGCTGGAGGATCCATGATGAATCTATCGTTAAGTGGCATAAGCAATCTCATCACCAACGTTGCTGAAAATGCTCGGTTTAGAAAGGAGACTACTCGTCAAGATAAATTCTTCCAAACAAAAAATGTATCACAAGCCAAGACATCAGTAAACCCCATGCCAGAAGAGATGAAACAAATGAAGGAAATGATGATGCAATTCTTACGAATGTACACAGTACTAGTTAAGGACCCGGCAGAAATAAATACATTAAGAGGAAACCAAAAATACAACAACAACAGCAACGACAAAGCCGAACAAAACCGACAGTATGGTCAAGCAACCAACCCGAGCTGGCATAACAATAGCTATTCTCAAGAAGAAACACAACCAGCTGTCCCTCAACTAGCCCAGTCATTCTATCAACCGCTCCACCAACAGTACAACCAGGACGCCCCACCACCAGGCTAGTACCAGGCAAACTCGAGCAATCATCAAGGACCAAACAAGTCACTTGAGGATATAATAACGCAATTGTCAAGTACTGTGCAGCAGTTGAGCACTACTATGCATCAAAACCAAGCCGAAACAAAGGAAGAATTATCGGACTTGAAGAAACACATCTCCCAACTCGCTGCCTCAGAGTCCACGCACGCTAATGAGTCCGGCAGACTCCTTTCACAAACCATTCAAATCATGCAGGAAGATGTGAATGCCTTGACTCTTAGAAGCGGAAAAACGCTTGTCGGCAAACCTTTGGAGCAAGAGGAGGACAAAGACCCAAGGTTGCCCGGAGAAGAACAAATGAGGCCCGAATCTCTCGAAACTCTAGAGGATGATGCGGCCGATAAAGACGACGACATATTTGAGGAAGAGCGGGACGTAACCGAAGAAGAAGAGAATACGTCCAAGGAACATAGGCCTGGCCCGGTGCCCAGAACTGAAACCCCTAAAATCAGCGCAACACTTCCATTTCCAATACCGGCTCGCGTGCAAAAACAACATGTCATGGATGAGGACGTATTTGAGTTGTTCAACAAGGTCGAAATCAACATTCCCTTTTTGGAAGCCATCAAGCAAATTCCTCGGTATGCCAAGTTTTTAAAAGAACTTTGCACCAACCGGAGGAGGAGTTCTAGACACGATCAAGAGCTGATGAGTAGGAACGTGTCGGCTGTCATACAACGAAAAGTGCCCCCCAAATGTGGAGATCCAGGAACTTACACCATTCCATGCACAATTGGCAACATCAGGATCGAGAATTGCATGCTAGACCTTGGAACATCAATCAATGTTCTTCCATACTCTATCTACTCATGTCTTAAGATTGGGCCCCTCAACCCCATCGGTCTCACTATTCAACTAGCAGATCGGTCATGCAAACAGCCCGAGGGCAAAATAGAAGATGTCCTGGTTCAAGTAGGCAAATTAGTGTTTCCAGCAGACTTCTACGTCTTGAAAATGGAAAATGGCGGACCTACATACCATGCACCCATCCTTCTCGGCCGACCATTTCTCAAAACATCAAAAATGAAGATAGACTGTGGAAGTAGAATGCTCTCAATGGAAGTAGAAGGAGAAGTCTTCAACTTTGACATATTTCGAGCAATGAAGCACCCTATGGAATTCGAGGAAGTACACGCTCTCGATGCTTTGGACAACCTGGTCCAAGAAATTCTACCAGAACTAAGAGCAGATCCCTTAGAAGCCATACTCAGCGGAGCCAAAGGCTCATACAACTTAACCAAAGACTTGCATGAAACGGTGGCCCACTTAACAATCTCGGAGCCTCTCACACCAGAATATGAAGTCAACGAGGTAAAATTATTCAAATCAAATACTTTTCTGCCCTCGGTAATGCAAGCCCCCAAAATAGAATTGAAGCCCCTGCCCGGACATCTGAAGTACGCCTTCCTAGGGGATAATGACACACTCCCAGTAATCATCAAGAGTGGCTTGGAAGCAGGCTAGGAACAAAGTTTGATAAAAGTGCTGAAACAACACAAGTTAGCTATTGGATGGACTCTGGCCGACTTGAGAGGAGGCAGCCCAGCTGTATGCATGCACCGTATTCTACTTCAGGATGGAGCAAAGCCATCAAGAGAGCCTCAACGACGACTCAACCCAATCATGATGGAGATCGTCCAAAAGGAAATACAAAAGCTACTAGATGCGGACGTTTTCTATCCCATATCAGATAGTCAATGGGTGAGTCCGGTCCACGTGGTGCCAAAGAAAAGTGGGATCACAGTCGAGGAAGATGCCGAAGGAAAAATGGTAACAACAAGGATCAAGAACGGCTGGAGAATGTGCATCGACTACAGGAAATTAAACGCCGTCACAAGGAAAGACCATTTCCCACTGCCATTCATCGATCAAATGCTAGACCGACTGGAAGGCAAGCCATATTTCTGCTTCTTGGACGGGTTCTCAGGATACAACCAGATCCCCATAGCACCTGAGGACTAAGAGAAGACTACATTCACCTGCCCATTCGGTACATTCGCCTTCAGAAGAATGTCGTTCGTCCTATGCAATGCCCCGGGAACTTTTCAAAGGGTAGTAACCAGCATCTTTTCAGACATGATCGGGGAATTCATTGAAGTCTTCATGGACGACTTCACCATCTATGGCAATACATTCGACGCTTGCCTAGATAACTTGAGCACGGTTTTGGCACGATGTGTCTCAATGAACCTCGTGCTCAATTATGAGAAATGCCACTTCATGGTAACTCATGGAGTAGTCTTAGGGCACGTCGTCTCACAAGAAGGCATAGAGGTAGATAAATCTAAAATAGACTTAATCATGACTCTACCATACCCCTCCACTGTCCGAGACATACAATCCTTCCTTGGGCATGCCGGATTCTACCGACGATTCATCAAGGACTTCTCCAAAAAGGCGTTGCCTCTATCCAATCTTCTCCAAAAAGAAGTTCCTTTTGAATTCACCAATGCATGCAAGGAAGCCTTTAATGAGCTCAGAAAGGCCCTCACTAGCACACCCATCATCCAAACTCCGAATTGGAAAAAACCATTTGAAATCATGTGCGACGCAAGCGACTTCGCTGTAGGAGCAGTTCTCGGCCAAAAGATTGACAAGAAGGCGGGTGTGATCTACTACGCCTCACAAACCCTAGATCCTGCCCAACGGAACTACTCCACCACCGAGAAGGAACTCTTGGCAGTGGTATTCGCACTGGAAAAATTCAGACCCTATTTGCTTAGAGCAAAAGTGATAGTTTATTCCGACCATGCTGCCATCCGTTACCTAATGAAGAAGGAGGAGGCCAAGCCAAGGCTCATTCGGTGGATATTACTACTACAAGAATTCGATATGGAAATAAGGGACAAAAAGGGGACGAGAATACTGTGGCCGACCACCTAAGCAGGATTGTCCGAAAGGAAGAAGAAGGGCACATAACTGAATCGTTTCTAGATGAGCATCTCTATGCAGTCTCAACCAAGGTGCCATGGTACGCCTCAATTGTCAACTACCTTGTAGGAGGTACATTTCCTCCTCCTTTTACTAAAGCACAATGCATGAAACTTAGACATGATGCTAAACAATACTTATGGGATGATCCTTATTTATGGAAAATAGGAGCAGATCAAATACTTAGGAGATGCATCCCCGATAATGAAATAGCTTCTGTTATTAGCTTTTGCCATGAGTTTGCATGTGGAGGACACTTCAGGCCTAGGAGAACCGCTAGAAAAATCTTAGATAGCGGCTTTTTCTGGCCAAGTATATTTAGAGATGCCTATAAAAAGTGTAAAAAATGCGATAAGTGTGAAAGAGTAGGAAATGTGTCAGCTAGAAGTGAAATGCCTCAAGTACCCATATTAGTCAACGATGTTTTTGACATTTGGGGTCTTGATTTTATGGGACCATTCCCAGTTTCATGCGGTTATACTTACATTTTAGTTGCTGTAGATTATGTATCAAAATGGGTAGAAGCCAAGGCCACAAGGTGCGACGATGCAAAGACTGTCATGGAATTTTTATGCACTAACCTGTTTTGTAGGTACGGGGTACCCAAGGCCATAATAAGCGACCAAGGAACTCATTTCTGCAACCGCATGATGGCTGCGACCTTAAAACGCTACCATGTCCACCACCGGACATCCACGACATATCACCCCCAATCCAATGGTCAAGCGGAGATCTCCAACCGCGAAATCAAAGGAATTTTAGAAAAGATGGTAAAGCCGGGCAGGAAAGATTGGAGTCAGAGGCTAGATGAAGCTCTTTGGGCTTATCGGACGGCATACAAGACGCCAATTGGAACCTCCCCCTTTCGGCTTGTTTATGGGAAGACATGCCACCTTCCGGTGGAATTAGAACATAAAGCCTATTGGGCGCTCAAGCATTGCAATCCAGATTTAAAAGCTGCAGGAATGGATAGGAAGCTTAATCTGTGTGAGCTTGAGGAATTGCGGCTTGAGGCCTATGAAGGGTAAACGGACTACAAAGCGCGGACCAAATTGTATCATGACAAATTCATCCTCCGACGCTCATTTGAGGAGGGACAACAAGTACTGGTCTTTTCCTCGCGAATGAAATTGATGCCCAGGAAGCTTAAATCTAGATGGACCGGCCCTTTCACGATAACTAAGGTATTCAACCATGGAGCAATTGAGTTAGAAAGCCCAAATGATGGAAGCAGATTCACGGTGAATGGGCAACAAGTCAAACATTACCATGGCGAGGTCAACTTGATAACACATAAATACGACCTGAGCCACCCATGGGATCCAAACCAGTGATCCTGGAATGAGGTACTATCGAGCCAACGACGTTAAACAAAGGCACTGGTCGGGAGGTAACCTGACACCTATCTTACTTTCAGTCTTTTATTTTTCTGTCATTTAGTTTTTACCAATAAGTCACTCTCACCCACTTGGTGCATAGAAGAAATGACTATTCAGGAATCGGACTTGGGTGCAACATTAAGCCAGCCAGGGCCTACGCCAAGAGTTCAAGGCCCCAGCCGAACTCCCTCGATTATCCAGCCTCATGCCATGTCGTTCGCTCGACACTTTAAAGGGAGTTCTGTTCTTCCCTTTTCCTTAATGTCATTTCCTTCTCATAATTGTCTACTTGCATGGCTTTTGAACTAAGTCTTGCTGAAAGGCACGCCTTCGTCCAAAAGTGTGGGGTGAGAACCGCCTGTGTACATAACATGTTTTTCCTTTCCTTTTCCTTTAATATTATCTTTTTGAAAATATGAACTTAAGAATGTGAAAAAGATAGATCATAATTCATGCATTAACCTTGTGAAAATTCAACTGTTTAAAAACTTAGAATGTAACTTCTCATTTGTCCCTTTGTGCTGAGATAAACTAGGGATGTGGAGTTGACATAAACTGCCCTAGAGAGGCTTGGCAAGCACTCGAAGGATCGAATCTAACTATATGGTTTTCGAAGTCAGTGGAGGCTGCACTTCGGGTTTCAGTGAAGATTGAAGTCATCTCCGCCATGCAGTGTTTATGCAAAAAGAAAAAAAGGTGAGGACGGGAATCAGACCATCCTATCTCTAGTCAAAGTAGCCGACAAAATAGATGAGCGACCCTCATCTTGACCCGCGCGAAACGGCAAGGATGAGAGGAGCGGGGAGGTATTTCCATATGCTCGCGGGCGATGATTGGACCTCCCAAAAAGGCTTGAGAAAATCGACTAGCAAGCCACAAAAAGGCAAAAGCTCGAAGAAGCAAATCAAGAGGCCAAAGGCCCAAAATTGTGAAGGTTTTAACCGAACAAAAAGTGAAGTACTCAAAGAGTCAAATCAAAGGCCAAAGGCCGATTCACTACAAAAAAAAGCTGTCCCTCGCCAATAAGAAATCAAAAAGGCTCAACTCAATGAAACCCGAACCGAATCACGTGCTAGAGAAAGCTACAAGGAAACCATATAGTGCGAGACAATCCCGAGAATGCAGTCCAGGAGCCTGAAAAGGGCTATCTCCCGAAATATTCGAATTAATTTGCATCTCTGCACGAAGGTACAAGTATCAAGTTTCTTCTATTTATTTACACGGTTTAATTTGGTAATAAGTAGTAATGCATGAATTAGGATAAATCGAGTCCCACAGTCTAACTTTCATATTTTAAAAGTTTACTTAGTGCCGCCCTTTTATAGCATTGTTCGGGACGAACAACTAAAAGTGTGGGGTGATCTGATGGACCATAATTATACGAATCATAAATACAGTTAAACCCACCAAATTAGACTGTTTGTCTATTTAACTTTTGCTTGTTAGTTCCAATATTTATCTACAGGGTATTTTGGAGCCTAGAGAGAAAACACGCTAAGGAGGAGTTTTTACGCAGAAAATATATTACGAGTCATTCCAAGGTCAAGACCAGATGCCGACTGAAGAAATCTCAAGATCCTGACTTGGAATCACTCAAAACAAATCAAATCGAAGAGCAACCAGAGTCAGTCTGGGGCAGAAATGTACCGATAGTTTTGTGATAACTTCACAAAACTCACAAAAACTCCCTCCTTTGCCCTTATGACCGGCGGCTTTAAGGAAAGGATGAGTCATGAGGGGAGCCTCCTCCCCCTCATGACCGGCCACCGACGGCTCCTCCCCTCCCCTCCCATGTATACCGGTGGCTTTCCTCCTCCATGGAAAGCTTGCCATGTGTTGCTCCTCCAAACCACACATTCCTCTCCCCTTAGCCTATAAATACTCCACCCCATCTCATTTGTAATACATCCCCAAAATCACAAAACACTTCTCTCTCTAGAGTTTGGCACTTTGTAAGTTTGGTTTTCAATCTATAATACTCCTGTTGGTTCTTGAGTATTATAGTTCGCTCTTGAGTACTCTTGTCGGTTCTTGTAGTACTCAAGCTTTACTTATCTCTATTCTTGAGTACTCTTGTCGGTTCTTGAAGTACTCACCCCTTTCCCTTACTTACTGTCTTTCAAAAACCGTAAGTACTTAGCTATGGTATCCACCTCTATGGATATTCGTAGCTAAACTCTTCATTCGGTTGAAGGGGTGTACTTGTATCATAAAATGTTTTAGGCTATCTTTTTAGTGCCTCTTCTTTTTATTCAAAACTTGTTCTATGTGCCATATATTAGGCCAGAACTTCCAAGGTTGAGTGGATGCTTGAAATGGCAAAACTCTTCCGTGGGGGTTCGTGAACATACTCGGGTAAGTGGATGCTTGAAATGGCAAAGCTTATCTGAGGAGTTCGACCTCTTTTAAACACCATTTGGTTTGATCGGAAATGATTGATCAAATGGATGCACATAGGCTAGTATACCTTGAAATGGGGTGCTAGTCTAAATAGAACAAGTGCTCTACGACCTTGAAATGGGCTAGACGGTGTGTGTAAATCGAGTGCTTGAAATGGCCTTGATACACTTTTGAATACTTAGAAGGATCACTAAAGGTCAATGATAAACAGGCTATGATACAAGGCCCCAGAAACCGAATGCTTTCCTTAAATTTAAACACCACCTGCATTTACTTTCTTAGTATAAACTGCTCTATCAACTGCTCACGTTCCGGAAGGCTTGCCAATCACGCATCAACCGCTGTAAGTCTTCTACTTTTATTTTCAGTACTTTACTTTTCTGTCATTTACTTTTCCGCACTAAAAACCAAAACCAACCAACCAATCACTTACTTTTCCGCACTAAAACCTCAATCAACCTAAAACACGCTCCCTCGCTGTACAATTCCCTCAAAGAATAGCTTATCCTCCTAATTCCCTTGGGTTCGACCCCTACTTACCACTTGCTACCCAGTAGTAAGGTCACGAGTAGCGGAATATAAATTTGCTTTTGCACAGAGAACACCGCACCTTAACGACAGTGCGGTGGGCTCCGTCAGGACTCAAAGTTGTCATCATTGCATTGTGAACAAGAATAGAAGAGAGGATTAGAGATGGATGATCACTACCTTTGAGCAACTCGTGCTGATAACATGTTGTAGTATAATAATAGGGAAGACAATAGATGATAGAGATGTGTATGAGGAATTGTGTTTCTTCTTCTACTTTCTTCTTTACATAGACACCTATTTATAGGATTACATGAGACAAATGAAGAACAAGGCCTTTTAACACAAATAAAGAGAGGTATAATGGAGTGACCTAAATGAGTCTAACCAATGATTGAGTGTGCATTCATAATGTCATATTATTATAACATGTATTATATTATTGCATCTATTCATCTTTTCAGCTATGAACATTGCTTTGCAAAAAAAATTCAACTAAGTTTCTTAGAAATTTGTATTTTTGGAATAAGAAAACCTAAAATGTATGAATTTATTGTAATAAAATTAATACTTTTGTTGTGAGTGATTAGTTTCAAACCTAAATTTTTTAATCATATTATCGTAACTCTTCAGCCCTAGTTATTTTCTGATTTTGGGCTCCGTCCCTGTTAGCGGACTGATATGTAATTTACTACAATTATTTGTTTTGATTAGTTTCCTAGTATTTAAAATGTTTGATTGAGTGTCTATAAATGTAGAGTCTGATGATCATATTCGCACGTCAGTTACGTCATCGATCCGTTCAATTTTCTTTGGTCAGAGTAAAGATCATATACACAACATATTTTTAGTTTAAAATGCAAAGTTAATCAAAACTTGGTTATAATTCGTTATCGAGAAACCAAAAGTACGACATAATTCGTCATGGATAATTTATAATTCGTCATCGTGAAATTACCCATAAACGAAATTTAATATGAAATTTAATCTCATCTGGCCAAATGACAAATCAGGAACTATAATTGATTTTTATTTTTTACAAAAATATGTCCTTTACACCGGATCCTTTTTCAGTAAGTAAATGGTAAATCAAAAAGGTGCAATGATCCTTTTTCCGTAATGTTCAAGGGTCTAAAAGTAAGCCTTGATTTTGGGTTTAAGCTATTAAATAAATTAAGCTGCTGATGATGGGGACAATTCTTTGGGACTCTTGCTATGATCCTTTGACCTACAAGAACTCATAAGTCAATTTAAGTCACTGATACAATTATAAATGTGGACTTACAGCAAATCAACGTCAGCTCACTATCTTCCAAAATTCAACCAACTGCTTTATAATTGAATTCCACCTATTAAATGCTGCTATTATTTTTCATTATTATAAAGTAAATAGTAGAAAATGCTGACATATGCATTAAGTCAAACGTGTTGCATCCATATAGCTTATAGAAAATTATGAGACAACGCAAAAGAATTTGGATAGAATAAACAATAAAAGTTTATTTTCATTTTTGTATTTCTTAATATAGAGAAATATCTGTTTCAGGAAAAAAACGAAGTGAAGTGGAAATCGAATAAGAATATAAATTTATTCAATCTAAATATAAAAACTAAAAACAACCATATTAAGTATTAATTCATAAAATTATATAGTTCTGAATTAAAATGCCTTCAGAGAAACTGGAATATTTATTAGAGGGTATTTTCACACTATTAAACAATTAAATTAAATTTCACTATGATAAGAAGGAATAGACAATCCATAAACTCATGTCATAAAATGCGTTCAGGGGGCTCAAACCGTCGACCTCCTGGTCATTCAGCCAAGACTATGACCGCTAGATCACGATCCTTTGGGTTTAAACGCATGTCTCCCATATCGATTCTCTCATCTACAGATCAGTGTTCAGACTTCAGCGATGGATCAACATCCGCTGCGCGCAACTACGAACTCCACTACCGCCAATACAGTCTTGAGGCGACAGCACCCACAAGAGAGGGTTATGGACCGAATAGAAGCAAAATGTAACAAGAGAATAGGAACATAAGCCAACAAAAGAAACTAGTTTGATTATCAAGAATCGATCCCGACCTGAGGCATTGTAGGCAATACCTCAGGCACCACCACCCTATTGGCCACACTATTATATTAGGCTTTATAAATTTAATATTTACAATTGTTTACTTTCTGAAATTTTGGATTAAATAAGATTTAGCATATAAGGGTCAAGATCAGGTACAAAGTTAATTTTTGATACAAAATTCATCAAAATCATTTTATAGTTCGTCAGCTTATTTTATAGTTTGTTAGTTTATTTTATAGTTCGTCAACATTATTTTATAGTCCGTCACTTTTTGAGCCGAAATATGGAAAAGACGAGCCCGAAAATGAAAAAGACGATATAGTTCGTCAGTTTCATTTTATAGTTCGTCACTAAGAAAATACACCAAAAAATCAACTTTGTACCTGATCCTTTTCCTAGCATATAATATCCTAAAATTTTCCAATAAATCACTCATAAAATGTATAAAAATTAAATACAACTAGGAAAGAGTTTATATTAAACATTTTGTACAATGTTTTAAATTTGAAGTTAATTTACTGTCAATGGAATGTCCCAACCTTCTCCTAATCTGCACCGGTCTTTTCCCCGAAATTTCGCCTAATTACAAATTGAGGGGCTCATTTTAGAGGGGAAGGAGGTTTTCTCTCACTTTCTCCTGAATTTAATAATTTTTCAACAAAATTAAGGGGATGTAAGAGGACTTTTGTCCGCCGAAATTTCTAGCCAAATTTGTAGTGTAATACTTGCAAGAAATTTATATTTCAGATATCACATAATTACGTATACCAATTTACTTGTAAATTGAATAGATTTGAAAATGGTCAAAAGCACCCAAGGAGCAGACATGTTCAGTTTTATTCTATCAGTTGGAAGTCATTGTTGAAATTAAGAGTTTTTTTTGCCCTGTTTTGCAAACTCAATATGACTTTTGCCCTGCCTAAAACTCAAATCTTGTTTTTCCCTATTTTTAAAAGAATCGATTTTTCCCAAATCGGTTTCAGTCATTTTTGAATGAAACCGATTTCGCCCAAATCGGTTTGGTTGACTTTCAACCAACCCGATTTCTCTCAAATCGGTTTGATGACTGTGTGCCTGCGTGGCACAACTTGGTCCTACGTGGACCAAACGAATTCAATAATTGTGACACGTGGCAGACCGGGTCATCGAAAATCGGTTTCATGAAAAAATTATTGAAACCAATTTTCGGTGAATCGGTTTTAAGTGGGGCGAATTGGCTACATGTTTAAAAAAATTATTGAAACCGATTTGGGGAAATTGGTTTCAAGGAATTTCAAACATGTCAGGCTTTTTCAGACTTTTTCAGATAAGGCAGACATGCTTTTCAGACTGATTTTGATATGAAACCGATTTGGCGCGAATCGAAACCGATTTGGGAGGCCTCGGTATCAAATCTGTATATAATCTCCGTGTGCAAATCGGCATTTGAACAACAATCATAATTTACAATCCCCTCAGCATACAATTTCCTTCCTTTACTTAATATCCCTTCCGTGCAACATGGCATATGTTTACAATTCCGATTCTGATGGGTATGTCGACACTAGCGACACTTGATAACCCAGTAGTTGATGAATACGACATGGAAGAAATGGAAGAGCGTGCAGCTGAAGATCCCACTACTGAATTCACGCAGCCTCAAATTACTTGGGATCATCCTGATTTTGATGATATCACAGCATGGGAAACGTTTCAACCCTATGATGAGAATCTACAAACAATCCATCATAATTCTCCGTCACTTGCTGTAGGTGAAAGCTGGCAAAAAAGATCAAGCCATCTATGCTGCGCGGAAGTACTCCATTCTGAATCGTGTAGAGTACTTCATGAAGGAATCCGACAAAACATTAATGGTTTTTGAATGTCTGAAGACTAGAGATGTCTGTCCATGGCGAGTTCGCATTGCGGTTACGGGTAGAAGAAATTATTGGGTGGTTCGGAAGAACGAACATGACCACATTTGCCAGCATGGCTCCATTATGCTGTCTAACAGACACCTGAATAAAAAATACATAGCTGATGAGATCACGGAGGCGATGAGTGCAAGTTTGCGATTCGATGCACGACAGATTTGTGCTAACATTAGAAGGGACTATGGAGATTAAATATCTTACCTGAAGGCGTGGCAAGCAAAGCAGTTGGCGCTTGTTAAACTGTTTGGTGAATGGGATGCGTCATTTAATAAACTGGTGCACTTGATGCAGGCGTTGGTGGATTACAGTCCAGATACATTTGTGAAGTGGGATGTAGAACCACTCAATAATGGTGCTTGGCAGGTGAACCGTGTATTCTGGGCATTGGCAGAACCCATTAAGGTGTTTACGCATTGCCGTCACGTGTTGTCGATCGACGGGACGCATATGTACAGGAAATGGACTGGTACATTGTTGGTGGTTGTTGGTTTGGACGCCAATAATCATTTACTTCCAGTTAGTTTTGCAGTGGTGGAGACCGAGAATAACTCGAGTTGGGAATGGTTCATGTCTTGCATTCGGGAAGGTGTCACTCAGCGCGAGGGATTGTGCATCATATCAGACCGACACAAGGGAATTCTAGCTGCCATGCGTGAACCCCAATGGTCACCTCGTAATGCATACCATCGTGTATGCGTGCGTCATCTGCAGAGCAATTTTATGTCAAAAGTGAAGGATTTATTTTTGAAAAAAAAACTTGGCCATGTGACTTATCAGAGGAAGGAACTGAAGTTCAGGGCTGAGTATGCTGAGTTGATGGAACTAATGGACGACCTACCACTGGTTCGCAAATGGTTGGAGGACCATGAACTACAGTTATGGTCACAAGCATACGATGCAGGTGGGATTAGATGGGGCTCGATGACGACTAATGCTTCTGAGTGTTTTAATGATATTCTTAAAGGTGGGCGCGATTTGCCAATCTCGTCATTGGTGATGTTCACGTTTAGACAAACAGCAGCTTATTTCGTGGAGCGTCAACAGTCCCTCTACGATGGCTACGGATCTCTCTTTCCGCCAAAAATTCGTAGGAAGTTGGACAAACTTCGCGCTAGGGTAGATTACCACCGCGTTATGTGCTACGATAAGGATAGAGCAGTGTACGAGGTTAAGACAAAGAAAAATCTTCAGACATGGACTGTTAAGAAGATGGAGGGAACATGTTCATGTGGGAAATGGGGGTTGCTGCACTACCCTTGTAGTCATGCAATGGCGGCGTGCAAATACGAAAGGGTGGACTACTCTGATTATGTGGCCCCAGATTACAAGCTGGATGCATACCACGCCACTTGGCAGTACAACTTCAATACTTTGCCTCATGAGAATTTCTGGAGACCTTACGCTGGATCGGTACATGTTCCAAACACCAGATACAAATGTAACAAAGTTGGTAGAAATTCGTCAAGGAGGATACGCAACGAAATGGACCAGAGGCATGTCCATGGCGAATCAAGCACCCAATGAGCGTCCTCATCAAGTCGACCGTCACGATCCCAGTGTTGCACCCTCTGCCATCAAGCTGGACATAACAGGCGTGCGTGCCCAAATCGACCTTCTGAATAAACTATCATTGTGTTGTTGTTTGCTGCATTCCTTTGATAATTTCCTAATGTTGTTTTCCCGCTTCATGTATTATTAGTTTGTGATTGTTAAGTTTAATGCAAGGTGTTTCATGTAAAATAAATACATAACAAGTCCATATAAGATCAAAACAAAATAAGTCCACAGTTAACAAATAATCAAAATCTACTTGTGTCTCCCCTGCGCAAGGCTCTCAAAGCTGAATACTGGGCCTCACGACGGTCACGTGAACCTCTACGCGGTTGAAGTCGTGACGAGCTGGATGGACGCTGCGGATCTTGAGTCTAAGGTTGTGAAGAGCTCGATGGCCGATAATGATCATCAGTGTAAGAGTCGATATTTGCATTATCATCATCGTCTTCATCAGCCACAGCGGCTTCACCTGCATTTATATGTAATAAGCAATGTGCTAAAACGAATATACATAATAAAAAGGCTAAATATAAATGTTTACTTACCTAAGTCAAATGTAATGGTAGCAGGGTTCACACCTAACACTCCAGCTTCACCAATGCTGTCCAAGGTCTCATATGCCTGGTGATAGATGGCATGCAAGTATTCCCGTGTATGAGGTTCCATGGAAACACGAAATGCGTCGGCAGTTTTTCGTGCACAGTACACTAAAGTGCTTACCTGTACATACAACCAATTGTTAAACATATATTACACTACTACAAGAAAATGTTAAATTTTCAAGAAACTTACATTTTCTGGTAGAACATGTCCATCTGGACGGTATGGCTGGGTACCCCGAATCTGCTCAGGTGGATTGACATCTGCCTCCACCGCATCTTCCGCCACCACTGCATCGTCAACCACCTCCTCTATCCTGGGCTGGATAAGCCTGCGCGTGATCATGGAGTACCAACTACAGTACTTGGGTGACGCAATGTCACTATCAGATGCCTCTCCATCAATAATATTCTGCAGGCGGTTGGACCACATCTGAATGTACCGATAATAATGGACACCCAAATCCACTTTCGGCTTCCTATCCTTCCCATGATTCTCGTCCGAACAAGCTATCGACGGAAGTGAAATAAACTTACGACACCCAAACCGTCGCATAACACGTCCTGGGTGATGCCACTCGATGACGTTGAAGTGGATTAGCGACACATTGGCTCTCCAGGAATGTCGACCCTCGACACAAATAGGGTTCAAAAGATGATACAAGCCCTCATCGTATGGTCTCCATATGAAATCGCTGATCAACATCTTTTGAAACTCATCGCGGTAGAACAACGAACTACCCTTAGGTACCCCGATGAAATTTTTTGACCCATGCCATTTCCTACACATAAACACAAATATCAATATATATAACGAAAAATTCAAAGTAATTTATAAATAACATATAAAATACTTACATAAACGTCCAAGCTCCCCTCTGTAACGGGTCAATATCAGCATCATGTGGGGGCAGGTCCCTAAACATACACTGCAGCCTCTCGAAGCGCATACGCTCCCAGCTCCAAAATTGTAATATAAGCACAGCACCACCAATCTGACATTTACCCACTTTGCTGGCTTTGCACAGCATACTGTACAAATATGCCAGCGCTGCACTCCCACAGCTGTAGTGTCTGGCATTATCAAGATCATCCAATAAGGGCAGAAAGTGGAGTGGGACACTGCTACCGCTGAGTTCTGAAAATAATGTCAATCCCAGCAGCTGAAGGATATACGCCCTAGCGTATCTCTTCAGCGTCTCCTCATCAGCATCGGCTGGGATGATCGACATATTTTGTTTAAACCATACCTTTTTCGCCAGCGACGGTGACTCCTTGTGACACGTAGGAATGTCACCAAGCAGTCTAATGCAAATAGGCGGCCACGTCAAGTGCGCGTGACAAGTTACATGCCTTCCTTCTATAGGTAGACCGGTAAGAAGTGCCACATCCTGCAGCGTTATGGTGGCCTCCCTCCATTGAAATGGAAAGTGTGCGTCTCGGACTGCCACCTCTCGACTAGTTCAGTCAACAACCCAGGATCAGTTCTCACATTGGCCACGATACCCCACGGGTAGAATCCTGCGTTCGCGACATACTGCCTAATGCGTGGATCTGGGAGGTCCATGGTAACATGCTTAACCGTAAGCGGTTCGTACATTTTTGGATTCTTCTGTTACATAAAATTTTTCCAGTATTAGTAACAAATTACATACAAAACATAGACACATTATAAACTAAAGTTTGATTAACATATAAACTTACCGAATGATTCCATATTTCGTGAGTTCGGTGGTCAGTCTGCCGAGTAAGAACTGAATCATCGATAGGACCGGTATTAATTATGTCGTCCGGTTCCATATTCGGATTCAAAGTCGACTGCGATGGGACATTTCTTTGAGATGATCGCCTCTGTGATGCCATACCTTCAATCAATAAATAAACGTCCATAAATAAATACAATTGAAAAATAGATATCATTTATATATGTACAAAATCATACTCAACCATTCAATAATTATTTGAACAATTAAACACAATCAATAATAATTCAAACAATTAACCACAACCAACAATAATTCAAACAGTTCAACTAAATACCACCCAATTCAACATTTAAACACAAACATTTCAACTAATTAACACTTAATTAAACAATTAACACTCAATTACAAAATTAACAACCAATTTAATAATTCAACACAAACAACACACCTAATTACCACCCAATTCAACAATTGAACAATTCAATAAAGACAATTCAACAACCAAAATCGAATAAAATTCTCCACCAAAATCGAATATAACACAAACCAATTCGGGGGAATTTGGTTTTACGATTAGGGTCACAATATCGGAGGACGTTCGACGGGCGATTGGACTAATCGGACGAGCGGATGCGCGGAGGTGCGGCTGAAAGGGAGAGGGAGAGGAGGGACGAGCGGCCGGAGGAAAAAAGAAGAAACCCTAGCTATATTTCGTTTGAAACCGATTCTGGAGAATTCGGTGAGTGAAACCGATTTGGGGAAATTCGGTTTCACGTAAGTGGAACCGATATTCGCCGACCCGGTTTGCCACGTGTCACAATTATTGAATTCGTCTGGTCCACGTAGGACCAAGTTGTGACACGCAGGCACACAGTCATCAAACCGATTTGCGAGAAATCGGTTTCATTCAAAAATGACTGAAACCGATTTGGGCAAAATCGGTTTTTTAAAAATAGGGCAAAAATGAGATTTGAATTTCAGGCAGGGCAAAAGTGATATTGAGTTTGCAAAACAGGGCAAAAAAACCTCTGAAATTAATCGTTGAACCCTCTCATAGACATGTGTTTGTCAAAATGAGTCAGAAACTCAGAATGGACCAATTCTCTTATGTCTTTATCAACAACAAAAAGTACACTATTTATCTAAATAATATTTAAAGTATGGAAAATGATTATATGAGAAGTGGGTATTTTCGTGAGAAATAAGAAATAAATTAGCCATTGGATACAAGATCCTACGATTGTTAATAAACAACATATTTGGCATATAATTAATTATTAATTATTGTTTAAAGGGTATTATCGGAATACTAACCATATTTGACTAACCCTGATCCCAATCGAATTCATCATCGTCTACGGCAATGGTGCCCTCACCGAAACCACCATCGGTTGCCATGGCCCTTTCCGTCTTCATACGCGCACATCTTCGAGCTACTCATCGTTCACAATCTCCTCAAACTTGGACATCAAACTCACGCTCATTTAACCTTCCGTGGAATCAATCTGAAGCATTTCTTAGATGCCACGACAGTACCTTTTTACGCCAGCTGTGGGTGCCTATGTAGCTTTATCAATCTGGAGCGTTTCTTATTGTTCAACCACTGATCGACCCAATACTATTTGCCTGCACTTGGTCGCGTGGAATGCTCAGAGGCAAACTGGTCACCCATCAATGCAAGAACCTGAGAACATGACCGTGGGAAGCATGGACTTGATGATAGGGCATTGAGCTTGTTTTACAGGATTTGTAAGGAGGGCGGTGTAGTGAAGCCTCACTGGATAACCATTGTGAGTGTGTTGTCCTCGTGTGCGCATTTAGCTGCCTTAGAAAGTTACGTATTTTAACTAGAAAGCTATGATTTTAAATAAAAAGCTGTGTATTTTAATTAAAAGCTACGAATTTTAAACGAAAAGCTACGTATTTTAACTAGAAAGCTACGAATTTTAAGGAGGGAGCTGCGTATTTTAACTTGAAAAGCTACAACTTATAAACAGAAAGTAACGTATTTAAACTAAAAAGCTATATATTTTAACTAGAAAGCTACGTATTTTTAAACAGAGCTGCGTATTTTAACTTGAAAAGCTACAAATTATAAACAGAAAGTAACGTATTGAAACTAACAAAAGCTAAGTATTTTAACTAGAAAGCTATGTATTTTCACTAGAAAGTTACGAATTTTAAACAGAAAGCTACGTATTTAGTTTAAACTACGTAGCTTTGTTAGTAAAAATACGTAGCATTCTGTTTAAAATACGTAACTTTCTGTTTAAAATTCGTAGCTTTCCAGTAAAAATACGTAGCTTTCTAGTTAAAATACGTAGCCTTTTTAGTTTAAATACGTAACTTTCTATTTAAAATTTGTAGTATTTCAAGTTAAATTACGCAGCTCCCTGTTTAAAATTCGAAGCTTTGTAGTTAAAATACGTAATTTCAGTTTAAAATTCGTAACTTTCTGTTTAAAAATTTTGTAGTTTGACTCTTCCAACCTGCCCACAATCCCAATCCACATACAACAACCAACAAAACAATCCCAAACAAACAGTATTCGAAATTTGGGATTTATATAAATGCCATTCTCGTACGAGTAAGAAATGCAACCCAACATATCTCTTTTGATTCCTTCTTCTTATTTTGGTCGTAGAGTGAGTTGTCTGGATAACAAAAACTAAATTGTGAGAACAATCATACGGATATTGATTTGTTTGTGTTTCTTATGATCAGGATCAAGTAGACTCGGGACACATCGAACCGACTGCACATAAAAACACCTCTACCAAGATGCAGAATCAGACCATAATTCCTCTTTTACCACTGAAATTCAATATCTTTGTGCACGATGCTCTGGCTGCTCAGTTGATGTATCTCGTCAAGAGATGAAAAGCTGGCAGCCGGAGCCACTGCGGCTAGTGCGGCTGCTTGTTCCTTCTCCTCCGCCTCAGCCCGCTCGGTCTCGGCCGGCCATCCTCCGATTCCACCCCAAGGCTGGGACATTTTCGATAAAGATCGATTCACAGTCCGTTGTAGACGATGATAAGTTTGATTGGGATTAGGGTTAGTCAAATTTTTATTAGACAATTATATCCTTATTATGGATTAAAAATGAATTATTAGTATTAATTGAGTATAATTTTGAATCGTTGATTAAATCAAATCTACGGTTGAAATAAATTCTCATTTCTCATGATACATGAACTTTTCACAGGATCTCAACCCCGAATGTATAGCCTCATTTTTTTTTTAAATAAAGGTGATTTATTCAAAAGGGGTGAGACAGGTACAATCCTCCAATAAACAGACACACTGCTAGCTAAAAAGACTAACAGCCGACCGGAGCCATGGACTCAGAACACAAAACCAAAGCAGCAAGGCTTTGCCTCAAAACCAGGCAAAAACGCCCTGCAAAGAGTGCACCTTCAGCTATACAAACTGTAATCAATTGAATCAATCCAATGCCTATCAACTAAGTTAACTTTTGTTAAATCAAGAGCGCCAATTTTCATCCTGAGGTAGTTAATAATCCTCTTCATCGCACTGGAACTGGATGGGACCTCCCTCTAAAAATATAGGAGTTCCTAGCTCTCCAAACTTTATAGGCCGACATAGAAATTGCCGCTGCCATCATTCTTGATCTCAGGGCTGTGGGATTTAGACTTTTAAACCAAGGGATCAGCAGATGCCACTCAATAGGGGTCCAATGCATCAAGAAACCTGCAGAAGTCTGAATAAGATACTTTGCGAATGGACATTCAAAGAAAAGATGGTCTCTAGATTCTTGGGCACTTCGACAAAGCACACAAGACCCATCCCCATTATATCCCATTCCTCGCATCCTGTCCCTGGTGAGCAGTTTGTTCTTCGCAACCAACCACAAGTGTAAAGTGCTTCTAGGGGAGTTAAATCTGTTCCACACTAGCTTTTGCCACTCCACCTTTTCTGAATGAGACACTAGAGTATCATAAGTATCCCTTAACGTGAAACAATCACCAGCACCCTTCCAAATTAATCGGTTCTAGTGGATGGATATGCATTTAGTACTCAGCTGCTTGCAGTCTTCAAGATCCTTAATGATCCAGGAAGTCTTACTGGCATTCTCGGCTTCCCACCAATCCTTACCTTTAGTCCAGTAGGCTCTGGTCCAGGCTCTCCACACACTGTCAGCATCCTTACTCAACTCCCATAGTTGGTTAAGTCTCATAGCTTCATTCATAATAGAGAGGTCCTTGATACCCAGACCTTCTTCGATTTTCTCCTTGGACACCTCTTTCCAACTCACGAGAAAGCCACCCTTGCCTGTTGCATTCCCTTTCCACAGAAATCTAGCACAAATGGAGCTAACTGTGTGTAAGACTTTCTTAGGAAGGATGCACATCCTGGCCCAAAAGAAAATCACCGAGTGAAGGACTGATTGAATAAGTGATGGACCATAATTGTATGAATCATAAACATAGTTAAACCCACCAAATTAGACTCTTTGTCTATTTAACTTTTGCTTGTTAATTTTGATATTTATCTACAGGGTATTTTGAAGTCTAGAGAAAATACAGGCTAAGGAGGAGTTTTTAAGCTGAAAAGATATTACGAGTCATTCCAAGGTCACGACTAGATGCCGACTGAAGAAATATCATAAACCTGACGTGGAATCACTCAAAACAAGTCCAACCGAAGAGCAACCAGAGACAGTCCGAAGCTGAAAGGACCGATGGCTTTTGGGGAAAAGATCTCAAACACACTCCACCACTCCCCCTTGGACATGTGGCCGGCGGCTTCCTCCTCACAAACCTCTCCTCCTCTCCCCTTCCTCCACATGGAGGGGAGGCTCCTCCTCACATGGGCGGCTCTCCCCCTTGCCACCTCCCCAACCGGCGGCTTTCCTTCCTCCACCCTCCTCTTGCCAAGTGTCTTCTCCTCCTCCACATCTTTGCCTCCCCCATGCCTATAAATACCAAGCTCCTCCTCCTTGTATCACCATTCCACAACAACACAATCACTTAACTCTCTAGATTTGGGCACTACTTTGTAAGCTTTTGTTTGAAATCTATAATACTCCTGTTGGTTCTTGAGTATTCTAATAGTTTTTGAGTTTACTCCTGTTGGTTCTTGAGTATTCTCCTTTACTTACTGTCTTTCAAAAACCCTCGAGTACTTAGCTATGGTATCCACCTCTATGGATATTCGTAGCTAAACTCTTCATTCGGTTGAAGGGGTGTACTTGTATCATAAAATGTTTTAGGCCATACTTTTAGTGTCTCTTCTTTGTATTCAAAACTTGTTCTATGTGCCATATATTAGGTTAGAACTTCCAAGGTTGAGTGGATGCTTGGAATGGCAAAGCTCTTCCGTGGGGTTCGTAAACATACTCGGATAAGTGGATGCTTGGAATGGCAAAGCTTATCTGAGGAGTTTAACCTTTCTAAAACACCATTTGGTTGGTCGGGAATGACTGGTCCAATGGATGCACATAGGCTAATATACCTTGGAATGGGGTATTAGTCTAAATAGAACAAGTGCTCTACGACCTTGAAATGGGCTAGACAGTGCGTGCAAATCGAGTGCTTGGAATGGCCTTGATACACTTTTGAATACTTAGTAGGATCACTAAAGGCCAATGATAAACAGGCTACGATACAAGGCCCCCGAAACCGAATGCTTTCCTTAGATTAAAAACACCACCAGCATTTACTTCCTTAGTATAAACTGCCTTATCAACTGCTCACCTCCCGGAAGACTTGCCAATCACGCAACAACCGCTGTAAGTCTTCTCTTTTATTTTCAGTATTTACTTTTCTGTCATTTACTTTTCCGCACTAAAAACCAAAACCAACCAAAAAAACACTTACTTTTCCGCACTAAAACCTCAATCAACCTAAAACACGCTCCCTCCTTGTACGATCCCTCAAAGAACAACTTATCCCCCTAATTCCCTTGGGTTTGACCCCTACTTACCACTTGCTACCCAGTAGTAAAGTCACGAGTAGCGGACTTATAAATTTATTCTTGACGTTTGCACACGACGACTGTGCTCCGTCAATAAGTAACCTCCTTCCAGCTCTTGAAAGATATCTGTTACTCCACGAGTGTATTCTGCCAGTTATTCTATCAATCAAACACCTACAATCTTGTGTGCTGATAGCTTTTGAGTTCAAGGGGATGCCAAGGTACCTCACTGGAAGCTTGGCCACTGCTATACCGAGGGCTTGCTCCACCCACACTCTCTTGGAATCTGGCATGCCAGCTACAAAGACCTTGACTCTTGTCCAGATTTATAGAGAGCCCAGAAGCTTTGAGAAACCTCTCTACACAATCTTTCATCGCAATAATAGACGAAGGTCTGCCGTTGGAAAAAAGAAATAAGTCATCAGCGAATAGAATGTGCTTCAGGTCGATTTTGTGGCATTTAGGGTGATGGTAGAACCCTGCTTTCCTGTCCAGCCTACTCAACAGGCGAGATAGACGCTCCATAACTATCATAATATAGGAAGGGCGAAATCGGATCCTCTTGATGAAGCCCCCTTTTCCCCTCAAAATAATTCACCAACTCCCCATTGACGAGGATAGAAAAGGAAGGAGATCTCACACACATTCTGACCCAAGCGATGAACTTTAAAGGAAATTTGAGCTCATGAAGCATGGAGTCCAAGAAGTCCCAGCACACAGTGTCATAACCTTCCTTAAGTCAATTTTCCAGGCTATTCTCTCACTGATGTGCCTTCTCCCATACCCTGCCATCAACTGCTGAGCAACACTCACATTACCGACTATTGATCTCCCCTTCACGAACGCCCCTTGGGCCTGGTTAATGATAACCGGCATTAGGTCCTTTAATCTCCCCGCTAAAATTCCTGAAATAATTTTATAGACCACGGTACATCATGAAATAGGTCTGTACTCTTTGGGATGCATTGCTGAATTGTGTTTCGGAATAAGTGCAAGAGCAGTCGAATTGATCCCAGTTGGATGGGCATTGTGTCTTAAATAGTGTCGAATGCTGTTACACAATTATGTGCCAATTAAATTCTAGTTTCTCTTAAAGAAACTGGTAGAAAACCCATCAGGACCTGGAGACTTGTCCACTTCGATAGCGTTGAGAGCCTTCCAAATCTCTGCGTCTGTAGCTTCTCTAATAAGGCCCCTGCACCAATCATCTTCAACTAACTTCCCTGAAGAAATAATCACTTTACGGACAGGATTCGGATCAACCGAGGAGCCTAACAAGGACTAGAAATAGTTGGAAAAAATTGAATGAATACCATTCCTCTCAGAGGAAATACTGCCATCTGCAAGCCTCACTGACTTTATGTTGTTTCTGCTCCTTCTTCCCTTGATAACACTGTGAAAAAACCTTGAGTTAATATCACCATCTTTTAAACATTGCATCTTGGTTCTTTGCTGATAGAAAATCATTTGATATCTTTTCAATTTCCTAAACTCCTTAGCTTCCTCAATTTCTAGAGAAAGTAATGTTTCATCTCCGGGATTGTCATGCACTGACATCTGAATATTGAGAAGGTTTCCTCTAGCATCTTCTACCCTTTTATCCAATCCAACAGTCACATTAACGAAGCTTTCTTTGAACATTGTCTTCATCTTCTTTAACTTAGCTTGCAACAAAAATAAATTGTTGCAAGTCCTAGAACTCCTCCAACAGCCCTCAACGCTCTCTTTGTATGTGTCTAACTCTTCCCAAAATCTGCAGTACCTGAAGTGTTTCTTATAGGTCTCTCTAGCACCCCAAGAAATCAATATTGGACTATGATCTGAAATGCCCGGTGGAGAAAAAAAGGCCGTAGCATCTTGAAACTCATCAAACCAGCTCTCATTGCCCATGGCCCTGTCTAACTTACACCAAACTATATTATCTAGATTTTTATTGTTGTTGTTCCAAGAATAAAAACATCCTCCTTGCTCCAGGTCGACTAGCCTTTTTTGAGTGACGAAATTTTGTAGGTCCTGAATGTCCCTGTCCCTCACCATAGCACCATAGATCTAGTGGAAAGAGTATATTTTTGTAAAAAATATAAATTAATGACAGCCCTTGATTTTGTCATTTGGACAGATGTGATTAAATCTCGTCATTGGTTAATTTCTCAGTGACAAATTATAAAATATTGTTGATGAATTATGTCGTACTTTTGGTTTTTTGGCGACGAATTATAACCCAATTTTGACGCAATATGCATTTCTGCACCAAAAATATGTTTTTTACATAATCTTTACTCTTTATGCATGAGTTGAGATCCGGTACAAAGCCCAAAATTGGTACAAATTACAAAATCATCACCACCATCAATTTGCATAATCTTGTGGTGTAAATTAATTAGAATAAAATAACTGATAAATGAATTTTGAGCGTGTATCACTCACTCAAAGGGCATAATTGACCCAAAATATTCTAGAATTCAAAAAACACGAATTCATCACCCAGTACCTCTCCTTCTTATCTCGTAAAACCCGACAAATTTGGAAACCAAATCCGATGAATCTTTGAAGATAAGAGTCACGATTCATTCAGTATCACTCCGCGCATCAATGAATTTAGGGTTTTCAGTTTAGTGGTCCTAAGCTACGCGATTCGTTGAAGAATGATTTTTAGGGTTTTGGGACAATGTCGACAAACGTTGGTGAGTTGATTTACTGGTTTCCGAACGAAACTCTATAGCTGGCAATTGAATCTGGTAGTGGCATAGTTTGTCAATTCCTATTGATAGTCCGCCAACGTTTACTACCCACTAAACTGGTCAAAATTGATGGTATTGAGTCTGGAAATGACATTGTTCGTCAATTGCTATTTATAGTTCGTCAATGTTTACTACCCACTAAACTGATCAAAGTTGCTGGTAATGACATAGTTCGTGAATTACTATTTATAGTTCGTCAATATTTACTGCCCACTAAACTGGTCAAAATTAATGGCATTTCAGTCTAGTAGTGACATAGTTCGTCATTTACTATTTATAGTTCGTTAATGTTTACTACCCACTAAACTGATCAAAATTACTGGCATTTGAGTTTGGTAATGACATAGTTCGTCAATTAATATTTATAGTTCATCAATGTTTACTACTCACTAAACTGATCAATATTATTATTTGTACAAGTGCTTCTTAGTGAACTACGAAAGACAACAAAAAATGATAAAATCAAAGGAAGGATACGACTCAGCATTAAAGGAGGCATCATATTTGATTTGAACACTGAAATCAAAGGAAGAATACAGACCAATTCTGGAGAATCAAACCCGATTTGATTTTATTGACAGCGACAATTTAGGAACTGAAGATCAGCTACGATGAAACCAATTATGTATTAAGATGTTTGTATACCATATTTGCCCCTATTCATCTATCAATTTGAATTTAAACAGATTTATTTTCTATTAATCATATCCATCCAAATGATAAAATTAAGGGTTGTGATTATTTTTATTTTTTACAGCAATTTGGGATTTGTACCTGATCCATTTTCCTTCGTACATATATCTATTTAATTAAAGAAATTAACTTCATATTTCTAGACCATTTGAAAGCACAGGTCACGAAAGGGGCACCAACTTAAATTTGAACTTGGATCATTCATTTAAGTACCAATCATCTGACATCTCTAGTTTTGAAACTTACGAGTAGACTCACTCCTTCATGGAAGGACATGAACATCGTCTAAGCACGCGCCTCCAGGAGAGTATAAACCTAAATATCACCTACAAACGTCGCATTAGCAAACGTTCGCAATGGACGAAGAATGAAAGAAGAAAACATCTACAAAGGATGGGGATGAGGCCCACGCACCAAAGGTGTGAGTTAGAAAATCAACATGTTGCAGGAAAAATATCACAATGGGGTTTGAAGCCTAAACCTTTTCATTAGTGCGACAAGCAAATAACTTGAATTTGGCTGTGGCATGTTAATAAAATAGACTCAATGTAACCATTAGTGCAAGGGGTCCTCAATTCATCGCTCCAGCTGGGACGAGTGCAGAAATGGGAAAAGGGTAGGGAGTAGGGGAGGGCAATGGGCCCTCCAATGGACCGTCACCATGCACTACTGGGACGAGTGCAGAAATGGGAGCCGCAGCTGGTGAGGGTGATGGTGCTCTCGCAGTAGAAGGCGCCGGAGCCTTTTTCTTGGGTTTCTTGGCGGTGGAGGAAGCACCCTTTGAGGTTTTGCTCTTCTTCTTGGCGGAGGGCTGGGAGAGGGAGGAGGGGAATCCATTTCCTCGTCCGAGCTAGGATCCCTTAGTGAAGCCCTGAATTGCTTCCTTGTGCGAGTGACGAGAGGCATGTCATCGTCATCACTTACGTATCGATCCTCCACGGAAATGTCACTAGGAAGCTCATGGGCGATTTCCTTGCCTTTTGCCTTGGACTTGGAGGAAGAACTAGCTTGAGGCATGATCGAAATGCAATGGAAAAACTAAGATTGGTGAGAAACAGGGGCGAGCCGATCGGCTGGGCTGAGGGTAAGGTTCAGCCGACCGGTTGGACTGGCAAATCTAGGGCAGAAAACGTGGGTTTACGGGAGGCTTCGGGGATCAAAAACGAGGGATGGGTTTTGTTGGCGGGATGATTCCGAGCGGTTTGGGCGGTCGGCCGGGTGGATTTGAGGCCGGGTAGAGGAGATCGGGTGTGTAGAAGGTTTCTCGATCGGGAAACGGAGATGCGGGTCTGGGCGGTGCAGACGAGGCTGGCGCGGCTGGGTGGTGGACGGTGTGGCGAGTCGTCGGCGAGGGAAGGATGAGGTGGTCGGATGGTTTGGATGAGTGGAGTGGAGGTGAGGTCTGGTTTTCGACTGAAGTCGGGAGAGTATTTGGTCGGCTGAGAATGAAATTCAAAAGAGAAGGGGAGGTTTTGGATAGCCACTTGCCAACCGGTCGGCTGGCATCATGATTGTTCCCAACCGATCGGCTGAGGCTGAGCAGAAAAAAGAGGCCCTCTGAAACGTTTCCGTAGCCGATCGGTTGGGCATTAGTTGTTTCCCCAGTCGATCGGTTGGAGCAAAAATTTCGGCAGTTTTCAAAGTTTTCATTCCAACGATCTTTTGATTCTAGCATTAACAAAACTCCACTCGTACAAATTTTTGCTCCAAAAACGATGAACAAGCGCCACAAAAGATTCGAACAATAGCCCCTTCCAAATTCACATCACACCCCAAAAAGAGATCTCTAGTAGACACATGATTCTCAACAAAGGGCAAGCTAAGATCATACACTCCACACTTAAAACACCACCGTCATCTAGATATTTCATGCAAGCACAATTCCACACCAAGCACACCTAATCATGCATATTAGACCGTCCTAGCACCAAAGTTCACATTCAAAGTTAAATATACTCATGCCAAACATATATTAAAATAAATGTTCATAAATGGACAACTCACAACCCGGGGTACCTCCCGCGAGGGCCTAGTTTAACGTCTTGGCAAAGACCAAGCCGAATCTTTTCTTAAGAAACACACTTGAGGAGTTCTTTGCTAGGATCCCTCCTCAAGCGGATTGAAGCTCTCTCACAGGTCGGTCAAAGTATAGGTTGCATTGTGCTCATCCCGAATTTGTTCTCTATAATGCTTGAGCCTTTGTCCATTTGCCGTAAAGATGGTTCCGTCATTGTTTAGCACTTCTACATGGCCATCCTCATGAGGCTTGTGAACAGTGAAAGGGCCACTCCATCGGCTCCTTAATTTTCCCGGGAATAGTTTGAGTCTAGAATTGAAGAGTAGGACCTTTTCTCCCTTTTTGAATTCACGACGAAAGATTCTCTTGTCATGCCATTTCTTCGTCTTTACCTTATAGATTCTAGCGCTCTCATAAGCTTCATTCCTTATCTCTTCTAACTTGTGGAGTTGAAGGACTCTATTTTCTCCCACCGCTTGTATGTCCATGTTCAAGAATTTGATTGCCCACATTGCCTTGTATTCCAATTCTACCAGCAAATGGCATGGTTTCCCGTTTATGAGGCGGTATGGATACATCCCAATGGGGGTCTTGAAGGCAGTACAATAGGCCCATAGTGCATCATCTAGCTTCAATGACCAATCTTTCCTCGAGCTTCCCACAGTTTTTTCCAAGATTGCCTTAATCTCTCGATTTGAAATCTCCACTTGCCCACTAGTTTGTGGGTGGTAAGGTGTAGCAACCTTGTGACTTACCCCATATTTGCGAAGCAAGACCTCAAAGTGTTTTTACTTGAAATGTGAACCGCCATCACTAATGACGGTCGTTGGAACTCCAAACCTCGGAAAAATAATCTTTTTGAAAAGCTTGGTGACCACCTTAGCATCACAAGTAGGGGAGGCGATGGCCTCTACCCATTTGGAGACATAGTCAACCGCGACCAATATATATTGATTCCCATATGAGGACGGGAAGGGACCCATATAATCTATGCCCCAAACATCGAATATTTCAACCGGAAGAATGCTTTGTTGGGGCATCTCATGCCTCTCAGAGATATTTCCCGTCCTTTGGCATTGGTTGCAAGCCTTGACGAATTAATATGCATCACTGAAGAGAGTAGGCCAATAGAATCCACTTTGTCAGACTTTTGACGCCGTTTTTGCTCCACTACCATGTCCTCCATATTGGGAAGAGTGGCAATGATATATGATATCCCTCATTTCTTCTTCGGCGACACAAGTCCTATACAATCCATCCGCGCATAGCCTATATAAGAAGGGCTCATCCCAATAATATCTCTTTGTCTCGGATAGGAACTTCCTCCTTTGATGGTGGTTCATGTCGTGAGGAATGATCCCACAAACCACGAAGTTTACTAAGTCCGCATACCATGGGAGGGCTTCCGCCTCAACTCTCATAAGTTGCTCTCCGATGAAAGAGTCATCAACGAGGCTAGTGTCTTCTTTGAGCTCATCATTTCCTTCAAGCCTAGATAGGTGATCGGCGACTACATTTTCCACTCCCTTCTTATCCTTGATCTCAGTATCAAATTCTTGGAGCAAGAGGATCCATCGTATCAACCTTGGCTTAGAGTCTTTCTTTGACAATAGGTATTTGATTGCCGCGTGGTCGGTGAATACTATAGTCTTTGACCCCACAAGGTATGAACGAAACTTGTCGAAGGCATACACAATGGCAAGGAGTTCTTTTTCGGTTGTAGATTAATTCAATTGAGCTCCATTTAGAACCTTGATTGTGTAGTGAATGGCGTGAAGTTTCTTGTCCACCCTTTGTCCAAGAACCGCTCCAATAGCATAATCGCTTGCATCACACATGAGCTCAAAGGGCAAATCCCAATTTGGAGGTTGAATAATGGGAGCCGATACCAATGCATTTTCAACTTCTCGAAGGCCACCAAGCATTCTTCATTGAATTGGAATTTGGTGTCATTGCATAATAGGTTTGTTAAAGGCTTTGCAATATTCGAGAAGTCCTTAATAAATCTTCTATAGAACCCGGCATGGCCTAGAAAACTCCTTATCCCTTTGACATCCTTTGGAGGTGGCAATTTTTTCATAACTTCCACTTTAGCTTTGTCTACCTCAATTCCTCTTTTCGAGACCAAATGTCCAAGCACTATGCCTTCCTGCACCATAAAATGACATTTTTCCCAATTAAGAACAAGGTTCGTCTCAATACATCTTTTCAATACCTTCGCCAAATTGGCTAAGCAATCATCAAAAGAGGAACCATAAACAGAAAAGTCGTCCATGAACACTTCCATAATTTCCTCAATAAATTCTGAAAATATAGCCATCATGCATTTTTGAAAGGTACCCGGCGCGTTACAAAGTCCAAAGAGCATTCGCCGATAGGCAAATGTTCCATAGGGACAAGTAAAGGTGGTTTTTTCTTGATCTTGTGGATGAATAGGGATTTGGAAGAATCCGCTATATCCATCAAGATAACAAAAGTAATCATGCTTGGCTAGTCTTTCCAACATTTGATCAATAAAAGGAAGTGGAAAATGATCTTTCTTAGTGGCTTGGTTAAGTTTTCGGAAATCTATGCACATTCGCCAACCGGTGATGGTTCTAGTTGGTTTTAATTCATCCTTATCATTTTTTACCACCGTCATGCCCCCCTTCTTGGGTACTACATGAATGGGACTTACCCAATTGGAATCCGCAATAGGAAAAATGATTCCCGCATCAAGCATTTTCAAAATCTCCTTTTTTACTACTTCGCCCACAATGGGATCAAGTCTCCTAGCACGTTCCCTAGATGGGGAGCTATTATCCTCCAAATTAGTTGTATGCATGCACAAATTGGGACTTATCCCTTTTAAATCGTCAATAGAATACCCAATTGCATCTTTATGTTCTCTAACCACATCAAGCAATCTCAAAGTTTCATTAGCATTCAACGAGGCATTCACAATGATAGGCAAGGTAGAATTGGAGCCTAAGAACTCATACCTTAGTCTTGTTGGTAGAGGTTTTAACTCTACCGAACAAGACTCCTTACCTTTGTCGCTTTGAGTATCCCCTTCATCATTGTCATTCAAGATAGCCCAACAATCAACACGCTTGGGAAGCTCATAATCAAGGTCAATTTCATCCATAAGCAAGTTAGGCACATCATACACTTCATAAGTATCAACAAGGTCTAGATAATTACAAGTCATGGTAGGACTAGGACCTTTTCTTGCCTTTTCTAGATTAAATTCAACTTCCTCATCACCTACTCTCATGGTAATTGACCCCTTAGTGGTATCGAATATAGCCCCCGCGGTGAGGAAGGGCCTTCCCAATATAATGGGAATTTCATTGTCCTCTTCCATCTCTAACACCACAAAATCCCCCGGAATATAGAAATTCCCTACTCTAACCGGGACATCCTTAAGAATTCCCCTAGGAAATCTTGAGGAGCGGTCCGCGAGTCTTAAAACCATTTGAGTCGGTTTAGGCTCACCCATGTTCAATTTCTTGCACAAAGAATAAGGCATCAACAATATGCTAGCACCCAAATCACACATAGCACGTTCCATTTTAATATCATTTATATAGCATGAAATGAAGAAGCTACCGGGATCCTCAAGTTTGGGTGGCATGCGCGGTTCGAGTATGGCACTACATTCGCCATTGAGGGACACCGTGTCAACGTCCTCGATTGTCCTCCTGCAAGTAATAACATCTTTTAAAAATCTTGCATAAGATGGAGCTTGAGTGATTACCTCGGTAAAGGGCATCGTGACATAACGCTTCCTCATCATTTCGCCAAACTTGGAGAATTGCTTGTCATTGTTCTTCTTCTTTAGCCTTTGGGGAAAAGGGATAGGAGGAGTGTATGCCCTTGGTTCGTCTTTCTCCTTTTCCCCCACTTTTTCCTTTTGAGCTTGAGGGTTAGGGACCTCTTCATCCAACTCTTCAATTTTGGCACTAGCTTGGCCTCCAAGATCGAAAGAGACTTTCTTCTTTTTCGGTTGTTCATCCTCTAGCTCCTTACCACTTCTCAAAGTCACCGCATTACAATGCTCCCTTTGCCCTTGCTCGGGTCTAGCCGGCAATTTCCCTTGTGCCCTTGTAGATGATTCGGCTTGTTGAGCTATTTGGGTCTCAAGCATCTTGTTGTGAGTCTCCATTCTCTCGATTTGGGCTTGCATCTTATCTTGATTTGCAAGGAGTTTTGCAAACATTGCCTCAACACCGGAGAGTTCATTCGAAGGTTGTGGGGGGCTTCAACTTGTTGATAGGGTCTTTGAGCTTGAGTTTGGTATTGTTGCCCTTGGTTTTGGTTCCTTTGAAGCAAAGTTGGTCCTTGAATTTGATATTGGTTCCTAGGTTGGAAGGCTTGATTGGATTGAGTAGGTTTAGGACCAAACCCGGGAGGTGTAGCTCCATAGTCGGGGCGAGTGGGATTTGTGGTTTTGTAGAAGAAATTGGGGTGATTCTTCCATCCCGAGGAAAACCTTGGTGTAGTGTAATTAGCTTGAGAACTTTGCCCTTGAGTGGCGCTAGCTTCATATTCTCTACCTTGGTTTCCTCCCACAAAATTCACGTCTTCATAACCTTGTCTATGCACATCTCTTTGAACCAAGGGGCAAGAATTCGTCTCGTGCTCATAGACCTCACAAATATCACCACCTTGATTTGTTGAAGGTTCTTTCTCTGGGTGTTTCAACTTGAAGACTTCATCCGAAAGGTTCTCAAAGTCTTTCCTCAAGGCATCATAGTCGCTTGTGCTCACCGCTTTCACTTCATGCCTCTCATGTCTCCTTCTTGGATTTCCTCTTTCACTTCCCCACATGAAATAGTTCTTTGTGATCTTTTCGATCACCGCATATCCTTCATCGGGTTCAAGTTCCATGATAGCTCCACCCAAGGCGGGGTCAAGTGCAAGTCGTGAGGCACTATCAACACCGTGGTAGAAGGTGTGGAAGACTTGGAGATCGTCGAGGTAGTGATGGGGGCAAAGCCTTTGGTACTCTTTATATCTCTCCCATGCTTCATAGAGATTTTCCCCATCCATTTGTGCAAAGTTTGTAATTTGATTTCTATAGAACGCCGTCTTGGAAGGAGGAAAATACTTGTTAAGAAATGCTACGGCGAGCTCCTCCCAAGTGGTGAAACTATCCGGGGTTTGACTTCTCAACCAATCTTTAGCTCTTCCCGTGAGAGAGAAAGGGAATAACCTTAAAAGCTTAGCATCTTCCGAGAACCCATTTATCTTGAAAGTGGCACACACTTCAAGGAAGGTAGTCAGATGAGAGTTCGGGTCCTCATTGTCTCTCCCCGCGAATTGGTTGGATTGGACCATTTGGATTGTGGAAGTCTTCAAATCAAAATCTCGGTTATCAATCGTCGGTACAAGGATTGGGGAACAATATCCATAAGCCGTAGGAGTGGCATAATCCTTGAGAACCTTTCTAGCTTGAGGGCCTTGTGGTAGTTGACCTTGAGGTGGAGGAGGGAGTCTATTATCTCTATCTCCCATGCCTTGAGTGGTGGTCTCTTGATTTCTTTGAGTGTTCGATGTCGTTCCCTTGTCTTTTGTTGTTTTACTTCTTGTAGGGTAGGGGTTAACGAATTCTCTTATCGGTTGATTCAAATCTCTATCCACAATTTGAGTAAGCTTCTTTGTCTTTGGTGGCATAAACGAGATTTCCCTACAAGAAGAGAACAATTAAGACAAGTGAGAATAGTGGAAATAAGCTCAAGAATCACAAGTAGCAAGGTAAATAAAGAAAAACATGGAATAGTCGGAGTACTAAATGATTCTTCCTAGGGACAATCTAGCTATTGCTCCCCGGCAACGGCGCCATTTTGACGTTATAATTTTTAGCAATGCAATTAGTCAAAAACAATTTATATCTTGACCGGTAAGACCGGTGTCGAACCCAAGGGAGCAAACGAATTATACGCTAGGGAATCAAGTTTTCTACTCGGCTATTCCTTCGAATTCAATGTGGAGAATGGTTATCAATAATAAAGCAAGTAATGAAATGGTTCTTAGGGGGTTCAATTCAATTAAAGAGAGTTTCGAGGGGTTACTCCTCTCTTTGGCAATTTCCCAACGATCACGTATACAAGAGTTGAATCATTCAAGAAGTTGATAGGATTAAAACCTAGCTTAGACTAAGATTAGACGTACTATCATGCTAGTCTAATTCTAATCAAGCTTTCTTATGTAGAATCTCACTACTGATGAGTCGAATTCTCGACTCATTTATCCATCCATTTACGAAGAGTTTTGGCCCATTCCCGATGCTCTTTCGATGCCATTTGACCCACTTGATTGCCATTTCAGGTTAGAAACCAACCTTATGGTCCCCGAGTTCAAAAAGATCAATTCTCGAAGAAAACCGAAGTTTCGGAGCAAAAATATGGATTTCCGAGCATATTGACCTTTGCGTCTTGTTTTGGACCTATAGGGCTCATCTGATGTCCGATTTGGCTGATCTTTAGCTTGTTGGAAAGGTATTTCAAAGGGCTACAACTTTGTAGTTTACACCAAGATCAGATTCGGATGGTAAGAGGCTCTGAGGAGCCGAACCGGCCGGTTCAATTTCCTTCACAATTTGAACCGCCCGGCTCAAATGGTCAGAGACTCCAGAGGAAGCCAGCCACAAGCCGAACCGTCCGGTTCAATTTCCTTCACAATTTGAACCGCCCGGTTCAAAATCTCAGCAAGTTCTCGCCCAAGCCTCCCCTAATTGAACCGGCCGGTTGAGGATCCTTCATGCATTTGAACCGGCCGGTTGAGTCGTAAAGACAGGATTTTTGCTGCTTTCTATAAATAAAAACTTAGGGTTTTTGAGGAAAAATGCTGATTTTTGGGGGAGAAAAACTGTGGGTTTCTAGAGAGAATAAGCTACCAAGGCTTCAAGGGGGATCATCCATTGAAGATTGAAGATCCAAAGGGGGAAGAAGATCATCTACACTTTGGTTTATTCCTTCCATTGTGTTTTCATCTATGTACTCAATACAATTTGTGTTTGTCTATGAACATGATTTGTGAGTAGTGTTTTGTATTCTAGGGTCCTATGGACCTCATGTGTGTTAATACTCCTTATCTATTATGAACAAATGCTAGAATAACATGTTTGGATGATTGTGAATCTACTTTGAACTAATGCCAACTCTATGCCCACCAAGTGTTTGATAAAATGCCTAAGTGGTCTAAAAACATGAATTTGAGGTTGAGTGCTCTAGCGAGCGATACTAAGAGTTCTAGAATGAAAGTAGAATCACCCTTGCTTGATGACAATCACTAGCGTGACTCATTTTAGCATTGAGATAGGTTTGATCTTAAACCGCTCATTGGCTATTGATCATTGAGCTAGCGCTAATGATTGAGAACCTTTGAGTAGGACGTGAGCTAACAATATCTAGCGATTGAAGCTCACGTGCGAGGTGCCTCTCCCTTAAATCAAGTAACAACATCTAGCGATTGAATTTGATTTAATCGTCGCACGCCTTAATCTAATCATCTAACATGATTGTTTTTGCATGAAATCGAATTCTTGGAGTCTTAAAACACACATGAGTGAAGTAGTTCCCTAGAGTACACCTTTTGCCTTGGTAGTGACATTATCTCTAGATCCCTTAGTTTATTTACATTGCTTATATACATTTTCTTTAGTAACTTCACCAATCAAACTTCCGCAATTAGGATAGACTTATCGGAACGAAATCGAATAGTGCTCATAAGTTTAGAATTGCTCCTTGGACGACCCGGTACTTACCGGTCAATATAAATGTTTTTGACTTGTACCTAAAAATTACAACGTTCAAAATGGCGCCGTTGCCGGGGAGCAATGAATTAACTAGAGCACTAGAGTAGATTTTGTGAGATTTGGACTATTGTTGTAAATATTTTTTCATTTTCTTTTGTACATTCTATACACTCATAACTCTTGCTAACTTTTGTTCTATTGTTTTGCGAGGATGTACTCATACAATCAACAAGTCTCATACAATGAAGAATATGACCAAGAGGAGGAGCATCAAAATGCCTATTGGGAAGAGCATGGCTATCAGACACATTCATACTCTCCTTATCGTGATGATAGCCAATACTCATTTCAAGATGACTCCTACCCTCCCTATCCTCTAAATCCACAACCTATGGACAAGGAACTCTTCTACAAGGAATTGCTAAACTCTTTGAATGAAAGTGAGAGGGTTAGACAAGAAACTATGGCCTCTTTACAAGCTTCTTATGCCAAGATGCATGCCACGACGATGGGCTACGAAGTTGGACACTCCTACCCTCAATATCAATTGAATCCTCAACCTAGTGTCAATCAACCCACCGTTAAAGAATTGCTAGACACCTTGATTAAAAATCAGAAGGAACAAGAGAGGGTTAGGCAAGAAATGGAAGAGACGCATGCCAAGACGATGGCCTCATTACAAGCTAGTTATGCCAAGTCCCTCCAAGACAACCAAGACATGCTTGGAACTTTTAGTTCCTCGACACAACAATGGGGTCAATCAAATGAAAATGAGGACTTGGATGACGAAGAACAGGTGTCCAAAGAAGAAGTTCATGAATCTAATGCCTCAAGGGAAGAAAGGGATCAAGAAAGGGAGGACACATTTTGGAGAGTTGGTACCCAAGCTTTTTATGAGGAGATGGATAGTGAATCTTGTGACGAAGACGAGGTGGAATGCAAGAGTGAAGCATCCTTCACTACTAGCACATCTCAAGATCATTTAGACAAGAACACACAAGAGCTCACCATTACATCAACGCCTTGGCTCTCCAACGAGGAATTCTTCAAGGATGATGCCTCTCGCATTGAGGAAATGACTTTTATTGATGAAGAAGAACTCCCCCCTCCCGCTTTAGAAGAGCCTAAATGTGAATCCCAAGTTCTTGATGATGATATGGTTGAGGAAGAGGATATTGAGCCAAAAGAACTTCAAGGGTATAGAGACTTTGTTGAGGTATTCGTGGATGTGACTAGAGAGCCACCTCGCACACAAGAAGACACAAATTTAATGAGGGAGATTGAGGATTGGGCACCCAAGGACATCATCAAAAAATTGAAGGAGGGTGTGCCCATCAAGCTCGAGGCTAGCATTGAAGATCCATTCTTTGTCACAAAGCCTCGGGACAAGTTTTGGAGTTTCCTACCATATTTTGCAAGATTATTCAAAAGGAGCTCCAATGACCCCTTAATTCTAAAGGGTTCATTATTTATGAAGGGGTCAAACTTGCAATTGGAAGTCCATCGTAGGCTTGATGGACGAGAATTCAAATGGGATTTAAAGGTGGATTGACACGCCAATGTCCAAGGCCCCGTGAGAAGGGATCCTAGCAAAGGACTTCTCACGAGTGATTCTATGGGGCGCTTTGCTACGTCTTTGCCAAGACGGGAAAAACTAAGCCCTCACGGGAGGTAACCCGGTTTGTAAGTTGTCTATTCATGTTCTTAATGCTTAATTGTTTGGCATGATCATTGCATGACTTGAATGTGACTTGAATATTGAGTGTGGCATGTGCGTTGTCTTTTGAGAGTGAGATCTTAAGTGTGGAGTGAGTCCTACTCACTCAAATTCCACTTTTCACATTTCCCTTGATTTATCAATGAGTAATGATGTTGCCCCTAGTGCTCATGTGCATATTATGAAGGATGTAGTTTACTTTCCTTGTTTGAGGTGTATTAATCTTATGCCATGACGTTATTATGTAACTAGTGAAGCTTACTTGCTCATACTTGTATTACCTTGTATGTCACTTGTTGCTTTTAACCTCTCATGTCTTCTTGTCATCAAGGGAGTTATTTACACCATGTTCAATCACGTCTTGCACATTAGCGTCTTTTCTCTTGATGGGGCAAATCTACAAACGAGGGGAGTTCCTATGCGCCTTTATCTCATTTTCATTGTTGTTTACGCTTAGGGACTAAGCTTGATTCTAAGTGTGGAGTGGGTGTTGTCACATAGTTCACATGCTCACATGTTTTCATGCCTTGCATATCATTTTTTGATGGACACTTGCATCTTTTGTGCCTTATCCCTAACATGAGAGTGTTGAAACCACATAGGCTTGTGACTATCGATTCTAGATCCCTATAAATCACATCTAGCCTATTCGTCACATTTATTGGATCTTGAACCTAGAACCGACCTAGTCCTACGAATGTGCATTCTTGGGAATCAATATCATTGCTATCTCTTGCCTATCTAATTCTCTAAGTATTTTCGTTGAAATACCTTGGAACAAGTTTTAGCAAGCATTTTTAAAATTTCCACGAAAATCTTAGACCTTTTGTTTGCTCCTTGGTGACTTAAGTTTTCTAATTTAGTGTCATGCTTATGTTTGACTCCCGCACATTCCATACACTTTTTGAACATATTGTCAAGTTTTAAGTGTGGAGTCAAAAGAGGGCGAAGCCCCATTCAAAAAAAAAGAAAGAAAAAAAATGTTTGCGGTCAAAGAGGGCAAAGCCCCGACTAAAAACTTTCTCAAAGTACACGAGAAGTTTTGTGAAAAAAATCATACAAATGCCGGGGGTTAGGGAGGTAAGTCCCCCCTCGAAAGCATTTGTAGGCCAAAGGCCGTTTCAAAAAGAAAATAAGAAGCACTTAAAACTTGGCTCTATGTTTTTCCTCCATTTTTCGTTTGTGCGGGATTCATCATTTGCATGTGTACTTGTTAGAATGACTTTTGGACGACCCATGTGCTTGCACGGGAGTATACATTTGGTTTAGGCTTGTTTTTAAGAACTCATAGTGTCGAACTCCTCTTCCCTTATGGATTACGGCTTAAGCGCCTAAAACTTGGGAATGAATTCCATGTCGCAAACCCGTGGACTAGCCCTAGCTAGCATAGGCGAGCGATTGACGTTTTTTGTGCAAACTAAAAGCTTCACTTCTATTGTATTGCCTTGAAAATGAGTAGACTTTTGGATGAGACATTTGAAAGCTCTAGTATTGATGATCTTGAATGCACAACCTCATAGGATACTTAAATGGTTCAAAAGTTCTTTTGATGATAATGTGACGGTAATCCTAGCGTGGGGTGAGGGATTGGTTTTGAGAAATCTTTGCCTTGGTTAAGCACTCTTGAATTCACTCTTATGGGATAAGTGCATTTTGGGATTTGTGAGTATTCCCTCTTCTGAAAACTCTCACGAGACTATAACTCGTCCACTAGGGTAGACTAGGGGTTTAAAGGCTTGGTGCATATGCTAAATGTACTCGTCGCACCTACGAAAAGGAGTTAGATTGTAAATATGTGTTAGAGTAGTTAGTAATAAAAGTTTGAGACATTAATGGATGATAGGAGCAAATGGGGGTTGAACATAATGACTTGCTATTCACCATTTGTTTCTCTTTGGCTTGATTCTATTGTTTGCTCGGGACGATCAAACTCTAAGTGTGGAGTGTTTTGATGAGTCGAATTCTCGACTCATTTATCCATCCATTTACGAAGAGTTTTGGCCCATTCCCGATGCTCTTTCGATGCCATTTGACCCACTTGATTGCCATTTCAGGTTAGAAACCAACCTTATGGTCCCCGAGTTCAAAAAGATCAATTCTCGAAGAAAACCGAAGTTTCGGAGCAAAAATATGGATTTCCGAGCATATTGACCTTTGCGTCTTGTTTTGGACCTATAGGGCTCATCTGATGTCCGATTTGGCTGAACTTTAGCTTGTTGGAAAGGTATTTCAAAGGGCTACAACTTTGTAGTTTACACCAAGATCAGATTCGGATGGTAAGAGGCTCTGAGGAGCCGAACCGGCCGGTTCAATTTCCTTCACAATTTGAACCGCCCGGCTCAAATGGTCAGAGACTCCAGAGGAAGCCAGCCACAAGCCGAACCGTCCGGTTCAATTTCCTTCACAATTTGAACCGCCCGGTTCAAAATCTCAGCAAGTTCTCGCCCAAGCCTCCCCTAATTGAACCGGCCGGTTGAGGATCCTTCATGCATTTGAACCGGCCGGTTGAGTCGTAAAGACAGGATTTTTGCTGCTTTCTATAAATAAAAACTTAGGGTTTTTGAGGAAAAATGCTGATTTTTGGGGGAGAAAAACTGTGGGTTTCTAGAGAGAATAAGCTACCAAGGCTTCAAGGGGGATCATCCATTGAAGATTGAAGATCCAAAGGGGGAAGAAGATCATCTACACTTTGGTTTATTCCTTCCATTGTGTTTTCATCTATGTACTCAATACAATTTGTGTTTGTCTATGAACATGATTTGTGAGTAGTGTTTTGTATTCTAGGGTCCTATGGACCTCATGTGTGTTAATACTCCTTATCTATTATGAACAAATGCTAGAATAACATGTTTGGATGATTGTGAATCTACTTTGAACTAATGCCAACTCTATGCCCACCAAGTGTTTGATAAAATGCCTAAGTGGTCTAAAAACATGAATTTGAGGTTGAGTGCTCTAGCGAGCGATACTAAGAGTTCTAGAATGAAAGTAGAATCACCCTTGCTTGATGACAATCACTAGCGTGACTCATTTTAGCATTGAGATAGGTTTGATCTTAAACCGCTCATTGGCTATTGATCATTGAGCTAGCGCTAATGATTGAGAACCTTTGAGTAGGACGTGAGCTAACAATATCTAGCGATTGAAGCTCACGTGCGAGGTGCCTCTCCCTTAAATCAAGTAACAACATCTAGCGATTGAATTTGATTTAATCGTCGCACGCCTTAATCTAATCATCTAACATGATTGTTTTTGCATGAAATCGAATTCTTGGAGTCTTAAAACACACATGAGTGAAGTAGTTCCCTAGAGTACACCTTTTGCCTTGGTAGTGACATTATCTCTAGATCCCTTAGTTTATTTACATTGCTTATATACATTTTCTTTAGTAACTTCACCAATCAAACTTCCGCAATTAGGATAGACTTATCGGAACGAAATCGAATAGTGCTCATAAGTTTAGAATTGCTCCTTGGACGACCCGGTACTTACCGGTCAATATAAATGTTTTTGACTTGTACCTAAAAATTACAACGTTCAAAATGGCGCCGTTGCCGGGGAGCAATGAATTAACTAGAGCACTAGAGTAGATTTTGTGAGATTTGGACTATTGTTGTAAATATTTTTTCATTTTCTTTTGTACATTCTATACACTCATAACTCTTGCTAACTTTTGTTCTATTGTTTTGCGAGGATGTACTCATACAATCAACAAGTCTCATACAATGAAGAATATGACCAAGAGGAGGAGCATCAAAATGCCTATTGGGAAGAGCATGGCTATCCGACACATTCATACTCTCCTTATCGTGATGATAGCCAATACTCATTTCAAGATGACTCCTACCCTCCCTATCCTCTAAATCCACAACCTATGGACAAGGAACTCTTCTACAAGGAATTGCTAAACTCTTTGAATGAAAGTGAGAGGGTTAGACAAGAAACTATGGCCTCTTTACAAGCTTCTTATGCCAAGATGCATGCCACGACGATGGGCTACGAAGTTGGACACTCCTACCCTCAATATCAATTGAATCCTCAACCTAGTGTCAATCAACCCACCGTTAAAGAATTGCTAGACACCTTGATTAAAAATCAGAAGGAACAAGAGAGGGTTAGGCAAGAAATGGAAGAGACGCATGCCAAGACGATGGCCTCATTACAAGCTAGTTATGCCAAGTCCCTCCAAGACAACCGAGACATGCTTGGAACTTTTAGTTCCTCGACACAACAATGGGGTCAATCAAATGAAAATGAGGACTTGGATGACGAAGAAGAGGTGTCCAAAGAAGAAGTTCATGAATCTAATGCCTCAAGGGAAGAAAGGGATCAAGAAAGGGAGGATACATTTTGGAGAGTTGGTACCCAAGCTTTTTATGAGGAGATGGATAGTGAATCTTGTGACGAAGACGAGGTGGAATGCAAGAGTGAAGCATCCTTCACTACTAGCACATCTCAAGATCATTTAGACAAGAACACACAAGAGCTCACCATTACATCAACGCCTTGGCTCTCCAACGAGGAATTCTTCAAGGATGATGCCTCTCGCATTGAGGAAATGACTTTTATTGATGAAGAAGAACTCCCCCCTCCCGCTTTAGAAGAGCCTAAATGTGAATCCCAAGTTCTTGATGATGATATGGTTGAGGAAGAGGATATTGAGCCAAAAGAACTTCAAGGGTATAGAGACTTTGTTGAGGTATTCGTGGATGTGACTAGAGAGCCACCTCGCACACAAGAAGACACAAGTTTAATGAGGGAGATTGAGGATTGGGCACCCAAGGACATCATCAAAAAATTGAAGGAGGGTGTGCCCATCAAGCTCGAGGCTAGCATTGAAGATCCATTCTTTGTCACAAAGCCTCGGGACAAGTTTTGGAGTTTCCTACCATATTTTGCAAGATTATTCAAAAGGAGCTCCAATGACCCCTTAATTCTAAAGGGTTCATTATTTATGATGGGGTCAAACTTGCAATTGGAAGTCCATCGTAGGCTTGATGGACGAGAATTCAAATGGGATTTAAAGGTGGATTGACACGCCAATGTCCAAGGCCCCGTGAGAAGGGATCCTAGCAAAGGACTTCTCACGAGTGATTCTATGGGGCGCTTTGCTACGTCTTTGCCAAGACGGGAAAAACTAGGCCCTCACGGGAGGTAACCCGGTTTGTAAGTTGTCTATTCATGTTCTTAATGCTTAATTGTTTGGCATGATCATTGCATGACTTGAATGTGACTTGAATATTGAGTGTGGCATGTGCGTTGTCTTTTGAGAGTGAGATCTTAAGTGTGGAGTGAGTCCTACTCACTCAAATTCCACTTTTCACATTTCCCTTGATTTATCAATGAGTAATGATGTTGCCCCTAGTGCTCATGTGCATATTATGAAGGATGTAGTTTACTTTCCTTGTTTGAGGTGTATTAATCTTATGCCATGACGTTATTATGTAACTAGTGAAGCTTACTTGCTCATACTTGTATTACCTTGTATGTCACTTGTTGCTTTTAACCTCTCATGTCTTCTTGTCATCAAGGGAGTTATTTACACCATGTTCAATCACGTCTTGCACATTAGCGTCTTTTCTCTTGATGGGGCAAATCTACAAACGAGGGGAGTTCCTATGCGCCTTTATCTCATTTTCATTGTTGTTTACGCTTAGGGACTAAGCTTGATTCTAAGTGTGGAGTGGGTGTTGTCACATAGTTCACATGCTCACATGTTTTCATGCCTTGCATATCATTTTTTGATGGACACTTGCATCTTTTGTGCCTTATCCCTAACATGAGAGTGTTGAAACCACATAGGCTTGTGACTATCGATTCTAGATCCCTATAAATCACATCTAGCCTATTCGTCACATTTATTGGATCTTGAACCTAGAACCGACCTAGTCCTACGAATGTGCATTCTTGGGAATCAATATCATTGCTATCTCTTGTCTATCTAATTCTCTAAGTATTTTCGTTGAAATACCTTGGAACAAGTTTTAGCAAGCATTTTTAAAATTTCCACGAAAATCTTAGACCTTTTGTTTGCTCCTTGGTGACTTAAGTTTTCTAATTTAGTGTCATGCTTATGTTTGACTCCCGCACATTCCATACACTTTTTGAACATATTGTCAAGTTTTAAGTGTGGAGTCAAAAGAGGGCGAAGCCCCATTCAAAAAAAAAGAAAGAAAAAAAATGTTTGCGGTCAAAGAGGGCAAAGCCCCGACTAAAAACTTTCTCAAAGTACACGAGAAGTTTTGTGAAAAAAATCATACAAATGCCGGGGGTTAGGGAGGTAAGTCCCCCCTCGAAAGCATTTGTAGGCCAAAGGCCGTTTCAAAAAGAAAATAAGAAGCACTTAAAACTTGGCTCTATGTTTTTCCTCCATTTTTCGTTTGTGCGGGATTCATCATTTGCATGTGTACTTGTTAGAATGACTTTTGGACGACCCATGTGCTTGCACGGGAGTATACATTTGGTTTAGGCTTGTTTTTAAGAACTCATAGTGTCGAACTCCTCTTCCCTTATGGATTACGGCTTAAGCGCCTAAAACTTGGGAATGAATTCCATGTCGCAAACCCGTGGACTAGCCCTAGCTAGCATAGGCGAGCGATTGACGTTTTTTGTGCAAACTAAAAGCTTCACTTCTATTGTATTGCCTTGAAAAGTAGACTTTTGGATGAGACATTTGAAAGCTCTAGTATTGATGATCTTGAATGCACAACCTCATAGGATACTTAAATGGTTCAAAAGTTCTTTTGATGATAATGTGACGGTAATCCTAGCGTGGGGTGAGGGATTGGTTTTGAGAAATCTTTGCCTTGGTTAAGCACTCTTGAATTCACTCTTATGGGATAAGTGCATTTTGGGATTTGTGAGTATTCCCTCTTCTGAAAACTCTCACGAGACTATAACTCGTCCACTAGGGTAGACTAGGGGTTTAAAGGCTTGGTGCATATGCTAAATGTACTCGTCGCACCTACGAAAAGGAGTTAGATTGTAAATATGTGTTAGAGTAGTTAGTAATAAAAGTTTGAGACATTAATGGATGATAGGAGCAAATGGGGGTTGAACATAATGACTTGCTATTCACCATTTGTTTCTCTTTGGCTTGATTCTATTGTTTGCTCGGGACGATCAAACTCTAAGTGTGGAGTGTTTTGATGAGTCGAATTCTCGACTCATTTATCCATCCATTTACGAAGAGTTTTGGCCCATTCCCGATGCTCTTTCGATGCCATTTGACCCACTTGATTGCCATTTCAGGTTAGAAACCAACCTTATGGTCCCCGAGTTCAAAAAGATCAATTCTCGAAGAAAACCGAAGTTTCGGAGCAAAAATATGGATTTCCGAGCATATTGACCTTTGCGTCTTGTTTTGGACCTATAGGGCTCATCTGATGTCCGATTTGGCTGAACTTTAGCTTGTTGGAAAGGTATTTCAAAGGGCTACAACTTTGTAGTTTACACCAAGATCAGATTCGGATGGTAAGAGGCTCTGAGGAGCCGAACCGGCCGGTTCAATTTCCTTCACAATTTGAACCGCCCGGCTCAAATGGTCAGAGACTCCAGAGGAAGCCAGCCACAAGCCGAACCGTCCGGTTCAATTTCCTTCACAATTTGAACCGCCCGGTTCAAAATCTCAGCAAGTTCTCGCCCAAGCCTCCCCTAATTGAACCGGCCGGTTGAGGATCCTTCATGCATTTGAACCGGCCGGTTGAGTCGTAAAGATAGGATTTTTGCTGCTTTCTATAAATAAAAACTTAGGGTTTTTGAGGAAAAATGCTGATTTTTGGGGGAGAAAAACTGTGGGTTTCTAGAGAGAATAAGCTACCAAGGCTTCAAGGGGGATCATCCATTGAAGATTGAAGATCCAAAGGGGGAAGAAGATCATCTACACTTTGGTTTATTCCTTCCATTGTGTTTTCATCTATGTACTCAATACAATTTGTGTTTGTCTATGAACATGATTTGTGAGTAGTGTTTTGTATTCTAGGGTCCTATGGACCTCATGTGTGTTAATACTCCTTATCTATTATGAACAAATGCTAGAATAACATGTTTGGATGATTGTGAATCTACTTTGAACTAATGCCAACTCTATGCCCACCAAGTGTTTGATAAAATGCCTAAGTGGTCTAAAAACATGAATTTGAGGTTGAGTGCTCTAGCGAGCGATACTAAGAGTTCTAGAATGAAAGTAGAATCACCCTTGCTTGATGACAATCACTAGCGTGACTCATTTTAGCATTGAGATAGGTTTGATCTTAAACCGCTCATTGGCTATTGATCATTGAGCTAGCGCTAATGATTGAGAACCTTTGAGTAGGACGTGAGCTAACAATATCTAGCGATTGAAGCTCACGTGCGAGGTGCCTCTCCCTTAAATCAAGTAACAACATCTAGCGATTGAATTTGATTTAATCGTCGCACGCCTTAATCTAATCATCTAACATGATTGTTTTTGCATGAAATCGAATTCTTGGAGTCTTAAAACACACATGAGTGAAGTAGTTCCCTAGAGTACACCTTTTGCCTTGGTAGTGACATTATCTCTAGATCCCTTAGTTTATTTACATTGCTTATATACATTTTCTTTAGTAACTTCACCAATCAAACTTCCGCAATTAGGATAGACTTATCGGAACGAAATCGAATAGTGCTCATAAGTTTAGAATTGCTCCTTGGACGACCCGGTACTTACCGGTCAATATAAATGTTTTTGACTTGTACCTAAAAATTACAACGTTCACCTACTTAAAGATATCGATTCACTATATAACACTTATTATCCTTGGAACATCTCCCAAGGTAATAAATGCTATATGCATGAAGACTTAGTTAACCTCTCACCCATGCATTTACTCTCATAAATGTTTGATGAGTTCATTTTTACAACATCAAAACCATCACTAAGCTCTTTCAATACTTAGATCATAGTTCTAACACAAACATGTCACTTAGGCAATTTGTCAAACACTTAGCAACATATCTAAAATGAAGAGCATAGTGAAGATGAAATCAACTCCTTAAATTGCAAATAGAATGTGTATACATGATCATTGAGTACCAAAGAGGGTTGTAAGTCCCTCAAAACACAAGGAGACTACTCACACATCATGTAAGACAACATGATGTTAGTAGGGTTTCTAAAACAATCTAAGAGAAGAGAAGGGGAATAGAGTAGGATGATTAATCCTAGTAAACTCCCTTGATCTTCAATCCTCCTTGATTGGATGATGATGGATGACCTTGATTTGACCTCTTTTCCTTGTCTTTTTTCCCCAAGATGACAGATTTCTAGGTCAAACTTACCACTTTCTATTTATAGCCTCGCTGAAAATCTGGCACTGTAGCAGTCCCAGCCGGTCGGCTGGGAGTAGCTTTTTCTCCAACCGATCGGCTGGAGCAGGGCAAGTTCAGCTGTTTCTGAGGATTTTCCATAGCCGACCGGTTGGCAGGTCCAGCCGACCGGCTAAGGAAACAGTAAATGCAGGCTTTTTGAGGGACTCTCCAGCCGACCGGTTGAGCAGGTCCAGCCGATCGGCTACGGAAACAGCCATTTCGAGCCTTCTGAGAAAAATCGTCAGCCGACCGGCAGGCTAAGGGCAGTTGCCCAATCGGTCGGCTAGGAGCCTTGTTCTGTAAATATTTGCTCCCAAATCTTCGAATTTTCCCAAGTTTTCATGTATTGGCTTGATAGTGAGATATCTTGTTTTGTACCTGAAACGTACGAAAAGAGATCAAACGACATTGAATTATTGCCGGGAGCGAACCAAAACCATAGTGATAATCGGGTATTAATAAGTCGAAAACTCGACTTATCAACGAAGCATATTTTGGAGGGACATTTCTGGGAGACACGAACGGTTTGTATCGTCCTACAACTCCTCGGCCATTACCGTTCCGATTTGGAAGGTTATTCACCACAAAGTTGCTATCGGGATCAACACTCATGGAGAGAAGGCTAGGGCAGTGAAAACCCTTGATCAAGAGTTGATGATGGCTATAGATAGGGGTGATAAGCTTGATTAGGTTGCTATCCTTGCCATTCGCTTTAAGAGTACTGTGAAGGAGACCTCGCAAAATACTGCTTTAGGAGGTGGGTCGATGATTACTCTGATCTCCATGAGATGTAACTTCACCTTTGGCTATGATGGATGCCCCGAGCCATCCAAGATTACCCTAGATGTGCCTACCTTGAAGCACATGCGCCTCCTTAAGGCGGATGGTACTTGGGAGGAGGACGACAAGCCACACAAGAAGGAGCTTAGAGATGCGGCAGAGGGGAAGAAGAAGAACCATTTATATTGCCTAGCCAACCTTACACCATCCCCTCCTTCCTCTCCGATTCCCTCACCTCCCGTGGCCTCCGAGCCCAAAGCTCCCATTGCTGAGGAGTTGCCTATAGAGGAGCGACCGGTTGAGAGGGCTCCTCCTACTACAAATGATTGGACCGGGTGGCGAGAGTGAGTCTCCTCTGACATTGCTAATTTGAGGAGCGGGCTAGCTAGTCTTGAGGCCTTTACTAGAGCCAAGGCGTTAAGAGCTTGCCAGGAGTCGGAGTGGCTCCGGTCTACATTGCTATCTATGATTGGAGATACGAGTGCTCCAGTCCATGCCTCTTAAGTTGATCTAGGGCCTTCTGTCCCTCGTGTCGCCTCCCATTTGCCTTTCACGCCATCTACTAGACCCAAGGAGGCGGGCATGCCTTTTCTTAATGCTATGGAGGAGGTTGATGTAGCCACCACTCCGAGAGGCGATGATGCTACATCATGTGTCCATGCTTCATTTTGTTTTCTCATGTGTATCACTTTGTTGACTTGTTGCATTGGATGATGTTTTGGATGTTAAGTCGCCTTTTGGCACAATTTTGGATGACGTATGCCATTTTGGTGATATACTCTTGACTTGTCTTTGGTTATATGCTACATTTCTATGATATTGAAGGTATTTACAATTTATGTTGTTCACTCTACAGGATATACATCTACATATTCTTCTCATGTCCAAAATTCACCTTCTTTGTCCACATTTGCAACCAAGAGAATACTTCTCATTTCCCAAGAGTTATATCATTGGATTTTTGACCCGTTCTTCAAACGAGGGGAGCTCCTATACACCTTTGCCTTTATTTTATCATTCTATGCGCTTAGGGGCTAAGTTTGAATTAAGTGTGGTGTGGGTTAATGCGTATAGTTCATATGCTTTCATGCCATACATATCATTTTTAGATGGACACTTGCATCTTTTGCACCTTATCCCTAACATGAGAGTGTTTTAATCACATAGGCTTGTGACTATCGACTCTAAATCCCTATAAATCAAATCTATCCTGTTTGTCACATTTGTTGGACCTTGAACTTAGAACCGACCTAGTGCCTTGAATGTGCATTCTTGTAAATATCGTTGCTATCTCTTGTCTTTCTAGTTTTCTAAGTATTTTCGTTGAAATACCTTGGACTAAGTTTTTGCAAGCACTTATAAAAAATTTACAAAAAACTTAGACCCTTTGAATGCTCCTTGGTGACTTGAGTTCTTCTAATTTAGTGCCTTGCTTATGATTGTTTCCCGCGCATTACATACATTCCTTGAACATATTGTCAAGTTTTAAGTGTGGAGTCAAAAGAAGGCGGAAAATAGGCCCCAAAAAAGCTTCTTTTTCATGGTCAAAAGAGGGCAAAGTCCCGACTAAAAACTTTCTCAAAGTACGGGGGAAGTTTTGATCAAAATATACAAATGTCGGGGGTTAGGAAGAAAAGTTCCCTCTCGAAAGCATTTGTAGGCCAAATGCCATTTGAAAAAGAAAATAAGAAGCACTTAAAACTTGACTTTATGTTCTTCCATCATCCTTCATTTGTGCGAGATTCATCATTTGCATTGTACGCTAGTTGGATTAATTCTTGGACAACCCTTGTGCTTGCACGGGAGCTCTCATTTGGTCTATGCTTGGTTTATAAGAACTCTATTGTCGAACTCCTCTTCCCTTATGGATTATGGCTTAAGTGCCTAAAACTTGGGAACGAGTTTCATATCGTGAACCAATGGACTATCCCTAGCTAGCATAGGCAAGCGGTTGACACTCTTTTGTGCAAACTAAACTATGACTTCATTGTATTGCCTTGAAAATGAGTAGATCATTGGATGAGACTTTTGATAGCCCTAGTATTGATGATCTCGAATGCACAACCTCATGGGCACTCAAATGGTTCAAAAGTTCTTTTGAAGATAATGTGAAGGTAGTCCTAGTTTGGGAGGAGGGATTTGTTTTGAGAAATCCTCGTCTTGGTTGAGCACTCTTGAATTCATTTGCATGGGACAGGTGCATATGAGATTTGTGAGTGTTCTCTTTTCTAAAAACTCTCACGAGACTACAACTTGTCCACTAGGGTAGCCTAGGGGTTTAAAGGCTTAATGCATATGCTAAATGCATTCGTAACGCCTACGAAAAGGAGCCAGTTAGGTTGTACACACTTTTCATTTTTCTTTCAATAACATGTTTAGAACTAATGACAGAGACCTTGTGAAAGCTAGTGAGGCAAATAGATGAAAAACATAGCACCACTAGCATTTCGCTGTTTGCATGACCTTGACATATTTTCATACTTTGTTCGGGACGAACAAAGCTTAAATGTGGAGTGTTGATCAGTCGAGTTTTTGACTGATTAATAGCCATATTTCACTATAGCTTTGAGGCTTTTCTGATGATATTTTGATGTCATTTAACCTCTATCTCTACGTTTCAGGTAGAAAACAAGTTTCTCTCAAGATCAACGCCTAAATACGCAAACTCGGGGAAAAATTGAAGATTTAGAGCAAAAGTGGGCAGGAAATGGAATCCCAGCCAACCGGGAGCTCCCCTGAACCAGCCGGCCGGCTGGATGAAGGAGCAGAAGTTGGGAGCAATCATCAACATTGAGTCGGTCGGCTGGAGAAGTGATATCCAAGTGCTTGCTGTCGCACAAAATGAGCCGATCGGCTGAAATATCCAACCAGGTGGTGGAACACAAGGGACTTTTAGCAATGGAACCGCTCACTTTGAGTCGGTCGGCTGGACTCTCAAGCCGACCGGCTGGATAAAAAACTTCAGATGGCTCGCCCAAGAACACAACCAGCCGACCATCTAGATTCAACCCAGAACCAGTCGACCGGTTGAAATCTGCTACAGTGATGGATTTCTACCTGAGGCTATAAATAGAAAGTGGCTTGTTTGACCTAGGGGGCGGGCATCTTGGGAGACGATTTCCAGAAAAAGAGGGTGAATCAAGGTCATCAATCAACATCCAACAAAGGAGAAGTGAAGATCAAAGGGAGACATTAGGATTAACCATCCTACTTCTATTCATCTTCTATTCTCATTTGTTGTCCTATAAACCCGGCCTACTCACACCATGTTGTCTTACAAGATGTGTGAGAAGTCCCCTTGTGTTTCGAGGGTTTTTACAACCCTCCTTGGTACTCTATGATCATGTATACACATTGAATATACAATCTATGGGATTGATTTCATTTTCACTAAGTGCTCTATTTATGACATGTTACCAAGTGTTTGATAAAATGCCTAAGTGACATGTTAGTCTTAGAATTTGATCTAAGTATTGAAAATGCTTAGTGATGGTTTGGATATGGTGGAAATGATCACATCTAGTGTTTATGAGAGTAAATGCATGGATGTGAGGTCAACTAGCGCTTAATGCCTATAACATTTATTACCTTGGGAGATGTTCCAAGGATAATAGTGCTATAGAGTGAATCAATATCTTGATAAAGTGAGGTTTTAATTAGGATGGCTTGACTAGGATTAGACTCACATAATAATTGGTCTATCTTAGTCTAAGCTAGGTTCTAAACCAATTAACACCTAAAAACATTTGAATATTGTGTATGTGATCATGGGAAATGCCAAGGAGGGGAGTAACCCCTTGAAACTCTATTCGTATTGAATTAAAACCCCTTTGAAGCCATTTCAACGCTAGTTCTTGATTGAAAACCATCTCATCATTGAATTGTAGGAATAGCCAAGTAGAAAACTTGATAAGTCATAGCGCGCAATCAAATTTGATCCCTAGGGTTCGACACCGGTCTTACCGATCAAATATAAATTGTTTTTGACTATACAAAATTACAACTGTCATATGTACATTAATTTAGGTTCCTAAAATTGTCATCATTGAATGATTATGATGGCCGTCTAAGTTGATTTTTTGTATTATCAAGATTGACCATTATCCGTCACGTTCCTCTGATTGTCGCTGAAAATTCCAGAAACTTTGGCGTCAAACAGTCAATAACGACAATCACGATAATGTTCCCGCTGTAATTATTTTCCGTCAAATTTACGGTGGCATTATCCGAAGAATTTGACAAACTATCCCTCGTTTCTCCGACGACGGTTTGGTACGGTGAATTCCGGCAATAGTTCGTAGCAATTAATTCCGGCCAAATATAGGTGCCATTCTGACTAAATTGTACATCTCCGATTAGACTCACATAATAATTCTGTATGTGTTTTTTGGCCCTCTTCCGGTAGGACAAAATTCCGGCGAATTATTTCGGGACGACTCCGTCGCCGCCTATTTTTGCCACATCTCCGCGCCTTTGCTGTCTAAGTCTCGTTCTGTCTTCAATCTGTCGGTTGATCTTTCAGTCGGTCTTTCTTCAACACTCCGTTGGAGCCATTTGCCGTCAAGATTCTGGCGACGTTCCGACAACATTAATAATTAATTTGTCAATATTATTTAATGATATTTTAGGTTAAAAATTGGTATTCAATAATTTTTTTGTTTTAAATATTTTTATTAAAAACTTATTATTGTAAATTAACCATGAAACTTCTGTCCGAATGTTTTGCCAAAATAAAAAGTACGAGAATGAAATTCACAAATGCAAGAGAGAAGCTAGTGTCTGTTGTTATCTTCGTTCTGGCTCTGGCTGGGAGGAGGGGGTTCCCTTATCACAAACATCCTCATCAAAGTTTCCTACATCTGCATCATTCAATCCATCTGTGCATTAATGTTTGTTATCTTTGACTCCTGGCGATACTGGAAGCTACGAACCTCCTCGATACGCGCTAGACACGGCATAACTGTGTCTCCATCCTGTCCTCCACTGGCTCCAACAACTCCTCCACCGGTGCAGCCCTCGATCTGTGGGAAGTGACGCTCGGTTGGCTGTTAGACATGGAGAACTTGTCCGACACTAGCGACACTGCCAACCATACAGATACATGAGCCCAGACCTCAGATTAACCCCCCATGAAAGTCGCAGAAATGTCAAGCATCTCCCCCTCCGGTACCCTCTCCTCACCCTCGTGGTTCTTTAGCACTGCCACTTCAGCCTTCTCGAGCTCTTTTTGCACATATTTGATAGATGAAATTTACAATTAGTGATTGAAAAGAAAAATAATCTAAAAACAAACCGACTATTTAAAACTTTGATGAATTTTCTATAGCCATAATGATTAACAAAATTCAATAATTGATAACATACTTGTTTCTCCTCCGCACCAGACTTCATGTACATGCCATCCTTACGCTTAAATTTCTTGTCAAAATGTTCATCAACAACTCTTTCATGTTGTACGTCTTGTCCTGCACATAAGTAATTGATGTAGGAGCGTTTAGGACTCCGAAATAGTAATTTAGCAAGTATTTCTTTTTTTATCAGCTTATTTCGTATTTTAGATTTTATTTCCAAATTTAGCTTTTGTATTGTTCTATTTAAACCCACTATAGGGTTTCAGAAACACATCTTTCATTCAATAAAAACTTTAGCTTTGCTTTTTTGTGTGGATTCCAGAGGTATCTTTTCTGGTGGATTCCAAAGTTATCTTTTCTGTTAGATTCCAGAGTTTTCGTTCGAGTTCACGCTTGTGAAATCGATCACCTATCCTAGGTTTAGCGCTTGCTATTCCTTTTGAGATTCCCGCTGCGTCAGGTGGTATCAGAAGCAGGTCTTTCCCTGTCTCTCTTCTAGCTTGATCAGTATGGCAGATCAATAAAAAACCCAAGGCAGATTTAGAGAGGGTTACTGCAGGTTTTACCGCAACCCTGACTACTTTTACAAATCAGATTGCAGCTTTGACGATGAGAGTGGACAACCATAAGAGTCATCGTAGAGACGGGAGAGAGGAACTGAATAGGATTCCGCAAGGTAAGAACAATCGTGCTGCTAATTTCAGTTCGAAACAAGAAGTAAACCATGGTGATCGACAAAATAAGTATGATTGTCGAGTGTCCGATATTCCATTGTTTTACGGAATTATGGGAGTGGAGGAGTTTCTGGATTGGCAGATCAGCGTTGATAGATTTTTCGATGTCATGGGTGTCCCAAAAAACATACAAGTTAAGATGGCATCGATGAGGTTGAAGAGTGTAGCTTCCATGTGGTGGGACAAACTCGTTACTCAGAAGCAACGGGAAAGAAAGAGGCCGATTAATACGTGGAGGCGAATGAAACAATTGATGATGGAGCAATTTTTATCGAAAGATTTTGAACAAATCCCGTATAAGAATTACGTTGAATGTGTTCAAGGAAAGAAAATTGTGACGGAGTATACGAATGAGTGTGTGAAGCAAGAATTTTCAAAGTCAATTCCGAAGAAGGAAGAGGTTATTGTTGTGGAGGAGGCGTTAGAGGAAATTGATGAGCTGGGGATGCTGGGGATTATGTCCGCTGATTCTGAGGAGGAAGGTGAAGAGGTTAAGCCGAAGAAGGAAAAGGTTATTGTGGCAGAGGAAGCGTTGGAGGAGATTAACGATGTAGCAATGCTGCGAATTCAATCTGTTGATTTCGAGGAGGAATGTGAGGAGATTGAGAAAATTGCAATTCAGCATGATTCGCAGTTGGTGAATTCAGGAGACTTGATGAATGACGTGAAAAAGGAAACAATTCCAGATGAGGTGTGCGAGAACATGCAGGATTTTGAAGAGTTGATTGTAGATGAGCTACCAAATAATTTGCCCCCTTTGCAAGGTATTCAGCATCAGATTGACTTGATCCCAGGGTCGATTACTAAAAATCTTGTTTCTCAAAAATCGGTTTGTCAATTGAAGTTGCCCACCGAGCCTCATGAGAAGCCATATACACTCATTTGGGTGAGTAACAGTTTGCAGCTTCGAGTGTCGCTGACCCGTAGGGTTCCTATTTCCATTGGGAAGCACTACAAGAAAGAGAGTGGGGAGAGTAAAAGGTCCAGCTTATTGGTGATGACTCAGAATGATAATGAGTTTGATAAAGCCATTAAAGAGACCGATCGTTTCTATTTAGTGGTGATTAAGGGCGCTATGAGTGTTGTGAAGGAGGAGGAGAGTATAACAGTCAAGGAAGCTGTTAAGGCTAGATCGATTGAAGACTACGGGGAAGAAGAACAAGGTTGATGCTGACAAGCACGAGAGAGTAAAGGCTTTAAAGGAAGGTGATGATGTGATACAGCTTCACAAGCATGGTCCATGCAAGGCAGATGAGGTCATACATCTAGAAGAGAACTCGGGGTCGAGTTCTTTGGAAGTGAATGAGACTGATGTAGGAGCGTTTAGGGCTCCAAAATAGTAATTTAGCAGTTATTTCTTTTTTTTAATTAGCAACTTATATTTTATTTTAGTTTTTATTTAGATTTTATTTCAAAATTCAGCTTTTGTACGTATTTTTCTATTTAAACCCTCTTTACGGTTTCAGAAACACATCTTTTTATTCAATAAAAACTTTAGCTTTGCTATTTTTTCTCGGTGGATTCCAGAGTTATCTTTTCTGGTGGATTCCAGAGTTATCTTTTCTGGTGGATTCTAGAGTTTTCGTTCGAGTTCACGCTTGTGAATTCGATCACCTATCCTAGGTTTAGCGCTTGTTGTTCCTTTCGAGATTTCCGATGCGTCAGTAATAAATCTATTATAATAAACAAGTAATCATATTGTCAAAAAGTATTACCATAATCCATTATGGTAATAACAATTGAAAAGTTAATTGTAATATACAAACCAAAATCAAAATTAAAAAATCAATTATAATATGTATACATGGAAAAAAAATCTGGTGTAAAAGGTATATTTTTTGTAAAAATACAAACCAATCACAACCCTTGATATAGTATTATTTGTGACAACTATGTCGTACTTTTGGTTTCTCGGCGACGAATTGTAACCCCATTTTAACGAACTTTGCATTCTATACCAAAAATATGCTTTGTACCAAAAATATGCTTTGTAGTTTGTACCTGATCTTTAGTCTGTATATATGTATCATTTGGAGAAATGTTATCCATTTATGAATGTGTCACAATTTCCTACATTAGAAAAGATTCACTATCGTTGATCCTTTCATTTTTAAATAAATTGAGAGTTTCATATGGGGTTGTAGTTGAGTTGGTTCAACTCTTGGCTCTGTAACCAAGAGGTGAGTTCAACCCCCACAATGCCACCATTCACACCTAATTTCGGTATGGAATTTTCTCTCCACCTAGCAATGGGTGTGTGGATATTTTCCTCCCTTTCGCAGGAGGTGGATTTCCTTCCTTTCGCGGAGGTGCTTGAAGATGACTTCTTCCGTGTGGAGTCGACAATAAGCAGGTCAAGACGTTGTGACCTTTAAAAGATGCATCAAATGGGATGGGACGTCGCATTAGGCTCGTGCTTCAGTAAGATTGAATGTACTGGATAGTGTCATTGAAAGATGATATAATGATCTTGTACAACTTGTAATCCCTATCCAAAAAAATAAAAAAATAAATTGAGAGTTGAAATTTCTTTTTTAAAGAAAAGTAAAGTTTTTTTGTTGATTTTACCTTGGAAAATGAAATGATAACAAAAATATACAATACAAATCCCTAAGAATTTTCACAGGATAGAGTTGTTTTCCTATTTATTATCCATTCAATTTATTTTTTCACTAAATTTTTCAAGGAAAGTAGAAGCGTGTTGTATTTGGTTTTTTTTGGATTTGTTACAGGTCGGTACAGAATGAGTACGTATAAGCACTATCTAGTAACACTAAACTATGAATTGAAGTGCATCCCTCTATTATCGAACTCCTATTCGCATCCAAAAACCAGTTATCGAACTCTATTATTTTTTTAATAAAACATTATTTTATTCGATCAAAAGAAAGAACAGAAAAATACAAAATGATCAACCCCAAATATAATTGAAAACTTTCTTGAGATGACACACATGTACATTGCACACAACAAAAGGCTTGTGGGTCAAAGGGAAGGCAATAATTGAAAGCAACAGAAGTAACAGAAGCCAACAAAATAAATCTGTATAGTCATCATGAATATGAAAAGGTTGGAAGAGTTTCTAATAAAAAAGCGAGTGATGTATAGACCAATACCTCAACCATCATACTACCACCTTGGTGAGTGATGTATTTGTTGACAAGAAAAAAGCGAACGCAGCCAATTGAGGTGAAAATAAGAAAAGGTTGGAAGAGTTTCTAAGAAAGAAAAGAAAGAAAAAGATAAAAGAAAGGGAAGTGAAGGGAAGTGAAGTGAAAATTAGAGAGGTTGAAATAAAATTCCACAAAAGTTGAACAAAACGGAAAAGAAAAAGAGGAACAAAATTGAAAAGAATAAAATAAAATAAAAAAGTGGTAGAATTGAATAATAATGTGTTTTGACCCAAACCTACCTCTAATTCTCTCTCTACGCTCAGCATTTAATCCTCTTCTTCTTCCTCATCTCACCCTTCTCAATTCCACCATAATAAATGCTTCCATTGGCACCACCCCTCTTCTCCTCTTACGCATTTACTCCTCTCTTCTCTGCTGCTTGCTAATGCTCCTCCCCCTCGACTTCTCCATCTTCACCATCTCCGAGAGGACTGATCTTCTCCTCCCCTCTACGTATCTATCTCGATTAACCTGATCTCATCCAAGCTCCAACCAGATCTGGTCTCGCTCCCAAAGGTACCATTTTTACTCCTTCTCAAACCTCTCCGTGACTTATACACGCATGTGTGTTTAATTTTCTGGGATTGAAGTGGGAGAGCTAGAGAGAGAGAGAGAGAGGGAGAGAGAGAGAGAGAGAGAGAAAGAGTATGAATTGCACCGAGTCATTTAAGTATTTCTTTATGTGAGATGATTCTTTACCGTGTTTATTGTTTCAGGATTTGAGCTGCTGGGTTTGGATCCGGGTAGTAGAGATTTGGATAGAGATAGTGACGATCTTATTCAAGTATCCAACCTCTTCATCAGGCGGCCATGGTCGCTGCCCGTTGACATTCTTCTAGTGACTGGTCACGTGCCGCACGTGCTAACCTAAAACTGATTAATTGATCAGCAGGTGAACTTCAGCATCTCTAAAGCTTAATTAATCTACACTTTTGAGAACCATGGAAGTTGTAAAGCATGTTAATCTGTCTGTTCGGATATGGTTTGACATTTAAATGGTTTTATTTAAGGTTGTAATGTTTTATTGTGTTAAGTTCTCCGGCTATTTTATTTTTAATCTCAATTTGGTGTTTAATTAATCATGAGACCATGTTTAAGCTAATAAACAGTGAATTAACTGATAAGTTGTTTACTTTATAAAAGTCAAAATCCTTTTCGATAATAGCACTGTGTACCCTGCACTTTCTAGTGAGAGACTAGGGCTGCCCCTTCACACTCAACCTCTCACTAAATCTCAGATGCTCTATGAATCTGAGAGCCGACTAATTCCATGCATGAAATTCCTCGTAAATCTAGAGCTGAGTTGATCCCGTTTTCTTGGATTTGTGACAAAGTCGGTGACTCTTTTTTGGGTGTTTCGCTTTCAGGTTGTGAGAGAAGAAGGTTTAGGTTTACGGCAAAGTTGTTGTGTGAAGAGAGATCGATATCATGTATCAGCCAAATCTGTTCATTGATAACTCTCATCTCCATCTGCTGGACATGGGCCACAGCAAGACCCCAGAGAACGAACTGGGGAGTTTGAGAGATGAGGATATCGAAAGCAAATCTGGAACTGAGGCTCAGTCTGGTGATGACCAGGACCCAAATCAAAGGCCTACTAAGAAGAAGCGATATCACCGGCACACTCAGCACCAGATTCAGGAAATGGAAGCGTAAGATCTAAAGCTCTCGGTCTCGATTTGATTTGTAAATGATCATTGTTTCGTGGATTTGTATTGTAGCTGAGACTGTTTTGACTGGGGATTGCATGTGTGTGTGTGTGTGTGTTCACAGGTTCTTCAAGGAGTGTCCTCATCCAGATGATAAGCAAAGGAAAGAGCTGAGCCGTGAGCTGGGATTGGAGCCACTCCAGATTAAGTTTTGGTTCCAAAACAAGCGCACCCAAATGAAGGTATGAACATCCAAAGTATATATACATGTGTATTTGTTGCTCTCACATGACTAGATGATGTGCGGTCTAATGTGTTTGCTTTGCGCGCATCAGGGTCAACATGAGCGCCACGAGAACTCACAACTGAGGGCTGAGAATGAGAAGCTTCGCGCTGATAACATGAGGTACAAAGAGGCCTTCGGTAATGCTACTTGCCCAAACTGCGGTGGCCCAGCAGCCATTGGTGAAATGTCCTTTGACGAACAACATTTGAGGATTGAAAATGCGCGTCTTAGAGAAGAGGTACACTTGCAAGAACCTCACTAGTACTCAAACTACTCATGGCATAAGAGATCCGTAGAAGCATTGCAACATTATTGTTTTGGTTTGTAACATTTTTTTACCTTGCAACAGATTGATAGGATTTCCGGAATAGCAGCCAAATACATTGGGAAGCCTCTAGTGACATATCCACACTTGCCATCGCGCTCCTCAAATGAAATTGGTGTTGGAAACTTTGGAGCACAGTCTGGAGTTATGGTTGGGGGCGATATGTTTGGAGTGAGCGATCTACTGAGATCCGTCTCTGGACCAACTGAGGCTGATAAGCCGGTGATTATTGAACTTGCTGTGGCTGCTATGGAGGAGCTGAACAGGATGGCTCAAGCTGGTGAGCCCCTATGGATTCCAAGTGCTGACAATTGTACTGAGATTTTATGCGAAGAGGAGTACTTGAGGACCTTCCCAAGAGGCATTGGGCCAAAACCTTTGGGACTCAAATCTGAAGCCTCTAGGGAGTCTGCTGTGGTCATTATGAACCACATCGACCTTGTTGAGATTCTAATGGATGTGGTATTAACCCAAATTAACTCTCCCCCTTATCATATTTTCTTGCTCTATTTTCAGTGCTCTGACTTATATATGATGCATGTTTCACTGATCATTGATATATCTTGGTTGTCATTCAGAACCAATGGTCAAGCATTTTTTGTGGTATCCTCTCAAGGGCTATGACCCTAGAAGTTCTCTCAACTGGAGTTGCAGGAAATTACAATGGAGCACTACAAGTGGTATGCATTTACACAACATATATATTCTTCGAGTCCTTCCTTAGAGCATCTGCTCATGTAAAAATCCAGGAGCACCTGCTGCTATTTGTGTCTATCTTTGAGCAGCAGTTAGGACCTGCTACACTATTCAAATATTGACACAAATTACAGCAGTATTTGCTCATCTAGCACCTATTGAATTTTTACATGGATGCAGATGCTCTTAATTTCGGTATGAATTTGTTTACTTGCAATAATGCTTATATACATGGACTAATTAGATAATGTGCTTCAAACAGATGACAGCTGAGTTTCAAGTACCTTCCCCACTAGTCCCAACTCGAGAAAACTACTTCGTTCGATACTGCAAGCAGCATCCGGATGGAACTTGGGCAGTGGTTGATGTTTCTCTAGACAGTTTGCGCCCTGGCCCCATTACAAGGAGCAGGAGAAGGCCGTCAGGGTGTTTGATCCAAGAGATGCCTAATGGGTACTCAAAGGTACATTTATATACTTGCCATCTCGTTCCTCGCCGCCCTCAATCTGTAACACATTTGGATGATTGAGCATTCGATTTACGTTGAAACATTTGTATCTTCAGGTGACATGGGTTGAGCATGTGGAGGTGGATGATAGAGGAGTGCACAACATTTACAGGCCATTGGTGAACTCTAACTTAGCCTTCGGCGCCAAGCGCTGGGTGGCTGCTCTAGACAGGCAATGTGAGCGATTGGCTAGTTTGATGGCGAGTAATATAAATACTGGAGATGTAGGAGGTAATTTAGCCTAAAATCTCTATATAAACTCATATATCTATGAGCACTCAGTGTGGTATGTATTAATGTGTTTTTATATCGATCAGTGATCACAAAGCCAGATGGACGAAAGAGTATGCTAAAACTCGCGGAGAGAATGGTGATCAGCTTCTGCGGCGGGGTTGGTGCATCTACTGCCCACACTTGGACCACACTGTCAGGGACTAATGCTGATGATGTTCGAGTTATGACTCGGAAAAGTATGGATGACCCAGGTAGGCCTCCGGGGATTGTTCTCAGCGCTGCAACCTCCTTCTGGATCCCGGTGCCTCCTAAACGTGCTTTCGACTTCCTCAGAGACGAAAATTCCCGAAATGAGGTATAAAATTAAATCTCCCCTACACAAAACATAATTAGCCTTTTTCTTCGAATGCAAGTTAGCTATACAGAATGCCGGTTCCCTTGATTTCAGTGGGACATACTTTCTAACGGCGGGCTGGTTCAAGAAATGGCACACATTGCCAATGGCCGCGATCCAGGAAACTGCGTCTCTCTACTACGCGTCAACGTTAGTAAACTTCACACACCGAGCTTACTTGTCAATGTAGTCATAATTAACACAAACTTGTTTAGCAATTTGCACAATGTCCTAAAATTTCGTATGATCTTTGCAGAGTGCAAATTCCAGCCAGAGCAACATGTTGATCCTGCAAGAAAGCAGCACGGACGCAACAGGCTCGTATGTTATCTACGCTCCGGTGGACATAGTAGCAATGAACGTAGTTTTGAACGGGGGTGATCCAGACTATGTCGCCCTCCTGCCTTCTGGCTTCGCTATCCTACCTGATAATGGCTCATCATACCAAGTTAATAATAATGCTCAGCATGGCACGATTGACGTTGGATCTGGTGGCTCGCTACTCACCGTTGCGTTTCAGATACTGGTTGACTCTGTCCCTACAGCAAAACTGTCTCTCGGATCGGTGGCTACCGTCAACAGTCTGATTAAGTGCACCGTTGAGAGGATCAAGGCTGCACTGGCCTGCCAAAACCCTTAATCAGAATTAAGGTACCAATTAAGCAGCTACACAATTTTACTCCATAGCTAAACTTTCTGCTACTCTTACAAGTACTAATTAAAAATGCTCATTTTGCGGATTTTTCTGTAGTTGGAGCAAATGGGAGCTCATAAGGCAATTTACCTGAAAACTCCCAGATGAGGAATTTTCAGGTGAAAATTTGGAGGAAGAAGTCAAGAACGCACCTTACGCAGTTTTTGTTTAATCTGCTTTGTTTCGAAAAGTGCTATGCAGGGTTAACTGCTGGCATTTTTCTAGGCAATGTGATGGTGAAGTGGGTTCGGGTATTGACTTTGCATTACACTTTTATGTACTATGAGTGTGATGATGGTAGAAACTTGAACTAGAAAACATTGTGTTTTTTTGTTATGCTTCTTGCTTTTTGTTCTGAAAACTAGGAGAGATTCTTGTAGTCTGTCCTTGTAATGTGAGTTTTGGAGTTGGAGATACATTGTAATAACTATGTGACATTGGCTCAATTTTTGCCTTAAGCTTCTCATCATCATTTTAAAATAATTGCTAGAAGTAACTCAGACGACTTAACCGGGTTAATTTGAAAATAATTGTTAACTACAAGTCTCGCAAACACAACAAAGATACAAAAATGAGGTGATCAAGAACTTGATGGAAGTCTCGCAACTCAGCGCCACACATCACGGAAAAAGATTCGACGCATTGCAGTCAAATATGCGAGTGTTTAAACTTCAACAGACATCGTTTTGATTAATAATATTTTAAAACAAATGATGTTGTTTTAATCAAAGCGGAGTCGCTATAATACTCGCAGCATTTTGCATCGCTCCATCGATTTTGAATCCACGTATCACAAACACTCTCATTTACAATGAGATATTTTATAATTTTAAAATAGGGAAAATGACAAAGAGTGAGTATGAACTACCACTCATTGATAAATTACGGTTCGAACTGTGAAAATTGATAATTTGAGCAATTTCAAAAATATTTGAATCCCCAATTTTATAATTAAGGGCAATAAGGTTTTTTTAATTCATTCGTTTAGTTAACATTGCTAGTTGACGGAGTGATATTCCGTCAGTTAAGTGTTATATGAGGTTTAAAATATTTAAAAATTACTCTTAATTATCCATTTTTATTATTCGGACCTTGATTTGCCAATTGTTAGAATAATTTCATGTACCCAGGATCGTAATACCCCATATTCTTGTTAATTGAACAGTAAGACAATCTGACCTGATTCCATAGTTGATCGTAAGCTTCAAATCTTCACAGGAACACCGTAGTGGAAACTTCCAGTTTCTTCGTACGACCTTAAGCCAGTAAGTATTTGAGAGAAAATAGGAACTGAGTCGATGCGTGAAACTGGGGATCACTACCTAATTATAGCAGTGTACATAACTGCTACAGGTTTTCATAATTACGAATTCTTCCCCTCAAAAGAAACGTATTTACGAACTGGTATCTACACATATGTTTATTATTCCATGATCGCCTTAATTCATATACTCTAAAGCCAACTATATAATAGATCACTTAATATTGACTTATAAACTATGATAGTATACACATCTTAAACTATTTACACTATGATCCAAAACATTAGATTATAAAATAATCTAACAATCTCCCACTGGATCATAAATGTAAATCCAACTAGATGTGTAACCTTAGTGATAGCAAATGTACTATCATATAGAGTATATCCCAAAACAATCTCGTCCATCAATTATACTAACATAGGATCAAGCCAGCACTCGTAGCATTAATCGTTACGGGACCAAACTTGTCACGTATATTAGTACAACCAAATAACACAGATCAATCATGGATGTGTAGCATGGAAGTTACATGAACTGTGATCTACACATGTCTATTTCCAACTGGTCACCTTTACTTTACAAAGATCAATCCTTAAACCAAACATAACAGAGTGCAATGTACACCTTATTTCTACAGAACTCAAATGTATAGGATCCATACACAACATAGAGCAAGACATGATCATGATCATGACACAAACTCCCACTAAATTCGGATATCCTCAAAACTTGATTATACACATATGAGCAACATGCTCATGAAAGACATGCGGTGATTATCAAGGAGTTTGGTCCCAAAGTGCTCTATGGGAATTTGACCACTCTGTACTTTATCGAAATCTACTGTCAATTTATTGTCACAATATCCTTAATGGTCTTTCAATGCCTTCTATAAAGTGCAGTCTTGTGACAATATTTTACAGTCATATTTCCTAATTAGATGTCTCATAACTAAACGTGGATCTTTTACCATGACATCATGTGAAATCGGGATCAAAATACCCAACGATCTTCAACTTATCTGATTTCCTTTATGTGAGCATGTAATCTTTTGTTCTCTTTTAAGAACCGAAAACCTTTCTTGACTGCTACCCAATGATCCACCCATGGGTTGCTTATATGTCTGCCAGACATACCAACAATGTACACAATAACCAAATTTGTACATTCCTTAATATACAAAAAAAATCTCTATATAGCCGAGGCGTAAGAGATTTTCTACATTCCTGAATTTCCAGAATATTTTCAAGGCATTAACTGAGACTGAATTGTCTCCTTTAGCGACTAGTGTGTCACCTAGTTTGTAATTCTGCAGGCCATACATCTGAAGGATGTTTTCAATAAATGTCCTTTGTGATAATCCCAAAATACCCCTAGAACGATCTCGGTGTATCTAGACTCGTAATACAAAAGGACGCTTCACTAAAATCTTTCATCTCAAAATTATTTGATAGAAATTGCTTGGTGTCATGAAGCAACATCACATCATTTGTGGCAAGTAATATGTCATCGACATATAAGACTAGGAAAATAAATTTACTCCCGCAAAATTTGTGGTACACACATTCATCCATCAAGTTTGCCTAAAGCAATACGAAACTATCACTTGATAGAATTTAAAGTACCACTGACGAGAAGCTTGTGTGAGCCCATAAATGGATTTCCTTAGTTTACAAACCATATTCTTCGAGTCTCCACACTCAAAGTTTTCCGGTTGTACCATATAGATCACTTCATCAATGTCTCCATTGAGAAATGTCATCTTTACGTCCATTTGATGTAACTCAAGATCAAAGTGTGCCAATAGCGCCATGATTATCCTGAAAGAATATTTCGTAGAAACTGGAGAAAAGGTTTCTTTGAAATCAATTCCTTCATTTTGATTAAAATCCCTTAGCTACAAGACGTGCCTTATACCTCTCCACATTACCTTTTGCGTCCGTCTTGGTTCTAAATATCCATTTGGAACCAATGGGTTTCACACCTTCTGGTAATGGGACAAGTTCCCAAACTTTATTGTCTTGCATGGATTTAAATTCCTCATTCATGGCTTCAATCCATTTATGAGAGTTCGAAGTTCTCATGGCATGTTGAAAGTTGATTGGATCATCTTCCATCACACCACTTTCTACTTCATGTTCTTGGAGATATATGATATAATCATCTGGAATTGCATTTCTCCTCTCTCTAGTGGATCTCCTTAGTGGCACATTTTCCGCAGGTTGTTGAGTTTGTACTTCAGGATCAATTTCCTGATTCTCAGTTTGAGGTTCAATAATAGTGTTTGTTGAATGAGAATCAAAATGTGCTTCTTGATGAATGATAGGTGTAGGAACCTGTACATAATCAAAAGCATTAGTAGATTCCTCATCTTCTTGAAAAACAATATTTCTTACTTGATTTCTCCCCCAAACTCAACATCCTCAAACAAAATGTTGCAGTTCCCGTCTCGAAGATAGATTTGGTAGTGGGATCATAAAACTTAAAACCCCTTGATCGCTCTGAGTAGCCAATAAAGTAGCTGCTTACCGTTTTGGAGTCCAATTTTCCTTCACTTGCCTCAGTAGGACATCCCCCAAACATGTAAATGCCTTAAACTGGGCTTTCGACCAGTCCAAAACTCAAAAAGTGTTTTAGCATCTACTTTCGTTGGTACTCTATTGAAGATATAAGCTGATATCTTTAATGCTTCTCCCCAGAGTCTTTCAGGTAAGTTCGAGTGACTAATAATACTCCTTACCATATCTTTAAGAGTTCGATTTCGCATTCAGCTACACCATTCATGTTAGGCGACCCTGGCATAGTGTACTGAGGGACGATTCCATATTCCTCTGGGTATCTAGCAAATAGTCATGAAACGTTGTTCACCTGATTGGTGACATCTATTGTGATTTCACAGCCACGATGAGATACAACTCCCTTACTTTTGAAATTGAGTCGTCTCTCAACTTTAGTCATAAATGATTTGAACATGTTCAGTGACTGAAGTCTCAAGTCTTATGTAGGGATTTATTATATGATGGAACAAATTCCAACATGAGCAGATTATTATATACATAATGCATATCGGTCCCAAAAATTGGAGTTTAATAGATAAAATAAATTTACTATCACCAAATGAACAATAATAACTGAATTTGCTCTTGGAAATACAAATTAAGTTTTGCATGATCGATGATACAACGAATGTCTATTAAATCCAAATAAAATGATCAAATGCTAATAATCTGCAATTCATCATTGCCTCCTCTAGCGCAAGACCTATTCCCAAATAGATGCATCTTTCAGCGTCAATAGGTCATCGGCAACTCAGACAATCCCCTTTTAACTCACCAAGCAATATACATAGCCCACTTGGGACATTTCTTCTTCACGTGTCCAGTTTCCTCACAGAAATGACATGTAATATGAGTATTGAAAACTGGAGCCTTTGAATTAGCATCTTTATAATGCTTCAACATCTCCTCTTCTTCCACACAAAACGAAATGAGCTCATTGAGAGCCCACTTCTCCCTCTAACAGTTATAAGAAATTCTAAACTGACTGTACTCTGAAGGAAGAGAGATTAACACCAAATGCACGAGTAGGTTCTCAGATAACTCGAGCTTTAAGGCCTTTAGTTTTGAAGCAAGTTGAGATATTTTCATAATATGCTCCCTGACATTACCTTTGCCGGAGTACTTCATTGAAATCAAGTTTGCTAAGAGCTCACTTGTTTTTGCCTTATCATTTTCAATGAAACGTTTTTCATATTCCGCAATGTAATCTTTGGCACTGGTAATCTCATCAGGCACTATACCCCTGAAAGCCTCTAGAATGCTGCGATGAATGATCATCAGACTCAGCCTGTTAGAATGCTCCCACATTCTCAAATGATTACGATCAAATGCACTTCTTGAATTAGCGAGATGAATCGGCTTCGGCTCTCGCAATGCTAAGTCAAGATACATGTTGTCTAAGAAAATCTTAATATTTTCTTTCCACTCCTCAAAGTTTATCCCATTTAGTGTGGGAATATTATTGAGGTTGGCAGCAACTGAAGTGGCAGACATGTAAGCTAAAAGAGAACAAGACATAAGTCAGCTTTTCATGCTCACATAATGCATAAATAAATATGACATATCAAGATACCCAACACAACATTAACAGCAAATATTGGGATAGTACTGCAAACTGTAAGTGGTACTCTTGTTGTAATAATCAAACATTGATGATAAACGATGTCAAATAAATAGCCATCTTTTGATGTACTAATTATTTACACCAAGTTCATCCTGACAATCATCACATGTCATTACCACAAATATGTATGTAATTACAAGAGATAATAATTTTCCTTGGGGCCAATTAATTATTCATGTAAATTACATACATATTTCTATCCAACACCCGTCATGACAATTATGCTTCAATTAATACACTCTAAGTGTGGCCCAAAAAATGAACACATATGTCATATATGTATGTACCTTTAAATTTCAGTATTACACCTCATCTTTAATTAAATCAAACCAGATTTAATTAATTAAGTGTAACTGAAACCAAATTTGATTTGAACCGTATAACTGAACCAGTTCAAGAATTGAATCAGATTTAATTGGACCAAATTACAAAACTGGACCACATTGAACCAAATTCCTTTATTGGACCAAACCAAATCTATTTCAAATGAACCAGACTGATTCGATCCCAATTGAACCGCAACTGATTCAATTCTTTAACTTATCACATAATTTTAATTATATGATATATGAAACAAAAAATAAAACCCATGAATCCCATCAAGCCTAAAACATGAATTAGGGTTTTGATTTTGTTTTTTTTTCTTTTGTTCTCTTCTCTGCCAATTAAGAAAATTAATTAAAAGAAAAACTTAATTGTGAAACGCCTCATAGACCTCCAAATCAAGCGCAACTTCAAAGCCGAATCATTCAAAGCCGAATCAAGCGCGATAAACGCAGCAGTAACGTTTCAATCCAGTAACGCATCAACATCCCGGTATGATCGATTCTTCGCAATTTTTATCCCAAGCTAGCTACTGTACTTCCATTGATTCCGGCGAGTAGAACACGGTGAAAAATCAAAAAATCAGTTTGAGATTTCTTCGGTGGCCGAGATCTAAATCCAAAACATTCATGGTTTTGGTAGCGTCGCATGCAAATCCATCAACCGCAAAAGTCCGGGCGAGATACCGAGTTCGACATATGAGGCAGCTGTAAGAACTTAGACAAAGAATGGTGAAAGTTCCTCGGTTTATTAATTCAATAAACTGACTTTTATATACTAGCCATTACAACTGAAAGCAAAAACCTGAAAATATAAGATTCCTTTACTCCACATTGTTAGAACGTGAAACCGAATTCCTAAAGACTAGGACTTATTGATAACTTTGTTAGTTTTATGGCATGTTGTTTGGCAAAACTTTGTATAGTTGTTCTAGCTGTTGTTCTAGACCGGAAGAGACAACTGTCCTGGAACAAGTTGAAGCAGAAGAAGTGTTTCCTAAATCAGATTAGGAAACCTAGTCGACCGTTGGAAGATCAAGGCGGTTGCACATCAGTGGACAGAAGTTGGAAGTTTCCAAATTCAGATTTGGAAACTTGTCTCAACCGACGTACCACAAGTTTGCCTGAAGATATTCCTGAAGATCAGTTTTGGCAAGTCGGTGCATATGCTTATCGAAGATATCAAAGTCGGTTAGGAGTTTGCTTGCGCGTAAAGTTATCTTAGTCTAGAAGATAATCGAAGGTTGCCTAATCTACATTGAAGATTCAAACGGAGGATTATCTACAAGAGATTTGCGCAAAAGATTAGGAAAGGTTTCCTAATAGGTTATAGGCGGTTTAGCTTAGAAATCCTATTCGTCCTAGGGTTTCTACCGCTCTATATAAGGAAGACTAATGCTTAGGTATTAGTTAGCACTTAAGGAGATATTATTCACGCTCATACTCATAGAAGGGAGGAGGTGGCAAACGGCGGTGAATTAATCGTAACTGGCTATTCACGACGCACGTATACGGCTGGAGAACTAACCGTCACTGGTTACTCAAAGGCGCTAGGAATCAATCTGTGGTGGTGCTCAACAGATTGTTCGAAGGACGAAGCTGAAAGCTCGCACTGAAGTTCTGTTACTGCGCATTCGGGAGAAGGCGCTGATTCTCACGGAGAATCATTCTGGTGGATACTGAGCGGGAGCGAAGATCTAGGGGGAGACCTAGATTGCAATTACTAGAGTGTCCGAGGCTCAGGTTGTTTAAGAGGGATTCTGTAAACGGTAAATCCTGTACTCGCAATATTCAATAATAGTGAATTGCTGTCCACCGGGCTAGAGAACGCCCCCCAGACGTAGGCTCGTTAACGCCGAACTGGGTAACAACTTTGCGTGTCGTTTTTATTTCCGCACTATTTGTTTTAGCGCATAAGTTGTGTTAGGAATTGTTCTGGATCTCTACCAGAACAACATCTCATCTACCAGGGGAAGATTTCAATTGGTATCAAAGCAAATACTCGACACACAGAGTAAGATCCGAAGGCTGGTAAGATGGATTTAAGAGAAGGACAGAACATCACGCGACCTCCTCTACTTGAAGGAAACAAATATGGTTATTGGAGAGTCCGTATGAAGGCTTTCTAAAGTCCCAAGACGAATCAGTTTGGGAAGCTGTTGAACAAGGATGGACTCACCCGGTAGCTACCGACGAAGAGGGTAAAGTTAACCTTCTTGCTAAAGACAAGTGGACTGAGGTTCAAAAGAAAGCTGAAGCGGCGAACTCTAAAGCAATGAATGCTATATTCTCTGGAGTTGATGGAAAGAATTTCAAAATGATCTCTACCTGTGAGATTGCAAAGACAGCTTGGGACATTCTACGAACTGCTCATGAAGGAACAACCAAAGTTAAAATTTCTAGAATGGAGACGGTCACATCAAAATTCGAAAATCTGAGAATGCAAGAGGATGAGACCATTGCTGATTTCAACACTCGGGTTCTCGATATCTCTAACGAAGCATTCGCGCTTGGAGAACCAATGACCGAAGAAGCTTTGGTGAGAAAGGTGCTGAGATCTCTTACAAAGCGGTTCGCCATGAAAGCTCTTGCCGTCAAGGAAGCCAATGATGTGAAAACCATGAGACTGGATGAACTGATGGGATCCCTACAGACTCATGAGATGGATATGAATGAATAAGACCGCCCTACAAAAGCCTCCAGCGTCGGTCTAAAGGCTGAAGTTGGTAAAGACAAGACAGACGACGCGCCAGAACAACAGTACGCCATGTTTGCAAGAAACTTCGGGAAATTTATGAGAAGGCAGTACAACAAAGGAACTTATCCTGGTCAGTCCTCTAGTTCAAAATTCCAAAAGGATGGCAACGCTCAAAATGGGAACCAATCTGGTGACTCCAACAATGACTCCAAAGGCAAAGGGATACAATGCAGAGAATGCGAAGGCTTTGGACATATTCGGGCAGAATGTGTCAATACGCAGAAAAAGAAGAATGCTTATGCTGTCAGCTGGAGTGACAGTGAATCTGATCAGGAGGGAGAAACTAATAACTTTGTCGCCCTAGCTTCCTATGTCAACATCGAAGGAGAGACAAGCAACGAGTTAGGGTCAGAATCATCTTCCGAAAATCCCACTCAGTACTCAAGCTGCAGCAATAATGAAGAAATCATTGATGAAGACTTTGCCACCAAGTACAAGGAGTTGTTCCAGGAATGGTTGAATGAAGTTGAGCAGAACAAGATGCTCCACAACAATCTAACAGCCTTAACAGAAGAAAAGGAAAAACTATGGGAAGAGGCTGCTGTCCTTATCACTCAAAAGGTGGAACTTCAACAAACTATCACCGAACTTCAGGCCCAAGTAGCTGAAGTTAAAAATGAGCGAGATGATCTGTATGCTCAGAAAGCTGAACTTTTCACTGTTATCTCATCCCTGAAGGTGCAGATTGAAAGGAGTCAAGGTGATCATCCAGATGGCATGTCTAATCTAAAGAAGAAGAATGCCGCATTAAAACGTCAAGAGGTAATCCTACTTAACACTATAGATGCGTTGAAAATTGAGATTGAGATAGATAAGGAGGCCCCTGTCAAATCCCTGGAAGATCTTCACTTATCTGGGTCTAGCTCACGGGTTGTTCCAGAGGAACTTCCCCCACAAGGATATGCGGCTGGTTTCCGTGCAAAGAGGCAAGACAAAAGAAGGTGCTTTAACTGCAACCAAGAGGGACACTTCCAGTCAAGATGTCCTGATCTTCATAGCCCTCACAGGAGGATGGATCAACATCATAAAGTGTCAAGACTACCCATGAAGCAAGTCTGGAAAATTAAGCAAAGAGGTGAAACATGTCTCGCAGCCTTCAGTTCCACGTTTTTCCCAGAAAAGCAAAGATGGTACTTCGATAGTGGATGTTCCAGACACATGACTGGGAATCCTAATTTTCTTACTGGGATAGAAAGGTTCAAAGGAGAATCCGTGACCTTCGGAGATGGAATAGAAGGCAGAGTTCTCGGAAGAGGAATACTGAATGTTCCAGGTCTACCTAGATTAACCGATGTTTTTCTAGTTGAAGGTTTACAGGCTAATCTGATCAGCATAAGCCAGTTATGCGATGGGAATAATCGTGTCCAGTTCACACAGGACAAGTGTATCGTGCAGAACAATCTGAATCAAATTGTCCTGGCCGGGAGAAGAGCCTCAAACAACTGCTATTCAGTTGATCTTGGTCTACCCACTGCTATGATTCCATACAAACGAAGTAAAGACATGAAGACATCCATAGCATGGGGTGATTGTCGCAACCGTTGCTCTGTTCAAAGGAGGCTTAACTCAAAAGGATCTCGCTTTGAGAGTTGTTACACCAAGATGCTGTGGAAGAAGTCAAAACTGAACGAAGACAATATTGAGAGGTGTTACATCAAGAAGCTGTGGAAGAAGTCAATTCTGGAAAAATACAGGGTGGAACAAGATATGATGAAGCAGCAATCAGATATCTCAATTAGTGCCTTAAACAGCATATGGTTTCGGACACCTAGATCCTCTCCGGATCTGTGTGCCACCAATAACTAAGTTGTTCCAGATCAAGTCCGTCAGCCAAAGCAACAAGGTGATATGTTTTTAGGGCTGACGTGGATGGCAGGGTGTGGTGCAAGAAGAAACGGTTGGTCTACCAAAGATATTCAAAATTATTCAAATATTTTTTTATTTCGGCGCAAAGTGACGTGGCGGCCTGTGGTGTTTTAAGAAGTTATATGGATTGCCAAAATTCGGATTCTATTTCCAAAATTACTTTCAAATCAACTGTTTGTGTGCCGCTGTCCTCTCCCGACGAAACCCTAGGCGAAGCTTGTCGAAGCTCTACAATGGTGGCCACAAGGAAGAACAAGGTTTCCAAAGCAACGACTGTTGACGCTTCCTCAAAATCGGTTGTCGCACCCCAAGACTATCAAAGAAAACCCTAAATTGGCAAGTGACACAGTTCCCACAGAAAAATCAAAATCAGATGTCGCAAAGAAGGAGACTGTTCCGAAGAAGGCTAAAGCAACGGTGGCAAAGAAAGTATCGATTCCAGAGATGAAGAGTTCTAGCATACCGGATGACATTCCGGAAAAGGAAACGGAAACCACTGTTCAGGCAAAGGAAAAGAAGATCCCTAAATACGTTCCGGAGGAGATCTCCAAGAAAGCGTCCGTTTTAAAACCTACTGTTGCCAAAGAACCAGCAAAGAAATCGACTCAAGAGGTACTTTCAAATATTTCCAAATCTTTGAATACGAGTAGTCCTTGTATTCCTGGTGTTTCTGTGGTTGGGTCGGTAGTGGTTGGAGAAAAACCAAAGGTTATGGTTAGTGTTCCAGGGGAGGGTACGCCTGTGATGAAAGGTGTGAGAGTTAAGATGGTAGCTCATAAGAAAACCCCTGTGAAGGAGAATTTTAGGATTGTGAAGCGTAAGGTTATCGTCTCGGAGTCTGATGATGATAAGTCTAGTGAAAAGGATGGGGTGTTAGGTGATGAAGAGGTTGCTGTTGATGTTCATAAGGATGTTTCTGGTTCGAAGGACAAGGAAGAAAGTCTAGACAATCAAAGTATAGCATCTGCTGGAAATTCTGGTGAAGATGTTCCAGAAATTGCTGAGAGTTCAAGTGCAGAGGTGCAAGCTGACTCTACAAAAGAAGATTCCGAAGAGTCGGTAGATGAAGAAGAAGAGGCTTCTCAGAAGGAGTCTGACAAAGTGGATGAGTCTCTCCAAAATCTATATGATGATGTTGACCAATTTGTGGAAGATGAGTTTTCTTCTAAAGATGCTGACGAGGGTGAAATCAGTCAACCAGATCGAGTTGTGGTGGATGAAGAGGTGGAGAAGCAGAGAAAGGATTCAGAAGATGGTTCTCTCAAGTTGTCAGAATTGTGAAAGAAAGTACAGAAGGATGTTCCAGCAAGTAAGGAACATGATGCTAAGTCAAAAGCTGGTGTGCCAAAGAAGAGAAAGGTCCTTTCTCCTACAGTTGTCGAAGAAACAAATGAGGTTGAGGCATCTGGTCTTAAGAAGGCTGCTTCACCAGTTGCTAAGAAAGCTAAGACAAGTTCTCCTACAGGCAAGGTTAGAGAAAAAGGGAAGAAAGTCCAGTTTGAATCTGGGGTTGTGATGAATGGTGTGTGGTTTGTGTCAGATGATCATGCTAAGAAGTGGGATCTTGTTCAAAAGAGGAAGATCGTGGCTGAAAGGGTGTTGGATGCTGACAAGTATGCAGCCAAGGAGATTGTAGGTCTGATAAAAGGAGTGGACTTGTGGCCATCAGTTACAATGGCTAAACCTTTTGCAGCATGTCTTGTAAGGGAAGTTATCGCAAATCTACCAGAAGGATTTGCAGACATTGAAAGCTCTGTTTTTGGAATGGCTAATGTAAGAGGCAAGCAGGTGGCCATTACTCCAGATGGTATCAATGATTATTTTGGGATTGACGGAGGTGCTTTGGATATTGGAGAGAACCCTAATTGGCACAAGGTTGCAGCTGTTCTTACTGGCGGTGCTCGTTCAAGGTGGTTTACCATGACTTTCCCGGTGAAAGAGCTCTCTTCAAAGCAATCCTTGCTTCACAGCATTGCTGTTCATAACTGGCTGCCGAATAATCATCATACTACTCTTGGTCATACAATGGGTGCTATTCTGAAGACCCTTGGGGCTGGGAAAAAGATTGATCTTGGTCGTCTTATTTTCTATCAATTTGCTAGCCATGCAACTTCTGTCAAAGTCAATCATCCGATTGGATTTCCCTCGCTGATTCACCAACTTGTGGTAGGACAACATCCAGATATCTTAACTAGGCAGGACAAGTTGACTGGAGATCCAAAGGTGTTTCTTGCAGACCACAAGCACTTTTCCTGTTCACACATTGTTGATCTGGACTTAGATGCCCCCACTAAGCCTAAGAAGAAGTCATCTGGGCATTCTCTGGATGAATCAAGTGCTCATGTCCCTGCTGTCACTCGGAAACGGATGATCTCACATCTTGAAGAGGAGTTAGCTGATGCGAGTGAGAGAGTGGTGCTGCTCTTAGCCAGAAAGAAGAAGATCACAAAGCTCTTGGTGAGCCTGCGCTATCCGGAAGAAGCAGATGATGGTGATTCGGCTTGTGATGAGGCTAGTGATGAGGAGTCCGACTACTAGTGCTGGTGATGATTCTCTGCCCCCTACTACAAACAATAGTTATCTTTTTGTTGAACTCTAGTTTTTTTCTGTTGAACTCTTGCTACTGGTGTTTGAACAATTTGTGGCACTCCCTTGTCACTTTGTGGCAAAAAGGGGGAGTAAATATGGAGTTTGAAAGCTCCTTAAAAGATTCATTTGCGCTAGCTTGTTAGTCACATGTTACGGAGTTTGAAAGCTCCTTAAAAGATTCGTTTGCGCTCTTATTTTGTACGGAGTTTGAAATCTCCTCAAAGATTCAGTTGGTAGCTTAGTTAGTAGCTCAGCTAGGGAGTTTGAAATCTCCACAAAGATTCATCTGTATTAGTAGTACAGGTAGCTTCAAGTAGGTAGTTTTGCCAAAAATGCCAAGGGGGAGATTGTTAGTTTTATGGCATGTTGTTTGGCAAAACTTTGTATAGTTGTTCTAGCTGTTGTTCTAGACCGGAAGAGACAACTGTCCTGGAACAAGTTGAAGTAGAAGAAGTGTTTCCTAAATCAGATTAGGAAACCTAGTCGACCGTTGGAAGATCAAGGCGGTTGCACATCAGTGGACAGAAGTTGGAAGTTTCCAAATTCAGATTTGGAAACTTGTCTCAACCGACGTACCACAAGTTTGCCTGAAGATATTCCTGAAGATCAGTTTTGGCAAGTCGGTGCATATGCTTATCGAAGATATCAAAGTCGGTTAGGAGTTTGCTTGCGCGTAAAGTTATCTTAGTCTAGAAGATAATCGAAGGTTGCCTAATCTACATTGAAGATTCAAACGGAGGATTATCTACAAGAGATTTGCGCAAAAGATTAGGAAAGGTTTCCTAATAGGTTATAGGCGGTTTAGCTTAGAAATCCTATTCGTCCTAGGGTTTCTACCGCTCTATATAAGGAAGACTAATGCTTAGGTATTAGTTAGCACTTAAGGAGATATTATTCACGCTCATACTCATAGAAGGGAGGAGGTGGCAAACGGCGGTGAATTAATCGTAACTGGCTATTCACGACGCACGTATACGGCTGGAGAACTAACCGTCACTGGTTACTCAAAGGCGCTAGGAATCAATCTGTGGTGGTGCTCAACAGATTGTTCGAAGGACGAAGCTGAAAGCTCGCACTGAAGTTCTGTTACTGCGCATTCGGGAGAAGGCGCTGATTCTCACGGAGAATCATTCTGGTGGATACTGAGCGGGAGCGAAGATCTAGGGGGAGACCTAGATTGCAATTACTAGAGTGTCCGAGGCTCAGGTTGTTTAAGAGGGATTCTGTAAACGGTAAATCCTGTACTCGCAATATTCAATAATAGTGAATTGCTGTCCACCGGGCTAGAGAACGCCCCCCAGATGTAGGCTCGTTAACGCCGAACTGGGTAACAACTTTGCGTGTCGTTTTTATTTCCGCACTATTTGTTTTAGCGCATAAGTTGTGTTAGGAATTGTTCTGGATCTCTACCAGAACAACATCTCATCTACCAGGGGAAGATTTCAAACTTGAAACATGCACGACCCATTCAACCATTCCTCCCCTACTTTCATGGGAGATACTTTCACCTGTAAAGATCCAACAATCCGTCCCCTAAACTGGAAATACTCGAGAGAGCATCCAGTTTAAGATTCAATCCCCTGAACACCAAGTAAAACACGCAGCTTGATAAAGGTCTCGAGCTTCATAGGTTTAGTCATTATATCCGCCACCTGTTCATCACTTCCACAGTGTATCATCTTCACCTCCCCTCTTTGCTAACAAGCTCACGTAAATAATGATATCTCACGGCGATGTGTTTTGTCCTTCGATGCATAATCGGATTTTTCGAGAGCTTGATAGATGAAATGTTATCACAGAAGATGTCGACACACTGACCTTGAGAATAATCAATCTGTTTCAAGACTTCCCTCACCCAAATGCTGTGACAGGCACAATGTGTTGCGGCCAGTGGCGGATCCAGGACTGGATCGATGGGGGGGCGAACTTCAGGGCCATCTCCATCTATTTTGAGGCCTGAAGCGATTTTTTTTTGGGCCTCTTAAATCCGTCTTTTGAAAATACATCAACTTTTTTCATGAAAATAAGGCATTTTTTTATAAAATTGGGACATTTTTCATGAAAATGGGACATTTTTTATAAAATTGGAGCCTTTTTTCATGAAAATTAAGCCTTTTGAACTCTGATGCACATCAGCTAATCGGAAGTTCTGCACTTGAGATCATCTGATGCACCCACATTCATCCTACAGTACACCACCAGACATAGGAATGAATCCAGCACATGTCCAAACACCGAGTATGTGAGGAGCAAGCTCAGCCCAGTGGGGCAGCTTTCCCATTCGCCTGCGCGCGTCCCGGGTTCGACTCCTCATCACTAACTTCTAACTTACTAACCTATGTAATCCCCTTCAAAAAAAACAAACAAACAAACAAACAAACACCGAGTATGTGAAAGATGACCTAAAAGAAAGATTCTATGCAGCACTCAAGTTTATGGGGAAGCACTCATACTTTGAGTGGACAACTCATTGAGTGAAACGTGAAAGCATGCTTTGAGTGGCTGACAACATGCATTGAGTGGCATACCCATTATGCATATTTCCTATAAGTGTAAGTCATCATCCTCATTGAATAATCAAGTAATCAATTCCAAGTCATCTTCTTTTCTCTCAATCTCTCATTCTCTCTCGGATTCATTCTCAACTTCTTATTCTATTCTTCATCTTATTATATTCTTCATCTCATTTCCTTAAGCTCTGTGTCCTCGGCCTATCTCAGCATCCATATGCTATCATCATCTCAGCCAGCCAAGACTTTGAACTCTTCTGCTTCCCTGGCCGCGAAGGGTTTCACCGATGGCTGTGCACATGAACTTGTTCCATGTTCCACTTCATCATCTTCCAGACAAGGCGAGTGAACGTGGGGGCGAAGGGGGGGGGGGGGGCGAACCAAGGGCGGCGAGGCAAACAAGGCATCGGAATGAACCTCCAACAGGGAATTTGCCGGTGAACGTGGGGGCGGCCGCCCCCCCCCCCCCCCCCCCCCCGCCCCCTGCATCCGCCACTGGTTGCGGCGACATACTCAGCCTCGGTTGAGCTTAATGTAACAATAGCTTGCTTTCTCGAACTCCAACAAATTGCTGCTCCGCTTAACAAGAAAACATAACCTGAGGTGCTTTTACGATCATCAATGTCACCAGCATAGTCGCTGTCAGTAAAAGCCTTTAACTCGACTCCTTCGCCCCTTTTATACATCAGACCAAGCTCTGTGGTTCCTCTGCATTTCTCGGGCTTTTCAGCTGCCATTACTGCAGCAGGCACTTATGCCACAGCATTGGTTGGAACTAGACCCGCAGGTCCATTCGCGCCCGTAGGCCTCACAACTCGTACAGTTGAAGTGGCAGCATCATGTGTCGACTCGGCAACGAACTCAGGAGGATGGTTCACAGCATCCATGTTCACAGTTTGGTTGTTTTCAGACATTGCTACAACAGAGACAGATTTGTTAGTACGCTGAAATTAATATTCAGATTAAGAAATAAATACAGCTTTAAGATTGTTAGATATTTCTATCTGAATATATTTGTAATTTAAGTTAACATTCACATGAATATACAGAGAGCAGCAAGCATTAAAACCGAACTCATGCAACTTGAACTCATGCAGCTTTTAACAAATGAAATAGCAACTAACAGCAAGTTAATTTGAGCATATAAATAAATTCCTGTAGCTTTACTGAAACTGAAACAGAGAATATTATTTCATAAACTAAATAACAGTAACCATGCTGTAAACGAGAGCATTCAGTAAACAGCAAATTACTTGATCTGAATAAAACGCATGCAGCAGCTATCTGAATTAATTGAACCGAAACTAAAACAGTAGCAATAAGATTGAAGCAGTTTTACAGAGAACTAAAACATAGAACATTCACTGCCGCACATGCATGTTAACTGTTAACATACAGCATCAAACATATATGAATTTACAAACACAGATTAGGTAAAAGCATATATGGAAATTGCGAGATGTTTAAAACAGTGAAAAACAAAAGGACAGCAACCCGAGATGTTGATTCAGTCACGTCGATGACGCTGTCCTTAAAGCTGTATTGCCTCACGTAGGTGCTAGGTCTGATGGCAATGAGCTTCCCAGGATGAAAGAATCGCAGCAAGCGCTTGAGCACCGTAGTCTTGCTGGTCGAACTTATTGGACCTTTCACTACCACCACTGATCGGAAATAAAACAAAAGTGAAGTCGAGATATGTGAGGGAATTTAGGGTTTCATTTTTCGTGTGTTTTCGATAGAGGAGGAGTCACTCCTTTTATAATTGCTGAGAAGAAACTGACAGAGAAAAAGTGGGAACAGCCCACGATCAGCTCAGCAACTCAGTCGACGAACTTATCACAAGGAACTGCCCATGATTTTCGCAACTGTCCACCGAAGACTAACTCAGTCTTATATGTTGACGTTTTGATTCGAAATTGAAATTGAAATCAAACCAAAAATTAAAATCGAATTTGGCAAAAACGAACCGCGCAACCCGCTGAGAAATCGAGCACCATTTGTGATGCATGATGCGGGCGCACACAAGCCAGGCCAAATCTGACGAATCCGAGCCGATGATTTGCACCCCCCTGGGCGGGCGCGTAGGCTTTTTGGAAGACCTTGTTTTAATCAATTCAATAACTAAGAAATTGACATTATATAAGAACACACTTTGTACCCATTTGGTTTCCAATGTGGGATATAAGCATTTCACATAAGTGAAATCCAACTCATATCAATCCCTACCAAAGTCATATTTCATGATTTTTGGTCCATCTTTGGCCATCGATTTTTCATTCGATATAGCTTCGTTTTTGGCAATGCAACATTCGATTTCATACCTCTCAACTCAAGGTATTTTAATCTAATTTTATCAACACGATTTGAAGTGTCCTCCACGCTCAACTTTAGGTCTCAAATGTGGCGCCACCACCATTTTCTTTAAACCTTTAACACACATTTTTTCCAACAGGGTTTGCTTGCTTCTTTCTCTGTAAACTTCTTAAAAACATCCAGAGCTTCACTTTTTTCTGCCAGAAAAAGTACCCACATCTTACGGCTGAAATCATCAATAAATGTTAAAAAGTACCTTTTGCCGCTATGAGAAGTGGGCGAAAACGGTCCACAGAGATCGGCATGCACCAACTGCAGCTTATCAGTCGCTCTAAATTGACTGTGTCTGGGAAAAGGTTCTCTATGTTGTTTACCGACATTGCATACCTCACAAATTTTGTTTTGTCGTTGCCAACTGAGGAAGACCCTTAACCAAATCCATTTTCTCCATCGTACATATGCTTTTGTTGTTTAAGTGGCCAAATCGCTTATGCCATAACTCCAAATCATTGGCTCCTTCAATCTTCAAGCACTGAGAAGACAATGACTTCATGGTTGCTGATACGAGAAACATACGATTTGCCGTCATTCTTGTGTTTACAATCAATCCTCTTTGAGAATGATAAATCTTACATGTTCCTCCTTTGATTAGAATGGCCAGACCATGTTCCTGTAATTGTCCTACGCTCAAGAGATTTGTGGACAAGTCAGGTATATAATAGACTTCAGTGATAGTTTGAGTGATACCTTCAACTTCAAATCGGACACTTCCTTTTCCCATCACAGACATTTTTGAGTTGTTCCCCAGCTTAACAGTGCTTCTATAAGCATCATCAATCTCCACAAACCAATTTTTATCTCCTGTCATATGATTTGAACACCCTGAGTCCAAAAACCAAATACCTCTTCTTTCAGTAGCCTCCAACTCTGCATGAGCCATCAAGAGTAGCTCTTCTTGTTCATTGAACTCCACATAGTTAGTAGCTTTTTCAACATTGGGACACTCAGCTTGATAATGCCCCAGTTTTCGGCACCTAAAACATTCAACCCTGTTGCACAGTTGTATCTTCCAGAACGTCCTCTCCCTCGTGTACTACTAGTGGCCCCACGGACTGAATATCCTCTTCCCCTTCCACGAGTGCTTGGGCTGTCATACTCTATTTTGAGGACTTGCTCATCAACTACCTTTTCACGCACTTTCGGTTCATGCACTAACAAAGAACTTTGTAGTTTCATCCACAGTTAGTTTATTAATGTCCTTGAACTCCTCTATGGAACAAACTACAAAAATAAAGTCAGCTGTCAATGTGCGAAGAATATTTTCAACCATCTTACCATCACTGAGATCCTCATTGTAATTTCTCATGTCATTAGCCGTACTCATGTCATGACTCTTCCAAAATAATCAGAAATTGACTCCCCTGCTTTCATCTGTAGAGTTTCAAAAACTCTTCTCAATCTTTGAAGTTGGGCGCGCTGCACACGCTCATTCCCTTGGTACTTTGACTTCATCGAGTTCCATAGTTGCTTGGCAGTACTCTTTTGTCTGATGGTCTTAAGAATCGACTTATCTATTGCTTGAAATAGATGTTTTTCGCCTTCAAATCCCTGAGTTTTGCCTCATCATACAGCTTCTGTTCTGCAGCATTAAGCACTATGTTCTCCTTGGTCTCCATGATCCCCGATTCAACCACGCTCCAATATTCTTTTGAGCGTAAGAGATTCTCCATGATCAAACTCCAATGATCATAATCCCCGTCAAACTTTGGCACACACGGCGCCGAGAAAGCATTCTCATTTGCCATCTCACTCTCTCTTTGTACGTAACTATCACACACAATAGTTATCCCGTACTTGAGTCAGGCCCCTTTCGAAGCTCCTGATACCAAATGTAAGAACTTAGACAAAGAATGGTGAAAGTTCCTCGATTTATTAATTCAATAAACTGGCTTTTATACTAGCCATTATAACTAAAAGCAAAAAACTGAAAAGATAAGACTCCACTACTTCACATTGTCAGAACGTGAAACCGAATTCCTCAAGACTAGGACTTATTGATTACTTGAAACATGCACGACCCATTCAACCATTCCTCCCCTACTTTCATGGGAGATACTTTCACCTGTAAAGATCCAAACAACAACATACTAACTCCAAGCGAGACATAACTTTTCGCGCATCAAGCTTTGAGACATAGGACGATCTGAAAGAAGCGTGCTGGCCAAGATCCGAGCGACATGAACATGGAGCGGTTACTTACTGAGTGATTTTCTGAGGCAAAACGGCGGTTACTTGAGCGGTTGCGTGACGATTTTGGACAACTTCCGATGAGTTTTGGAACAACCCAGTTTACGCAGCGGAGAAGGAAGAGCAGTAAACCCAGGCCAGAGATGATGTTTATTCAATTTTAACAATAAACAATTCAAGTATGAATAAACATATCAGATTTCTGCTCAATTGTATACGAATTATGGGAGCGACTGATACCAATTGTTAGAATAATTTCATGTACCCAGGATCGTAATACCCCATATTCATGTTAATTGAACAGTAAGACAATCTGACCTAATTCCATAGTTGATCGTATGCTTCAAAACTTCACAGGAACACCGTAGTGGAAACTTCCAATTTTTTTCGTACGACCAAACTGAAGACCACTACGTATTTATAGCAGTGTACATAACTGCTACAAGTTTTCATAATTACGAATCCTTTCCATAAAAAACGTATTTACGAACTGGTATCTACACATACGTTTATTATTCCATGATCACCTTAATTCATATACTCTAAAGCCAACTATATAATAGATCACTTAATATTGACTTATAAATTATGATAGTATACACAACTTAAACTATTTACACTATGATCCAAAACATGAGTGATAGTTCATATCTTTTTGTCATTTTCCCTTTAAAATATAGTAAATGCTAAACCAGACGTAACCAAATATTTAAGCTTTGCCAGTGTGTGTCCAGCAGTGTTATTAAAACCGGACTGGATCGGCCGGTTCTGTAATCGGATCGGAAATGCAACGACTCGGTCAAACCCGGTCAAGAACCGGTTGACCCGGTGGGTTGACCCGATTGACCCAATTTTTCATTAAAACGTGATTTGATCGGTTCAATCGGTTCAATTTGGTCTGAAAAAATATATATTTATTTTGACTTGGACAAGACTCGAACTTAGTCTTCCTCTATAATTATCCTCTCTCATTCCACCAAGCTAAACATGATTCTTGTTTTATTATTTGTTTCAATAATGTATATTCATTTATCAAATCTATAAAATTTATTGCTTACTATCAATTTAGCTAGAAATTCAATTAGTCTTAGAAATCCCTTATTGTTGTGACTTACAAATTAAGACTAAAATTGTTATTGTTGTATTATTGATTTGTACTTTATTAAATTCTAAATTTGTTATGGTATGTTATTGTAATCAGATAATAAACATGTAATATTCATTCAAGTCATAAATATGTTAAATTATAATATCATATATAAATATTTTATTTTTATTATTTAATTTGTGCGGGTCAAATCAATTCGACCCGATTGAACTACTGACCCATTGACCCAGTGACTTGACCGGTTCGATCACCAATCCGATTTTAATAACACTGGTGTCCGGATCTGACATGTGCTTTTAAATGGTGTATCTTTCACTTTACTGAACCAATTTAAGGAACTTGTCCAGCAAAAATCCTACATGTTTCAACTTTCTGTTCATGTCTTTTTACATTGGTTAAATTTTTTCAGCCCCTGAAGACAATACGCCACATTGAAAAAATGTGGCATGACGTGCCAACTTGTTTGCATTGGTAACACCGCAATAAATCATTTGTCCCATAAGGTCAAATTCCACTGCACCGTTTTGGGCCCTATGGGACGTTGATTTATGTTAGACCCTCGGAAATTCAAGTTCCAGTCCAATTAATCGAGATAGTTGGGCCAAAAATATATACCTTAGAGTAGAATTTTGGGGTTGATCTCGGTCCAAAGATGGAGGGGCTTAAGGCACCAAAGGCGCCCACTTAAGAGATATCAAGATTTTGATTCAATTTGGGGTCATAGTGGCTGGCATCCTAGATTCAAATGCAAATATCCATCAGTCAATACGCACCTTAAAAGCCAGTGGTTTTGTTACACTTTGGAAGTCAAGGTCCAAGGGACTTGAAGGATCTCATTGAATGCGTATTTTAATGCCCGTCGGTTATACAATTTGAATTCAAATCAAGGCAGCTATATTGGGCAGCTCATTTGGACATTAAGAAATCCAAATTTGAGAGTCTTCTCTCTATCCTTTAGTAGTAGTCGACGGGCATAGCCTTGGTGCCTCGATAATCCTACGGTACAAGGGAGTTATTAGGCATTATCAAGTCATTGTACCATTTTCTTTCCCATCTATTTGTTCATCATTTTTCCCATTTTTTCATTCTGCTACGTTATACGCATCAAATAAAAAGATTTTTGTTTTCGGGTCTCTAACAATTTATGTGTGTCAAATAAAAAGATTTTCATTTTCGGGTCTCTAACAATTTATGTGTGTCGCTTCTGCTTACGTCCCATATGCGTTATATACGCCATAAAATAATTCATGTATGTCACGAAGCAATCATATGCAACACACCAAAAGCGACACTAGCACACCTCTCGCAAAGAGGTCACAAATGCAGCATAGCTTATTATACGATCATAGGTACGCGTAAACAAGTTTATGCGACACTATACTATATGCAACACCTTTAAATAAATCACGTACGAGGCACAGTTTTTTTTTTTGATGGGACGTACGAGGCACAGTTGACTGTCACGCAAGTAGACGAACTCTCAAGCTGGTAGGCTCAATTTTTTTTTAGCTTTAAGCGATATTCTTTTAAACCTATGTCGTATAAAAATCTATTTAATTTTGAATGTACTGAATCTCAACCCAGCTTTGTATAAGGAACTTAAAACATTGGAAGCACGGACACCTTATTTTTTGGTGACTTGTCGTGTCGGACACTTGGACACGGCTGGATCGGCCGACACTTGCAATTAAATCGATTTTATAAAAAAAATTGGATCAATCGACCGACACTGTTGGCTCAACCTCGCGTGTGTTCTTTAAAGATAGTCAAGAAAACGCATTATGAGTCTTTTATGCATTCTTATGACTTTAATGTTTGAATATTTGTTTTTAATTTCAAAAGAATTGCACATACTTAATTATAATTATATTTTTATATAATTTATGTCGATGTGTCCTGTCGTGTCCACTTCTCATACATTTTGATTTTGACGTTTTCACGTGTCTTACCGTATCCATGTCTGTGCTACATTTAAAACCCATTTCTCTCTTCTTCATTTTGTCCGAGGCGAGCCGCTGAGAGGGAAGAGAGTTTCAGAGCATATGCTGCTTGTTTATTTTAGAAAAAAGTAATGAATTAAGTTTAACATATATGTAATCAAAAAAAAAGTTTAACATATAGAGGAGCGTTCGGTTGAGGCAGCTTGGTAGAATGAGGCAGGTGAGGCACAATCTCGGCCTTCTATTGTGACACGTGGCGAAGTCACGTGAGTTGAGCCGTCAAACGCGTTCACACTACTGTTGGTAGTGGGTTACTATTTGCCACGTGGCGCGCCCATAATGCCCGGGGGTTGATGGATGTCTGAGATTGTGCCTCATTCTTATTTATTTTGCCTTATTTGAACGCTCCTCTTAACATATATATATATATATAGATATATGGGGCGTTCGGTTGAGTCAGGGGTATAAGAATGAGGCAGTGAGGCACGATCTCGACCGTCTGTGGAGTTGATCGGACGTACGTGGTGTTGTGACAGAAGTGATTTGACAACAAAGATGTAGAACGAATAATAAGAAACGACACAGGAAATTTAACGTGGTTCACCAACAGTGTGTTGGCTAGTCCACGGGCAAGAAGAGGCAGCTTTGTATTCAGATTTGGAGAGTATGATTTACAGCATGACTAGTAGGGTTTATATATTGTCTACTACAAAAAAACCCTAACCCTAGCCAAACATGGGCCTTAAGCCCACTTCAGATTCAAGGCAGCCCAACAAATCTCCACCTTGACTTGAATCCCCGGACACCAGATGCACCTTAATGCGCCAGAAATACTCAGATCCTCTTCTTGCCTCAGATGCCCCTAAGGGCCTTCAACAGCTTAAAACATTGAGCAAGTCCAAACAATGCTTGAACTTGCCATGTGGAACCGGCTTGGTGAACATATCAGCAGGATTATCAGCAGTGCCTACTTTCATCACCTTAATCCTCTTCTCACCGCGTAAGAAATGATATCTGACATCTATGTGTTTAGTCCGCTCATGATGGACTTGATCCTTGGCTAAGCATATTGCACTCAAACTGTCACAATATACAATAGCCTGATCATGATGAAGACCAAGATCACTGACTAATCCCTTTAACCATATCCCCTCTTTAGCAGCTTCTGTCAACGCCATATACTCTGCTTCAGTAGTAGACAAAGTAACCGTAGGCTGTAAAGTTGCCTTCCAACTAACAACAGAACCGCCAAGAGTAAATACGTAACCAGTCATGGATCTTCGACTATCAACATCTCCAGCATAATCAGAATCTGTGTAACCAGTCACCAAACACTGTGAATCACTCCCATAAATGAGACCCACATCAGATGTACCTCTAAGGTATCTGAAAATCCTCTTCACCGCTTGCCAATGTTCCTTCCCAGGCTGACCCATAAATCTGCTGACAACACTAACAGCATGGGCAATATCAGGTCTAGTGCAGACCATGGCATACATCAGACTTCCTACTGCACTAGAATATGGGACTCGAGACATATACTCCTTCTCAGCTTCAGACTGAGCTGTAGACACTGAAGACAGACGAAGATTAAAAGCACTGGGTGTATCTATAGGTTTAGCTGAAGACATTCCAAACCTGGATAATATCTTCTGAATATAACTCTTCTGTGATAAGAAAAGCTTCTTCTGACTTCTCTCCCTGTAGATTTCCACACCCAATATTTTCTGAGCAGCACCCAAATCCTTCATCTCAAACTCAGCACTGAGAAGACCCTTCAACTTCTTAATATCAGACTTGGACTTTGCAGCTATAAGCATATCATCGACATATAACACCAGATAAATCATCGAACCATCTCCAAGTTTGTTATGATAAACACAACAATCATATGGACTTCTGTTATAGCCTAGCTCAATCATATAGTTGTCAAACCTTTTATACCACTGCCTCGGAGACTGCTTAAGTCCATACAAAGACTTCTTTAACTTGCAAACATAATCTTCTTTTCCTGGAACTTGAAACCCCTCTGGCTGAGTCATATAAATCTCCTCTTCCAACTCTCCATGTAAGAAAGCTGTCTTGACATCTAGTTGCTCCAGCTCAAAATCCTGATGTGCTACTATTGCAAGTAGCACTCTGATAGAAGTGTGTCTGACCACTGGCGAGAAAATCTCATTATAGTCAACCCCTTCTCTCTGTGTGAATCCTCTGGCAACAACTCGAGCTTTATACTTAATCCCCTCAGCTGGCGATATTCCTTCCTTCTTCTTGAAAACCCACTTACAAGTAACAATCTTTCTCTCCTTAGGTCGTTTGACAAGATCCCAAGTCTGATTCTTGTGAAGTGACTCCATCTCATCTCCCATTGCAGCAAGCCATTGTGTAGATTCACTACCAGAAATAGCTTCTTTATAGGTACACGGCTCATGAATATCCACCTCTTCAGCAACCTGTAGTGCATAACAAATCATATCCTCAAAACCATACCTCCTTGGAGCTCCAACACCCACTCTTCTAGCTCTATCAAGAGCTATGCAATGCTGGCGTGTTTCTGAGGGTTGAGGATCATCTGATTCTGGCGTATCAGCTTCAGTGATAACGTGTTGATCTTCTCCACCTTGGTGCTGCATTTCACTCTGCTCCGGAGTAATTTGCAGCTCCACCTGTTTATCAACACTACCACTTTCCTGTACAATAGTTGACTTCAATGTAGAGTTAAGCATAGAACCTTCATCAAATATTACACTTCTGCTAAGTATAACTCGCTTCTCAGACGGTGACCAAATTCTATATCCCTTAACTCCATCCCCGAAACCAACAAATATAGCCTTCTTGGCCCTTGGTTCTAGTTTACCTTCATTAACATGATAGTAAACAGTGCAACCAAATACTCTCAGCAAAGAATAATCTGCAGGCTTACCAGACCACACCTCATAGGGTGTCTTCCCGCCAATACCTGTGTGAGGTCCACGGTTAATCAGATAGCACGCCGTGCTTACAGCCTCTGCCCAGAACCTCCTAGGTAATCCAGCATTAGAGAGCATGCACCGCGCTCTCTCCAACAGAGTCTGATTCATACGTTCTGCCACCCCATTTTGCTGCGGCGTGTCTCTCACAGTGTGATGCCGCGCAATCCCCTCAGTCTTGCAGAACTCATTGAACTCAGCTGAACAAAATTCCAGCCCGTTATCAGTTCGAAGCCTTTTGATCTTCTTTCCAGTCTGATTTTCCACTAAAGTTTTCCACTGCTTGAACTTGTTGAAGGCTTCACTTTTGTGCTTCATCATGAACACCCAAGTCATGCGAGAATAATCATCAATAATTGACACAAAATATCTGTTACCTCCAACGGATTCAACACGAGCAGGACCCCAACAATCAGAGTGGATATAATCCAGCGAGCCTTTTGTTCTGTGAACACCTTTTGGGAACTTGCTGCGATGTAGCTTCCCAAACACACAATGCTCGCAAAAATCAAGGCTTTTAACCTTGTAGCCATCAAGAAGATCCCTCTTCGACAAAATTTGCATCCCTCTTTCACTCATATGACCAAGCCTCATATGCCACAGCTTAGTCATATCCTCTTTGTAAGCCTCAGACGATGCCACAGCTGCATAACCTGTCACTGTAGACCCTTGCAGAAAATACAAAGTTCCACGCTTCACACCTTTTAAAATCACATCAGAACCCTTGCAGACATACAAAACTCCACCTTCACCTCTGAAACTGAAACCCTTGCTGTCTAGTAAACTCAGCGATATCAGGTTCTTTGTCATCAGTGGAACATGTCTGACCTCGTTCAATGTGCAGAAAGAGCCATCATGCGTCCGTATTCTGATTGAGCCAATTCCAACAGCTTTGCAGACAGCACTGTTGGCCATGGATACATTGCCTCCGTCTATCTGCTCATAAGTTGAGAACCACTCCCTGCGCGGACAAATATGATAAGATGCCCCAGAATCAAGAACCCAAACATTCTTGTAGTGTGGTTGTTCATTAGCTACCAAAGCCAAATCCTCTTCAGAATTGACATCATGTTCTGCCACAGCTGCAGAACCATCTCCCTGCTGCTTCTGCTTCTTGGGACACTCGTTCTTCCAATGTCCTTTCTCCTTACAATAGTTGCAGACATCATTAGCTTTAGAATCATTTGACTTGGACTTCTTGTAATTCGCCTTCTTCTTAACAATTTTTCCATGTCCTTTATTCCCGATAACAGCTAACCCTGATGCCTGATTTTCAGTAACTGAACCAGAAGCTTTATGGCGAACTTCTCTGGTGTGAAGGGCTGATCTGACTTCTTCCAATGACAAGCTATCTTTCCCAACAATAAACGAGTCCACAAAATTCTCGTACGACATGGGCAAAGATACCAATAAAATCAAAGCAGCATCCTCATCATCAACCTTAACATCAATATTACGCAGATCCAATAATATTGAATTTAATTGATCAAGGTGATCTCTCAGAGGTGTACCTTCCTGCATACGCAGACTGAACAGACGTTGCTTCAGAAGCAACTTGTTGGTTAAAGACTTCGTCATATAAAGACTCTCCAGCTTCAACCACAGACCAGCAGCAGTATCTTCATCAGCGACTTCAGTGATGACATCATCAGCTAGACACAGCATGATTGTTGAATGAGCCTTCTCCTCCAGGCTATTCAACTCTTCGTCATCAGCATCCGTTTTCTTCTTCCCGGACAACGGCGCCCACAGACCCTGCTGCTTCAGCAGAGCTCGCATCTTGATCTGCCATAACCCAAAACTGTTCCTCCCGGTAAATTTGTCGATCTTCACGTTCATAGCAGCCATCTTTGATATTGAAATCACAAACCCTAGCAACAGCGGCAAAACCCAGCTCTGATACCAGTTTGTTGTGACAGAAGTGATTTGACAACAAAGATGTAGAACGAATAATAAGAAACGACACAGGAAATTTAACGTGGTTCACCAACAGTGTGTTGGCTAGTCCACGGGCAAGAAGAGGCAGCTTTGTATTCAGATTTGGAGAGTATGATTTACAGCATGACTAGTAGGGTTTATATATTGTCTACTACAAAAAAACCCTAACCCTAGCCAAACATGGGCCTTAAGCCCACTTCAGATTCAAGGCAGCCCAACACGTGGCGAAGCCACGTGGCACGAGCCGCCAAACGCGTTCACACTGCTTTTACTATTTGCATAGTGTTTTACTATTCATTGCCACGTGGCGTGCCCACAATGCACGGGGGTTGATGGATGACTGAGATCGTGCCTCACACTGCCTCACATTTGGGAGGCTTGCCTCATTTGAACGCTCCTCTATAGATATATATATATGGGCGCGCTCAAATGTTACCCCTTTCTTAGAGTGTTACCTTATTACTCTCCTCTGATTGGTTGGATGAATTTCATCCAACCAATGAGGATGCGCCACCTCAAAAGTACGGGGCCCATTAGACATGTGAGTGGAGGATTTGGTCAGTGGGTTGTGGGCCCCACACAAATTTTGTGAGTGGATAATAAGTAACACTCTAAGGAGGGGGTAACATTTGAGCGCTCCTATATATATATATATATATTTGTTAATACTTCATCTTAAATTTTCTTATTCTTTTGGTGCGTATTGTTGATGTTGTGTATAAATGGCGTAGATTCTATTTTGTTGCAAAAGTGAGATATATAAAGTGTCTCTTTTGATGTCTTGTACTGCTAGAAATATATATTTGTAAACGAAAAATTCAACATAAGTTTGTATTGTTCTTAATATAGTGCTTCAAATGATCCCTGCAAAAAGTAATTATAAACAATATACATTCCAACATATCCTATGTGTTTCTTGATACGGAATTGGTTACGAAGTGTTATTAAACATAGTACAATCATGAGTTTTGTTTGGAATGTATGTTTTTGTAACTCTTTTTTGCATTATTTCTTCTGAAAATATAATATAAACATGAGTTATAATGTAGACGTAAGAGCTTCCAATGATCACTTAATAATTGTTCATCAGGGTTCGAATCATGATCGATCGGAGTGGATTACCTCTGGTGGGTAGGTTAAATGAGTATAACAGATATAAGGATTGAGTCTGTGGGTTGTCCGGTCTTTTCCTCTTAAAAAATACTCACTTAAAACATTTAAACGAGAATTGTAAACAACATTCAAAGGGTCCATACATCCTTTGTTGTTGCTGTTTTTCAAATTCTTTGTTTATAACTCTTCTTTGTATGGACTCTTCTTTATAACTCAAATTCTCAATCAACGTTGTTTATAACAGCCTTATTAACATATGGAATGTGCAACGTTAAGTTTTGTACTGTTCGATGTCATGTAGTGCTACAAATAACTCATGCAAACAAGAGTTGCAAACCTACCTCATAAATTCCAACACCTGAATCCCTTAATATGGACAATAATTATAACGACTCTCGCATTTGATTTGTCACATCTAGAGGAGCCTTAATTACGAAGAATAGGCATATTTACAAATGTTCGATTCTGTTACTATGTTTTTTACTAACTACTTGTAGTCTAGATATTGCTATAGATGTCTTAAATATTAATTAATACTCAAAAAGAGCTATTTGAAATTCTATATTTAGTACTACAAATATCCTCTAAATATAGCTAATTAAGGATGAGCGCTCAAATGAGAACATTTGACTTTTGAGAATTTGAGAACTCAATCTGCACGCGCAGCAGATCTGAATAGATGATACAAGCAACTCATCCGGGACGGTGCCAAGGCACGGCCAATCCCACTCCAATCAGCGCACGAAGTTGAGGAACGCATCAACTGACCGTAGGCGAGCAAAGCCAAATTCAAAAGGGTTTGATCGAACCGGCTCGGAGGGGAGCAACACGAATATAAAAATTGGATTTTTGTACTTTTTATTTTTACTAAAACTCAGACCGAGACCCAGAATATGCTTAAACCAGACATAGGTAATTACCAAAACTTAGAGATGCATGTCTCTAATCAAATTGGAGAAATGATTATTGGCAATAGGGTTGAGTTCAGGTTAGAACCATTTGTTTTCGTCAGAAAACAAACCTTTTATCTCAATCGTTTATTGATTGTAATTAATGGATGAGATAATTGGGTCAATTTCCAATTAATATAAACTTAAGATCGTTTAGTGCATTACAAATAACTTGTTTAAGGCCAATTTATTCATTGTTTTTTTAGACCTCATATTATCCAAAATAAATAAAAGAATAATAATAGCCATAAGATCCTCTGATCTACATTACCAAAGCACCGACCAGCACTCCAACAACCCCAAATCTAGCAGACACGGCTACAACACTGCTAGCTGGAGCCTGAGCAGACAGCGAATCATTTTAGTCTCTTGTATGGTATCCATTCATTCTTTTTCAGACGAATCATGACTTCTTACGGTTGACTTAGGCTAGGGTTTTGGATCCGTCGAATTCGGTGACAGTGCTTTGAGCTTTGGTTCGATTCCTATGCTGCAACCGAGTAATTCACCGTCGTCTTTCGATTCGGCCTTGACACAGAGTTGTCGTTGGCAAAGAAAAAGGAGAGCTTCATGCTTGTCGCCTGAGCGATGGATGAAAGTGATGTCGAGTGTCGTTGCTGATCGATGTTGTGAGGGAGGACTGTTTTGCCCCTAATACCAATCTTGTTGAGGAATTAGAGTGTATTTGATATTAATCCTATCTAATCCTAGTCATTAATTAACAAAGATGGAGGGATGACAGTAATTCTTATTTCTCATGATAAATCCACTTCTTATGGGACTCATCCCTGACGACTAAACTCTTATGTAGTTATACTTTGAATTAATCAATATTCAATATAATAAATAGCTAAATTTATGGGCCCTTAATTAATTAAATTCAACGGATATCATTGGTTCTAAATTCTGATAAAAACTAATGGTTCGGACCTGATCTTTTTCTATTATCAATAATGCCAAAGAGTAAAAGAGATATAAATGTTTACCTCCAACCATTGTTGTTTGTTGTGACCTACATAAATTTCGGAGGTATGCATGTATGTTGAAGTTGAACACATCTTGGCATTATGACAATTGTAAATTGTCATGTGTGTTGTCCCATCCTGACACAATGATTTGTTGGCGGACACCTGACGTGCGTCGTCTGACGCGTCAAATTTAAATTTATAATTCTCCTGCAATAAGCTGGTGTAGCGGCAAGCAGGGTCGAACCCAAGGGAGCTGGTGTTGTTGAAGCTGTATCTAAAAACAATAAAGAAAGGGGGTTTGTGAGCGAGTGTAGTAAAAAGCACAGGAGGAAATAATAACGAAGATTCAATCAGAGAGAAGGCATTCAGCTTAGGGTTTCTATTGTGACATGTTTATCATCGACTGCTAAATAACTAATTTCATGTTTCTAAGCGTGGAATTCCGACAAAGGTAATATCCTAAAGTATCCCGACAAAGGTGATACACCACAATCAAACCCGAAAAAGGTGTTAGACTTCTAGTTCTGTCATAAACTTAATAATCCGACAAAGGTATTATTTAGCCTAGGTGTTACGATCTACCTTTACGACAAAGTTTCCAGTAGATATTAACGATAAGAATTAATTGTTTGATTAAGCTTTGCGACAAAGCTTCCACTTAACCTCACAAATTAATTCATGAAATAAGCACAAGAACTAGAGAAACATAAAATTGCATTAAGAACGAAATCTCAAAACACTGTCACAATATGCGAAACCCTAAAATGAATTAAGGATTTAGCTACACATAATCATGAAAAGACGCATAATTAAAAGTAGAAAAATCTATTCTCTTCGTCGAAAGCTTCGTCTCCTCCAGAGCCGTCTTGGTCTTCGTAGAATGATGGATTCTGAAAACCCTGGCCCAAACTTCTTATTTATAACAAAATATAGGGTTTCCAAGTCTGTTTTGAGCTCAATTTCTAAGTTTCGGACTTGCTGACATCATCAAACACGTTGCTGACATCATCGACCGCATTTTCCTCCAGCATTAGAAGCACTTTTTCCTTAAGCATTAGCGTTGCTGCTAATGCTTATCGAAAACACGATCTGCACTGTATCCTGACTTCTGCTCTTGATTTGACAATCTAAACGACCTCGGATGCTCTTGGTGTGAATTAGAGAGTTGTAGGGAATTGAGTTAGCTTCGCAACGGCGTATGACTCGTATTTTTCTGATCAGCGGTTCATTCCCAGCGCTCTGTCGAACGTCCAAAGGTCTAATCTGAAACTGTGATGTTTTTGGCATGAAAAGCCATCTTTTATGCGCGTTTCCTCCTAGAGCTTCCGAAACACCTGAAATGCAAAATCATACTAAAAAGTAAATGTTCGCATATAAAAGTGTCGAAATAAATAGGATTAATTGACTCGACGAGTCGTACAAATACGACTCATCAAACCACCCCACACTTAAAATTGTTCGTCCCGAACAAGAATTAAGTCATAGAAGGAAAATAAATGCAACACCACAATTTCTTCGACGTCCTAGATAATGCGACATGAATATGAGTTGCTAGTCTAGATTCGCTTTTCTATGTAAAACTCAATCGTTACTAAAATCATCATGCTCAACATGGAATTAACTTGATACATATTACCTTTGAGCTGAAATTCAAATCAATTCGGATGAATGGGAGATAGTCCTCTTTAGACTCATGATCTGCATTCGCTGTTCCGAACTCTCTCTATATGGTTATACTTCATTGTTTTTGCTTGCACGTGATTCATTCGAGCTTCAAGGTTCGTTGAGCTTTTCTTCTCTTTTTTTGGACAGCTTTGTAGTGACTTTATTTGGCCTTTGGCTCTTGATGTAACAATGTTGTACTTCACTTTTGTTGAGTGTAGAACTTTCACAATTTGGCTGATTTTTTTCTTAAGCTTTGCTCCCTTGCTGTGAATTGCTTGTCCTTTTTTCTTTTCTTTTGAAGGAGGTCCAATCATCGTCCGCAAGCATATGGAAATACCTCCCCGCTCTTTCTCATCCTCGACCTTTTTGACGCGAGTCAAGATGAGCGTTGCTCACCTATTTCCTTGGTTACTTTGGACTAGAGATAGGATGGTCTGTTTTCCCGTCCTGCCTACCTACATAAACACTGCAGCGGCGGAGCTAACTCTGGACCATAAGTCTCGAAGTGCTAGCCTCCACGAAATCTATATAACCATATAACTCGAAATTCGGTCCTTTGAATGCTTCGTCAAGTCTCTCTAGGACATTTCTATCAACTCCACATCCCTGTTTATCTCAACTCAAAAGGACACGCATTGGGTTAAATTCACATGCAGTCACACAATTCAAATTTCACGAGAGAAACGCATCTAATCAGCTTATCTGTTTCACATCATCAAAATTCAATATTGCATATCCAGGAAATAGAGAGAAATTTCATACTTCCAATTTTTTTAAAGGGGAAACGTGCAGACACTATGTAGGTGCAAAAAAATAAACGTGCTGACACGACAGACTGACTCTCCCACCCCACACTTTTGAATAAAGCCGTGTCCTCACGGCACGACTTAAATTCAAAGACATCGACTATGCAAGACACACAAACACGTAGGGAAAAATAAATGGAGAATAAAAAATGAACAGGAACTCCCCTCGTTCCGTCGCGTGATGGGAAGAATTCTGGTCAACCAAGTCGGTCAACGCTGGTCAACGGTCCACCGCGTCTGCTTAAGACGTTATGTGCCGCGTCTGGTGTAGACGTTAACCTAATGTTGAAGGATAACGCAGTCAGCTAATGTTGAGGGATGACGCGGTCCACACTGAGGTGCACTATTTCCTGCATGAAAAGCATCTCCTTTCCCAAAAGACAATGTAAAAAATATGACTCAAACTCAAATAAAAAAAATGAAAAATTTGCCGGGCTGCCTCCCTGCGAGCGCCTTTGTTTTACGTCGTTGGCTCGATGTTACCTCTTTAGGGATCACAAGTTAGGATCCCATGGACGTGTGAGGTCAAATTTCGCCTCAGCGACTCCTTCAATCTGCCCAAAGCCCTCGTGTGATGGTGTGCTCGTGTCTGCTCTCCATCGATCAGGCGGGTTCGCCTTCACATCTTCTCAAATCCGCGAGGACACCTTGCTCATGGCTATTTCATCTGCTGCACAACTCGTCTCGGCTGGTAGGTCAGGAACTAGGGCACCAAGATATGATGTGTTCACTATGTCCGGCGGTTTCCTCACGCATGGACGGTCATCATCCCCATAGATGTAGAAATCTGATGTCTTGCCTCCGTATGCAAGCGACAACAAGCCTATGCCCATGTCGATCTTGGTTTTGGTGGCGAAGAGGAATGGCCGTCCCAATATAAGTGTTGGAGGATCATCGTCTCTAGCATCTCCTATCTGCAAGACATAGAAATCTACAGGAACAACAAGGTCTCCTACTCGGAGGGTTAAATCCTCAAGCAAACCAACCGGTCTAACACATGATTTATCTCCTAACTCGACCAATAGCTTAGGAGGGTTCAAAGTCCCCAAATTTAAAGAGCAATATAATGAGTAATGCATGGCATTAATCACAGCACTCAAATCAATTAGACAATGATGTATTTGAGTCTCACCGATACCACAGGTGACCGTGAAGGCACCTGGGTCCTTACTCTTTTCAAGTGGTGCTTCATGACCCGTAGCGAGTGGGCGCTCTATTATCGGCTCGTTTTGCTCATGCCTCGCCTCCAATCTACCTCCTAGCTCATCCTTGTCGACCTTTAGGAGCTATTACCTACATAGAAAATGAAGGGGAAAAAAATCTGTTTTGGAACATGCATCAGTGGGCACCGCGTCTGGCCTTGACATTATGGGCGCGTCTTCTTCAGACATTAGCGTCGAGCTAATGTCTATTGCAGACGCAGTTAGCACTGTGCCCGAATCGTCTTCTTTGTTTTCTGCTTCAATGTGCCCGTTGAGCGCGAGCATCTTATTCACCCAATATGCGGACTCCTTCAGCGCTGCATCCACATCCACTACTACCAATGTGCTGACGTTCTGACGGAGCCCATAATACTGTCGTTAAGCTCCGATGTTCTCTGTGCAAAAATAAATTTATAATACCGATACTCGCGACTTAACTATTTTTGGTAGTCAGTGGTAAGCACGGGTCGAACCCAAGGGAATTAGGTGATAGTTGTTCTTTCAAAAAGGGGGGATTAAATAAAACAGTTGGGGGGTTGGTTTTAGTTTTTAGTACTGAAAAGTAAAGTGCTTGATGGACAAGTCTTGCAGAAAAGTAAGCAGTTGATAAGGTACTGAAAGTAAAGTAACTGTTGATATTACAATTAAAGGAAAGTATTCGGTTTTAGGGGCCTTGTATCATAGTCTGTTTATCATCGACCTCTAATGATCATACTAAGTGTTCAAAAGTGTATCAAGGCCATTTCAAGCACTCGACTTGCCACACTGTCTAGCCCATTTCAAGGTCATAGAGCACTTGTTCTATTTAGACTAGCACCTCATTTCAAGGTATACTAGCCTATGTGCATCCATTTGATCAATCATTTCCGATCAATCCAAATGGTGTTTTAAAGAGGTCGAACTCCTCAGATAAGCTTTGCCATTTCAAGCATCCACTTACCCAAGTATGTTCACGAACCCCACGGAAGAGTTTTGCTCTGTCAAGCATCCACTCAACCTTGGAAGTTCTAACCTAATATGTGGCACATAGAACAAGTTTTGAGCACATAGAGGCACTAAGAGTAGGGCCTAAAACATTGTATGATACAAGCACACCCCTTCAACCGAATGAAGGGTTTAGCTACGAATATCCATGGAACAGGACATCATAGCTAAGTTCTTTAAAAAGTAAAGGTTTTTGAAAGACAATAAAGTAAAGTTTTCGAAAGTAAAGACAGGAAAGTAAAGTTTTCGATTTGAAAAGACAGTAAAGTAAAGAAGAGAGTACTTACAAGAACCGATAAGAGTGCTCAAGATCAAGCTTCGATTTCAAAGTAAAGTGATTACATGATTGTGCCCACAAAAGCTAGAGAGATAAGTGACTTGTGATATGAGATGATTGTTGATTTTGGAATGAGATACAAAGGGAAGGAGGAGCTCTATTTATAGGCATGAAGGAGCCATGAGATCACAACACTTGTCATGAAATGGGAGGAGAAGCAAAAGCCATCGAAGCAAGGTGGCACTTCCCTTAGCCGCCGGCCACATGTCATGAGGGGAGGAGAAGCCCTCTAGCCGCCGGCCACATGGAGGAAGGAGAGTGAGTGTGAGTTGAGATCTTTTTTCCCAAAAGCCATCGGCTCTCTTTCAGCCCCGGTCTGACTCTGGTTGCTCTTCGGTTGGACTTGTTTTGAGTGATTCCATGTCAGGTTCATAAAAGTTGTACAGTCGGAATCTGGTCGTGTCCTGGAGTGACTTGTAATCCATTTTCAGCTTTAAAACTCCTCCTTAGCTTGTATTCTTTCTAGACTTCAAAATAACCTGTAGATAAATATCGGAACTAACAAGCAAAAGTTAAATAGACAAATAGTTTAATTTGGTGGGTTTAACTGTGTTTATGATTCGTATAATTATGGTCCATCAGATAACCCCACACTTTTAGTTGTTTGTCCTGAACAATGCTATTTAAGGGCGGAACACAATCTAAGTAAAAACTTTTAAATATGAAAGTGAGACTGTGGGACTAGATTTATCCTAATTCATGCATTACTTACTTATTACTAAACTAAACCGTGTAAATACTTAGAAGTAACTTGATACTTGTACCTTCGAGCCGAGATGCAATTTAATTTGGATGTTTAGGGAGATAGCCCTTTTCAGGCTCCTGGACTGCATTCTCGGGACCGACTCGCACTATATGGTTTAACTTGTAGCTTTTTCTTACACGTGACTTGATTCGGGTTTCACTGAGTTGAGCATTTTGATTTCTTTTTGGTGAGGGACAGCTTCTGTAGTGAATCGGCCTTTGGCCTTTGATATTGAGTTGGAGTTTCTTCACTTTTGTATGGTTAAAACCTTCACAACTTTGGCTTTTGGCCTTTGATTAGCTTCTTCGAGCTTTTGCTTCTTTGTGACTTGCTAGTCCATTTTCTCAACATTCTTGGGAGGTCCAATCATCGCCCGCGAGCATATGGAAATACCTCCCCGCTCTTTCTCATCCTCACCATTTCGCGCGGGTCAAAATGAGGGTCGCTCATTTGTTTTCCCGGCTACTCTGACTAGAGATAGGACGGTTTGATTCCCGTCCCGCCTCTTGCATAAACGCTGCATGGCGGAGATGACTCTGACTTAATTGAAACCCGAAGTGCAGCCTCCACTGACTTCGTAAACCATATAGTGAAATTCAGTCCTTCGATTGCTTGCCAAGCCTCTCTAGGACAGTTTATATCAACTCCACATCCCCTGTATATCTCAGCACAAAGGGACAAATGAGAAGTTACATCCTAAGTTTTTAAACAGTTGAATTTTCTCAAGTTAAATGCATGAATTATGATCTATCTTTTTCACATTCTCAAGTTCATATTTTCAAAAAGATAATATTAAGGTAAAAAGAAAAGAAAAAGCATGTTAACTAACTATGTACGCAGGTGGTTTCTCACCCCACACTTTTGAACGAAGGCATGCCTTTCAGCGCGACTTAGTTCAAAAGTCATGCAAGCAAATATTTACAAGAGAAGGAATGACATTAAGGAAAAGAGAAGAACTGAACTCCCTTTTACGGTGTCGTTTCATGTTGTGGAAAGATAATCGAGGGAGTTCGGCTGGGGCCTTGAACTCTCAGCGCGGGCCCAGTAATTTCTCGGAAGCTACCTGGCTGATCTGATCTTGCTCCAAAAATCGATTCCTACATGTTAGACATTCCTTCTATACAAAAAATGGGTGAGAGCGACTTGCGGTAAAAACTAAATGACAGAAAATAAAATTACTGAAAGTAAGATAGGTGTCGGGTTACCTCCCGACCAGTGCCTTTGTTTAACGTCGTTGGCTCGACGCTACCTCATTTAAGAGGGATCTGGGTCCCATGGGTTTGTGAGGTCGAACTTCTTTTCGGCTGCCCTTTTACTCTGTCCAAAGAACTTGTGGAGTGATGGGCTCGGTTTGGTTCTCCATTGGTTTGGAAGGTTCTTCTTTTCATAGCTCCGAGAAGGTGAGGCTCCCTTGACCATAGCTGCTGGTCCATGGAGTCGTGCTCTCTTGCTTCTCCTTCCGGGTTTCCATTCTTTGGGCCCATGTCTTTGCCGCTTCTTCATGTATGGCCGGTTGGCATCTTTGCAGTTTTGGAAGTTCAGTCTTTTGCCAAGCGACCTCAAGCAAGCGCCCTTGCTAACCCTCTTCTTTGTGGCAGAGATGATTGGCCGTCCTTGGTCCTTACACCTTTCAGGAGGCTCTTCTTGGCTTGTGACGAGTGGGAGCTCCTGCGTTGATTGTTTTGGCTCATGCTTCTCCTCCAACTCGCCTAGCACTGCATCATCATCGATCATCTCATCTCTAGTGGCCGTGATCTTCATAGAACATGAAGGGTTAAGTAGGGGCTTCTCGGCCATAAGGACAGGGCCTTTCTCGAGCATCTCTTCAGTGAGGACCGGGCCTCCCGTGATTTTCTTGGTCAGTTCGGTAGTGAGGTCCGGGTATGTCTTGACTGGTTTGGTAGTGAAGTCCGGAACTTCCTTGGGTAGATTGGTGATGAGGAAACGGCTCGGGCGTTGGTCGGCCGCATCGATAATGAGGACCGGGCTTGTCTCGGGTGCTTCGATAGTGAGGACCGGGCCTGTCTTGGCCGGTTCTTCTTCGGTCATTTGTGAGTCCTCATCCTCTGTCGGCTCCGTGGGCTCCAATGTTGGCTCCTTTAGAGCCGCCTCCACATCCATTACTGCTCTTGTACTGATGTCTCCTTCCGGATTCGCTACGGGCAAGTGATGGACCATAATTATATGAATCATAAACACAGTTAAACCCGCCAAATTAGACTGTTTGTCTATTTAACTTTTGCTTGTTAGTTCCGATATTTATCTACAGGGTATTTTGGAGCCTAGAGAGAAAACACGCTAAGGAGGAGTTTTTACGCAGAAAATATATTATGAGTCATTCCAAGGTCAAGACCAGATGCCGACTGAAGAAATCTCAAGATCCTGACTTGGAATCACTCAAAACAAATCAAACTGAAGAGAAACCAGAGTCAGTCCGGGGCAGAAATGGACTGATAGTTTTGTGAAAACATCACAAAACCTCACAAAACTCACTCTTTCCTTCAAAGTGACCGGCGGCTTTAAGGGGAGGGATGACTCATGGGTGGCTTTCCCTCCTTCCCCCCTCCACAACCGGCGGCTCCTCCTCCTTCAACCGGCAACCGGCGGCTTTTGACAAGCCATGGATGGCTTGCCATGTGTCCTCCTTCTCCTCCACACATCTCCTCCTCCCATGGCTATAAATAGAGCCTCTCCCCTTCACTTGTAAATCATCCCAAAATCACAAAACACCTTTCTCTCTAAAGTTTGGCACTTTGTAAGTTTTGTTTTCAATCTATAATACTACTGTTGGTTCTTGAGTATTATAGTTTGCTCTTGAGTACTCTTGTCGGTTCTTGTAGTACTCAAGCTTTACTTTTCTCTATTCTTGAGTACTCTTGTCGGTTCTTGAAGTACTCACCCCTTTCCCTTACTTAATGTCTTTCAAAAACCGTAAGTACTTAGCTATGGTATCCACCTCTATGGATATTCATAGCTAAACTCTTCATTCGGTTGAAGGGGTGTACTTGTATCATAAAATGTTTTAGGCCATCTTTTTAGTGCCTCTTCTTTTTATTCAAAACTTGTTCTATGTGCCATATATTAGGCCAGAACTTCCAAGGTTGAGTGGATGCTTGAAATGGCAAAACTCTTCCGTGGGGGTTCGTGAACATACTCGGGTAAGTGGATGCTTGAAATGGCAAAGCTTATCTGAGGAGTTCGACCTCTTTTAAACACCATTTGGTTTGATTGGAAATGATTGATCAAATGGATGCACATAGGCTAGTATACCTTGAAATGGGGTGCTAGTCTAATTAGAACAAGTGCTCTACGACCTTGAAATGGGCTAGACGGTGTGTGCAAATCAAGTGCTTGAAATGGCCTTGATACACTTTTGAATACTTAGAAGGATCACTAAAGGTCAATGATAAACAGGCTATGATACAAGGCCCCAGAAACCGAATGCTTTCCTTAGATTTACAAAACCCCTTGCACTTACTTTCAATTTTAGTATAAACTGTATTATCAACTGCTGACGTTCCGGAAGGCTTGCCAATCACGCATCACCCGCTGTAAGTCTTCTACTTTTATTTTTAGTACTTTACTTTTCTGTCATTTACTTTTCCGCACTAAAAACCAAAACCAACCAACCAATCACTTACTTTTCCGCACTAAAACCTCAATCAACCTAAAACACGCTCCCTCGCAGTACAATTCCCTCAAAGAATAGCTTATCCCCCTAATTCCTTTGGGTTCGACCCCTACTTACCACTTGCTACCCAGTAGTAAGGTCACGAGTAGCGGAATATAAATTTGCTTTTGCACAGAGAACACCGCACCTTAACGACAGTGCGGTGGGCTCCGTCAAAACTGGCGCCGTTGCCGGGGAATTAGTTAATTAATCGGATAAGTTCTTTGAATCGATACTCGCTTCAAAACAACCATGTCTCGCGAAGGAAGCCACCATGATTACCAAGATGACGACGAGATAAACCTGTACGATCGAAATGATGAGGTGCCACTTCCATTTGTGGACGATCCGGAACAACTCATCATAAACAGAAGAGCTCGTGATAGGGAGGCAATCAGAAGAAACCAAGAACCACCCGAGGACCGAAATGCATCTGGTCCAGTACAGCCCCCTAGATATCCACCACCCCCTCAACCTCGACAAGTGCCGAGACGAGAACCCGCTTTTGATAACTACTACGGGGATAACAACAATTTCCGCGAACCTACTATGGAAGAACTCTCAGCACCGTATTTCAGAAACCAGCAATGGTGCATTCACGAAGGCCCTGAACTGGAAAATATCATCATCAACACTTCAGTGGCCCACAACTTACCGAAATTCTCAGGAACACGTGGAGAGTCAGCAATGACTCATCTCCAGCGCTTACAGGGTATCTGCCAGAACTTAAAACCGAATGGCGTAAACGTAGACGACTTCAAGTTGAAGGCGTTCTATTTTTCCGTCATTGACGCGGCAAACGATTGGTTCCTTTCATTGCCTTCCGATAGCATCAGAACATGGGCTCAGATGCAAAAGAAATTCCTGGACAAATATTACCCGGCAGGATGGGCGATGCAAGTACGGAGGCAACTACAAGACATCAAGCAAGGACCCAATGAAACCATGTACGATTACCTGGAAAAGTTCAACCGCCTGGAGAGAAGCTGATGTACCCTTGGACTGCCCGAGAAACTCACCGTCGAGTATCTCATTGATGGATTAAGACCCTTAGACAAAATGCTCCTGGATGCCTCAGCTGGAGGATCCATGATGAATCTATCATTAAGTGGCATAAGGGATCTCATCACCAACGTTGCTGAAAATGCCCGATTTAGAGAAGAGACGACTCGTCAGGAAGAATTTTCCCGAATAAGGAATGTGGCAAAAGCTGAAACATCGATGAACTCCATGCCAGAAGAGATGAAACAATTAAAGGAGATGATGATTCAGTTCTTACGAAGACAACCAGTTCCAGTTAAGCCTTGCGAATTTTGTGGTTCTACGGACCACAAAACTGACGCATGCTGACAATGGACGGTACGCATTCACCGTTTGCATAACACCACCACCGATCATACACTCTGACATACCAGCACCTGGATGGGATGACAATAACGATTTAAAGTGGGACTCTCCAACCAATATTTATGCTCCGAAGCAAAATATTAAGGGGCCCGATTATACAAATCCTAAACCAAGGAATGGGCAGAATGGCCCGACAATAGAAGGAGCCCTCACTTTAGATCATGAGTCACAACCGGAAAGAGATAAAGACCCAGGGGCCTTCACAGTCACCTGCGGTATTGGTGAAGCACAGATTCATAAGTGCTTAGTCGATCTTGGGGCTGCTGTCAACGCCATGCCCTCCTCCTTATATTACTTATTAGGACTTGGTCTATTAAAACCACTGAACAGGCTGTCGTCGTACCTGTGCAAAAACAATTTATAATCTCCTCACTTCAGACTGTGGATTAGAACAGGGGTAAGCAAGGGTCGAACCCAAGGGAGCTAGATGGTTACTACTTCGTTCTGTAATGGAGAAAAACAAGAAACTAGAGTGAAAGTATTGGTTAGTGAACACTAAGAAGGCACGAAAATTGCTGGGGTTTTATCAATCAGAGAAGATATTCAGGTTAGGGTATTATTCAATTGTGACTTGGTTTTATCATTGATTTCTAAATATCGTGTTTCTAATTCCTAAGTGTGGTTACTTCCATTCCAAGTTATAACCTAAAGTAGTGTCTTTCCGGACGCCTACACCACAATTAAACCTAATAATTCAATACTCCATTCCAAGATATATCGAATTAGTGCACTACTTGTTAATAGCTCTCTAGTATCAACAAATAGCAAATAGGGGAGTTGAATTGATCAGTTAAGCTTTGCCATTCCAAGCCTCCACTTAACTTCACAATTCAATCCAAATAATGAGCACAAAAGATTTAATCGAATAACGAAACAAGCATTAAGATTCAAATCTCAAAAACATAAGTCACAATTGTTTAACCCTAACCCGAATATGGGTTTTAGCTACACATCGTCATAAAGAAATAATGCAGTAAATAAGAAACGAGAAAACTTCACTAATGACCGAAAATTACAAAGCACAAGTCACGGCTGTTATGGGCTGAGCTACGGTGGAAGGCACGGCGGCTAATGGTGGAGAAGGGCGGACGGTGGTGATGGGATTAGGGCACACGGCTGTGTGTAATGAGGAAAGTGTGAGGGATGAGCAAGGGCTGAGAAAGGCTGAGCAGGGGCTGAGCAGGGGCTGAGCAAAGGGCAGTGGCAGTGGCGGAGCAGCGGAGCTAGGGCGGAGCAAGGGAGGAGCAAGGGTTTCGGCCGAGAGGGCCTTGTGTGAGGAAGAGAGGAATTTGTGGAGAGAGGAGCTCTCCACGTTTTTGGGATGCTTTAGAAGGCTGAGGAGAGCTCTTATTTATAGAGTTTGAGAATGCCCCAAAGTTCCCTAAATAATCCCAAAAGATTATTTAGGAAATATTCCCATATCTTCCTTGCTTTATCTTTAAGCTACTCCTTTGCTTGATAATTAAGCCACCTTAAACCTTCTTGAATATTCCGAAACCCTAGATGTAAGTTTGCCCTAATATGACATTGGGCTGGACGAATTTTGGGCTTTAAACTCGGTCAAACTCGGTCTAACTCGGACTCAACTCAGTTTCAACTCGGCTGGAACTCGGATTAATGCTGATCGTACTGGGTACTTTGGGGCCGATTTGACTCGCCTTCGGACACTCTTCTGTCCGGGATCTTGAGCTGGAGCACTATCTGGACATGTATACATGATGTCCAAACCTTGAAATCACCCCATCGTGTAGACGGATTAGGCCGGGGCGGCTCTCAAAGTTGGCATCTCAGCCAGCCGGAAAACAGGCCCTGAATTTGGCTAAGTCCTGAAATCTGCGCTGATTGCACTAGTGACTTCGGCGATTATTTACTCCGGCCTCGGACAAGCTTTTGGCCGGGATCTTGACCTGGGGCACTAGGTGGACATGCATACTTGATTCCTGGACCTTGAAATCACCCCCATGTGTGGACGATTTAGGCCGGGGAGGCTTCCAAAGTAGGGGTCTCAGTCATGGTGCACCGGGCCCAAAAATCTGCCGGAGCGTCCGATTTGCGCCTATTTGCTCCCGAATGAAGTTCCTTGACTCCGCTTGACTCCAAAATCATCTTGTGATGCATTTATGGCCTAAAATGCCATCTTTAAGCGCAATTCCTCCTAGAGCTTCCAAATCACCTGAAATACGAAACAACACTAAAAAGTAACTGTTCGCATAATAAAGTGAATGAAATGGTGGGATTTAATGACTCGATGAGTCGTATAAATACGGCTCATCAAACCACCCCACACTTAAACTTGTTCGTCCCGAACAAGAACTAGGTCATAGGAGGAACGAACTAATGTAACACCACAAAGCTTCGGTCATCCTAGACGAGCTACATGGACGTGACTTTGGCTACTATAGACCTCGCCTGTTATGCATGCTTGTTACTAATGTCATTGTGCGAAAAAACAAGGGCTAAAGATACGTGTTACCTTTGAAGTCGAGATGCAAATCAATTCGGATGTATCTGGAGATAGCCCTTTTTAGACCCATGAACCCTCATTCTCGGACTCGAACTCGCTGCTATATGGTTATGCTTTGCTGCTTTTTCTTGCACGTGATTCATTCGGGCTCAAGTAATGGAGTGCTTTTCAGCTAGCTATAGCGTCATATGATTTGGCATTCTCAATGACGCTTTTCACATGTGGGACGTGTGGACTATCACAATGGTAGTGGATTTTTCTTTGTAGTGCGGATTGTGACTTGCTCAAACCTACTTGCTCTCGCTCATCATCGTCCTTTTGCGCGGGTCAATCCAAGGGTCGCTTGTCTATTTTCCCGGCTACTTAAACTAGAGTCTGGACGGTGTGAAGTATTCCCGTCCCAACCACCGCAAAGTGTGCCGCAGTGGCGGAGCAGACTCGTACTATGTTTGCCTCGAAGTGCTAGCCTCCACAAGCTCCACATAACCATATATCCTGAGTCCGGTCTCCGAATGATCTGTCAAGTCTCTCTAGGGCATTGCTATCAACTCCACATCTCTGTTTATCTCAACTAACAAAGGCACGCAAAGATTTTAAGATCACATGTTAGTCGCACAAATCAAGTTTCACCAAAGACATGCATGTAATCGGCTCTATCTATTTCGCCTAATCACTATCCAATACTGCAAGTCTAGGAAGTAGTGAAGAATCATGTACAAATTTTTTTTTAAAAATGACTCGAAACGTGCTGACTCTGTGTGGTGGGCATGCTGACTCGATAACTGACTCTCCCACCCCACACTTTTGAAATGAGCCGTGTCCTCACGGCACGACTCAAATCTAGACTCACGAATGCATGCAATAAATAAATAAAGGGAATAGAGTAAGGACAGGAACTTCCCTCGTGCGTGCGTGACAATCGGAGACTACTGATAATTCTCCTGTGAGTCCTCGAAGAGCACCATTGGAGCTTGCATCGTAGCGTGAGTTTGTTGCACACCGAAAGGTCTGCGTCAATGGCATTAAGACGAATAACAGATTCCCAGGAGGTTGGAGGAGTCACATCAGTCTCACTTAAAACCCAACCTCCTTAGACTCGTAAGTCTTTGTGACAAAATCTGTAAACGCTCATGTTTCTCGACGCAACTTATTCAAGGTGTGAACTACTCATGCCGGATACAGTCTGTTGCTAACATCTCTGATACGTTCGCCTCTGTCCCTGCATAAAGATCATCTCCTTTCCCAAGTACAATGTGATGATAAAAAAATGACACGTGACAATAAATGAAATGCAGATAGTGCAGGGCTGCCTCCCTGCTAGCGCCTTTGTTTAACGTCGTTGGCTCGACAGTACCTCTGTAGGGATCACAAGTTAGGGTCCCATGGACGTGTGAGGTCATACTTCTGCTCGGCCACTTCTTCTGTTCGTCCATACTGCTTCTTTAGCTGTCCATTCGGCTCTGCCTTCCAATGATCAGGCGGATTCGCCTTTACATCCTTCCAAGCTGGCGAGGCCACCTTTATCCTAGTCATTGGTCCATCGAGTCGTGCTCTAGTGTTTCTCCATCCTGGTCTCCACTCAAACGTGCCATGTCTCGGTCTCTTCCTCATGTATGGACGGTCAGAACCCTTGTGAACATGGTAGTTTGATTTCGTTCCAGCAAGCGTAGGTGACAACCTTTTTGTTCCAATGTAATTCTTGGTCCTTGGGTCCGAGATGACCGGTTGTCCCAGAATGAGTGTAAGAGGATTGTGACCACTGGCATCTCCCGTCTGCAAAATATAAGAATCAATATCACGGGTGAGTGTGAGAATACATGGGTCCTCACCTGAATTAATGATTCCCGCGGACGTCTCCTGTTTAAGCGCCACGGACGTCTCTTGATTTATTGGTAATTCTTCATACGTCCGCGCAGATATTGTAGAGGCATCCGCGCCCTTTACTGAGGTAGGATCTTTGATGGACGTGACCTTGATTTCCTCGGTTGCCTTGATAGTGATGACCGGTTCTTCCTCGGGCAGATCCGTAACGAGGTTCGAGCACGTCTCGGGTAACTCGATAATGAGGTCTGACTCGAGTGGCTCGGTCGGCTCTTCTTTAGGTGCAAGCGGGCTGTCTTCTTCCAAATATTCGGGGTAGTCCGACTTGAGCGCTTCTTCCTTCAACCATTGGTCCTCATCCTTTGCCGGTTCTATGGGCTCCAAGATAGGCTCTATTAGAGCCTCTTCCACGTCCTCCTCTGTTTTTGTACCGACATCTTCTTCCTGATTTCCCCTTAACTTGGACATTGCTCTTAACATCTCGGCCGAGCCTCTCTCTATGTTGGCCTGATATTGCTGAAACGTGTCGGCCAACTGCTGGTTGCTAGCTGCCAGCTCTTTCATCACATCTTCAAGTGACTTGGTTTGCTCTTGTACTGGTTTAGATCTCTCGGCCAAATCGTCTATCAAGTCCCAAGGTAGCACTCATGGTCAAGTCGTAGATCGAGCCTCCGGCCTCCTTATTGAGCCAACTCCACTCATGTGGTAACATCCCGGCGAGAAACCTTTGAAGAAGATATAAGTCTGCGAATCCATGGTGCGGGCAGCTTATCACAATGGAATCAAAGTACCGTAAGTACTCATCCAAAGTTTCATCCCGGGATTGCTCAAGGTGCATGATCTTTTCTCGGACTTCTTGTCGGGAGGGTGGTGGATATTGCTGATATGGTGGTGGGTACTGAGGGTATGGTGGTGGTGGGTACTGTGGATATTGCGGTTGGGGTTGGTTTTGTTGTTGTTAGTACTCCCCATAATTCCACGGCTCACTTCCATAGTAGGAAGTCATGCCGAATCTGTAAGTAAACTAGAAAAAAACGCAAACTAGCAACATGGTAAAGTGGGATTAGAGTAGCAAGCACCGGTCTAGCAAACACCGTAATAGCAAAGACAGACTAGCAACAAAGGGTCCCCAGGAGATTGGAGGGGTCACAGCGGTCCCACTTAAAACCCAAAATCCTTAGACTCGTAAGTCTTGGTGACAGAACCCTCTGAGAGCTAGAAATTGGAAATCGAATAGAATGGAAATCGGAAATCGAACAGTTGAAATTTGAATAACACCGAAATAGGCAAATTTCGAAATAAGCAAAGAGAAAATAAACGAAAAATTAAAGAAAGAACAAATTTCACCGTGCTTAGCTCCCCGGCAACGGCGCCATTTTGAACAGGCTGTCGTCGTACCTGTGCAAAAACAATTTATAATCTCCTCACTTCAGACTGTGGATTAGAACAGGGGTAAGCAAGGGTCGAACCCAAGGGAGCTAGATGGTTACTACTTCGTTCTGTAATGGAGAAAAACAAGAAACTAGAGTGAAAGTATTGGTTAGTGAACACTAAGAAGGCACGAAAATTGCTGGGGTTTTATCAATCAGAGAAGATATTCAGGTTAGGGTATTATTCAATTGTGACTTGGTTTTATCATTGATTTCTAAATATCGTGTTTCTAATTCCTAAGTGTGGTTACTTCCATTCCAAGTTATAACCTAAAGTAGTGTCTTTCCGGACGCCTACACCACAATTAAACCTAATAATTCAATACTCCATTCCAAGATATATCGAATTAGTGCACTACTTGTTAATAGCTATCTAGTATCAACAAATAGCAAATAGGGGAGTTGAATTGATCAGTTAAGCTTTGCCATTCCAAGCCTCCACTTAACTTCACAATTCAATCCAAATAATGAGCACAAAAGATTTAATCGAATAACGAAACAAGCATTAAGATTCAAATCTCAAAAACATAAGTCACAATTATTTAACCCTAACCCGAATATGGGTTTTAGCTACACATCGTCATAAAGAAATAATGCAGTAAATAAGAAACGAGAAAACTTCACTAATGACCGAAAATTACAAAGCACAAGTCACGGCTGTTATGGGCTGAGCTACGGTGGAAGGCACGGCGGCTAATGGTGGAGAAGGGCGGACGGTGGTGATGGGATTAGGGCACACGGCTGTGTGTAATGAGGAAAGTGTGAGGGATGAGCAAGGGCTGAGAAAGGCTGAGCAGGGGCTGAGCAAAGGGCAGTGGCAGTGGCGGAGCAGCGGAGCTAGGGCGGAGCAAGGGAGGAGCAAGGGTTTCGGCCGAGAGGGCCTTGTGTGAGGAAGAGAGGAATTTGTGGAGAGAGGAGCTCTCCACGTTTTTGGGATGCTTTAGAAGGCTGAGGAGAGCTCTTATTTATAGAGTTTGAGAATGCCCCAAAGTTCCCTAAATAATCCCAAAAGATTATTTAGGAAATATTCCCATATCTTCCTTGCTTTATCGGTCTAACTCGGACTCAACTCAGTTTCAACTCGGCTGGAACTCGGATGAATGCTGATCGTACTGGGTACTTTGGGGCCGATTTGACTCGCCTTCGGACACTCTTCTGTCCGGGATCTTGATCTGGAGCACTATCTGGACATGTATACATGATGTCCAAACCTTGAAATCACCCCATCGTGTAGACGGATTAGGCCGGGGCGGCTCTCAAAGTTGGCATCTCAGCCAGCCGGAAAACAGGCCCTGAATTTGGCTAAGTCCTGAAATCTGCGCTGATTGCACTAGTGACTTCGGCGATTATTTACTCCGGCCTCGGACAAGCTTTTGGCCGGGATCTTGACCTGGAGCACTAGGTGGACATGCATACTTGATTCCTGGACCTTGAAATCACCCCCATGTGTGGACGGTTTAGGCCGGGGGGCTTCCAAAGTAGGGGTCTCAGTCATGGTGCACCGGGCCCAAAAATCTGCCGGAGCGTCCGATTTGCGCCCTTTTGCTCCCGAATGAAGTTCCTTGACTCCGCTTGACTCCAAAATCATCTTGTGATGCATTTATGGCCTAAAATGCCATCTTTAAGCGCAATTCCTCCTAGAGCTTCCAAATCACCTGAAATACGAAACAACACTAAAAAGTAACTGTTCGCATAATAAAGTGAATGAAATGGTGGGATTTAATGACTCGATGAGTCGTATAAATACGGCTCATCAAACCACCCCACACTTAAACTTGTTCGTCCCGAAACATCCGAATTAATTTGCATCTCGGCACGAAGGTACACGTATCAAGTTTCTTCTAAGTATTTACACGGTTTAATTTAGTAATAAGTAGTAATGCATGAATTAGGATAAATCTAGTCCCACAGTCTTACTTTCATATTTTAAAAGCTTACTTAGTGTGCCGCCCTTTAATAGCATTGTTCGGGACGAACAACTAAAAGTGTGGGGTGATCTGATGGACCATAATTATACGAATCATAAACACAGTTAAACCCACCAAATTAGACTGTTTGTCTATTTAACTTTTGCTTGTTAGTTCCGATATTTATCTACAGGGTATTTTGGAGCCTAGAGAGAAAACACGCTAAGGAGGATTTTTTACGCAGAAAATATATTACGAGTCATTCCAAGGTCAAGACCAGATGCCGACTGAAGAAATCTCAAGATCCTGACTTGGAATCACTCAAAACAAATCAAACCGAAGAGCAACCAGAGTCAGTTCGGGGCAGAAATGGACTGATAGTTTTGTGAAAACATCACAAAACCTCACAAAACTCACTCTTTCCTTCAAAGTGACCGGCGGCTTTAAGGGGAGGGATGACTCATGGGTGGCTTTCCCTCCTTCCCCCCTCCACAACCGGCGGCTCCTCCTCCTTCAACCGGCAACCGGCGGCTTTTGACAAGCCATGGATGGCTTGCCATGTGTCCTCCTTCTCCTCCACACATCTCCTCCTCCCATGGCTATAAATAGAGCCTCTCCCCTTCACTTGTAAATCATCCCAAAATCACAAAACACTTCTCTCTCTAAAGTTTGGCATTTTGTAAGTTTGGTTTTCAATCTATAATACTCCTATTGGTTCTTGAGTATTATAGTTCCCTCTTGAGTACTCTTGTCGGTTCTTGTAGTACTCAAGCTTTACTTTTCTCTATTCTTGAGTACTCTTGTTGGTTCTTGAAGTACTCACCCCTTTCCCTTACTTACTGTCTTTCAAAAACCGTAAGTACTTAGCTATGGTATCCACCTCTATGGATATTCGTAGCTAAACTCTCCATTCGGTTGAAGGGGTGTACTTGTATCATAAAATGTTTTAGGCCATCTTTTTAGTGCCTCTTCTTTTTATTCAAAACTTGTTCTATGTGCCATATATTAGGCCAGAACTTCCAAGGTTGAGTGGATGCTTGAAATGGCAAAACTCTTCCGTGGGGGTTCGTGAACATACTCGGGTAAGTGGATGCTTGAAATGGCAAAGCTTATCTGAGGAGTTCGACCTCTTTTAAACACCATTTGGTTTGATCGGAAATGATTGATCAAATGGATGCACATAGGCTAGTATACCTTGAAATGGGGTGCTAGTCTAAATAGAACAAGTGCTCTACGACCTTGAAATGGGCTAGACAGTGTGTGCAAATCGAGTGCTTGAAATGGCCTTGATATACTTTTGAATACTTAGAAGGATCACTAAAGGTCAATGATAAACAGGCTATGATACAAGGCCCCAGAAACCGAATGCTTTCCTTAGATTTACAAAACCCCTTGCACTTACTTTCAATTTTAGTATAAACTATATTATCAACTGCTGACGTTCCGGAAGGCTTGCCAATCACGCATCACCCGCTGTAAGTCTTCTACTTTTATTTTCAGTACTTTACTTTTCTATCATTTACTTTTCCGCACTAAAAACCAAAACCAACCAACCAATCACTTACTTTTCCGCACTAAAACCTCAATCAACATAAAACACGCTCCCTCGCTGTACAATTCCCTCAAAGAATAGCTTATCCCTCTAATTCCCTTGGGTTCGACCCCTACTTACCACTTGCTACCCAGTAGTAAGGTCACGAGTAGCGGAATATAAATTTGCTTTTGCACAGAGAACACCGCACCTTAACGACAGTGCGGTGGGCTCCGTCAGCAAGCTTGTAATGGGTGTCGTGTCGGGCTCGTTTTGAAGTAAGTCCACTTCCATCGTCGGTGCTTCATCATCAGTTTGGTGCATCGGCCCTTGTTTTGTGCTTTCTGCCAAATCGTCTATGAGGTCCCAAGTTTTAGCCATGGTTAGGTTCGAACCCCCTGCCGCATCATTGAGCCTTATACGCTCATGCGGCAGCATTCCGCCAAGAAACCTTTGAAAAAGGAATACGTTTGTGAATCCATGGTGCGGGCAGCGCGAAACAATGATATCGAAGTACGTATAGTACTCAACCAATGTTTCATCCCGGGATTGCTCAAGGTTGATGATTGATGGACCATAATTGTATGAATCATAAACACAGTTAAACCCATCAAATTAGACTGTTTGTCTATTTAACTTTTGCTTGTTAGTTCCGATATTTATCTACAGGGTATTTTGGAGTCTAGAGAGAATACAGGCTAAGGAGGAGTTTTTAAGCTGAAAATATATTACGAGTCATTCCAAGGTCACGACCAGATGCCGACTGAAGAAATATCATGAACCTGACATGGAATCACTCAAAACAAGTCCAACCGAAGAGCAACCAAAGTCAGTCCGGAGCTGAAATGGACCGATGGCTTTTGTGAAAGATCACAAAAATCACAAAACCTCCTCCCATTGTCATGTGACCGGCGGCTTTTGGAGACCAAGCCACCTTGCTCCTCCCCACATGGGCGGCTTTTGGAGAGTCCATGGCTTCATGCCATGTGTCTTCATCCTCCACCACATCTTCCTCCTACCCTTAGCTATAAATACCCCCTCCCCTTCACTTGTATCCACAATCCATAATCCACAACTCAATTCAAAATCACTTATCTCTCTAAAGGTTTTGGTACTTTTGTAAGCTTTGTTTGAAATCTATAATACTCCTGTTGGTTCTTGAGTATTATAGTAGTTTTAGAGAATACTCCTGTTGGTTCTTGAGTATTCTAGTAGTTTTTAAGAATACTCCTCTTGGTTCTTGAGTATTCTCCTTTACTTACTGCCTTTCAAAACCCTCGAGTACTTAGCTATGGTATCCACCTCTATGGATATTCGTAGCTAAACTCTTCATTCGGTTGAAGGGGTGTACTTGTATCATAAAATGTTTTAGGCCATACTTTTAGTGCCTCTTCTTTGTATTCAAAATTTGTTCTATGTGCCATATATTAGGTTAGAACTTCCAAGGTTGAGTGGATGCTTGGAATGGCAAAGCTCTTCCGTGGGGTTCGTAAACATACTCGGATAAGTGGATGCTTGGAATGGCAAAGCTTATCTGAGGAGTTTGACCTCTCTAAAACACCATTTGGTTGGTCGGGAATGACTGATCAAATGGATGCACATAGGCTAATATACCTTGGAATGGGGTATTAGTCTAAATAGAACAAGTGCTCTACGACCTTGGAATGGGCTAGACAGTGTGGCAAATCGAGTGCTTGGAATGGCCTTGATACACGTTTGAATACTTAGAAGGATCACTAAAGGTCAATGATAAACAGGCTATGATACAAGGCCCCAGAAACCGAATGCTTTCCTTAAATTCAAACACCACCTGCATTTACTTTCTTAGTATAAACTGCCTTATCAACTGCTCACCTCCCGGAAGACTTGCCAATCACGCAACAACCACTGTAAGTCTTCTTCCTTTTATTTTCAGTATTTACTTTTCTGTCATTTACTTTTCCGCACTAAAAACCAAAACCAACCAAAAAAACACTTACTTTTCCGCACTAAAACCTCAATCAACCTAAAACATGCTCCCTCCCTGTACGATCCCTCAAAGAACAACTTATCCCCCTAATTCCCTTGGGTTCGACCCCTACTTACCACTTGCTACCCAGTAGTAAAGTCGCGAGTAGCGGACTATAAATTTATTCTTGCCTTAGCACACGACGACTGTGCTTTGTCAAAATTGGCGCCGTTGCCTGGAAGTTAGCAAATGGATAGTTGTTCTTTTTTCGTTATACATAATTCGCCATGTCTTCATACTACGACATAGAACCTTGGAAAGATGGGGGCAGCAACCTTATGTTTGAAATGCTTAGTTGTCTCCCCAAATTTGGAGGTACCATTGAAGAGGACCCTGTGATACATTGCCAACAGTTTCACCACATCTGCCACCACATGAAACCTGAGAATGAGACGTTAGAGGAGTTTAAGCTGAAATGCTTCAAATTTTCTTTAACTGACTCGGCAATAGAGTGGTATTACTCATGTGCAGAGTATGAAAGCTGTTATGAAAATCTTCGAGCCAAATTTCTAAAAGAGTTTCCCCTGTCAAATTATGGCACCAATCCCTGTCAAAGAGCCCAGCCATCTTTCGAACTTGAAATTCGCAAGAAGATCAACAACCTAAAGCAATCCCGGGACGAAACTTTGGACGAGTACTTATGGTACTTTGATTCCCTTGTAACGAGCTGCCCGCACCATGGATTCACGAACTTAGATCTTCTTCAAAGGTTTCTAGGTGGAATGATGCCACAAGAGTGGAATAGGCTTAATGATGCAACGGGAGGTTCGGTGAATAACTTAGCCATGGATGATCTATGGAACCTAATAGACAATTTGGCCATAAGGTCAAGACCAAGAGAAGATCAGGCTGAGCCACTCGAGGACGTTACAACAGAGCTGGCATCTAGCAACCAGCAGCAGGCCAACATGATAGACCAAAACTAGGCTGAAGCCGAGAAATCTTGGGTAGAGACAAAGGCGCTCATAAAAAAATGTGCAAATCAGGTCAATGAGATGCTCAATGCGAAGCCAAGGATTAGCGAGGAGGAGCCTAGATCAGATTATCCCGGGCATTTAGAAGAAAACGGCCCACTGACGCCTAAAGAAGAGCCCACCGAGCCACTCGAGGACGAGGAGGAAGAATTGGCAGCTAGCATCCAGCAAATGAGTGCCCCGATACACCAAGACGAGGTCGAAAATGAGGAATTCTGGGTGGCTACACAACTGATCTAGGACCGCATTGCCAAACTGCCCAAATCAATTTTGGTCCTAACTAAAGAGTTGCCCGAGACATACCCAGACCTCAGTGCCGAACTGCCCAATTCAGTCCCGGTCCTCATCACCAATCTGCCCGAGGAAACCACGCCGGTCCCGGACCTGATTGCCAAACCAGCCAAGTCTAATACAGTCCTCACTGCCGATCCAATAGAAGTCCCGGACATCACTACCGAACTAACCGAGAAAATCACGGCAAGCCCGGTCCTCACTGAAGAGCTGCTCGAGAAAGACCCGGCCCTTGTGGTGGAAGTCCCCCAACTTGTCCCCTTGGTTTGTATGCGGATCACAGCCCCTGAAGATGAAGTGATCAATGATGAGGTGCAAGGGGAGTTAGAGGCAAAACATGAGCCATAAGAGCCGAAGATGGAGCACTCACTCGTCATGAGCCAAGAAAAGCCGGCTGAAAACTCACTCGTTCTAGGATGGCCAATCATCTCTGCCACAAAGAAGAGGCTTGGCATGGGAACAAGCTCAAGGTCGCTCGTGTTCAATAGCACAATACTAAACTTACAGAATTGCAAAGGTGCCACCCATTCAAACATGAAGAAACGGCCAAGACATGTGCCAAAGGAATGGAAACCCGGAAGGAGAAGCAAGAGAGCTCGACTTGATAGACCAGCAGCTATGGTCAAGGAGTCCTCGCCTTCTCGGGGATATGTGAAAAAGAAGCCTCCGGATCAAGGGAGAGCAGAACTGAGCCCGCTGCCATATGTGTTCTTTGGGCAAATCAAAAGAGCTACCGAGAAGAAGTTCGACCTCAAGCACCCATGGGATCCCTACTTATGATCTAGGAGTGAGGTATCGTCGAGCTAACGACCTTAAACAAATGCACTGGTCGGGAGGTAACCCGACACCTATCTTACTTTCAGTACTTTTATTTTCTATCATTTAGTTTTTACCAATAAATCACTCTCACCCACTTGGTGCATAGAATGAAATGACTATTCAGGAATCGGTTATGGGTGCAACATCAAGCCAGCCAGGCCTATGCCAAGAGTTCAAGGCCCCAGCCGAACTCCCTCGATTATCCAGCCTCATGCCATGTCGTTCACTCGACACCTTTAAGGGAGTTCTGTTCTTCCCTTTTCCTTAATGTCATTTCCTTCTCATAATTGTCTGCTTGCATGGCTTTTGAACTAAGTCTTGCTGAAAGGCACGCCTTCGTTCAAAAGTGTGGGGGTGAGAACCGCCTGTGTACATAACATGTTTTTTTTCTTTTCCCTTAATATTATCTTTTTGAAAATATGAACTTGAGAATGTGAAAAAGATAGATCATAATTCCTGCAATAACCTTGTGAAAATTCAACTGTTTAAAAACTTAGAATGTAACTTCTCATTTGTCCCTTTGTGCTGAAATAAACAGGGGATGTGGAGTTGATAGAAAATGCCCTAGAGAGGCTTGGCAAGCAATCAAAGTACTGAATTTCGCTATATGGTTTACGAAGTCAGTGGAGGCTGCACTTCGGGTTTCAATTGAGTCAGAAGTCATCTCCGCCATGCAGTGTTTATGCAAAAAGAAAAAAGGCGGGACGGGAATCAAACCGTCCTATCTTTAGTCAGAGTAGCCGTGAAAATAAATGAGCGACCCTCATTTTGACTCGCGCGAAACGGCAAGGATGAGAGAGAGCGGGGAGGTATTTCCATATGCTCGCGGGCAATGATTGGACCTCCCAAAAAAGGCTTGAGAAAATGGACTAGCAAGCCACAAAAAGGCAAAAGCTCAAAGAGCAAATCAAGAGGCCAAAGGCCCAAAATTGTGAAGGTTTTAACCGAACAAAAGTGAAGTACTCAAAGAGTCAAATCAAAGGCCAAAGGCCGATTCACTACAAAAAAGCTGTCCCTCGCCAAAAAAGAAAATCAAAAAGGCTCAACTCAGTGAAACCCGAACCGAATCACGTGCTAGAGAAAGCTACAAGGAAACCATATAGTGCGAGACAGTCCCGAGGTTGCAGTCCAGGAGCCTGAAAAGGGCTATCTCCCGAAACATCCGAATTAATTTGCATCTAGGCACGAAGGTACAAGTATCAAGTTTCTTCTATTTATTTACACGGTTTAATTTGGTAATAAGTAAGTAATGCATGAATTAGGATAAATCTAGTCCCACAGTCTCACTTTCATATTTTAAAAGTTTACTTAGATAGTGTGTGCCGCCCTTTAATAGCATTGTTCGGGACGAACAACTAAAAGTGTGGGGTAATCTGATGGACCATAATTGTATGAATCATAAACACAGTTAAACCCACCAAATTAGATTGTTTGTCTATTTAACTTTTGCTTGTTAGTTCCGATATTTATCTACAGGGTATTTTGGAGTCTAGAGAGAATACAGGCTAAGGAGGAATTTTTAAGCTGAAAATATATTACGAGTCATTCCAAGGTCACGACCAGATGCCGACTGAAGAAATATCATGAACCTGACATGGAATCACTCACAACAAGTCCAACCGAATAGCAACCAAAGTCAGTCCGGAGCTGAAATGGACCGATGGCTTTTGTGAAAGATCACAAAAATCACAAAACCTCCTCCCATTGCCATGTGACAGGCGGCTTTTGAAGACCAAGCCACCTTGCTCCTCCTCACATGGGCGGCTTTTGGAGAGTCCATGGCTTCATGCCATGTGTCTTCATCCTCCACCACATCTTCCTCCTCCCCTTAGCTATAAATACCCCCTCCCCTTCACTTGTATCCACAATCCATAATCCACAACTCAATACAAAATCACTTATCTCTCTAATGGTTTTGGTACTTTTGTAAGCTTTGTTTGAAATCTATAATACTCCTGTTGGTTCTTGAGTATTATAGTAGTTTTAGAGAATACTCCTATTGGTTCTTGAGTATTCTATTAGTTTTTGAGAATACTCCTGTTGGTTCTTGAGTATTCTCCTTTACTTACTGTCTTTCAAAAACCCTCGAGTACTTAGCTATGGTATCCACTTCTATGGATATTCGTAGCTAAACTCTTCATTCGGTTGAAGGGGTGTACTTGTATCATAAAATGTTTTAGGCCATACTTTTAGTGCCTCTTCTTTGTATTCAAAACTTGTTCTATGTGCCATATATTAGGTTAGAACTTCCAAGGTTGAGTGGATGATTGGAATGGCAAAGCTCTTCCGTGGGGTTCGTAAACATACTCGGATAAGTGGATGCTTGGAATGGCAAAGCTTATCTGAGGAGTTTGACCTCTCTAAAACACCATTTGGTTGGTCGGGAATGACTGATCAAATGGATGCACATAGGCTAATATACCTTGGAATGGGGTATTAGTCTAAATAGAATAAGTGCTCTACGACCTTGGAATGGGCTAGACAGTGTGGCAAATCGAGTGCTTGGAATGGCCTTGATACACGTTTGAATACTTAGAAGGATCACTAAAGGTCAATGATAAACAGGCTATGATATAAGGCCCCCGAAACCGAATGCTTTCCTTAAATTCAAACACCACCTGCATTTACTTTCTTAGTATAAACTGCCTTATCAACTGCTCACCTCCCGGAAGACTTGCCAATCACGCAACAACCACTGTAAGTCTTCTTCCTTTTATTTTCAGTATTTACTTTTCTGTCATTTACTTTTCCGCACTAAAAACCAAAACCAACCAAAAAAACACTTACTTTTCCGCACTAAAACCTCAATCAACCTAAAACACGCTCCCTCCCTGTACGATCCCTCAAAGAACAAATTATCCCCCTAATTCCCTTGGGTTCGACCCCTACTTACCACTTGCTACCCAGTAGTAAAGTCGCGAGTAGCGGACTATAAATGTATTCTTGCCTTAGCACACGACGACTGTGCTCTGTCAATGATCTTCTCGCGGGTTTCAAGTCGGAGAGATGGCGGGGAAAATTCTTCTAGAAATTTGGCTCGTAGATCCCCATAATCGCCTTCATACTCTGCACATGAGTAATACCACTCTATTGCCGAGTCAGTTAAAGAAAATTTGAAGCATGCCAGCTTAATCTCCTCTAACGTCTCATTTTCAGGTTTCATGTGGCTGCAAATGGAGTGAAAATGTTGGCAATGTTTCACAGGGTCCTCTCTGATGGAACCTCCAAACTGGGGGAGACATCTAAGCATTTTAAACATAAGGTTGCTGCCTCCATCATTCCAAGGCTCGCTTCCGTAGTAGGAAGACATGGCGAATTATGTACAACAGAAAAAGGAACAACTATCCATTTGCTAATTCCCCGGCAACGGCGCCAATTTTGATGGAGCCCACCGCACTGTCGTTAAGGTGCGATGTTCTCTGTGCAAAAATAAATTTATAATACCGATACTCGCGACTTAACTATTTTTGGTAGTCAGTGGTAAGCACGGGTCGAACCCAAGGGAATTAGGTGATAGTTGTTCTTTCGAAAAGGGGGGATTAAATAAAACAGTTGGGGGGTTGGTTTTAGTTTTTAGTACTGAAAAGTAAAGTGCTTGATGGACAAGTCTTGCAGAAAAGTAAGCAGTTGATAAGGTACTGAAAGTAAAGTTACATTTGATATTACAATTAAAGGAAAGTATTCGGTTTTAGGGGCCTTGTATCATAGTCTGTTTATCATCGACCTCTATGATCATACTAAGTGTTCAAAAGTGTATCAAGGCCATTTCAAGCACTCGACTTGCCACACTGTCTAGCCCATTTCAAGGTCATAGAGCACTTGTTCTATTTAGACTAGCACCCCATTTCAAGGTATACTAGCCTATGTGCATCCATTTGATCAATTATTTCCGATCAATCCAAATGGTGTTTTAAAGAGGTCGAACTCCTCAGATAAGCTTTGCCATTTCAAGCATCCACTTACCCGAGTATGTTCACGAACCCCACGGAAGAGTTTTGCTCTGTCAAGCATCCACTCAACCTTGGAAGTTCTAACCTAATATGTGGCACATAGAACAAGTTTTGAGCACATAGAGGCACTAAGAGTAGGGCCTAAAACATTGTATGATACAAGCACACCCCTTCAACCGAATGAAGGGTTTAGCTACGAATATCCATGGAACAGGACATCATAGCTAAGTGCTTTAAAAAGTAAAGGTTTTTGAAAGACAGTAAAGTAAAGTTTTCGAAAGTAAAGACAGGAAAGTAAAGTTTTTGATTTGAAAAGACAGTAAAGTAAAGAAGAGAGTACTTGCAAGAACCTATAAGAGTGCTCAAGATCAAGCTTCGATTTCAAAGTAAAGTGATTACATGATTGTGCCCACAAAAGCTAGAGAGATAAGTGACTTGTGATATGAGATGATTGTTGATTTTGGAATGAGATAAAAAGGAAGGAGGAGCTCTATTTATAGGCATGAAGGAGCCATGAGATCACAACACTTGTCATGAAATGGGAGGAGAAGCAAAAGCCATCGGAGCAAGGTGGCACTTCCCTTAGCCGTCGGCCACATGTCATGAGGGGAGGAGAAGCCCTCTAGCCGCCGGCCACATGGAGGAAGGAGAGTGGGTGTGAGTTGAGATCTTTTTTCCCAAAAGCCATCGGCCCTCTTTCAGCTCCGGTCTGACTCTGGTTGCTCTTCGGTTGGACTTGTTTTGAGTGATTCCATATCAGGTTCATAAAAGTTGTACAGTCGGAATCTGGTCGTGTCCTGGAGTGACTTGTAATCCATTTCAGCTTTAAAACTCCTCCTTAGCTTGTATTCTTTCTAGACTTCAACATACCATGTAGATAAATATCGGAACTAACAAGCAAAAGTTAAATAGACAAAGAGTCTAATTTGGTGGGTTTAACTGTGTTTATGATTCATACAATTATGGTCCATCACGTTCCCTCTCGGATTCGGCACTGTCTGCGATGGCAACCTTCCTGGATCGTTCTTGAGTTTGGAGACCGTTGTGGCAATTTGGGACATTTGCTTGGACAGGTCGGCTATTGCTCCCTCGGTCTTGGCCTGGAATTGATGCACCGAGGCAGCTAGTTCCCTCACGATGTCCTCCAGGGGTTTGCCTTGCTGACTCCGGCCTGCCTGGTTTTGGTTCTGCCCTCGCTGCTGATACTGATTCTGATTATTGTACCTGCCCTGCTGCTGGCGATACGGTGGACGGTAGTACTGCTGCTGGCGATACTGTGGACGGTAGTACTGCTGCTGAGTCTGATGGGGTGCATGGTTATTGTAATTCTGAAATTCACCCACTGCATTGACGTTGGCATGTGTGTCCTCCTGTAGACTGGGGCAAGCATCTGTCTTATGGTTTGTTGCACCACAAAACTCACACGGTTTGACCTGGACCGACTGTCTCCTCATCAGCTGCTGCATCATCTCCTTCATTTGTTTAAGCTCTTCGGCCATTGCGTTTGATGGAGGCTCGGCCCGTGAGACATTTCTGGTTCAGCTAAACTCTTCCTCTTTGTTGGACTCGTCTCGGAATCGTGCATTGTCGACCACTTACATGATCTTCCTTCACACACCGGCTGGGGACAGGCTCATGATGGTTCCTCCAGCCGAGGGGTCCAGTAGCTTCCTGTCGAGTTGCCTCAGCCCGTCAAGCATGTATTCCACTATCAGCTTCTCAGGAAGCCCGAGATTGTAGCAGCTCTGTTCTAAAGTGTTGAACTTCTCAACGTATTCATACATCGTCTCTTCGGCCCTTGTCTGAGGTCTTGCAATTGCCTACGAACCTGCATTGCCTTGCCCGCCGGGTAGTACTTGTTCAATAACCTTTTCAGCATCTGGTCACACGTCTGAATGCTACTTGAGGGCAAGGACAAGAACCAATCATTAGCGGCATCTATAAGTGAAAAATAGAAAGCCTTCAGTTTGAAGTCTTCCACTTCGACTTCGTGTGGCCTGAGGTTCTGGCAGATTCCATGATAGAGCTGAAGATGTGTAGTCGCTGACTCTCCTTGGCGTCCTGAGAACTTAGGCAGATTGTGAATGACTGCCGAGTTGATGACTATGTCTGCAAGTTCTGGCCCTTCGTAAATGCACCATGGTTGATTCCTGAAGTTTGGTGTGGACAGCTCTCCCATGGTGGGTTCTCGGTAGTAGTGCTCTCCTTCATAGCCTTCCCTGATGAGCGGCTGTTGTACTGGCCTCGGAGGTGGTTGGAACAGCGGAAGTTGTGGAGGATATTGTTGTTGTGGAAGGTACTATTGTTGTGGAAGTAGCAGGTATTGTTGGAGTGGTGGGTATTGCTGAGGTAGTTGTCTCGGGACAGCTCCGTTCGGCGGTCTCTGGTTCACTTGGGCAGCCCCCTGATCTCTCCGTTCTGAGCCATCTGACCCTGCTCTTCATGTAGTGGAAGTGCCCCTTCCATGTCTCGAATGACTTGTTCGACTTCTTCGTTATGGCTGTTGTCGCCGACCTGGATGCCTACATGAGACATAGCACACGAGTAGCAAAGCACAAAAAATAACTAAATAAAAACAGAAAAAGAAAAAGAAACAACTTCACCGAAGCGCAGCTCCCGGGCAACGGCGCCAAAATTTGACGCGCGTCGTCTGACGCGTCAAATTTAAATTTATAATTCTCCTGCAATAAGCTAGTGTAGCGGCAAGCAGGGTCAACCCAAGGGAGCTGGTGTTGTTGAAGCTGTATCTAAAAACAATAAAGAAAGGGGGGTTTGTGAGCGAGTGTAGTAAAAAGCACATGAGGAAATAATAACGAAGATTCAATCAGAAAGAAGGCATTCAGCTTAGGGTTTCTATTGTGACATGTTTATCATCGACTTCTAAATAACTAATTTCATGTTTCTAAGCGTGGAATTCCGACAAAGGTAATATCCTAAAGTATCCCGACAAAGGTGATACACCACAATCTAACCCGACAAAGGTGTTAGACTTCTAGTTCTGTCCTAAACTTAATAATCCGACAAAGGTATTATTTAGCCTAGGTGTTACGATCTACCTTTACGACAAAGTTTCCAGTAGATATTAACGATAAGAATTAATTGTTTGATTAAGCTTTGCGACAAAGCTTCCACTTAACTTCACAAATTAATTCATGGAATAAGCACAAGAACTAGAGAAACATAAAATTGCATTAAGAACGAAATCTCAAAACACTGTCACAATATGCGAAACCCTAAGCTGAATTAAGGATTTAGCTACACATAATCATGAAAAGACGCATAATTAAAAGTAGGAAAATCTCTTCTCTTCGTCGAAAGCTTCATCTCCTCCAGAGCCGTCTTGGTCTTCGTAGAATGATGGATTCTGAAAACCCTAGCCCAAACTTCTTATTTATAACAAAACAAAGGGTTTCCAAGTTTGTTTTGGGCTCAATTTCTAAGTTTCGGACTTGCTGACATCATCGGCCGCGTTTTTCTCGTATTAGGGGCGCTTTTTCTTTAAGCATTAGCGTTGCTGCTAATGCTTATCGAAAACGTGATCCGCACTGTATCCCAACTTCGGCTCTTGATTTGACCATCTAAACGACCTCGGATGCTTTCGGTGTGAACTAGAGAGTTGTAGGGAATTGAGTTAGCTTCACAACGGCGTATGACTCGTATTTTTTTTGATCAGTGGTTCATTCCCAGAGCTCTGTCGAAGGTCCAAAGGTCTAATCTGATACTGTGATGTTTTTGGCATGAAAAGCCATCTTTTATGCGCGTTTCCGCCTAGAGCTTTCGAAACACCTGAAATGCAAAACCATACTAAAAAGTAAATGTTCGCATATAAAAGTGTCGAAATAAATAGGATTAATTGACTCGACGAGTCGTACAAATACGACTCATCAACACCCGTAAGAAAGAAAAGAAAGCATTATTTGTGATCTTTCAAGCTATGGAGGAACTGATATTTGAAGAAAAAAAATCAGAGGTGGAGACATTCCACAAGGTATGGACTATTTTGAAAAACGCATACAAATGCGATGAAAGAGTCATGCGGATGCGTCTACAGACACCGAGGGGAGATTTTGAGTCACTACGAATGACTGGCCGGAAAGTGTATCGACATACTGTGATCGGGTCCAAGCGATCGTTAACAACTTGAATGTTAATGGGGAAGCGCATGAGGAACAACGAGTCGTCGAAACGGTATTACGCTCGTTTACCCGCTAAATTTGAATATGTCGTGGTAGCTATTGAAGAGGGAAACACGATATATTAAAATGTCGATTGATCGACTCATGAGTTCCTTGTGTTCACACGAGCAAAGGATAAACCAGAATGCGGACGGCTCTAGCCAAGAGCAGGCCGTACAAAGCCAAGTCGAAGTACGAACTCACGGAGCTTACCATGGAGGTCGGGGACGTGGACAAGGCCCAAGAGGAGGCCGAAATTATAATGGTAAATGAGACCAAGCCAGTAGCAGCAATTTTTAGCAAGCCCGAGGCAGTCATACTGGAGGACGTGACAAGTCTAGAGTCCCCAGTTACCAATGTCAGAAGTTCGGACACTACATGTCTGAATGTCGTGCAAATGAGCGAGTGGACAAGCTTATGCTTCCGAAGCGCATGATAATATGGTTCTAGCATGAAAGAAAGATACTTGTGGAGGCTACATTGACATGTGGTACCTTGACTCCGGATGCAGTAACAATATGAGTGGGAGAAAGAAGTTGTTCTCTTGTCTAGACAAATCCGCTCGCGCTGAAGTTAGTTTTGGAAACAAGTCACAGATCATGGGCAAAGGCGACATCCAAATTCAGACAAATGTCGTTACATATGCACATATTTCTAATGTGTACTATGTACTAGGGTTGTGCTAAAATTTACAGAGCTTGGGACAACTATCGGAGAGAGGTCATTCCATTTCTATTCGAGATGGAGTTTGCACAATTGAAGGCAAAGACCGGAGGATAGTTGCGAAGGTCCCTATGACAAAGAACAGGATGTTCCTGTGGATTCTTCAGAAGGGAGTTGAAGTGAACTTCCAAACAATGGTGAGAGACAGCAGTTGGCTGTGGCATCTCAGATTTGGCCATTTAAATTTCAACGGACTGAAATTATTAGCGACAAAGAAAATTGTGACAGGGTGGCCGACGATTCAAATTCCTAGTCAACCATGTGAGGCGTGCTTGCGAGGGAAGCAGCACAGAGAGCCATTTCCAGTTGGAAAGGCGAGACAAGCAAACCAACCATTAGAGCTGGTTCACACGGATCTATGTGGTCCAGTTGAAGTCGAATATGTTGGAGGAAAGCGATACATGATGGCACTTATTGATGACTTTTCAAGAAAGAGTTGGGTTTATTTCTTGAGAGAAAAGTCAGAGGTTTTCCGGACGTTCAAGGAGTTCAAGACCTTTGTTGAAAAACAAAGTGGCTACACTCTGAAGATACTGAGATCAGATAGAGGAGGAGAATTCACTTCAAATGAGTTCTCAAACTATTACAGAGCCGAAGGAATCAGACGACATTTGACTGCAAGCTACACACCTCAGCATGCAGAATGGCATTGTTGAGAGGAAAAATCGCACAATCTTTGAGATGGTCAGAAGCATGTTGAAGGCCAAGGAGCTACCGAAGCCTTATTGGGTAGAAGCGGTATCTTGTGCAATATTCGTACTGAACTGATGTCCTACGAAGGCGGTTCAAGGAAAGACTCCAGATGAAGCTCGGAGTGGTGTGAAGCTGGATGTATCTTGTCTATGATATTTGGGTGTATTGCATAACCCCACATACCAGATCAGCAACGGAGGAAGCTGGACGACAAGAGCAAATGATGTATCTTCATCGGGTACAGTGCTGATACGAAGGATTATAAGTGTTATGATCCTGACACGAGAGAGTTAATTATCAGCCGAGAAGTACAGTTTGCTAAAAATGAGGTCTGGGATTAGTCTCAAAATGATGCTAGGGAGCCCCGTGTCACAATTGAGGAGAGTGACAGAACCGCTCGTCGTCAAAGCGATTGTGCAAATAAATTTATAATAGTCCGCTACTCGCAACTATACTACTGGGTAGTACTTGGTAAGTAGGGGTTGAACCCAAGGGAACTAGGGGAATAATTGTTCTTCAGGGGGATTACGCAGCGTGGGAGCGTGTTTAAGGTCGGTTGGTTGGTTTTAAAGCTACCAGCTATTTTGATTGATTGATTGGTTGTTTGGTTGATTTTAATACTGGAAAGTAAATTACAGTTTATAATTAAAGAGAAATGTTCGGTTTCAGGGGACTTGTATTATATTCTGTTTATCATTGACCATTAGTGAATCATCTAAGTATTCAAACGGTGAATCGAGGCTAGTTACAGCTCAAGACTTGCAACACCGGTTTAAAGCAACTCCTGTTCTATTTCAGTCTAGCGCCAATACCCTAAGGTATGCTAGCCTGGGTGCATCCACCTGATCTCACAGTTACGCTCGACCAGATGGGGTTTAGGATGAGTCGAACTCCTCAGATAGCTTTGCTTGTTACAGCTTCCACTACCTGAGTATGATCACGAATTCCCACAGAAGAGCTTTGCTTGTTACAGCATCCACTCAACCTTGGAAACTCTGACTATATATGGCACATAGAACAAGTTTTGAATACTAAGACTAGACACTAAGTTAATAGTCTTAAAACATTTTATAATACAAGTGCGCCCCTTAGACCGAACTACTAGTTTAGCTACTATTCATCGCGTTAAACATTATACTAAGGAAATAAAAGCAGTAAATAAATACGAAGAAATACTTACAACCGTTGAAGCGCCAAGGGAGCTTTCTTTTATTTCCAAAGCAAAATTACAACATTACAAATATTACAACTTCTAGAGAGAGAAGTGAATTTGAGATTTTGGTGTGTGAAATGAGGAGGAGGAGCTCCTCCTTTTATAGCCCAAAGGGGAGGAGATGGGTGGTGGAGATGGTGGACATGTGCATTTGATCCAAGGGAGGAGAAGGGAGGAGGAGGAGGAGGTGACATGTGGAGGAATAGTGAAGCCGCCGGTCCCTCCTCCCATAGCCGCCGGTTGCCGGTGGCCCAAGGGGGAGGAGCTCCTCCCTTGGCCACCACTTCATCAAGTGGCTGGTCATCCTTGCCCATATGTGAGATTTGTACAGTTTTGTGCAGTCTTTTCACAAAACTGTCAATGTGTTTCTTCCTCGGGCTGTCTTGACTCCACTCCTGATTCTTCTGATTAATTTGTTATGGTCAATTCAACGTCAGGATCCTTGATATTTCTTCAGTCGGCATATGATCTTGACCTTGGATTGACTCTTGTTATCTTTTCAACATAAAATCCTCTCCTTAGCGTGTTTTCACTTCAGTCTCTAAAATGCCCTGTGGAAATATATCGGGACTAACACACAGAAGTTAGATAGACAAACAGTCTAATTTGGTGGGTTTTACTGTGTTTCTGACTCGTATAATTATGGTCCATCAGATTACCCCCCACTTTTAGTTGTTCGTCCCGAACAATGCTATTAAAGGGCGTAAGTTCTAAGTTTGGCTTTGGAATATGAAAATTAGACTGTGGTACTCGATCTATCCTAATTCATGCATTGCTTACTTATTACCAAATTAAACTGCGTAAATAAATAGAAGAAACTTAATACTTGTACCTCCGTGCTGAGATGTAAATTATATTGGATGTCTCGGGAGATAGCCCTTTTTAGGCTCCTGTACTGCAATCTTGGGATCGTCTCTTACTATATGGTTTTCTGGTAGCTTTCTCTAGCACGTGATTCGGTTCAGGTTTCAGTGGTTTGAGTACTTTGATTTTCTTTTGGCGAGGGATTGCTTTTGTAGTGAGTCGGCATTTGGCCTTTGATTTGACGCTTTGAGTTCTTCACTTTTGTTCGGTTAAAACCTTCACAATTTTGGGCCTTTGGCCTCTTGATTTGCTTCATTGAGCTTTTCGCCTTTTTGTGACTGCAAGTCCATTTTCTCGAGCCTTTTTAGGAGGTCCAATCATCGCCCGCAAGCCTATGGAAATACCTCCCCGCTCTTCTCTTTTTTTCCGTTTTCGCGCGGGTCAAGGTGAGGGTCGCTCATCTATTTTCTCGGCTACTTTGACTGTCGTTTTCGCGCGGGTCAAGATGAGGGTCGCTCATCTATTTTCTTGGCTACTTTGACCGAAGATAGGACGGTCTGATTCCCGTCCTCGCCTTTTGCATTGCATGGCGGAGATGACTTCAATCTTCACTGAAACCCGAAGTGCAGCCTCCACTGACTTCGAAAACCATATAGTTTGATTCGATCCATCGATTGCTTGCCAAGCCTCTCTAAGGCAGTTTATGTCAACTCCAAATCCCTAGTTATCTCAGCACAAAGGACAAATGGAAAGTTACATTCTAAGTTTTTAAACAGTTTGAATTTTCACAAGGTTAATGCATGAATTATGATTTATCTTTTTCACATTCTTAAGTTCATATTTTCAAAAAGGTACTTATTAAAAAAGAAAAACAGCTGCATGTTATTTATGTACATAGGTGGTTCTCACCCCCCACTTTTGAACGAAGGCGTGCCTTAGTTCAAAAGTCATGCAAGCTTAAAACTAAATACTGAATTTAAATGACAGAAATTAAAGTACGGAAAAGTAAGATAGTGTCGGGTTACCTCCCGACCAGTGCACTTGTTTAACGTCGTTGGCTCGACGATACCTCGTTATGGATTACTGGTTTGGGTCCCATGTGTGGCTCAGGTCGAATTTCGCCACTATTCCTGTGTTGATTCCTGTTTTGACTTTTCCTGATTTCTTGCTTTGGTTAGAACTCCATGGTTTCGGTAGGTTCTTCTTTTCATAACTCCGAGAAGGTGAGGTTCCCTTGACCATAGCTGCTGGTCCGTCGAGTCGTGCTCTCTTGCTTTTCCTTCCGGGTTTCCATTCTCTTGGCCCATGTCTTTGCCGCTTCTTCATGTATGGCCGGTTGGCATCTTTGCAAGTTTGGAAGTTCAGCATTGTGCCATCAAACATTGGCGACCACACGCATGTCCCCATGTTAAGCCTCTTCTTTGTGGCAGCGACGAATGGTCGTCTTAGAACGAGCGAGTTTTCAGGGCTGCTTTGTTGAGTTGTGGTGAGTGAGAGCTCCGATGATGGCGTGTCTTGCCCTTGATTTACCTCCAACTCGCCTTGCACCTCAGCGTTAATTACTTCATTTTCAGGGGCTGTGATCCGCATACAAATCGAAGGGAAAAGTTGGGGAACTTCCACCATAAGGGCCAGGTCTTTCTTGGATAGTTTGATAATGAGGACCAAGCCTGCCTTAGGTGCTTCGATAGTGAGGATTGGGCATGTTTCGGGTGCTTCGAGCGCTAGGACCGGGCCTGCCGTGCTTTCCTCGGATGGATTGGTGATAAGGACCGGTTCAAGTAGCTCGGCTGGTTTGGTAATGAGGACTGGGTCTGATTTGGCTGGTTCCTCTTCGGTTATTTGCGAGTCCTCATCCTCAGTTGGTTCTGTGGGCTCCAATATTGGCTCCTTTAGAGCCGCCTCCACGTCCATTACTGCCCTTGTACTGATGTCTTCTCTCGGCTTTGTTGCGGGCAAGCTCGTAATGGGTGTGGTGTCGGGCTCGTTTTGCACTGAGTCCACTTCCATCGTTGGTGCCTTATCTTCAGTTTGGTGCATTGGCCCCTGTTTTGTGCTCTCTGCCAAATTGTCTATGAGTCGCCAGGTTTGAGACATGGTTAACTTCATGATCGAGCCTCCCGCTGCATCGTTAAGTCTTTTCCGCTCAAGTGGCATCATTCCACCGAGAAACCTTTGGATAAGATTGATTCTGGAGAATCCATGGTGCGGGCAGCTCGCCACAATGGAGTCAAAGTACGCCAAGTACTCGTCCAATGTTTCGTCCCGGAATTGCTCAAGATTGAGAATCTTCTCGCGGGTTTCAAGTCGGAGAGATGGAGGGCAAAACTTCTCAAGGAATTTGGCTTGTAGACCCCCATAATCACTTTCATACTCAGCACATGAGTAATACCATTTTAATGCCGAGTCAGTTAAAGAAAATTTAAAACATGTGAGTTTAAATTCCTCTAGCGATTCATTTTTAGGCCTCATGTGGTTGCATATGGAGTGGAACGTTTGTGTATGCCTTACGGGATCTTCTCCAAGAGCACCTCCGAATTGGGGGAGATGTCTAATCATTTCAAACATAAGGTTGCTACCCCCATTTTTCCAAGGTTCTATGTCGTAGTATGAAGACATGGCGAATTATGTATAATGGAAAAAAGAACAACTATCCATTTGCTAATTCCCCGGCAACGGCGCCAATTTGACAGAACCGCTCGTCGTCAAAGCGATTGTGCAAATAAATTTATAATAGTCCGCTACTCGCAACTATACTACTGGGTAGTACTTGGTAATAGGGGTCGAACCCAAGGGAACTAGGGGAATAATTGTTCTTCGGGGGGATTACGCAGCGTGGGAGCGTGTTTAATGTCGGTTGGTTGGTTTTAAAGCTACCAGCTATTTTGATTGATTGATTGGTTGTTTGGTTGATTTTAATACTGGAAAGTAAATTACAGTTTATAATTAAAGAGAAATATTCGGTTTCAGGGGACTTGTATTATATCCTGTTTATCATTGACCATTAGTGAATCATCTAAGTATTCAAACGGTGAATCGAGGCTAGTTACAGCTCAAGACTTGCAACACCGGTTTAAAGCAACTCCTGTTCTATTTCAGTCTAGCGCCAATACCCTAAGGTATGCTAGCCTGGGTGCATCCACCTGGTCTCACAGTTACGCTCGACCAGATGGGGTTTAGGATGAGTCGAACTCCTCAGATAGCTTTGCTTGTTACAGCTTCCACTACCTGAGTATGATCACGAATTCCCACAGAAGAGCTTTGCTTGTTACAGCATCCACTCAACCTTGGAAACTCTGACTATATATGGCACATAGAACAAGTTTTGAATACTAAGACTATACACTAAGTTAATAGTCTTAAAACATTTTATAATACAAGTGCACCCCTTAGACCGAACTACTAGTTTAGCTACTATTCATCGCGCTAAACATTATACTAAGGAAATAAAAGCAGTAAATAAATACGAAGAAATACTTACAACCGTTGAAGCGCCAAGGGAGCTTTCCTTTATTTCCAAAGCAAAATTACAACATTACAAATATTACAACTTCTAGAGAGAGAAGTGAATTTGAGATTTTGGTGTGTGAAATGAGGAGGAGGAGCTCCTCCTTTTATAGCCCAAAGGGGAGGAGATGGGTGGTGGAGATGGTGGACATGTGCATTTGATCCAAGGGAGGAGAAGGGAGGAGGAGGAGGAGGTGACATGTGGAGGAATAGTGAAGCCGCCAGTCCCTCCTCCCATAGCCGCCGGTTGCCGGTGGCCCAAGGGGGAGGAGCTCATCCCTTGGCCACCACTTCATCAAGTGGCCGGTCATCCTTGCCCATATGTGAGATTTGTACAGTTTTGTGCAGTCTTTTCACAAAACTGTCAATGTGTTTCTTCCCCGGGCTGTCTTGACTCCACTCCTGATTCTTCTGATTAATTTGTTATGGTCAATTCAACGTCAGGATCCTTGATATTTCTTCAGTCGGCATATGATCTTGACCTTGGATTGACTCTTGTTATCTTTTCAGCATAAAATCCTCTCCTTAGCGTGTTTTCACTTCAGTCTCTAAAATGCCCTGTGGAAATATATCGGGACTAACACACAGAAGTTAGATAGACAAACAGTCTAATTTGGTGGGTTTTACTGTGTTTCTGACTCGTATAATTATGGTCCATCAGAGAGCCTACGGAAGATAGGCGTGCGCCAGTTGTTGATTCGCCTGAGAAACCAACTGGGTCAAAGTCTAGCAGTTTACCACAACGACGGAGAAGATCACCGGTTTGATATCATGACTATGTGGTCTACCGAGATGATGAGGCTGACGCACTTGATGAAACCATGGTAAATTTTTGTCTAATTGCATATTGTGATCCTGTAACGTTTGAGGAAGCAACAAAAGACAAAGGGTGGATTCAAGCTATGGATGGAGAGATAGCTTCCAATGAGAAGAATGATACACGGGAGATAACGCCTTTACCATATGGTAAGAAGGTGATTGGAGTGAAATGGGTGTACAAGATGAAGTACACACCCGACGGTCAGGTGGATCGATTTAAGGCAAGGCTAGTTGTGAAAGGCAACAGGTAAAAGCCTAGTATTGATTATTTCAATGTATTTGCACCAGTTGTTAGAATAGATACCATTCGAATGATTATAGCACTTGCAGCACAGAACATGTGGAAGATACACCAGATGGATGTGAAGTTAGCGTTCTTAAACGGAGTTCTGGAAGAGGAGGTGTATATTGATCAGCCACCGGGGTATGTGCAAAGAGGGAAATAGAACAATGTGTACAAGCTGAAGAAAGCATTATACGGACTGAAGTAGGCCCCACGATCATGGTACGTGAGGATTAATATGTATATGCTGGAGAACAGATTTTAGAAGTGTCCTTATGAGTACACACTCTACATCAAGATGAGTGCTGAAGGACATATGTTGATAGTATGCTTATATGTGGATGACTTGATATTCACAGGAAGTTCTCAGGAGATATTCATCGAGTTCAGAGAAGCGATGACTCGTCAGCTCGAGATGACTGACATGGGACTGATGTCTTACTTTTTAGGCATCGAGGTTGAGCAGGTGGATAGTGGAATCTTCATTTCATAAAAGAATTACGCCAAGGATATTTTAAAGAGGGTTAAGTTCGAGGGAATGAAGGCTGTCAGAACACTAGTAGTGAAGATGATGGCGATGATGAAAGAAGGTACTGGAGAGCTTGTGAATCCCTTTTACTCCAAGAGTATAGTTGGAAGTCTTCGCTACTTGACTTCAACTAGACCAGATATAGTGTTCGGAGTTTGAATTATCAATCGCTTCATGGAGCAACCACAATAGTCGCACTTGCTAGCAGCGAAGCGTATACTCCGATACATCAGTGGTACTAGTGATTATGGGATTATGTATTCTCACACTAATGAGTTCTGTTTGACAGGTTATACAGACACCGATTGGGCTTGTGATGTGGAAACTTGGAAGAGTACATCAGGTTATACTTTCTATCTAGGAGATAGAGTAGTTTCGTTGTCATCAAAGAAGCAACAGGTTGTTGCTCTCTACAGCTGAAGCGGAGTACATCGCAATAACCACCGCAGCTTGTCAAGCAGTTTGGCTTCGACCGATATTGGAAGACCTGAAACATAAGCAAGAGGGCATCACAAAGATTATGTGTGATAACAAGTCGGCTATAGCATTAGCCAAGAATCCAGTATTTCATGGCAAGAGGAAGCATATTGGGATCAGGTATCACTACATTCGAGAGTTCGTCAAAGATGGTGAGATTGAATTGGAATTCTTTAAGACTGATGAGCAAGTAGCAGGCATCTTACCAAGGATCTCTCAAGTGATAAGTTTGAACTGTTTCACAATATACTTGAAGTTGCAAGATCGTGTATTAAGGAGGAGTGTTGAAGTTGAACACTTCTTGGCATTATACGGCAAGCATACATGACAACTGCAAATTGTCATGTGTGTTGTCCCATCCTGACACAATCCCATCTCATGCTCACTTCATCCTCTGCAAGTTAATTTCCACAAGCAATTGAAAACAGTAGGGTAAGATCCATATTTAATGGATCTCTATTTCTCATTCTTTTGCTATAAAAGGAGACGATGTCGAACCGAAGAAGGCATCCCCTTAACTCCTCTCAATATCTCTCTGAAGGAACACAACGCAGTGTCCTTTTATCTTTCAGTATGTTAATTTTATTTGAGTGTTGTGAGTTATTTTTTAGCTTATTTGTACGAGTGTGTTTCCGTTCCAGTCCAATTAATCAGTTATTTTCTTCCTATACAATCCACTAAAATTACTGAGAATTGTGTCCCATATTTATTGTGATCCTGGAAGCATTAGTAATAATCCCACAATGTATGTGTATGAATGATAATATTGGCTTAGTGACACAAAATCACACGTACTGTATTTGTAGTCTTTGTCCATCTTAAAGCATATCCAAATTACATGGATTAGTAAAATTTTAGTCTAACATGCTCTTAATGTAATCCATAATGAATTTGATAGACCATATATGAAATGGACATCAATCAAATTTATACTTAGGGCATGTCAACTTGAACTGAAACTTCACTTAACTGTAACTGAAGCGAAATTAACTTAAATTAACTGAACTTGACTGAAATTAACTGAAATTAACTTAACTGAAACTTTACTTAACTGAAACTTAACTTAACTTTGACATCAGCCAGAAAATATAATCTTTTTTGTTAATATTTGTACTTATTGTTGAATATATAAGTATATTATTTACTGATGATGATGATGATGATGGTGATAATGATGATGATGATGATGATGATGTATTATTAAACCACTTTTAATAATGGGTGTGGTTGGGATGATGTATTTAATAATGGGTGTGGTTAATATTTGAATGTTTTAGTTAGGAAGATACTATCGACATGATGGGTGTGGTTGAGAAGGTGTATCATTAAATCATTTTTATTACGGAGTGTGTTTAGGTTAGATGAGAAGATAGATGATGAAACCATTTATTGGGAACAATGTGAAGGGTATAAAGACAGATGAGCAGCAATGCTGAATTCGAAAAACAAGTCTGACCGACGTACTAAATCACAAATTGATGGATTTCTTCTCGTTTCTCAGGTACAAACCATGACTCACGAACCAGTTGTGTTATTCCGATTTGTGTTTAAGGTGATGAAGATTTCAACTTTTGGGTGTTTTGGATATTATATTTTGAATTAGGAGTGTTCCATTGATAGCATTGTTTATTATTTTAGTTGTACGAATATGGCACTTTGGAACACCGAAGAAATTCGCAGGTTTTTCACAATTTTAAATGAGTATATAAATGTCGGTAACAGTAGACCTTATGATTGGAAAAAGAGTTAACGCAATTATAACTTACAAACCACGAATCCATAGACTGTGAGAGACCTTAAGAACCATTATAGTGATTGTACAGGAAAATGGATAGCTTGGGTTGCAATGAATGAGATGACAGGAATAGAATTCACTGATGAAGGATTGCCTACTGCAGAGGATCTTGACAGCTAAAAATTTACGGCATTCTATGAGGTATAATTTGCATTTTTAACCATTTATCTGTAAACTTTTTTAAAATTTCCTTCTAAGATTTGTACTTTTTATTTTTTATGATGCGGATCCAAGGATACTTTGGGAGGTATGTGACCAGGAACAAGCTGTCAGACACGGATCTTTGGGTCCAGTATTTTCAGCAGCATAGGAACCACCATTAATATTAAAAATGCTTATCTAAAGTAAAGTAATTGCTTATTTAAAGTAATTGCATATTTGTAATTCTTTTTTTTGGACCATGTATTAATCCGTTTTATAGTAAGATTGCTAAAAGTGTCATTGTCAACCCATAAAAACACTACGAGGTAATTCTCCCCATTACAATGCTATAATTCAAAATTTTCCAGAAATATGAATTGACCAAGTGGATTGTCAATGGCTGATAATCTTTTTTACAGCTATAATGGTGATCTATTTTTGCAGCTACGAGGTGATTTTTTTTTTGCATATTTGTAATTCCTATGAACCATCATTTGATAATTTGCATTAAATGTGTGGTAAGATATATATGGAAATACAATTAAATGGAAATACAATTAAATTAAAACAATCAAAATAGAAATTATAATTATTTTCATTCAATGAAAATGGAAATACAGTTAAAAACAATCAAAACAGAAATACAATTAAAACAATCAAAATGATAATACGGATGACCCAATTACAAATTGGTTCATTGTAACAATTACAAATCGAAAACATTATGATGTTGATGTTGATGTTGATGTTGATGTTGATGTTGATGTTGATGTTGATGTTGATGTTGATGTTGATGTTGGTGAGGATGATATGATGATAGACGATGACGACGACGACGATGACGATGACGACGACGACGACGATGATGAGGATGGTGGTGGTGGTGGTGGTGATTATATTGGTGATGTGATGTGATGATGATGATGACGATGATGACGATGACGATGACGATGACGATGACGATGACGATGACGATGACGATGACGATGACGATGACGATGACGATGACGATGACGATGACGATGACGATGACGATGACGATGACGATGACGATGATGATGATGATGATGATGATTGAACAGGGTGTCGTCGTACCTGTGCAAAAACAATTTATATTTTCCTCACTTCGAACTGTGGATTAGAACAGCGGTAAGCAAGGGTCGAACCCAAGGGAGCTAGATAGCTACTACTTTGTTCTGTAATGGAGAAAAACAAGAAACTGGAATGAGAGTAAAGGTTAGTAAACCAAAAGTAAAGCACGAAAATTGCTGGGGTTTTATCAATCAGAGAAGATATTCAGGTTAGGGTTTTATTCAATTGTGACTTTGTTTATCCTTGATTTCTAAAGATTTATTCTTGCTTTCTTAGGGTTACTCCTGGTCTGGTTATAACCGTTTAATTCTAGCAAACCTAATACTCCTGGTCTGGTTATATTAGGTTTAGTGCTCTACTTATTCTAACGGGTCAGTATTAAATAAGCAGTAAATAGATAGAGAGTATTACTAGGTTAAGTTGTACCCTTTCGGATCTCCCTTTAACCTAATAATTCAAACTGATAATTTGCACAAGAACTAAATAGAATGCAAGAATAATAATGAATAAAGGAATCTCAAAACATCGTCACAATTATTCAACCCTAACCCGAATAATCGGTTTAGTTACACATACTCATGAAAACAATGCAGTAATAAAAGAACGAAGGAACTTCACTAAAACCGAGGAAGACTGGAGATCGGGCCGTGAGGGCTGAGTAATGGGTGAGTAAGGGCAGTGCACGGTGGCGCTAGGGCTGAGCAACGGTGGAGGTAGAGGTGGAGCAAAGCTAGGGTTTCGGCCGAGAGGGAGGAAATTTGCGGAGAGAGGAGCTCTCCACGTTGTGGGATGATTTGAAAGGCTTATGAGCTCCTCTATTTATAGGGTGGAGTAGGGCACGAAATTCCCTCTTGGACTAGGTCAAATTGGTGGCCCAAAAGACAAATTAGGAAAAGTTTCCAAATCCGACTTTGCTTGATCTCTAAGTTAACTTCTTGTGCAAGTCTTCCAGAGTCTTCCAGTGACTTCCAGAACCTTCCAGGAGCTTCTAAACCGCCTAGGATGAAATTGGGAAATTTCCCGAAATCACTGTTCACTGCCGGAGTTACTGTTCACCGCCGGATGTACTGTTCACGAGCCGAAAAACACTGTTCACGACGCTCCTCTGGCCTTGATCTTCATCAATTGCGATGTTTTGGGCATGAAATGCCGTCTTTTAAGCGCGATTCCTCCTAGAGCTTCCAAATCACCTGAAATGCAAAACAACTCTAAAAACTAACTGTTCGCATAATAAAGTGCTGGAATTGGTGGGATTTGATGACTCGATGAGTCGTATAAATACGGCTCATCAATGATGATGATGATGATGATGATGATGATGATGATGATGATGGTTATTATCATGATGTTGTTGATGGAATTGATGAAAAAATCAATTTAAATCGAAGTTGACTTAACTTAACTGAAATTATATTAACTTACATTAACTGAAATTAACTGAACTGAACTTACATTAGCTGAAAGTAACTTAACTTAACTTAACCATCAAAAATATAAGTTCAAGTGGACAGGGCCATAATTGATATATCACAACTAAATATGAAGGAAGGAAAAATATCAGGTGCAAACTACAAATCGATGAATTATTGTGCGCTTCCTACAAATTATATCATAGTTCAAGAAAGTGGCATATAATTTGTCCGGATAAAACATGACATAGTTCGTAGGAAGTGCACCATAACGTTGATTTGTAGTTTGCACCAAAAATCAGGTTTGAACCTGATCTTGACTCTATGAAATAATATTAAACAATATCTAACAGAGCCTAGATAAATTAATTAAGGTCACATTTTTTGCAACAATTATGGCCTTGTGAGAAATGTAAGCACTTTCATTATTTTTTTCCTTAGATTTTTTCATCAAATAGCTAGTCTGAGGTTTCAGCACATACGTTCCCATTGCACTTAATTTATTTTTTCAAAAAATGCCCTCTAGCGAGAAATTGTGTTGAAGAAAGTCTAAATGACCGATGTGAATCACACAAGTGAATGTAAAATGTAAATGTAACAACACTCCCTAACTCCATTTCCGTATCCATCGGAGATTCACATACATTTTCTTTGATCAAGAAAATTGCATATGGTGGGAATGTGAGACTTGGTAAAAATTGTCTCATATGGCCTAGGGAGTAGAAGATTTACTAGCACATATTAGATCACAAAAGCATGACTCACAAGTCTGAACTTTTGGGTCATAAGGGGATGTGGTTTAATTGGGCTAGCAAATCCTGACAAATGGTATTGACAAGCGTATTTTTAACCCTTTATAGTTGTCAAATTATGAGTTTTAGGGGTCAAATCGTAGTCAAACAAAATTTATAAACCTTGGTAAGCCAAGGGTCGATCCTAGGAGCAGTGCGTGTGAGTACTAGGTAACAAGCGACCTATTTAGCTATTCCGAATGACAATTGTTTGGTTTGTTGTGAAAAGTGCAGAAATTAAATTGCAGAAAATTAAATGTTGTGTTTTTATCAGAGAAAGAATCCCAGAATCCTACTTCACCCGTGCTAACCCACTAATCATGCAATCATGGCAAGTTAAATATTTATGCTATCGAATATGGAATAAAACCGAAATAACACTAGACAAGCCGCCCATCCACGGATCATTGTCTAGATCAATCTCCATCGTTGAACGCCGCCCATCCACAGATTATCAACGACTTCGATTTATTAAAATAATGGTTTTCCTATCAAATCATGTAACATGACCTAATATCAATTTCATGCATTCCGGTTAATCCCTAGGGCCCATCCACCTTTCGGCATATAACCTAAATACGTTCTACCAATGCAAACATACCCTTTGATGTAAATACATGCATAGAACGATAATATGAAGCACACATTGAAATTGAATAATCGAATTGCATAAACATAAACTTTAATTGATCACATGAAGAGTTAGGGTTACATAGCACGGAATCCGTAGGATCCCGGAATAGAGAAGACTACTAGCTATTCATGGCGATTAACCAAAAACAGTGTAATATGAAAGGAAGAAACGAATAAACCGTAGACGATTGACTCGTTGATCCTCACGCTTGAAAGCTCTGTCTTCTCTCCCAAGTTAGGGTTTTTCTCCAAAGAATCAACAACCAGTCTATTCTGCTTTGTGTTTCTTTATATAGACCGTCTAAAAAGCCCGAAAAGCCCAAAAATTGAATTTAGAAACGACTTGTAGTTTTTGCCAGCCGACGGTCCCGTTACAGCCGAGCCTGTAACGGCTGTAACGGGCAAGGCTGAAATCTCTGAGAAAACTGCCAGCCGACGGTCCCGTTACACCCGTTACAGTCCAAGCTGTAACGGGCTCTGAGGTCTGTAACGGGCTACTCTTGCATAACTTCGTTTTTTGGTCTTTTTCGATCGATCTTTCTGTTCTTTCGACATTTTTGCTCCAAGGAGTGACGATATGTCGATTTTACCTGAAACACTAGAGAAAGACATCAAATATAGACAATTTGCCGGGAGAATGAACGTAATCCTTCCTCGAATGTAGTGAATAATTAGTTAAAATATCGACTGATCAAAACACTCCACACTTAGGATTTGTTCGTCCCGAACAAATGTCGAACAAATGGCAGAATAAATACATGAGAGGATGTAATGCTCAATCGGCCGTAAAGCTACCCTACTCAAGTGACATGTGATTAATTCTAACTAGACATAAAAATAAAAGATAACTCACTATCGTAGAGGACACGAATGCATTTAGCGTATGCATCAAGCCTTTAAACCTATAGGCTGCCCTAGGAGGACGAGTATAGTCTCGTGAAGGTTTTCAGGAATGGGACTACCTACAAATCCCCTATACAACTAACTAACGTGTATGCATGAAATGAGGCTCAACGAGTCACAGTAAAGTCATGTCATACCTCGGATTCATCGTGTTACCTCAACTTCAAGACAAACATCTTCATCAAAGTTTTAGACAATCATAGATTAAACGCGTTATGCATTCAAACGGTCAGTACACACGACTAACAAACGCCTCATCACAAGTTCTAAATAGTTCTATAGCAACGGGATAAGTATGAAGAGTTACACAAAACATGCTCTCCATTCACCTATGCTATCTAGGGATAGTCCACGGGCTCTTGGCGCAAAGCTCATTCTCAAGTGCCAAGGACTAGGCAATGACCCGTAAGAGAAGAGGAGCCTGGCTTAATAATTTTTCTGAAAAATAGAACGAAAAATTGCATAGGAAATTTCAGTGCAAGCACGAGGATCATCCCTTAGACTATAGTATATGAATTCTCAAGATATGCTATGATTTGCACGCAATGAAAAGGTGGATTTACACTACGTCAAGCAGAAGGGAGCAGAAATTGTTTCAAGAGTGTTTTCCATATACCAGGGGTGACTTTTCTCACCGGGTCCTTGGTATTTTCTGCTTTCGCAGAATCAACAAAAGCATATATATATATAATTTTTTTCAAACTGGCTTTTCTTTCATAAACAACTATGCTCGGGGCCAATGTTGCACCCATTTTCCAGAATTTAGAACTTTGCTTTTGAGGGGAAAACTTGAAGGTCAATTGTCTAACTCCACACTTAAAGCTTGACATAGTGTATGAATAAAGGCGGGTGCATGCAAATCACGACAAGGGTAGAGAATCATATACTAGTACTGAGGTCACCTAGAAAAAAATATGCAATTTTAAGCTTTTGAAAGTTTTGAAACGGTGCCTACTAGTATCAAATCTTAAACATGCTTCAAGAAATACGTAGAACATGTGATAGGCGAGGGCTAGCAATGATACTGACTCAAGAGAATACACACACGATTTTCATTATTTCAAGTCCTAGACTTCGAGTCCAAAAGAATGTCAATCAATCAAGGAGTATCGTAGAAAACGAGGATTTCAATCGTAATACATAGACATGTTGAGCATATGCAAGAGTGAATGTGTGACATGCTATGAATGTGACTATGCGCTACCCACTCCACACTTAAAAATGAGCTTAGTCCCTAAGCAAAGAAATAAAAGAGAAAATAAGCGTATAGGAACTTCACTCGTGTGTGATAGCTCGATATCCATGGAGATTAAGCGATGCTCGGGGAGTGGAACACGACTTGTGAGAGCGCAGGTTACTCCCCAAAGAGGCCTAGTTTAACGTCTTGGCAAGACTCAGCAAGGGAGGTAGTGTCAGTCCACCTTCAAATCCCATTTGAATTTACGTCCATCAAGAATGACATGGACGTTAAGTAGAGCACGCAGTCCTTTCAAAAATTCAAGTCCCTTAAGAATCAAGGGACTGCAGAAGCTCCCTAATAACAGTTTCAAGACGTAAGGCAAGAACTGTCGAAACTTATCTGGAGGCTGCACATCAAGATATATATTTTCAGAGCTGGCTCCAACAAGCACACTTCTTGTACACTCTTTAGCTAGGAACTCACGTTCCCATACTTCGAAATTGCCCTTTACTATCACATCTAGGCGTATGCGAGGGTCCTCTTTGATTGAACTCAGGTACACATCAACAAAGTCTTCGTACTTATGATCCCTTGATGGCTCTTGAACGTCCAGAAAAACTGATGGAATGAAACTCTCTTCTGCCTGCTCAGCTAAATGACCTTTTGAAGCACTCGTAGTGGAGGGAGATGTATCTTCATATTCTGAGACGTCATCAGTGCAAATCTCATCATCCTCCAATTCAGTGTAAACCTTGGCAACCACTCTAAACGCCTCAAAACCATCCTCACAACCAGGTTGTTCTGGTTTAGAAAGCATTCTCTTATCCCGATCATCTTCCACATGGATTCGAAATAAAGCTGAAGATGAATATGCTTCATAGACTTGAACTTCTTGATGATTTTCCATTGTCATCTCGATGTCCTCGTCTTCACATGCATTGGCGGCTGCAATGGCTTGTTGCTCTAAATGATCTTTCAGTATCTTGTTCCGAATGGCTAGTTGCTTGCTCTGGATGCTGATCCGCTCAATCTCCTGCTCGAGTGCTGTCAGTTGCCTGTCCCGCTCTTGAGCTCACCTTTCTTGCTCTGCCAAGAAACTAGCCATCATGGACTCTATACGTGAGTATTCTCCAGTGTCCTGAGGTTGTTGCTGCTGCGAGTGATTTTGGCAGCTCTCATAATACGGATCATCTTGATAATAATGTTGATCATGGAGCTGGTATTGTTGCTGCTGCGACTGGTCCTGGTAATTCTCATAATAGTGGTCATCTTGATAATGGTCATCTCGATAATACTGTTGATCATAAAACTGATGTTGATTTCCCTCCCAATTCGTATCGTATGAATATGGCTCTTCCCTTGGGTAGGCGTCTTGATGACCAAAAGAGAACATCCTCGCAACATGCAAAATAAAAGTGATTAGCGAAGGTTAGAAGTATACAGAGTATGTACAATGAAGTATATAAAAAAAATTGGAATAGTCTAAACTACACAAGTTAAATCTAATATCACACTAAACGCTGCTCCCCGGCAACGGCGCCATTTTGACAAGCGTATTTTTAACCCTTTATAGTTGTCAAATTATGAGTTTTAGGGGTCAAATCGTAGTCAAACAAAATTTATAAACCTTGGTAAGCCAAGGGTCGATCCTAGGAGCAGTGCGTGTGAGTACTAGGTAACAAGCGACCTATTTAGCTATTCCGAATGACAATTGTTTGGTTTGTTGTGAAAAGTGCAGAAATTAAATTGCAGAAAATTAAATGTTGTGTTTTTATCAGAGAAAGAATCCCAGAATCCTACTTCACCCGTGCTAACCCACTAATCATGCAATCATGGCAAGTTAAATATTTATGCTATCGAATATGGAATAAAACCGAAATAACACTAGACAAGCCGCCCATCCACGGATCATTGTCTAGATCAATCTCCATCGTTGAACGCCGCCCATCCACAGATTATCAACGACTTCGATTTATTAAAATAATGGTTTTCCTATCAAATCATGTAACATGACCTAATATCAATTTCATGCATTCCGGTTAATCCCTAGGGCCCATCCACCTTTCGGCATATAACCTAAATACGTTCTACCAATGCAAACATACCCTTTGATGTAAATACATGCATAGAACGATAATATGAAGCACACATTGAAATTGAATAATCGAATTGCACAAACATAAACTTTAATTGATCACATGAAGAGTTAGGTTTACATAGCACGGAATCCGTAGGATCCCGGAATAGAGAAGACTACTAGCTATTCATGGCGATTAACCAAAAACAGTGTAATATGAAAGGAAGAAACGAATAAACCGTAGACGATTGACTCGTTGATCCTCACGCTTGAAAGCTCTGTCTTCTCTCCCAAGTTAGGGTTTTTCTCCAAAGAATCAACAACCAGTCTATTCTGCTTTGTGTTTCTTTATATAGACCGTCTAAAAAGCCCGAAAAGCCCAAAAATTGAATTTAGAAACGACTTGTAGTTTTTGCCAGTCGACGGTCCCGTTACAGCCGAGCCTGTAACGGCTGTAACAGGCAAGGCTGAAATCTCTGAGAAAACTGCCAGCCGACGGTCCCGTTACACCCGTTACAGTCCAAGCTGTAACGGGCTCTGAGGTCTGTAACGGGCTACTCTTGCATAACTTCGGTTTTTGGTCTTTTTCGATCGATCTTTCTGTTCTTTCGACATTTTTGCTCCAAGGAGTGACGATATGTCGATTTTACCTGAAACACTAGAGAAAGACATCAAATATAGACAATTTGCCGGGAGAATGAACGTAATCCTTCCTCGAATGTAGTGAATAATTAGTCAAAATATCGACTGATCAGGTATCAGAGCCCACGGTGTGGACTAGATTAAAATATGTGAAGGAATGCTGAGCACAAATGGAGACACTCAAGTCAATGGGCAAATCAAGTGGGATCCCATACATGTGATGAGTGGGAGGAGTAATAGAGGCTCGTGGGTTAAGAAAAAGGAAGATTGTAGGCGTACGCAGTTAAGGGAGAATCGGAGAGGATTCCTGGTGGAAGGGAGAGGTCACAGACATACCCAGTTAAGGGAGCATTGCAGAGCACCTCTAGTGGAGAGGAGAAGTCGAAGGCGTACCTAGTTAAGAGCACCCATGGTGGAGAGGAGAGGTCGCAAATGTACCCAGTTAATTGGAGGAATGTTAGGCACATGTGTAGACACTTAAGTCAATGAGCAAATCACGAGGTATCCCATACATGCGAGTGGGAGTAGCAGGAGTGATATAGGCTCGTGGGTTAAGAAAAAGGGAGGTCGCAGGCGTACCAAATTAAGGAAGAATCGCAGAGCACCCATGGTGGAGAGGAGAGATTGCAGGAGTACCCAGTTAAGAGAGAATCGCAAAGCACCCCTAGTGGAAATGAGAGGTCGGCGCACTCACGAAGAGGCTACAAGTAAGGAGCAGAGCATTGCTTGAGGGGGAGTATGCCCAATTTCTCCAAGTGAGGGGAGATTGTTGGGAATGTGACACTTGGTAAAAATTGTCCAATATTGCCTAGATAGTAGAAGATTTGATATCATATATTATATTACAAAACCATGACTCTCAAGTCGAAACTTTTAAATCTTTGTTGGAGATTTTAGGGTTTAACCCTGTATAATATCATTGTCGGACTCGGAGGTTTTTGAACCGACCGGTTCAATTCTCAACCGACCGGTTGACCGGTTGGGTTGACAATTATTGATTCAAACTTCAATGCTTGATGGTCGATAAAAGCTCTGGCTAAAATCATATCCTTAGATGGACATCAATTTGATTGATGGTGTTACTCGGTTTTACAATCTATCATCGTTCCTGTACTTTCACGTTTGTCTTATCCCGATTCAGTTTTCTGAAAACCCTAATAGGGCAGAAATATTGAATACGGAAAGCGAATTCAATTCGTGATTCAAACAGTATTCAAGTCATGTTGATTTGAAGCCTTAGAAGAAGACACAGGTCTAACAATCGTATTCAATATTTTCTATATCAACGGGCGCTTGTGGCGGATACTGCAGTAAGTTTGAACGCAATCATTGATGGTGATATGGATTATTTGAGGATTCATGCGGTTGCTTATGGTCTATGGATTAAGCCCAAATTGGATTTTACAAAGCAAGCGTGAGGGAGATGTCGAAATTTGGAAAACCAAAGAAGCGACGGTTGATGAAGAATGGATGGAGAGTAAATCTGAAGAGCCGTGAAGGATTTGAGACGTCATCAATTCGATAGAAGCAGTCTCCTGATTTTCGTCAGGGTTGGAAGCCTCGAATTCAGTTTTGTTGTGAGGGCGTGTTCCGATGGTGGTGATAGCCGACACTGCTGTTTCAATTCCAGTATGAAACCCTAGTTGGTTTTTGGTTCAATGAATCGGTTACTCCGATTCTTATTGTGGGATCACAGAGGAATGGAAATACTGGTGGCGGGTCGGCATGTTATCAGAATACTAAGGCAATGATTGAACTGTTTCCTTTGATGTCAAGGCTTCAGGAGAACATATCCCAAAGGCCATTGTGGAAGAGACTAAAGTTGATGCCATGTTCAATGTATCATTATATTATAAGTATAGGACTGTGCATAGCAGCAACCATAACAGTCAGCATACTTGAAGAACGTCAGCACTTTATATCATCATGGACTCCCTTCCTACCTGTAAAATTCCGACAGTATACTTCACTAAGGATAGCTGCACGCAGGATACAAAATCATGGATGTGTATGTGTGATACTATTCGTTTAGCATTAGAGGAATATGGTTGTTTCAAAGCAGATGGAGTATCTGAAATACTTCAGACCACAACATTTAACGCTTTGGAAGATTTATTCAACCTCCCAGTAAAACAAAGAAGCATAACAATTATTTAGTGTTGGGGTTAGTCTTTGGAAAGCAACTGACCTTGAAGTATCTGCTTTGCTCAAGGATGAAGCAGGTTGTTGCTGAGGAGATTTCATTCCCTTTAAGATGCAAATTTAAGCTAAATCTAGCGAGGCGCAAATCAGGTTTGATCGTTCCAATTTTATCCGATAAATCTGAGTTTGTGAAGCATGCATATGATTGATAAGTTTATAATTATCAGTTAGATTTTCCGATGATATGTATGACTTATAGAGCATGCTTTGATAGTAAATTCATAATTAGTAAGTTTCTGATGAAATCAATGTATGAGAACTTTGGGCCGATACCATGATAAATATCTCATAGAACATGTGTTGTAAAGTTTTCAATCAGAATATAATCAAATGGATTTTCTGATGTATAAACTCCAGTCAATGTGTTTGTAAGTTTACCGGGTTGGTAAAACTTGATTGATGGAGATTATGTTTTGAAATAATCAAGGATTATGTGATTATTTCGGTTATTCCTGGTTTGAAATGTTTGAAGTGTTCATGATGATGTTGAACACTTGTGTTCTGATGATAGCCTATAAAAAGTTGTTAGAAAAGTATGTGCAAGTTTACTGTGCAAGTTCTGGTTGATTATGATATTACGGATTGTGACTTGCATGTTAGTAGAGTACATGTATTTGTATAACTCTGTGTTTCGCATGTCATATGATTTATTTTGCATGTATTGTTGCATAAATAATATAATGTGGGTTACTCACCAAATTGAAGCTCATTGACAATGCAATTTGTCAAGATTGTGTGATGAATTATTCACATAATGAGTTCTCCTAAATGGAAATGAATAATGCTTCAAGGTAAATTTGGTGGTTAAAGGCAAGTTAATATGCATGGACAAGTAAAGCTAGTTGTTGACTAATGTTAAGAATCGATAGAGGTAGGGAATAATACAATTCTGTTTATTTCCGGTTGAATGATATCATTCATGAGACTACAGCTGTTTATATACCACAGCAAAATGGTGTAGCTGAAAGGAAGAATAGAATCCTAAAACTATGTTATCCTACTCTGGTTTGAGTAATGGATTTAGGGTAAAGCCATGTGGATGGCTTATTATTTACTTAACATGGTTCGTTTGAGCCTCGTAGAAGCAAACTGGTAAGGAATGTAAAATCCTTTGGACCGGATTATCAAGTTTGCTTGATTGAGGGTTCTAGTGATGATATTGAGTGTCAATACTCATATTGTTATCATATTGATGATGATCCTAGAACATATGATGAGGCTATGAGGTCTCGAGATGTGACTTTTTTAAAAGAGGCTATAAATGATGAAATGGATTCTATTATAGGGAATAATACTTGGTTATTATTTGATCTCCCACCAGGATGCAAGCCATTGGGCTGCAGGTTATTTTCTAAAAGAAAATGAAGGTGTATGAATCAGTATATATGTTTAAAGCTTGATTGGTTATCCAAGGCTTTAGACAAAATGAGAGTATTGAATTTTCAATACATATGCTCATGTTGATATGATTTCCACTATTAGATTGTTAATTGCTCTTGGTGTAATTAAAATCTAGTTGTACACAAAATGTATGTCAAGACAGTGTTCTTGAATGGTAATTTGGAAGAGGAAATCTGTATGTAGCAAACGGAAGGATTCATTATGCTTGGAAATGAAAACAAGGTTTATAAGTTAGTCAAATCACTGTATGGACTGAAATTAGCACCTAATCAGTGGCATCAAAAGGTTGATGAGGAAATCTTGTCTAGGAGATTCAAATTGAATCAAGGAGACAAGTGTATAAACAGCAAGTTTGATAACTCTGATAATTGAGTAATCATATACATGTATCTTGATGATATGTTGATTATGGTACTAACCAAAATAGGAACCTTTTATCATCAAGTTTTGCTAGATATGGGAGAAGCAAATGTGATTCTTGGTATTAGAATCAAGTGTGAGAACAAAGGCTTAGCACGTTCACAGTCTCACTACGTTAAGAAAGTGTTTAAGGAATTGAAGTGTTCGAATTGTTCTCCGGTAAGTACTTCCATAGAATGAAGTGTGAAGCTTATGCCTAGTACGGATGAAGCTGTTTCACAACTTGAGTGCTATTAAGTCATTGGTCGCTTAATATATACAATGAAAAGTACAAAGCCTGATATAGCCTATGCAGTGGGCAAATTGAGTTGATATACTAGTAATTCTAGTACTCATCACTGAGAAGCTATTAGGCAGATACTTGAATACATTAAGAAAACCATGAATTATGACTTGGTGTATGCTGGTTTTCCCTCGGGTTGGAGGAATGTACCGATGTGAGTTGAATTACTAGTTTAGAAGATGATGCTTCTAAAAGTAAATGAATATTCTTGCTTGGGGGAGGTGCCATCTATTGGGCCTCAAAGAAGCAAATTTGCATCACCAGCTCTACTGTGGAATCTGGGTTCATGGTTCTAAATGTTGCCGGTAAAGAGGCAAAAGGGCTAAGAAATTTAAACAAGAGATTCCTTTGTGGCTGAAACCAATAGATGTCTATCCATTGGGATAGTAAGGAAATTCGGTTAAGGTTATACCCAAATGTACTATGATAAATCGAGACACCTGGGCGTTAGATATAGCGCGGTTCGTGAACTGATCACTCACGGGGTAATTTCGATTGATTATGTCCGGACACAGTGAAATCTAGCTGATCCTTTGACAAAATGGATTAACTAGGGACTTGGTACAGAGTCGGGTAAAGGGATGGGCTTAAAAGCACATCTAAGTCGCTTATCGTAGGACACCTTAATTCCCTCTTAGTATGACGCTAAGAGCTGAGTTAAGTACAAGCCTATTCTGAGAGACTTGAAGCACATGGTTATATCCATCCCAAATTTGTGCTTGTTTCCTGCAGAGAAAGGGAGGTTGAAGTTTATCTTCTTAATGGATCTTTTGGAAAAGTGCATTGTAGGTGCATGCGAAAAGAATCCACCTATGTGAGTGTGAAGTGAGCCGCTTCAATTAGCTTGTGCTTGGTTAAATATACACTTATGAATGGATAGGGACACATGGCTGAAATAGTGTCAAGTTGTACTTGGAATAAAAGTAAACTTGTGTGTATTTTATTTTCCCGTATTCAAATGGGTTGAAGGGTACAATTCGTAGAACACCCCGATTCTCGAGTATTGGAAGATACTACACTATGTGAAGTTCAAACCTAATGGATACTTCACTTATGCACAAGTTTTGTCGATTGTGAATGTTTTATCATTCAAGAGTATAACCCTAAAATGGGGGAGGATTGTTGGAGATTTTAGGGTTTAACCCTGTATAATATCATTGTCGGACTCGGAGGTTTTTGAACCGACCGGTTGACCGGTTGGGTTGACAATTATTGATTCAAACTTCAATCTTATCTAGAAAACAGGCAGAATGAAAGGCATGACTTTTATTTTGGTTTTCTCGAGAAGAGGTGACGCTTGATGGTCGATAAAAGCTCTGGCTAAAATCATATCCTTAGATGGACATCAATTTGATTGATGGTGTTACTCGGTTTTACAATATATCATCGTTCCTGTACTTTCACGTTTGTCTTATCCCGATTCAGTTTTCTGGAAATCCTAATAGGGCAGAAATATTGAATACGGAAAGCGAATTCAATTCGTGATTCAAACAGTATCCAAGTCATGTTGATTTGAAGCCCTAGAAGAATACACAGGTCTAACAATCTTTAAATACTGAATTTAATGGGCCAGCAAATCCTAACAGCATAGTTAAGATTAGGGCTTTCTACTCTCTTGAACCAATTCTCATGATAGCGAATCGGCTGAGATCAATATTGCACTGTACCATACTTTCTACTACTATACTGTTTTTTTCTACACAAGCTCATAAAAGAAGACAGCAGTGGCAGTTGGGGAGTGTATTGAAGAGGCCTGACCAATGCGCGACTGCACCAGTGTCGTAGTCTATGATACAGGTCTACATCTCCTCTGATGATCGAGCTTTTTCCCCAGCATTAAACTCCATGATATATACTGAATATTGACAGTTGCAGTAGTGCATTGCAACACATAATTGATCAAGCTCTCCAACCCATCACTTACCCATAAATTTGACGCCACGAATCAACAGTTGCAGTGCATTGCAAGAAAGTTTGATCCTGACCAGGATCAGCTGTCTTTAATGCTCAAGTTGGAGCCTAATAACATGTCCTGGTCTCAGATATAGACATTAATGATATGCACCAAAGACCCATGTAGGCAAGACCAGCCATGAATTCAAGTCTAAAAAAAGTCGAGCAAAAATGATTGTAGGCTTTTAATTAGTGTTCCACAGTTAAAAAATATTTCATCTAATTATGAGAGAGACTTTTTGGTCACAACATTTGGGTGCTCGATGTCCCTCAACTCCGAACTGTTTAGTCCTTTCGACTAATCTTTGTCTTAACTCATTGAAAAATGTACACATTCCTGTTGGCGTGTTTCATTTTAAGGTCCATATAATTAATTTTATTTCAATCAGAGCAAAATAAAAAATAAATTGATTATTTTCTGAAAGTTGGGCACTGTACGTGATTAAATTACTAACTCAATTATGTGAACCTCATTGAAAATAAGTCACATTATGTACTCTTAACTTATTGAATAGATATTTCTTCTTTAACACGCATAGACATTTTTCTTGAGTCGTTATCAACGGGATTCACGTGATTGAATTAACAATTTAATCACAATAAATTACGATACTCGACGTTCAAAATTTTATGAATTAATTTTTTTATTTTTCACATGATTTAAAAAATCAATAATTTTAATCTTCAATTGAAAAATACTAATAGTACAAAAGCACTAATCTGTATTTTTCCCTAATTTACTTCCTCACAGCATCCAAAATGTCTAAGTCTACAACACTACTATTGAGCCGTTTCACAAAGAAACATATATTGACTATACCATCCTCCATTGGACCATATTTCAAAAAATTCGCATTATATTTATATGATTCCTGAATTTCAAGTGTTTCGATACTTTACGTACCCTATGATGTTATATCATGTATTTATAGCACTTGTCTCGAAATAAAAGTTTGATTAAGAAGACACTGAAACTGATCTAAATTGCGTTAAAAGTGCTGATAGATCGAATTTGGGGGATTGAGAAAGACGAATCCGAGTACTAAATGGATCATGACTTGTATTTGAATTCTTGAGAGTGAAGTTTCCGAGGATCGTGGTGAAGAGTAAACATGTGAGTACAGAGGTACATACAGAATATGTTAGAAATGGAAAGAATAGGCTACATCTGATGGATGAATTCAATTCTACTGTTTTCGGTAGATATGACTATATGAGACCCCAACTCCTTCATTTATGTCTGGTCATCTCCTGCACCGGTGTTAGTCATTTTCTCATGTCTTTTATTATTATTTTTACTGAAAATGAGCTGTTCCATGTTGAATTTTATAAGTCTGCAAATTGAATTATAGTTTTTGTGTGACTTGAAAGTATAAGTTTATGCTAACAAGATAATGGTTGAGTTTGTACCACATTTGCCTTGCAATAACAAGGTCAAGGAGTCAAATCCTATCATGACATTTTTCTTTCACAATTTATGTGGATTTAACTAGTGCCACCTATGGTATGGACATTTTCTCCATCTTTCGCGGATGTTTTCCTCTTTCCTTTCCTCTTTCTTTTCCTCGTCCATTTGTGGACGCTTACATGTGCGTGCTACATGTGCTATTCAAGTCTTCCTCTCGTGGAGGCGTGCTTAGACAACGCTAAGGTCCTTCTATAGAGGTGCATGTTGAGTCGAGGGTTTTCAAAGTTAAAAGGTACCAAGATGGCTTGCGTTCCATCGAGGATTCAAAAAGTTCAAATAATCCGAGTGGTGCCCTTTGCGTGTCTGTGCTTCAAATGATCGAAAAATATATATGTACTCGATATGTATAAGATGTATTCTCCGATATGTTTGATGTAAATCACAATTAAAAAAAAGTATAAGTTTATAAATTAATAATAGAAAACAAGTTAGGCACTAAAGATAGTGGTCTAGCGATAAGACCATTGCACTAGAATCAGGTCTACCATTGCCTGAAGCCAAAATTTTAAAGGCCCTCAAGTATTTAATTTAATTCTATAATTCTTTTGATTGTGTCCTTTGACATATATTTATACAAGGCATGTGGGGGGCGTTCAAATGTTATGTGTTCTTATAGTGTTATGTGTTATACGATTCTGATTGGTTGATGAAATTCAAGGAACCAATCAGAAGCGAGGAACACGGGCACTACGGTGCACCCTCAAAGCATGGGGGTTGGATGTGTGAGGGTGCACCGTAGTGCCCGTGTTCCTCGCTTCTGATTGGTTCCTTGAATTTGATTAACCAATCAGAATCGAGTAACACATAACACTATAAGAAGGGTGTAACATTTGAACGCCCGTCTAAGGCCTGTTATATATATGGGACCATTTAATTTTGGAACCTTAATTGTAATATTTGTTTTCATATAAAATCACATAGGAAATTCGGGCGTAAAGCTTATTCGATCGGCCCTATAAACATTAATAATATTAAAAAAAACGGTTCAAGTTCTGATTGTACGACCCGTGCTTAGGGCAGAGCATTATTCGGTAAATTCCGATTTTACCGAATTAATTTATCGAACCGAATAAATTCGGTAAACGGTAATTTACCGATCGATAAATTTTTTTCGGTATCGGAATAGATTTTCTAATTCGGTAATTTACCGATTTACGGAATAAATTTTTTTAAATGAATTATTTGTTTAAAATTCAAAGTTTAACCCGCAACTTTTGAAAAATTTTGCGATTAAATTGTGTAGATCAAAATTTTGAATTCTCTTTGTGTTTTTTTATTAGATGATTGATTATTATGTTTTAATAATTTTAAAATTATGAAAAAAAATAATTCGGTAAATTCGGTTCGGTAATCGGAATAAAAAATTTGGATCGGTAAACGATAAATTCGGTAAATTACCGAATGCACACCCCTACCCGTGCTTTAAAAAACAAGTTAGATTCCAAGTTTTATATTACATTTGGTACATGTTTCACGTCCTTGTAATGCGTCCTAGCTCGTACAAGTACAAGTTTTATTTCAATTGCATTAATTCTTAAACGCCGACATATGACCCATTTCTCTAATATTATGGATCACGTATCTTTAATACTGTTAAATTAAATTTAGCAACATCAATTGTATTATAGTACAAATGGGCGCGTTCAATGAGAATCACTCTTAGGCTAAGAACTTAAATACTTATTTTGCACATTTAGATCAAATGATCTAAAGGTGTAGACTTGTCCAAAAAGTATTTTTTTGTCATTTTGCACTTTTGTCTTTTAGGTAAAAGAAAAAAGTGCAAAAAGACAAACAACTTTCACTTAATGGATAAAGGAGGATTGTTTGATCATTTGATCTAATGACTCAGATTTGTCCTTAGGCTCTTAGTGTAAGAATGGTTCTCATTTGAGCGCTCCTCATTGCACAAATATGTTATCTTTAGCAACAACAATTATCTATTCAGGACTGGCCTATATTTTTGTAAAATGAAATACTTTTTTTTGTTAAAGAAAATTTATTATCATATTTTTTTAGAGTTTCGTGACAGAAAACCAAGAGTGATGGATCAGATCGTGTCTATACTTGCATAGATACGCTAAAGTATCATATGCATTGTTTCTTGTTCTCACCTAGGGGTATAAACGAATTGAGCCGAGCCGAGTATTACTGTATTACGTTGTTCAAGTTTGGTTCGTTTAAAATTTGACAAGTTCGAGTTCGAGCCGATTATTATCGAGTATTAAAAATATGTGTTCGAGCTCAGCTCGTTTAATTTTCACGAGTTCGAGTCAAGCTCGAGCTTTATACGAGTATTTTAATAAAATTAATATAATTAGTTATAGTTAACGAGCTTTAATCGAACTTTCACGAGTTCGAGCGAGTATCTAACGAGATTCAATCGAGCTTTTCACTAAAAACTATTTAAAACTATATAAAATTACCTTAATCGAGCTTATCACTTCACCTTCCAAAATGCAAGGTGCATTTTCCAAGATTCATTTTGGTGGTGACACGTGTCCCATGTGCATTTTCCAAGATGCATTTAATGCTAAGTCAAAGTCACATTTTGTGACTTTGCTTTTTGGACATGTGTCAAATGCGGATTCAAAGATGCATCATGATATAATGGTGAGATTTGGGTTCTCAACTCGAATTTTTAAGAGTTCTCAACCGAGCGCTCTCCTATTAACGAATATATAAACGAGCACATAAACAAATTGTTCGCGAACATAAACGAACTGAGAATTAATTGACTCGTACTCGGCTCGTTTATGTTCATACTCGACTCATTTAAGATCAAACCAAACTTTGACCGAACTTGTTTGCAAAACCGCTCACGAGCGTATCACTTTACACCCCAATAATCTCACCAATGTGGTGTGTTGATATTCTTTGATTCGTACGTGAGGAAATTAATTTGACATGGTGGGAGATGCTGATGGAAAATCTCAAATGTTGGCGTGTTTTGTTAAACATAAGTTTCAACTTTAAAAAAAATTCAGCCCCTTATCTAGGACATTTAGAAAATCACTTAATTTTAGTTAAATACTTAATTTTATGAATTCAAGTTAAAACAAGGATCTGGTGCAAAGTACATATTTTGATTAAATTTTTTTAACTAATAACAGCCCTTGATTTGGCCATTTGGACTAATGATATTAAATCTCGTCATATGGTTTATTTCTCGTGATGAATTATAACATATTCTTGACAAACTATGTGGTAATTTTGGTCGTTTGGCGACTAACTAGGGCATCAACAGTAAGAGAGCAATGAACAATGTGCGAAAATAGCATTTTCCATAAAAGTCATGTAGCAAGCAGAGCTAAAAGCAATGAGCAAAAATGATTCTTTGCTATATATATAAAGGGGTGTTTTTTTGAAGACATGTGTTTTTGGTGAGGGTGTAGGGATAAATTTGGACCATTTGATCAAATGATCCAAAGGTGCATAACAAATCCAAAAAGTTGAAGTTGTTTGTCATTTTGCACTTTTGTCTTTTACCTAAAAGACAAAAGTGCATAACTCCAAAAAAGCACTTTTTGACTCATTATGCACATTTGGATCATTTGATCTAATGGTTTTAGATTTGTCCCCACGACCTCACTTCTAGAGGTGTCCTCAAAAGAACGCCCCTATATATATAGATGGACGTTCAAATGTTATGTCCTTCTTATTGTGTTATGTGTTATGTCGATTCTGATTGGTTAATGAAAAACAAGGAACCAATCAGAAGCGAGGAACACCGTAACTACGGTGCACCCTCACCCACACAACCCCCCATGCTTTGGAGGTGCACCGTAAGCTCCGTGTTCCTCGCTTCTGATTGGTTCCTTCTTTTCATCAACCAATCAAAATCGATATAACACTTTAAAAACATAACACTCTAAGGACATATAACATTTGAACGCCCCCTATATATATATATATATTTTAACGCAGCAAGTGAGCAAAGAGCGAAAATAACAACCTCTCTATATTTTATTCTGTATGGAAAATGATGCTCTTATACTCATAACCATTTCAATTATTCGCATTATCACTTCAATTATTTCATTTTTTGTTTTGTCCCAAGTTTCTTTAATTTTTCTGATTTTTATTTTAAAATATTTTTATTTTTTGGGTTTAAATTTGAATAGTTGGATGTCCTTCCAACGTTCATTTTATGACATTTCGTATTTTTCCTTAATTTTAAATCAACAAAAAATATATTTCACTTTTTCATGTGGGTCCTCCCTTATTGCTTTTTCTTCGCCCTTTCCATTATTGTTCACCTATCAATGATTGTTTTTCGCTTTTTTTGCTTATCTTGTGCATGAAAGCACATTGCTGCAGATGCCCTTATAACCCAATTTTGATGATCTTTGTATTATATACTAAAAATATGTTTTATACTTGATCTTTACTCCAAAAGTTAAGTATAATAGTCAAATACTTGAATTAAGTCAAAAGGTTAAGTTCGAAAATTCACTTCTCCTATTGAAACCAAGTTAAGTTCTTAATTTCAGTTGAGCTAAAAAAAACACCGCCTAAAACTCTAATAAGCTAGTGATTCAGTATCTTTAAAAGAGTTTATCGGATGCGTGGTCAAGTAGTAAGAACAGTGATTACTTTTGTACAAGTCATGCGTTCGAATGTTCGAATCAGGCAAGAATGAATTTTCTCCCATAAATATGATTAGATGAGTAAAAATTCAAATGGTAGAAGTATTGAATTTGGCGTCTTCCTTTTTCAAAAAAAAAAAAATATATATATATCGTTAAAGGAATAAAATTACGTGAAGTGAAATTACATGACAATCAAATTAAATATTCTTTTGAAAATGGATAAATATTTCGCTTTCACTATATAAACAGTGCATCCACCACTCTGTTCTCACACTCACAAAATCCTCTGTTTCTTCATATCTGTGCAACAACGATGGGCGAGTACTTGTTCGATGTGATCCTATTCATCCTCGCGGCCCTTCTTTTCCACCAATGGAGGAAATACAACAACTCTACTCTTAAACCCAGATCCCCAAACACTACCCAAAACCTCCCTCCCGGCCCTCCGGGATGGCCACTAATCGGAAACCTAGGCCAGGTTGTCCTACAGCGTCGTCCCTTCATGTACATTGTCCGCAACTTACGTCAAAAATACGGTCCCATCTTCACCATGAAAATGGGTCAGAGGACTTTGGTTATAATAACAAGCTCTGACCTCATCCATGAGGCTTTGGTCCAAAAAGGCGCTGCTTTTGCGAGCAGGCCAGCGGACTCTCCCATTCGCTTGGTGTTCAGTGTAGGGAAATGCGCCATAAACTCGGCCGAATACGGCCCATTATGGCGCACGCTGAGGAGGAACTTTGTTACGGAGATGGTGAGTCCGACTAAGGTTAAGCAATGTGGGTGGATTAGGGATTGGGCGATGGCGAGACACATGATGAAAGTGCGTGACGAGTCGGAGAGGAACGGGTTCGTCGAGGCGATGAGCCTCTGCAGGCTGACGGTCTGCAGCGTTTTGATATGCTTGTGTTTCGGTGCAAGAATCTCCGACGAACGAGTTGCGGAAATCGAAAGCGTTTTGAAGGAAGTCATGCTCATGACGACTTTAAAGCTACCGGATTTTCTCCCGGTTCTTACGCCGTTGTTTAGGAGTCAAGTAGCTGCGGCGAGGAAGCTGAGGACGAAGCAGATGGAATGCTTGGTGCCTTTGATCCGGAAGAGAAAAGAGTTTGTTGAAAAAGATGGTGAAAAAAGGGATGAGGAAATGGTGAGCCAACTCGGTACAGCTTACATTGACTCCTTGTTCAAACTCGAGTTACCGGGTCGGGGCCGGTTAGGCGAGGCGGAGCTGGTGACGTTAGTATCGGAGATTATCAACGCCGGGACCGATACCTCGGCCACAACTACTGAATGGGCTTTGCTTCATTTGGTGCAAGACCAAGAGATACAAGAAAAGCTCTACAATGAAATAGTTACCCGGGTGGGTCAAACCGGGTCGGTTCAAGAATCAGATCTGGAGCAAATGGTGTACCTCAACGCCATTGTGAAAGAGACCCTACGGCGCCACCCGCCGAGCCATTTTCTACTATCCCACGCCGCGGCGGAGGACACTGAGCTAGCCGGGTACACGATCCCGACCGGGGTGAATGTGGAGTTCTACACTGCTTGGGTAACAGAGGACCCGGAGAGCTGGGCGGATCCGGGTGCATTTCGGCCGGAGCGGTTTTTGAATGGGGATGGAGTTGGGGTGGACTTGACAGGGACTAAGGGGGTGAAGATGGCGCCGTTTGGGGCGGGCCGGAGGATCTGTCCGGCGTTTAGCTTGGGATTGCTGCATGTGAATTTGCTTCTGGCTAGTATGGTGCTTGCTTATAAATGGGTTCCGGTTCCGGACTGTCCGCCCGACCCGACTGAGACTTTTGCCTTCACTGTTGTGATGAAGAATCCACTCAAGGCTGTTATCATTCGTAGGGCTTAATTTTTTAGTAGGTTTGACGAGTCTACATGTACACTCTTTAATCTTCACTTATAATATATGAAACTGGTCTTTTAAAAACTTATCTAATACTAAAAACATTATTTTCCATCACTTATATTTAATTGATCTAACAAAATTCAGCTTACTAAAAAAATGTAGCAATCAGGCGTCTGGATTGGAATGAAATAATTTTTTTCTTTTTGAAAAAAAGAGAGGAGGATTGGATAAGCCATAATGACACTCCATATTTCACATATGTGATAACAAGACTAGTGTTCAATCATTTCAACGAGCGTTACATTTGCCAATTGAATTGGTGAATAAGCAAGATATGAGATTTATTGGTCCATCATATTAGAGTCTGGAGACATATAGAGTATGTGATGTAGGAGCGTTTTGAGCTCCGAAATAATATTTTAATTATATTTATTTATTTTTAGATTTTAGCAGTTGATGATTATCTTTAGCAGCTGGTGATTATCTTTAGCAGCTGATGATTATCTTTTAGCAGCGGATAATAATCTTTTTTTAGATTTCCTTTCCCAATTAGATTTTATGTTTTCCTATTTAAACCCACCTTAGGGTTTCAGTTATATATCTTATTTTTCTATCAACAAACCTTTGGTTTTTAGTTTTTGGTGGATTCTAAAACTTTTTTGGTGGATTCCAAACTATCCCCGAATTCATTGCTGGTGAATTCGTTTATCCCGATTTTCCCGATGCGCCAGTTGGTATCAGAAGCAGGTCTTTCCGGGTCTCTCTGCTAACTTGATCAGATGGCAGATCAACCCGTACCCAGAGCAGATGGTGAGAGGGTCAATGCGGACATAGCCGCAGCCCTGGCTGCTTTGAGAACACAAATAACTGCTATGTCAACCCAGTTGACAGAAGTGGACAACAAGAGTCGTCGTGGAGACAGGAGAGGAGAACTGAATAGGGTTCCGCAAGTGAAGAGTGATATTCCATTGTTCTATGGAACCATGAGAGGAGAGGAGTTTCTGGATTGGCTGGTTAAGGTTGATAGGTTTTTCGATGTCATGCATGTTCCTGAGGATAAACAGGTTAAGATGGTATCAATCAGGTTGAAGAGTATGGCTGCCGTGTGGTGGGACATTATCGTTATTCAAAGGCAACTGGAAAGAAAATGGCCTGTTAGAACGTGGAGGCGAATGAAACAATTATTGATGAAGCGGTTTCTGCCTGAAAATTACGAACAGATCCCATATAAGAAGTACTTCGAATGCGTTCAAGAAAAGAAAACTATGACAGAGTATACGAATGAGTGTGTGAAGCAAGAGCTTCCGAAGCCAAATCCGAAGAAGGAAGAGGTTAGTGTTACGAAGGAAGAGGTTAGTGTTACGAAGGAGGCGTTGGAGGAGATTGATGAGCTTGTGATGCTGAGGATTTTGTCTGATGATTTTGAGGAGGAAGATTATAAGATTAAGATTAGTGGAGCTCAATATGATTTGCAGTTGCTAAATTCAGGCGACTTGATGAGTGTTGAGAAGGAGGAAATAATTTCTGATGAGGCGCGTGACGGAGCGCACCACACCGTCGTTAATGTGTAATGGCTCTGTGCAAAAATAAATTTATATGTCCGCTACTCGTACTCTACTATTGGGTAGTAAAGCGGTAAGTAGGGGTCGAACCCAAGGGAATTAGTGGATAATTGTTCTTTCGAAAATGGAAAGTAAGACAGTTGGGGGTTGGTTGTGATTTTAGTACACTACTACAGGAGGGGGAATATGCATCGGTTCCGTGTTTTGGTTTATGCATCGATTTTGACATTATGCATCGGTTGGACTAAAACCGATGCATAAGCCTCAAATTATGCATTGGTTTTATCTAGAACCGATGCATAAGCCTCACATTATGCATCGATTCATACAAACCGATGCATAATCTTCACATTATGCATCGGTTTTAGTCCAACCGATGCATAATCTGGAATTACCCTAACTTCATTTTTACACTTCTTGCAATTCATCCTCCTCCGTTCGTAAAAATTTCTTACTGAAGCGATTCAAATCCGTTGCCCGCCTCCGACCGTCGCTGCTCCGTCTTGCCATCGTCGCTGCCGTCGCTCCATCTCGCCATTGTCGTGCCATCCTGCCATCGTCGTTTTGTCTTCGTCCTGCCATCGACCCGCTGCTTCGTCCATCCATCGTCCTGCCATCTTCGTTGTCTCGCCAGTCCTCACTCACTTGACAGTCCACTCGACAGTCCAGCAACACTCCACATAAGGTAATCTAAATACAATTACTTGTTGTAATTAGGGTTTACTCATTGCCTAATCGAAATGTAATTACTTGTTGTAATTTTCCTTGTTGATTTAATAATTTTGTTGGATTTAGGTCTTGAATCGTACCCTTGACCCTCGCATATCAGTCAAATAGCTTCTTTGATTCTACGAGCAACATCATATAAGGTATTTTTACGTTTTGTTCTTTTGTTCATGGTTTCATGATTTATGCTTGTCAATTCTTTCTTAACACTTGTGTTTTTAAATCCAGTGTTCTTCCGCCTTTGCTCATTACATTCCTCAACCTACTACTGCATTTCTCCTCTCTCGATTTCACACAAGGTATTGTTATGGTATTCTTTTATTTTTACTATGTTTATTTTCTGAACATGACCATTTTGGTTAGATTGCTCTTTCATGTCCGTTTCTTCTTTGTTTAACAAGATGGTGTATATATTGAATGGTTAGCTAACTTGTTCTCAGTCTAATAATATTTTCTACATGATTCATGTAGTGGATTATGATGAGTAGAAAGTGGATGTCCGGTAATAGGTTAAGTGATGAGTATGAAAAGGGGATAATGGATTTCTGTGAATTTGCATCGGCGTATGCATTAAAAAATGCACTTGAAAGTGTCTTCTGTCCGTGTAAGGCGTGTTTCAATAAGATAAAGGTCAAAGTGGAAGAGTTGCATAAACACCTTTTTTAAAAGGGAATTGATCCACTATATACGGTTTGGTACATGCATGGTGAGGCTGAACAGCAAGACGTTGAACCTCAACCCGTAGAAAGTTTGCCTGAAGATAATGATGATTGGGAGGAGGACAATTTAATTGATATGATTAACAACGTTGCCGGTGAGTTTGATTCTAGACCACAAGTGGTGGAATCATTAAGAAATGACTCTGAATTACCACTGTATGAAGGTTGCTCCAAATATACAAGGTTATCTGCAACTTTGAAGTTATTCAATTTGAAAGCTAAAAATGGATGGAGTGATAAGAGTTTCACTGAAGTGTTATCGTTGGTTAAAGATATGCTTCCCGATGAAAACACTTTACCTAACCGTACTTACGAAGCTAAAAAGGTGATGTGTCCCATGGGAATCGATTACAAGAAGATACATGCTTGTCCCAATGATTGTATATTGTATCGTAATGCTCATAAAGATTTGACTGAATGTCCGGTGTGCAAATCTTCACGCTACAAGTTAAACAAAGGACGGACGGCTACCTCAAAAGGCAGTGCGGCAAAAGTAGTGTGGTATCTTCCACCGATTCCCAGGTTTCAACGATTATTTGCTGACCCAAAAGATTCTGATAATATGCGATGGCATGCCGAGAAACGTGTCATTGATAGCAAAATGCGTCATCCGGCCGATTCATTGCAATGGGCCAAAGCAGACAACTTATTCTCAGAATTTGGATCAGAGTCTAGGAATTTACGTCTTGGCCTGTCTACTGATGGGGTGAATCCGCATGGAAATCTCAGTAGTCAACATAGTACATGGCCCGTGATATTGGTGATATACAACCTACCTCCTAGACTAACCATGAAGCGTAGATATATGATGCTTTCTTTGTTGATTTCGGGTCCTAGGCAGCCTGGAAATGACATAGATGTATACTTGGCTCCCTTGATAGATGATCTTAAGCTTTTGTGGAATGAAGGAGTACGGACATTTGATGCATCTAGGCAAGAATATTTCAATATGCGTGCAATGCTAATGTGTACCATCAATGACTTCCCTGCTTATGGTAACTTGTCCGAGTACAGTATTAAAGGGTACAAAGCTTGTCCAATATGCGGGGAAGCGACACATTCACGTTATCTAAGAATTGTCGAAAAATGATTTACATGGGGCACCGGCGTTTCTTACCGAGGTTTCATCCTTACAGACGAAAGAAAGCTGCATTCAACGGTGAGACCGAACACGCAATAGAACCTCAACCATCTTCGGGTTATGAAATACCCGAGAAAATTCAAAATATTACAAATCGATTTGGAAAACCTAGTGCACGCACCGAAAGTGCTCCATGGAAGAAGCGATCTATATTTTTTGATCTCCCTTATTGGCATACACTTGACATTAGACACTGTGTTGATGTGATGCATGTGAAAAAGAATATATGTGATAGTCTGATCGGCACATTATTAAACATTCCTGGGAAAACAAAGGATGGAGTTAAAGCGAGACTGGATATGCTAGATATGAACATTCGTACTAAATTAGCACCAGAAACTCGAGGGCAACGTACATATCTGCCTCCATCATGCACCACTCTTTCTAAGACTGAGAAATCAAGATTTTGTGGATGTCTTAAAGGAGTTAAAGTTCCGTATGGCTTCTCTTCAAATATCGCCAGTTTGGTTTCGATGAAGGATCTGCGTTTGAATGGATTAAAATCTCACGACTATCACACTTTAATTCAACAGCTCTTGCCTATTGCAATTAGAGGTATATTGCCTCCAAAAGTGAGAGCCGCTATACAAAGACTTTGCGTGATTTTTAGCTCTTTATGTGCTAAGGTTGTTGATCCAACAGAGCTTGATAGATTACAAGAGCAAGTAGTGATTACATTATGCCAACTTGAGATGTTCTTCCCACCATCATTTTTCGATATAATGGTCCATCTAACTGTTCATTTGGTTCGCGAGGTTAGAATTCTTTGACCAGTGTATATGAGATGGATGTATCCTTTTGAGAGGTACATGAAGATTCTAAAAAGCTACGTGAGAAATAGGCATCGTCCTGAAGGATGTATAGTGGAAGGATACATAACTGAAGAGGCGGTTGAATTTTGCACTAACTTTTTGGGAAATACCGCTGCAATTGGGATTCCAAGGCCACGCCATTTTGATCGATTTCAAGGAAAGGGAACAAGTGGATCAAAACAAATAGTTAAATCCGTAGATGAGTTATCAATAGCCCATTTCTACGTATTGCAACATATACCTGAGATGACGCCTTTCATCGATGAGCATTTAAACATAGTGAGGAGTGCACACTGGGGGAAAAATGAGATATGGGTGCAAAGAGAACATCGTTGGTCATTTTGTAAATGGCTTAAAACTGATGAAGCTTTAAGTAATCAAGGGAACTCGGAAGAAGAGTCTAATGATGACTTAGTGAAGTGGCTTATGGCAGGTCCGAGACCAAGTGTATATATGTGGAGAAGTTTTGACATTAACGGATTTTGTTTTCACACAAAAGATCAAGACGAACGCAGCGTTGTGCAAAATAGTGGTGTCACACTTGTTGCTGAAACCACTCACGTTTCTAGCGCTAGAGATCAAAATCCAATATCTGCTCCTCTCAATTATTTTGGGGTTATCGAAGAAATATGGGAGTTGGATTATGTTAAACTACAAGTACCAGTTTTTAAATGTAAATGGGTTAATCATTCTGTAGTTCGCACTGATGAGTTCGGTATGACGTTTGTGGATTTTCGCAGGGAGGGCTATAAAGATGAGCCCTTCATTATGGCCGAACAAGCAAGACAAGTATTTTACGTCAAGGACCCTTCGGACAAAAATCTGTTTGTTGTCCTCCACGGAAAACAACAAGTAACCAATGATGCTACAAGTGGCACATCTGAAGACCTCGCTGAAGATTGCATACCTGTGTGTACGATCGTTCCTGTGGAAAGCGTCGAGATTGAAATTGATGACGAAATGCAATTAAGAGAAGATCACGACGAAGGAATATGGATTGATAAACAAACTTAACTTAAGTGTATGTTGTATGTTAGTTTATAACTGATGTTCATCACATGTCATTTTATTATTTTTATTGTTGTTTACGCATTTGTATATACATTTCTATTGAACTAATATTTTTTGTGATATTTCAGGGATAATGGCACAAAGTAGTAGCAGCGGTGAGGATGACTTCCGTGTGGAACAGTGCGCACCCACCAAGAAGACTAAGAGGGGCCCATCGTTGATGCTCGATTTGATTAGGAGACATAGGGAGGCTGGCACCAAGATTAGTGTCGAATTTAACGACACAGGATATCCCTTGGGAAAGATTGGTGATAACTGGAGGAGTTACTTAGGCACTGTGGTCCGTACTCGAATTCCGATCGACTTCCTTGATTGGAGGAAGGTGCCTTCTGAACTTAAGGATCTTATGTGGAACGAAGCAACGGTAATATACTACATAATTATATTATTTAAGTGTTAACAACATTAAATATTGGTCGTCCTAATTATAACTTGTTATTTTTTCAGGAAGTATTTGTTGGACCACAAAGATACAAAGAGCAAGGGGTCAAATATGCATCTAGTGCGTGGAGGAACTTCAAATCGAGACTCGCTACAGATTATATATTCGGGAAAAAGAAGGACGAAGATCCCACGAAGGAGTATAAATACATTGATTCTGCTTCGTGGAAGAAATTTGTAGAGCATAGACTCAGTAAAGTTGCGAGGAAGCTATCTGCTCAGAATAAGGCTCTAGCGGCTAAGAATGAATATGCACACATCATGGGCCGAGGAGGGTATAGAAAAGTGAAGGAGGTGCTAATAAATGAGAAGTTGGCCGATTTAATTGCGGATGGCGTAGTTGAAGAGGGAGCGACACCTGCTATCACAGTAGAGAGATATGAGGTGTGGAAGAGGGCACGCATCAGGAATAAAGAGTTCGTCACCCCTAGAGTTCGGCTAGTGGCTGAAAATATTGTGAGTAATTGACTTTTTTTCATTAGTTTAACTTTTTCCGTACACTAATCTTATTTGGTACTGATTTGTCGATAATAGGATCAATTGGTAAAAAAATCTAGTCAAGGATCTTTTTCACCACATGGTCGACATGATATACTGACTGAGGCGATTGGGACGCCTGAGTATCCTGGACGTACCAGAGGAGTAGGTACACACGTCCCGTGGAAGATTGGGTTCCCGAAATCCACATCTTCTAAGACGACACCGAGTTCCAGTACTTCCCAAGTAAATATGCCTGATCGCCTCGGCCGTCACTGTCACGTCGATGTAGACCCGATGACGAACATACCTGCGGTACGTTTAGAATGTTTTATTTTCTTTTTTGTAACAATTTCGTTTAATTGATCGGAACGTATGTAACATCAATTGTTTGTGATAACAGGGTGGCCTGAAATGCGTATTATTCATACATGGGACCGTCGAAGGTGACCGACAGCAAGTGGCTATTGGTCGAGTCATGAGAGGTCATTTTATTAATTATCAGCAAATACCAGAACATACATTGAAGGTGATGTCCTCTCTTAATCCTTATAGCCTATTTATAGTTGTCACATTCTTATTCATATGTTATTCTAACCCTAAACATTTGTTCTTTAAATATAGGTGAAGCTTGAAAAGGCACTCGTTCGAACAGCAAAATTGCCAATACCTCATGCGAAGTTTTCAATTGTTAATGAGGCAGAGTCTCACCATGTAGCATGGCCTGAAGACTTGGTCGTTATCGGTAATAGGGTGAGATAATCGAACAATACAAGTTCATTTGCATTTTGTATTATACTTTACATAAAAATTAATTTCATATCATTAATCAAATTCAACATGCAGGAATATGACAGTATTAAATGTCTTTATTTGCCAATAAACGACGATGAATTCATAGAGTGCTTGCCCTTATATTGTCGACTTTTATCCGAGGTGTGGACACGGTTGAATAGAGGTATGCTTATAGTGGACGTCGACCAGAGTGTGTTCGGTGACGACTACGGTATCGCTGTGACCACAGAGGACCTTAAGGAACTATACAAGACGGGAGCATTGGGGAACTTTTCTAGTGAATTATGTATATGGTAATGTTCACGGTTATTTTTTGATTATCATTCGTTCTAATGCATTGGCTATATAACTCTAACACAAAAGTTTTAATTTGTAGTTCTTTGAACAATGAGATGATGGGATGGGATATTAAGTTTGGTTTCTTCAATCCTTCCATCATGACGCCAACAATCAACAGAGATGAGAGGTTGATGACGTTTGTGGCAAGGTTGAGTATGCCGGACCGAAATCATAATTTTTGTTACTTCCTACCTTACGTGGATCATGTAAAGTAAGTTCATTATTTAATGATTATGTTTTATATCTATTTTTTGAATTCATTTTTTTAAATGGAGTTTGTTTTTGTTAGGTGGCATTGGATGTTATGTGTCATCTTCCCTAAACAACATGTCGCGCATTGGCTGAATCCAGATCTAGGTGATAAAGGAATAAACGTCGATGCAAAGGATTTAGTGGACACGTAAGTCGTTTTAGCCTCACTTTTGTCTTGTAATTTTTATATTAACAATCACTAATTATGTAATGTTATTCATTTTAGGGGATTGTACCGATACTATCAAGGATGTGTACCGAGAAATACACAAAGTGTTCGTTGGAAGGTAGTTAAGGTACGAAGTCTCATATCTACTATCTTTTTAATAGCTTTAGCATTAAGTATAGTGTGTTATAAGAAATTATTGATCGTGTGCAGTGTCCACAACAACCGCCGGGTCACTTATGCGGTTATTATGTTATGAATTTTATTCGAGACATAATCCAGTTTGTGCGTGCTAATAACGGAGCGGAGATTGATGATCTTAGCCAAGTAATATCTTATTAGCCTTGTATTATTCTCTAAGTTGTCAATGACTTTGGTTTTGTTTGAACTAATTGGAACTTTTATGTATTGACTTACTTTTATCTTGTTTTTCATTGCTTCTAGTGTTTTCCTAATGGAAGTGAATGCTACGAAGACTCGAAGATCGATGAAGTAAGGGAAATGACTGCCGCCTACTTGTATGACTATATAAGCAATCGTTACCCGGTTGCTTTAGGAAATAATGAATCTTAGGTTAGGTTTGTTGTTTGTATTAGAATATTAACTTTTGTGTTGGCATTGTTGTATGAATATTTGTAATTGTATATTCTATTAGATCTTTGAAATGAATGTATGTCAATGTTGTTGAGCAACAGTGCATTTGTAATTGAACAGCAGGGTATTTTTAATTGATTGATGTTCGTAAAAATTTCAGGGTGGATTTGAGCTAAAATAAGCCAAATCTGCCAAAATTTTTGAGACATTATGCATCGGTTTGGTGTCAAACCGATGCATAATGGTATACATTATGCATCGGTTAAGAGTAAAACCGATGCATAAGAATACATACATTATGCATCGGTTTTTTGGCCTAACCGATGCGTAATGGACTACCTTTATGCATCGGTTTGGTTTCAAACCGATGCATAAGGTCCCAGCCTTTCGCATCGCTGGCTTATGCATCGGATCAAAACCGATGCATATTGCCTTATAAAACCGATGCATAATCCCCCTTCTGTAGTAGTGGTACTGAAAAGTAAGTGGGTTGGTTGTGATTTTAGTACTGAAAAGTAAATGACTGAAAGTAAAGAAAGTAAATACGGGACTGAAAGTAAATACTGAAAAGTAAAGTGCTTGAAGGACAAGACTTGCGGAAAGTAAATGCTTGAAGGACAAGACTTGCGGAAAGTAAATGCTTGAAGGACAAGACTTGCTGAAAGTAAGTGCTTGAAGGACAAGACTTGCGGAAAATAAGCAGTTGATATCGGACTGAAAGTAAAGTAACAGGTGATGTTTTAATTAAAGGAAAGGATTCGGTTTTAGGGGCCTTGTATCACAAATTTGTTTATCATCGACCTCTAATGATCATACTAAGTGTTCAAAGATGTATCAAGGCTATTTCTAGCGCATGACTTGCCACATCGTTTAGAACACTTGTTCCATTTGGGCTAATTCCTCCTTTCGAAGTATCTTAGCTTATGTGCATCCATTTGGTCAATCATTTCCGATCAACCAAATGATGTTTTAAAGAGGTTGAACTCCACAATTAAGCTGTGCCCTTTCGAGCCTCCACTTAACCACGAAGGTTCACGAACCCATGGAAGAGCTTTGCTCTTTCGAGCATCCACTCAACCAATAGTGTTCTGACCTAATATATGGCACATAGAACAAGTTTTGAACACAAAGAGGCACTAAGAGAAGGGTCTAAAACATAGTATGATACAAGCACACCCCTTCAACCGAATGAAGGGTTTAGCTACGAATATCCATAGAGGTGGATATCATAGCTAAGTGCTGAGTAAAGTAAAGGTTTTGAAAGACATGAAAGTAAAGGTTTTTGGAAATCAAGACAAGGAAAGTATAGGGGAGAATACTCAAGAACCCATAGGAGTAAACTCAAGAACAACGAAAAGTAAAGGAAATGCTTGAGTACTTCAAGAACCGACAAGAGTACTCAAGAACAAACTTGGAGCTTTAATATCAAAGTGATGTGTTTACATGGATTGTGCCCAAACTCTAGAGAGATAAGTAACAAGTGACTATGGATTTTTGCACACAAAATGGGATGATGAACTAAGGAGGAGAAGCTTGGTATTTATACGCAAGGAGGAGGGAGGAGGAGCCAACACATGGCAAGAGGGGAGAGGGGGAGGAGATAACCGCCGGCCATAGGTGGCAAGGCTCAAAAGCCACCGGCCATAGGTGGCAAGGCTCAAAGCCGCCGGCCTAGGTGGAGGGGAGGAGAGTGTGAGTGGATTTTGTGATCTTTTGCTCCAAAAGCCATCGGTTGGCATGTAACTCCGGTTGCCTCTTTGGTTGCTTCTTAGTTGACATCAAAAGGTGAGGAACTTAGACTTGGCATTTCACTTGTGTTCTTGATCTTTGTTGGAATAAGTCATTGGGACTTAGTTGTGGCTTGATCGGAGTATTGTCGGAGTATGGCCAGTTCTGACTTGTAATCCACTTTTAGCGTTAAGAACTCCATTTTAGCTCGTTTCATCTTTACTCCTTGAAATAGTCTGTAGAACAAAAGTGAAACTAACAAGTAAAAGTTGTCAAGATAAAGCGTCTAATTTGGTGGGTTTAACTGTCTTAACGAATCATATAAATATGGTCCATCAGCGCGCAATAACCTGCAAGATTTTGAAGAGTTGATTGTGGACGAGCTGCCAAATAATTTACCCCCTCTGCAAGGTATTCAGCATCAAATTGACTTGATCCCAGGGCCGAGTACCAAAAATCTGATTTCTAAAAAATTGGTTTGTCAATTGAAGTTGCCCACAGAGCCTCATGATAAGCCATATGCACTCGTTTGGGTGAGTAATAGTTTGCAGCTTCGAGTGTCGCCGGCCCATAGGGTTCCTATTTCCATTGGAAAACACTACAAGGAAGAGAGTGCACAGAGTAAAAGGTCCATCTTATTGGTGATGACTCAGAGTGATAATGAGTTTGATGAGGCCGTGATTAAGGGCGCTATGAGTGTTGTGAAGGAGGAGGAGAGTATAGCAGTCAAGAAAGCTGTTAAGGCTAGATTAAAGACTACGGGGAAGAAGAACAAGCTTGATGCTGACAAGCGCGAGAGAGTAACGTCTTTAAAGGAAGGTGATGATGTGATACAACATCACAAGCATGGTCCATTCAAGGTGGATGAGGTCAGAAGAGAACTCGGGGTCGAGTTCTTTGGAAGTGGAGGAGACTGATGTAGGAGCGTTTTGGGCTCCGAAATAGTATTTTAGCTTTATTTATTTATTTTTAGAATTTAGCAGCTGATGATTATCTTTAATAGCTGGTAATTATCTTTAGCAGCTGATGATTATCTTTTAGCAGTTGATGATTATCTTTTAGCAGCGAATAATTATCTTTTTTTAGATTTCCTTTCTTAATTAGGTTTTATGTTTTCCTATTTAAACCCACCTAGGGGTTTCAATTATGTATCTTATTTTTCTATCAACAAACCTTTGGTTTTTCGTTTTTGGTGGATTCCAAAACTTTCTTGGTGGATTCCAAGCTATCCCCGAATTCATTGCTGGTGAATTCGTTTTTCCCGATTTTTCCGCTGCGTCAAGTAAAAAATATAGAATGAGAGAACAATACTGCTAGTGCTAGTTGCATTTAATAAAGCTTTTTAATTATTAACGGGAATCATTTTCAAAATTATACGGTTCTAATTTATTATTACGCAATTTTAACTTGAAATACGCGTGTGTGCGCGAGATCTCAATCCCTACTGTTGCAATCTTAAAATTGAGTGGTAACTGGTACGGTTTACGTTTACTTGAGTTGGACATGGCTTTATGCGTTGTGGGCCTAGAACCTTCTTGTGTGGGCTAGGTGTCTTTTACTGTTCTAATCTGTGTACATCGAGCTCATGCATGCGAATAAAATTTAGGGAAAACTATAAATGTATTATCTGAGCTATCATCCTGTTTTAAAATAAGTATCGAATTTTTAATTTTTTCAAATCAAGTTCCGATGGGTCAAATTGTTATAAGAAAATTTGTAAAATTAACACCGTTAAACCATTTAACCCTTTAAATGATTAACTATAAATAAAATGTTTGAAATTACATTATTTATAATATGAATATCTTACCATTTAATGATAAAATTAAAAATATCATATTTCTTACTATCTTTGACAATTTTTGATATAATAAAATTTTAAAAAATATATCCAAACTAAATAAGAAAAGTTCACTATTATAATTATATATTTAATTAAATCACAGATAACTAACCCTCAACCTATTTACAATTTTTCAACTGTTTAATTATAGACAAATTTCAATAATAAAAATGATTAAGAACTAAATTGATTAGAATTCGAATATCCAATCAATTAGTGATTGAATTGAAAACAACATATTGTACAATTACAATAATGAACTATACCTGTTAGTTTGAGTGTATTTTTTAAGTTTTAGTATATAAATAATCAAAGATAATAAGTAATATACGGTTTCAATTTTATTACTGAATAATAAAATATTTAAATTCTAAAAAAAATTATTTATCATTTAAAGGGTTAAATGGTTTAACGGTGTTAGTTTTACAACTTTTTTTTTATTACAATTTGACCTCTTTGTACTTGATTTGAAAATATTAAAAGTTCGATAGTTATTTTGAAATGAAGTGATAGTTCAAGTAATGAAATTGTAGTTTTACAATCAATTCATCTTTTTTTTATTACCAAAGGTAAATTTATTGAAAATAGTAATATCAAAACAAAATACAAGGATCAAGACCAAAAGAAGATGTATCCTTGATAACAATCAATTCATCTCAAGATATATATTCAGCCGAACTTGATAAAAGTAACGTGAACAACACTGTACGGCTGAGCAATGTCATCATCGATCTTGATATCTGCCTGGGATCAATAAAAAAAAGTTACCGAAGCTTAATCATGAATACAACAATCACATGGATACAGATAACTTGCCTATGAAACTAAATGAGCCAGCGGTACAACGGGGTGGCTAATAAAGCTCCATCGGTTGGTGGTTCGAGCATTAATCCTCAACAATCACATGACACACTGCACTTCTTTGGTGAGATAGAAATTTCAGTTGAGAAATGGGTCGTCAGGTTTAGCTAGGAATGCACATCCGGTCTCATTCAGGTCGTACCGGTGAATGAAAATTTTCAAAAAGTGGACCAAAGACTTGAATGGTCTCGAATATATACGGTTCGAGTCAGACCAATGGAATGTAATTATTATAAAAAGTGGATCGTGGACCGGATCTGACCATAATTTTATGTTATAGTCTCTAATTTTACTGTCTAAACTGGACCGATAGACAGAAAATTTCCAAAATGTTAAACTGTGGATTGAACCGTACCCGGGTTTATATGGTCTGGTTCAATTTTGCATCCCTAGGTTTAGCATTTATAAATATTAAGCCAGCTCCAGAAACCTAAGGTGTTACACCTGTATTGAAACAATTCTAGCTAACCGGCAATAATGGATGAGTATTTCAAACATGTCCATTCGTTCCTAGTAGCTGTTATTCTCCTCAACGGATTGAAGAAGATCTTCTTCAATTCATCCAAGTTGGAAAACAAGCTTCCTCCCGGACCACCAGGCTGGCCAGTTGTTGGAAACCTTATGCAGGTTCTGCTACAAAACCGGCCTTTTATGCATATTGTAAGGGACCTGCGCCACAAGTACGGTCCGATTTTCACCATGAAAATGGGACAACGGACACTTGTGATCATAACCAGTGCTGAGCTGATGCACGAGGCTTTGATTCAGAAGGGGGCCGCCTTTGCGAACCGGCCTCCGGACTCACCCATCAAACATATTCTCAGTGTGGGGAAGTGCACTGTGAACTCAGCTGAATACGGTCCGCTGTGGCAGACGCTGCGGCGTAATATGGTGTCTGAGTTGACCAGCCCTGTTAGAGTGAGGCAATGTGGTTGGATCAGGGAGTGGGCGGTTGAGAGTCATATGGAGCAGCTGAATGCGGAGGCGGAGGAGAATAAGGGTGTTGTGGAGGTTTTGAGTAGCTGCCGGCTGACTATTTGCAGCATTTTGATATGCTTGTGCTTTGGGGCAAGACTGTCGAAAAACAAGCTTAAGGAGATTGAGAGTGTGCTCAAGGAAGTTATGCTTATGGGAAACCCTAAGCTGCCTGACTTTCTACCAATTCTCACTCCTCTTTTCAGTGGGCTGATGAGAGAGGCGAAGAGAGTTAGAAACAAGCAGATGGAGTGTCTGGTCCCATTGATCCGGAAGAGACAACAGTTTGTCAAGCACGGTGGCGGCTCATTGGACAATGACATTGTCCAGATGGTCAGCCCAGTCGGAGCAGCCTACATAGACTCATTATTTGACCTAAACCCACTGGACCGAGGCCAACTCGGGGACGAGGAGCTTGTCACTCTAGTCTCGGAAGTCATCATCGGAGGGACCGACACATCCGCCACAATCCTACAATGGGCAATGCTCAACCTAGTGCAAAACCAAGACATCCAACAGAAGCTCCACAAAGACATCGTTGATCAGGTAGGATTTCACGGCACCATACACGAACCGGACATCGAAAAAATGACCTATTTACATGAGGTAGTGAAAGAAACCCTCCGGCGACACCCACCGACACACGTCACACTGTCCCATGCAGCTGTGGAGGACACTGAGCTGGCAGGGTACAAAATCCCCAGTGGGGTTAATGTAGAGTTTTACACGGCGTGGTTGGCGGCTGATCCGGGAGTGTGGGAGGATCCTGGGACGAAGTTTGAGCCGGAGAGGTTTTTGAGTGGTGATGGTGTGGGTGTGGATCTGACTGGGGTGAAGGGTGTTAAAATGGCGCCGTTTGGAGTTGGAAGGAGGATCTGTCCGGCCTATAGTTTAGGGTTGTTGCATGTGAATTTGTTACTGTGCAGGGTTTCAAGTGGCTTCCGGTTCCTGGGTCACCACCTGATCCGGTTGAGACATTTGCGTTTACTGTTGTGATGAAGAATCCTCTCAAAGCCATCATCCAGCCTAGGGTTTAGGTCCTTTAGGATAACAGTACAAATTAGTTATCATATCAGTCGCCTTTTAAATAAATGAAAACGTGTTTATGTGTTTAACTTTAGTTGCTTTGAGAAATCAGCCAAAATAAAAAATTTAAAAAGAGAACGGGTTTTGAACCCGACGTGAATCGAACACGCAACCTTCTGATCTGGAGTCAGACGCGCTACCATTGCGCCACGGATCCACTTGTATTGATAGCAGGCATAAAGAAAATTTATACTAAATGATGGCTTTCTATGTATTGGACTATGGAGGAAGGTTGTGTTCGTTTTTTGGGGTCTACGCTGCAGGCGGATTTAGCCTGAATATTACGATGATAGCTGGAGAAACCAGGAACAGAAACAAGGAGCTGAATGGCCATTGGTACAACTTGAAGTTTAGGCTTTAAGAGGTAATAAGGGAAACAAAGTGAACGAGTGAAAAAAAAACCCCTGTACCATCACATTTGGATACTTAATTCCAAACCAATAATCCCAACCCAACTTGTCTAAGCACATGTTTAATTTTTGAGGATTAATTACATGGAAAGGAGGTGTAGTGCCCTGACTAGTTAAAACGATGATTGTTAATCTCGACGCATTTCCTCTATTTGAGGGGCAGCGAATCTTAAATTTTCAGGGCGAGCGACAACAACAGCCTCATCGGCAAACAGAGCTTTTATGAAGGATGGAGTTCTCAAGGGTCGGCGTCCTGTGATTCTTGGATATATTTCTTGCAGGAAGTAGTAAGCATGGCCTGCAGTCATTCCCTGAAACCACATGACACAATGGGTTTCTTATTCTGTTTGTCAATATTATGGAACGAAAGCTGCATATTTCATTTGGAGAGGGCCTATTTGCTGCCTATTTACTAACGTATTAACAAAAGCTTAAAGTGATCAGAGTACTCACCAGCAAATCAACCCATGGACTGTTACCAATAAGGACGGAGAACCCCAAAAGAACCTACAAAAAACAAGACGTTTTAATTTGATGACCAGACAGCAGATAGGCAGGAACTTTACTGCCAATGACACCTATTTTGAGTTCAGGTTTCAAATATCGTAAAAACAGTTCAGCCAGTATTAAAAGCATATACGTTAGCCGCTTGGGGGACATACAAAAGTAGGATGGTAATTATGATTTTAAGCGAGAGAGCTCGATGGTTAAAAAAATTATCCCATTTTTCAATGAGACCAGCAAGAAAATGCGAAGCGAAAAAATCAAGATCCACGAATGACAATGTGGTAAACAAAGTTAGAATAGCAATACGATGAGTGTTAAATTGTACTCACCCAAGGTAAGTATGCTGCTGTGAAGGTAAATAAACCTAAAAAGCTCATGTGGATGTAAGGGTTTTGTTTGCTCCATACATACACCTGAAAGACAATTTTCGTAAGCAGCAATATTAAATTATAACTCTCTGAGAAATTCTGTCAAGTAAACTATTTCACAGGATACTAAGGCAAAACTGACCATCATGAAGGTCAAGGAATTGCTGAGGAATATGATCTTTGCAAATGTTTCTGATAAATAAGGTAACATGCCCCCGACAAGAACAATGCCAGTTAGCACAGAGGCTCCAAAGAAAAGCATGTAAAAGAAATCCGCAGTTCTTCCCCTGAAGGAATTCTCCTCGAGAAGTTTGCAGTATCTAGCTAGAAAAAACATATGGAACAAGAAGTCCAAGTCTGCATTCACAATGAAATAAAAAAAAAACATTTCAGACGACGAACTGCTCAATCTGATGTAAAGTTAATTATGTTGAATTTATGTAGCGCTGGATACGCTTAAGAGAAGCACGTTGGGCCTAAGTTAACCAACGGGTTATAACAAAGCCTGCAGGCATGCACCCCAACTCACTCTCAAGGCCCAAGCATAATTGCTTTAATTAGGAACCTTGCTGGTTGTTGGTGGGAGTCGAACACATGACTTCCTCCACCCTTTAACATGCGCTAGCAGGCAACATGTTAACCATATGAGCTGCACTTTTGTTGAATTTATATAGCGCTGGATACGCTTAAGAGAACCACGTTGGGCCTAAGTTGCAACATGTTAACCATATGGGCTGCAGCTCATATGGTTAACATGTTGACTGCTAGCGCATGTTAAGGGCGGAGGAAGTCATGTGTTCGACTCCCACCTTATGCTTGGGCCTTGAGAGTGAGTTGGGGTGCATGCCTGCAGGCTTTGTTATAACCCGTTGGTTAACTTAGGCCCAACGTGCTTCTCTTAAGCGTATCCAGCGCTATATAAATTCAACAAATTATACCTAATTTTTTTACTGATTACGTGATCAGTCTATAATTATAACTTTGTAGCAACAATTCAATGCATAAGTGCCTAAAAATATAATCAAATAACCGACCAAAACTACGTCAAAATTTGATAAACATACCCATTTTACGGAAGTACAAGAAATTTGTTATAAGTCGCCAGAGCTGGTAATTCTTAAACACCAATTTGGGGTTTAAATACAAATTGTAAGGTGTGATGATCTGCACATTAAGTAGATGAAAATAAATCAACACATCACGAACAATATCAAACATTACCAGATACGATCTAGAAGTATGTAATCAGCGTCAGCTCACCTCAAGCGAGCAGCCAATTGTAGTCACGATAGTCGCCGTCAGATACGTCCTCGTAATCACCGGCATCTGCTTATACCACTCCTCAAGCGCTTGCGCCATTTTCGATCAGCAAAACCTCGTTAGATTCTCAAACCCTAATTCCCAAATTTCACATTCGATTCACGTTTCAATCCGAATGAGATTCCAACTAACATGTGTTTTTTTTTCAAGTTTCCTCGGAAATTATTAAATAGTAGTTACAATAATTCCCACGTGGACGGTTCTCATCCCACCACGCAATTCGATTGGACGAGAGTCGTCCATCTACGGATTTATGACGTTCACGTCTATCTCTTATCTGTATGAAAATATTTGCTTATTACAAACACAACCCCCTAACTTTTATTCTTGCAAATTGGATTGATTGACAGTTTTAATTTCCAATTGAGTCTATCGGGATTAAATTGGTAAATGGTATAACTTTTGGGTGATTATATATATATTTAAAGAGAAAAGTACAAATTGATGCCCTCCTTGCCGCCTGATGATCAGTAGCCATCGGGCGCCACCTGCCTTAGTTTCAGGCATTGCGTGATATATTTGGCTACAAACAGTGAAGCTCGCTTGATTTAGTCTTTGCGTACCTCTTAGTAGCACAAGACCATAATTTTTTTTTGTTGACACAAGCACAAGACCATAATTAGACGCGGTTCTATGGTTGTTGTAGGACCCCTCTCATATCTGAGAGGAAATTTTACAAGTAATATGGTAGACTCATGAAGACATCTATGAAGAAAATCCCTAAATTTAGGATTTGGTTGAGATGATGATGAATAGTGGTAGAATTTAGTCTTTCAAATAGATCATCGAAGTTTACAAAATTACAATAGCACCCCTTATCTCTATAATATGATTGAATTAGCTCAAATCTTTTAAAAATGTGAGATTTAACTAAACAATTATAACTGCAAAAGAGGATTTAGTCAAATGACTTGTATCATTGATATTATGTCAAGAGGTCAAGGGTTCGACTCCCTTAAGTAGCATAATTTCTTCACTTTTGTGGTGGAGTGTTTTTCATCCCGCCTTGGCGTGTAAGCGTTGTTCCTCCGTCGCGGAGGTGTTGTTCGTCCCTTGTGGACGTGTTGCGTATGTGTTGCTGGTGCTGCTTTGTCTCTTCTTCCATGGACGCGTGGAGGTGATAAGTTTCAAGTTGACGCTCATGGGTCAAGTTAAGAGATTCCTTATGGCCTGTGCTTAAGGGGACACAATTCAAATATCAAATCCGAGGTGGTGTCTAGAGTGGCTTGTGCTCCAAGAGTCTAGATATTCATATGTTCCCGATGAAGTTCTCATACAATGTACGAATTGAAAGAGATATATATATATATATATATATAGGGGAGCACTATTTTGAGGCAAGTTGGTAGAATGGTACCGTGAGGCACGATCTCGGCCGTCTGTTTTTGTGATCGGACGCACGTGGCGAAGCCACGTGTCAGCCACAATTGTTGACTTTTCAAAAGTTAGTGGGTTTACTATTTGTGACACGTGGCGCACCAGAAATGCACGGGGGGGTTGGATGGACGATCGAGATCGTGCCTCACGGTACCATTCTTATTTTGCTGCCTCATTTGAGCGCTCCTCTATATATATATATATATATAGGAGCGCTCAAATGTTACAAGCTTCTTATTGTGTTACGTGTTACGGAGCTTCTGATTGGTTATTGAAAATCAAGGAACCAATTAGAAGCGAGGAACACCGTAACTACGGTGCAACCTCACCCACACAACCCCCCGTGCTTGTGAGGTGCACCGTAAGCCCCGTGTTCCTCGCTTCTGATTGGTTCCTCCTTTTCATCAACCAATCAGAATCATGTAACACGTAACACTCTAACAACATGTAACATTTGAACGCCCCCTATATATATAATGCTTGATATTTTTTAACTATATTTTAATCATATTAATTTCCTAGTTCATACCTAAATACCTAGTATCACTTATATATTTCACAACTTCATTGTTAAGTTAGCTGAGTTTAACTTTAACAATATTTTCCACACAAAAATTTAAAATCATCAAATATATAGACTTATATGTGTAAATTTTTTTTGGCCGAATTCGAATTGTATCCGGTCCTAATTTTTTATTTAGGACCCCTGATAAGTCAAGTTTTTGACTTATTAATACCCGTTTCTCACTATAGCTTTCGTTCGTTTCCGGTGATTATTTGATGTCATTTGATCTCTTTACGTACGTTCAGGTACAAAGCATGATATCCCAGTGTCAAAACCAAAATGAGAAAGCTCGGGGAAAAATCGAAGGCTAGAGCAAGCTTTGGGCAGAAAAGTGCTCCAGTCGGTCGACTGGGAATTTCCCCTGAACCAGTCGATCGACTGGGTACACAAACTAGAGAGGAGTACCCAGCATCGACCATCTAATCGATCGACTGGACCGCCAGTCGGTCGAGAAAGGAGACACTCCAACGCTCGTGAATTCATCGCCCATCGAGTCGGTCGACTGAACCCTCAGTCGGTCGACTGGGAAATCACTTCATCAGGCTTCCTCTTCTCCTCCAGTCGATCGGCTGGGACACTAGCATCAGCCAGTCGACCGACTGGGACTGCTACAGTGCCGAATTTCAGCCGAGCCTATAAATAGAAAGACAGGTTTTGACCTAAAGACTTGGCTTCTTTTGGGAAAAATACAAGAAAAGGAGATAAAATCAAGGGCATCCAACACCATCCAATCAAGGAGGATTGAAGATCAAGGGAGTTTATTAGGATTAACCATCCTACTCTATTCCTCATCTCTTCTCTTAGATTGTTTAGAAACCCTACTCACATCATGTTGTCTTCATGATGTGTGAGTAGTCCCCTTGTGTTTTGAGGGATTTACAACCCTCCTTGGTACTCAATGATCATGTATACACATCATATTTGCTATCTATGGAGTAGATTTCGTTTTCATCATATGCTCTATTCATGATATGTTGCTAAGTGTTTGATAAAATGCCTAAGTGACATGTTTACTCTAGAATCGTGATCTAAGTATTGAAAGATCTTAGTGATGATTTGGATAATGTGAAAATGAACTTACCTAGTGTTTATGAAAGTAAATATATGGGTATGTGGTAACTAGAGCTTAATGCCTATAGTATTTATTACCTTGGGAGATGTTCCAAGGATAATAATGCTATAGAGTGAGTCAATACTTTGACAAAGTGAGGGTCTAATTGAGATGGCTTGACTAGGATAGATCAACGATGGTTAGTCTATTTTAGCTCAAGCTAGGTTTGAACCAATCGACCCCTAAAGATAAATTAACTTTTGTGTACATGATCGTTGGGAAATTGCCAAGGAGGGGAGTAACCCCTCGAAAATCTCTTTAATTGAATTGAACCTCCTAGAAAACACTTCATTGCTTGTTACTTTATTGATAATCATTCCCATAATTAATTTGAAGGAGTAGCCGAGTAGAAAATTTGATTTCCCTAGCGTATAATCCGTTTGCTCCCTTGGGTTCGACACCGGTCTTACCGGTCAAACTATAAATATCTTTTGACTATACAATTTACTACTTGTCAAAATGGCGCCGTTGCCGGGGAGCAATAGCTAGATTTTCCTTAGGAAGAATCATTTAGTGCTCCGACTATTCCATGTTTTCTTTATTTTGCCTTGTTACTTGTGATTCTTGAGCGTATTCACTACTCTTACTTGTCTTATTTTTCTCCCCTTGTAGGTGAAATCTCGTTTATACCACCAAAGACAAAGAAGCTCACACAAATTGTGGATAGAGATTTGAATCAACCGATAAGAGAACTAGTTAACCCATATCCTACAAGGAGTAAGACAACCAAGGATAAAGGATCAACCTCAAACGTTCAAGAAACCACCAACACGCAAGAAGTCATGGGTGATAGAGATAGATATAATAGACTTCCTCCTCCACCCCCACCACCCCAAGGTCGACTACCACAAGCCCCTCAAGCTAGAAGGGCTCTCAAGGATTATGCCACTCCTACGGCTTATGGATATCGTTCCCCAATACTTATACCGACGGTTGACAACCGGGATTTTGATTTGAAGACTTCAACAATCCAAATGGTTCAATCCAACCAATTCGCGGGGAGAGACAATGAGGACCCGAACTCTCATTTGACTACCTTCCTTGAAGTGTGTGCAACCTTCAAGATAAATGGGTTCTCGGAAGATGCTAAGCTATTAAGGTTGTTCCCTTTCTCTCTCACGGGAAGAGCTAAAGATTGGTTGAGAAGTCAAACCCCGGATAGTTTCACCACTTGGGAGGAGCTCGCCGTAGCATTTCTCAACAAGTATTTCCCTCCTTCCAAGACGGCCTACTATAGGAGTCAAATTACAAATTTCTCACAAATGGATGAGGAAAATCTCTATGAAGCATGAGAGAGATATAAAGAGTACCAAAGGCTTTGCCCCCATCACAACCTCGACGATCTCCAAGTTTTCCATACCTTCTACCATGGTGTGGACGGCTCCTCGTGGCTTGCACTTGATACCGCCGCGGGAGGAACTATTATGGAGCTCGAAACCCATGAAGGATATGCGGTGATCGAAAAGATCACGAAGAACTATTTCATGTGGGGAAGTGAAAGAGGAAATCCAAGAAGGAGACATGAGAGGCATGAAGTGAAAGCGGTTAGCACAAGCGACTATGATGCTTTGAGAAAAGACTTTGATAACCTCTCGGATGAAGTCTTCAAGTTGAAACACCCGGAAAAGGAACCTTCAACAAATAAAGGTTGTGATATTTATGAGGTCTATGAGCACGAGACAAATTCTTGCCCCTTGGTTCAAAGAGATGTGCATAGACAAGGTTATGAAGATGTGAATTTTGTGGGAGGAAACCAAGGTAGAGAATATGGAGCTAGCGCCACTCAAGGGCAAAGTTCTCAAGCTAATTACACTACACCAAGGTTTTCCTCGGGATGGAAGAATCACCCTAATTTCTCCTACAAGACCACAAATCCCACTCGTCCCGACTTTGGAGCTACACCTCCCGGATTTGGTCCTAAACCTACTCAATCCAATCACACTTTCCAACCTAGGAACCAATATCAAAGTCAAGGACCGACTTTGCTTCAAAGGAACCAAAACCAAGGGCAACAATATCAAGCTCAAACTCAAGCTCAAAGGCCTTACCAACAAGTTGAAGCCCCTCCACAACCTTCGAATGAACTCTTCGGGGTTGAAGCAATGTTTGCCAAACTCCTTGCAAATCAAGATAAGATGCAAGCCCAAATCGAGAGAATGGAAACTCACAACAAGATGCTTGAGACCCAAATAGCTCAACAAGCCGAATCCTCTACAAGGGCACACGGGAAACTACCGGCTAAACCCGAGCAAGTGCAAAGGGAGCATTGCAATGCGGTGACATTGAGAAGTGGTAAGGAGCTAGATGGTGAACAACCGAAGAGGAAGAAAGTCTCTTTTGATCTTGGAGGCCAAGCTAGTGCCGAAATTGAAGAATTAGATGAAGAGGTCCCTAACCCTCAAACTAAAAAAGAAAAAGTGGTGGAAAAGGAGAAAGACGATTTAAGACCATACACTCCTCCTATCCCTTTTCCACAAAGGCTAAAGAAGAAGAGCAAAAACAAGCAATTCTCAAAGTTTGCCGATATGATGAGGAAGCTCTATGTGACATTGCCTTTCACCGAGGTAATTACTCAAGCCCCATCATATGCTCGATTTCTAAAAGACATTGTTACTTGCAGGAGGACGATTGAAGCGGTTGATTTGATATCCCTCAATGAAGACTGTAGCGCCATTTTCCATCCTAACATGCCACCAAAGCTAGGACCCCGGTAGTTTTTCTATCTCATGCTATATTGGTGGAGTGAAAATAGAGCGTGCCATGTGTGACTTAGGAGCTAGCATATCTTTAATGCCCTACTCATTATGCAAGAAATTGAACATTGGTGAACCTATGCCCACTCAAATGACCTTGAGGCTCGCGGACCGCTCCTCAAGATATCCTAGGGGGATTCTTAAGGATGTCCCGGTCAAAGTTGGGAACTTTCACATTCCCGGAGACTTTGTTGTGCTAGAAATGGAAGAGGACACGGAGATCCCTATTCTATTAGGGAGACCCTTCCTCTATACGGCCGGAGCTATATTTGACACGACTAAGGGTTCAATCACAATGAGAGTAGGTGACGTTGCAATAAATTGTGTAGTCAAAAGATATTTATACTTGACCGGTAAGACCGGTGTCGAACCCAAGGGAGCAAGCCAAGCACATGCACTATTTAAGATCGTGTTTCCATTCGGCTATTCTAACCAAAAATGTATAAAGGTGTGAGTATTCTAAATCCTATGTGGCTAGAAATTAGGGATAAAAAATAGATAGGAGGTGTTTCGAGGGGGTTACTCCCCTCCTTGGCAATTTTCCAATGATCATGCATACAAGAGTTTTAATTATTTAAGAGTTGATAGGTTTAAAACCTAGCTTAGACTAAAATTAGACAAACTATCATGCAAGTCTAATCCTAGTCAAGCCATCATATGTAGAATCTCACTAATTAAAGGTATTGATCTACTATATAGCATTTATTGTCATAAATGCTATATGCATGAAGTTCTAGTTAGCCTCTCACCATGCATTTACTCTCATAAATGTTGGATAAGTTCATTTTTACTACATCCAAACTATCACTAAGCTCTCTCAATATTTAGATCATGATTCTAACGCAAACATGTCACTTAGGTATTTTATCAAACACTTAGCAACATGTCTCAAATGAAGAGCATAGTAAAATGAAATCAACTTCATAAAATCCATGTTAATGTGTATACAATGATCATTGAGTACCAAGGAGGATCATAAAACCCTCAAAACACAAGATCCACTACTCACACATCATGTAAGACAACATGGTGTGAGTAGGGTTTAATGACAACAACAAGTAGAATAGAAGAGGGATAGAAATAGGATGATTAATCCTTGAACTCCCTTGATCTTCACTTCTCCTTGGTTGTATGATGATGGATGACCTTGATTGAGCCTCTTTTCCACTCTTCTTTTCCCCAAAAACCTCTCCACTTGGTCCAAAACCCTTGCTTTCTATTTATAGATTCGGCTAAAATCTGGGCATCAAATCTGACTTTTTCATCCAGTCGGTCGACTGGGGCTAAGCTTGACTCCCAGTCGGTCGACTGGCCAAGCTCTCAGAACCCCCACATTCTTCATTTCCACAGTCGACCGACTAGAGTCTCAGTCAACCGACTGGGGCCTTTTTGATGGTCTTCCCGTCCGAATTTGGTCTTGGCTTCAACTAGAGAGTTGTAGACCTTTGAAATACCTTTCCAACAAGCTAAAGATCAACCAAATCGAACATCAGACACGCCATGTACGTATAAAACAAGTTGCAAAGGTCAATATGCTTGGTATTGTCCCGAAACTCCTTGTTTTGCGCCGAAACTCAACCAATCTTCATATTTAGGACTTGACCATGGGGGAAACTTGTTTTCTACCTAAAATGTAGAGATAGAGGTCAAATGACATCAAAATAATGTCGGAAACGATTCAAAATTATAGTGAAGAATGGTTATAAATCAGTCGAAAACTCGACTGATCAACACTCCACACTTAAGTTTTGTTCATCCCGAACAAAGTATGAGAATATGTCAAGGTCATACAAATGTCGAAATGCTAGTGGTGCTATGTTTTTTTGTATATTTGCCTCACTAGATTTCACAAGGTCTCGATCATTATTTCTAATCATGTTATTGAAAGGTAAATGACAAGTATGTACAATCTAGCTAGCTCCTTTTCGCAGGCGTTACGAATGCATTTAGCGTATTGATGAGTCGTATTTATACGACTCGTCGAATCAACTAATCCCGTTTATTTCGACACTTTTATATGCGAACATTTACTTTTTAGTATGGTTTTGCATTTCAGGTGTTTCGGAAGCTCTAGGAGGAAACGCGCATAAAAGATGGCTTTTCATGCCAAAAACATCACAGTTTCAGATTAGACCTTTGGACCTTCGACGGAGCGCTGGGAATGAACCGCTGATCAGAAAAATACGAGTCATACGCCGTTGCGAAGCTAACTCAATTCCCTACAACTCTCTAGTTCACACCGAGAGCATCCGAGGTCGTTTAGATGGTCTAATCAAGAGCCGAAGTCGGAATACAGTGCATATCGCGTTTTGCCTTAACGTTAGCAGCAACGCTAATGCTAAAGGAAAAAGCGCCGATAATGCTAATGGAAAACGCGGTCGCTAATGTCAGCAACGCATTTGATGACGTCAGCAAGTCCGAAACTTGGAAATTGAGCCCAAAAACAGACTTGGAAACCCTGTGTTTTTCTATAAATAAGATCTTTAGGTTAGGGTTTCCATGATCTCAAAAAGAACACATCACATACGAAGACTGGACAGCTCTGGAGAAGACGAAGAACGCGAAGCTTTCGGCGACACAGAGAATTTCTACTTCCTTTTCATCAAAAATATTTGTGTTTATTTCAATGACAATGAGTAGCTAAATTTCTCTTTCGGTTTAGGGTTTCGTACGTTGTGAACACGTTTTGAGATTTTCGTTCTCAATGCTATTTTATATTTCACTAGTTCTTGTGCTCATTCTTACGAATTAAATTGCTAGACTAAATGGAAGCTTTGTCGCAAAGCTTAGTTGAACAATTAATTCTTACCGTTAATATTTACCGGATACTTTGTCGTAAAGGTAGATAGTAACACCTAGGTTAACTAATACCTTTGTCGGATTGTTTAATTTAGGAAAGAACTAGAAGTCTAACACCTTTGTCGGGTTAGGTTGTGGCGTATCACCTTTGTCGGGATACTTAGGTTGTTACTTTTGTCGGGACAACCACACTTTGAAGTATATAATTGATCATTAGTTATCGATGATAAACGTGTCACAATAGAAACCCTAGACTGAATTTCCTCGCTGATTGAAATCCTCATTATTTTGTTCTTCTGTGTTTTTTTAATATTTACTCACACACAAAAACCCCCAATTTATTTGTTTACAAGACAACTGAACCACACCAGCTCCCTTGGGTTCGACCCTTGCTTGCCGCTCTACTAGTTGCTTGCAGGGAAAATTATAAATATAAATTTGAGACGTCAGACGACGCGTATCACGTATGCATTAAGCCTTTAAACCCCTAGGCTACCCTAGTGGACGAGTTATAGTCTCGTGAGAGTTTTCAGAAAAGGGAATACTTACAAATCCCATATGCACCTATCCCATGGGAATGAATTCAAGAGTGCTTAACCGAGGCTATGATTTCTCAAAACAAATTCCTCACCCCACGCTAGGTCCATTATCACAATATCATCAAAAGAACTTTTAAACCACTTTGAGTACCCTTGAGGTTGTGCATTCAAGGTCATCAATACTAGAGCTATCAATCGTCTCATCCAAAAGTCTACTAATTTTCAAGGCAATACAATAGAAGTGAAGTTTTTAGTTTGCACAAAAATTGTCGATCACTCACCTATGCTAGCTAGGGCTAGTCCATGGGTTTGTGACATGGAACTCATTCCCAAGTTTTAGGCGCTTAAGCCATAATCCATAAGGGAAGAGGAGTCCGACACTAGAGTTCTTTAATAAACAAGCATAGACCAAATGATAACTCCCGTGCAAACACATGGGTCATCCAAGAGTCATTCCAACTAGCACACAATGCAAATGATGAATCCCGCACAAGTGAAGAATGGAGGAAAACATAGAGTCAAGTTTTAAGTGTTTCTTATTTTCTTTTTGAAACGGCCTTTGGCCTACAAATGCTTTCGTGGGGGAACTTACCTTCCTAACCCCCGGCATTTGTATATTTTGGATCAAAACTTCTCGTGCTTTTGAGAAAGTTTTTAGTTGGGGCTTTGCCCTCCTTGATCGCAAACACCTTTTTTTTATTGGGGCCTATTTTTCGCCCTCTTTTGTTTTTGACTCCACACTTAAAACTTGACAATATGTTCATAAAGTGTATGGAATGTGCGGAAATCAAACATAAGCAAGGCACCGTGTTAGAGAACTCAAGTCACCAAGGAGCACAAAGGGTCTAAGTTTTTTTTCATGAAGATTTTAAAAGGTGCTTGCTATAACTTGATCTAAGATATTTCAACGAAAATACTTAGAGAATTGGATAGACGAAAGATAGCAATGATATTGGTTTTCAAGAATACACATTCAATGGACTAGGTCGGTTCTAAGTTCAAGATCCAATAAATGTGGCAAATAGGCTAGATGTGATTTTAAGGGATTGGAATCGATAGTCACAAGCCTATTTGGTTAAAAACGCTCTCATATTAGGGATAGAATACATGAATGCAAGTGTCCATTCTAAAATGATAAGCATGGCATGAAATGAGTGAACTATGCGACTAAACCACTCCACACTTATAGCATAGCTTAGTCCCTAAGCGCAAATAATGAAGAAAATGAGATAAAGACGCATAGGAACTCCCCTCGTTTGTAGATGTGCCCCATCAATATAAAAGATGCCATTGTGCTAAACGTGATCGTTCATGATGCAAATAACTTTCCTTGATGACAAGAACACATGAGAGGTTAAAAGCAACAAGTGACTTACAAGGTTATGCAAAACACAAGTATGAGCAAGAGAGCATCACAAGCCACATAATAACATCATGTCATAAGTTTGATAGAGTTCAAACAAGGAAAGTAATCTACATCCTCCATCATGTGCACAAGGTGTCTAAAGTGCCGATAAAATGTGAGACTAGAGTCATAGTATGATATAACAAATTAGTTCCACTCTAGTAAACACCAATAAAGCATATGAGCACTATGGGCAACATCATTAAGCATAGAAAAATCAAAGGGAAAGTTGGAAGGGTGTGGAGTTGTGAAGTGGGATTGGAGTGAGTAGAACTCACTCCACACTTAAAAGTTTACGCACTAATAACACATATCACACTCCACACTTTAGAGCCTTAGCTACTCAAAATCATGCCAAACACTTAAATACATAAAAGAACAAGAATGAAACACTTACAAACCGGGTTACCTCCCGCGAGAGCCTAGTTTTTCCCGTCTTGGCAAAGACGTAGCAAAGCTCCCCATAGAATCACTCGTTGAGAAGTCCTTTGCTAGGATCCCTTCTCACGGGGCCTTGGATTTGGTCGTGTCAATCCACCTTCAAATCCCATTTGAATTTCTTCCCATCAAGTCTACAATGGACTTTCCTTTGGGATTTTGACCCCTTCAAGTATGAAGATCCCTATAGAGCTAAGGGGTCATGGGAGCTTTGATGGACCAAAGTTATACGAGTCAGAAACACAGTAAAACCCCCTTAATTAGACTGTTTGTCTATCTAACTTCTACGTGTTAGTCCCGATATATTTCCACAGGGCATTTTAGAGACTGAAGTGAAAACACGCTAAGGAGAGGATTTTAAGCTGAAAAGATAACAAGAGTCAATCCAAGGTCAAGATCATATGCCGACTGAAGAGATATCAAGGATCCTGACGTTGAATTGACCAGAACAAATTAATCAGAGGAATCAGGAGTGGAGACAAGACAGCCCGGGAAAGAAATACATTGACAGTTTTGTGAAAAGACTGCACAAAACTGTACAAAACTCACATTTGGGCAAGATGACCGGCCACCACTCAAGGAGGTGGCCAAGGGAGGAGCTCCTCCCCCTTGGGCCACCGGCAACCGGCGGCTAAGGGAGGAGGGACCGGCGGCTTTACTATTCCGCCACTTGTCACCTCCTCCTCCTCCTCCCTTCTCCTCCCTTGGATCAAATGCACATGTCCACCATCTCCACCACCCATCTCCTCCCATTTTGGCTATAAATACAAGCCTCCTCCTCATTTCAACACACCTCAACTCAAATTCACTTCTCTCTCTAGAAGTTGTAATATTTGTAATGTTGTAATTTTGCTTTGGAAATAAAGGAAAGCTCCCTTGGCGCTTCAACGGTTGTAAGTATTATTTTCAGTATTTATTTAACTGTTGTCTTTAATTCCTTAGTATAATGTTTAGCGTGATGAATAGTAGCTAAACTTGTAGTTCAGTCTAAGGGGCGCACTTGTATTATAAATGTTTTAAGACTATTAACTTAGTGTTTAGTCTTAGTATTCAAAACTTGTTCTATGTGCCATATATAGTCAGAGTTTCCAAGGTTGAGTGGATGCTGTAACAAGCAAAGCTCTTCTGTGGGAATTCGTGATCATACTCAGGTAGTGGAAGCTGTAACAAGCAAAGCTATCTGAGGAGTTCGACTCATCCTAAATCCCATCTGGTCGAGCGTAACTGTGAGATCAGGTGGATGCACCCAGGCTAGCATACCTTAGGGTATTGGCGCTAGACTGAAATAGAACAGGAGTTGCTTTAAACCGGTGTTGCAAGTCTTGAGCTGTAACTAGCCTCGATTCACCGTTTGAATACTTAGATGATTCACTAATGGTCAATGATAAACAGGATATAATACAAGTCCCCTGAAACCGAACATTTCTCTTAATCTTTAAAATAGTAATTTACTTTCCAGTATTAAAATCAACCAACCAACCAACCAATCAATCAAAATAGCTGGTAGCTTTAAAACCAACCAACCGACCTTAAACACTTTCCCACGCTGCGTAATTCCCCCCCGAAGAACAATTATTCCCCTAGTTCCCTTGGGTTCGACCCCTACTTACCAAGTACTACCCAGTAGTATAGTTGCGAGTAGCGGACTATTATAAATTTATTTGCACAATCGCTTTGACGACGAGCGGTTCTCTCAAATTGGCGCCGTTGCCGGGGAACTAGTCATCGGATAACTGTTCTTTGAATCGTTACGCGCTTCAAAACAACCATGTCTCGCGAAGAAAGTCACCATGACTTTCAGGATGACGAAGAAATAAACCTGTACGATCAGAATGATGAGGTACAGTTTCCATTCATCGACGATCCGGAACAACTCATCAGAAACAGAAGATCTCGTGATAGGGAAGCAGTCAGAAGAAACCAAGAATTACCCGAGGACCGAAATGCAGCTGGTCCAGTACAACCTCCTATCCATCCCCCACGACCACAACCTCAACCTCGATACATGCCAAGAAGAGAACCCGCGTTCGATGACTACTACGGAGATAACTACTACCGTGAACCGACGATGGGCGAGTTAAATGCCCCTAATTTCGAGACACAGCCGTGGTGTATCTATGAGAGCCCTGAATTAGAAAATATAACCATCAACGCATCAGTGGCACACAGCCTGCCAAAATTCTCAGGATCTCAAGGAGAATCTGCCGCAACTCACCTCCAACGCCTACATGGCATTTGCCAGAATCTAAAGCCCAACCAAATGAATATGGACGACTTCAAGTTAAAAGCGTTCTATTTTTCCCTCACTGACTCGGCAAGCGACTGGTTCCTTTCATTGCCTTCCGGAAGCATTAGAACATGGGTTCAGATGCAGAAGAAGTTCTTAGATAAATACTATCCGGCTAGAAGAGCAATACAAGTAAGGAAGCAACTACAGGAAATCAAACAAGGTCCCAATGAAACCATGTACGATTACCTGGAAAAGTTCAATCACCTAGAAAGGAGCTGCTGTACCCTTGGACTGCCCGAGAAACTCGTCATCGAGTACCTCATTGATGGATTAAGACCACTAGACAAAATGCTCTTGGATGCCTCAGCAGGAGGGTCCATGATGAATCTGTCATTAAGTGGCATCAGAAATCTCATCGCCAACGTTGCTGAAAATGCTCGATTTAGAGAAGAGACCACTCGCCAAGATGAATTCTCTCGATCAAAAAGGGTAGCACAAACTGAGGCATCAGTAAACTCCATAACTGAAGAGATGAAACAGTTAAAGGAGATGATGATTGAGATCATACGTAGACAGCCAGTTACGGTAAAACCTTGCGAGTTCTGTGGTTCTACGGACCACAAAACGGACGCATGCCCAACATTGATAGAAGAAGAACCGGCTGATGTGAATGCAGTGGGAGGATATCAAGGATACAACAACGTCAGAGCTGGACAAAATAGACAGTACGGTCAAACGTCCAACCCAGGCTGGCATAACAACAACAGCTATCTTAAGACGGAGACACATCCAGCTGTCCCTCAACTAGCGCAGTCATTCTACCAACCACCCCACCGACAATATCACCAGAACACTCCATCAGCAGGCCAATATCACCAAAAATGGCCAAATCAGTACCAAGCCAGACCGAGCAATCAGCAGGAGCCAAGCAAGTCGCTCAACGACACGATGAAGGAGCTTACGGGAAACATTAATCAGTTGGGAACTTCGCTACACCAGTACCAGGCAAAAACTGACGGGGCAATCTCAGAATTGACCAAACAAATGTCCCAGCTCGCCACCGCCATGTCTACACTCACTACTGAACCTGGCAGACTTCCTTCACAGACCGTTCAAAATCCAAAGGCAAATATAAGCATGATAAAAAGGTCAAGCATGAAGGCTACACTAGGAGAGGTAGCACGATCCCCAACTTACAAACTCTCGAACAATCACTTCAACCGCAGACGTCGGCCTGATTGGAATCAAGAGGAAGATCGCCCCAATAATGGCAAAACATGGGTTACACATGCCGACAATGGACGATATGCATTCACCGTCTGCATAACACCACCGCCTATTATACACACCGACGTACCAGCATCAGGATGGGACGACGACAACAACTTAAGGCCAAGGAATAGGCAGACTGGTCAAAGAATAGAAAGAGCCCTCGTTTCAGACCATGAGTCACAACCGGAAAGAGATAAAGACCCAGGAGCCTTTACAATCACTTGCTGTATTGGTGAAACCCAGATCCACAAATGCTTAGTCGATCTTGGGGCTGCTGTCAACGCCATGCCTTCCTCCTTGTATTACTTACTAGGACTTGGTCCGTTGAAACCTCCCCGGTCAAATATCGAGCTAGGAGACAAGTCGTGCATCCGTCCGGTTGGAGAACTGGAAGATGTAATACTCCATGTGGGAGAGCTCGTCGTTGCTGCAGACTTCTATGTAATACCAACAGAAGAAACCAGCGAAGACGATCCTCCGACAATAATATTGGGACGACCATTCCTCTACGCCACTAAAGCAAGAATCGATGTGGGCAAGGGGTCATTATCACTTAAGTTCGGCGGCAAAATTGCACATTTCTACATTAATAAGAGCCGCCCGGACACGAAGAAACCGCCAGACATAACACCTATCTCAGATCACTGTGCACAGTTTTCTGACCTGTCATTAGGGACCAGAAAAGTATCAAGACCAGCAGCTATGGTCAAAGGTCTCCCACCTTCTCAGAAACAATGGAAAGAGAAAACACCAGAACAATGGAGCTCTTACTCCAACAAGAAGTCAGGAAGGAACAACACTGGAACGGTGGCAAAGTTTGACCTCAGCCACCCATGGGACCCAAACCAATGAACCACAAACGAGGTATCGTCGAGCCAACGACGTTAAACAAGTGCACTGGTTGGGAGGTAACCCGACACTATCTTACTTTTCCGCACTTTAATTTCTGTCATTTAAATTCAGTAATTTAGTTTTAAGCTTGCATGACTTTTGAACTAAGGCACGCCTTCGTTCAAAAGTGGGGGGTGAGAACCACCTGTGTACATAAATAACATGCAGCTGTTTTTTCTTTTTTAATAAGTACCTTTTTGAAAATATGAACTTAAGAATGTGAAAAAGATAAATCATAATTCATGCATTAACCTTGTGAAAATTCAACTGTTTAAAAACTTAGAATGTAACTTTCCATTTGTCCTTTGTGCTGAGATAACTAGGGATGTGGAGTTGATATAAACTGCCCTAGAAAGGCTTGGCAATCAATCGAAGGATCAGATCAAACTATATGGTTTTCGAAGTCAGTGGAGGCTGCACTTCGGGTTTTCAGTGAATAATTGAAGTCAACTCCGCCAAGAAGCATCTATGCAAAGGCGAGGACGGGAATCAGACCGTCCTCTCTCTAGTCAAAATAGCCGAGAAAATAGATGGGCGACCCTCATCTTGACCCACGCAAAACGACAAAGACGAGAGGAGCGGGGAGGTATTTCCATAGGCTTGCGGGCGATGATTGGACCTCCCAAAAAGGCTCGAGAAAATGGACTAGCAATCACAAAAAGGCGAAAAGCTCAATGAAGCAAATCAAAAGAGGCCAAAGGCCCAAAATTGTGAAGGTTTTAACCGAGCAAAAGTGAAGCACTCAAAAAAGTCAAATCAAAGGCCAAAGGCCGATTCACTACAACAAAAAAGCAGTCCCTCGCCAAAGAAGAAAATAAAAAAGGCTCAACTCACTGAAACCCGAATCGAATCACGTGCTAGAGAAAGCTACAAGAAAACCATATAGTAAGAGATGATCCCAAGATTGCAGTCCAGGAGCCTAAAAAGGGCAATCTCCCGAGACATCCAATATAATTTGCATCTCAGCACGGAGGTACAAGTATTAAGTTTCTTCTATTTATTTACGCAGTTTAATTTGGTAATAAGTAAGCAATGCATGAATTAGGATAGATCGAGTACCGCAGTCTAATTTTCATATTCCAAAGCCAAAATTAGAACTTACGCCCTTTAATAGCATTGTTCGGGACGAACAACTAAAAGTGGGGGGGTAATCTGATGGACCAAAGTTATACGAGTCAGAAACACAGTAAAACCCCCTTAATTAGACTGTTTGTCTATCTAACTTCTACGTGTTAGTCCCGATATATTTCCATTGGGCATTTTAGAGACTGAAGTGAAAACACGCTAAGGAGAGGATTTTAAGCTAAAAAGATAACAAGAGTCAATCCAAGGTCAATATCATATGCCGACTGAAGAGATATCAAGGATCCTGACGTTGAATTGACCAGAACAAATTAATCAGAGGAATCAGGAGTGGAGACAAGACAGCCCGAGAAAGAAATACATTGACAGTTTTGTGAAAAGACTGCACAAAACTGTACAAAACTCACATTTGGGCAAGATGACCGGCCACCACTCAAGGAGGTGGCCAAGGGAGGAGCTCCTCCCCCTTGGGCCACCGGCAACCGGCGGCTAAGGGAGGAGGGACCGGCGGCTTTACTATTCCGCCACTTGTCACCTCCTCCTCCTCCTCCTCCCTTCTCCTCCCTTGGATCAAATGCACATGTCCACCATCTCCACCACCCATCTCCTCCCATTTTGGCTATAAATACAAGCCTCCTCCTCATTTCAACACACCTCAACTCAAATTCACTTCTCTCTCTAGAAGTTGTAATATTTGTAATGTTGTAATTTTGCTTTGGAAATAAAGGAAAGCTCCCTTGGCGCTTCAACGGTTGTAAGTATTATTTTCAGTATTTATTTAACTGTTGTCTTTAATTCCTTAGTATAATGTTTAGCGCGATGAATAGTAGCTAAACTTGTAGTTCGGTCTAAGGGGCGCACTTGTATTATAAATGTTTTAAGACCATTAACTTAGTGTTTAGTCTTAGTATTCAAAACTTGTTCTATGTGCCATATATAGTCAGAGTTTCCAAGGTTGAGTGGATGCTGTAACAAGCAAAGCTCTTCTGTGGGAATTCGTGATCATACTCAGGTAGTGGAAGCTGTAACAAGCAAAGCTATCTGAGGAGTTCGACTCATCCTAAATCCCATCTGGTCGAGCGTAACTGTGAGATCAGGTGGATGCACCCAGGCTAGCATACCTTAGGGTATTGGCGCTAGACTGAAATAGAATAGGAGTTGCTTTAAACCGGTGTTGCAAGTCTTGAGCTGTAACTAGCCTCGATTCACCATTTGAATACTTAGATGATTCACTAATGGTCAATGATAAACAGGATATAATACAAGTCCCCTGAAACCGAACATTTCTCTTAATCTTTAAAATAGTAATTTACTTTCCAGTATTAAAATCAACCAACCAACCAATCAATCAATCAAAATAGCTGGTAGCTTTAAAACCAACCAACCGACCTTAAACACGTTCCCACGCTGCGTAATTCCCCCCCGAAGAACAATTATTCCCCTAGTTCCCTTGGGTTCGACCCCTACTTACCAAGTACTACCCAGTAGTATAGTTGCGAGTATCGGACTAGTATAAATTTATTTGCACAATCGCTTTGACGACGAGCGGTTCTGTCAAGCTTCCTTCCAAAGATCTTGCAAAATAAGGCACAAAGCTCCAAAACTTGTCTTGAGATGAAGTAGTGAAGAAAGGGTCTTCATAACTTGTCTCGAGATTGATGGGCATCCCTTCTTTGAGTTTTTCAATTGTTTCCTTGGGTGCCCATACCACAATATCCCCCATTAAACTTGTATCTTCTTGCATGCGAGGTTGTTCCTTAACTTCTTCCATGTATACCTCAACAAAGTCTTCGTACCCTTGAAATCCTTTTATCTCTATACGCTCCTCTTCTATCTTATACTCATCAAGAAATTGGGATCCACATTTAGGCTCTTTTACACCGAGAGGGAGGAAGTCTTCTTCATCAATAAAAGGTATTTCCTCTATGTAAGAGGCATCATCATTGAAGAATTCCTCATCGGAGAGCGTTAATGGGATGTCGAGCTCTTGTGTGTTCTCATCCAAATGATCATGAGATGTGCACGTAGTGAAGGGTGTTTCACTTTCACATTCCATCTCGTCCTTGTTACAAGATTCACCATCCCATGCCTTGTAATAAGCTTCGGTGGCGGCTCTCCAAAATTCATCCTCCGATTCTTGATCCCCTTCTTGATTTGGAGTATTTGATTCAAGGATTTCTTTTTCGGATACCTCCTTTTCCTCTTCCAAGTTCTCAAATTCAATTGCTTATTGTGCCAACTCGGCTTGAAGCATATCCATGTGAGCATGCATATCTTGATGGGTTTGCTTCACTTCCATCAATTCTTGTCTCATTTCATCTTGGCAAGCAAGGTGTTTAGCAAGCATGACTTCTATATTGGAGGGCTCACTTGAAGGTTGAGGAGGTTGAGGATATGGAGGGTAGGAGTCTTCAATTTCAAAACATTGACTATCATTCCAACTTTGAGTGTAGGTATGTGATGGATTCCAAGAATTTTCCCAATAGGCGTTTGATTGCTCCTCTTCTTGGTCATCCTCGTCCAAATTATAATAACTAGTTTGATAGCCATGCTCTTGGTAATTCCAATATGGTTGCTCCTCCTCTTGATAGTATCCTCCATTAGCAAAGACTCGTTGGTTGTAGGGGTTCATCCTCGCAAAACAAGATAGAGTAAGTTAGTAAGGGATATGAGAGAAAAAGAAGAATATACAAGTATAAGAAAAAGGAAAAATATTCACAAGAATAGTCGGAACTTCCACACAATCTAATCTAGGGATGTGCTAACTAGTTGCTCCCCGGCAACGGTGCCATTTTGACGTGTAGATTTTAGCATGTAGTAAAAAACAATTTGTATTTTAACCGGTAAGACCGGTGTCGAACCCAAGGGAGCAAGCCAAGCACATGCACTATTTAAGATCGTGTTTCCATTCGGCTATTCTAACCAAAAATGTATAAAGGTGGGAGTATTCTAAATCCTATGTGGCTAGAAATTAGGGATAAAAGATAGATAGGAGGTGTTTCGAGGGGGTTACTCCCCTCCTTGGCATTTTTCCAATGATCATGCATACAAGAGTTTTAATTATTTAAGAGTTGATAGGTTTAAAACCTAGCTTAGGCTAAAATTAGACAAACTATCATGCAAGTCTAATCCTAGTCAAGCCATCATATGTAGAATCTCACTAATTAAAGGTATTGATCCACTATATGGCATTTATATATTGTTGATGGATGCACAATCGTCGTGTGCAAAAGTCAAGAATAAATTTATAAGTCCGCTACTCGCGACTTCACTACTGGGTAGCAAGTGGTAAGTAGGGGTCGAACCCAAGGGAATTAGGGGGATATTTGTTCTTTGAGGAATGTACTAAAAGGGAGCGTGATTTTTGGTGGATTGAGGTTTTAGCGATGAAAAGTGAGTGGTTGGTTGTTGATTTTAGTTTTAGTACAGAAAAGTAAGTGGGTTGGTCGTGATTTTAGTGCAGAAAGTAAAGTACTGAAAGTAAAAGGAGAAGACTTACAGCAAGTGGGATGCTTGAAGGATAAGTCTTGCGGAGAGTAAGCGGTTGATATTGCAGTTGATATTGAGACTGAAAGTAAAGTGCAGGTGATGTTTTAAGTTAAGGAAAGTATTCGGTTTTAGGGGCCTTGTATCATAGTCTGTTTATCATTGACCTCTAATGATCATACTATGTATTCAAAAGTGTATCAAGGCCATTCCAAGCACTTGATTTGCCACACTGTCTAGTCCATTCCAAGACATAGAGCACTTGTTCTATTTAGACTAATACCCCATTCCAAGGTATATTAGCCTTATGTGCATCCATTTGATCAATCATTCCCGATCAACCAAATGGTGTTTTAAAGAGGTCAAACTCCTCAGATAAGTTTTGCCATTCCAAGCATCCACTTATCCGAGTATGTTTACGAACCCCACGGAAGAGTTTTGCCATTCCAAGCATCCACTCAACCTTGAAAGTTCTAACCTAATATGTGGCACATAGAACAAGTTTTGAACACATAGAGGCATTATGAGTAGGGCCTAAAACATTTTATGACACAAGTACACCCCTTCAACCGAATGAAAGGTTTAGCTACGAATATCCATGGAACAGGACATCATAGCTAAATACTTGAAGGTTTTTGAAAGATAGTAAAGTAAAGGGAGAATACTCAAGAACCAACAGGAGTAAACTCAAGAACTACTAGAATACTCAAGAACCAACAAGAGTATTATATATTTAAAACAAGTGTTTACAAGAGTAGTGCCCAAAATCTAGAGAGAAGCTAGAGCTTTGTGATGGATGATGTTTTGAAATGAGGATTGTGGGATGCATTACAAAGGGAAGGGATGAGCTCTATTTATAGCCAAGGGAGGAGAAGAGATGTGGTTTAGATTACAACACTTGGCAAGCAATGGAGTGGAGAGCACAAAGCCGCCGGATGAGGTGGCTTGGAGGAGAAAGCCGCCGGCCTAGGTGGCGCAAGGGGGGAGGAGAGGAGGAAAGCCGCAGGCCATGTGGCATGAGGGGAGAGGATGAGTGAGTTTGAGATCTTTTTCCCAAAAGCCATCGGTCCTTTCAGCTCCGGACTGACTCTGGTTGCTCTTCGGTTGGACTTGTTTTGAGTGATTCCACGTCAGGTTCTTGAAATTCAGAAATTGGTCGTGACCTGGAATGACTCGTAATTCATTTTCAGCTTTAAAACTCCTCCTTAGCCTGTATTCTCTCTAGACTTCAAAATACCCAGTGATGAGTCGAGTTTTCGACTCATTAATGCCCGTTTTCACTATAGCTTTAGTTCGATTCCGACTACTATTTGATGTCATTTGATCCTCTTCTCGTGCGTTTCAGGTACAAAGCAAGATGTCTCAGTGTCAAGAGCCATTGGAAGAAAACTCGGGAAAAATCGGTGTTTAGAGCAAAAGTTGGCAGTATTTGGTCTTCAGTCGATCGACTGGGAAGCTCCCCTGCTCCAGTCGATCGACTAAACAGACAAACAGGAGTAGCTGAAAATCGACCATCGCCAGTCGATCGACTGACCCCTTCAGTCGATCGACTGAAGAGTCCCCTTCCCAGAGCATGCAGATCACGTGACGATGAGTCGATCGACTGGATCTCAGTCGATCGACTAAATGGACAAACAGGAGGTGCTGCAAATCGAGACTTCTCAGTCGATCGACTGGGATCCTACCCTGTTTCAGTCGATCGACTGAGAACATGCTAGCCAAGCGACTTTTCTTCCTCCAGTCGACGACTGGGCCATCAGCCCAACGCCAGTCGATCGACTGGACCTGCTACAGTACCGAAAATAATCCGAGGCTATAAATAGAAAGAGGGTTTCTTGACCTACTATCTTGGATTTTTCTGGGAAAGAAGACAAAGGAAAGTGATCAAATCAAGGGTTTCATCATCATCAAATCAAGGAGGAATCAAGATCAAGGGAGTTCATTAGGACTAATCATCCTACTCTTTCCCTCTTCTTTTCTCTTAGATTTGCTTGTAAAAACCTACTCATCATGTTGTCTTACATGATGAGTGAGTAGTCTCCCTTGTGTTTTGAGGGGTTCTATGAACCTCCTTGGTACTCAATGATCATTGTGAACACATTTGAATAGATCTATTGAAGTTGATTTCATTTTTACTATGCTCTTCATGTTAGACATGTCTCTAAGTGTTTGATGAAATGCCTAAGTGACATGTTTATGTTAGAACTTTGATCTAAGTCTTGAGAGAGCTTAGGGATGGTTTTGATATAGTAAAATTGAACTTAACCTACATTTATGAGAGTAAATGCATGGTGAGAGGTGAACTAGAACTTTATGCATATAGCATTTATGAGAGTAAATGCTATATAGTGGATCAACACCCTTTAATTAGTGAGATCCTAACTAGGATGGCTTGATTAAGATTAGATACGCGTAATAGCCTAATTCTTGATCTAGGCTAGGTTCAAAACCTATCAACTCTTAATTAATTGAACTCTTGTTTGCATGATCATTGAGAGATTGCCAAGGAGGGGATTAATCCCTCGAAACTCACTTTTAATTGAATTTAATCCCTTAAAAACCACTTCGTTCTTGTTTTGAATCATTGATAACTCAATCACACTTGAATTTTAGGAATTAGCCGAGTAAGAAAATTTGATAGAACTAGCGTGTAATCCGTTTGCTCCCTTGGGTTCGACACCGGTCTTACCGGTTGATTATAAATTGTTTTTGATCATCGTATGCTAAAATTTACAACGATCAAAATGGCACCGTTGCCGGGGAGCAATAGCTAGATTACCCCTAGGAAAATCATTTAGTACTCCGACTATTCCATGCTTTGCTTTATTCTACTTGTTACTTACAATTCTTGAACTACTTCACTACGCTTACTTGTTTTAATTGGTTTCTCTTGTAGGTTCACTTCTTTTATGCCACCGAAAACCAAGAAACTTGCTCAAATCGTGGATAGAGACTTGAACCGACCCATAAGAGAACTAGTTGATCCTCCCGTTACAAGAAGTAAAACCAACAAGGACAAGGGTTCTACTTCTAATTCTCAAGCAACCATGGCCGAAAACAACAATTTACCTCCTCCACCCCCTCCTTTTAATCGAAGGAACCAAGATCCTCCTCCTCAACAATTGCCCCTAGCTAGAAGGGCATTAAAGGACTACGCCGTTCCTACGGCGTATGGTTACCGTTCTCCCATCCAACTTCCCGCGGTTGACAACCGAGACTTCGATTTGAAGACGGCGCACATTCAAATGGTTCAAGCGAACCAATTCTCGGAGAGAGATAACGAGGACCCCAATTCTCATCTGACCACGTTTCTAGAGATATGTGCTACATTTAAAATAAACGGAGTCTCGGAAGATGCAAAGTTATTGAGACTTTTTCCCTTCTCTCTCACGGGAAAAGCGAAGGATTGGCTAAGGAGCCAAACTCCCGATAGCTTCACCACATGGGAAGAATTAGCCGTGGCTTTCTTGAATAAGTACTTTCCCCCTTCCAAGACGGCCTTCTATCGTAACCAAATCACCAACTTCTCACAAATGGATGGGGAAAATCTATATGAGGCTTGGGAGCGATACAAGGAATATCAAAGGCTTTGCCCTCACCACAACCTAGATGATCTCCAAGTCTTCCACACTTTCTACCACGGGGTTGACAGTAACTCTCGTCTTGCTCTTGATACCGCTTCGGGTGGTGCTATAATGGACTTAGAACCGCATGAAGGATATGCGGTGATAGAGAAGATCACCAAAAATTACTTCATGTGGGGAAGCGAAAGAGGAAACCCGAGGAGAAGGCATGAAAGGCACGAGGTAAAAGCCGTGAGCTCTAGTGATTATGATGCTTTGAGGAAAGACTTTGAGATCCTATCGGATGAAGTCTTCAAGCTAAAACACCCGGAAAAAGAATCTTCAACGAGGCAAGGGTGTGATATTTGTGAGGTCTACGAGCATGAAACAACTTCTTGCCCATTGGTTCAAAGGGATGTGCAAGGGCAAGGCTATGGAGAAGTAAATTTTGTGGGAGGAAACCAAAGTAGAGACTATGGAAGTAGTGCCAACCAAGGGCAAAGCTCTCAAGCCAATTATACTACACCTAGGTTCTCTTCGGGATGGAGAAATCACCCGAATTTCTCCTACAAGACCACTAATCCCACTCGCCCCGACTTTGGATCCACACCTCCCGGATTCGGTCCTAAACCTACTCAATCCAATCAAGGGTTCCAACCTAGGAACCAATATCAAAGTCAAGGACCGACTTTGCTTCAAAGGAATCAAAACCAAGGGCAACAATACCAAGGTCAAGCTCAAAGGACCTATCAACAAGTTGAAGCCCCTCCACAACCTTCTAGTGAACTCTCCGGTGTTGAAGCCATGTTTGCCAAGCTCCTTGCAAACCAAGACAAGATGCAAGCACAAATCGAGAGGATGGAAACTCATAACAAAATGCTTGAAGGTCAAATTGCCCAACAAGCCGAGGCATCTACAAGGGCACCGGGCAAGCTACCGGCTAGACCCGAACATGGGAATAGAGAGCATTGTAATGCGGTAACGTTGAGAAGCGGGAAAGATTTAGAGGTAGAGCTACCTAAGAAGAAGAGAGTCACTTTTGATCTTGGAGGCCAAGCTAGTGCCGAAGTTCAAGAGTTGGATGAAGAGGTTCCTAACCCTCAAGTTGAAGAAGAGAGTGAGGTGGAAAAGGAGAAAAGAGAACCTAGAGTATACACTCCCCCTATTCCATTTCCCCAAAGATTAAAGAAGAAGAGCAATGATAAGCAATTCTCCAAGTTCGCCGAGATGATGAGGAAGCTCTATGTCACAATGCCCTTCACCGAGGTAATAACTCAAGCTCCTTCTTATGCTAGATTTCTAAAGGATGTTATTACTTGCAGGAGAACAATCGAAGATGTCGATACGGTGTCCCTCAATGGCGAATGTAGTGCCATACTCCAACCTCGCATGGCCCCAAAGCTTGAGGATCCCGGTAGCTTTTCCATTTCATGCTTTATTAATGATATTAAGATTGAACGTGCCATGTGTGATTTGGGTGCAAGTATATCGTTGATGCCTTATTCTTTGTGTAAAAAGCTAAATATGGGTGAGCCTAAACCAACTAGCATGATTCTAAGGCTCGCGGACCGCTCCTCAAGATTTCCTAAGGGAGTTCTTAAGGATGTCCCGGTTAGAGTAGGGAATTTCTATATTCCGGAGGATTTCGTGGTGTTAGAAATGGAGGAGGACAATGAAATTCCCATTCTATTGGGAAGGCCCTTCCTCTACACTGCGGGGGCTATTTTTGATACAACTAAGGGTTCAATTACCATGAGGGTAGGAGATGAAGAGGTTGAGTTTAACTTAGAAAAGGCACAAAAAGGTCCTAATTCTACAATGACTTGCAATTATCTTGACCTAATTGATACATATGAATTGTATGATGTGCCTAACCTTCTCATGAGTGCAATTGACCTTGACAATGAGCTTCCCGACATCGCCGATTGTTGGGCCATCTTGGAGGAAGATAGTGAAGAAAGAACTCTAAGCGACAAAGGTAAGGAGTCTTGTTCGGTAGAGCTTAAAGCTCTACCAACAAGCCTAAGGTATGAGTTCTTAGGCCCAAATTCTAGCTTGCCTATCATTGTTAATGCTTCTTTGAATGATGTTGAAACCTCTAAATTTCTTGATGTGGTTAGGGAACATAAGGATGCCATTGGCTACTCTATTGATGACTTGAAGGGAATAAGCCCAATTTATGCATGCATGAAATCAATTTAGAGAGTGATAGTATGCCATCTAGGGAGAGAGCTAGGAGGTTGAATCCTATTGTGGGGGAGGTTGTTAAGAAAGAGGTCCTTAAATTGCTTGATGCGGGAATTATTTTCCCCGTTGCGGACTCTAAGTGGGTGAGCCCCATTCATGTAGTGCCGAAAAAGGGGGGAATGACCGTTATTAAAAATGAGAAGAATGAACTAATCCCCACAAGAACGGTGACCGGGTGGCGTATGTGCGTGGACTATAGAAAACTTAACCAAGCCACTAAGAAAGATCACTTTCCCCTTCCTTTTATTGATCAAATGTTGGAAAGACTAGCTAAGCATGACTATTTTTGCTATCTTGACGGATATAGTGGATTCTTCCAAATCCCTATTCATCCCCAAGATCAAGAGAAAACGACCTTTACTTGTCCCTACGGAACATTTGCCTATCGGCGAATGCCCTTTGGACTTTGTAATGCGCCCGGTACTTTTCAACGATGCATGATGGCTAATTTTTCGGAATTTATTGAAAAGATTATGGAAGTGTTTATGGATGACTTTTCCGTTTATGGTTCCTCTTTTGATGATTGTTTAGCCAATTTGGCTAAAGTGTTGAAAAGATGTATTGAGACGAACCTTGTACTAAATTGGGAAAAATGTCATTTCATGGTGCAGGAGGGAATTGTGCTTGGACATTTGGTGTCAAAAAGGGGAATTGAGGTGGACAAAGCCAAGATAGAAGTTATGGAGAAATTGCCACCTCCAATGGACGTAAAAGGAATAAGGAGCTTTCTTGGCCACGCCGGTTTCTATCGAAGGTTCATTAAGGATTTCTCGAAGATTGCCAAGCCTTTGACAAATCTATTGTGCAACGATACCAAATTTCATTTTGATGAAGATTGCTTAGTAGCCTTCAAGAAATTGAAAGAGGCATTGATATCGGCTCCTATTATTCAACCCCCAAGATGGGATTTGCCCTTTGAACTCATGTGTGACGCTAGTGACTACGCCATTGGGGCGGTTCTTGGGCAAAGGGTGGATAAGAAGCTTCACGCTATTCATTACACGAGCAAAGTTCTTAGTGGAGCCCAATTGAATTATACTACTATCGAGAAAGAACTTCTTGCTATTGTGTACGCTTTTGATAAGTTTCGCCCATACCTAGTGGCTTCGAAGGTTATAGTATTCACGGATCATGCGGCGATCAAGTACCTCTTGGCAAAGAAAGATTCCAAACCAAGATTGATAAGATGGATTCTATTGCTTCAAGAATTTGACATAGAAATCAAGGATAAAAAGGGAGTAGAAAATGTGGTAGCCGACCACCTATCAAGGCTAGAGGAAAATGAAGAGATTGAAGTGGATGCTAGACCGGTGAATGATTCATTTGTTGGAGAGCAACTCATGAGAGTTGAGGCGGAGGCCCTTCCTTGGTACGCGGACCTTGTTAATTTCGTGGTTTGTGGGATTATTCCCCACGATATGAACCACCATCAAAGGAGGAAGTTCCTTTCCGAGACCAAGAGGTACTATTGGGATGAGCCCTACCTTTATAGGCTTTGCGCGGATGGGCTATATAGGACTTGCGTCGCCGAGGAGGAAATGAGAGAAATTCTTTACCATTGTCACTCTTCTCAATATGGAGGACATGGTAGTGGAGCAAAAACCGCGTCAAAGGTACTACAATGCGGCTTTTATTGGCCTACTCTCTTTGGTGATGCCTATGAGTTCGCAAAAGCATGTGATCAATGTCAAAGGACCGGCAATATCTCAAAGAGGCATGAAATGCCCCAACAAAGCATCCTCCCGGTCGAGATATTTGATGTATGGGGCATTGATTATATGGGTCCTTTTCCTTCTTCATTCGGGAACCGATTCATACTGGTCGCGGTGGACTACGTCACCAAATGGGTTGAGGCCGTCGCTTCCCCTACTTGTGATGCCAAGGTGGTCTCAAAGCTATTCAAGAAAATCATCTTTCCAAGATTTGGGGTGCCAAGGACCGTCATAAGTGATGGTGGTTCGCATTTCAAGGAGAGACATTTCGAGGCCTTACTTCGCAAATATGGAGTTAGTCACAAGGTTGCCACTCCTTATCACCCACAAACTAGTGGGCAAGTGGAAATTTCGAATCGAGAAATCAAGGCAATCTTGATGAAAACCGTGGGGAGCTCAAGAAAAGATTGGTCATCGAAGCTAGATGACGCTCTATGGGCCTATCGTACGGCATTCAAAACCCCTATTGGAATGTCTCCCTATCGTCTTATATATGGGAAACCGTTCCATTTGCCGGTAGAATTGGAGTACAAGGCGATGTGGGCAATCAAAACGTTGAATATGGATTTACAAATGGCGGGAGACCATAGGGTGCTTCAACTCCATGAGTTAGAAGAGATAAGGAACGAAGCCTACGAAAGTGCTAGGATCTATAAAGAGAAGACCAAGAAATGGCATGACAAGAGAATACTTCGTCGCGAATTCAAAAAGGGAGAAAAGGTCTTGCTCTTTAACTCTAGACTCAAACTATTCCCGGGAAAGTTGAGGAGCCGATGGAGTGGCCCATTTATTGTTCACAAGCCCTACGAAGATGGCCATGTTGAATTGCTAAATAATGATGGAACTACTTTTTCTGCGAATGGGCAAAGGCTAAAGCATTATAGAGAGGGATTTCGTGACGAGCAAAATGTCACATTCCCCTTGACCGACCCATAGAGTGCCTTGTTCCGCTTGAGGAGGGATCCTAGCTATGGACTCCTCAAGTGTGCTTCTTAGTGAGAAAAGGATCGGCTCGGTCTTTGCCAAGACGTTAAACTAGGCACCTCACGGGAGGTACCCCGGTTTGTGAGTTGTCTATCTATGCACAAGTAATTTTCATACATGTGTAGCATGCATTTTGTGAACTTGGTATGGCTTGGTGATTGGGATGATTTTATATGCTTGATTTGGGTAAGTGTGATGTGATATGAGGCTTGCATGAATTTTCTTGATGATGGTGGAGTACTAAGTGTGGAGTGGTAATCCTAGCTTGTTTGTTTGAAAATCTTACGCTATGTGCTAGTGATCACTTAGAAGAGTCGTACCTTGATTATATGTGATATTTTGAGTGGTACCTATTCTTGATTTTGAGTAAAAATTCTAAGTGTGGAGTCGGGTTTAATTGAAAAAATTTTAAGCAGAAATCAAGGTTCAGTCGATCGACTGGAGGGAAGTTACATCCCAGTCGATCGACTAAATGGTGTTTCAGAGGAGCCTGTTTTTCGTGCATTCTCAGTCGATCGACTGGGGTCCCAGTCGATCGACTGGGATTTTCTTATCCAAACCCAGAACCTTTCTCCTTCTTTCTTCATTGCGTTCGAATTTTCAAAACCCTAAACCTAAAATCCATTCCGGCCTCCACCGATTTTCGTTCCAAACTTCGCCATCGGACTCGCCATCACCTCGCTTTCCCTCCGCCATCACGCCACCATCATCCGCCGCTCGAACCGCCGTCAAATCTCCCCGGAAATTGAATTCCGATCGGAAATCGCTCCCCTCCGCCGATCTCCTCCGTCAGCCGGCCAATCCCCTCATTTCGACCACCATTCTTCTCCCCACTGCCCCGCCTACAAACCCCAAGCATCAATTTCAAACCCCAAGGCCGAAATCGGAAAACCCCATTTTCACCCTAAACCCGACTGTTTTTCAGCCCCAGTCGATCGACTGAGAATCCTGTCTCAGACTAGTCGATCGACTGAGATAGATTTCAGTGCAGTCTTTGAGTTTTTGCTCAGTTTGACTCAGGCTTCCATTTCCAGTGCACTATGGGTCGTGCCGATGCATCGTCCAGTTCGAAAGCAAAAGGAAAGGGGATCGCTCACGAGCCCTCGCTCGATGAGCAAATTGATGGCTTTACACTTGAGGACGAGGACGTGAGACCTCTTGTTTCGCGCAAGAGGAGATTATTGAGGGGCTCACTTGCCGATGTTAGCTCGGGATCAGACGAGGAGGTTGAGGCCGCGCCGGCTTCCCCGCCTCCCCCAAAGAAGAAAAAGCCTCAACCAAGGAAGCCGGCACCGAAGAGAAGTGCGGCAGTGCCCCCTGCCCCTAGAGTGCCCCCGCGCCCTGCTGCTGCCCCCACCTCCATGGCCATTGTGCCGGTTGTGCCTAGAGTGGAGCCTTATGAGGGACCGATGCCCATTCCGGTCCCGTACCCATTCTCGACTCCCTTGGTCTTCAGGGACGAGAAGCACCGGACTCGTCACGCCACTATTACCTCGAAGAAGAAGAAGGCCATCCCGACATTGTACCTAGACATGGGCTTGCTTCGTGGCATCGACGAAGTGGTAGCTACCGAGGTACAATCTCGTCTCACACAACATGGTTTATCTTTTCTATTTTGTGATGATCCGGGCTCCTACCAGAGGGTAGTTGAGGAGTTTCTGTGCTCGTTTGAGTCGGTGAAGGAGAGAGTGGAGGAGGATGGGTCCTCAATCTTTTATTGGAAATTTATGTTGGGAGGTAGAGATTTCCGGATCAGGGAGAGTACGATCCGAGAGTGGTTTGGTTTTCCACAGCCTGTGGCTTCGCCCCGGGAATTCACTGAGCACGACCAGTCCAGACTTTGGAAGAGGATTTCCGGTAGGAATGAGTGGTTCGTGTCTTCATATAACTCTTCTGCGATCGTTGACCCGGTTTGGAAGATTTTGCACCACGTCATTGCCATTAACTTTAATACGAGGACAGAGAAGGCTAGGAAGGTCACTTTCCCTGATATGGACCTCATGGTTGCCATGGATCAGGGGGAGGCGATTGATTGGCTAGCAGTTCTTATCTACCGGTTTGAGACCGCTGTGTTGCCTACCGCGAGGAACAAGAGCATGGGAGGTGGCTCCTTGATTACATTGCTAGCCCAAAGGTGTAACTTTACCTTTGGCCACGAGGGTAGTGAGGCCCCTTCTAGGAGAAAGCTTGACATTGACTTAATGAAGAATATGCATATGGTCAAGCGGGACGGTAAGACGTGGAGTAGTGACCCGTCACCCCACGTAGAGGATCTTGTGACCGCCGCTACCGCGAGGAGGAGAGCCTTCAAGCAGCAGAACCCGCTCTACTGTCTCACCCACCTCTCTCCCTCTCCCTCTCCTCCCGGTTCGCCTATTCCTCCCCCTCCGGCAGTCATTCCAGAGGCTGATGATGAGCTCCCAGCAGCAGATGAGGAGTTGCCTCCAGCAGAGCCCGCACCGGATGTTCCCCGTCCAGTCGTTGATGACTCGGCAGAGTGGAGGCAGAGTGTTACTTCTGCGATTGATCGTTTATCGACCGAGGTGTCGGATGTGAGGAGTGGACTGACTCGCCTCGAGGACTTTGTCCGAGAGTCTGATGCTAGAGCCAGTCGGGAGTGGGAGTGGCTGAGATCCACGGTCTTATCATTCGGCAGAGGCCCCAGCACTTCAGTCGCCATTCCACTCGCTCCAGAGTTCTCCGCGCCGCGTGGCGCCTCCCCACTACCTTTCTCGCCAGTTTCAGCATTCGGGGAGGCGGGCACTCCACTTCCAGGAGAGACGATCCCCTACGTGGATTCTGCTTTAGGCGATAGCCCTCTCTTCCCCGGTGCCACAGCGCCGCCGGAGGACGATGGAGTCGTTGATTCAGCTAGGAGGACCCCTCCGGGAGACGACGAGGCTACATCTTAGTCCATGCTTCATTTCTTTTTCCGCATGTGTATTTTCCTTATTTGACTTGTTGCATTGGATGTTGATTTGGATGATAAGTCGCCTATTGGCGCATTTTTGATGATGTATGCTATTTTGGTGACATCTATCCTTTCTTGCCTATTGGTTGTATGCTATATTCTTATGATGATATTGGAGGTGTTTACCATTTATATTGTTCACTCTACAGGAAATACATTCACATATTTTTATCGTGTCTAAAACACCCTCTAATATCTACACTTGCAACCAAAAGGCTATTTCTCACTCTTATGGATTATATCACCGGGTCTACAAACGAGGGGAGTTTCTATGCGCCTTTGCCTTTATTTTATCATTCTTTGCGCTTAGGGACTAAGCTTGAATTAAGTGTGGAGTGGTTTGATGCGCATAGTTCACATGTTTGCATGCTATACATATCATTTCTAGATGGACACTTGCATACTTGCACATTGTCCCAACATGAGAGTGTTTTTAACCGCATAGGCTTGTGATTTTAAATTCTAAATCCCTATAGATCGCATCTAGCCTATGTGCCACATTTACCGACCTAGTCCTTTGAAGCATGCGTTCTTGAGGATCAATATCAGTGCTACATCTTGACTATCCAACTTTCTAAGTATTTTTGTTGCAACACCTTGGATCAAGCTAGCAAACACTTTTAAAAATCGTTGTGAAAAACTTAGATCATTTGAATGCTCTTTGGTGACTTGAGTTCTCTAACATAGTGCCTTGTTCATGATTAATTCCCGCACATCCCTTACAACTTTTGAACATATTGTCAAGTTTTAAGTGTGGAGTCATTCAAAAAAAAAAAAAGAAAAAAAAAGAAAAAAAAAAGAAAAAAAAGGGAAAAAAATAAAGAGAGGCAAATGCCGGGGGTTAGGGAGGTAAGTCCCCCCTCGAAAGCATTTGTCTCAATAAGAAAATGAGAAGCACTTACGACTTGACCCTATGTTCCTCCACCATTCTATATTTGTGCGGGGTTAGTCATTTCCATCGTGTGCTTGTTAGAATAATTCTTGGACGACCCATGTGCTTGCACGGGAGTATCCATTTGGTCTATGCTTGTTTATTAAGAAACATTGGTGTCGAACTCCACTTCCCTTATGGATTACGGCTTAAGCGCCTAAAACTTGGGAATGAGTTTCTTGCCGCGAGCCCATGGACTAGCCCTAGCTAGCATAGGTGAGCAGTTGACACTCTATTGTGCAAGCTATAAGCCTTGCTTCTATTATGTTGTTTCGAAAATGAGTAGAATTTTGGATAAGTCACTTCATAGCCCTAGTATTGACGCTCTTGAATGCACGTCGAAAAAGGTACTCAAAAGGTTGAGAAAGCTCTTTTTATGATATTGTGGCGCTAGTCTAGCTTGAGGTGAGGGATTGGTTTTGAAAAATCGTAGCCTTGGTTGAGCACTCTTGCATTCACTCTTATGGGACATGTGCATATATGGGATTTGTGAGTATTCCCTTTTCTGAAAACTCTCACGAGACTATAACTCGTCCACTAGGGTAGCCTAGGGGTTTAAAGGCTTAATGCATGTGCTAAATGCATTCGTAACACCTACGAAAAGGAGCTAGTTAGATTGTATATACTTGTCATTTACTTTTCAATAACATGTTTAGAAATAAAGATCGAGACCTCGTGAAATCTAGTGTGGCAAATGCACGAAAAACATAGCACCACTAGCATTTCGACATTTGCACTTCCTTGGCATATTTGCATACTTTGTTCGGGACGAACAAAGCTTAAGTGTGGAGTGTTGATGAGTCGAGTTTTCGACTCATTAATGCCCGTTTTCACTATAGCTTTAGTTCGATTCCGACTACTATTTGATGTCATTTGATCCTCTTCTCGTGCGTTTCATGTACAAAGCAAGACGTCTCAGTGTCAAGAGCCATTGGAAGAAAACTCGGGAAAAATCGGTGTTTAGAGCAAAAGTTGGAAGTATTTGGTCTTCAGTCGATCGACTGGGAAGCTCCCCTGCTCCAGTCGATCGACTAAACAGACAAACAGGAGTAGCTGAAAATCGACCATCGCCAGTCGATCGACTGACCCCTTCAGTCGATCGACTGAAAAGTCCCCTGCCCGGAGCATGCAGATCACGTGACGATGAGTCGATCGACTGGATCTCAGTCGATCGACTAAATGGACAAACAGGAGGTGCTGCAAATCGAGACTTCTCAGTCGATCGACTGGGATCCTACCCTGTTTCAGTCGATCGACTGAGAACATGCTAGCCAAGCGACTTTTCTTCCTCCAGTCGATCGACTGTGCCATCAGCCCAACGCCAGTCGATCGACTGGACCTGCTACAGTACCGAAAATAATCCGAGGCTATAAATAGAAAGAGGGTTTCTTGACCTACTATCTTGGATTTTTCTGGGAAAGAAGACAAAGGAAAGTGATCAAATCAAGGGTTTCATCATCATCAAATCAAGGAGGAATCAAGATCAAGGGAGTTCATTAGGACTAATCATCCTACTCTTTCCCTCTTCTTTTCTCTTAGATTTGCTTGTAAAAACCTACTCATCATGTTGTCTTACATGATGAGTGAGTAGTCTCCCTTGTGTTTTGAGGGGTTCTATGAACCTCCTTGGTACTCAATGATCATTGTGAACACATTTGAATAGATCTATTGAAGTTGATTTCATTTTTACTATGCTCTTCATGTTAGACATGTCTCTAAGTGTTTGATGAAATGCCTAAGTGACATGTTTATGTTAGAACTTTGATCTAAGTCTTGAGAGAGCTTAGGGATGGTTTTGATATAGTAAAATTGAACTTAACCTACATTTATGAGAGTAAATGCATGGTGAGAGGTGAACTAGAACTTTATGCATATAGCATTTATGAGAGTAAATGCTATATAGTGGATCAACACCCTTTAATTAGTGAGATCCTAACTAGGATGGCTTGATTAAGATTAGATACGCGTAATAGCCTAATTCTTGATCTAGGCTAGGTTCAAAACCTATCAACTCTTAATTAATTGAACTCTTGTTTGCATGATCATTGAGAGATTGCCAAGGAGGGGATTAATCCCTCGAAACTCGCTTTTAATTGAATTTAATCCCTTAAAAACCACTTCGTTCTTGTTTTGAATCATTGATAACTCAATCACACTTGAATTTTAGGAATTAGCCGAGTAAGAAAATTTGATAGAACTAGCGTGTAATCCGTTTGCTCCCTTGGGTTCGACACCGGTCTTACCGGTTGATTATAAATTGTTTTTGATCATCGTATGCTAAAATTTACAACGATCACCCAGTAGATAAATATCGGAACTAACAAGCAAAAGTTAAATAGACAAAGAGTATAATTTGGTGGGTTTAACTGTGTTTATGATTCATACAATTATGGTCCATCAATTGTCATAAATGCTATATGCATGAAGTTCTAGTTAGCCTCTCACCATGCATTTACTCTCATAAATGTTGGATAAGTTCATTTTTACTACATCCAAACCATCACTAAGCTCTCTCAATACTTAGATCATGATTCTAACGCAAACATGTCACTTAGGCATTTTATCAAACACTTAGCAACATGTCTCAAATGAAGAGCATAGTAAAATGAAATCAACTTCATAAAATCCATGTTAATGTGTATACAATGATCATTGAGTACCAAGGAGGATCATAAAACCCTCAAAACACAAGATCCACTACTCACACATCATGTAAGACAACATGGTGTGAGTAGGGTTTAATGACAACAACAAGTAGAATAGAAGAGGGATAGAAATAGGATGATTAATCCTTGAACTCCCTTGATCTTCACTTCTCCTTGGTTGTATGATGATGGATGACCTTGATTGAGCCTCTTTTCCACTCTTCTTTTCCCCAAAAACCTCCCCACTTGGTCCAAAACCCTTGCTTTCTATTTATAGATTCGGCTGAAATCTGGGCATCAAATCTGACTTTTTCATCCAGTCGGTCGACTGGGGCTAAGCTTGACTCCCAGTCGGTTGACTGGCCAAGCTCTCAGAACCCCCACATTCTTCATTTCCACAGTCGACCGACTGGAGTCTCAGTCGACCGACTGGGGCCTTTTTGATGGTCTTCCCGTCCGAATTTGGTCCTTGCTTCAAATAGAGAGTTGTAGCCCTTTGAAATACCTTTCCCACAAGCTACAGATCAGCCAAATCGGACATCGGACACGGCCTGTACGTCTAAAACAAGTTTCAAAGGTCAATATGCTCGGTATTGCCCCGAAACTCCTTGTTTTGCGCCGAAACTCAACCAATCTTCATATTTAGGACTTGACCATGGGGGAAACTTGTTTTCTACCTAAAATGTAGGGATAGAGGTCAAATGACATCAAAATAACGTCGGAAATGATTCAAAATTATAGTGAAGAATGGTTATAAATCAGTCGAAAACTCGACTGATCAGTAGGAGATGAGGAAATTGAGTTTAATTTAGATAAAGCACAAAAAAGTCCTAGTTCTACTATGAGTTGTAATTATATTGAATTTGTTGATGGCTTTGAATTGCTTGATATTCCTATTTTGCCTACACATGTTATTGATCTTGATAATGAGCTACCCGAGCATGTCGATTGTTGGGCTATCTTGGATGATGAGAACAAGGGGAAAACTAAAAGCGACAAAGGTAAGGAGTCTTGTTCAGTAGAGTTAAAAGCTCTACCAACAAGCCTAAGGTATGAGTTCCTAGGTTCCAATTCTACTTTGCCTATCATTGTGAATGCCTCCTTGAACGATAATGAGACTTTGAAATTGCTTGATGTTGTTAGAGAGCACAAGGGTGCCATAGGATACTCTATCGATGACTTAAAGGGAATAATCCCGAACTTGTGCATGCACGAAATCAATCTAGAGAGTGATAGTTTGCCATCTAGGGAGAGAGCTAGGAGATTAAATCCTATTGTCGGTGAGGTAGTGAAAAAGGAGATTTTAAAATTGCTAGATGCGGGAATCATTTTCCCCGTTGCGGACTCCAATTGGTTGAGCCCCATTCATGTAGTGCCCAAAAAGGGAGGAATGCCGGTGATTAAGAACGAAAAAAATGAATTGGTTCCCACAAGGACCGTAACCGGTTGGCGTATGTGCGTAGATTATAGAAAACTTAACAAAGCAACCAAAAAGGATCACTTTCCCCTCCCCTTCATTGATCAAATGCTTGAAAGATTGGCTAACCATGAATATTTTTGCTACCTTGATGGGTATAGCGGATTCTTTCAAATCCCTATTCACCCTCAAGATCAAGAGAAAACCACCTTTACTTGTCCTTATGGGACATTCGCCTACCGGCGAATGCCCTTCGGGCTTTGTAACGCACCCGGCACTTTCAAAAGATGTATGATGGCCATATTCCTTGATTTTATCGAAAAAATTATGAAAGTATTCATGGATGACTTTTCTATTTATGGCTCATCATTTGATAATTGTTTATCCAATTTGGCAAAGGTTTTAAAAAGGTGTATTGAAACTAATCTTGTGCTTAACTAGGAAAAGTGTCAATTTATGGTGCAGGAGGGAATTGTGCTTGGCCATTTGGTGTCAAAGAGGGGAATTGAGGTGGACAAAGCCAAGGTTGAAGTTATATAAAAATTACCCCCTCCAAGGGATGTCAAGGGAATAAGGAGTTTTCTTGGCCACGCCGGTTTCTACCGAAGGTTCATTAAGGATTTCTCGAAGATTGCCAAGACCTTGACAAATCTATTGTGCAATGATGTTAAATTCCATTTTGATGAAGAGTGCTTGACGGCTTTTGAGAAGTTAAAGGAAGCATTGATCGCGACCCCTATTATCCAACCCCCAAATTGGGACTTGCCCTTTGAACTCATGTGCGATGCAAGTGATTACGCTATTGGAGCGGTTCTTGGTCAAAGGGTGGACACGAAACTTCATGCCATCCACTACACAAGCAAGGTCCTAAATGGAGCTCAAATGCACTATTCAACAACCGAAAAGGAACTCCTTGCTATTGTGTACGCATTCGACAAGTTTCGTCCGTATCTAGTGGGGTCGAAGACAATAGTATTCACCAACCATGCGGCAATCAAATACCTCTTGTCAAAGAAGGATTCCAAGCCGAGATTATTGAGATGGATCCTTGACAGATGCTTGTCGTCACAGCAAATGTGCAAATAAATTTATAAGTCCGCTACTCGCGACTTTACTACTGGGTAGCAAGTGGTAAGTAGGGGTCGAGCCCAACGGAGTCAGTGTGGATTAGTTGTTTTTACGGGATTGTCACAAAAGTAAATACAGTTGGGGGTTGGGTTTGAGTGTTTTGGGAACTGAAAGTAAATTACGACAGTTGATATTACGATTAAAGGAAAGCATTCGGTTTTAGGGGCCTTGTATTATATTTGTTTATCATCGACCGCTAATGATCATACCAAGTGGTCAAAGATGAATTGAGGCTATTTCTAGCGCAAGACATGATCATGCTAAGTATTCAAAGATGAATTGAGGCTATTTCTAGCGCAAGACTTGCAACACCATTTAAAACACTTGTTCTAAGCAAAACTAATTCCTCCTTTCGAAGTATCTTAGTCGTAAGTGCATCCATCTGGTCCATCATTTCCGATCAAACCAGATGGTGTTTAAGATGAGTCAAACTTCTCAAATAAGCTTAGCCATTCCAAGCATCCACTTATCAGTACAAGTTTACGAACCCCCATGGTGAGCTTTGCCATTCCAAGCGTCCCCTCAACCATGGACGTTCTGACTTAGTATATGGCACATAGAACAAGTATCGAATACAAAGGTATACTAAGAGTAAAGTCTAAAACATTTATAATACAAGTACGCCCCTTCTACCGAACTACTAGTTTAGCTACTATTCATCGCGCTAAACATTATAACTAAGGAATTAAATACAACAGTTAAATAAATAAATACTAAGAGATACTTACAACCGTTGAAGCGCCAAGGGATTCTTTATTCCAAAGTAATATTACATAATTGTGCCCACAAAAGCTAGAGAGATTTAGAGAGATTTTGTAGAGAGAGAAGCTCTCCACCTTTTGGGGTGTGTTACAAATGAGGAGGAGCACTTCTATTTATAGGCTAAGGAGGAGGAGGAGGAAGGGTGGAGATGGGTGGTATGTGGTGGTCATCCAAGGGTGGAGATGGAGGAGGAAGGAGGAGCCACCACATGGCAAGCATCCATGGAGGAGGAGTGGAGAGCAAGTTTTGGAGGTGTATGGCTAGGATGGAAACACATGGAGGAAGAGGAGGAGGAGAAAGGCTTAGCCGCCCATGTGAGGAGGAGGCTCCTCCCCTTCTAGCCACCCATGTGAGGAGGAGGGTGGAGGAGAGGTGGATTTGGCCACCTCTTGCCCAAGTGTCCGGTCATCTTGCCCATGTGTGAGATTTGTACAGTTTTGTGCAGTCTTTTCACAAAACTGTCAGTGTGTTTCTTCCCCGGGCTGTCTTGATTCCTCTCCTGATTCTTCTGATTAATTTGTTATGAGTGATTCAACGTCAGGATCTTTGATATTTCTTCAGTCGGCATATGATCTTGACCTTGGATTGACTCGTAACATCTTTTCTGCTTTAAAAGCTCCTCTTTAGTGTGTATTCTCTCTAAGCTATGAATTACCCTGCAAAAATATATCTGAACTAACAAGCAAAAGTTAAATAGACAAAATGTCTAAATAAGGGGGTTATACTGTGTTTATGATTAGTATAATTTTGGTCCATCAGATTACCCCCCACTTTTAGTTGTTCGTCCCGAACAATGCTATTAAAGGGAGGCACACAATCAAGTAAAAACTTTGTAAAATATGAAAGTAAGACTGTGGGACTAGATTTTTCCTAATTCATGCATTACTACTTATTACTAAATTAAACTGCGTAAATAAATAAAAGAAACTTAATACTTGTACTTCCGTGCTGAGATGCAAATTATATTGGATGTCTCGGGAGATAGCCCTTTTTAGGCTCCTGGACTGCAATCTCGGGATCGTCTCGCACTATATGGTTTTCTGGTAGCTTTCTCTAGCACGTGATTTGGTTCGGGTTTCAGTGAGTTGAGCCTTTTTGATTTTCTTCTTTGGCGAGGGACTGCTTTTGTTGTTGTAGTGAATCGGCCTTTGGCCTTTGATTTGACGCTTTGAGTTCTTCACTTTTTGTTGGTTAAAACCTTCACAATTTTGGGCCTTTGGCCTCTTGATATGCTTCATTGAGCTTTTCGTCTTTTTGTGACTGCTAGTCCATTTTCTCAAGCCTTTTTGGGAGGTCCAATCATCGCCCGCAAGCCTATGGAAATACCTCCCCGCTCTTCTCGTTTTTACCGTTTTCGCGCGGGTCAAGGTGAGGGTCGCTCATCTATTTTCTCGGCTACTTTGACTGTCGTTTTCACGCGGGTCAAGATAAGGGTCGCTCATCTATTTTCTCGGCTACTTTGACCGGAGATAGGACAGTCTGATTCCCGTCCTCGCCTTTTGCATTGCATGGCGGAGATGACTTCAATCTTCACTGAAACCCGAAGTGCAGCCTCCACTGACTTCGAAAACCATATAGTTTGATTTGATCCTTTGACTGCTTGCCAAGTCTCTCTAGGGCAGTTTATGTCAACTCCACATCCCTAGTTATCTCAGCACAAAGGACAAATGGAAAGTTACATTCTAAGTTTTTAAACAGTTGAATTTTCACAAGGTTAATGCATGAATTATGACTTATCTTTTTCACATTCTTAAGTTCATATTTTCAAAAAGATATTATTTATTAACTAATATATACAGGTGGTTCTCACCCCACACTTCTGAACGAAGTCGTGCCTTTCAGCAAGACTGAGTTCAAAAGCCATGCAAGCAGATGTTATACGAGAAGGAAATGTTATTAAGGAAAAGGAAAGACAGAACTCCCTTTAAGGTGTCCAGTGAACGACATGGCTCGAGGCTGGATAATCGAGGGAGTTCGGCTGGGGCCTTGAACTCTGAGCGTAGCCCTATCTGGCCTAATGTTGCACCCAAGTCCGATTCCTGAATAGTCATTTCTTCTATGCACCAAGTGGGTGAGAGCAACTTATTGAAAAAACTAAATGACAGAAAATAAAATGACAGAAAGTAAGATAGTGTCGGGTTACCTCCCGACCAGTGCACTTGTTTAACGTCGTTGGCTCGACAGTACCTCAATCATGGATCATAAGGTCGGATCCCAAGGGTGAGTGAGGTCAAACTTTTTCTCGGCAGCCCTTTTGCTCCGAGGGGGTGAGGCTTCTTTGACCATAGCTGCTGGTCCATTGAGTCGTGCTTTCTTGTTTCTCCTTCCGGGTTTCCATTCTTTCGGCCCATGCCTTTGACGCTTCTTCATGTTTGAATAGTTGGCACTTTCGCGAGTTTGGAAGTTAGGTTTTGTGCCTTCAAACATCGGTGACCACAGGCATGTTCCCATGTGAGGCCTCTTCTTGGTGGTAGCTACGAATGGTTGTCTTGGAATGATTGAGTTCCCGGGTGGTTTTTCTTGGCTTGTGACGAGAGAGATTTCCTTTGTCGGCCTTTTTGGCTCATGCTCTGCCTCCAACTCCCCTTGTACCGCATCATCATTGATTATATGATCTTCGGTGGTTATGATCGGCATGAAACGCGAAGGGTTAAGTTGAGGCACTTCGACCATGAGGACTAGGTCTGTTTCAGGTGCTCCGGCAGTGAGGACTAGGTCTTTCTCGGAGAGTTCGGCAATGAGGCCCGGGACTTCTTCGGGTGTTCGAGCGCAAGTACCGGGCCTGGCTTGATTTCTTCGGCCGCTTCAGTAGTGAGGTTCGGGACTTCTGTAGGCTCGGCAGTTAGGACAGTGATTTCCTCGGATGGATTGGTGATAAGGACCGGGTCTGATTGGGGCAGTTCTTCTTCGGTCATTTGCGGGTCCTCATCCTCAGTCGGCTCCTCGGGTTCAACCGTGAATTGGTGCATCAATGCACTCAATTGCTGCATGTCTGCGGCCAATTGCTGGGTGCTAGCTGCCAGCTCCTTTTCTGCCGCCCATAGTTCAGTTTTGGCCCTGATTTGTTGCATCGTGTTGTCCAACTGCTGGATGCTAGATGCCAGCTCCGTTATACCATCCTCGATTGGCTCGGCCTGATCTTGGCTTGGTCTTGACCTCGCGGCCAAATCGTTTATTAATTTCCAAAGATCATCCTCGGTTAAGTCCCACATTGATCCTCCTGCTGCATTATTTAGCTGGTCCCACTCATGTGGCAACATTCCACAGAGAAACTTTGTTTGAAGATCAAAATTGGTGAATCCATGGTGCGGGTAGCTCGTCACAATGGAATCGAAGTACCATAAGTACTCATCCAATGTTTCGTCCCGGGATTGCGTTATTTTGTTGATCTTCTCGCGGATTTCAAGTTCGAAGGGTGGTGGGGAAAACTCCGTATTGTTCCAAGGTTCCATTCCGTAGTAGTATGACTTGGTGAATTGCATGATAAAAGAAAAAAGAACAACTATTCCTATGCACAACTCCCCGGCAACGGCGCCAATTTCACAGATGCTTGTCGTCACAGCAAATGTGCAAATAAATTTATAAGTCCGCTACTCGCGACTTTACTACTGGGTAGCAAGTGGTAAGTAGGGGTCGAACCCAAAGGAGTCAGTGTGGATTAGTTGTTTTTACGGGATTGTCACAAAAGTAAATACAATTGGGGGTTGGGTTTGAGTGTTTTGGGAACTGAAAGTAAATTACGACAGTTGATATTACGATTAAAGGAAAGCATTCGGTTTTAGGGGCCTTGTATTATATTTGTTTATCATTGACCGCTAATGATCATACCAAGTGGTCAAAGATGAATTGAGGCTATTTCTAGCGCAAGACATGATCATGCTAAGTATTCAAAGATGAATCGAGGCTATTTCTAGCGCAAGACTTGCAACACCATTTAAAACACTTGTTCTAACCAAAACTAATTCCTCCTTTCGAAGTATCTTAGTCGTAAGTGCATCCATCTGGTCCGTCATTTCCGATCAAACCAGATGGTGTTTAAGATGAGTCAAACTTCTCAAATAAGCTTAGCCATTCCAAGCATCCACTTATCAGTACAAGTTTACGAACCCCCATGGTGAGCTTTGCCATTCCAAGCGTCCCCTCAACCATGGACGTTCTGACTTAGTATATGGCACATAGAACAAGTATCGAATACAAAGGTATACTAAGAGTAAAGTCTAAAACATTTATAATACAAGTACGCCCCTTCTACCGAACTACTAGTTTAGCTACTATTCATCGCGCTAAACATTATAACTAAGGAATTAAAGACAACAGTTAAATAAATAAATACTAAGAGATACTTACAACCGTTGAAGCGCCAAGGGATTCTTTATTCCAAAGTAATATTACATAATTGTGCCCACAAAAGCTAGTGAGATTTAGAGAGATTTTGTAGAGAGAGAAGCTCTTCACATTTTGGGGTGTGTTACAAATGAGGAGGAGCACTTCTATTTATAGGCTAAGGAGGAGGAGGAGGAAGGGTGGAGATGGGTGGTATGTGGTGGTCATCCAAGGGTGGAGATGGAGGAGGAAGGAGGAGCCACCACATGGCAAGCATCCATGGAGGAGGAGTGGAGAGCAAGTTTTGGAGGTGTATGGCTAGGATGGAAACACATGGAGGAAGAGGAGGAGGAGGGAGGCTTAGCCGCCCATGTGAGGAGGAGGCTCCTCCCCTTCTAGCCGCCCATGTGAGGAGGAGGGTGGAGGAGAGGTGGCTTTGGCCACCTCTTGCCCAAGTGTCCGGTCATCTTGCCCATGTGTGAGATTTGTACAGTTTTGTGCAGTCTTTTCACAAAACTGTCAGTGTGTTTCTTCCCCGGGCTGTCTTGATTCCTCTCCTGATTCTTCTGATTAATTTGTTATGAGTGATTCAACGTCAGGATCTTTGATATTTCTTCAGTCGGCATATGATATTGACCTTGGATTGACTCGTAACATCTTTTCTGCTTTAAAAGCTCCTCTTTAGTGTGTATTCTCTCTAAGCTATGAATTACCCTGCAAAAATATATCTGAACTAACAAGCAAAAGTTAAATAGACAAAATGTCTAAATAAGGGGGTTATACTGTGTTTATGATTCGTATAATTTTGGTCCATCAATCCTCTTACTCCAAGAATTCGATATTGAAATCAAAGATAAAAAGGGAGTAGAGAATATGGTTGCCGATCATTTGTCTAGGCTAGAGGGAAATGAGAAGCTTAAGGAAGACACCACTCTTGTGGACGATTCTTTCGTTGGAGAACAACTCATGAGAATGGAAGCGGAATCCCTCCCTTGGTATGCGGATATGGTTAACTTCGTGGTATGTGGGATCATACCCCATGACATGAATCATCATCAAAAGAGGAAATTCTTATCCGAGGCAAAGAGGTATTATTGGGATGAGCCCTTCTTATATAGGGTATGCGCGGATGGATTGTATATGACTTGTGTCGCCGAAGAAGAGATGAGAAACATCCTATACCATTGTCATTCATCCCAATATGGAGGACATGGTAGTGGAGCAAAAACGACATCAATGGTCTTACAAAGCGGATTCTATTGGCCTACCATCTTTAGAGATGCTCATAATTTTGTCAAGGCTTGTGACCAATGCCAAAGGACGGGAAATATTTCTAAAAGGCATGAAATGCCCCAACAAAGCATCCTTCCGGTTGAAATATTTGATGTTTGGGGTATAGACTACATGGGTCCTTTCCCGTCTTTGTATGGAAATCAGTATATATTGGTCGCGGTTGATTATGTCTCCAAATGGGTAGAGGCCATCGCCTTCCCTACTTGCGATGCTAAGGTTGTCACCAAGCTATTCAAGAAGATTATTTTTCCAAGGTTTGGAGTTCCAAGGACCGTCATTAGTGATGGCGGTTCACACTTTAAGGAAAAACACTTTGAGGCCTTGCTTCGCAAGTATGGGGTAAGCCATAAGGTAGCTACTCCGTATCACCCACAAACAAGCAGGCAAGTGGAGATTTCAAATCGAGAAATTAAGGCTATCTTAGAGAAGATGGTGGGGAGCTCAAGAAAAGATTGGTCATCGAAGCTAGATGATGCATTATGGGCCTATCGAACCGCTTACAAGACCCCCATTGGGATGTCTCCTTATCGCCTCATATACGGCAAACCATGCCATTTGCTGGTTGAATTAGAATATAAGGCAATGTGGGCAAGTTAATTCTTGAATATGGACTTACAAACGGCGGGAGAAAATAGGGTCCTTCAACTTCATGAGCTAGAAGAGATAAGGAATGAGGCCTATGCGAGTGCTAGGATTTACAAGGAAAAGACAACGAAATGGCATGACAAGAGAATTTTCCGCCGTGAATTCAAAGAGGGAGACAAGGTCCTACTTTTCAACTCTAGGCTCAAGCTCTTTCCGGGAAAGCTAAAGAGCCGATGGAGTGGTCCTTTCGTTGTTCACAAGCCACACGAAGATGGCCATGTAGAGATACTCAACGATGAAGGAACTATCTTTAAGGCTAATGGACAAAGGCTCAAGCATTATTGTGAACAAACTCAGGATGAGCATTACACGTCCTACTCTATGACCGACCCATGAGAGAGCTTCATTCCGCTCGAGGAGGGATCCTAGCAAAGGACTCCTCAAGTGTGTTTCTCAAGAAAAGAATCGGCTCGGTCTTTGCCAAGACGTTAAACTAGGCCCTCACGGGAGGTACCCCGGTTTGTGAGTTGTCCATTTATGTACATTTATTTTCATATATGTTTGGCATGTGAACATTGAACCTTGTATGAGAGCACGGTGTTAGGATGGCTTAAATTGCATGATTAGGTGTGCTTGGTGTGGATGAGCTTACATGTATTATCTGGGTGATGGTGATGTCTTAAGTGTGGAGTGTATAATCCTAGCTTGCGTTTTATTACGAAATGTGTTTATGTTAGTGATTTCTTGGTGACGCGTGACTATGTTTGAATTGAATTCGTATGAATATTGAGTGATGCTGGTTCAGGAATGCGGAGAAAAATTCTAAGTGTGGAGTTGGGAGCTCGAATAAAGGACAAAATTCATTGAAGCTGAAAATTGCCCCCCGTGGATCGACTAGGAGAAGGCAGATAGCCCAGTCGGTCGAGTTGATGAAGGTTCAACGGTACCCTATTTTCATGCCAATCGAGTCGACCGACTCATCATCCAGTCGGTCGACTGGGTTTTTCCTTATCAAATCAGTAGTTTCCCATTTCAAACTTCATCTCTCCCAATTTCGCAAACCCTAAATCCGCAGCCGCAGTCCGATCTCCTCCGACCACCTCGACCAAGCACCCGCTCACCCTCCAACCTTCCTCCGACCTCCTCGCCATCATCTTTCCAGCCATACCTCATCGCCTCGCCATAAAACAGCCACCACATCCCGTTTCCGATCGGAAACACACTCATCCTCCGATTTCCTCCGACCTCCTCGCCATCATCTTTCCAGCCATACCTCGCCGCCTCGCCATAAAACAGCCGCCACATCCCGTTTCCAATCGGAAACACACTCATCCTCTGATCTCCTCCGTCCGGCCGCCAATCATCCCGTCCGACCCATCAAAACACTCCCCACTGACCCGCCTACAAAACCCTAGCTTCAATTTGAGACACCGAAGCCTCCCGGAAAACCCCCAAAATCGACCGGATTTCTTCCCCCAATCGATCGACTGGCAAGTGCTGTGTAGTCCCAATCGACCGATTCGATTGATCTTAGTGAGTTTTGCTCAAGTTCAATTTTCAGATTCTCATTTCCATTTCAATTATGCCTCGTGCCGGTTCTTCGTCCCAATCCAAATCAAAAGGCAAGGATGTCGCTTTTGAGCCTTCGATGGATGATCTTATTTTTGAATACCATGATCCCGACGAGGATGATAAGCCTCTTGTTACCCGCAAGCGGAAGTTGCTAAGGGGTTCATTGGCAGACCAAAGCTCAGACTCGGACGAAGAGATAGACACTTCACCGGTTTCCCCCGTACCTCGTCCCAAAAAGAAAAGCCAGCAACCAAGGAAACCGGCGAAGAAGAAAAGAGCCCCTTTGCCTAGAGCTCCTTCACCTCCGATGCCGAGAGTACCCTCTCCTCCAGCCTTTGCACCGTCCTCCAGTGCCATCGTCCCGGTATTGCCGAATGAGGGACCATTGGAGGGACCGTTACCTTTCCTGACCCCTTACCCTTTCTCATTGCCCCTAGAGTTTAGAGATGAGGCGCACCGGACCATTCATGCTAGGGTTGTGAAGAAGAGGAAGATGGTCATTCCTACTCTCTACCCCGACATGGGGCTCCTTCGTGGAATTGATAGCACCGTCACGGATGAGGTACATTCGCGCCTCACTCGTTGTGGTTTGAGCTTTTTACTTAATGATGATCCCGGTTCCTACGAGAGGGTAGTAAAGGAGTTTATATGCTCGTTTGATTGGATTAGAGAGGAGGGGGAAGAAGGAAGGGAGTATTATTGGAAATTTGTTTTGGGAGGAAGGGATTTCGAGATTAAGGAGAGTATGATCCGAGATTGGCTAGGATTCCCCCTATTGATGCCGCAGCCCGGAAATACACCGAACATGATCAGAGCAGATTTTGGAGGCGGATTTCGGGGAGGAATGAGTGGTTCATATCTTCTTACAACTCTTCGGCGATCACCGACCCGGTGTGGAAGATAATCCATCATCTTATTGCTATTGGGATTAACACCCGGACGGCGAAGGCTCGTTGATTTACTCTCTCGGATATGGACATCATGTTAGTTATTGATCACGAGGAGGGCATAGATTGGCTTGCTACCCTTGCTACCCATTTTAAAAATAGAGTGAAGGAAGGCATGAGGAACCGGGCTTTGGGAGACGGTTCTTTGATTACTTTGATTGCCTTAAGGTGTAACTTCACCTTCGGCCATGAGGGATGCCCCGAGCCTACCAAGAGCACGCTCGATATGGACACCATGAAGCACATGCATATCCTCAAGAGAGATGGGATGACTTGGGAGGTCGACAGGAAGCCTCATCAGGAGGGTCTCATGACTAATGCTGCATATAGGAGGAGGTTTTCAAGAGGGAGAACCCCCTCTACTGCATGACCCACCTCACTCCTTCCCCTCCTTCCTCTCCCATCCCTTCCCCTCCTCCGACCGACGAGCCCACTGCTCATGTTCCTGAGGAGCCACTCATTCATGAGGATCTGCCTCCCGTAGAGCCTGCTGTGGAGAGACCTCCCCCTGCCACAGACGATTTGACCGAGTGGAGACAGAGGACCTCCTCTAACATTGTCGACCTGAAGGGTGGTGTGGCTGATCTGAGGAGTGGCTTGAGCCGGCTTGAGGACTTTGTTAGAGAGTCAGACGCGAGAGCTCGCCAGAAGTGGGGCTCCGGTCCACAGTAGTATCTTTGGTCCGAGGTTCCGGTGGCCCAGTTGATCCTTTAGATGCTCCAGAGTTTTCTGCTCCTCGTAGCGCCTCCCCATTGCCTACCACGCCAGCTTCTAGAGTCGGGGAGGCGGGTACACCACTTGCTGAAGGCACGATAGAGCGGGCTAGCTCTATTCGGGAGGAGAGTCCACTACTCACTGGTGCCACGATTCCGAATGAGGAAGGAGTTGGAGATTCAGCTAGACAGACCAGTCCGGGAGGCGATGAGGCTACATCTTAAGCTTGGATTGCATCTTGTTTTTATTTTTGTCTATTGTATGATGCTTTCTTGCTTAGATCATGTACTTGGATGTTAAGTCGCCTTTTGGCGCAATTTTGGATGATGTATGCCATTTTGATGCTTATACTCTTGACTTGCCTTTGGTTGCATGTTGTTTTTCATATGATATTGAAGGTGTTTACCATTTATATTGTTCACTCTACAAGACATACATCTATATATTATTATCATTGCTCAAAATTCACCTTCTTTGTCTACATTTGCAACCAAAAGGATATTTCTCATTCCCAAGGGTTATGCTACCGGCACTACAAACGAGGGGAATTCCTATGCGCCTTTGCCTTTATTTTATCATTCTTTGAGCTTAGGGACTAAGCTTAAATTAAGTGTGGAGTGGTTTGATGCGCATAGTTCACATATTTGCATGCCATGCATATCATTTTTATATGGACACTTGCATCTTTTGCACCTTATCCCTACATGAGAGTGTTTTTAACCACATAGGCTTGTGGCACATCTAACCTACTTATCACATTTATTTGATCTTGAACTTAGAACCGACCTAGTCCATTGAATGTGTATTCTTGAGAACCAATATCATTGCTAGCTTTCGTCTATCCAATCATCTAAGCATTTTCATTGAAATACTCTGGATCAAGTTATAGCAAGCGTTTTTTTAAAAAAATCTTCGTGAAAAACTTAGACCATTTAAATGCTCCTTGGTGACATGAGTCCTCTAACACGTTGCCTTGTTCATGTTTGATTCCCGCACATTCCATACACTTTTTGAACATATTGTCAAGTTTTAAGTGTGGAGTCAAAAGAGGGCGAAAAATAGGCCCCATTTGAAAAAAAAAATGTTTGCGGTCAAAGAGGGCAAAGCCCCGACTAAAAACTTTCTCAATGGTCACGAGAAGTTTTGCTCCAAAATATACAAATGCCGGGGGTTAGGAAGGTAAGTTCCCCCTCGAAAGCATTTGTAGGCCAGAGGCCGTTTCAAAAAGAAAATAAGAAGCACTTAAAACTTGACTCTATGTTTTCCTCCATTCTTCACTTGTGCGGGATTCATCATTTGCATTGTGTGCTAGTTGGAATGACTCTTGGATGACCCATGTGTTTGCACGGGAGTTATCATTTGGTCTATGCTTGTTTATTAAAGAACTCTAGTGTCAGACTCCTCTTCCCTTATGGATTACGGCTTAAGCGCCTAAAACTTGGGAATGAGTTCCATGTCACAAACCCATGGACTAGCCCTAGCTAGCATAGGTGAGTGATTGACAATTTTTGTGCAAACTAAAAACTTCACTTCTATTGTATTGCGTTGAAAATGAGTAGACTTTTGGATGAGATGATTGATAGCTCTAGTATTGATGACCTTGAATGCACAACCTCAAGGGCACTGAAAGTGGTTCAAAAGTTTTTTTTGATGATATTGTGATAATGGACCTAGTATGGGATGAGGAATTTGTTTTGTAAAATCCTAGCCTAGGTTGAAAACTCTTGAATTCATTCTCATGGGATAGGTGCATTTGGGATTTGTGAGTATTCCCTTTTCTGAAAACTCTCATGAGACTATAACTCGTCCACTAGGGTAGCCTAGGGGTTTAAAGGTTTAATGCATATGCTAAATGCATTCGTAACACCTACGAAAAGGAGTTAGTTAGGTTGTATATACTTGCATTTACTTTTCAAATAACGTGCTTAGCAATAATGATCGAGACGGCGTGAAAGTTAGTGAGGCAAATAGACGAAAAGCATAGCACCACTAGCATTTCGCCATTTGCATGCCCTTGACATATTTGCATACTTCGTTCGGGACGAACAAAGCTTAAGTGTGGAGTGTTGATAAGTCGAGTTTTCAACTTATTAATACCCGTTTCTCACTATAGCATTCATTCGTTTCCGGCGATTATTTGATGTCATTTGATCTCTTTACGTACGTTTCAGGTACAAAGCATGATATCCCAGTGTCAAAACCAAAATGAGGAATCTCGGGGAAAAATCGAAGGCTAGAGCAAGCTTTGGGCAGAAAAGTGCTCCAGTCGGTCGACTGGGAATTTCCCCTGAACCAGTCGATCGACTGGGTACACAAACTAGAGAGGAGTGCCCAGCATTGACCATCGAATCGATCAACTGGACCGCCAGTCGGTCGAGAAAGGAGACACTACAGCGCTCGTGAATTCATCGCCCATCGAGTCGGTCGACTGAACCCTCAGTCGGTCGACTGGGAAATCACTTCATCAGGCTTCCTCTTCTCCTCCAGTCGATCGACTGGGACACCAGCATCAGCCAGTCGACCGACTGGGACTGCTACAGTGCCGAATTTCAGCCGAGCCTATAAATAGAAAGACAGGTTTTGACCTAAAGACTTGGCTTCTTTTGGAAAAAAATACAAGAAAAGGAGATAAAATCAAGGGCATCCAACACCATCCAATCAAGGAGGATTGAAGATCAAGGGAGTTTATTAGGATTAACCATCCTACCATATTCCTCTTTCTTCTCTTAGATTGTTTAGAAACCCTACTCACATCATGTTATCTTACATGATGTGTGAGTAGTCCCCTTGTGTTTGAGGGATTTACAACCCTCCTTGGTACTCAATGATCATGTATACACATCCTATTTGCTATCTATGGAGTAGATTTCGTTTTCATCATATGCTCTACTCATGATATGTTGCTAAGTGTTTGATAAAATGCCTAAGTGACATGTTTACTCTAGAATCGTGATCTAAGTATTGAAAGATCTTAGTGATGATTTGGATAATGTGAAAATGAACTTACCTAGTGTTTATGAAAGTAAATATATGGGTATGTGGTAACTAGCGCTTAATGCCTATAGTATTTATTACCTTGGGAGATGTTCCAAGGATAATAATGCTATAAAGTGAGTCAATACCTTGACAAAGTGAGGGTCTAATTGAGATGGCTTGATTAGGATAGATCAACGACGGTTAGTCTATTTTAGCTCAAGCTAGGTTTGAACCAATCGACCCCTAAAGATAAATTAACTTTTGTGTACATGATCGTTGGGAAATTGCCAAGGAGGGGAGTAACCCCTCGAAACTCTCTTTAATTGAATTGAACCTCCTAGAAAACACTTCATTGCTTGTTACTTTATTGATAATCATTCCCATAATTAATTTGAAGGAGTAGCCGAGTAGAAAATTTGATTTCCCTAGCGTATAATCCGTTTGCTCCCTTGGGTTCGACACCGGTCTTACCGGTCAAACTATAAATATATTTTGACTATACAATTTACAACTTGTCAAAATGATGTCAAAGGTCAAACTAAGCAGATTGACCTTTGCGGCTTGTTCTAGACGCTCAGGACGAATACGATGTCCGAATTGGCTGATCTTTAACTTGTTGGAAAGCTAACTCAAAGGGCTACAACTTCCTTGTTGATGACAAGGCCAACTTCGAACGGGAAGACAACCCAAAAGGCCTGGGAAGTTTCAGCTGACCGACTAAAATCATTCAGCTGACCGGCTGAAATCAGTCGAAGAAGGCTTGCTCCAAAGCCATTCCCAACCGACCGGCTGGGAATTAAACCGACCGGCTGACTAAAGCCGACAGAGAACCCTGCACGAAAGCCATTCCCAATCGATCGGTTCTATTTTCCCAGATTAAACCGACCGGCTGAACTGCTACAGTGCTATTTTTTCACCCGAGCCTATAAATAGAAAGAGGGATTTTGACCTAGGTGTGGAGGTTTTGGGAGAAGAAGATTGGAAAAGAGGTCCAACCAAGGTCATCAATCAACAATCCAACCATGGAGAAGAAGAAGGCTAAAAAGGGAGTTCAAGGATCGATAATCCTCCATCCTTTGCACTTTTCCTATTCTAATTGTTGTTGCCATTAAACCCTACTCACACCATGTTGTCTTACATGATGTGTGAGTAGTGATCTTGTGTTTTGAGGGTCTTATGACTCTCCTTGGTACTCTTTGATCAGAAATATACATTGATATTCATATGGATGATTGCTGATTTCAGTTTCTCTTGTGTTATGAATGTTTTGCACTCTAGGTGTTTGATAAAATGCCTAAGTGACAACTTGGACTAAAACTTGGACCTAGGACTTGGAAACCCTAGGGAATAGTTCTAGGATGGAGAAAATGATCTATATCTTAAATCATGCAAATGAACCTTAGGATATGGATGCCTGACTAAGGATTGAATGTTTAATTCATTGGAGTTAGTCATTCAGCGAATCATCAATTAATCCCATCTAATGGTGTCAATTTCATGTTCTCTATGCTCGTTATACATGACATGCGACTAAGTGTTTGATAAAATGCCTAAGTAACATGTTGAATCTCAAAACTAGACCTAAGAATCTAACGTCCTTAGGAATGGTTTGGATAATAGAGAATATGATCCTATCTAATGTATGCATTGTTGTTAACTAGTCCCCGAGTTCATAGTAGTTATTACCTTAGGAAGACATTCCAAGAATAATAGTGCTCTGGAATGAACCAATTACCTCGAGAGAGTGAGGTTCGAGCTATAAGATAGCTGGCTAGGATTAGATTCACATGAGAATTGGTCTATCTTAGTCTAAGCTAGGTTTTCTACAATGCATGGGTAGGAAGTGAACTAGTGCGTATGTTCATTGTATTTATCTCCCAACCATAGGATGATAATGCAATGGAATGAACCGATATCCTTAAATTGTGTGAGGTTCGAGCTAAGAAGGTTCTAAATGATTTGACTACCATGAAATATTTGAATATCATGTATGTGATCATCGGGAAATTGCCAAGGAGGGGAGTAATCCCTCGAAACACCTCCTATCTATCTTTTATCCCTAATTACTCGCCACATGGGATTTAGAATATACTCACCCCTTTATACATTTTTGGTTTAGAATAGCCGAACGGAAACACAATCTTACATAGTGCATGTCCTTGGCTTGCTCCTTTGGGTTCGACCCGGTACTTTATCGGTTAATCTATAAATTCTTTTGACTCTACGACGATCCTCTTAATCGACATATCGGGAGGGTAAAAATAGACTTGTCAGTAATGCAAGGAATTTCTACAGAGATCAAATCGACGATCCAGTCCAATTTTGATCAGGTCACGAAGTTTATGACAGGGTTAGAAACTTCAAATATATATGGGAACAACATATCAATGAGATTTTCGACGGCTTCGGGGTGGAACACAACTGGACTAAGAAATCCATTTTTGGGAACTACCTTACTGGGTGAACGTGAAGCTTAGACATAACCTAGACGTCATGCACATTGAAAAGAATGTTTTTGAGAATTTATTCAACACCATCATGGATGTAAAGGGGAAAACAAAGGATGACGGTGTGAAGTGTAGAAAAGATATCGAGTTATACTGTCGAAGACCATAATTGGAACTCAAAACTTACCGCGGTCGTTTGGTAGCCAACAAGGGTAAGTATCAGCTTACAAGAGAACAACAGAAGCTTGTGCTTATTTGGGTGAAGTCTCTGAAGTTTCCTGATGGATTTTCATCTAACTTGGGGAATAAAGTAGATTTGAGTACCCTAAAACTAGTAGGTTACAAGTCACACGACGCACACGTATTCATCGAGCGACTCATGCCGATTGCTTTCAAGGGGTTTTTACCAAAACAGATCTGGGAAGCTATATCCGAGTTGTGTACATTTTTCCGAGATATCTGTGCATCTTCCCTTCACACTGAGCGAATGGAACATTGGCAGAACAACATATCGGCAACACTGTGTAAGCTGGAGACAATATCACCCCCTTCATTTTTTGACTCAATGGAACACCTACCAATTCATTTGGCTGATGAGGTGCTACTTGGCGGACCAGTACACTACCATTGGATGTATCCGTTTGAGCGTTTCATCTACCGTCTTAAATAGTTGGGCCAAAAGGGAAACAAAGCTGAGGTGGAAGCCAGTATTGTTAACGCATACATACAGCTGGAGACTTCATATTTGGGATCCGACTATCTAGATCTGGAGTTAACAACGACCGGTATACGCTTACAACGAAATGAAGTAGCGACATAAAATTTCGAAGATCCTCAGATTTCTATTTACAATTACCCAGGAGTTTGTGGCAGCACAATTAAATGGAGGGTATTAGACAGCCGAGAATTTAAAAAAGCAACTCATTACATCTTTAGCAACACGCCTGAATTCGAACAATATTTGTCGTTATTTTCTTATTACATTTGTTTCTTATATTCAATTTTTTTTGTTTCATTTGTACAAATGTGCAGAAAGAGCTTGCTGATGCTGAATTTCTGGTCCTGAAGTATCACGTCGGAGAGGAAAGGGTACCAGAGGAGAAGCTAGTAGAGGCCGCTGCAACTGTCATGGGGGTTAACCCGAGGTCGGGGATACCGTATCTGTATGGCCCTGAAGCGACATTGGTGTCGGACAAGTTCTCTTCAACGGGCACCCAGTCGTGTGCAAGCTCATAGAGATCGAGGACCTAACCATCGGACGAGTACACTCAGGATCTGATGTCGCGTTTAGAGCGTATGGAATCCCGACATGAGGCTGAGATGAGAAGCATGAAGGACAGCATAGATCGATTGAGTCAAATGATGCAAATGCAGGCTGATATGCTGAGGATGCTCACTCCTGGATACCAGCCGCCCTCCAGTCAAAGCCGAATGGAAACAACCACGGTCCGTCTAATTAGAGATCGGATGAAGACAACCGTAGAGATCAGACATTTTAATTTTATTTGACTCGACTTCTGTGTTACATTTTTTAATACAGTGTTTTCCTCGTACATTTTTAATTAAATATGGAAATTTTGAATTTAATATTTGAATAGTCTAAAATTAAATAGAATTGAAAAATAGAATTCAAAAAATAGGAAATTTAAACAATTTAAACAGTTAATCACAGGATAAAAAATAGGAAATTCAAAAATTAGGGAATTTAAACAATTGTGCCGAAAAAAATGACGGAATGTAGACGGAAAATAAGATGACGAAATTTCAATGGAATATCACCGATAATATATTGTGGTGGAATTGTGCCGGAAATATGACGGAACGTTGAGTAGCGTAAGAATGACAGAAATATGACGGTTTCCTTATAGTCGGCATATCGATGGAATATTGCCGATAATTTCTAATACCGGAACTTTGCCGGAAAGAGGATGGAATTTTGAGTAGCGTAAAACAGACGGAATTTTGACGGAAACGTTAATACGGAATTAAGACGGAATATAGACGGAAATATTAATATGGAATTAAGACGGACTAATGACGGAATATATTATTGATGGAACATATACGGAATGTAGACGGAAAACTAAGATGACGGAATGTAGACGGAAAATATTGAAAACGGAAATTTGTTTGAATATAGACGGAAAATACTACTGACGAAATTCAGACGATATTTTGACGGAGAATCTCGCCGGATACATGCTGGAATGACGACGGAATTTTAATTAACGGAAATGCAATGGAATGTCGACGCAACATTGACAGAAATAAATAACGGAATGTTGACGTAAACTTTTTACCGTCGAAAAAATTGCCATCAACGTCATCGTTGTCGGAAAAACGATAGAAATTTGACTTTTTCCGTCATTATTCCGGTGTTTTCCTGACGTCGGAAATTTTCCATAAATTAGTAATATAATATTAAAAACAATAAGGACCGTTCTTTCTTTATTGGCTTGAACTTAAAAGTTGCAAGTGGATATTGAAACTAGTTTTTTTTAAGGAAGGTGAATTCATTCAAAAAGGGAAAATTATACAAGCAAACCTGCCACACTGACAAGCGTATTTTTAACCCTTTATAGTCGTTAAGTTATGACTTTTAGGGGTCAAGTTGTAGTTAAAAACAATTTATAAACCTTGGTAAGCCAAGGGTCGATCCAAGGAACAACGTGTGTGAATACTAGCTAACAAGTGACGTGTTCAGCTACTCCTATAGGAAAAAGGTATGGGTAATTACTAATTCCTAAGTGACACTGTAATTAGGAAATGTTTGATTCAATCAGAGAAATAATTCCAAGATCAAACTTCACTCGTGCCTGCCATACAATTCATGTGATAATGTCATGTAATCCAAATATGTTATCAAATATGGAAATAAACCAAAATAACATTAGACAAGCCGCCCATCCACGGATCATTTTGCCTGAATTAACCTAGACTGTTGAACACCGCCCATCCATGGATTATCAACAGCTTTGATTTATTGAGCCTAGGGTTTTCCAAATACTAACTATTTTACTACGTACTTGTTATACCATCGTCGCGGATGCGCGCGCGTTGTACTTACAAATACCTACGTACTACCAGCGTAGCTACCGTAGTTTAGCGAAACAATTAATATTAACTCTCCTATTAGGTCATATACTATCAGCATAGCTACTACGACCTAACATCAATTCTACTTGATCCAGTAAAATACCTCAGACCCATCCATCTTTTGGTCTTTAACCTAATTTCGTTCATACAAGAAAACATCAAACCAATGTATAACGTGCAAGAACGATAAAATTAAGCGTAGAAGAATTGAATACTTGAATTGCAATAATGAAAGCGTTTCTATAAATCACATGAAGCGTTTCTATAAATCACATGAAGAGTTGGGTACAAGAGGATCCCGAAATAAAATGACTACTCACGATTCATGGCTATCAACCACAAATATATGTATGACAAGATTAGAAATGAGGAAACGATGAAGTGTAACCTTGAATCTTGATCTTTCTTGAGCTCTTAGTCGTCCTCCTTCTTCAATCTAAGTCAAAATCGATCCCTAAAGTCAGCGTACTCAAAATCTGGTCCGGATCTGCTATTTTTAGCTCAAAATTAACGACGGGCCCGTGACAGTAAGGAGTGTCGCGGGCTATCACGGGTTGTCACGGGCTATCACGGGCTGTCACGGACTCATCAACTTTGCACATGCACGGCCAAGTCCCGTGACACCATTGATATCCCGTGACACCCAGGAGTGTCACGGGACCTGACTTCCGTTGCCTCTTCGAATCTTCTCTTGGCGACTTGAACTTCTTGATGATTTGCCATTGTCATCTCAATGTCCTCATCTCTGTATTCATTGGTGGCTGTAATAGCTTGTTGCTCTAACTGGTCTCTCAGTATCTTGTTCTAAATGGCCAGTTGCTTGTTCTGGATGCTGATCTGCTCGAGTGTCTGCTCTACCCCTTTCATTCACCTATCCCGCTCGGCCATGAAACTCGTCAGCAGGGATTCAATGCTAGATGATCTGCTGGACTCCCTATGTTTGGGCTACTGCGGCTGGTAGTTGTACTGCCCTGAATTTTGATCTTGCTGTTCTTGGGGCTGGTTGTTGTACTGTTGATCATAAAATTGATGTTGCTGCTTTGACTGGTCCTCGTAACTCTCATAATAGTGGTCATTTTGATAACAGGGTCCTGGTAATTCCACTGTCTTATGAAGGTCACTTATTGTCGTAGCATGCTCCCGAGGCGACCTCTCTTGCTCCGCTAAGTAGCTAGCCAACATAGACTCTAAACGCGATGATCCACCAGTGGCCTGAGACTGTTGCTGCTGCGAGTGATTTTGGTAGCTCTCATAATAAGGATCATCTTGATAATAATGTTGATCATAGAACTGATTTTAATTTCCTTCCCAATTTGTATCATATGAATATGTCTGACAATAAGGCTCTTCCCTTGGGTAGGCGTCTTGATGACCAAAAGAGAATATCCTCGCAACATTCAAAATAAAAGTGATTAGTGAAGGTCAGAAGTATATAGAGTATGCACAAGGAAGTATATAAAAAAATGGAATAGTCTAAACTACACACGTTAAATCTAGTATCACACTAAGCGTTGCTCCCCGGCAACGGCGCCATTTTGACAAGCGTATTTTTAACCCTTTATAGAAGTCAAGTTATGAGTTTTAGGGGTCAAGTTGTAGTAAAAAACAATTTATAAACCTTGGTAAGCCAAGGGTTGATCCAAGGAACAACGTGTGTGAATACTAGCTAATAAATGACGTGTTCAGCTAATCCTATAGGAAAAAGGTTTGGGTAATTACTAATTCCTAAGTGACACTGGAATTAGGAAACGTTTGATTCAATCAGAGAAATAATTCCAAGATCAAACTTCACTTGTGCCTGCCATCATTTTAACTACTAATTTCAAACTTCACTTGTAGTTTAGCGATTAATTAATATTAACTCTCCTATTAGGTCATATACTGTCAGCATAGCTACTACGACCTAAAATCAATTCTACTTGATCCTTTTAAATACCTCAGACCCATCCATCTTTTGGTCTTTAACCTAATTTCGTTCATACATGAAAACATCAAACCAATGTATAACGTGAAAGAACGATAAAATTAAGCATAGAAGAATTGAATACTTGAATTGCAATAATGAAAGCGTTTCTATAAATCACATGAAGAGTTGGGTACAAGCACGTGATCCGTAGGATCCCGGAATAAAACGACTACTCATGATTCATGGCTATCAACCACAAATATATGTATGAAAAGATTAGAAATGAGGAAACGATGAAGTGTAGCCTCAAATTGGTTCAAAACTGCTATTTATAGCTCAAGATTGACGACGGGCCCGTGATAGTAAGGATTGTCATGGGCTATCACGGGCTGTCACGGGCTCAGCAACTTTGCACATGCACGGCCAAGTCCCGTGACACCATTGATATCCCGTGACACCCAGGAGTGTCACGGGACCTAACTTCCGTTGCCTTTTTGGAGTTCTAAACCTTCGAATCTTCTCTTCGTGTCAACTACAAAGTCGCAGGCCTTTGAGTTAGCTTTCCAACAAGCTAAACTGTGACCCATTGGGGCATGATATGCTCTCTGGGCATGCAAAATACGTCTCAAAGGTCCGTCTGCCCTGTTTTTGCCCAAATCTTCACCAATTGCTTTGCTTTCCTTCAGATCAATCCAAAAGTATTATGTATGTGATATACGACCTGAAACACTAGAAAAGAGGTTAAATGATAAAAAAATGTCCAGAAAACAAACCTAATCCATCATCGAATGAAGTGAATAATAGTTCAAGAATTCGACCGATCACACACCAACTAAGGCAAACAGCAAAGCCACATCAAACAAACTGGCAAGACAAAACCAGGGCACAAAAGCCCCGCAAACAAAACTACCAGAAAAAACTAGGCTGCACAACAAAGGGCACTAGCAAACTACAAAGCTAACCTAAAGGAATAAACCTCCACCGGAAACAAAAAGAAACATTAGTAAAGCTAAGAGCTACTGCCATCTGCCTATCCACTCTACATCTTCATTAGCAGTACACTTGGAGATAATAGCACCAAGCTTGATTCTAATGTTCCAAATAATTATATTGGTAGTTGTATAGCCTTGTATAATCTCCTCTCTGAAAATCTTGTAATTTTTGCACTTCCAAATCTCATACATGCAATGAACAAGTATCAGGAGCCGGGGTACATAAAAGGGATTAAAGTCTGTAGAGGAGCACCCATAATTTCCCACCTTATGTTTGCTGACGACTACATGTGATGTTCCCATGAATGTCATGGCTTTGGCAAAACGGCTTTAGACAGTTCGAGCTGGAGTTCAAGAAGAGTTCAACCATGAACTGGAACAGAAGTATAGCGTACAGCAGGCGCATGATTTGAATCCGGAAGGTTCTAAAGATAGAGGATCTTTTCGGTTGAAGTCGGTCAGCGAAGAAACAGATATTCGAGATGTCATTCAAATATCTCCTCACCAGAATTGAAGCCCGCCTGACTAACTTACCGTAGAAGATATCTCATGAAGATTGGAATGAAGATCATCATATCCAAAAGATATGGACGAGATTATTTGATTGGAGCCAATCGACAAGTCATCACCGAAGATCAGATAGGCAATTAAATATATGTAGATTGGCTGAGAGAATATCGGATGGCTTGGCGTGGAAGTCATCTTCAAAGATTGGATATGGAAGAGATTGATCTGAAGTCGGCCAGCTAAGAGTTCGAGGAGGAGATATTCGAATGAATATCCACACATCAGATTAAAGGCGGCGTGGCTGACTTGGCAAGGAAGTCTTCAAATATTCTTCCTAAAGGTTGGATAAAGATGCACATCGAATATTTAGGAATATTTCCTAAATATTTGATGAGATATCTGGAACAGATTTAGAGAGCACCCTTGCATATAAATAGAAGGCTAGGGCGACCACAATTGGCGTCGCTTCCTGAGTGAAAAGAAAAACACGAGAGATCGTGAGATTGGGAGAGAAGCGAAGGCCGTGCATTCCACATCGGAATATCAGCAGCAAAGCAACTGTTTGTTCAGGTGTGGTGTTCAGGCTGTGCCTGAAGAACAACAAAGCGCACACACACAGTAATCAAGCTTCGCCTTTGAAAGAAGGCATCTGGACTTCCGAGAAGTCCAAGACTAGGCCGAGAGGGAAGTGTCGTCCTACCCACAGGGGATCGAGGGAAGCTGCGGTGAACCGAGATTGCAAATCCGAGAGACATAGAGTTAGAGGCTAGGCGATTACAAACACGGGGTTGTGTAAGAGTAAGACCACTTGTAGCTCTAATCTCGTAATACAATTTGTGTCCCTTTTTAGGGTGTTGGAAACCCCCCAGAGTAGGCGAGGTCGAAATGGGTAACATATCGTGCGTGCTCCCATTTTCCTTTACTTTACGTTACTGCTTGATAAACTATTTAAACCTCAGTCCGAACACTTGCTTGTAGAGTCTGTATTCAGTTAACTAAGTGTGCCTCACGGTATCTTCCTTGACTACTGAAACTGTTGTGAAAGGAGTACAAGGTCTGTTGCAACTATACCTGGAACACAAGCTCGAACAGGGGATATAATTTCAAATGGTATCAGAGCAAACACTCGACATACTGAGTGGGATCCTGGAACTGTTCAAGATGACAGCGAAGCAAGGACACTTACCCTCGACCACGGTCCATGACTGGAGGATAGGCACGGAGACTTACAAAAGCAAAGATGTTTGCATGGTTGCATTCAGCTCCTCAAGTCACATGGAGAAGGATCGCTGGTACTTCCATAGCGGATGCTCCACCCATATGACAGGTGACTCCAAATACCTTACACAGATTCGACCTATTTTTATGAAGCAATTCGTCACCTTCGGAGATGGAGGAAAAGGACAGGTGATCGGCTGTGGGACATTGAAGGTTCCGGACTGCCTGTCCTCAAAGACACTCTCCTAGTTGAAGGACTAAAAGTGAACCTACTCAGCATAAGTCAACTCTACGATAGCGGACATCATGTCAAATTCACCCACAACTCATGCCAAGTTATTGATAAAGATGGAGGCACTTTGATGACAGGAAGCAGAGCAGCTAACAACTGTTACCTCATCGGCTCCACTGGAACAGTTGCTTCACCAGCCTGCTTGTCTAACCAAGCCGATGAGATGTCCCTCTGGCACAGACGTTTGGGTCATCTAAACCTCAAGACATTAAAGAAACTCTGCTCATCTGGACTCATCCGAGGAATACCGAATATCAAAGGAAGCCAGGATGTGATGTGTGGAGAATGCCAGATCGGGAAACAGACCAAAGCATCACACCCTAAGATCGCTCAAATCAACACCATCAGACCACTGGAACTGATCCATATGGACTTAATGGGACCAATGCAAACTGAGAGCTATGGTGGAAAGAAGTATGTTCTGGTCTGTGTTGACGACTTGACCAGATTCACTTGGACAAGGTTCCTTCGAGACAAGACTGAAGCTGCGCAATAGTTCATAGAACTTGCTACCTTAATCCAACGAGAAAGGGAAGACAAAAGGGAAAAACTGGTGTCCATCAGGAGTGACAATGGCACAGAATTCAAGAATGTTACTATGGGAACCTATTGTGCGAAACACGGGATTGCTCATCAGTTCGCATCAGCAATCACCCCTCAGCAGAATGGAGTGGTGGAATGAAAAAATCGTACCATTCAAGAGATAGCCCGGGTGATGATCCATGCCAAGAAGATTCCTCTGAAGTTCTGGTCGGAAGCCATGAATACCGCATGCCACATCATAAATCGAGTTACTATACGCACTGGAACAGAGAAGACGTGCTATGAACTCTGGAAAGGTAAGAAGCCCACTGTCAAATACTTCCACATTTTTGGGAGTGATTGCTACGTTCTGAATGACCGGGAGTACCGACAGAAGCTGGATCCAAAAAGTGATCAAGGGTTCTTTCTAGGGTATTCCTCAAACAGTCGAGCATACCGGGTGTTCAACAAGCGCACAGGATCAGTCATGGAATCTATAAATGTCAAAATCAAGGATGAAGTATTTGTACAGGCTGTCTCAGATGACACTGACGACAGTTCCAGCACAGTACCTGCAACACAACCAACATCCCAGCAGACTGAGCAAGAACCGACTAAAGACACCTCTGACAACCTCCCTGAAAATTCCTCATCTGACGAAGCCGATACTGTCAACACTCAGGAGAATGTAACTACGCTACAACCATCCCGACAAATTGCCAGGGATCACCCAATCTCTGAGGTCATTGGATCACCATGTGACGGAATTCAAACTCACAGAAAACTGAGCAACTCCAGAGAAGTGGCTGCCTGTTCATGCTTCCTCTCCTCAATTGAGCCGAAAAACATAAAGGAAGCATTACTTGATGAGTATTGGGTCCTTGCCATGCAGGAGGAACTGGAAGAATTTGCTCGTAATGATGTATGGGATTTGGTTCCAAGACCTGATGGGGTTAACGTCATTGGCACAAAATGGATTTTCAAAAACAAGTCCGACGCATCAGGGAACATCACAAGAAACAAAGCTCGCCTTGTTGCACAAGGATACACTCAGATAGAAGGGATAGACTTTGAGGAAACCTTTGCTCCGGTCGCACGACTTGAAGCCATCTGTTTACTTCTTGCTCTAGCATGTCACCTGAAGTTTTGACTGTTCCAAATGGATGTCAAGAGTGCTTTCCTAAATGGCTTTCTGAATGAGGAAGTTTACGTTGCTCAGCCTAAGGGATTTGAGGACCCGCATCACCCAGCATTTGTGTACCACCTGAAGAAAGCCTTGTACGGCCTCAAACAAGCACCCAGAGCTTGGTATGAGCGCTTCACTATGTTCCTCTTCGATCATGGATATGTGCGAGGGGGAGTGGACAAAACCCTGTTCGTGAAACACACAAGGTCAGACTTTATTAGCACACAAATCTATGTTGACGATATTGTGTTTGGGTACAATACCCAGACACTGGTGGATCAGTTTGTAGAACAGATGCAGAAGGAGTTTAAGATGAGCATGGTTGGAGAGATGAACTACTTCCTAGGACTCCAGGTGACTCAGAAGGACGAAGGTATTTTCATCTCACAAAGGAAGTATGCCAAGAATCTGATATAAAAATTCGATCTTGAGAAGGCAAGTCACAAACGTACTCCGGCTGCTACGCACATAAAGATAACCAAAGACGAGGCTGGAGCAAAAGTCGATCAGACGCTGTACAGGACTATGATTGGAAGCCTTCTGTACTTGACAGCCAGTAGACCAGACATTGCATATGCCGTAGGGGTGTGTGCAAGATACCAGGCGGATCCAAAGGAAAGTCATCTCTTACAAGTCAAGAGAATCATAAAGTATGTCTGCGGGACAGTTGACTTTGGAATCTGGTATACCAAGGATACCAACCCACATCTGGTGGGCTACTGCGATGCTGACTGGGTAGGAAATGCTGAAGATCGAAAGAGCACATCTGGAGGATGCTTCTTCTTAGGAAATAATTTGGTTTCATGGTTCAGCAAAAAGCAAAATAGCATCTCACTGTCTACGGCTGAAGTAGAATATATCGCAGCAGGAAGCAGCTGAACTCAACTACTGTGGATGAAGCAAATGCTGTCTGAATACAGAGTCAAACAAGAAGAGATGACCCTGTACTGTGACAATATGAGCGCAATCTGCATCTTGAAGAATCCAGTACAACATTCCAGGACGAAGCATATAGACATCAGACATCATTTCATCAGAGAGCTGGTTGAACAAAAGGTGGTGACTCTTACGCATGTTACAACAGACAAGCAATTGGCGGACATCTTCACCAAACCTCTTGATGCTGCTCAGTTTGAGACACTCAGATCCTCCCTGGGTCTGTGTGTTATCAAGAACTAAGTGTTCCAGATAGTGGTCAGTCACAGGCAGAACACCAGCTCAACAGTTGGGCTGACCACTTATCAACAGGAAGCTGGAACAGAAGGTACATATCTAGAGATTTACATTCTTATATATTCAGAAATGAGTCATATGCCATTATAAATGAAGGTGAAGAAGCGGCAGTGTCAGAACTGAAAGAACCGTTCTCAAAGGCACCAAAGGTTGATCCCATTCCAACCGAAGAGAGTGTGCAGACTGCGATGGAAAATCAGACGATTACTCAACCCTAAATGACGTAATCCCCTGTTCTCATCCCATGCTACTGCTCTCAATACTGTTAAGGAGGAAATACGAGCAATTGGTCAAGAGTCAGTGACCAAAGGTGACAAAGTAGTTAATGAGAAGCCGAAGGAATTGGAACCTGCTGTAGATTCTGTGACCAGTGCTGCAGAAGAAGGTGAAGTCCGTAGGGCTAAGAGTGTGGTTCTGATAAGCAGAAGAATGAGGATGCAAGTGGAGAACGACAAGCTAAGCAATCTGGCAATATGATGGAAGAGTCTCATGCATTCGACAAGGATGAAGAACTGGATGTGTTGTTCAAGGATATTGATGATGGTGTTGATGAGTTGCTAAAAGAGGATGTTTCAATACATGTTGAGACAAAAGCTGATCAGTCTTCAGAAGCCCATGTCATAGGGAAGGAGGCAAGTGTGCCAGATGATGCTGTCTCAGATATGCAGTAAGGTGGTGAGACAGTTTCACCCCAAGAGTCCTCTAGTTCTTGTGCAGTCCCAGAGAGTGAGACAATTGAAGCACCGGACGTCGTGCAAGGAAGGATTCATGATGATTTTGTGGAGGATGCCCATGTGATGGTGGATCCCCCATCTATTCCTGATCTTGTGACAAAGAAAGTCAGATAATGAAGATGCTTCAATGTTGGTGAGGATCAGAAGATTCAGACCCCTTTGAGAAAGGTGACGAGCTTAGTGAAATGTACAAGGACCTTGATAAGGTTGTCCAAGATTTACACAAGGAAGGGACTATCACTCATGAAGGAGGTGAGCTTGTCAAGTGTGCAGAAGAGTCAGAAACCGACAAGAAGGTGAACCTGACAAAGTCAGAGGTGGTCTGCAGCAAAGGTGTAAATGATGCAATCAAGAAGGAGATTATAGAGGGGTTGGGGATGAAACTGGCAGATAGGCACTCAAACTATCTAGGCCTCCCCACAGTGTTTGGTAATAAGAAGGTAGCCTTATTCAAAATTATAGAAGAGAAGGTTCAAAGGAAATAAGTGAATGGTATTACAAGTTACTTTTTAGTGCAGGATCGGAAGTGCTCTTCAAATCTGTTCTTCAAGCTATTCCGTTGTACACTGATGAGCCGTATTTATACGACTCATCGAGTCAACAAATCCCACCAATTCCGACACTTTATTATGCGAACAAGTTACTTGTTAGTGTTGTTTTGCATTTCAGGTGTTTTGGAAGCTCTAGGAGGAAACGCGCATTAAAGATGGCATTTTGTGCCAAAAACATCACAAGGCATCTTTGGCCAAGCAACGCCCAAGACACGACCCAGGCCGCGTTCCAGGCTGTTCCAACCACGCCCCAACATGTCCTGAGCAGCGTCCGAGGCCCCAGCCGAGCAGTCTAGCACCAAAATCAAGTCGCTCGAGCAAACGAGCTGATCTGACAATTCCGACTCGAGCAAGTTGATCAAAATAGGAGATAAGTCGAACGATGTCACCAAACCAAGGAGAACGCCCGAGCAGATTGGCAGTTGGCCCAATTCCAAAGGCCCCGCGCGCGCTGATAGGCACCGAAACCAAGTCGCTCGACCAGACGGGCAAAACTGGAAAATCCGACTCAACCAAGTTGTTTGAAATGCCCAATAACTCGGACGATCTCACTTCTCAGACAAAATGCCCGAGTGGAACCAGCCCATGCCCAAGAAATGCCTAGTTTTGTCCGAGGCCACCCGAGCCTGCACCCAGCACAGCAATTCTCGGCTCGTCCCAGGCCAAGTCGGTGCGTTGGTGTGGAGGTTAAGCTAACTGGTTGGCCAAGTTTACTTGCAAGCCAAGTTAGCTTGCAAACCAAGCAAAGTCGGTTTTGGACATGTTTCCTAAATTGGTTTTTGGGCTTGGCCAAAAATGGATTTAGGTCGGTTCGAATTGGAAACTTCAAAACCCTAGCTTCTCCTATAAATAAGACCTCTTGGGCAGGGCATAATCATTCATCCATCAGATCATCATCCTTCCATCCGGGCAGCAACTTTGACCATTCTCTCGAGTTCCTTCGGCATAGAGAAGAATTCCCTTTTCCTTCTTTCATTATTATTGTATTTTGTTTCCATGGACATGAGTTGCTAAACCTCTTATTCGGTTTAGGGTTTTAATATATTGTGACGTAGTTTTGAGATTCCATGCTTAATGCTATTTTTATGTTCTACTAGTTCTTGTGCTTAATTATCCTGGATTGAATTGTAAAGCTAAGTGGATACTTGGAATGGTAAAGCTTAGACGAGTAATTCAATTCCCTTATTTGCTGCTTGTTTGATACTAGACCGTTAGAACGAGTAGTTGCATTTAACCTGATATAACCTGGAACTGAGTGTTAGGCTTGCTAGAACTAGAAGTCTATAACCTGGAACGGAGTAGATTGTGGTGTAGGTGCTTGGAACGGCCCTACCTTAGGTTATAACCTGGAACGGAGTAACCACACTTAAGAACATAGAATTAGATGTTTAGAAATCAATGATAAACGAAGTCACAATAGAAAACCCTAGACCGAATATTCTCTCTGATTGAAAACACCTCTCATTTTATTTCCTCTTGCACTTGCTTATAATTACTCACAAACCCCAATTGCTTTCTTTACAGAACAACAAGTAACCTCACTAGCTCCCTTGGGTTTGACCCTTGCTTGCCGCTATACTAGCCAAGAGTAAGGAAAATTTAAATTTAAATTTGAGAGGTCAGACGACGCTTGTCAAATTTCGGCGCCGTTGCCGGGGAGCTACGCATCGGTGAAGTTGGCTCATCTATTTTTTTATTTTCTCTATTTTTTTGTCTTAATCTCGTTATTTTTTAGCAGAAACAGCAAAACAGCAGGATTTGAGCTGCAGGTGTCCGATTTCAGCCCATAATACCTTGTTCTGAGCAGAACAACGAGGCGGTCAGAAATCACCGCTATGCCGTGACATAGGGTGTTTTTTGGCCATCCGAGATCGTTTACTATTTTATTTTGAATTTCTAGTGTTTTTAGAAATTTTCTGTTTTTTTAGAAATTTTCAAATTAGGGTTTCTCCTTTGCTTTCTATTACCATGTCTCATGCAGGAAGCCACTTCGGTGACAACATAGACGATAATGAGGTCAAACAAGACATTCCACCACCAAGACAGCCGCTTCCTCCACAGCAAGATCTTCCACCGCCTCTACAGCCTCCACGACCGCTACCGCCACAACAGCTCATCAAGGAAGAGTACCAAGGAGAGCACTACTACCGAGAGCCCACCATGGGAGAGCTGTGTGCACCAAACTTCCGGAACCAACCATGGTGCATCTACGAAGGACCAGAGCTTGAGGCAATAGCCATCAACTCGGCGGTCATGCACCATCTGCCCAAGTTCTCGGGACGCCAGGGAAAGTCGGCCACCATGCACCTTCAACGCTATCATGGCATCTGCCAAAATCTCAGGCCATATGGAGTCGAAGTAGAGGACTTCAAGCTGAAAGCATTTTATTTTTCTCTTATAGATGCTGCTAATGATTGGTTCTTGTCTTTGCCTTCAGGTAGTATTCAGACATGGGACCAGATGATGAAGAAGTTCCTGAACAAGTACTACCCAGCGGGCAAGGCAATACAGGTTCGTATACAGCTGCAAGATCTCAGACAAGGGCCAAACGAGACAATGTACGACTACTTGGAGAAGTTCCACGCCCTAGAGCAGAGCTGCTGCAATCTCGGACTTCCTGAGAAACTGATCGTTGAATACATGCTCGACGGATTGAGGCCACTCGATAGGAAGCTACTGGATGCCTCGGTTGGAGGACTATCATGAATCTGTCCCCAGCCGGTGTGCGAAGGAAGATTACGGAAGTAGCCGAGAATGCAAGGTTCAGAGACGAGGCCATCAAAGAAGAAGAGTTCAGCCAAACCAGGAACGTCTCAAGGCCCAAGCCTCCATTTAGCTCAATGGCCGAAGAGATGAAGCAAATGAAAGAAATGATGATGCAGCTAATAAGGAGACAACCGGTCCAAGTGAAGCCTTGAGAGTTTTGTGGTGCATTAGACCACAAAACAGACGCTTGTTCGACGCTAGTAGAAGAAGACCAAGGCGAGGTCAATGCAGAGTATGGGTACCAAGGGTACAACAACCGGGCCAGACCGAACAGGCAGTACAGACCAGTAGCTAACAGACAGAACTGGAGGAATGATAATCATGCACCAAGGGAACCAGCCCAACAAGCCGCATCCTAACCAGCCCAGAAGCAGTACTACCATCCTCCGTACCGACAACAACAGGGAGGACATAACGGGCCGAGCCAATATCAACAATGAGGACCAAACAACAACCAGGCCGGCCCAAGCCAACAAGGCCCCAATAAGTCACTGGAGGAAGTTGTAAAAGAGCTGGCAGCTAGCACCCATCAGTTAGCCACCACGGTACATCAAAACCAGGCCAGGACCAATGGAACTTTAGCGGAGCTAGGGAAGCAAATGTCCAACCTTGCTCAGACTGTTTCCGAGCTGAAGAACGACCAAGGAAGGCTGCCATCACAAACCATACCGAACCCGAGAGGGAATGCCAGCATGATGGAAGTAGTGGACGTGGATGCGGCACTGAAGGAGTCCGCATATTGGGTGAACAAGATGCTCGCGATTGACAACACGGAGGCAAGAGACATCGAGGAAGAGCCTAGCTCAGATTCCACCAGGCCTACAAAAGACACTAGCGGGCCGCCAACGTCTGAAGAGGATGCAGTCGAAGCGTCCGGGCCAAACCCGGTCCTCGCGGCCGAGAGTTCCTTAACTAATGTTCCTTCGTGTTCCATGCAGGTAATTGCTTCCGAAGGCCGTGTGACCCATAGGGAAGAGCTAGAAGGCAGAATGGAGGCAAGGCCTAAACAGAACGACCCAATGATGGAGCGCCCACTCGCTACGAGCCATGAGTCGCCAGGAAAGAGTAATGACCCAGGTGCCTTCACGGCCACCTGTGGTATCGGTGAGACTCAGATACATCACTGTTTGATTGATCTAGGTGTTGCTGTGAATGCTATGCCTTATTCATTATATTGCTCGTTGAAACTTGGCCCATTGAAACCGACTAGGTTGTTGATAGAGTTAGGGGATAAATCTTGTATTCGCCTTGTTGGTTTGCTAGAGGATCTAACCCTACATGTAGGAGATCTTGTTGTTCCCGCAGATTTCTATGTCTTGCAGATGGGAGATGCTAGAAATGATGATCCTCCAGCACTTATCTTGGGATGACCATTCCTCTTCACCACCAAGACCAAGATTGACATGGGCACAAGCTTGTTGTCGCTTGCATTCGGTGGCAAGACAGCAGATTTCTACATCTATGGGGATGATGACCATCCATGCGCAAGGAAACCGCCGGACATAGTGCACACACCATATCTCGGCGCCCTACTGATGAGTCGAATTCTCGACTCATTTACATACCTATTTACGAAGAGTTTTGGTCCATTCCCGATGCAAAATCGATGTCATTTGACCCTCTTGATTGCCATTTCAGGTTAGAAACAAAAATATCAATTCTCAAAGAAAACCAAAGTTTCGGAGCAAAAATATGGAGTTTCGGGCAAAATAGGGCAAACCGGCCTTGCCGGCATATTTTGCATGCCTAGATCTCATACGGTGTCCAAATGAGTTGATCGTTGACCTGTTGGAAAGGTAACTCAAAGGGCTACAACTGTTCAGTTGACGTCAAGACCTAATTCGTACGTTAAGACTGCAAAAAAGCCGCAAGAAGTCGGATGCGTATACAAGCTCGCCCGAGCTTCATGGAGCTCGCCCGTGCTCAAGCCGGACCCAATGCCACTGCTGAATTATGCTCGCCCGAGCTCAGTGGAGCTCGCCCGAGCTTCCATACATCTCATATGCTCAAGCGAAGGAGTGCCCGAGCCTTTCCCCTTGAAGTCAACCTAGCTCGCCCGAGCTTCATGGAGCTCGCCCGAGCCTCGTCCAATCCAATTGCCTCTGCCCAAATAAGCTCGACCGAGCACAATGGAGCTCACCCGAGCTCGTCCTCGGCTATAAAAAGAAAGCTAAAAATCTGATTTAGGGGGGATTCGAGCTAGGGCTTTTGGGCAAGAAAAACCGAGGGTTTTTGGAGGAAAATCAAGGGTTTTGAGATCAAAGCATCAAGTTGGGAGATACTCAAGGATTGAAGGGAGATTTTCATCCTAGTTCTTCATCTTCTTTGTTTTCTATTTCATCATCCTTGTAAAAACTACTTTGCTTGATTATTGATTATGACTTGTGAGTAGTCTCTTCTAGTTTCTAGGGGTCCTATGGACCTCCTTGGTGTATAAAACTCTATCATCTATTGATTATATGTATGAATGAAGCTTTCGTTATGGTTGTGAACCTACTTGGATTGAATGTCAACTCTACGCCCACCAAGTGTTTGATAAAATCCCTAGGTGGTCTGGAAACATGAATTTGAAGTTGAGTGTTCTAGCGAACGAGACTAAGAGTTCTAGAATGAATGTAGATTCACCCTTGCTTGGTGGAAAATAAGTGTGGAGTGGATATATACACATAGTTCACATGCTTTCATGTCATACATACCATTTTTAGATGGACACTTGCATCTTTTGCACCGTATCCCTAACATGAGAGTGTTTTTAACCACATAGGCTTGTGACTATCGATTCTAAATCCCTATAAATCACATCTAGCCTACTTTTCATGTTTATTGGATCTTGAACTTAGAACCGACCTAATCCTATGAATGTGCTGTCTTGGGAATCAATATCATTGCTTTCCCTTGTCTATCTAAACTTCTAAGCATTTTCGTTGAAATACCTTGGAACAAGTTTTAACAAGCATTTTTATAAAAAAATCCACGAAAAACTTATTGTTTGCTCCTTGGTGACTTGAGTATTCTAATTTAGTGCCATGCTTATGTTTAATTCCCGCACATTCCATACACTTTTTCAACATATTGTCAAGTTTTAAGTGTGGAGTCAACAGAGGGTGAAAAATAGGCCTCATTCAAGTGTTTGATAGGCCCACCAAGTGTTTGATAGGCCCCCTTTTTTTTTGAATGGGGCCTATTTTTCGCCCTCTTTTTTTTGAATGGCGCCGTTGCCGGGGAGCAACGCATTAACCTAAGGAACTAGAGTAGATTTTACAAGATTTGGATTATTTCACTTGGTTTTCTTGTTATTACTTGTGTTGCAATTGTGCTTAACGGGTTCCTTTGTTCTTGTAGGTCTTGATTGAATGCAAACGAGGTCCAAGAGCAAGGAAAAAGTGAACATTAATTTTGAGCAATCTTTGAGACACTTCTTGGATCAAGAAAGAGCCAAAGGACAAGGCTCCCGTAACAAGAGGAAACCCTGTAAAAGAAGACCACAACCCATGGCACAATTACCTCGCAATGAGGAGCTTAACGGGGAGAAGCCCCTAAAAGATTATTCCACTCCAAGCCTCACCGGTTTTCGATCACCGATAGCTCCGCCGGGGGTCGATGCCCCTCAATTCGAGCTCAAAAACAGCATTGATCAACATGGTAGGCAACAAAGCCTTCTCCGGGATAGGAAATCCCAATGCCCATCTAACATCTTTCCTTGAGCTATGCGAGACCTTCAAACTGACACTTCTTGGAAATATCTGCTTTGAAGCACGAGATGATCAGAATGAATCAAGAACACTCGTCACTTCTTGCACAGAAGGTGAAACTGCTAGACACTGTATCGGTTCTGAAAGCTGAGATGGAGAGAGATAATCATGCTGCTACTATGAAAGAATTGAGCAAGTTCAAAAGATCGGCGAAGATGCTGAACTTAGGCTCAAAGAACTTGGAATCCATACTAAGATCCCAAAGAATTGAAGATGGACATAGAGGTCTCGGCTTCAATGGTAACAGTGGCTCAGATAAGACTTCGTCTGTTAAGGCAAAGCTGAAACCTACACAGAGAGCAGAACAGAGTGTGAACCACTACCCTGATAAGCAGCTTGGGAATCAAGGAAGAAATCAGCTCATGGCCAACCGTGGAAGACATGGTACTGAATGGAGGAAGAACAATCGTACATGTTGGTATTGCTATCAGATGGGGCACATCAAATCAAGGTGCCGACTACTTCTGGCTGAGCTAAAAGTAATGGAATCCAAAGTCACCCCTCGAGTCAGACAAGTCTGGAAACCAAAAACAAGGAAAGAAGTGTGCTTCGTTGCTCTTAGCTCATTCAGTCACATGAAGGAAGAATGCTGGTACCTCGACAGTGGATGCTCGGCTCACATGACAGGTAATCCTCAATATCTCATCAATGTTAAACCTATTCACAAGCATTAGTTTGTCACTTTTGGAGATGGAGGGAAGGGCCAGGTGATCGGCTGTGGGACATTGAAGGTTCCGGATCTACCTGAGCTCGAGGATATCCTCCTAGTGGATGGGTTAAAGGTGAACCTGATCAGTATCAGTAGATTGTGTGGTGAAAGACAGTCCATTACATTCACTCGTGATTCCTGTCAAGTACTGGATAGGAATGGAGACACACTGATGGAAGGAAGTAGGTCATCCAACAAAAGCTACTTTCTAGGCACAGTTGGAACAGGAGCTGCCACTGTCTGTCCGACAAATACGATAAATGAGATGGAATTGCAAGGGACAGGTATGGTGTCCTCTTCTGGAAAGGTGAAAGACAAAGTTGCCCTAAACTCAGTTCCAGAAGATGATAAAGTTAGAGGTGGGACATCGTCTGAAACACCCTTTCAGACCAAGTCTACAGAAGATAAAGTTCCACAGGGAGGTCCAGCGGATGAAGCCACATCTACTCCAGCTGGGACACTTGACAATGCACCTGCGCTACAACCCTCATGGAGAATTATCAAGCATTATCCAATCACGGAAACTGTTGAAGATCCATCTGAAGTAATGAAGAGTCTAGCACATGAGATCAAGTATCGAGAACTGACTGCATGCTCATCCAGTCTGAAGAATGTCAACAAAGCATTTATTGATGAGATTTGGGTGGTGGCCATTCACGTGGAATTGGGAGAGTTCACCAGATCTGAAGCATGGAAGTCATATCATCTTGCGCATAGTCAAAAACTGAAGAAGACTGTGTACGAACTCACACAAGCGCCCAGAGCATGGTACGAGACGTTCCTTATCGACCATGTTATGAGCGAGGGGGAGTAGTGAAGCATATGTTCGTCATGAGTACACAGAAGCTGTTTGGACAATTCGTGAGACGGATGCAAAAGGAGCTCAAGCTAATCATGGTGGGGGAGATGAAACACCTTCCTGGAACACACGTTGCCCAGATGCGGGGAGAGCAGGAGAGCATCGCTGCAGAAGAGCAAGAGAGCATCACTGCAGGGAGGTGCTGCACTCAGTTCCTATGGATGAAGCAGAATCTATCTAAACACAGAGTGGAACAGGTGAAGAAGTTTCTGGCCAAGAACCCAGTACAACACTCCATGAGCAGATATCACTTCATCAGAGAGCTAGTGGAGAAGAAGGTCATCACATATAAACTCATGACAACCGTAACTGTCATACTCACCATGCCACTAGACGCCGCTCAGTTCGAAACACTTAGATCCTCTCTGGGTCTGCGTGTTATCGCCAACTAAGTGTTCCAGACGAAAGTCAGCCAAGAGCAGAGCCCCAGCAAATTAGACGGGCTAACCTACCAAAGAAGAGGGCTGGAACAGATGGTACGTGGTTGGAACTGATTACTAAGTTCAACATATTTGCAGCTTTATGAGGCGTTGGAGCATATGAAGGGGGGGGAGAGGTGATTGGACAAATATCTCAAGAGATACACACATGATAGTTTTTTGGCAAGTTGAGGAGTCCAAATATTTAAAAATCAAAATGGCAGTCGAATCGAAGTCGGATGAGGATACATTATCAGCAAACCCTAAAATCAGAGAGGGGAAAAAGAAGGGAGAAGAGGCGGCTGTCACAGAACTTAAAGAAGCTACTTCAAAGGCATCAAAGGCATCAAAGGCTGATCCTAATCCAACTAAAGGGATTGTGCAGACTGCGAAAGAAAATCTTACGCTGGCTGAACAACCCCTCAATGAGGTAATCTCTTGTTCTCACTCCTAAGCTACTGCACTCAATTCTATTGATGAGGAAGTACACACGATTGGTAAAGATTCAGTGAGTTATATGGGTGACAAAGTGGTTAATAAGAAGCCGAAGGGATTGAAATCAGCAGTAGATTCTGTGGCCGATGCCGCAGAAGAAGGAGAAGCCAATAGGGCTAAGATTGTGGTTCTGATAAGCAGAAGAATGAGGATGCAAGTGGAGAACAGCAAGCTAAGCAATTTGGCAATGTGATGGAAGAGTCTCATGCATCCGGCAATGATGAAGAACTGGATGTGTTGTTCAATGACATTGATGATGTTGTTGATGAGTTGCAAAAAGAGGAGGTTACAATACCTGTTGAGATAAGAGCTGATCAGTCCTCAGGAGCCCATGTCGTAGGGGTTGAGAACGTGGCAAGTGTGCCAGATGATGTTGTCTCAGATATGCAGCAAGGTGGTGAGACAGTTTTACCCCAAGAGTGCTCTAGTTCTGATGCAGTCCCAGAGGGTGAGTCAATTAAAGCACCAAACGTTGGGCAAGGAGGGTTACATGATGATTTTGTGGAGGATGCACATGTGGTGGTGGATCCCCCAGCTATTCCTAATTTTGAGATGAAGGATGCTCAGGACTTTGTCCCTCTTTCTGATCTTGAAAAGGCTAAGAACGAGAACACTCAGAAGGAGAATTAGGACACCGTTTTACTGGCAAAGCTCAAGAAAGCTTAAAAGAAGAAACCCAAGAAGAAAGTGACCTTCCAAGCATGCTCATCCAAGGCAACTATCAAGATGAATGGGAACACAGACACAAGGGGAGCAAGTGCATCTAAGAAAAGGAAAAGGTATAGTCCAGATCCTGCTCCTGCCCATGTTCCAACCGGAAGTATGAAAAATGGAGTATGGTGTGCCAGTACAGAAGCAGCAGCCAATTGGAAGGCAGTGCAGAAAAGAAAGATCATCCTTGAAAGGCTGCTTAATGAGAAGACAGTTCCATCCCAGTTGCAGATCTGACTCTATTCTACTCGATATTGTTCTTCATCACCATAGTCAACTGGATGCCTACATCTCATAGAACCACAGTCAACAAGGAGATGGGACAGCTGCTCTACAAGATTAGAAACAGGATGCTCATTGACATGGGAAGAATTATGTTCGACTAGATTGCAGAACACGCCATTTTTACAAAGTCTCTGCACCAGATAATCTTCCCATCGCTTCTATAAGCTGAACATCAACCATCATCTAGATTTGAAGACAGACCAGGACAGACTGTCAAGTGCTCCGTTGAAGTTGGTACTTGATCACAAGCTTTTCAAGGGTTGACATAAGAATGATCTGAAGGACCACGAGTTGAACAGGAAGGACGCACCTGAGTCTTCCATAAGGAGAGCTGCTGGTGAGAATTTGTCCCGAGCTGATCGCGGACAACTACTGGATGAGGTGAAGATGATACTGGAGGTCGAACAGGCGCAAACGACAAGAATCAATCAACTGGTGCGCGCTTTGTGATATCCCAGTGATGATAAAGAAGACGGAGAGAGTTGATGTCCTGCTTGAAGAAAAGACATGGTGCCATGAGCCCAAGAGAGATATGTCTGGAGAAGGAATGCCACGCGGTAGTACTGGACAAGCTGAATCAGTTCAAGAAGCCAAATCATCAATCACCTATCATCTGCTGACCCGTGGTAAAATAGCTACTGAGACATCATGGTCCGATAGACTCAAAATATGTGTCACTGTCCCAGGCTATGTTCGAGGGGGAGTTGACAAGATTCCCGATGCCGAGGAGACCAGGTTGCTCGATTGGACCCCTTGCCAGTTTGTGGCAAAATGGGGAGTATTTTGAGGTAACTGTTCTGGTTCCTCAAGTTGTGTCTAAAGCGTAGATTTGGTTTTGCCAAAATGCCAAGGGGGAGATTGATGTTCCCATGAATGGCATGTCTTTGGCAAAACGGCTTTAGACAGTTCAAGCAGGAGTTCAAGGAGTGTTCAACCGACTACTGGAACTCGCATACAGCAGATCTAACGATAAGATGTTTCCTAATCTGGACGATCGAAGATCTGATCTGAATGGAGTCGGCTCAGCAATAAATTAGAGGATCAGATATTCAAATGAATATCCTCTCATCTATTAGGAGTCGATTAAGAAGATTCGGAATTACTTGGTGATAAAGAAAGATCGAGATCTTCTTGAAGATTGGAATGAAGATCTGAATATCCAGAAGATATCGACGAGATTATTTGATTGGGATCAATCGACAAGTCATTGTGAGAGAACAAATACTCAGATAGATATTCTCACATCAGTATCCAACCAGATTTGGAATGACTTGGCGAGAAAGAAAGATCGAGATCTTCATAACGATTGGATTGGAAATATCCATCGAATATTTAGGAATATTTCCTAAATATTTGATGAGGATATTTGAAATAGATTTGGACATTCACCTATGCATATAAATACAAGGCTAGGGCGACCAGATCTATGTCGCTTCCTGAGAGAAAAAAAAAATACACGAGAGGATTTGTGAGATTGGAGGAGGAGCGATGGCCGACTGATTATTCCACATCGGAATATCAACGGCGAATTAACAGTCTGTTCAGTGTGCTGTTCAGACTGTTCTTGAAGGACAACAAAGTGCACACACACACACGGTGATCAAGATATGTCTTTGAGAGAAGGCGACTGGGCTTCTGGGAGGTCCAAGACTAGGCCGAGAGGGAAGTCTCGTCCTACCCATAAGGGATCGAGGGGAGCTGCGGTGAACCGAGATTGCCAATCCGAGAGACGGAGAATTAGAGGCTAGGAGATTACAAACAAGGTGTTGTGTAAGAGTAAGACCACTTGTAGCTCTAAATCTTGTAATACAATTTGTGTCCCTTTTAGGGTGTGGGAACCCCCCAGAGTAGGCGAAGCCGAAGTGGGTAACATATAGTGTGTGCTCCTATTTGTTCTGTTTTCGGTACTGTCTGCTAAGGTGTTTCAGCCTCTGTTCAAACACAACCTGAAACTGTCCAACAATTGTTCGAGACGTAGTTTGTACACCATCTGGAACTCGTCTTGACTAAGACAAGTAGATTTCACACTTGCATCTTTTGCACCTTATCCCTAACATGAGAGTGTTTTTAACCACATAGGCTTGTGACTATCGATTCTAAATCCCTATAAATCACATCTAGCCTACTTTTCATTTTTATTGGATCTTGAACTTAGAACCGACCTAATCCTATGAATGTGCATTCACGGGAATCAATATCATTGCTATCCCTTGTCTATCTAAACTTCTAAGCATTTTTGTTGAAATACCTTGGAACAAGTTTTAACAAGCATTTTTAAAAAAAATCCACGTAAACTTAGACCTTTTGTTTGCTCCTTGGTGACTTGAGTATTCTAATTTAGTGCCATGCTTATGTTTAATTCCCGCACATTCCATACACTTTTTGAACATATTATCAAGTTTTAAGTGTGGAGTCAAAAGAGGGCGAAAAATAGGCCCCATTCAAAAAAAAATTGTTTGCGGTCAAAGAGGGCAAAGCCCCGACTAAAAACTTTCTCAAGGGTACCCGAGAAGTTTTGCTCCAAACTATAGAATGACGGGGGTTAGGGAGGTAAGTCCCCCCTCGAAAGCATTTGTAGGCCACAGGCCGTTTCAAAAAGAAAATAAGAAGCACTTAAAACTTGACTCTATGTTTTCCCCCATTCTTCATTTGTGCGGGATTCATAATTTGCATTGTTTGCTAGTTGGAATGACTCTTTGACGACCCATGTGCTTGCACGGGAGTTATCATTTGGTCTTTGCTTGTTTTATAAGAACTCATAGTGTCGAACTCTTCTACCCTTATGGATTACGACTTTAGCGCCTAAAACTTGGGAATGAGTTCCATGTCGCTGTAACGCCACAATATTTCGTATCGAATACAAAATGAAGTTTTACAAATGATTTATGCTTGAGAGCAGAAGTTGTGTTCGTAATCTCAAATGCTTCCTCTGATTCTACGGTATTGCTCGCTTCAGTCTACTCAGCTTGATGTGTGCGGATGAAGGCGTTGCGCAACGTGTCTTGCGTAGTGAGGGTCTTGATGACTTGCTCTCACGTGTGTGCGCTGCGGAGTGAGGGTCGCGGGGACTTGGTCTCACGTGTCTGCGCTGCGGAGTGAGGTTCGCGGGGACTTGGTCTCACGTGTCTGCGCTGCGGAGTGAGGGTCGCGGGGACTTGGTCTCACGTATCTGCGTCGCGGTTGGATGCTTTGGCAGACGGCGCTGGGATGCTTGGGCAGACGGCACGTACTTGTCGGTTGCTGGCGGCTGACGCTTCTTTTGAGAGCACTCTTCTTTGTGCTTTCTTCTCAAATTTCAGAATGTTTGATTTGTGAAGTGAAATACTCTATTTATAGAGTTCACTAGTGGGCTTGAGATTGGGCCCGTGCTTTGGGCTGAGTTTAACTCATGGACCGGGCTTGTAGCTTTGACCCAAATATCTCTTGTGGGCCAGCCCATTTACACTTTAAATAATCTTGATTTGGTCCTTAAACTTTTAGTGCCTACAAATTGCCCCCTCATGATCATGTTGTGCGACACAATTTGAGTGTCTCAGCGCGACGTGATCGTGAGTGATTGTTTTGAGAGTCTTGTGGATGTCGAACTTGTCGTAAGAGCTTCCACGAAATTTTTATTTTTTTTTTCTTTTTTTTGAGCCACCATGTTGTTCTCCAACTTGACGGTTGACTTGGGATTTTTGTGAATGTCAAACTTGTCGTAAGGGCTTCACTTTTTCTTCTTGTTCGTCATCTGTCGCTTTCAACCTTGGCGAATGACATCTTTTCGAACTTCAAATGAGAATTTTTTTTTATCTTCTATTGATCCCTTCTCTTTTTTTTATAGCTTCTTTTTTTTTCAAAGAAACATTCTTCAATACTGAAAAGAATCTCATCTGCAGCACTCAGCGGCTGCCCACCTAGCTGCTGTTGAATGATGTTAAGCATCTTTTCATACGTTGCCATACTCTCTTTCGTCCTGGGCTAGCTAAACTAAACAACTTGGGCTTTAATGACGTCGTCCACAATTTGATACTCGTACGCAGTCCAAGTCCAACAAGATTGACGAGGTTGTCCATCTATAAATACCATATGTTCTTGTCCAATGATCGTCCATATGGTCTGTGATTAGGGTTTTGAAATTGCGCTTTCCCAGACGCGGTAGGTAGACTTTTAGTCTTTCTTTGTTTCATAACAACTCGACGTGCATGTCCCTTTTTGTTTTTTGTTTTGTTTTTTTCTTCTCTTCTTTTTCTATCTCCTTAATGAATGTGAGTGTCTGCCATTGTCAGCTTTGTCGGCCATTGCTTGATTTTTTTTTTAATCTTCATTAGAATCAGAATGCTTACTGCAGTGCTTTTTACTGGACTTGTAAGATTTTGGCTTCTTTAATTTACGTTTTTTTTTACTCTTTACTTGCGTCACAAGGCTCGTAGTCTCCTTTGAGTTTGCCTTTCCTTACAATATCATCTGACTTGATTTTTTTTCTTTTCTCGTTCATGACTAGGCCCCCTTCTATCTACAGCTACCAATTTTACTACAGCTGATTTTACTGCTCTGACGTTGATGCGCTGTTGTTGACGGTATTTTGGCTCGTCGTTGAGAGATCAACTCGCTACCCTTCTTTGCGTAAGACTGCATTCCATCGGGGGTATTTTCACACTTTGAATTCATTGTGTAAGAAAATAAGCTTTTGAGGATTTTGTCACCAAGACTTACGAGTCTAAGGAAATTGGTTTTTAAGTGAGACCGTTTGTGACTCCTCCAACTTCCTGGGAATTCCTCACTTGTCTTAATTTCTTCGACATAGTCGTTTCATTTTGTGACGAACTCTCGGTGCGATACAAGTCTCTACCAAAAGAAGGGAGGCGCAATGGTGCTTTTCTTGGACTCGGAGGAGAATGGCCAGCTGTTTCTGAACATCGCGTCTGACTCAAAGGCTATGGAAGACAACATAAAGCAGAAATTTCATGTGTTCCCGTCGATGTTGCGCCCGGATACAGGCTCGAATTCAGGTGCCATGAAGAAGATTTTTCCGCCCGAGCTAACATTGCCCCTTCGTGATGTAGTGCACGGTGGGCCTGCTTACCTCTTGAAGAGTCTTTTGAAGGAAAAGAAGTCGGAGGATACTCGACCCTCTTTGCTTGGTCGAAGGATCGCCACGGGCATTGTGCAGTGGGGTCCCAATTGTTTGAAGATCATTGGAGACTTCACTTATATTCCTCTTTACTGGGAGTGGACTGAAGATGTGATAGCGCGCTGCTCCGCACGTTTGAAGAGTGCAAACATCTATGATGCTGTATATGCTTCTTTGTACCAGTATGATCGTGAACCCTAAATAGTGCGTGCCTTCTGTGAGAGCTGGTGTCCTTCCACGAATACATTGCACACGGTAGCAGGCGAGTGGTCGCTCTCGCTCTGGGATCTTTATGAGATTGGAGGACTTCCAGTAGCAGGGCGTAGGTATGATGAAGCTGTGCCAAGTTTGGAGAATATGAGAGACAATAGAGACAAGGCCAAATCTATCCCTCAAGCATTCGAGTGTTTGCTTGGCGCCTATTGCTCTCTTGCATCCCTTCCTGAGTCAAAGAATGTGGTTCGTGCAACGCAATGGGTCCAGTATTGGTGTAAGTGCGAGAGTTCATACAGCAAACCGAGTAGAGAAACAGCTCGTAGAGCAGACAGTCGGCCGAAAAGCACCCACAATCCGAGAGGAGAGATAAATCACAAACCGCTAGAGTGGTCGTCCGGGGAGATGACCGTCTTTGATGAACTTGGAGTTGATGATTCTGAGAGAAAAACGGTTTATCTGGCAGCTTTTTTATCTTGTTGGTTGTGCGTCTTTGTACTACCCGAAGCAGGGGACCCAGTGATCAGGGCTGGTACTTTCGAAGTAGCTGTGCATATGGCGAAGGGCTCAACATTCAGTTTGGCGACACCAGTGCTTGCTAGCATCTATCATGGGTTGAATAAGATGGTGAATGCAGACAAGCCTTCTTCTTCTGGTTCAGCATTTCCCTCACATTACTTGTACGGATGGTTGGCCCATTATTTCGGTTCGCACCACGCAATGGATGATATACTTCCTGGCCCTCTCATGGTTCGGTATTCAGGCTCTCGAAGCGCAAAACTCTTTACTGACGTTGAAGCTCGCAATCTGATTCATGACGTCTCTTCGTTCAAGGCCTCTAGCCTTGTGCTGCGGGGGAATCGATGCGGGCCTGTTTGTGATGATAAGTTGGATGCCTTGAAGTTTAATTACATCATTTCACTTCGTACTGCTTACCTCCCCTTGCGTTCCAAGGCTTCTTTCTTTCTAGAACCCTATCACCCGACTCGTTTTAGCAGGCAGTTCGGTTTCTATCAAGACATTCCGGGCATACTTCCACGCGATGCGGATGATGGCTTCCTCCCTTATGCCACAGCATTGAAGCATTTTAGATTACTTCTTTTCAAGGATAGTCAAACTAAGTTGATGCTTCCCGGACGTGCTTTGAATTGGGGGATATGACCACGTCTACCTTTAAGCGATGGTGGGCCAAGGTGACAGTAAACGACCTTCGAGAGAATATCCATTTTCTTATGTCCAGCGTCAAATATGGAACGAAGAACAAAACAGCAGCTCTTGATATGTTGCCTGAGACTACCGATAGGGTGATCAAGCCCAGGCCTGCCTCTCAGAAGAAGGCCATAGATACCGACAGACCAAGAAAGCGGGCCATCGATGGCAGTGATGGAGGCGAAGGTGCTAACCACAAGCATCGTTGCGTGTATGAGGGGCAAAAAGCTCAAGTGCATCAGCATCTATTCGGCCTGGTACCAAACGTTTCGATACGACTTCATTATATATATATATATATTCATCCTATTTCTGAGCAGTCTTCTTGTGTGTCGTCCCCTCCCCTTTTCTTTTTAGGGTGAAGATTCTGATTCTGCTGTTGAAGAGGTTCGGAGGGCAGACGTCCCAGTGCCAATTGGTGATGCCACGGATGAGCCACTTGTCGATAATGGAGGACAGAGCCCTATACGGTCGGTGCAACATAGCCAACAAGTCTCCGATACTTCATCTTCTTCCGGGCGACTGCAGGGCAACAAAGTGCCAAGCGCTGGGGCTATCACTGCTTCACCTTCCTCATGCTAAACTGTCAAGATGACTGATCAGCTTGTGAGGGTTCTCCTTCAGAACCTAACGGAAGCTCCCTATGCAGAAGTCACTGATGTAGCTGCGCGTGTTATCCATCTCCTTGCTAGTCTTCGAAATGTTGGCGATGACACCTCTATTCTTCAGGCAGCCGTTGATGCGTATGTAAAGAGCGTTGCCAAACTCTTTGTAGTCCAGCAGGGTGTTGTTAGCAACTCAGCCCGTCATGCCCGTGAGATTTCTACGGTTAAGGGCAGTCTATGTTCTGCTCGAGTGACTTACAAGGGTGCTCTCCAGACTAGCAAGAGTTTGGAGAGACAGGGAGAAGTAGTGGCGCAGGCAATAGAGGAAGGTGAAGCCAAATTACGAGCTTTGCATGATGAGGCAGAGAGCATAATCCACCAGCAATGCCGACAAGTGGAAGTAATTGCTGCGGCCGAGTCGAGCGTTAGTGCACTTCAACAGAGGTTAGATGAATTGAAAACTTTTCGAGCGAGCTCAGACGACTTGGTGAAGGTGAAGCGTGAGTTGGATCAATGCAAGAAGGCTATCCAGGCAGTTATGCATTAGAACCGTCAAACTACTTTGTTATATTTTTTTTTGAGACTGCACTTGAACATTTTTTTTTGTACTCAAGCTACCTACGTACTTACAAAGTCACGTGCGTGACACTTCGCGAGATCAAGTCAACGTAGTTCATTTTTGTTTTTTTTGAGACTGCACTTGAACACATTTTTTTGTACTCAAGCTACCTACGTACTTACAAAGTCACGTGCGTGACACTTTGCAAGATCAAGTAAACGTAGTTCATTTTTGTTTTTTTTTTGAGACTGCACTTGAACACATTTTTTTGTACTCAAGCTACCTACGTACTTACAAAGTCACGTGCGTGACACTTTGCAAGATCAAGTCAACGTAGTTCATTTTTGTTTTTTTATAGCCGTTCACAGTTTATACTCTTGCGGGCCAGGAGTGTCGGTCCGCTCCTTTAGGAGTAGTAGCGCTTTAAGAACCTTCCATTGATTGGCCCGACGCGTACTCCTTCTTGATCCACGATCTTGTATGCCCCATTCGTGTAAGCTTCTTGCACCACGTAGGGACCGTCCCACTTCTCTTTAAACTTGCTTCCCGTCTTGTGTGAGGTGATGATTGGCCTTCTTACTGCTAGAACCAAGTCTCCTTTTTGAAAGGAGCGGGGACGCACCTTCTTATTGAATGCACGTGAAAGCCTTGCTTGGTAGCATTGTAAGCTTTGTTGTGCATGCAATCTCTTCTCATCGAGGGCTTCCAACTCTGCTAGGCGTAGCTTGTCGTTTTCATCACTGCTAAGTCCTTCTTGGATGGCTATGCGCATGGATGGAATTTGAAGTTCAAGTGGCAATACTGCTTCCACTCCATATACTAGAGCATACGGGGTTGCTTGGGTCGGTGTCTTGTATGTTGTTCGATACGCCTACAGTGCTTCACCTATCTTTTCGTGCCAATCACGTTTTGACTTCCCCACCACCTTTCTCAGCAAATTGCACAAGGTCTTGTTAAATGCTTCGGCCAGTCCATTTGCAGGAGCGTTGTACATCGACGACTTGTACTGCTTGAATTTGAACTTTTCGCAGAGGTTTGTCATGAGTTTGTTAGAGAACTGCTTTCCATTATCGGTCACAATTCTTTGTGGAACGCCATGTCGGTAGATGATATGCTTTGTTATGAATTCAACCACATTTTCTTTCTTTACTTCACGTAGCGTCACTGCCTCTGCCCACTTGGAGAAGTAGTCCGTTGCAGCAAGAATATACGTGTGTCCGTTGGATGCCTTAGGATTAATTGGTCCTACTATGTCGAGTCCCCACGCTTCGAAAGGCCATGATGCAACTGTCGGATGTAGATGTTCTGGAGGCTGATGTATGAAATTTGCATTGAACTGATATGCATTGCATTTCTTTGCAAAATCTACGCAGTCTTGCACGACGGTTGGCCAATAATACCCCATCCTCTTGATGCGATCATAAAGTTTTGGACTAGACTGGTGAGCACCACAAATGCCGGCATGAGCTTCTTGCATAACTTCCACTGCTTCTTCTTCGTTCAAGCACCTTAACCATTGCCCCAGGAACGAGCGTCTGTATAATGTCCCTTTGTAGTGGATAAACCTTGGGGCACGTCGGCGAACTTCTACCTTGTGTCGAGGATCGGTTGGTAACTTTTGATGATCCAAGAAGTCGATGATAGGTTGACGCCAATCTTCTCTTTCAAGTTCATAGGCATATACGACGTTTGACGACTCCATATTTTCTTCATTTTCTTCCAACGGCGGGACTACCCAACGATTGCAAACAGGAATGGACATGGTCTCCTCTGCCCCCAGTGCCAAATTGGCTGCGAGGTTAGCAAGCGCGTCAGCCAACTTGTTGGCACTTCTCGGAACATGTCCTATACTGATGGAGTCAAACTCGTTAAGCAGTTGTGTCGCATGTCTGTGATAAGGGATCAAGTCATCCTTCCTGACTTCGTACTCACCAAGTACCTGCTTGATTACTAGCTGTGAGTCTCCATAGATATCCATTTCGTCGATTCTTATTTGTCTGGCCATTTGAAGTCCTAAGAGAAGTGCTTGATATTCCGCCATGTTATTTGAACATAGTTGAGTGAGTGTGAACGAAAAAGGGAGAAGATGATTCTCTGGTGATACAAACACAACTCCAGCTCCAGCTCCAGCTCCATCGCGTCTTGCAGCTCCGTCGAAGAACATCTGCCATGGAGGTAGCACATCGATGTAGAATATGTCTTCGCCTGGAAGATCGATGGAAAACTCCCATTCGGCAGGAACTGGGTGGTCAGCGAAGAAGTCCGCTATGGCTTGTCCTTTTGTTGCCCTTTGAGGTACAAACACTAGATCATATTGCTTGAGAAGCATAGCCCACTTTGCTAGTCGACCTGACAAGACTGGTCTTGAAAGTATGTACTTGATGGGATCAGCTTTGGAAACTACGTGTACTGTATGCGCTTGCATATAATGCCTCAACTTCTGTACTGCGAATACCAATGCAAGGCATATCTTCTCGATCGGAGAGTAGTTGAGTTCAGCTCCCACCAAAGTTTGGCTCAAGTAATAGAGGGGTCTTTCTTTTCGTTCGTCGGTTTCTTGTGCACACATTGCCCCAAGCGACTTCTCTTGAGCAGCAACGTAAAGTATCAATGGTTTTCCTGGAATCGGTGCCCCAAGCACTGGTGCAGTAGACAAGTACTTCTTTATGCTATCAAAAGCTTTGCGACATTTGTCATCCCAAACGAAATGGAGCATCCTTTTTCATGAGATGACTGAATGGATGACAACGCCCTGCGAGGTTGGAGATGAATCTTCGTATGTAAGCCAGTCGTCCTTGCAATCCGCGTAGTTCTTTCAAGCTTTTTGGCTCGGGCATTTCTTGAATAGCTTTGATTTTTGTCTGGTCTATTTCGATGCCCCTGTGTGTGACTACGAAGCCAAGGAATTTCCCTGATGTGATGCCAAACGCACATTTGAGTGGATTCATTTTGAGCTGGCACTTTCGGAGTCTTTCGAAAACCGTACGAAGATCTTGGACATGGTCACTCCTGGCTTTTGACTTGACCACCACATCATCGATGTAACATTCTATCGTTTTATGCATCATGTCCTCGAAAATCTTTTGCATCGCACGCTGATATGTGGCTCCCGCATTTTTTAGGCCGAAAGGCATGACTTTGTAGCAGAAGATCCCTTTCGGAGTTCGGAATGCTGTAGCATCTTGGTCTTCAGGCGCCATGTGTATCTGGTTGTACCCAGCCGTGCAGTCCATGAAGGAGAGAGCTTCATGTCCAGTTGTTGCATCTATCATGAGTTCCGTAACTGGTAAGGGGAAGTCATCCTTTGGACATGCTTCGTTGAGATCTCGGAAGTCCACGCACACTCGCAGCTGCCCATTCTTCTTCCTTACTGGAACAATGTTGGCTATCCACGTCTGATATTTAACTTCACGAATGAAATCTGCGTCGATGAGCTTATTAACTTCTTTCTCAATTTCAGGAACCAGCTCTGGCCTAAATCGTCGTTGGGATTGTTTCTTTGGTCCGACTCCTCTCTTGATTGCTAGACGGTGCAAAGCGATCTTTGGATTAAGCCCTGGCATTTCCGTGTAGTTCCAAGCAAAAACGTCTTTGTAGTCTGCCAATAATTTGAGGTACTGCCCCTCTTCTTCTTCGGTTAGTAGGGTGCTAACGTATATTGGACGCGGATTTTCGGTGGTTCCGAGATTCACCTCTTTCAAGTCATCAACAGTTGATTGCCCGCCGTCTTCGAGTACCTCTGGAGCTTGATCAGCCTCTACCTCTTCGCCTTTATTTGGAACTTCTTCGGCTGTTACGTGGTAGGATGTCCCTACATCATACTCCGTCATGTCTTCCTCTTCATTGTTTTCGATTTCATCTGCAGTGATTTGGTGGGCTGATGTAGCATCTTTTTGACGACGAACAGAAATTTTCACAGGTGGTGGAGGCTTGTGACCCAGACCAGCGTGTTTGTGAGCCGTTCCATGAATCTGGGCGATACTATAAGGATGAGGTTCGATCACTTCTTCGAGCATAGCTGGTCTTTTGAAATTGTATCCTGACTTCTCCATCAACTTATAGGCGTTTGGACCGAATTCTCCCTTCAAACTTACATTCCCTTCATGTGGTTCGATTGACTCCGAAACGAATCCTTCTAGCGGGGGTCTCAGAACCTTTGTTGTATTTGCATTGGTTAATGGAATGACTACTTTGGCCACCCATTCTTGTTTGACCATCCTTCTGACCTTCTTTTGATCTGCAAAACTTATCTCTGATTTTTGACAGTCTTCCAGGGGTCTTTATCCTGCTTTACGTCGAGAAATAGGTATATACCACAAGATAGGAAGCGTGCTTTCAGGAGTCGGCCTTTGCGTTTGTGCAGGTGTCATGACACATGCTCTGCTCCTGGCCTCTGATTCAATTTCTGATTTTATCTTTGGCCAGTTTTGGTTTGCTTTCGGTCTTTCCTTATCGTTCTCTCTAGTGGAAGAGATGATTAATGGCAGTAGTTCACTTGACAAACCGTTTTCTTCATAGAACTTAGCATCTGCAAAAAACGAATCTGCCTTGGTAAATGGTTTGACGTCCCCATTTATCTTTCTTTCAACGTCACGATAATACTTCAAGCATTGGTGAAGAGTTGATGCCACAACTCCGTTCTCATGTTTCCATGGTCGACCGAGTAGCAACTTGAATGAAGTTCTAACGTCGATGACATGAAACAAGGTATCGGCCGATAGCTCTTCAATTGCTAGATTAACGCGGATCATGCCAATCGCACGTTCAGTTTTTAGGTTGAATCCGTGAATTAAAAGCTGGCTATTAGAGAGTTCGTCCATAGTGATTCCCAATAAATCCATGGTTTCTTTTGGCATGAGGTTTACTCCAGAACCCCCGTCCACCAAGATTCTTCCCACCTTTTCCCTCGAACGTAGCCTGTGACATATAGAGGTCTATTATGAGGTTTGGATCCAAGGAGAAGATCTTCGTCAGAAAATGCCAAGGTTGTATTGCAGGAGGTGCATTTGGCTTGGCTTCTCCTTAGCCTTTCTGTATTTTTGATGACGTCCTCCTTTAGCTTTGGATGTAGGAGTGCTTGCGCTATTCGTTGTCGTGATTCCTCTGGCAAGTGGAAAATCTGTTCCCACTGTTCGTGCTTAGGGAGAGCTTCCAGGATATCAAGCACATCAGCGTCATCTTGAGGCTCTAAAGGTGGTTGCGTCTTTGTGGTTGGAGCTTCATTCCTCCCCTCAGCCTTTTGTTCTTCTTCACCTCCTTCGCTTATTGCCCCTGAGGTTGTGTTGACGCCAAATTTATCGAAGTAATCCTCTGGAGAGGAGTCTCCTAAGATAATGGGACTGGGTGGAATCTGCTTCTTCTTTCGACGGACAGGTTCTGGTTGTGGACTGACTTGCTTCTTTGATCTTCTTCGAGTTACAAGAGTCCATCCCTCATCATTCTTCATGCATTCGACCTCTTTTATAATCCCGTAAGTTTGGATACTTTCTGGATTATAATCGCATCTCAACTTTTTTGATTCAGCTTCAATAGATGGCTTTGATATCCACACTTTTGTTGGCTCAAGGGTGCCAAATTGGATTTGTTGTATGCACCATTCTTGTGGCTTGCAAAGTGAGTCGCAACTAGTCGTCACGGAGGTGTGGTTTGCTTCTATTGTCTCATCTGTGTCGAGCTCGATGAGTCCTTCTTTGACTAATCTCATTATAAGCTCCTTGAAAGTGATGCAGCTTTCGATACTATGGCTAACCAATCTATGATAGCGGCAGTATTTGGGATCATTAGTCTTGTTGACTTCATCTGGGCGTTTTGCTTCTGGTAAGTTGATGATGCCTTTCTCCAACAGGTCATCGAGCATGCCTGACAGATCAGAGTCAGGGAATGGATATTTCTTGGCCTGTAATTCCTTCAGTGTAGGCTTTGTGCGCTTGAAGTCTTTTGAGGTGACTTCTTTCCTCTTCTCCTGCTTTGGTTTTGATGATATCTTTACAGGAGCGTCGTTGGTGCTGATGGCCATGGCTTCTTTCGGAGCATTTTTGTTGACCCTTTCAGGCTTCTTGTATTCCTTCTTAGCGATGGTTGCCTTTGACGAGGATATGTGATTCCTTCCATGTCCTTTCACGGTGATTTCCATGTCGTGTGCGCGTGTGGCCAACTCTTGAAAATTCCTAGGTTTGATACCCTTAAGAATGTATAGCAAATCCCAGTTCATTCCATCGATGCACATTTCTACAGCTGACGTCTCGCTGATGCGATCTTTACATTCAAGGCATAATGAACGCCAGCGATTGATATAGTCAACTACGGGTTCTTTTTCCCATTGTTTCGTATTTGTCAGTTCACTCATACTGACAACCCTTCTGGTGCTTTAGAATCGGTTGAAGAACTCGTCCTCCATCTGACTCCAGCTGTCAATAGACTCTGCCTCCAAGTCAGTGTACCAATCGAAAGCAATGCCTTTTAGAGACCGCACAAATTGTTTGACCAGCAGATCCCCTTCAGTTCCCGCGTTGTTGCATGTTTCTATGAAGTGGGCAACATGTTGCTTTGGATTTCCTTTTCCGTCAAACTGCTGGAGTTTGGGGGGCTGATATCCATGTGGCATGCGCAGACCGTCTATCCTCTTGCTGTAGGGTTTGGCACAGTGTGTACCACCAGAAGAATCTCCACCTAGCTGGCTCTTGACCGCGTTGGCTATCAGCACTTGAAGTTGGTCTTCGTTGCACGCAACACCTCCGTTCCTGTTGGTTTCTACAGGGATCATCTTATTAGTGTCATCATCTTCTACCGTCAGATTGACTTCTTCAACATTTCGTTTCCCGAGCCCAACCACCTCTCTCTGGAGCTCTTCAAGCTTTTTATTCTTCTCCTGGTTGTCTTTCAGGACTAGCTCAAGCATCTCTTTTAGTTCTTGCATCTGCTCCTCCATGGTCTTGGTGCCTATGGTCATGACAGAAGCTACACAGGGTCCGGGTGCCTCGGCTTGTTTTGGCGGAGCCACCTTTGCTTTCGGTGACGGTGTTCCGTCAGCTTTCACACTTCCCTTGTGTTGTGGGGAGTTGGAGGCAATCAGTGCCGTAGCCGCAGCCATGATGGAAGCAACGGTATATGTGCGTCCCCTCCTTGGCACTTCAGAAGCTCGTAAGCTTGCAGCAGCGGCATTGACAGCCATCTTCTGAGTCATTCCTCTTGTGCAGATGCCGGTTGGTTCAGCCACAGTTGCGGCGTAAGTCTTCTTGGGAGTTTGTGGACTGGTAGGTTGAGCAGACATCTTAGCTTTAGCGTAGGGATGAGAGGTAGAGATTTTCACGTCGGGTTCACCAAAATTTGTAACGCCACAATATTTTGTATCGAATACAAAATAAAGTTTTACAAATGATTTATGCTTGAGAGCAGAAGTTGTGTTCGTAATCTCAAATGCTTCCTCTGATTCTACGGTATTGCTCGCTTCAGTCTACTCGGCTTGATGTGTGCGGATGAAGGCGTTGCGCAACGTGTCTTGCGTAGTGAGGGTCTTGATGACTTGCTCTCACGTGTGTGCGCTGCGGAGTGAGGGTCGCGGGGACTTGGTCTCACGTGTCTGCGCTGCGGAGTGAGGTTCGCGGGGACTTGGTCTCACGTGTCTGCGCTGCGGAGTGAGGGTCGCGGGGACTTGGTCTCACGTATCTGCGTCGCGGTTGATGCTTTGGCAGACGGCGCTGGGATGCTTGGGCAGACGGCACGTACTTGTCGGTTGCTGGCGGCTGACGCTTCTTTTGAGAGCACTCTTCTTTGTGCTTTCTTCTCAAATTTCAGAATGTTTGATTTGTGAAGTGAAATACTCTATTTATAGAGTTCACTAGTGGGCTTGAGATTGGGCCCGTGCTTTGGGCTGAGTTTAACTCATGGACCGGGCTTGTAGCTTTGACCCAAATATCTCTTGTGGGCCAGCCCATTTACACTTTAAATAATCTTGATTTGGTCCTTAAACTTTTAGTGCCTACAGTCACAAACCCATGGACTAGCCCTAGCTAGCATAGGCGAGCGATTAACATTTTTTTGGTGCAAACTAAAAGCTTTACTTCTATTGTATTGCCTTGAAAATGAATAGACCTTTGGATGAGACATTTGAAAGCTCTAGTATTGATGATCTTGAATGCACAACCTCATAGGATACTTAAATGGTTCAAAAGTTCTTTTGATGATATTGTGATGGTAGTCCTAGCTTGGGGGTGAGGGATTGGTTTTGAGAAATCCTTGCCTTGGTTGAGCACTCTTGAATTCATTCTTATGGGATAAGTGCATTTTGGGATTTGTGAGTATTCCCGTTTCTGAAAACTCTCACGAGACTAAAACTCGTCCACTAGGGTAGCCTAGGGGTTTAAAGGCTTCGTGCATGCGCTAAATGCACTCGTAACACCTACGAAAAGGAGTTAGATTGTAAATATGTGTTAGAGTAGTTAGAAATAAAAGTTTGAAACATTAAAGGGATGATAGGAGCAAATGGGCATTAAATATAACGACTTATCCTTTTGCAATTTGTTTTTCTTTGGCTTGATCTTATTGTTTGCTCGGGACGATTAAACTCTAAGTGTGGAGTGTTTTGATGAGTCGAATTCTCGACTCATTTACATACCTATTTACGAAGAGTTTTGGTCCATTCCCGATGCTAATTCAATGCCATTTGACCCTCTTGATTGTCATTTTAGGTTAGAAACAAAAATATCAATTCTCGAAGAAAACCGAAGTTTTGGAGCAAAAATATGGAGTTTCGGGCAAAATAGGGCAAACCGACCTTGCCGGCGTATTTTGCATGCCCAGATCTCATACGGTGTCCAAATGAGTTGATCTTTGGCTTGTTGGAAAGGTAACTCAAAGAGCTACAACTCTTCAGTTGACGTCAAGACCTAATTCGTACGGTAAAACTTCGAACAAGCCGCAAGAAGTCGGATGCGTATACAAGCTCGCCCGAGCTTCATGGAGCTCGCCCGAGCTCGAGCCGGACCCAATGCCACTGCCGAATTAAGCTCGCCCGAGCTCAGTGGAGCTCGCCAGAGCTTCCATACATCTCATATGCTCAAGCGAAGGAGTGCCCGAGCTCCAAAAGGCTCGACCGAGCCTTTCCCCTTGAAGTCAACCGAGCTCGCCCGAGCTTCATGGAGCTCGCCCGAGCCTCGTCCGATCCAATTGCCTCTGCCCAAATAAGCTCGACCGAGCACAATGGAGCTCGCCCGAGCTCGTCCTCGGCTATAAAAAGAAAGCTAAAAAGCTGATTTAGGGGGGATTCGAGCTAGGGCTTTTGGGCACAAAAAATCGAGGGTTTTTGGAGGAAAATCAAGGGTTTTGAGATCAAAGCATCAAGTTGGGAGATACTCAAGGACTGAAGGGAGATTTTCATCCTAGTTATTCATCTTCTTTGTTTTCTATTTCATCATCCTTGTAAAAACTACTTTGCTTGATTATTGAATATGACTTGTGAGTAGTCTCTTCTAGTTTCTAGGGGTCCTATAGACCTCCTTGGTGTATAAAACTCTATCATCTATTGATTATATGTATAAATGAAGCTTTCGTTATGGTTGTGAACCTACTTGGATTGAATGTCAACTCTACGCCCACCAAGTGTTTGATAAAATCCCTAGGTGGTCTAGAAACATGAATTTGAAGTTGAGTGTTCTAGCGAATGAGACTAAGAGTTCTAGAATGAATGTAGATTCACCCTTGCTTGATGACAATCACTAGCGTGACTCATTTTAGCATCGAGATAGGCTTGGTCTTCACCACTCTTGGATTTTGATCACTCAACTAGCGTTGATGATTGAGAAACTTGAGTTGGACGTGAGCTAACAACATCTAGCGATTGAAGCTCACGTGCGAGGTGCCTCTTCCTTAAATCAAGTAAAAACATCTAGCGATTGAATTTGATTTAATAGATGCACGCCTTAGTCTAACCATTACATTGCTAGTTTTTGCATAAAATTGTGCCTATTGAGAGTAGAGTACACCAAGGAGGGAAGTAGTACCCTAGGAACGTCTTTTAAACCCTTGAAAACCCCATCTTTCATTTCATTAGTTATTGCATTGGTAATCGATAATCACACCACAAACAAACTCTAGGAAATAGACTTATTAAGTAAAATCGAATAGTGATCTTAGGTTTACAATTGCTCCTTGGACGACCCGGTACTTACCGGTCAAATATAAATGTTTTTGACTTGCACCTAAAAATACAACTGTCACCTACCTCCGAGCCTACCAGAAGAGACCGTGCATGCGACTGGGCCAGTAGCTATGAGCAAGATATCCTCTCCATCTCAGGAGGATGTGAAGGCGAACCCGCCTGATCGATGGAGATCAGACACGAGCACATCATTACACGGTGATCTTGGGCAGATTGAAGGAGCAGCTGAGGCAAAATTTGACCTCACACGCCCATGGGATCCTAACTTGTGATTTCTAAAGAGGTAACGTCAAGCCAACGACGTAAAGCAGAGGTGCTCACAGGAAGGCAGCCTGACAAATTTATCATTTTCTTCGTTTTTTAGTTTTTATTTATTTATTTAGTTTTCTGCTTATTCGAGTCTTGAGTCACATTGTATTTTGGAAGGGGACCACTTTTTCTTATGAAGGAAACATGCACCTCAGTGTGGAGTGCGCCAGGCCCCAGCCCCGGCCGACCGAGCCAAACCAGCGCGGGCCGAGACAGACCAAGGCGTCCCGGGTGCAAAATCAGGGCATGGAGGAAATCCTCGGGCAAACTTGGCCAATTGGAGATTCTGACTCAACCAAAAGTCTTACAATGGCCTATATATGGAGACAAGTGAAGAATCCCAGTGTCCTGGAGAGTCGTCTGGAGGCCCAACCAGTTGCGGCCCTGTGCGCGCAAAATAGGCCCGTTGCAAAAATCCTCCACCGAAGTTCATCATCTGGAAATTATGGCTCGACAGAAGTGTTTAGAATGAGAAATAACTTTGGAAGAGCGATCAATATCACACGACCACACGAGGGGAGTGCCTGTTCACCCTTTACTTTCTACTTGTTGTTTCCTTACTTTTGTTTGCTTGCATAGTGTGTCTGGAATTTAAGTCGTGCCGTGAAGACACGGCTTTGTTCAAAAGTGTGTGGTGGGAGAGTCAGTTTGTTGTGTCAGCACGTTTATTTCTTACACCTGCACAGAGTCAACACGTTTCCCTTGATTTTTTAAATTTTTTGTACAAATTCTTCTCTATTTCTTAGATATGCGGTATTGAATTTTGATGATGTGAAATAGATAGAGCCGATTACATGCGCTTCTCTTGTGAAATTTGAATTGTGCGATTACATGTGAACTTAACCCTTTACGTGCCTTTGTGAGTTGAGATAAACAGGAATGTGGAGTTGATAGAAACGTCCTAGAGAGACTTGACGAAGCATTCAAAGGACCGAGCTTCGAACTATATGGTTATATAGATTTCGTGGAGGCTAGCACTTTGAGACTTATTTATTCAGAGTCTGCTCCGCCACTGCAGTGCTTGTGCGGTCAGATGGGACGGGAAAATAGCACACCATCCAATCTCTAGTCCGAGTAGCCGGGAAAACAGGCAAGCAACCCTCGGCTTGACTCGCGTCAAAAGGACGAGGATGAGTGAGAGTAGGGAGGTATTTCCATATGCTTGCGGGCGATGATTGGACCTTCGTCAAAGAAGAGGAATCATGGACGAGCAGTTCACAATCAGTAGCAAAAAGAGAGAAAAATCAGTCAATTGTGAAATTTTACACGCAACAAAAGTGAAGTACACCACTGTTACATCAAAAGCCAAGTCACTACAAAAGCTGACCAAAAAAAAGAAGAAGAAAAGCTCAGAAAACCTTGAAGCTCGAACAAATCACGTGCAAGAAAAAGCAATGAAGTATAACCATATAGCGAGAGTTCGGACCAGTGAGTGCAGATCATGGGTCTAAAGAGGACTATCTCCCACTCATCCGAATTGATTTGGATCTCGGCTCAAAGGTAACACGTATCAATTAATTCCATGTTTGAGCACAACACTTTTAGTAACGATTGAGATATGCATGGAAAGGCGAAGTCTAGACTAGTGACACATATTCATGTAGCATTATCTAGGATGCCGAAGAAGTTGTGATGTCTCAGTTATTTTTCCTCTTATGACCTAGTCCTTGTTTGGGACGAACAAGTTTAAGTGTGGGGTGGTTTGATGAGCCGTATTTATACGACTCATCGAGTCAACAAATCCCACCAATTCCGACACTTTATTATGCGAACAAGTTACTTATGAGTGTTGTTTTGCATTTCAGGTGTTTTGGAAGCTCTAGGAGGAAACGCACATTAAAGATGGCATTTTGTGACAAAAACATCACAAGGCATCTTTGGCCAAGCAACGCCTGAGCATCGCCCAGGCCGCGACCCAGGCCGCGCCCCAGCATGTCCCGAGCAGCGTCCGAGGCCCCAGCTTAGCAGTCTAGCACAAAAATCAAGTCGCACGGGCAAACGAGCTGATCTGACAATTCCGACTTGAGAAAGTTGATCAAAATAGCAGATAAGTCGGATGATGTCACTAAACCAAGGAGAACGCCCGAGCAGATTGGCAGTTGGCCCAATTCCAAAGGCCCCGCGCGCGCTAATAGGCACCAAAACCAAGTTGGTCGATCAGACAGGTGAATCTGGCAAATCCGGCTCGACCAAGTTGTTCGACATGCCCAATAACTCGGACGATCTCACTTCCCAGACAAAATGCTCGAGTGGAACCAGCCCATGCCCGAGAAATGCCTAGTTTCATCCGAGGCCACCCGAGCCTGCGCCCAGCCTAGCAATTCTCGGCTCGTCCCAGGCCAAGTCGGTGCGTTGGCATGGAGGTTAAGCTAACTTGTTTGCCAAGTTTACTTGCAAGCCAAGTTAGCTTGCAAACCAAGTTAGCTTGCAAACCAAGCAAAGTCGGTTTTGGACATGTTTCCTAAATCTGTTTTTGGGCTTGGCCAAAAACGGATTTAAGTCGGTTCGAATTGGAAACTTCAAAAACCTAGCTTCTCCTATAAATAAGACCTCTTGGGCAGGGCATAATCATCCATCCATCAGATCATCATCCTTCCATCCGGGCAGCAACTTTGACCATTCTCTCGAGTTCCTTCCTTCGGCATAGAGAAGAATTCCCTTTTCCTTCTTTCATTATTATTTTATTTTGTTTCCATGGACATGAGTAGCTAAACCTGTTATTCGGTTTAGGGTTTTAATATATTGTGACGTAGTTTTGAGATTCCATGCTTAATGCTATTTTTATGTTCTACTAGTTCTTGTGCATAATTATCCTGGATTGAATTGTGAAGCTAAGTGGATACTTGGAATGGTAAAGCTTAGCCGAGAAATTCAATTCCCTTATTTGCTGCTTGTTTGATACTAGACCGTTAGAACAAGTAGTCGCATTTAACCTGATATAACCTAGAATGGAGTATTAGGTTTGCTAGAACTAGAAGTCTATAACCTGGAACGGTGTAGATTGTGGTGTAGGTGCTTGGAACGGCCATACCTTAGGTTATAACCTGGAACGGAGTAACCACACTTAAGAACATAGAATTAGATGTTTAGAAATCAATGATAAACGAAGTCAAAATAGAAAACCCTAGACCGAATATTCTCTCTGATTGAAAACACCTTTCGTTTTATTTCCTCTTGCACTTGCTTACAATTACTCACAAACCCCAATTGCTTTTTTTACAGAACAACAAGTAACCTCACTAGCTCCCTTGGGTTCGACCCATGCTTGCGGCTATACTAGCCAAGAGTAACGAAAATATAAATTTAAATTTGAGAGGTCAGACGATGCCTGTCATACACCATGTCATGTTTTAAAATTCCTATGTTAGTGTGTGGAAGGAATGCGAGAGACATGCTGAACTTCTGGTGGAACAACAATTAGAGCAGAAATGTTGGATCGTTAGTTAGCTTTCCCTTTAAGGTACTGATCCCTTAAAGGTAAGTGTAAAGCAGCGGAATAATAACTTAAGTAAATGCTGAGTGACACAATTATATATAGTGGAAACACATATACCAAGTATCTGTGAAAAACCACTACCTTCTAGGGATGCTAGAAGGATTTTCAAGTAATCTCTTTATTGATGGATGTTTGGTTATACGAAGTTAGATCTCTCACCCAACCACACTCAGTGGTGTCCCGCCATGCTCTCAGACGCACCTTTGTTTGAGATCGTTCTTCGTCGTTCCCACACCGTAAGAGATTACTTATCTTCCGGCTCGGATCGCACCACTGCTCCCACCAAGGTATCTGTCAGATCTTCCGACTCTAACTCCACCTCGATCACACGATCTTTTCTTCGCAGCTCTGTTAGAAACTCGATGCCAAGGATTTCTCTCCAAAATTGCACTTGTGAAGGTCGGCCATAGCCTCCTTATATACTGAAGCATTTAGAGCTAACCCCCAGATTTTCGATCGAAAATCTCTAATCTTATTGCCAAACTCGAGCCAAGATCATCAAGTAGTCAAGATATTCCCATAAATACTTTGTCTACTCTCCAATCAGATCATCCCATACCAATCTGATTGGATTCCCGCCAGATCTTCAATCCCTAATTTGTAGGACCAAATCTCTAGCAAATCTTTCATCTTTTCCTATCTTGTAGCAAAGAATCCAATCCAATATTTGCGAATATCCTACGGATTAATTAACCTGGATCACCATATCTTTGGAGCATAAGATCTCTTGAAAATTTCTCCATCGATATTCTCGACTTCCAACTATATTCCAAGTCAACGTTACCTTCAGGGTAATCGTGCGGGTGTAGATCCCTTCATGGGACCAGTCCCTAATTCTGCACACTCAAGTAGTTCATTAGCAAGATGTTTGTCATATCAAAACATATTGGAGTACATGTACCTCAAAGGCACACATGTTCCAACAATTTACCCCTTTTTGATGATGACAAACATCTTCTTCACAAGAGATAATAAATACGTGGAACCACATACACGCAAAAGTCTCTATACTAGTTTCTCAGTAAACAATATCATGTTTAAAGAATATTCAGTGTAGATGTTAAGTAACTTCCCCTCACAATATGTAAGATCTAGTTCACCCTTACTTAAGATCTAGTTCACCCTTACATCATGCAAGTTCAGTTCCCCCTCACATCATGCAAGTTCAGTTCCCCCTCACATCATGCTGCTCTATTTCACCCTTGTCTAGGATCTAGTTCACAGTAACAGAGTTACAACTCCCCATACATACCTCAGCGCTCGTACAGTTTACCTTTAGATAGGCGCAGTCATGTTCATAGGTGTTGTTCCCCCTCAAAGAATGCACGTCCTTATCTTCCCCCTTTTGGCATCATCAAAAAGCTCAACAAGTGAAGTAAGTGCCCAAATACAAGAGCAAATAGTCAGTACATTTATTAAACCATCAAAAGACACATGGAAAACATAACAGAGCATGCATCAATTGAAAGATTGACTAAAGGACACCAAGCAACAGGATATGAGAAGCAACCAAGAAAAGCGTTCAAGGAATAGGGATTGATGAGCTGGAAAGTCAAAGAGGGGCTGACCACGGGAACATTACTCCGTCCGTCTGCAGCAGTGGTAAGAGACTTTGGAACAACGCTGTGGGCACTAATTCCTTGCGCTGCAGCATACCCTTTCTTACTGAGGGTTTAGTGGCCATCCGGAGCATGTATATCTGAATTAGATCATCTCCTTCTCAATGTCGGCCACCTTGTCACCCTTTCAAGATGCATCATCCTGGTGGGTACCACCAGATCCATCATCAGTTCATTTCTAGGAATCTAATATATATTTCATCGTCTCCATGGATACACTTCACTTTCCCTCAGGTTGCTTTAATCGATCCTTCTGAAGTACCCCACTGCATCCATTAACTTGTTGTGTACCTGCTTCATCCTTCTCTCCTAACCCTTTTTTTAAAGTACTTGGGTACGGGAGAAAATATACCTCAGTGTGGTAAGCATGATCCATATGTTGTATTGCTATTGTGGGCAAGTTAATGTGCTCTCTTGAGCTTCTTTAGTAGGATGCATAGCCGGAGATATTGCACTTTTGTTGCCTCGGGGTACCATCCCTTATCAGATAGCAATGCTCGTCCTTTAAGTAACGTAGCTATCTCGGTACATAATGCCATCATTTTCTGCAGATGCTCGACACATATATTTGTTGTCAATTACTTTCTATGTACAGTTACCCAACTCGTAATCCCTCGTCCCTTCCCCACGATACAGATTTCCTTTGTAATTTCCTGAGGTCTTTCGACGGGGTGGAGCGATGCGGTAGTATTACCCGAATGGTATGAGAGTATGCATCACCCACAAAAAGTAGAAAAATATGTAAGCACAAATGACAGTACCTCATGGGGATCGTCTCCCGTATATGGGAAGTAACAAAGGGCTCATAGGAGCATTCCACATGGGTCAGGCTAGGGACGGCTAAAGATAGCTTCCATCATTCAGGCTTGTGATGAGGGATCAAAATATCAGGAAGGTTCTTTTGGACTAGAAAGAAAGCTTTCTCACCCTTTCGTTAGTGAACCAGTCATTGCACGATCAGTTAACACACACAAAGCTTGTTCACAAGTGAATTTAAAGGTGTGAGTGAAATGAACCGATTCAATAAATCCACATACTCATGCAAATACACACATGTTAATCATTTCTCACCATTCATTGATGGCCTCATGAGGGATGCATTCTCAGTTAGGGGAAGTCATACCTAATCACATGCGTAGCTTCTCAATGGGTTCCCTACTGAGTACCATGGTGAATGTATTAGGGATTAGATCATCTGTTTAACAGAACTCTACATTCACCATTCCCTTCTCAACACAGTCACATATGAAGTGATATTTTATCTATATATATAATTTTCTTCTGCACGGGATTCTTAGAGACATTAATAGCACCAGTGTTATCACAGAGAATATGAACGTAATAAAACGTAATACTGTAGTCTCTGTGAAGTTAACACAGTGTACCTGACGGAGCCCACTGCATTGTCGTTAAGGTGCAATGTTCTCTGTACAAATAAATTTATATTTTCCGCTACTCGCGACTTCACTACTGGGTAGTAAGTGGTAAGTAGGGGTCGAACCTAAGGGAATTAGGGGGATACGTTGTTCTTTAAGGGATTTGTACAGCGAGGGAGCGTGTTTTAAGGTTGATTGAGTTTTAGCGGTTATGACTAAGTGACTTTTTTGGTTTTTTTGGTTTTGAGTGCGGAAAAGTAAATTACAGAAAATAATTACTGAAAAGTAAAAAGAAAGACTTACAGTGGGTGATGCGTGATTGCTGAGTCCTCTGGTAGATGAGCGGTTGGTGATTGCAGATGATCGAGCAATTTATAAAAGTAAATACAGGGGGGTTTTGTAATTCAAGGAAAACATTCGGTTTCAGGGGCCTTGTATCATAGTTGTTTATCATTGACCGCTAATGATCATACTAAGTGTTCAAAGATGAATCGAGGCCATTTCTAAGCGCAAGACTTGCAACATCGTTTAAAAACACTTGTTCTACTTCAGACTAATTCCTCCTTTCGAAGTATCTTAGCCTTATGTGCATCCATTTGATCTTTTGTTACGATTTCCCAAATGGTGTTTTAGATAAGTCGAACTCCTCAGATAGCTTTGCTTGTTACAGCTTCCACTACCCGAGTATGTTCACGAATTCCCACGAAAGAGCTTTACTTGTTACAGCTTCCACTCAACCTTGGAAATTCTGACCTAATATATGGCACATAGAACAAGTTTTGAACACAAAGATGCACTAGGTGCAGGGTCTAAAACATTTTACTATACAAGTACACCCTTTTAACCGGATAAAGAGTTTAGCTACGAATATCCATAGAGGTGGATACCATAGCTAAATACTCGGGGGTTTTTGAAAACAGTAAGAGGAGAGGGGGTGGAATACTCAAGAACCAATAGGAGTATTCCTAATTCCTACTGAATAGTCAAGAACCAACAGGAGTATTCTCTAAAGTATAATACTCTAGAACCAACAGGAGTATTATTTCAAACCGTTACAATACTCAAGAACCAACAAGAGTATTATTTCATAAACCAAACTTACAAAGTAACAAACTTAGAGAGAGAAGTGTTTACAATTTTTGGATGATGAAATGAGGAGGAGGATGGCTCCTTTTATAGCCAAAGGGGAGGAGGATGGAGGGTGGAGATGGTGGCAAGTGGCTTTTGATCCAAGGGAGGAGGAGGAGGTGAGGAAAATGTGGTGGAGGAGCCACCACTTGTCATCTTCCCATGGTGGCACAAAGAGCCGTCGGTGGCCGGTTGCAAGGGAAGAAGGGAGGTGGATTTGGCCACCTCTTGCCAAGAGGCGCCGGTTGCCATGGAGGAGAAGGAGGAGAAGCCACCCATGAGTCATCCATTTCACCCAAAGCCGCCAGTGATGCCAACGAGTCGATATGAAAGAAGAAGATAGTGAAAGCGAGTAGAAGAAGTAATTGGGTTTTCAAGTTATCTTTCTTTATTGAGCCTTTACTGCTTATATAGGTACATTGACATAACCACAATTGCTCTCCACGCCACCTTCTCATTGGTCATTGCCCACGTGCCTCTCTCCTCTCATTGGTCCACGTTGCTCATTCAGTTCACACCCCTCAGCTGCATTGATTTCATATTGGCTAGCTGGATAACGGCCTGCAAGTTGTTTCTCACGTTTGCTGCGCCTCGCCACGTGTCCTTCCTTTTGGGCTGGATCATTTCTCCCCTCCTTAAGATTGTCCTCGTCCTCGAGGGCTAACTGTGGGTGTTGGTGGATCATGTAATCAAGATCTTCCCAAGATGTGGTCTTTTTGTCAGACGTAGACCATACAACTTTCACTTGTGCTACCTCGTCTGGTCCTCTCCGGATTGTTCTTTGTGCGATAATTTTCTCTGGGCGAGTCACTGATTGTGGCCCTATGAATTCTTCTGGCCAGTTAACCGGGTCTGCTGCTGGGTCAGCCTTGCATCTCTTTAGTGTAGAAACATGAAAAACATTATGTACTCGGCTCCCCTCCGGTAGTGCTAATTTATACGCAACCCGGCCGATTCGTGCGGAAATCGTAAAAGGACCATAGTACCTTTTAGCTAGCTTGTGCGACCGGTTAGGACGTAGGGTGTTCTGCCTATATGGTTGGAGTTTGACGAACACCCAATCACCCACCTTGTACTCAACTTCGGTCCGGTGTCGATTTGCCTTTTGTATCATTCGATTCTGAGCCCGCGCAAGGTTTGCCTTGAGTTGTCTAACCAGTTCAGAGCGATCATTCAAAATACTATCAACTGCTGGGATGGTGGAAGTGCCAGCCACGTAATCAACCAAGTTTGGAGGTTGTCTGCCATATACAGCTTGAAATGGAGTTGTTCCCAGACCCGAATGCTTAGCAGTGTTGTAATGTAACTCAGCCCAAGGTAATAAATCCACCCAGTTGTTCTGTTTTTCGGCCACATAACATCTCAAGTAATCCTCCAATATTCGAATGATCACTTCGGTTTGCCCATCCGACTGCGGATGATATGCCGAACTATGCGCGAGAATTGTCCCTTGTTTCTTGAATAATTCTTGCCAAAAGGAGCTCATGAAAATTGGGTCACGGTCCGACACTATATTAGAGGGCACACCATGTAAGCGGCAGATCTCTTGGATGAATACTCGAGCCACTGATTCCGCTGAGAAAATCTTCGGCATGGCGCAAAAATGCGCGTACTTGGACAGTCTATCCACAACAACCATGACCACTGTTTTCCCTCGAGATACAGGTAAACATGTTATAAAATCCATAGACACCTCTTCCCAAATCTGCTCCGGAATAGCCAAGGGTTGCAAAGTACCTGGAGATGCGACATTAAGCGGCTTCACTTGCTGGCACACAGCACATTTGGAGACATACTCTGCAACTTCTTTCCGCAACCCTTTCCAATAAAACACAGCAGCTACACGAGCTATTATTCTGTGTATACCTGCATGCCCTCCTATTAAAGAATCATGGTACTCATGTAGGATTAGACCCTTCAATGCTGCATTATCAGGCACTAGCAGGCGCTTCTTATAAAGCACTAATCCATCTTTGACCGCAAACTTCTCATGTTGTTCCGGTTCGGCCAAGATGCGCTCCATGAGTTGTTTAGGTGCTCCGTCTTGATCATACAACATACGCAAGGCGCGCAGTAGGCCAAATACTGGTCCTGAGGCACCATGCATGGCCATACAGGCAGCCCCATACAACCGTGACAAGGCATCTGCAAGTACATTCTCGCGTCCGGGCCTATACGTTACCTCAAAGTCGTACCCCATGAGCTTACTTACCCATCGTTATTGCTCAGGTGTGTGTATAGTTTGCGTTAGTATGGTGCGAAGAGGCTGATGATCAGTCTCTATAATGAATCGAACCCCGAGTAGGTACTGTCGCCATTTTTGAATGGCCATGACTACCGCTGCAAGCTCCCTGTTGTAAGTTGACGTACGTTGCAAAGCTTGAGTGAACTGTCGGCTATAATATGCGATAGGCTGCCCTTGCTGAGACAACACGGCTCCCATCCCTGTTCCCGATGCGTCCGTTTGCACCTTAAAAGTTAGTGCAAAATCTGGGAGAACCAACGTGGGCGCGACTGCCAACATTTCTTTCAATTTTTCAAAGGCACCTGATGCTTCCCCATCCCAAATAAAAGCATCCTTCCTGAGTAGCTTGGTTAATGGCGCTGCCACTTGTGCATATTGGGGCACAAATCGTCTATAATACCCAGTTAAACCGAGAAACCCGCGCAACTGTTTCAGATTGGTCGGTATTGGCCATCTTTGCATGGCCTCAATCTTGTTAGGATCCACCTCCATACCTTGCCCTGAGATATAATGCCCCAGATATTGTACTCTGCCTTGAGCCATTTCACATTTCGTTGCCTTGGCCAAGAAAGAGTTTTGTGATAGAATCTGAAACACAGCCTCTAAATGTTCCATGTGAGCTTCCCAACTGGGACTATAAACCAATATGTCATCCATGAATACTAAGACATACTTACGCAAAACGGGTCGAAACATGTCATTCATGGCGGCCTGGAATGACGAGGGCGCATTGGTAAGACCAAATGGCATCACCAGGAACTCAAAATGGCCATCGTGCGTTCTGAAGGCCGTCTTATGAGTGTCTTCTGAAGCCATCAATATTTGGTGATAGCCTGACCTCAAGTCGAGCTTTGTAAACACCACAGCGCCATTCAGCTCATCAAATAGTTCTTCAACAGTGGGAATAGGGTATCTATCCCTTACAGTAATCGCATTCAATGCTCTATAGTCTACACAAAAACGCCAACTTCCGTCCTTCTTGCGCACTAACAACACAGGTGACGAGAAGGGACTTGTGCTAGGGCGGATCACACCTTCCTCCAGCATTTCATGAATCAATCTTTCTATTTCCTGTTTCTGGTACCGAGGATACCTATATGGCCTTACGTTGACCGGGGATGCCCCAGGAAGTAGTGGGATATGATGATCATGACTCCTACCTGGTGGTAAACCACTAGGGTTGGCAAACACCGGTGCATATTTAACCAACAGCTCACTTAAGAACTTAAACTGCTCCTCATCCAACCCACTAGGTAACTTGGGTAATTTCATGCCACTTTCTTGCTCCTCATGCTTTTCCACAATAGCCATCTGAAACATTGTCATCACTGCATTCGTTTGTTTCACCCTTTTCAATTGCCCCAATGTCATAGCACTACATTGGGCACTCGACATCATGCCTTGCAACTTTAGTGGCTCACCCTCATGTTCTATACACATCCAAAGCTCCTTATAGTCGAACGTAACCGGTCCAACATCGGACAGCCATTGTGCTCCAAGCACAAGATCAGCGCCATATATCGGCAGTAAATGGAAATCAATGGTGAACTGCTTACCTCCTATTTTCAGGTTCACCTCTCGGCAAACTCCCTCGCAGCGTAGTTCATCCCCATTTCCCACAGTAACGCTCAAATGTTTGGTTTCCTCAACGTCAAGTCCTGCATTCTTAGCAACTCTAGACTGTATGAAGTTATGAGTTGAACCACTATCAATGAGGATAGTTACCTGCCGTCCAGCCAAGGTCCCTTCCAAGCACAGCGTTCTCGGCACCGGTCTCCCCTGCATTGCATGGAATGAGATGCTAGGTAGGACCTCTTTCATGGCTTCCGGTTCTGTCTCAAGCGCTTGGGGTGACTCCTCTTCATCCTCACTCTCCGCCATCTCCTCCAATATGAGGCATTGGAATTTGGGTTTACAGTTGTGGCCGGGAGAGTAGCGTTCGTCACAATTGTAACACAATCCCTTTTCACGCCTTGCTGCCATCTCAGTTGGCGTAAGTCGTTTGATGGGCAGCTTGCTCATATTTGTTCCCACCTTGGTAGGACTGATTCCAAGTGGTGCTGGTGATGAGACCCTCGGACTGAAACGTCCTCCTGGTGGTCTGTCTGCGGACCAACGACATGCCAGAATCTTTTGCTCGGCAACGCGCGCCATTCCCATGGCCATCTGCAGATTAATTGGGCATAACAGCACTATTTCGTAGTGGACCTCCTCCTTGAGTCCTGATACGAAGCGACTCAGCAATCCCTCAGGCGTGAACACCGTGGTGCGTGCTGATATTGATTCGAACTCAGCAATATAGTTAGCCACAGTGGACGTTTGCACCAGCTTGTTCAAAGCCACATCCGCACTGTAATAGATGGATGGTCCAAACCTTCGCTTAACATCCCTAGCAAAGTTAAACCAATCAGTCACTTGGTGGGTGGAGTACATCCACTGGTACCACCGTAGAGCTTCTCCAGTGAGGTAAAATGTTGACACAGTCATGCGTTGTTCCGCCGGGACACGATTGTGTTCAAAGTAGCGTTCCATTTGGAACAACCACCCCTCCACCTCTTCGCCGTAAAACGTCGGCACCTCCACCCTCAAAACCTTCCCAGGGCTCAGCACTAACCCATCCCCTGGGGTGTTTCCCCCTTCACACATCATCATCGGTTGAGGTTCTGGTGAGGCGAAGTTACGTCCCAGCATCGTTGGTGTAGACAACAAGGGATGAGTGGCACTCTGCGACGTCGCCGGTGCTCCCACAGGTTTCTTATCGGCTCGCCCTTGCATCTCTAGTTTGCCGAACATCTGCTCCATCATTTCCATCATTTGATCAGCTCTGGCGTCGCGCCTAGCATTCTCCTCCGCCTGCTTCTCTTCGTAGGCCTTGTTACGAGCTGCCATGTCCGCCATGCTCTGCGTCAGCTCTGCCAACGTCTCCGTTGTACTGCGTGTGTCCGGCATGCTTTCTGCTCTCTCAGTGAAAGCACCAATGATGCCAGCGAGTCGATATGAAAGAAGAAGATAGTGAAAGCGAGTAGAAGAAGTAATTGGGTTTTCAAGTTATCTTTCTTTATTGAGCCTTTACTGCTTATATAGGTACATTGACATAACCGCAATTGCTCTCCACGCCACCTTCTCATTGGTCATTGCCCACGTGCCTCTCTCCTCTCATTGGTCCACGTTGCTCATTCAGTTCACACCCCTCAACTGCATTGATTTCATATTGGCTAGCTGGATAACGGCCTGCAGGTTGTTTCTCACGTTTGCTGCTCCTGGCCACGTGTCCTTCCTTTTGGGCTGGATCAGCCGGTCACTTGGTCCATGCATGAGTTTTGACAGTTTTGTGCAGTCTTTTCACAAAACTGTCAATCCAATTTTGCTCCGGTCTGACTTGGTTGTTCCTTGGTTGAATTTGTATTGAGTAATTCAATGTCAGGATCTTGAGATTTCTTCATTCAGCGTCTGATCTTGACCTTGGAATGACTCATAACATCTTTTCAGCGTAAAATCCTCTCCTTAGCGTGTTTTCTCTCTAAGCGCCAAAATACCCTGTAGAAATATATCGGGACAATCAAGTAGAAGTTAGATAGACAAACAGTCTAATTTTGTGGGTTTTACTGTGTTTTTGATTCGTATAATTATGGTCCATCAGATTACCCCACACTTTTAGTTGTTCGTCCCGAACAATGCTATTAAAGGGCGGCACACTAAGTAAGTTTGTTGAAATTTGAAAATTAGACTGTGGTACTAGATTTATCCTAATTCATGCATTACTTACTTATTACCAAATTGAACTGTGTAAATAAATAGAAGAAACTTGATACTTGTACCTTCGTGCCGAGATGCAAATTATTCTGGATGTTTCGGGAGATAGCCCTTTTTAGGCTCCTGGACTGCAACCTCGGGACCGTCTCGTACTATATGGTTTCCTTGTAGCTTTCTCTAGCACGTGATTCGGTTCGGGTTTCAATGGTTTGAGTACTTTGATTTTCTTTTGGCGAGGGATTGCTTTTGTAGTGAATCGGCCTTTGGCCTTTGATTTGACTCTTTGAGTACTTCACTTTTTGTTCGGTTAAAACCTTCACAATTTTGGGCCTTTGCCCTCTTGATTTGCTTCTTTGAGCTTTTTGCGTCTTTGTGACTTGCTAGTCCATTTTCTCAAGCCTTTTTTGGGAGGTCCAATCATTGCCCGCAAACCTATTGAAATACCTCCCCGCTCCTCTCATCCTTGCCATTTCGCGCGGGTCAAGATGATGGTCGCTCATCTATTTTCTCGGCTACTTTGGCTCAGAGATAGGACGGTTTGATTCCCGTCCTCGCCTTTTTTCTTTTTGCATAAACACTACATGGCGGAGATGACTTCAATCTTCACTGAAACCCGAAGTGCAGCCTCCACTGACTTCGAAAACCATATAGTTTGATTCTATCCTTCGAGTGCTTGCCAAGCCTCTCTAGGGCAGTTTATATCAACTCCACATCCCTAGTTTATCTCAGCACAAAGGGACAAATGAGAAGTTACATTCTAAGTTTTTAAACAGTTGAATTTTCACAAGGTTAATGCATGAATTATGATCTATCTTTTTCACATTCTCAAGTTCATATTTTCAAAAAGATAATATTAAGGGAAAAGGAAAAAGAAAAACATGTTATGTACAAAGGTGGTTCTCACCCCACACTTTTGAACGAAGGCGTGCCTTTCAGCACATCAAAAGTCATGCAAGCAAATATATACAGGAAAGGTGAGAATGAAAAAAATAAATGACAGAAATTAAATGACTGAAAGTAAGATAGGTGTCGGGTTACCTCCCGACCAGTGCCTTTGTTTAACGTCGTTGGCTCGACGATACCTCATTCATGGATCATAAGTAGGGATCCCATGGGTGCTTGCGGTCATACTTCTTCTCGGTAGCTCTTTTGATTTGAGAGGGTGAGGCTTTATTGACCATAGCTGCTGGTCCAATGAGTCGTGCTTGCTTGCTACTCCTTCCGGGTTTCCATTCTTTCGGCCCATCTTTGCCGCTTCTTCATGTTTGAATAGTTGGCACCTTTGCGAGTTTGGAAGTTTGGTTTTGTGCCATTAAATGTAGGCGACATTAAGCATGCGCCTCTGCCATTCCTCTTCATTGTGGCAGTGATGGATGGTTGTCTTGGAACGAGTGAGTTTTCAGGCAGTTTTCCTTGTTGAGTCGTGGTGAGTTAGAGCTCCATTGATGGCTTTTCTTGCCCTTGATTTGTCTGCAACTCCCCTTGTACCTCAGCATAGGTCATATTATCCTTGGTAGCTGCGATTTGCATACAAACCGAGGGGAAGAGTTGGGGAACTTCCACCATAAGGCTCAGGTCTTTCTTGGACAGTTTGATAATGAGGGCCAGGCCTGCCTTAGGTGCTTTGAGCGCAAGGACCGGGCCTGCCGTGATTTCCTTGGTTAGTTCGGCAGTGAGGTCCGGGCATGTCTCGGCTGATTTGGCAGTGAAGTCCGGGACTTCCTTGGGCAGATTGGTGATGATGCACGGGCTTGTGTTGGGTGCTTCGACAGTGAGGACCGGGCCTATCCTGGCCGGTTCTTCTTCGGTTATTTGTGAGTCCTCATCCTCTGTTGGTGCTTCATTATCAATTTGGTGCATCGGCCCTTGTTTTGTTCTTTCAGCCAAATCGTCAATGAGGTCCCAAGTTTTAATTATGGTTAACTTCCTGATTGAGCCTCCTGCTGCATCGTTAAGTCTTTTCCGCTCAAGTGGCATCATTCCATCGAGAAACCTTTAAAAAAGATCGTTGTTCGTGAATCCATGGTGCGGGCAGCTCGTTATAAGGGAATCGTAGTACCATAAGTACTCGTCCAAAGTTTCGTCCTGGGATTGCTTTAGGTTATTGATCTTCTTGCGGATTTCAAGTTCAAAAGATGGAGTGGCTCTTTGACAGGGAGCGATGAGATAATTTGGCCGGGGAAACTCTTTTAGAAATTTGGCTCGAAGATTTTCATAACAGCTTTCATACTCTGCACATGAGTAATACCATTCTATTGCCGAGTCAGTTAGAGAAAGTTTGAAGCATTTCAGCTTAAACTCCTCTAACGTCTCATTCTCAGGTTTCATGTGGCGGCAGATGTGATGAAACAGTTGGCAATGTACCACAGAGTTCTCTTCAATGGTACCTCTGAATTTGGGGAGACAGCTAAGCGTTTCGAACATAAGGTTGCTGCGTCCATCATTCCAAGGCGTGCTTTCGTAGTAGGAAGACATAGTGAATTATGTAAAAAAGAACAACTATCCATTCGCTAATTCCCCGGCAACGGCGCCAATTTGACGGAGCCCACTGCACTGTCGTTAAGGTGCAATGTTCTCTGTACAAATAAATTTATATTTTCCGCTACTCGCGACTTCACTACTGGGTAGTAAGTGGTAAGTAGGGGTCGAACCCAAGGGAATTAGGGGGATATGTTGTTCTTTAAGGGATTTGTACAGCGAGGGAGCGTGTTTTAAGGTTAATTGAGTTTTAGCGATTATGACTAAGTGACTTTTTTGGTTTTTTTGGTTTTGAGTGCGGAAAAGTAAATTATAGAAAATAAATACTGAAAAGTAAAAAGAAAGACTTACAGTGGGTGATGCGTGATTGCTGAGTCCTCCGGTAGATGAGTGGTTGGTGATTGCAGATGATCGAGCAATTTATAAAAGTAAATACAGGGGGGTTTTGTAATTCAAGGAAAACATTCGGTTTCAGGGGCCTTGTATCATAGTTGTTTATCATTGACCGCTAATGATCATACTAAGTGTTCAAAGATGAATCGAGGTCATTTCTAAGCGCAAGACTTGCAACATCGTTTAAAAACACTTGTTCTACTTCAGACTAATTCCTCCTTTCAAAGTATCTTAGCCTTATGTGCATCCATTTGATCTTCTGTTACGATTTCCCAAATGGTGTTTTAGATAAGTCGAACTCCTCAGATAGCTTTACTTGTTACAGCTTCCACTACCCGAGTATGTTCATGAATTCCCACGGAAGAGCTTTGCTTGTTACAGCTTCCACTCAACCTTGGAAATTCTGACCTAATAAATGGCACATAGAACAAGTTTTGAACACAAAGATGCACTAGGTGCAGGGTCTAAAACATTTTACTATACAAGTACACCCTTTTAACCGAATAAAGAGTTTAGCTACGAATATCCATAGAGGTGGATACCATAGCTAAATACTCGGGGGTTTTTGAAAATAGTAAGAGGAGAGGGGGTGGAATACTCAAGAACCAACAGGAGTATTCCTAATTCCTACTGAATACTCAAGAACCAACAGGAGTATTCTCTAAAGTATAATACTCAAGAACCAACAGGAGTATTATTTCAAACCGTTATAATACTCAAGAACCAACAAGAGTATTATTTCATAAACCAAACTTACTAAGTAACAAACTTAGAGAGAGAAGTGTTTACAATTTTTTGATGATGAAATGAGGAGGAGGATGGCTCCTTTTATAGCCAAGGGGGAGGAGGATGGAGGGTGGAGATGGTGGCAAGTGGCTTTTGATCCAAGGGAGGAGGAGGAGGTGAGGAAAATGTGGTGGAGGAGCCACCACTTGTCATCTTCCCATGCTTGCACAAAGAGCCGCCGGTGGCCGGTTGCAAGGGAGGAAGGGAGGTGGCTTTGGCCACCTCTTGCCAAGAGCCGCCGGTTGCCATGGAGGAGAAGGAGGAGAAGCCACCCATGAGTCATCCATTTCACCCAAAGCCGCCGGTCACTTGGTCCATGGATGAGTTTTGACAGTTTTGTGCAGTCTTTTCACAAAACTGTCAATCCAATTTTGCTCCGGTCTGACTTGGTTGTTCCTCGGTTGAATTTGTATTGAGTAATTCAATATCAGGATCTTGAGATTTCTTCATTCTGCGTCTGATCTTGACCTTGGAATGACTCATAACATCTTTTCAGCGTAAAATCCTCTCCTTAGCGTGTTTTCTCTCTAAGCGCCAAAATACCCTGTAGAAATATATCGGGACTAACAAGTAGAAGTTAGATAGACAAACAGTCTAATTTGGTGGGTTTTACTGTGTTTTTGATTCGTATAATTATGGTCCATCAGTACCCTACCAGTCAGGGATTAGCACTCCTGGATACCATATACATTGGTTGTATGTTCCCTTCAGGAACCTCATAATCCTTTTTACTGCATGTCATCCCCAGATGAGGTGTTTAATCTACTTGCGGAAAACTCTCATCCCTCTCGGAGGTAGTTCTGTTGATGAGTTCTCGTCCCATCCTCCTCTTGAGCGATTTGAAGTCCTAGTTAGAACTTGAACTCTCTGACCATACTCATTTCAAATTAAGTCTCCATAAACTTTGTGACTTTCCTGACCAGGGAATCGTTAGTGGGATCAAAAATAATATTACCAATGTGTACCTGAACCACTAGAGAGTGCATCCCTTCCCTCAGAAGGAATAGTGTCTTGTCCCTTCTTCCTCTCAAGTTGGTGAAGCTCTTCATGCATTCCTTTTTTCCATTCTGGAATCATTCAGGGCATCTTCCACTCCTGACTCTCCTGTTGTCTTCCAGTCGACTTGCAACATTAATAGAATCTTATGTGTTCCCCTTGAGGTAGGCAAAAATAGATCTTGTCTACCTAGATCCATCTATGGAAGCTGGTCTGCTGGCTGATCCTCATCCTTAATCAAATTATAGTAATGTTCTTGTGCGAAAGGACCCACTCTGTGGTCTCGAACCACACTTCCCACCACTACTTCCTCATTACGGATCACCTGACATCCTTCCTTTATTTATCTCAGCTAATTTTTGTGTGTGTGTGTGAACTTTGTGCGCCTTCTTGTGTGCTGAGTATCTCACGGGCCCTCTCAGATATGATACATTTGGCCTTTCAACCTGCACATGGTAAGGAACTGTGAGTTTTCGTTCTCCGTTCCATGATCAGTACGTTTACTCCATAGGGGCATGTCCATCTGTGTTTCCGCAATATTCATCCAGGCCACACTTTCTGCATACACTCCATCTTCAGATATGTAAATAAAGCAAATGTGTATCATCAATAATCAAAGAAACATTCCCATTACGTCCATGATTTCTTGTACGCATCGGATCATACAAGTTCATGTGAATGAGTACTGGGTTATAAGGAGTACTTACCTCGTTCTGCGGCTTAGATGACAATCTTACCGACTTCCCCCTCACATACGCACTGCATAATTATCCAAATTGTTTTCACCATTAGGAAGTACACTTACTCACCTTAGGTATCGCAGCTTTGAGAGAAGTAACAGACTAGCATGTCCATATACTCCATGTCACAATGCAGACATCGTTCCTCCTCAGGGGATAAGGGAAGAGTTTGGTTTTCTCATTGATGGACCATAATTATATGAATCATAAACACAGTTAAACCCACCAAATTAGACTCTTTGTCTATTTAACTTTTGCTTGTTAGTTCCGATATTTATCTACAGGGTATTTTGAAGTCTAGAGAGAATATAGGCTAAGGAGGAGCTTTTAAGCTGAAAATATATTACGAGTCATTCCAAGGTCACGACAAGATGCCGACTGTCCAAATCTCATGATCCTGACGTGGAATCACTCAAAACAAATCCAATCGAAGAGCAACCAAAGTCAGTCCGGAGCTGAAATGGACCGATGTCTTTTGGAAAAGATCACAAAAATCACAAACCACTCCCCTCATTCCACCTAGCCGGTGGCTTTCTTCTCCCTTCTCCTCCCTTCCACACCCTTCCACAAGCTTCTCCTCTCTTCCATGCCACATGGGGGGGGGGGCTAATTGAAGAGGATGACATCACCGATGGCTTTCTCCTCATCCTCTTCCCTTGTGACAAGTGGCCTCATCTCCTCCACAAAACTCACCTCCCTTAGCCTATAAATACCATGCCTCATTCCCTTTGTAAATAATCCACAATTCCAACATCACAAACACAAGTAACTTATCTCTCTAGATTTTGGGCACTATTGTAAACACTTGTTTTAAATCTATAATACTCCTGTTGGTTCTTGAGTATTCTAGTAGTTCTTGAGTACTCTTGTCGGTTCTTGAAGTACTCACCCCTTTCCTTTACTGTCTTTTACTTTCGAAACCTTTACTTTCCTGTCTTTCAAAACTGCAACTTTACTTTCCTTGTCTTTACTTTCAAAACATTTACTATTCCTGCCTTTCAAAACCTTTACTTTTTAAGTACTTAGCTATGATGTCCTCTTCCATGGATAATCGTAGCTAAACCCTTCATTCGGTTGAAGGGGTGTACTTGTGTCATAAAATGTTTTAGACCCTTTTCTTAATGCCTCTTTGTGTTCAACTTGTTCTAAGTGCCTTATATTAGGTCAGAACTTCATTGGTAGAGTGGATGCTCGGAAGAGCAAAGCTCTATCATGAACTCGTGACCTCCGTGGATAAGTGGAGGCTCGGAAGAGCACAGCTTATTTGTGGAGATCAACCTCTTCCAAAAACCATTTGATTTATCAGAAATGATGGTCAAATGGATGCACATATTAGACAAGAGTACTACGTCTTGCAAAAGACTAAACGGTGTGGCAAGTCTTGTGCTAGGAATAGCCTCGATTCACTTTTGAACACTTAGTATGGTCATTAGCGGTCAATGATAAATGGATTATGATACAAGGCCCCTGAAACCGAATCTTTCCTTAACTTAGAACTTTACCTGCAACCTACTCTCTTTATATAAACTGCCTTATCAACTGCTCACCTTCCGCAAGAATTGCCCTTCACGCAACAATCGCTGTAAGTCTTCTCCTTTTATTTTCAGTACTTTACTTTTCTGTCATTTACTTTTCCGTACTAAAAACCAAAACCAACCAAAAAGACACGCACTTGTTAACACTAAAACCACAATCAACCTAAAATCACGCTCTCTTCCTGTACAAATCCTCAAAGAACAACTTATCCCCCTAATTCCCTTGGGTTCGACCCCTACTTACCACTTGCTACCCAGTAGTAAAGTCACGAGTAGCGGAGATATAAATTTATTTTGCACAGAGAACATCGTACCTTAACGACAGTGCGGTGGGCTCCGTCAAAATTGGCGCCGTTACCGCTGAGTTAGTTACTTAATCTGATAAGTTCTTTTGAATCGATACTCGCTTCAAAACAACCATGTCTCGCGAAGGAAGCCACCATGACTACCAGGATGACGACGAGATAAACCTGTACGGTCGTAATTATGAGGCACCGCCTCCATTTCTTGACGATCCGGAACATCTCATCCGAAACCAAGGAGCTCGTAATCGGGAAGGCGTCCAAAGAAACCAAGAACCACCCGAGGACCGAAATGAAGCTGGTCCAGTACCACCCCTTAGACATCCCCCACTCCCTCAACATCAACAAATGCCGAGACGAGGACCCATCTTTGATGATTATGGGGATAACAACTACCATGCACCCACTATGGGAGAACTCAATGCCCCAGATTTCAAAACGCAGCCGTGGTGCATTTGCCAGGGCCCTGAACTAGAAAACATTGCCTTCGACATGTCCGTGGTCCACAATTTGCCAAAGTTCTCAGGAACTAATGGAGAATCAGCAATGACTCATCTCCAGCGCTTACATGGTATTTGCCAAAACTTAAAACCGAATGGCGTAAATATAGACGACTTCAAGTTAAAGGCGTTCTATTTTTCCCTCATTGACTCGGCAAACGACTGGTTCCTTTCATTGCCTTCGGGAAGCATCAAAACATGGGTTCAGATGAAAAGGAATTTCCTGGACAAATACTACCCAGCGACAAGAGCGATGCAAGTAAGAAGGCAACTACAGGACATAAGGCAGGGACCTAATGAAACCATGTACGACTACCTGGAAAAATTCAACCACCTGGAGAGAAGCTGCTGCACTCTTGGACTACACGAGAAGATCATCATCGAGTACCTAATTAATGGACTAACTGAGTTAGACAAAATGCTCCTGGATGCCTCAGCTGGAGGATCCATGATGAATCTATCATTAAGTGGCATAAGGGATCTCATTACCAACGTTGCTGAAAATGCTCGGTTTAGAGAGGAAACTACTCGTCAAAATGAATTCTTCCGAACAAAAAATGTATCACAAGCCAAGACATCAGTAAACTCCATGCCAGAAGAGATGAGACAAATGAAGGAAATGATGATGCAATTATTACAAAAGCAGACAGTTCAAGTAAGACCTTGCGAGTTTTGTGGCTCTACGGACCACAAGACTGATGCATGCCCAACTTTGATCGAAGTCAACCCGGTGGAGGCCAATGTAGTGGGAGGATACCAAGGGAACAACAACAAAGTCGTACCCCAACCAGCTCAGACGCTCTACCAACCTCCCCACAAGCAGTACAACCAGAACGCCCCACCAACGAGCCAGTATCAACAAAGGGGACCAAACTAGTACCCGATAGGCCAATATAAACAGAAGGCTCCAAATCAATATCAGGAGGGCCCGAGTAATCAGCAAGGACCAAACAAGTGGCTGGAGGAAATGATGAAGGAACTCTCGAGTACTGTGCATCAATCCTCAAGTGCTGTGCAGCAATTGAAGGGTACTGTGCAACAATCCTCGAGTACTATGCAGCAATTGTCGGGCTCTGTGCAGCGGTTGAGTACTACTGTGTATCAAAACCAGGCGAAAAATGATGGAGCAATAGCCAACCTGAAAAAACAAATGTCTCAGCTCCCCACCTCAATATTCGAGCGAAATAATGAGCCTGGTCAACGTCCTTCACAAACCATTCAAAACCCGAAGGAAAATGTTAATGCCGTGACCCTAAGGAGTGGGAAAAAGCTTGCCGTCAAACCCATGGAGCAAGCGGAGGACAAGAGCCCAAGGTTGTCCGGAGAAGAACAAATGAAGCCCGAGACTCACGGAACTCTTGAGCAGGATGCGGCCGAGAAAAATGGGGACGCACCTGAGGAACACCGGCCTAGCCTGGTTCCACCATCCGAAGAACAAAGGCCACACCCGGTTCCCAGAACCGATACCTCCAAGATCCGCACCGCGCTTCCATTTCCAGTGCCAGCCCGAGTACCAAAACAACATGTCATGGATGAGGACGTGTTCGAATTATTCAGCAAAGTCAAAATCAACATCCCCCTCTTAGAAGCCATCAAGCAAATCCCTCGATATGCTAAGTTTCTAAAGGACCTTTGCACCAACCGGAGGAGGAACAATAGAAATGATCAAGAGCTAATGAGAAGGGATGTATCGGCTGTCATGCAACGAAAGGTGCCCCCCAAATGCGGAGATCCGGAAACTTACACCATTCCATGCACAATTGGCAACATTCGAATCGAGAACTGCATGCTAGACCTTGGAGCATCAAACAACGTCTTGCCCTTCTCTATCTACTCATGCCTTAGGATCGGGCCGCTCGAACTCACCGGTCTCACTATTCAACTGGCAGACCGGTCGTGCAAACAGCCCGAGGGCAAAATTGAAGACGTTTTGGTCCAAGTAGGAGAATTGGTGTTTCCAGCAGACTTCTACGTCCTTAAAATGGAGAATAGTGGGCCAACAGACCATGCTCCTATCCTTCTCGGTCGACCATTTCTTAAAACCTCAAAAATGAAAATAGACTGCGGGAGTGGGATGCTATCAATGGAAGTAGAAGGAGAGGTCTTCAGCTTCGACATATTCAGAGCAATGAAGCATCCCATGGAGTTCGAGGAAGTGCACGCTCTCGATGCTTTGGACGACCTAATCCAAGAAGTTCAACCAGAACCAAGAGCGGATCCCTTAGAACTCATACTCAATGGAGCCGAGAGCTCATATGACTTGGCTGAAGGCCTGCATGAAACACTAGCCCACTTAACAATCTCGGAGCCTCTCACACCAGGATATGAAGTCAACGAGGTAAAATTATTCAAATCAAATACCTTTTTACCCTCGGTGATGCAAGCTCCCAAAATAGAATTGAAGCCCCTGCCCGTGCATCTGAAATATGTATTCCTAGGGGAAAATAACACGCTCTCGGTAATCATAAAAAGTGGCCTAGAAACAGACCAGGAGCGTCGTTTGATAAAAGTGCTGAGACAACATAAGTTGGCTATTGGATGGACTCTAGCCGACTTGAGAGGAGTCAACCCAGCAGTTTGCATGCATCGTATCTTACTCGAGGATGGAGCTAAGCCGTCAAGAGAACCTCATCGACGACTCAATCCAATCATGATGGAAATCGTCCAGAAGGAAATACAGAAGCTCCTGGATGCAGATGTAATCTATCCAATATCGGATAGCCAGTGGGTGAGACCAGTCCACATAGTCCCGAAGAAAACTGGAATCACAATCGAGGAAGATGCCGAAGGAAAAATGGTGATAACAAGGGTCAAGAACGGCTGGAGAATGTGCATCGACTACAGAAAATTGAACGCCGTCACAAGAAAGGACCATTTCCCTCTGCCATTCATCGATCAAATGTTAGACCGACTGGCGGGCAAACCGTACTTTTGCTTCCTGGATGGATTCTCAGGCTACAACCAGATTCCCATAGCGCCTAAGGACCAAGAGAAGACCACATTCACCTGGCCATTCGGCACATTTGCTTTCAGAAGAATGTCGTTCGGTCTACGCAATGCTCCGGGGACTTTCCAAAGAGTGGTGACCAGCATCTTCTCAGACATGATCGGAATATTCATCGAAGTCTTCATGGACGACTTCACCATCTATGGCGATACATTAGACGCTTGCCTAGATAACTTAAGCACGGTTCTGGCACGATGTGTCTCGATGAACCTTGTGCTCAACTATGAGAAGTGCCATTTCATGGTAACTCATGGAGTGGTGTTAGGGCACGTCGTCTCACAAGAAGGCATAGAGGTGGATAAATCTAAGATAGACATGATCATGACTTTACCATACCCCTCCACTGTCCGAGACATCCAATCCTTCCTTGGGCATGCGGGATTTTACCGACGGTTCATCAAGGACTTCTCCAAAAAGGCTTTGCCTCTATCCACTCTCCTCCAAAAAGAAGTCCCTTTTGAATTCACCAATGCATGCAAGGAAGCCTTCAATGAGCTCAAAAAGGCCCTCACTAGCACCCCCGTCATCCAAACTCCGGATTGGAAAAAACCTTTTGAAATCATGTGCGACGTAAGCGACTTTGCTGTGGGGGAAGTTCTCGGCCAAAAATTTGATAAGAAGGCGGGAGTGATCTACTATGCCTCAAGAACCCTAGATCCTGCCCAACGAAACTACTCCACCACCGAGAAGGAACTCTTGGCAGTGGTATTCGCTCTGGAAAAATTTAGATCCTATTTGCTTGGAGCAAAAGTGATAGTTTATTCTGACCATGCTGCCATCCGTTACCTAATGAAGAAAAAGGAGGCCAAACCAAGGCTCATTCGGTGGATCTTGCTACTGCAAGAATTTGATATGGAGATAAGGGACAAAAAGGGGATTGAGAATACTGTGGCAGACCATCTAAGCAGGATTGTCTGGGAGGAAGAAGAAGGTCACATAACCGAGTCATTTCCAGACGAGCACCTATACGCCGTCTCAACCAAGGTGTCGTGGTATGCCTCAATCGTCAACTACCTTGTAGTAGTTCTTGAGTACTTGAGTACTCTTGTCGGTTCTTGAAGTACTCACCCCTTTCCTTTACTATCTTTTACTTTCGAAACCTTTACTTTCCTGTCTTTCAAAACTGCAACTTTACTTTCCTTGTCTTTACTTTCAAAACATTTACTATTCCTGCCTTTCAAAACCTTTACTTTTTAAGTACTTAGCTATGATGTCCTCTTCCATGGATAATCGTAGCTAAACCCTTCATTCGGTTGAAGGGGTGTACTTGTGTCATAAAATGTTTTAGACCCTTTTCTTAATGCCTCTTTGTGTTCAACTTGTTCTAAGTGCCTTATATTAGGTCAGAACTTCATTGGTAGAGTGGATGCTCGGAAGAGCAAAGCTCTATCATGAACTCGCGACCTCCGTGGATAAGTGGAGGCTTGGAATAGCACAGCTTATTTGTGGAGATCAACCTCTTCCAAAAACCATTTGATTTATCAGGAATGATGGTCAAATGGATGCACATATTAGACAAGAGTACTACGTGTTGCAAAAGACTAGACGGTGTGGCAAGTCTTGTGCTAGGAATAGCCTCGATTCACTTTTGAGCACTTAGTATGGTCATTAGCGGTCAATGATAAACGGATTATGATACAAGGCCCCTTGATGGACCATAATTGTATGAATCATAAACACAGTTAAACCCACCAAATTAGACTGTTTGTCTATCTAACTTCTACTTGTTAGTCCCGATATATTTCCACAGGGCATTTTAGAGATTAAAGTGAAAACACGCTAAGGAGAGGATTTTATGCTGAAAAGATATCAGGAGTCAATCCAAGGTCAAGATCATATGCCGACTGAAGAAATCTAAAGGATCCTGACATGGAATCAATCAAAACAAATCAAACCAAAGAGGAATCAAGTCAGCCCGGGGCCAAAATACACTGACAGTTTTGTGAAAAGACTGCACAAAACTGTACAAAACTCACATATGGGCAAGATGACCGGCCACTTGAAGAAGAGGTGGCCAAGGGAGGAAAGCCACCCCATTCCACCACCTCCTACTGGCGGCTCCTCCCCCCTCCTCCCAAGATGACCGGCTACTTGGCTTGGAGGTGGCAAAAGCCACCTTCCCTCCTCCTCCACCACCGCCTACCGGCGGCTTCCACCGCCCTCTCCTCCTCCTCCATGTGGTGGCTTCTCCTCCCTTGATTTGCTCATCCAATCTCCATGCAACAAGTGTCCTCATCTCCTCCTCCTTCCATGGCTATATAAGGAGGAGCTCCTCCCCTCATTTCAATCATCCAAAAATTGTAAAAACACTTATCTCTCTAAGTTTGTTACTATGTAAGTTTGATTTGGTTTTGAAATAATACTCCTGTTGGTTCTTGAGTATTATACTTTAGGAAAATACTCCTGTTGGTTCTTGAGTATTCAGTAGGAAATTGGGAGTACTCCTGTTGGTTCTTGAGTACTCCACCCCTTTCCCTCTTACTGTTTTCAAAAACCCCCGAGTATTTAGCTATGGTATCCACCTTGAAATCTACTTGTCTTAGTCAAGACGAGTCCCAGATGGTGTTCGAACTGCGTCTCGAACACTTGTTGGACAGTTTCAGGTTGTGTTCAAACAGAGGCTGGAACACCTTAGTAGACAGAACATAAATAGCCTAAAATAGGAGCACACGCGATATGATAACCCAGTTCGGCTCCGCCTACTCTGGGGGGTTTCCCACACCCGAAAAAGGGACACAAATCTTATTACGAGTTTAGGGTTACAAGAGGTCTTACTCTTACACAACTCCTCGTTTGTAATGGCCTCACCACTAACACTTCGTCTCTCGGATTTGCAATCTCGGTTCGTCGCTACTCCCCTCGATCCCCTGTGGGTAGGACGAGACTTCCCTCTCGGCCTAGTCTTGGACTTCTCGGAAGTTCAGTCGCCTTCTCTCAAAGACGTATGTTGATCACCGTGTGTGTGTGCGCTTTGTTGTTCTTCCAGAACAGTCTGAACAGCACACTGAACAGACTATTACTTCCCCGTTAATATTCCGGTGTGGAATAATCAACCGGCGGTCGCTCCTCCTCCAATCTCACAAACTCTCGTGTTTATCTTTTCTCTCAGGAAGCGACACAGATCTGGTTGCCCTAGCCTTGTATTTATATGCATGGGCAAGAACCAAATCTGTTCCAAATATCCTCATCAAATATTTAGGAAATATTCCTAAGTATTCGATGGATATTTCCAATCCAATCTTCACGAAGATCTTGATCTTCCTTTCTCTCCAAGTCATTCCGAATCTGCTTCTGATTGATGTGAGAATATATACCTGAATATTTGTTCTCTCACGATGACTTGTCGATTGATCCCAATCAGATGATCTCGTTGATATCTTCTGAATATGCAAATCTTCATTCCAATCTTCACGAGATATCTTCCAAGGCAAGTTAGTCAAGCGATCTTCTTTCAGCCAATCTGCATATATTTGATCGCTTATCTGATCTTCGGTGATAACTTCTCGATTGGTTCCGAGATGAATAATCTCATCAGTATCTTTGTGATATTCAGATCTTCGTGAGATCCCTTCGTGATATACAGATCTTCGTGAGATATCTTCGATGATAAGATAATTAGGCGGTCTTCAACTTTGGCGATGAGATATTTGAATATCTTCTCGAATATCTGATTTCATGCTGACCGACTTCAATCGACGAGATCCTCTATCTTTAGAACCTTCCGAATTCAAATCATGCGTCTGCTGTACGCTGTACTTCTATTCCAGTCCGTGGTTGAACTCTTCTTGAACTCTAGCTCGAACTGTCTAAAGCCGTTTTGCCAAAGCCATGCCATTCATGGGAACATCAATCTCCCCCTTGGCATTTTGGCAAAACCAAATCTACGCTTTAGACACAACTTTAGGAACCAGAACAGTTACCTCAAAACACTCCCCCTTTTTGCCACAAACTGGCAAGGGGTCCAATCGAGCAGCCTGGTCTCCTCGGCATCTGGAATCTTGGCAACTCCCCCTCGAACATAGCCTGGAACATTGACACATAATGTGAGTCTGTCGGACCATGGTGTCTCAGCAGCTGTTCGACCATGGGTGAGTAACTGATAGGTTCCTGAACTGATCCAATCAGTGTAGCCAATGCCTCTACATCCTCCAATCATTCTCTGGGACTTCAAAATTGTATCTAGGTCTTTTGATCCAGAGATTATCATCTTCACTGATTGCTTGAAATGATTCAGCTCGTCCTGTACTGCTGCGTGGTAGTCCATCTCCAGACATATCTCTCTTTGGCTCATGGCAGCATGTCTTTTCTTCAATCAGGACATCAACTCTCTCTGTCTTCTTTATCATCACTGGGATATTGCAGAGCGCGCACCAATTGATCGATTCTTGTCCTCTACGCCTGTATGACCTCAAGTAGTTGTCCGCGTTCAGCTCGGGACAACTTCTCACCAGTAGCTCTCTTTATGGAAGACTCAGGTGCATCCTTCCTGTTCACCCCGGGGTCTTTCAGATCATTCTTATGTCGACCCTTGAATAGCATGTGATCAACTACCAACTTCAACGGAGCACTTGACAGTCTGTCATGGTCTGTCTTCAAATCTGGAAGCTGGTTGATGATCAGCTCATAAATAAGTGATGGGAAGATTATCAGGTGCAGAGACTTTGTAGAAAGACGTGTTCTGCAATCTGGTCGAACATAATTCTTCCCACGTCAATGAGCATCCTATTTCCAATCTGGTAGAGCAGCTGTCCCATCTCCTTGTTGATCGTGGTTCTATGAGATGTAGGCTTCCAATTGACTATGGTGATAAAGAACAACATCGAGTAGAATATAGTCAGATCTGCTACTGGGATGGAACTGTCTTCTCATTAAGCAGCCTTTCAGGGATGATCTTCCTTTTTTTGCACTCCCTTCCACTTAGCTGCTGCGTCTGTACTGACAAACCACATTCCATGCTTAGACACTCCAGTTGGTACACTAGGCGGAACAGATCCTAGAGCACTCCTCTTCCTTTTCTTGGATGCACTTGCTCCCCCTGCATCTGTTTGGTTATCATCCCTTTTGGTGGTTACTTCAGTCGAGCATGCTTGGATGATCACTTTCTTCTTCGGTTTCTTCTTTTCAGACTTCTTGAGATCAGCCACTGAATTTGAGTCCTCATCATTCATCCTCAAGCTCTTTTGGAACAGTCTTCAGCAACTCCACAACTTGATCGACTGTCTGTTTCAGCTTCCTTGGCATATCAGTCACAACCCCTTTTTGACTAACAATCCCTTCCTTCTACTTTCCCATCTTTAGCTAATGATCCAGGATTCTGACCAGCTCTCAGTGTGTGATTTCCAGCACCATGTTCTGCTTCAGTTATGATTCCTTCTTGGACATCTGACAACTTTACCTTCTTCTAGATGACAGGATCAACAACAACTTGCTCAGTCTCAGAGTCTGACATAGCAATTTTTCTCCCCCTCACAACACTAATTTGTGCAGCATATTTCCTGGGAGTTCCATTCCTTCTAGGCACGACTTTTATGCGGATTTATGTCTTCTTCAGCACGAAGCCAGTGGCATCTACCTTTGCATTCAACAGCTTCTTCTTATCAGAACCACAATGTTAGCCCTACTGGCTTCACCTTCTTGTGCAGCATTGGTCACAGAATCTACAGCAGGTTTCAATCCCTTCGGCTTCTCATTAACCACTTTGTCACCCTTATAGCTCACTGACTCTTTACCGATCGCTCGTACTTCCTCATCAACAGAATTGAGTGCAGTACCTTAGGAGTGAGAACAAGGGATTACCTCATTAAGGTGTGGTTCAGCCATCGCCTGATTTTCCTTCGCAGTCTACACACTCCCTTTAGTTGGATTAGGATCAGCCTTTGACGCCTTTGAAGAAGCTTCTTTCAGTTCTGTCACAGCTGCTTCTTCTCCCTTTTTTTCCTTCTCCGATCTTAGGGTTTGCTGATATTGTATCCTCATCCAACTTCGATTCAACTGCCTTTTTGATTTCTCAAATATTTGGACTCCCCCACTTGCCAAAAACGGTCATGAGAATATCTCTTGAGATATTTGTCCAATCACCTCTCTCCTCCTTGATATGTTCCAACGCCTCATAAAGTTGCAAATATGTTAAACTTAGTAATCAGTTCCAACCACGTACCATCTGTTCCAGCCCTCTTCTTTGGTAGGTCAGCGCATCTGATTTGCTAGGGCTCTGCTCTTGGCTGACCTTCGTCTGGAACACTTAGTTGGCGATAACACGCAGACCCAGAGAGGATCTAAGCGTTTCAAACTGAGCGGCGTCTAGTGGCATGGTGAGCACGGCAGTTGTGGTTGTCATGTACTTCAATGTGATGACCTTCTTCTTCACTAGCTCTCGGATGAAGTGATATCTGCTCATAGAGTGTTGTACTGGGTTCTTGGGCAGAACCTTCATCACCCATTCCATTTCGTGTTCAGATAGATTCTGCTTCATACATAGGAACTGAGTGCAGCAGCTCCCTGCAGCGGTGCTCTCTTGCTCTCCTGCAGCGATGCTCTCTTGCTCTCTTGCAGCGATGCTCTCTCGCCCTTCCAACATCTGGTCAACATGTGTTGCAGGAAGGTGTTTCATAATTCTCCATGAGGGTTGAAGCGCTGGTGCATTGTCAAGTGTCCCAGCTGGAGTAGGTGTGGCTTCATCAGCTGGACCTCCCTCTACAACTATAGACTTGGTCTGATTGGGTGTTTCAGACGATGTCCCACCTCTAACTTTATCACCTTCTGGAACTGAGTTTAGGGAAACTTCATCTTTCACCTTTCCAGAAGAGGACACCATACATGTCCCTTGCAATTCCATCTCATGTATCGTGTTCGTCGGACAGACAGTGGCAGCTCCTGTTCCAACTGTGCCTAGAAAGTAGCTTTTGTTTGATGACCTACTTCCTTCCAACAGATCGTCTCCATTCATATCCAGTACTTGACAGGAATCACGAGTGAATGTAACAGATCGTCCTTCATCACACAATCTACTGATACTGATCAGGTTCACCTTTAACCCATCCACTAGGAGGATATCCTCGAGCTCGGGTAGATCCGAAACCTTCAATGTCCCACAGCCGATCACCTGGCCCTTCCCTCCATCTCCAAAAGTAGCAAACTGACGCTTGCGAAAAGGTTTAACATTGATGAGATATTGAGGGTTACCTGTCATGTGAGCCGAGCATCCATTGTCGAGGTACCAGCATTCTTCCTTCATGTGACTGAATGAGCTAAGAGCAACGAAGCACACTTCTTTCCTTGTTTTTGGTTTCCAGACTTGTCTGGCTCAAGGGATGACTCTGGGTTCCATTACTTTTTGCTCAGCCAGAAGTAGTCGGCACCTTGATTTGATGTGCCCCATTTGATAGCAATACCAACATGTACGATTGTTCCTCCTCCATTCAGTACCATGTTTTCCATGGTTGTGCATGAGCTTCTTTCTTCCTTGATTCCCAAGTTGCTTCTCATGGTAGTGGTTCACACTCTGTTCTGCTCTCTGTGTAGGTTTCAACTTTGCCTTAACAGACGAAGTCTTATATGAGCCACTGTTACCATTGAAGCCGAGACCTCTATGTCCATCTTCAATTTTCAGAGGGGACACAGCTCCTAGGAGTTCCACCTTCTGTGCAAGAAGAGATGAACACTCTTGACTCATCCCGATTAATGCTTCCTTCAAAGCAGAGATATCTTTCTGCTGTTCCACCTTCTGGGCAACTAGGAGCTTAACCTCCTGCCATAGTTTATCCTTTTCTTCTGCCAGGCTCGTCACAGTTTCTGTGAGCTTTTTGTTCAAACCAATCATCATCACCCACTTCTTATGCAGTTCCATGTACGTCTCAGCAAGGGCCTCATGGGTAAGTTCTTCTTCGTCATTGCCTGAGGTGTCATCAGCAGGCTGTTCAGACAGTGCACTGGAGTATGGGCTTTTACTTGTCTCACTGTAGTCTTCAATAGTGACTACAAGTTCCATGATATTGATATTCTCATGCTCTTCTTCCTCATCGTTAGATTCACTATCTGGACCCTCATACGCTATTCTGAAAATATCCCATGCTTCCTTGGCCACCTCACATTCAGCAATCAGTTTGAACACGTTCTCGTCCACTCCATAGAATATTGCATTCAGGGCCTTTGAATTCCCAACAGCCGCTACATCATCTGCTTCAGACCACAGGGCTTCGGGTTTTGGCATAACAGCTCCTTCAGGATTGGCCATCATGGGTTCTGTCCATCCTATCATTACAGCTCTCCAACCCCTTTCATCGAGGGATTTCAGAAAGGCTTTCATCTTGGATTTCCAATAGGCATAATTCGGCCCTTCAAGCAACGGTGGTCGGTTAGTGCTCTGTCCTTCCTTCAAACTCATCTTGAACTGTCGTCGGATCACACTCTGTATGTCGAGTGCCTGCTCTGATACCAATTGAAATCTACTTGTCTTAGTCAAGACGAGTCCCAGATGGTGTTCGAACTGCGTCTCGAACACTTGTTGGACAGTTTCAGGTTGTGTTCAAACAGAGGCTGGAACACCTTAGTAGACAGAACATAAATAGCACAAAATAGGAGCACACGCGATATGATAACCAAGTTCGGCTCCGCCTACTCTGGGGGGTTTCCCACACCCGAAAAAGGGACACAAATCTTATTACGAGTTTAGGGTTACAAGAGGTCTTACTCTTACACAACTCCTCGTTTGTAATGGCCTCACCACTAACACTTCGTCTCTCGGATTTGCAATCTCGGTTCGTCGCTACTCCCCTGGATCCCCTGTGGGTAGGACGAGACTTCCCTCTCGGCCTAGTCTTGGACTTCTCGGAAGTCCAGTCGCCTTCTCTCAAAGACGTATGTTGATCACCGTGTGTGTGTGCGCTTTGTTGTTCTTCCAGAACAGTCTGAACAGCACACTGAACAGACTGTTACTTCCCCGTTAATATTCCGGTGTGGAATAATCAACCGGCGGTCGCTCCTCCTCCAATCTCACGAACTCTCGTGTTTATCTTTTCTCTCAGGAAGCGACACAGATCTGGTTGCCCTAGCCTTGTATTTATATGCATGGGCAAGAACCAAATCTGTTCCAAATATCCTCATCAAATATTTAGGAAATATTCCTAAGTATTCGATGGATATTTCCAATCCAATCTTCACGAAGATCTTGATCTTCCTTTCTCTCCAAGTCATTCTGAATCTGCTTGTGATTGATGTGAGAATATATACCTAAATATTTGTTCTCTCACGATGACTTGTCGATTGATCCCAATCAGATGATCTCATTGATATCTTCTGAATATGCAAATCTTCATTCCAATCTTCACGAGATATCTTCCAAGGCAAGTTAGTCAAGCGATCTTCTTTCAGCCAATCTGCATATATTTGATCGCTTATCTGATCTTCGGTGATAACTTCTCGATTGGTTCCGAGATGAATAATCTCACAGTATCTTCGTGATATTCAGATCTTCGTGAGATCCCTTCGTGATATACAGATCTTCGTGAGATATCTTCGATGATAAGATAATTAGGCGGTCTTCAACTTTGGCGATGAGATATTTAAATATCTTCTCGAATATCTGATTTCTTGCTGACCGACTTCAATCAACGAGATCCTCTATCTTTAGAACCTTCCGAATTCAAATCATGCGTCTGCTGTACGCTGTACTTCTGTTCCAGTCCGTGGTTGAACTCTTCTTGAACTCTAGCTCGAACTGTCTAAAGCCATTTTGCCAAAGCCATGCCATTCATGGGAACATCACACCTCTATGGATATTCGTAGCTAAACTCTTTATTCGGTTAAGGGTTCACACCCTTGTGCCAACATCTTGAGATTTTTGCACTCAATATTGTTTTACGCTTCTCTAGTCTTGGAGATCGAGGTTGAGTAACACCTTTGTCGGGTTATTCAATCTTAGTCTTTGAAATCTAGTTAGAGTAACACCTTTGTCGGGTTATTCGAGCTAGAAAAAAGACTAGAAATCTAAGGCTTTGTCAAAATTGTTGTGGAGTACCACCTTTGTCGGGGTATTTGGGTTGTCACCTTTGTCGGGACAACCACATAACAACTTGACAGGTTAAGGGTGTGGAGTACCACCTTTGTCGGGGTATTTGGGTTGTCACCTTTGTCGGGATAACTACACGTAGACGTGTAAAAGAAATCTATTGAAGTCAATGATAGATGTGTCACAAGAAGAGTCCCAAAACCGAATGCTTTCCCCTGATTCAAAACACCATCTACATTTTACCTTCTTAGTATAAACTGCTCACCTACCGGAGGACTTGACAATCACGCATCACCCGCTGTAAGTCTTCTTTGTATTTTCAGTATTTACTTTTCTGTAATTTACTTTTCCGCACTAAAAACTAAAACCAACCAACCAATCACTTAGACGTTAGTATTAAAATCTCAATCAACCTAAAAAACGCTCCCTCGCTGTTCAATCCCCAACAGTATTCACTATCGTGACAAACCCGTAAAGAACACATATCCCCCTAATTCCCTTGGGTTCGACCCCTACTTACCACTAGCTACCCAGTAGTGAAGTCGCGAGTAGCGGACTTTATAAATATTATTTGTACATTTGCTCTGACGACAAGCATCTGTCAAATTGGCGCCGTTCCCGGGGAATTAGCCATCGGATAAGTTGTTCTTTCCTTCCCATGACCTCATGACGCAACCACCTTCATATGCATGGACAACACGACACCTTCCACTGTTCGGAGGAACGGATGCAGAAGATCCAGTACTACACTGTCGGAGCTTTCACTACGTTTGCTGCCACATAAAACCTGAGAATGAAACGTTAGAGGAATTTAAGCTTAAATGCTTTAAATTCTCTCTAACGGATTTCGCAACAATCTGGTATTACACATCACCCGCTAGTCGTGCAGTACGTTTCGTGGACCTCTGCGCACCATTCCTAAAAGAATTCTCCCCACCATCCTTACGCCAACAAACCCGTGAGAAGATCATGAGCCTTCAACAATCCCGGGACGAGACCTTGGACAAATACTACATGAACTATGATGCCATCATCTCAAGCTGCCCGCACCATTGATTTTTGAAGAAAGTTTTTCTCCAAAAATTCCTTCGTGGGATGAGGTCCGAAGAGCTGGGAAGAGTTAACGAGGCAATGAGAAGGTCTGCCATAAACTTCACCATTGCAGACATGTGGTACCTTATAATCGGCCTGGCCGCTACCACAAGACGAGTACCCCAATTTGACGAGGAAATGCAGACAGAAGAAGCTGACCCTGAGGCTGACAAAGAAGAAACCACCGAATCGTCAGAAGATACTCCAGAACCATCGGAAGTATCAGACATAGAAAGCTTCGGGATTAACGAACCTTCATGGGAACAGAACGCCGTGTCAGCAATGGATGAAGTCCAGAATACCACCAGTATGCTGCCCGAGCAATACCCAGCTTTCTTCACCCAAGCTTCCGAGACCATCTACAACCAGGTCCCCACAGAAGGACATGACGAGGCAGGACCAAGCCTTAAGATGCGACCATCCCAACTCTTCCCATCAATCAACAAGCAAATCGCAGAGAACTATGCGATCCAAGAAGAGGCTGAAAAGCGGATGGGAAAAGGGCCTGAGCAGAATGACTCCTACATAGAGAACGCTTTCGCCATGACTGGACAAGGCAGCCCTAAACAGGAGAAAACCCAGTTCAAAAAGCTGATAGTGAAAGGTCCCTCGCCTTCTCAGAGACGTTGGAAGGAGATACCATCAGAACTGGACCCAAACCCGTCATATGCTAAAAAATCAGGAAGACTCACCGCAAGAATCAAAGTCGGTGGAATCAAGAAGTATGACCTCAGCCACCCATGGGACACAAACCAGTGATCCACAAACGATGTATCGTCGAGCCAACGACGTTAAACAAGTGCACTGGTCGGGAGGTAACCCGACACTATTTACTTTTCTGCACTTTAATTTCTGTAATTTAAATTCAGTAATTTAGTTTTAAGCTTGCATGACTTTTGAACTAAGGCACGCCTTCGTTCAAAAGTGGGGGGTGAGAACCACCTGTGTACATAAATAACATGCTTGCTGTTTTTTCTTAGTAATAGTATCTTTTTGAAAATATGAACTTAAGAATGTGAAAAAGATAAGTCATAATTCATGCATTAACCTTGTGAAAATTCAACTGTCTAAAAACTTAGGATGTAACTTTTCATTTGTCCCTTTGTGATAAGATAACCAGGGATGTGGAGTTGAAAGAAATGCCCTCGAAGGACTTGGCAAGCATTCGAAGGATCGAATCAAACTATATGGTTTTCGAAGTCAGTGGAGGCTGCACTTCGGGGTTCCGTGAATAATTGAAGTCATCTCCGCCAAGAAGCATCTATGCAAAGGCGAGGACGGGAATCAAACCGTCCTCTCTCCGTTCAAAGTAGCCGAGAAAATAGATGAGCGACCCTCATCTTGACCCGCGCGAAAACGACAGTCAAAGTAGCCGAGAAAATAGTTGAGCGACCCTCACCTTGACCCGCGCGAAAACAGTAAAAAAAAGAGGAGCGGGGAGGTATTTCCATAGGCTTGCGGGCGATGATTGGACCTCCCAACAAGGCTGAGAAAATGGACTAGCAAGTCACAAAGAAGCAAAAAACTCAAAGAAGAAAATCAAAAGAGGCCAAAGGCCCAAAATTGTGAAGGTTTTAACCGAGCAAAAGTGAAGCACTCAAAAAAGCACAAATCAAAAGCCAAAGGCAGAATCACTACAAAAAAGCAGTCCCTCGCCAAAGAAGAAAAATCAAAAAGGCTCAACTCACTGAAACCCGAATCGAATCACGTGCTAGAGAAAGCTACAAGAAAACCATATAGTGCGAGACAATCGCGAGGATGCCAGCCTGGACCTGAAAAGAGCTATCTCCCGAGACATCCAATATAATTTGCATCTCGGCACGGAGGTACAAGTATCAAATTACTCCTACGTATTTATACGGTTTAATTTAGTAACAAGTAGTAATGCATGAATTAGGAAAAGTCTAGTACCACAGTCTTATTTTCATATTTCGACCAACTTACTTAGTAACGCCCTTATAAAGCATTGTTCGGGACGAACAACTAAAAGTGGGGGGTAATCTGATGGACCATAATTGTATGAATCATAAACACAGTTAAACCCACCAAATTAGACTGTTTGTCTATCTAACTTCTACTTGTTAGTCCCGATATATTTCCACAGGGCATTTTAGAGATTAAAGTGAAAACACGCTAAGGAGAGGATTTTATGCTGAAAAGATATCAGGAGTCAATCCAAGGTCAAGATCATATGCCGACTGAAGAAATCTAAAGGATCCTGACATGGAATCAATCAAAACAAATCAAACCAAAGAGGAATCAAGTCAGTCCGGGGCCAAAATACACTGACAGTTTTGTGAAAAGACTGCACAAAACTGTACAAAACTCACATATGGGCAAGATGACCGGCCACTTGAAGAAGAGGTGGCCAAGGGAGGAAAGCCACCCCATTCCACCACCTCCTACCGGCGGCTCCTCCCCCCTCCTCCCAAGATGACCGGCTACTTGGCTTGGAGGTGGCAAAAGCCACCTTCCCTCCTCCTCCACCACCGCCTACCGGCGGCTTCCACCGCCCTCTCCTCCTCCTCCATGTGGTGGCTTCTCCTCCCTTGATTTGCTCATCCAATCTCCATGCAACAAGTGTCCTCATCTCCTCCTCCTTCCATGGCTATATAAGGAGGAGCTCCTCCCCTCATTTCAATCATCCAAAAATTGTAAAAACACTTATCTCTCTAAGTTTGTTACTATGTAAGTTTGGTTCGGTTTTGAAATAATACTCCTGTTGGTTCTTGAGTATTATACTTTAGGGAATACTCCTGTTGGTTTTTGAGTATTCAGTAGGAAATTGGGAGTACTCCTGTTGGTTCTTGAGTACTCCACCCCTTTCCCTCTTACTGTTTTCAAAAACCCCCGAGTATTTAGCTATGGTATCCACCTCTATGGATATTCGTAGCTAAACTCTTTATTCGGTTAAGGGTTCACACCCTTGTGCCAACATCTTGAGATTTTTGCACTCAATATTGTTTTACGCTTCTCTAGTCTTGGAGATCGAGGTTGAGTAACACCTTTGTCGGGTTATTCAATCTTAGTCTTTGAAATCTAGTTAGAGTAACACCTTTGTCGGGTTATTCGAGCTAGAAAAAAGACTAGAAATCTAAGGCTTTGTCAAAATTGTTGTGGAGTACCACCTTTGTCGGGGTATATGGGTTGTCACCTTTATCGGGACAACCACATAACAACTTGGCAGGTTAAGGGTGTGGAGTACCACCTTTGTCGGGGTATTTGGGTTGTCACCTTTGTCGGGATAACTACACGTAGACGTGTAAAAGAAATCTATTGAAGTCAATGATAGATGTGTCACAAGAAGAGTCCCAAAACCGAATGCTTTCCCCTGATTCAAAACACCATTTGCATTTTACCTTCTTAGTATAAACTGCTCACCTACCGGAGGACTTGACAATCACGCATCACCCGCTGTAAGTCTTCTTTGTATTTTCAGTATTTACTTTTCTGTAATTTACTTTTCCGCACTAAAAACCAAAACCAACCAACCAATCACTTAGACGTTAGTATTAAAATCTCAATCAACCTAAAAAACGCTCCCTCACTGTTCAATCCCCAACAGTATTCACTATCGTGACAAACCCGTAAAGAACACATATCCCCCTAATTCCCTTGGGTTCGACCCCTACTTACCACTAGCTACCCAGTAGTGAAGTCGCGAGTAGCGGACTTTATAAATATTATTCATACATTTGCTCTGACGACAAGCATCTGTCAAATTGGCGCCGTTGCCGGGGAATTAGCCATCGGATAAGTTGTTCTTTCCTTCCCATGACCTCATGACGCAACCACCTTCATATGCATGGACAACACGGCACCTTCCACTGTTTGCAGGAACGGATGCAGAAGATCCAGTACTACACTGTCGGAGCTTTCACTACGTTTGCTGCCACATAAAACCTGAGAATGAAACGTTAGAGGAATTTAAGCTTAAATGCTTTAAATTCTCTCTAACGGATTTCGCAACAATCTGGTATTACACATCACCCGCTAGTGGTGCAGTACGTTTCGTGGACCTCTGCGCACCATTCCTAAAAGAATTCTCTCCACCATCCTTACGCCAACAAACCCGTGAGAAGATCATGAGCCTTCAACAATCCCGGGACGAGACCTTGGACAAATACAACATGAACTATGATGCCATCATCTCAAGCTGCCCGCACCATGGATTTTCGAAGAAAGTTCTTCTCCAAAAATTTCTTCGTGGGATGAGGTCCGAAGAGCTGGGAAGAGTTAACGAGGCAATGAGAAGGTCTGCCATAAACTTCACCATTGCAGACATGTGGTACCTTATAATCGGCCTGGCCGCTACCACAAGACGAGTACCCCAAACTGACGAGGAAATGCAGACAGAAGAAGCTGACCCTGAGGCTGACAAAGAAGAAACCACCGAACCGTCAGAAGATACTCCAGAACCATCGGAAGTATCAGACATAGAAAGATTCGGGAGTAACGAACCTTCATGGGAACAGAACGCCGTGTCAGCAATGGATGAAGTCCAGAATACCACCAGTATGCTGCCCGAGCAATACCCAGCTTTCTTCACCCAAGCTTTCGAGACCATCTACAACCAGGTCCCCACAGACGGACATGACGAGGCAGGACCAAGCCTTAAGATGCGACCATCCCAACTCTTCCCATCAATCAACAAGCAAATCGTAGAGAACTATGCGATCCAAGAAGAGGCTGAAAAGTGGATGGGAAAAGGGCCTGAGCAGAATGACTCCTACATAGAGCACGCTTTTGCCATGACTGGACAAGGCAGCCCTAAACAGGAGAAAACCCAGTTCAAAAAGCTGATAGTGAAAGGTCCCTCGCCTTCTCAGAGACGTTGGAAGGAGATACCATCAGAACTGGACCCAAACCCGTCATCTGCTAAAAAATCAGGAAGACTCACCGCAAGAATCAAAGTCGGTGGAATCAAGAAGTATGACCTCAGCCACCCATGGGACCCAAACCAGTGATCCATAAACGAGGTATCGTCGAGCCAACGACGTTAAACAAGTGCACTGGTCGGGAGGTAACCCGACACTATCTTACTTTTCTGCACTTTAATTTCTGTCATTTAAATTCAGTAATTTAGTTTTAAGCTTGCATGACTTTTGAACAAAGGCACGCCTTCGTTCAAAAGTGGGGGGTGAGAACCACCTGTGTACATAAATAACATGCTTGATGTTTTTTCTTAGTAATAGTATCTTTTTGAAAATATGAACTTAAGAATGTGAAAAAGATAAGTCATAATTCATGCATTAACCTTGTGAAAATTCAACTGTCTAAAAACTTAGGATGTAACTTTTCATTTGTCCCTTTGTGATAAGATAACCAGGAATGTGGAGTTGATAGAAATGCCCTCGAAGGACTTGGCAAGCATTCGAAGGATCGAATCAAACTATATGGTTTTCGAAGTCAGTGGAGGCTGCACTTCGGGGTTCAGTGAATAATTGAAGTCATCTCCGCCAAGAAGCATCTATGCAAAGGTGAGGACGGGAATCAAACCGTCCTCTCTCCGTTCAAAGTAGCCGAGAAAATAGATGAGCGACCCTCATCTTGACCCGCGCGAAAACGACAGTCAAAGTAGCCGAGAAAATAGTTGAGCGACCCTCACCTTGACCCGCGTGAAAATAGCAAAAAAAAGAGGAGCGGGGAGGTATTTCCATAGGCTTGCGGGCGATGATTGGACCTCCTAACAAGGCTGAGAAAATGGACTAGCAAGTCACAAAGAAGCAAAAAACTCAAAGAAGAAAATCAAAAGAGGCCAAAGGCCCAAAATTGTGAAGGTTTTAACCGAGCAAAAGTGAAGCACTCAAAAAAGCACAAATCAAAAGCCAAAGGCAGAATCACTACAAAAAAGCAGTCCCTCGCCAAAGAAGAAAAATCAAAAAGGCTCAACTCACTGAAACCCGAATCGAATCACGTGCTAGAGAAAGCTACAAGAAAACCATATAGTGCGAGACAATCGCGAGGATGCCAGCCTGGACCTGAAAAGAGCTATCTCCCGAGACATCCAATATAATTTGCATCTCGGCACGGAGGTACAAGTATCAAATTACTCCTACGTATTTATACGGTTTAATTTAGTAACAAGTAGTAATGCATGAATTAGGAAAAGTCTAGTACCACAGTCTTATTTTCATATTTCGACCAACTTACTTAGTAACGCCCTTATAAAGCATTGTTCGGGACGAACAACTAAAAGCGGGGGGTAATCTGATGGACCATAATTGTATGAATCATAAACACAGTTAAACCCACCAAATTAGACTGTTTGTCTATCTAACTTCTACTTGTTAGTCCCGATATATTTCCACATGGCATTTTAGAGATTAAAGTGAAAACACGCTAAGGAGAGGATTTTATGCTGAAAAGATATCAGGGGTCAATCCAAGGTCAAGATCATATGCCGACTGAAGAAATCTAAAGGATCCCGACATGGAATCAATCAAAACAAATCAAACCAAAGTGGAATCAAGTCAGCCCGGGGCCAAAATACACTGACAGTTTTGTGAAAAGACTGCACAAAACTGTACAAAACTCACATATGGGCAAGATGACCGGCCACTTGAAGAAGAGGTGGCCAAGGGAGGAAAGCCACCCCATTCCACCACCTCCTACCGGCGGCTCCTCCCCCCTCCTCCCAAGATGACCGGCTACTTGGCTTGGAGGTGGCAAAAGCCACCTTCCCTCCTCCTCCACCACCGCCTACCGGCGGCTTCCACCGCCCTCTCCTCCTCCATGTGGTGGCTTCTCCTCCCTTGATTTGCTCATCCAATCTCCATGCAACAAGTGTCCTCATCTCCTCCTCCTTCCATGGCTATATAAGGAGGAGCTCCTCCGCTCATTTCAATCATCCAAAAATTGTGAAAACACTTATCTCTCTAAGTTTGTTACTATGTAAGTTTGGTTCGGTTTTGAAATAATACTCTTGTTGGTTCTTGAGTATTATACTTTAGGGAATACTCCTGTTGGTTCTTGAGTATTCAGTAGGAAATTGGGAGTACTCCTGTTGGTTCTTGAGTACTCCACCCCTTTCCCTCTTACTGTTTTCAAAAACCCCAGAGTATTTAGCTATGGTATCCACCTCTATGGATATTCGTAGTTAAACTCTTTATTCGGTTAAGGGTTCACACCCTTGTGCCAACATCTTGAGATTTTTGCACTCAATATTGTTTTACGCTTCTCTAGTCTTGGAGATCGAGGTTGAGTAACACCTTTGTCGGGTTATTCAATCTTAGTCTTTGAAATCTAGTGAGAGTAACACCTTTGTCGGGTTATTCGAGCTAGAAAAAAGACTAGAAATCTAAGGCTTTGTCCAAATTGTTGTGGAGTACCACCTTTGTCGGGGTATTTGGGTTGTCACCTTTGTCGGGACAACCACATAACAACTTGACAGGTTAAGGGTGTGGAGTACCACCTTTGTCGGGGTATTTGGGTTGTCACCTTTGTCGGGATAACCACACGTAGAAGTGTAAAAGAAATCTATTGAAGTCAATGATAGATGTGTCACAAGAAGAGTCCCAAAACCGAATGCTTTCCCCTGATTCAAAACACCATCTGCATTTTACCTTCTTAGTATAAACTGCTCACCTACCGGAGGACTTGACAATCACGCATCACCCGCTGTAAGTCTTCTTTGTATTTTCAGTATTTACTTTTCTGTAATTTACTTTTCCGCACTAAAAACCAAAACCAACCAACCAATCACTTAGACTTTAGTATTCAAATCTCAATCAACCTAAAAAACGCTCCCTCGCTGTTCAATCCCCAACAGTATTCACTATCGTGACAAACTCGTAAAGAACACATATCCCCCTAATTCCCTTGGGTTCGACCCCTACTTACCACTAGCTACCCAGTAGTGAAGTCGCGAGTAGCGGACTTTATAAATATTATTTGTACATTTGCTCTGACGACAAGCATCTGTCACCCCTGAAACTGAATATTTCCTTAACTTAGAACTTTACCTGCAACCTACTCTCTCAATATAAACTGCCTTATAAACTGCTCACCTTCCGCAAGAATTGCCCTTCACGCAACAATCGCTGCAAGTCTTCTCCTTTTATTTTCAGTACTTTACTTTTCTGTCATTTACTAGTCCGTACTAAAAACCAAAACCAACCAAAAAGACACGCACTTGTTAACACTAAAACCTCAATCAACCTAAAATCACACTCCCTTCCTGTACAAATCCTCAAAGAACAACTTATCCCCCTAATTCCCTTGGGTTCGACCCCTACTTACCACTTGCTACCCAGTAGTAAAGTCACGAGTAGCGGAGATATAAATTTATTTTGCACAGAGAACACCGCACCTTAACGATAGTACGGTGGGCTCCGTCACTCATCTTCCCTTCTGAGGTACCTTTCCTGTACTCATACACTCAACAAGCATTCATTACATGTAGAGGTAACTTTATTCCTCCCATGTTGGCACACTTGTATAAAGCTATGAAAATTAGATTTCGCACTATGCACGAGATATAATATGCTTATTTTACCAAACTGAAAGCTTTACCCTTACTCTTCCTTTTGAATGTGATTGAACGTTCAGAGTGTTGATAAAGAGAGACGAGACATACGTTAGTTGTTACGAACCCAGATAAACTTAGGCTTACCTGGTTTGTGTCCAATATGAGCATCTCCGAGCACCCTGATGCCTTTGGGTTCCTTTTCAGGGGTCTTCTTGGGTTTGTCCCTTGGTGGGTATATCTATTTCTGTGTTCTTGTTCTACGTTCACCTTTGCGTGGATAGTTTCTTATGTGGTGTCCTTCCTGTTTACAGTACCAGCACACTTGAGCTTGTTTACCACAAATGGTCTATATCCTTTTCTCAGCATCCATACGAGGGGAACAGTGCCTTTGAGAGTGGCCTTCCTGCTTGCAGTGCCAGCATACCTGTGCTCGGGTGCCATACTTGACCTGAATCTTTTTCTCCTGATTCTTGCGATGGCTACACTCCCTTTGAAGATGTCCTACTTGACCACAATGCCAGCACACCCGATGATGTTTAAGATCCACATATTTGTTGTGTCCAAGTGGGATTGATTTGTTTGCTATCCTCAAGGCAAAGTCTATGTGAGAGAGCTTCGTGCTCCTTGCTTGCTTAAGCCACATGGTATACGTCGTCTTTCCATCGAAGGGAACTGTAGCTTCATCAATTTGGCTAGACTTCCTATTGGCTTGACATTTACATTCATGGGACTCCTTGATGTGCTTCGCAAGTGTTCTTTCTATTGTTGTTCGAGCATCATTCCCTGGTTCGTGTCCTAGTCCTAACCTAGACACAAATCGTCTTGAGAAGTCTTAATTTCGTTTAGCTTAGACTCAGCATGTTCCTTTAGCCAGAGCTCTTTTTTGTCTTCCTTGATGGCTTTGACATTCTCAACTTCTGCCAATAGTTTGGCATTTTCTGATTCTAACTTGGTTACCTTGTCCTCGAGGTCTTTAATCCTGTCGAAATGATCTGAGTTCTCAGAGTTATCTGTCTTCAGCTGAACTAGCTTCCTTTCGAGGGATCAAATCCGTTCTTCAATTTGGCTTCGATTACCTCACTGTTTACCATGATGCATATGCTGCGCATAGTGTCGTCTCCATCACTTTCCCCTTCTGATTCTCCCGAAGAGGCTAGCATGGCTGTTGTATCCTTTTGTGCTGGAGGTTTCCCAGCCTTTTTGCTATAGCACTCCTTTGCCATGTGTCCCTTCTTTTGGCAATGATAGCAGATGAAGGCTATCAACTGATCGTTAGTTTTACCTGAAAGAGAATCAAATAAGTCAGTGTCAGTTACCTCGGAGGTGGCCATAATGCATACAGCTCTAGCATTTTTCTCATCCTCACTGTCCTCATCAGATTCTCCCCACACCGCTATCAAAGCCTTCACGCTCTTCTATGCTGGTGGTTCTCCTGCCTTCTACTGAAGCAGTTCTTAGCCATATGTCCCTTCTTTTGACAGTGGTAGCATACCATCTCCTTATTCGACGACGTTCCTCGGAAGGAATGTTTCCCTGCAGTGTTAGCCATTCTGATAGCTCTAGTGAGTAGTGCTGTCATTTCATCATCCGTGTCTCCTTCTTCATCATTTTGTGCCAGATCAAATGCACGTTCAACTTTGAGAGCAATGGACTTCATCTTCTCCGGTTCTTTTCTCTCCGTCCTACTGAGAGGAATGATCTCATTGCTTTGTAATTTGGCAACTAGCTCTTCTAGGGTCATTGTCTTGATGTTGCTCTGGGCTTGGAGTGCTACTGAGAACATATCATATTTGCGACTGAGACCTTGGAGGAAGGGATGAGTGACTTTCCACTCAAGGATCTGTTCCCCCAGAAATTGCATTTGACCTACATAGCTCTGGAATCTGGAATGAAAGTCTTCAAGTGATTCATCCTTTCCTTGTTTGGCATTGTCATAGTCTTTCATGGCAGTAACGATGCGATTCTTCTTCTAATCGTCATTTCTGGAGTAGAGTCTCTTGAGGGCATCCTAGATATCTTTGGCTGTCTTATAGTGCAACATCTTCTTTAAGTCACCCGGACCTAGTGCCTGGTGCAAGATCTTCTTTGCTCTGCTGTTCTTCTCCAGTATCTTGTAGTCATTGTCATTATAATCGTCCAACTTCTTCTCTATCATCATAGGATCCAAGATAGGTACTGGTCCCTGCTTGATTATCTTCCATAGTTGTCCGTCTAGAGAGCACGTGTGGGCTTCAAACTGTTATGCCCACCACTCGTATTCTCCAACCTTCAGAACTGGAGCTTCCAGAAGGAGTCATTCATTGAAATCATTTCACATGCAATGCTAACACAAATCTAGAGCCAGACTCTGATACCAACTGTTGGATCATGGTTAGCAACCTGGCAGGTAACGTTCCTTGCCAGGTAAACGTAAAGAAACAGAATAAAACTTAAGATAGATGAAATGTAAAGTGCTCAGTGACTTATAGTGGAAAGTCCAGTACTCAAATAAGCACTGAAGAAAAACCACTGCCTTCCAGTTTCCCAGAAGGATTTTCAGAACAGCTCCTTGTATTAATAGGTGTTGATTACAAAGAGGTAATATAACCCTACCACTGTCCAGGGTGTAACGCCTTCCTTTCAGACGAACCTTAGTTATAATTACCTCTGTTGTTGTTCGCACTGTTAACACAAGTAGCCTTCTCCCACTGGTCTCGATTGCTCCGTTCGTTCCCTCACCGGTGCGTCTCGGCTGAGTCGACCTTCCTTCAGCAATCTCCAACTTCAGTTTGATTAGAAACTGCAGCTCTAGTGAACCCTGAGAATGAACGCACTTGAATGGAGGCCGTAGCTTCCAATATGTAGGGTCTTTCCCACGAGGAAACCCTAGATATTTAAGGATAAAATCTTCCAAAAATATCTTGAATATCTTTCCAATTTTGCTGCGAATATCCCATACTATTCTCAGCAAATCCTCAACACGAATATCCCATAATATTTATGTTGGATACGTCGAATATTCATTCCTTAAATATCGACAAAATCTCTTCTTAAGATATACTCCATATCTTTTGTGATCTTTCCTTTATGGCGGTTGCCTAACTTGTAGGATAGCCAAATCTGAGATTCTAACTCCATCCACGCCACATCCAGCTAGACACAGATCTTCGAGAACTTGAAGATCTTCAAGACTGCCGTATCCGACATTCTTGCCCTCCATCATAGATGCAGAGGGTAGTGTTACTCCTCAGGTACATGAATCCCAACCTGCACACTCGAGTAACCTATCAGCAGAATGTTTGTCATTATCAAAACAGGTGAAGCACAAGCTCTAACAGAGCTCAATGGAGGTGGTAGTAGCACAGGGTGGCCGGCGGGGGAAAGAGGCACTACACCATTTTGACACATACTGATAAGTCGTAGTTGTACGACTATTTTCTGTGTTAAAACCCCGTCTCTTAGTGTTTGCCTGTATATTATTTCACTACCTGTGTGTAGTTTTCATTCTCATGTGCATTCAGAGACCATGGAAGGAATATAGGCTAAAGGGAGCCCATTAGATGATGTTTGTCGTGGAAAGAAATGAAGTCCGAAGTGCTGAAGTTTTAGTCAGTGCAGACCACTTACGTCTGAAGAATTATGGGCACTTACGTCTTAACAATTTCGGTAATTGTTAAGACGTCCACGGACGTTAAATCAAGAGACGTAAGTGGAATCCAGTTGGCAGTCAAATTTGCTTATTTTGGATTTGTATTTTCGGGAGGAATAACACAGATTTCAAAGAGCCACATTGGGGAAGAAGAAGGCGGAATGCGAAGAGACAAAGGGGAAGAGTTTCTTTCTCAATTTAAAAGAAGAAAAGTGGGGAAAATCAAGGGTGTCTTTTTTTTGGCCGTGGGTTTTGAGAGTGGGATTAGTGTGTGGTTTTGAAGTGGGATGTAGGATTGGAAAAAGACACACGGCTGGGGAAAAGGCAAAATCAGAGAATACACTTTTTAGTGGAGATTTGAGATACACGGTTTGAGTGAGAGCTTTTAGTGTGGATTGTTGAAACACGTTTGAGAAGATTAGGAAGTAAGGCTTGGAGGAAGATCAATTGAAGAAACTTGAGAGTTCCTCATCAGTACTGTCATCTTTTTTCATTCAAACAAATTTGATTATGTATTGCATTTCGATGAGTAGCTAAACTCATATGTGTGGGCTAGAACTCGAAATTGTGATGTATTGACTTGAGACTTACATTGAATTTCTATGTTTTGCGCTATATTACTATGCATTGTTTATGGAATCGATATGTTAGCATGAGTGGAACCCTAGCGGGGGAACTAATGTTTGTGTGTTGATTTCAATTGTCAAAGTTTACTAGCAACCTAGCGGGGATAGTAAACTAGGATACGAGTAATATACCACTAGGATTGACACCCTAGGACAACTTGTTTACATGTTGATACAACTCTAGCGAGGTTAAGTATTAGAACAAGAACGTGGAGTACAACCTAGCGGGGAGCTCTAAGTTGTAGAACATTAGAAATCAAAACAAATTGGTCAATGATTTAGTCTTGCATCACAATCGAAAGTACTAGCCTGCACTGTTCTTTAATATTTGATACTTGAATTTGTGTGATCATTCCTCTTGAAAATTGATCGTTGTTACTTGCTACTTGCGTTTTTATTTAACTTGTTGAATTTCAAAACCCCCCCATTGTTACTTTTATATATAGTGAACAGATTCTCACACCGATCTCTGTGGATATGACGGAGCGCACCACACCGTCGTTAATGTGCGATGGCTCTGTGCAAAAATAAATTTATAAGTCCGCTACTCGTTACTCTACTATTGGGTAGTAAAGCGGTAAGTAGGGGTCGAACCCAAGGGAATTAGTGGATAGTTGTTCTTTCGAAAATGGAAAGTAAGACAGTTGGGGGTTGGTTGTGATTTTAGTACTGAAAAGTAAGTGGGTTGGTTGTGATTTTAGTACTGAAAAGTAAATGACTGAAAGTAAAGAAAGTAAATACGGGACTGAAAGTAAATACTGAAAAGTAAAGTGCTTGAAGGACAAGACTTGCGGAAAGTAAATGCTTGAAGGACAAGACTTGCGGAAAGTAAGCAGTTGATATGGGAGTGAAAGTAAAGTGACAGGTGATGTTTTAATTAAAGGAAAGGATTCGGTTTTAGGGGTCTTGTATCATAAATCTGTTTATCATTGACCTCTAATGATCATACTAAGTGTTCAAAGATGTATCAAGGCTATTTATAGCACATGACTTGCCACATCGTTTAGAACACTTGTTCTATTTGGGCTAATTCCTCCTTTCGAAGTATCTTAGCTTATGTGCATCCATTTTATCTTCAGTTACGATCAACCAAATGGTGTTTTAAAGAGGTTGAACTCCACAGTTAAGCTGTGCTCTTTCGAGCCTCCACTTAACCACGAAGGTTCACGAACCCATGGAAGAGCTTTGCTCTTTCGAGCATCCACTCAACCAATAGTGTTCTGACCTAATATATGGCACATAGAACAAGTTTTGAACACAAAGAGGCACTAAGAGAAGGGTCTAAAACATTGTATGATACAAGCACACCCCTTCAACCGAATGATGGGTTTAGCTACGAATATCTATAGAGGTGGATATCATAGCTAAGTGCTGAGTAAAGTAAAGGTTTTGAAAGACAGGAAAGTAAAGGTTTTTGGAAATCAAGACAAGGAAAGTAAAGGGGAGAATACTCAAGAACCAAAAGGAGTAAACTCAAGAACAACGAAAAGTAAAGGAAATGCTTGAGTACTTAAAGAACCGACAAGAGTACTCAAGAACAAACTTGGAGCTTCAATATCAAAGTGGTGTGTTTACATGGATTGTGCTCAAACTCTAGAGAGATAAGTAACAAGTGACTATGGATTTTTGCACACAAAATGAGATGATGAACTAAGGAGGAGAAGCTTGGTATTTATAGGCAAGAGGAGAGGAGGGGAGTCATCCACATGTCAAAGGGGGAGAGGAGGGCCAAATAGCCACCGGGCAAGGTGGCAAAAGCCACAAAGCCGCCGGCCACATGTCATCTCCACAAGGGAGCCGCCAGTGGTGAGGTGGAGGAGGGGTGAGTGTGAGTGGAATGAGATCTTTCTCCCCAAAAGCCATCGGTTGGCATGTAACTCCGGTTGCCCTTTGGTTGCCTCTTTGGCTGCTTCTTAGTTGACATCAAAAGGTGAGGAACTTAGACTTGGCATTTCACTTGTGTTCTTTATCTTTGTTGGAATAAGTCATTGGGACTTAGTTGTGGCTTGATCGGAGTATTGTCGGAGTATGGCCAGTTGTGACTTGTAATCCACTTTTAGCGTTAAGAACTCCATTTTAGCTCGTTTCATCTTTACTCCTTGAAATAGCCTGTAGAACAAAAGTGAAACTAACAAGTAAAAGTTGTCAAGATAAAGCGTCTAATTTGGTGGGTTTAACTGTCTTAACGAATCATATAAATATGGTCCATCAGATCACCCCACACTTTTAGTTGTTCATCCCGAACAATGCTATTTAAGAGGTGCACACACAATCCAAGTAAAAACTTCAAATAGGAAATTGAGAATATGAAACTAGATTTATCCTATTCATGCATTACTTACTTATTACCAAACTAAACCATGTAAATACATAGAAGAAACTTGATACTTGTACCTTCGAGCTGAGATGCAATTTAATTCCGATGTTTCGGGAGATAGCCCTTTTCAGGCTCCTGGACTGCATTCTCTGGACCGACTCGCACTATATGGTTAACTTGTCGCTTTCTCTAGCACATGATTTGGTTCGGGTTTCACTGAGTTGAGCACTTTGATTTCCTTATGGTGAGGGACAGCTTTTGAAGTGATTTGGTCTTTGACCTTTGATGTAGAATTTGGAGTTTCTTCACTTTTGTTCGGTTAAAACCTTCACATACTTTGGCTTTTGGCCTTTGATTAGCTTCTTCGAGCTTTTGCTTCTTTGTGACTTGCTAGTCCATTTTCTCAACCTTTCTTTGGGAGGTCCAATCATCGCCCGAGAGCTTATGGAAATACCTCCCCGCTCTTTCTCATCCTCGCCGTTTCGTGCGGGTCAAGATGAGGGTCGCTCATCTATTTTCCCGGCTACTCTGACTAGAGATAGGACGGTTTGATTCCCGTCCCGCCTCTTTGTATAAACGCTGCACGGCGGAGATGACTCTGATCTTCTTTGAAACCCGAAGTGCAGCCTCCACAGACTTCGTAAACCATATAGTGAAATCCAGTCTTTCGAGTGCTTGCCAAGCCTCTCTAGGGCATTTTATGTCAACTCCACATCCCCTGTATATCTCAACACAAAGGGACAAATGAGAAGTTACATCCTACGTTTTTATACAGTTGAGATTTCACAAGGTAAATGCATGAATTTAGATCTATCTTTTTCACATTCTCAACTTCATATTTTCAAAAAGATAATATTAAGGGAAAAGGAAAAGAAAAAACATGTTAACTAACTATGTACAAAGGTGGTTCTCACCCCACACTTTTGAACGAAGGCGTGCCTCACAGCACGACTTAGTTCAAAAGTTATGCTAGCAAATATATACAGGAAAGGTGAGAATGATTTAAGGCAAAAAACTAAATGACAGGAATTAAATGACTGAAAGTAAGATATGTGTCGGGTTACCTCCCGACCAGTGCATTTGTTTAACGTCGTTAGCTCGACAGTACCTCATTCTTGGATCATAAGGTGGGATCCCATGGGTGGCTCAGGTCGTAGTGTTGTGGAGCACCTACTTTCATTCTTGCCTTGACTTTCCCCGATTTCTTGTGAGATGATGTGCTCGGGTCAGGACTCCTTTGTTTCGGTGGTTTTTCTTTCCATTGTCTCTGAGAAGGCAAGGGACCTTTGACCATAGCTGCTGGTCTTTTGAGTCGGGCTCTATTGTGTTTAGGGCTACCTTGTCTAGTTGTGGCGAGAAACTGCTCCATCAGGGAGTCGTTCTGATTAGACCCTTCTTCCATCCGTCTTTCAGGCGATTTGCATATTGATCAGAGGGAAAAGTTGCGAGGCTTCCATTATAAGCGCCGGATCCATATTGGCCAGACTGTCCATGAGGAACTGGTCTTGATTGATTTCTTCGGCTGCTTCGGTGGTGAGGGTTGGGTATGTCGCGGGTTGCTCGCTAGTGGCGTTCTGGACTTCCTCTTCGGCCTGCTCAGGAGTGAATTCTAATGAAGACTTTTCTTCATCCTCCTCTAAATCGGCTTCCGGTTCTGGGTCCTCTGATGGCTCGGGGGTGATCTCCCATATAGGTTCCTCCTCTGTGCTTCCTGTTTCTGACTCGTCCCTCATGGTCTCTGCAAATTCTTCCCTACTGCTTTCTAGATTAGCTTCTACCATCTGCGTTCTATGATCAGCTTGGTGCCTTGGCCTTCGTTTTGTAGCTTCGGCCAAGTCATCTATGAGATTCCACATGTCGATCAGGGATAAGTGCATAGCCGATCCTCCCACCGCGTCGTTAATCTTGATTGCTCATCTGCCCTCATTCCACAAAGAAATTTTTGAAGAAGGAATACTTCTGTGAATCCATGGTGCGGGCAGCGCGAAACAACTGTGTCGTAGTACGTATAATACTCGTCCAGTGTCTCGTCCCGGGACTGTTGAAGGCAGATGATCTTCTCGCGGGTGTCATGTTGTAAGGACGGCGGGGAAAATTCTTTTAGGAATTGGGCACGAAGATCCACATAATAATCTGCACAACTAGCAGTTGATGCGTAATACCATACTGTTGCAAATTCAGTTAAAGAGTGTTCAAAACATTTCATTTAAAAATTCTCTAACGTTTCATTTTCAGGTTTCATGTAGCGGCATATATGGTGGAAATGTTGGCAGTGTATTACAGGGTCTCTAACGAAGGTTCACGAACCCATGGAAGAGCTTTGCTCTTTCGAGCATCCACTCAACCAATAGTGTTCTGACCTAATATATGGCATATAAAACAAGTTTTGAACACAAAGAGGCACTAAGAGAAGGGTCTAAAACATTGTATGGTATAAGCACACCCCTTCAACCGAATGAAGGGTTTAGCTACGAATATCCATAGAGGTGGATATCATAGCTAAGTGCTGAGTAAAGTAAAGGTTTTGAAAGACAGGAAAGTAAAGGTTTTTGGAAATCAAGACAAGGAAAGTACAGGGGAGAATACTCAAGAACCAACAGGAGTAAACTCAAGAACAACGAAAAGTAAAGGAAATGCTTCAGTACTTCAAGAACCGACAAGAGTACTCAAGAACAAACTTGGAGCTTCAATATCAAAGTGGTGTGTTTACATGGATTGTGCCCAAACTCTAGAGAGATAAGTAACAAGTGACTATGGATTTTTGCACACGAAATGGGATGATGAACTAAGGAGGAGAAGCTTGGTATTTATAGGCAAGAGGAGAGGAGGGGAGTCATCCACATGTCAAAGGGGGAGAGGAGGGCCAAATAGCCGCCGGGCAAGGTGGCAAAAGCCACAAAGCTGCCGGCCACATGTCATTGACGGAGCCCACCGCACTGTCGTTAAGGTGCGATGTTCTCTGTGCAAAAATAAATTTATATCTCCGATACTCGCAACTTTACTATTTTGGGTAGTAAGTGGTAAGTACGGGTCGAACCCAAGGGAATTAGGTGATAGTTGTTCTTTCGAAAAGGGGGATTAAATAAAGCATTTGGGGGGTTGTTTTTGGTTTTAGTTACTGAAAAGTAAGGTGCTAGATGGACAAGACTTGACAGAAAGTAAGCAGTTGATAAGGTACTGAAATTAAATAACAGTTGATATTACAATTAAAGGAAAGTATTTGGTTTTAGGGGCCTTGTATCATAGTCTGTTTATCATTGACCTCTAATGATCATACTATGTGTTCAAAGATGAATCAAGGCTATTTCTAGCACATGACTTGCCACATCATTTAGAACAGTTGTTCTATTTAGACTAATTCCTCCTTTCGAAGTATCTTAGCCTTATGTGCATCCATTTGATCTTCAGTTACGATCAACCAAATGGTTTTTGAAAGAGGTCGAACTCCTCAGATAAGCTTTGCCCGTTAAAGCATCCACTTACCCGAGTATGTTCACGAACCCCACGGAAGAGCTTTGCCCGTTAAAGCATCCACTCAACCTTGGAAGTTCTAACCTAATATGTGGCACATAGAACAAGTTTTGAACACATAGAGGCACTAAGAGTAGGGCCTAAAACATTGTATGATACAAGCACACCCTTTCAACCGAATGAAGGGTTTAGCTACGAATATCCATGGAGCAGGACATCATAGCTAAGTGCTTGAAAAGTAAAGGTTTTGAAAGACAGAAAATAAAGTTTTTGAAAGTAAAGACAGGAAAGTAAAGTTGTTGAATTGAAAAGAAAGTAAAGTAAAGAAGAGAGGACTTACAAGAACCGATAAGAGTGCTCAAGACCAAGCTTCCATTTCAAAGTAAAGTGATTACATGATTAGTGCCCAAAATCTAGAGAGAAGCTAGAGCTTTGTGATGGATGATGTTTGTGATTTTGGAATGAATTTACAAGGGCAAGGAGGGTTCTATTTATAGGCTAAGGAGAGGCAAGGGATGTGGATGAGAAGAGACCACATGTCACAAGATGGGAGGGAGAGCAAAAGCCATCGGAGTGAGTCATCTCCTCCTCTAGCCGCCGCCCATGTGGCAAAGGAGGAGTGGATGATGGCTTAGCCGTCGGGCTAGGTGGAGGAGAAGGAGTGGGTGTGAGTTTTGTGATCTCATCCCCAAAAGCCATCGGTCCTTTCAGCTCTGGTCTGACTCTGGTTGCCCTTCGGTTGGACTTGTTTTGAGTGATTCCATGTCAGGTTTATGAAAGTTGTACAGTCAGAATCTGATCGTGGCCTGGAGTGTCTTGTAATCCATTTTCAGCTTTAAAACTCCTCCTTAGCTTGTATTCTCTCTAGACTTCAAAATACCCTGTAGATAAATATCGGAACTAACAAGCAAAAGTTAAATAGACAAAGAGTCTAATTTGGTGGGTTTAACTGTCTTAATGAATCATATAAATATGGTCCATCAGTCATCTCCACAAGGGAGCCGCCGGTGGTGAGGTGGAGGAGGGGTGAGTGTGAGTGGAATGAGATCTTTCTCCCCAAACGCCATCGGTTGGCATGTAACTCCGGTTGCCCTTTGGTTGCCTCTTAGGTTGCTTCTTAGTTGACATCAAAAGGTGAGGAACTTAGACTTGGCATTTCACTTGTGTTCTTGATCTTTGTTGGAATAAGTCATTGGGACTTAGTTGTGGCTTGATCGGAGTATTGTCGGAGTATGGCCAGTTCTGACTTGTAATCCACTTTTAGCGTTAAGAACTCCATTTTAGCTCGTTTCATCTTTACTCCTTGAAATACCCAGTAGAACAAAAGTAAAACTAAAAAGTAAAAGTTGTCAAGATAAAGCGTCTAATTTGGTGGGTTTAACTGTCTTAACGAATCATATAAATATGGTCCATCAGGATACGACCCGACTTACCACTTGCTAGTCGGAGATAAAGAAATATTATTTTTGACGGGTACGATGACGCCCATCAAATTTTGGCACCGTTGCCGGGGATCGGTAACGAAGAATCTCACTAAGTATTTATTTCTTTTAGTTTTATTTTATTGTCTTTTTTTGTTTTTGTTTGGTTTTATGGTTCGCTATGTATTCCTATTATAGTGAACCAATTTATGACGACGCTGTTAATCGAAGACTATCACCCCCCCAGAAATCAGAGATTAGTGAATGAGTATGCTAGACCTCGTGCAGCTAGATACGAGGATTACGAGGATGAGTTGGATCGAGAATACCTCGGTGGAGGAAACCGATATGGACAGTTACCTAGGCGTCGAGATCCGAGACGCACTATGAGAGGATTTTATGCACCGTATAGCGATGATGCCCCTTGGTGCAATAGGTTGGATGAGAACACAGAAGAAATCGAGATGAAGGAATTTATAGAGGAAATGAGAGGCATGTTCAAAGCACTCGATCAACAAGCTGTAGTCATTAACGAGCTAAAGGAGCAAGTGTCTCAACTTGCCAGCGCCATTTACGAAAGGCGAGAAGAAGAGCTGAATGAAGATTTGCCCTCAGTGGAGCAGGCGGATGTCTCAACAATTAACGCGCGGACGCCTGATGAATTACAACAAAATACAGAGACGTCCGCGGAATATATTCAGGAGACGTCCGTGGGTTACTCAGATTCTGGTAAGGAAATTCCAATTTCTAACACTCTTCTACCAATACCAATGCAGGTGATAGCTCCTAAGGACCACCCAATTGACAAAGATGAGCTAGAAGGCAGATTGGAGGTGAGGAATGAGCAAAACGACCCAACGATGGAGAGCCCACTCACTACGAATCATGAGGCACCACCCAAAAAGTGTAAGGACTCAGGTACTCTCACAATCACTCGTGATGTTGACTCTTACATTTTGCAGATGGGAGATGCCAGCGATCACGGTCCTCTTGCACTGAATTTGGGACAATCACTCCTTTTTGCCAAAAGGACCAAGATTGACATGGGAACAAAAATGTTGTCACTTGCGTTTGCTGGCAAGGCATCAAACCTCCATGTTCACGAGGATTCTGACCGTCCATACATGAGGAAGCGACCAAGACATGGCACGTTTGGATGGAAACCAGGATGGAGAGACACGAGAACACCACTCGTTGAGGGCTATGAGTATCACAAGAAAGTAAAGAAGTTTGACTTGGAGCAGCCATGGGATCCTAACTTGTGATCCCATAGAGGTAATGTCCAGCCAAGGACGTAAAACAAAGGCGCTTTCCGGGAGGCAACCCGGTGTGTTTCTTTTACTTTCACATGTTAGGAGTAGGTTAAATAGTGGAATTGGGAAGCTGATAATGCGCCTCGAGTGCATTTCTTTTTATTTCTTGTGTTTTCAGGTGATTAAACGAAGGAAAAAAAATTATACATCTGAGTTTTTGGGTTCTGACGATTGAGAAAAGCGGTGGAGGTTGACGCTTCACTAGCCTAATCCTGAGAGTCTGCTCCGCCACTGCAGTGCTTATGCGGTTAGGTGGGACGGGAGAACATCACACCGTCCAATCTCTAGTCCGAGTAGCCGGGAAAACAGACGAGCGACCCTCGGCTTGACTCGCGTGAAAAGGACGAGGATGAGAAATGAGCAGAAGGCGCAAATGATTATGTGGACAAGAAACAAATTCAAAAGCTGAAGGAAAACCATCAAGTGAGAAGAAAATCAGAAATTTGATTGATTCAAGCAAAAATGTGTCGTTTATCAAGGTCCGACTCAATGGTATGAAAGCAGTGAATTAATCACGTGTCAGAGAAAGCCGCCGACTCAATCTAAAGACCAAAACTCAGAAAAGAATGCAATGTCCGTGGTACCTATAGGGGACTATTGACGGAGCCCACCGCACTGTCGTTAAGGTGCGATGTTCTTTGTGCAAAATAAATTTATATCTCCGCTACTCGTACTCTACTAGTGGGTAGTAAAGGGTAAGTAGGGGTCGAACCCAAGGGAGTCAGGTGAATAGTTGTTTTTTAAGTAGGACAGTTGGGGGTTGGTTGTGATTTTAGTACTGAGAGTAGCGTGGGTTGGTTGTGATTTTAGTACTGAAAGGTAAAGTAACAGTTGATATTATAATTAAAGGAAAGCATTCGGTTTTAGGGGCCTTGTATCATAGTCTGTTTATCATTGACCTCTAATGATCATACTAAGTGTTCAAAGATGAATCAAGGCTATTTCTAGCACAAGACTTGCAACATCGTTTAGAACACTTGTTCTATTTAGACTAATTCCTCCTTTCGAAGTATCTTAGTCTTATGTGCATCCATTTGATCTTTAGTTACGATCAACCAAATGGTTTTTGAAAGAGGTCGAACTCCTCAGATAAGCTTTGCCCGTTAAAGCATCCACTTACCCGAGTATGTTCACGAACCCCACGGAAGAGCTTTGCCCGTTAAAGCATCCACTCAACCTTGGAAGTTCTAACCTAATATGTGGCACATAGAACAAGTTTTGAACATAGAGAGGCAATAAGCGAAGGGTCTAAAACATTTTATGACACAAATACACCCCTTCAACCGAATGAAGGGTTTAGCTACGAATATCCATGGAACAGGACATCATAGTTAAGTACTTGAAAAAGTAAAGGTTTTGGAAAGTAAAGACAGGAAAGTAAAGTTGCTGAATTAAAAAGACAGTAAAGTAAAGAAAAGAGTACTTACAAAAACCGTTGAAAGTGCTAAAGCTTTGATTCCAAAGTAAGGCGATTACAAGGATGGTGCTCACAAGCTAGAGAGATAAGTGACTTGTTCTTCTTGCACACAAAATGGGATGATTTACAAGTGAAGAGGGCATCTCTATTTATAGGCTAAGGAGAGGGATGGATGTGGAGGAGAAGCATCCACTTGGCAAGAGATGGGAGGAGGAGCTCAAAGCCATCGGGTGATGTCATCACCTCCCAAAGCCGCCGGCCCATGTGGAGGAAGGGGAGAGGAGGAGGCTTAGCCGCCGCCTATGTGGCATGAGGGGAGAGGATGAGTGAGTTTGAGATCTTTTCCCCAAAAGCCATCGGTCCTTTCAGCTCCGGTCTGACTCTGGTTGCCCTCCGGTTGGACTTGTTTTGAGTGATTCCACGTCCGGTTCTTTAAAGTCAGAAATTGGTCGTGACCTGGAATGACTTGTAATTCATTTTCTGCTTTAAAACTCCTCCTTAGCCTGTATTCTCTCTAGACTTCAAAATACCCTGTAGATAAATATCGGAACTAACAAGCAAAAGTTATATAGACAAAGAGTCTAATTTGGTGGGTTTAACTGTGTTTATGATTCATACAATTATGATCCATCAGATCACCCCACACTTTTAGTTGTTCGTCCCGAACAATGCTTTTTAAGGGCGGAACACAATCAAAGTAAAATATGAAAGTGAGACTGTGGGACTTGATTTATCTTAATTCATGCATTACTTACTTATTACCAAACTAAACCGTGTAAATACTTAGAAGAAACTTGATACTTGTACCTTCGCGCCGAGATGCAAATTAATTTGGATGTTTCGGGAGATAGCCCTTTTCAGGCTCCTGGACTGCATTCTCGGGATCGACTCGCACTATATGGTTTCCTTGTAGCTTTCTCTAGCACGTGATTTGGTTCGGGTTTCACTGAGTTAAGTACTTTGATTTCTTTTTGGCGAGGGACAGCTTCTGTAGTGAATCGGCCTTTGGCCTTTGGCCTTTGATATTGAGTTGGAGTTTCTTCATTTTTGTTCGGTTAAAACCTTCACAATTTTGGCCTTTGGCCTTTGATTAGCTTCTTTGAGCTTTTGCTTCTTTGAGCTTTTGCTTCTTTGTGACTTGCTAGTCCATTTTCTCAGCCTTTCTTTGGGAGGTCCAATCATCGCCCGCGAGCATATGGAAATACCTCCCCGCTCTTTCTCATCATCGCCGTTTCGCGCGGGTCAAGATGAGGGTCGCTCATCTATTTTCCCTGCTACTAGGACTAGAGATAGGACGGTTTGATTCCCGTCCCGCCTCTTGCATAAACGCTGCACGGCGGAGATGACTTCAATCTTCACTGAAACCCGAAGTGCAGCCTCCACTGACTTTGAAAACCATATAGTTAGATTCAATCCTTCGAGTGCTTGCCAAGCCTCTCTAGGGCATTTTCTATCAACTCCACATCCCCTGTATATCTCAGCACAAAGGGACAAATGAGAAGTTACATCCTAAGTTTTTAAACAGTTGAATTTTCACAAGGTAAATGCATGAATTTAGATCTATCTTTTTCACATTCTCAAGTTCATATTTTCAAAAAGATAATATTAAGGGAAAAGGAAAAGAAAAAGCATGTTAACTAACTATGTACGGAAGTGGTTCTCACCCCACACTTTTGAACGAAGGCGTGCCTTTCAGCAAGACTTAGTTCAAAAGTCATGCAAATATATACAAGAGAAGGAAATGACATTAAGGAAAAGAGAAGAACTGAACTCCCTTGTACTGTGTTGTCACATTTGGTGGGACGACATGGCTCGGAGCTAGATAATCGAGGGAGTTCGGCTGGGGCCTTGAACTCTCGGCGCAGGCCCGATAATTCTCGAAAGCTGCCTGGCTGATCTGATCTTGCTCCAAAAACCGATTCCTACATGTTAGACATTCCTTCTATACAAAAAATGGGTGAGAGCGACTTGCGGTAAAAACTAAATGACAAAAAATAAATGACTGAAAGTAAGATAGGTGTCGGGTTACCTCCCGACCAGTGCCTTTGTTTAACGTCGTTGGCTCGACGCTACCTCATTCCTGGATCATAAGGTGGGATCCCATGGGTGCTTGAGGTCGAACTTCTTCTCGGTATCTCTTTTGATTTGCCCAAAGAACACATATGGCAGCGGGCTCAGTTCTGCTCTCCCTTGATCCGGAGGCTTCTTTTTCACATATCCCCAAGAAGGCGAGGACTCCTTGACCATAGCTGCTGGTCCATCAAGTCGAACTCTCTTGCTTCTCCTTCCGGGTTTCCATTCCTTTGTCCCATGTCTTGGCCATTTCTTCATGTTCGAATGGGTGGCACCTTTGCAATTCTGGAATTTTAGTATTGTGCCATTGAACACGAGCGACCTTGAGCTTGTTCCCATGCCAAGCCTCTTCTTTGTGGCAGAGATGATTGGCCATCCTAGAACGAGTGAGTTTTCAGCCGGCTTTTCTTGGCTCATGACGAGTGAGTGCTCCATCTTCGGCTCTTCTGGCTCATGTTTTGCCTCCAACTCCCCTTCCACCTCATCATTGATCACTTCATCTTCAGGGGCTGTGATCCGCATACAAACCGAGGGGACAAGTTGGGGGACTTCCACCACAAGGGCCGGGTCTCTCTCGAGCAGCACTTCAGTGAGGACCGGGCCTGCCGTGATTTTCTCGGTTAGTTCGGCAGTGAAGTCCGGGACTTCCTTGGGTGCTTTGGCAATGAGGTGCTGGACTGGCGTGATTTCCTCGGGCAGATTGGTGATGAGGACCGGGCCTAAATTTGGCAGTTTTTCTTCTAACTCCCAAGGGTAATCTGAGTGGAGTTCTTCTTCAGGCAACCATGGGTCCTCATCCTCGTCATTTATATGGTCTCCGGGGGCAATCACACTGAGGTCTGGGTCTGATTGCCGCAACTCGACAGCGAGGACCGGTTCTAGTGGTTCGGTCGGCTCCGTGGGCTCCCATGTAGGCTCTTCTTTGATGACCCTTGGCTTGCGCATCTCATTGATCAGATAATCAGTTTCTATTATAGTCGCCTCTATTTCTGCCCATGCTTCCTCGGATCTGGCTTGATTTTGGTGCATCGTGGCGTTCAATTGCTGTATGTCCGCGACTAACTGCTGGGTGCTAGCTGCTAGCTCAAATATATCGTCCTTGAGCAGCTCGGCCTGATCTTGTCTTGGTTTTGACCTCGCGGCCAAATCATCTATTAAGTTCCAAAGATCATCTATGTCTAAGTTGTTCACCGAGCCTCCCGCTGCATCGTTTAGCCAATTCCACTCTTGTGGCGTCATCACATTGAGAAACCTTTGAAGAAGATCGTGGTTGGCGAATCAATGGTGCGGGCAGCTCGTTACAAGGGAATCGAAGTACCATAAGTACTCGTCCAAAGTTTCGTCCCAGGATTGCTCTGGGTTGTTGATCTTCTCGCAGATTTCAAGTTCGAAGGGTGGTGGGGAAAACTCCTCATAGTACCAAGGCTCGCTTCCGTAGTACGACGACATGGTGAATTATGTACAACAGAAAAAAGAACAACTATCCATTTGCTAATTCCCCGGCAACGGCGCCAGTTTTGACGGAGCCCACCGCACTGTCGTTAAGGTGCGATGTTCTCTGTGCAAAATAAATTTATATCTCCGCTACTCGTACTCTACTAGTGGGTAGTAAAGGGTAAGTAGGGGTCGAACCCAAGGGAGTCAGGTGAATAGTTGTTCTTTAAGTAGGACAGTTGGGGGTTGGTTGTGATTTTAGTACTGAGAGTAGCGTGGGTTGGTTGTGTTTTTAGTACTGAAAGGTAAAGTAACAGTTGATATTATAATTAAAGGAAAGCATTCGGTTTTAGGGGCCTTGTATCATAGTCTGTTTATCATTGACCTCTAATGATCATACTAAGTGTTCAAAGATGAATCAAGGCTATTTCTAGCACAAGACTTGCAACATCGTTTAGAACACTTGTTCTATTTAGACTAATTCCTCCTTTCGAAGTATCTTAGTCTTATGTGCATCCATTTGATCTTCAGTTACGATCAACCAAATGGTTTTTGAAAGAGGTCAAACTCCTCAGATAAGCTTTGCCCGTTAAAGCATCCACTTACCCGAGTATGTTCACGAACCCCACGGAAGAGCTTTGCCCGTTAAAGCATCCACTCAACCTTGGAAGTTCTAACCTAATATGTGGCACATAGAACAAGTTTTGAACATAGAGAGGCACTAAGCAAAGGGTCTAAAACATTTTATGACACAAGTACACCCCTTCAACCGAATGAAGGGTTTAGCTACGAATATCCATGGAACAGGACATCATAGCTAAGTACTTGAAAAAGTAAAGGTTTTGGAAAGTAAAGACAGGAAAGTAAAGTTGCTGAATTGAAAAGACAGTAAAGTAAAGAAAAGAGTACTTACAAAAACCGTTGAAAGTGCTAAAGCTTCGATTCCAAAGTAAGGCGATTACAAGGATGGTGCTCACAGCTAGAGAGATAAGTTACTTGTGCTTCTTGCACACAAAATGGGATGATTTACAAGTGAAGAGGGCATCTCTATTGATAGGCTAAGGAGAGGGATGGATGTGGAGGAGAAGCATCCACTTGGCAAGAGATGGGAGGAGGAGCTCAAAGCCATCGGGTGATGTCATCACCTCCCAAAGCCGCCGGCCCATGTGGAGGAAGGGGAGAGGAGGAGGCTTAGTTGCCGCCCATGTGGCATGAGGGGAGAGGATGAGTGAGTTTGAGATCTTTTCCCCAAAAGCCATCGGTTCTTTCAGCTCCGGTCTGACTCTGGTTGCCCTCCGGTTGGACTTGTTTTGAGTGATTCCACGTCCGGTTCTTGAAAGTCAGAAATTGGTCGTGACCTGGAATGACTCGTAATTCATTTTCTACTTTAAAACTCCTCCTTAGCCTGTATTCTCTCTAGACTTCAAAATATCCTGTAGATAAATATCGGAACTAACAAGCAAAAGTTAAATAGACAAAGAGTCTAATTTGGTGGGTTTAACTGTGTTTATGATTCATACAATTGTGGTCCATCAACTATCTCCCAAACATCCAAGGTCGTTTGAATTGCAACTCGCGAGGTAACAAGTATCGAAAAATCTATCTTTACTCGCATTGTTAGAATCTTAAGCATCATAAGATTAGTGGCTGGATTTGAGATTGAGATGTAAGGATTAGCATGACTAGTGCATTGTAATTCGTTCTATGGCTTTGTTCTTGTTCGGGACGAACAAGTTCAAGTGTGGGGTAGTTTGATAAGTCGTAGTTATACGACTATTTTCTGTGTTAAAACCCCGTCTCTTAGTGTTTGCCTGTATATTATTTCACTACCTGTGTGTAGTTTTTCATTCTCATGTGCATTCGGAGACCATGGAAGGAATATAGGCTAAAGGGAGTCCATTAGATGATGTTTGGCGTGGAAAGAAATGAAGTCCAAAGTGTTGAAGTTTTAGTTAGTGCAGACCACTTACGTCTGAAGAATTATAGGCACTTACGTCTTAACAATTTCGGTAATTGTTAAGACGTCCGCGGACGTTAAATCAAGAGACGTAAGTGGAATCCAGCTGGCAGTCAAATTTGCTTATTTTGGATTTGTATTTTCGGGAGGAATAACACAGATTTCAAAGAGCCACATTGGGGAAGAAGAAGGCGGAATGCGAAGAGACAAAGGGGAAGAGTTTCTTTCTCAATTTAAAAGAAGAAAAGTGGGGAAAATCAAGGGTGTCTTTTTTTTGGCCGTGGGTTTTGAGAGTGGGATTGGTGTGTGGTTTTGAAGTGGGATGTAGGATTGGAAAAAGACACACGGCTGGGGAAAAGGCAAAATCAGAGAATACACTTTTTAGTGGAGATTTGAGATACACGGTTTGAGTGAGAGCTTTTAGTGTGGATTGTTGAAACACGTTTGAGAAGATTAGGAAGTAAGGCTTGGAGGAAGATCAATTGAAGAAACTTGAGAGTTCATCATCAGTACTGTCATCTCTTTTCATTCAAACAAATTTGATTATGTATTGCATTTCGATGAGTAGTTAAACAAATTTGATTATGTATTGCCGGGGAGCAGCGTTTAGTGTGATATTAGGATTAACGTGTGTAGTTTAGACTATTCCACCTCATTCGTTTTCTGATTTTTTTTCTACTTTTCTTTCTCCACTCATGGTGATTCTTGGCTCTTTCAGGTACTAGCTAGTCCATGCCAAAGAAAACATCCAGACAGAAGAAGCAGATTCAGATTTCAGACGACGACACACCAGACCGACGAAGGAACAATCGTCAGGCTCAGAACGAAGCTCGGCTCTCCTTCTCACTAAGCAGATGGTTGTCCGGTGATCGGACCAACCATGAACAGGTGGGATAACCCGAAAAGGAATAATCCTAACCTGTCTTACAAGCCTCAGAATCCGGCGCCTCCGAGTTTCCCATACAAACAGCAGCAAGGCAATGCACCGTATCAGCCGCGAGGGCAATACAACAACCAGGCTCAGCAATCGCAGAACAGCAACTCCTACCAGCCAAGGACTCAGTACAATAATCTGTACAATAATCAATCGCAAGGGCAGCAAAATCAGAATTCAGGGAACTATTCGTACCAGCCGCAGCAGCCCAAGCAGCCGGAGTCCGACAGCTCATCTAGCATGGAAGCCATGATGGCTAAGTTTATGGCAGAGCAAGATAAGAAACTGCAGGGACTCCAAAAGACGATCGACCAGCTGGTCATTCAGAACAGAATGCTGGAAACTCAGGTGGCTCAGCAGGCAAATTCAGCAACCAGAGAACACGTGAAACTCCCTTCAAAACCAGAGCACAACACTAGAGAATCAGTCAATGCTATCACACTCCGAGGTGGGAAACAACTTGAGATGATACCAGCTCAGGCCGCTTGAACAGGAGCAGGAAAATCAGCGCTCAATTCTGCGTCTACTGAAGAAGAAACATCAAAAGAAGCTGAAGACCGAAATGAAAATTCTGCGCAGACAGTGGAGCCAGCTCCTTATAAGCCTCCGATTCCATTCCCTCAGCGACTCAAGGGTGCAAGAAGAGATAAATATTTCATGCAATTCGTGGACAAAATTCGAACTCTCTACATCACAATGCCCTTCACCGATGCAATCACCCAGATCCCCACCTATGCATAATTCATGAAGGAGATTCTGACTGGGAAACGGAAGATGGACGGGACCGAGACAGTAGCTCTAAGTGAGGAGTGCAGTGCTGGCATGCACGTGCCCATGCCGCCTAAGCTTAAGGATTCAGGGAGTTTTTCTATCCCTTGTGATATCGGTGGCCTTACAATTCGTCGTGCTTTATGTGATTTAAGTGCTAGTGTGTCTATCATGCCATATTCTCTGTATTCTAAACTGAACTTGGGTGATCTCTGTCCTACTAACATCTCCATTCTCCTTGCGAATCGTTCTTGTAGACTCCCGAAAGGGATTCTGAAAGACGTACCCGTCAAGGTGAAGAATATTTACATCCCTGCTGATTTTATTGTGCTAGGGATTTCAGATGACACTGACATCCCCATTATACTTGGTAGACAATTCCTTTACACGGCTGGGGTTGTTATTGACATGGATAGGGGATCTATAGCTTTGCGAGTAGGCAGCGAACGTGTTGTCTTTTAATTACCTGACATGTGCAGAACTCCTAGTCTCTTAGCTGATTGTGATGTGTTAGACTCTGCTGATCTTGATCAGCCCATCTCACTAACATCTATTAAGTCTTACAAGGTTGTACCAGGCTGCCCGATACCGATGGATGTCTACGCTATGAGCATAGAGGGCGCGGACGCAGCTGATGTCGCAGGAGACGTAGGTAAGGAATCTTGCACGGTAGAGCTGAAACCTCTACCTGCAAGTCTCAGGTATGAATTTCTGGGCCCTAACTCCACTTACCCGGTGATTGTTAATGCATCATTGACTGATGTAGAGACCCCGAAATTGCTAGATGTCGTGCGCAAACATAGACCAGCCCTAGGTTATTCTATAGACGACCTCAAGGGGATTAGCCCAGATTTGTGCATGCATAGAATAAACCTTGAGGACGATGCTAGACCTAGTAGGGATGCCTTGAGACGTTTGAACCCCAAACTGAATGATGTCGTTAAGAAAGAAATTTTGAAATTATTAGATGCCGGCATCATTTATTCTGTTGCCGATAGTAAGTGGATTAGTCCTGTGCACGTTGTCCCTAAGAAGGGAGGTTTAACTATTGTACGAAATGAACACAATGAATTAATTCCTACTCGTACTGTGACTGGTTGGCGTATGTGCATTGATTATTGGAAATTTAATAAGGCTACTCTTAAGGATCATTTTCCTTTGCCTTTTATTGATCAAATGTTAGAACGTCTAGCAAAGCATACATTTTTCTGCTACCTCGACGGTTATAGTGGATTTTTCCAGATCCCTATACACCCCGAGGACCAGGAGAAAACTACTTTTACTTGCCCTTTTGACACATTTGCTTATAGACGTATGCCCTTTGGTCTTTGCAATGCACCAGCCACATTTCAACGTTGCATGATGGCCATATTTTCTGATTTTTTGGAACATACCATGGAAGTATTTATGGATGATTTTTTGGTGTATGGTTCCTCATTTGATTCGTGTCTCTCTAACCTTACTGATGTTCTTCGTCGTTGTGTTGACACTAACCTGGTTTTTGAACTGGGAGAAGTGTCATTTTATGGTGCAGGAAGGTATAGTGCTTGGACACATGGTCTCTCACAGAGGCATCGAGGTTGATCGCGCAAAGGTAGAGGTAATTGAAAAGCTGCCCCACCAAGAGATGTGAAAGGGATCAGGAGCTTTCTCGGGCACGCTGGATTTTACAGACGATTTATCAAGGATTTCTCGAAGACAGCAAAGCTGCTCACTGATCTACTCTGCCAGGAAGCTGAATTTAATTTTTCCGATTCATGTTTAATTGCTTTCAATAATCTGAAAACTGCTCTTACTTCCAATCCGATTGTGCAGCCTACCGATTGGGAGCTGCCATTTGAACTAATGTGTGATGCAAGTGACTTTGCAGTAGGAGCAGTCTTGGGGTAGCGCATCGACAAGAAGCTGCACGTAGTTTACTACGCCAGCAAGGTCCTCGCCGGAGCAGCAGTCAATTACACTACAACTGAAAAAGAAATGCTGGCCATCGTATATGCTTTTGAGAAATTCAGGCAGTACCTAATTGGTTCGAAGACCACAGTATACACCGATCATGCTGCGATCAAATATTTGCTGTCGAAGAAGGACTCCAAACCTCGTCTCATCCGATGGGTCCTCCTCCTCTAAGAATTCGACATTGACATCAGAGACAAGAAGGGCGCAAAAAATCTGGTTGCAGATCACTTGTCACGCCTCGAGCTAGGAGAGCTCGACCGCGAAGAGGACAAGCTCCCGATGACTGATTCTCTAGCAGGCGAACAGCTGATGCGCATTGATGTGGACAGCATCCCGTGGTATGCTGATTTCATTAATTTCCTGGCCTGTGGGATCCTCCCTCCCGACCTCTCGCACAACCAGAAGAGGAAATTTCTTTTCGATGTTAAAAGGTACTTCTGCGATGACCCTTTTCTTTATAGATTATGTGCTGACGGTCTCTACAGGACTTGCGTCGACGAGGATCAGATCCCGTATATTCTGGAAAGCTGCCACTCTTCACAATACGGTGGACATGGGGCTGGTTCGAAAACAGCTACAAAAGTTCTACAGTCCAGTTTCTTTTGGCCCTCACTATTTAAGGACGCGCATGAATTTGTCAAAGCGTGTGATCAGTGCCAGCGGACTGGTAATATTTCGAAGCAGCAGAACATGCCCCAGCAGAGCATTCTCACAGTGGACCTTTTCGACGTATGGGGGATTGACTTCATGGGACCATTCCCACCTTCCTACGGCAATCAGTATATCTTGGTAGCAGTCGACTATGTTTCTAAGTGGGTTGAAGCAAATGCTACTCCTACTTGCGACGCCAAGGTAGTTATAAAAATGTTTCAGAAGGTGATTTTCTCTCGGTTCGGAGTGCCCAGAACAGTTATCAGCGACGGTGGCTCTCACTACAAAGAAAGAAATTTCGAAACACTGTTGAAGAAGTATGGTGTCTACCACAAGATTGGCACTCCTTATCACCCTCAGACTAGTGGACAGGTTGAGGTCTCTAACAGAGAGATCAAGAGCATTCTGGGAAAGACAGTCTCGAGCCACAGGAAAGACTGGGCGTCCAAGCTAGATGATGCACTGTGGGCATACAGGACTGCATACAAAATGCCTATCGGTATGAGTCCATTTAGACTTGTCTACGGGAAAACCTGCCACTTGTCGGTTGAACTCGAGTACAAGGCATTATGGGCTATCAGAGAACTGAACATGGATATGAAGGCAGCCGGAGAAAAGCGAATATTGCAGCTCCATGAGCTTGATGAAATCAGATTGGATTCCTACGAGAATGCCCGTATTTATAAGGAGAGAACAAAGAAGTGGCATGACAAGAGGATAGTGCGCCGAGAGTTCAACGAAGGTGAGCAAGTTCTTCTATACAACTCCCGCCTCAGATTATTTCCTGGGAAGCTGCGCACTAAATGGAGTGGCCCTTATACAGTAGAACGAGCACATCCAGACGGGCATGTTGAAATCAGTGTTGAAGGAGGAAAAACCATGGTAGTCAACGGGCAACGCCTCAAGCCCTATCACGTTCTAAAGCATCTTGCACCTCCTGAAGGGATTGATGACAACCTACTTCTCGGGAAGGGATCTCAGCAAGGGACTTCCCAAGAATGCTCCTAGTCCTACCTCCCTAACTGTGTCTCACCAAGACGTTAAACTAGGTCTCTTCGGGGAGTAACCCGCGCTGTAAGTTCTTGTTTTAGCATTTTGCATTGTACAATTCGTATGTGAACCGTGCAGGAATCAAAGTGTGGAGTGGACGGCATTCAGTTTTTATTCTGGGCCGACAAAAGCAAATTTGGCAGAGATTTTGGGGGAAGCCGTTACAACCGTTACACATAGGACTGTAATGGCTGTAACGGGCAGTATTTCAGCAGTAAATCTTGGAGGTCCCGTTACAGCCGTTACACATGGACTGTAATGGGCTGCATCAGGCTTTAACGGGCTGTATTTAGATCAGATATTTTGGCTTGTCCCGTTACAGCCGTTACAGGCTCGGTTGTAACGGGCTGCAGCCTTCTTCTTCAAAAAAAATTGAGTTTCGGATTTCACAACCCTAATTCCCAAAATCCAATCTTCAAGCGCCGCCAGCCACTTTTCTCTCCAGTCCGCCCGATTCCGACCGCCGTCCACCGCTCTCCTCACCGTCCGTCCGTCCGCTAAGCTCTCTCCACCACATCCACGGCCGAAAACCTACCCTTCCGCCACTTCTGCATCTCGCCCAATCCGGCACCACTCTCCTCACCCACGGCCAAAACCCTAACACCTCTCCTCCTCCTCTCGAATTCCGGCCATTCCTACACCCACCATGGGTAGAGTAACGGATCCAAGCCAACCCGCCAGAAATCCCTCTTCAAGCTGCTCCGTCCGACCCAAATGGACACAACCCCCTGCTCCTCCACCACCATCATTCCAGCACCACCACCCAATCAACTCCGCTATTACCCGCTGACCAATGCAGGTCGATTCGCCACAACTGAGCATCAGGATTGATTCGACAAAATCCTGTCAACAAAGACGGTAAAACCTACTCTCATTCCCTGCATTCAAACTCTTAAGGACTTGAAAAGGGATATATTTTCACAATGTCGTAGTATGTTTATCGCCTCTGGGCTTGATATCTTGTTTGCTCGCCGCGTCAAGTCGACTTATCCTATGTTAGTCAAGGAAATTTCAGCTACTTTTGAGATTGTTGGCAGCCCGTTGAAAGTCACTCACTGGACATTCCAAGTATGACGGGAAACGTACACTATGTCCAAGGACGAAGTCTGCGAGGCTTTGGGATTTCCCTTGGAAGGTTTCTGTGGCGAGTATAGTGTGGATGAGAGGTATGAGTTCTGGAAGCTCATATCTAGTTTTGACTATTATTTTCGATCCGGTTGGGGTGCTGCAGGCATAAAGGAGTCGGTGTGGAAGATTATTCACCGAATTGTGGCCTTAAACATTAATACTCGCGCCGAGGGCGCCACCGTGATCTCTAACCCCGACTTGGACATTATGATTTCTATGAGCAAAGGGGTTCCTGTTGACTTCTTTTAGATCCTCAGTGGGATGATAACAGCTTGGGCCACGTCTCTTGGGAACAAGGCCATGGGAGGCGGCTACTTTATTTCTGTGCTCGCCGAGTCTCTAGGATGGGACCTCTGCTCCCTGTACGGGACTGAGACTAACCTGGTTCTGCACATGGACCAAATCATTCTCGATAAATTTATTGGGAAAGATGGGGAGTGGACTCACAACCCCGAGCTCCCACGTGGAGCGAAGAGGCGCCGCATTGATAGAGCACAGGCCAGGATAGCCTCCCCTCCGCGCGAGCCTGCACCAGTTGAGGAGGACCAGCCTCTGCATGATGATGTTGACATGGACGAGATGCACTCGCCTCCAGCAGCTAGCCACATCCCTCCCCCTCCCCCGCCTTATCCTGCTGTCGACCAGTTACCATCCACACTTGAGGAGCATTTCGCTTGGATAGAGACCTCTCAGCAGCAGATTATCACCACCCAGCTAGAGTTTCGGGAGGAACTGAGGGCGATGATGGCCTATCAGCGCTAGATTTTGGCTAACCAGGCTCCCATGATTTCCACGCAGAGCAGGCTCGCCAGCTCCCATAATCAGCTCCGAGAAGAATTCGCAGAGTTCCACATTCAGGCAGCACAACATTGGTCACAGAACCCCGGGGCTGGCCCTTTTCAACCCCCCGGTACTGCCTCAGATAGCATTGATCAGATGTTTGCCTCTGAGGATGCTGCTGATGACGATGGGGCTAGCTAGTTCCCCTTACATTTTATTTCATGTTTCTCTTTTTGCCATCTTATCAGTTCTTATGCATTTCATGTTCGTCTATTGTACATTGACTTATGGATGCTATTCACTATTTTCTTATTATTCGATGTTTGAGTTATTCCATCATTGTTGTTCATCTCTACTCACATCGTTTATTCTTCTGTTCGTTTCGCGATTATCGATGCTAACATATAACTTGTGCAGCTCTTTTTGTCTACTCGTACATCTACCAGCTCACAGGTCGTATTCCATTCACCAGCCATCGTTTAATCTTTATGGATTTCGCACCACCACGCACGAGTGAATTTCCTATGCTTTTTCCTATTTTATATTTTCGCTTAGGGACTAAGCTCGCTTTTAAGTGTGGAGTGGGTAAGCATAGTCACATGCATTGCATAACACATTTACTCTTGCATATGCTCAACTGTCTATGTATTGCGATTGAAATCCTCATTTTCTACGATACTCCTTGACTGATTGACACTCATTTGGATTCGAAGTCTAGGACTTGAAATAGTGAAAATCGTGTGTATTCTCTTGAGTCAGTATCATTGCTAGCCCTTGACTATCACATGTTCTACGTATTTCTTAAAGCATGTTTGAGACTTGAAATTAGTAGGCACCGGTTCAAAAAAAATGTCAAAAACTTAAACTACATCTCTTCTTCTAGGTGAACTTAGTGCTAGTATGTGTTTCTCTATACTCGTCGTGATTTGCATGCACCCGCCTTTATTCATACACTATGTCAAGCTTTAAGTGTGGAGTTAGAATATTGACCTTCAAGTTTTCCCCTCAAAAACAAAGTTCTCAATTCTGGAAAGTGGGTGAAACATTGGCCCCAAGCATAGTTGTTTTTGAAAGAAAACCAGTTTGAAAGAAAAAAACCCCCCAAAATGCTTTTGTTGATTCTGCGAAAGCAGAAAATACCAAGGACCTGGTGAGAAAAGTCACCTCTGGTATATGGAAAACACTCTTGAAACAATTTCTACCCCCTTCTGCTTGATAGAGTGTAAGTCCATCCTCTCATTGCGTGCAAATCATTACCTATCTTGAAAATTCGTGTACTAGAAACTAAGGGACGATACTCGTGCTTGCACTAAAAATTTTGAGGTGATTTTCATACTATTTTTTCAGAAAAACTTTAAGGCAGGCTCCTCTTCTCTTACGGGTCATTGCCTAGTCCTTGGCTCTTGAGAATGAGCTTTGCGCCAAGAGCCCGTGGACTATCCCTAGATAGCTGATGGACCATAATTGTATGAATCATAAACACAGTTAAACCCACCAAATTAGACTCTTTGTCTATTTAACTTTTGCTTGTTAGTTCCGATATTTATCTACAGGGTATTTTGAATTCTAGAGAGAATACAGGCTAAGGAGAAGTTTTAAAGCTGAAAATGAATTACGAGTCATTCCAGGTCACGACCAAATTCTGACTTTCAAGAACCTGACGTGGAATCACTCAAAACAAGTCCAACCGAAGAGCAACCAGAGTCAGACCGGAGCTGAAGGACCGATGGCTTTTGTGAAAGATCACAAAACACACACTCCAACCACTCCCCTCCACTCACAACCGGCGGCTTCAAGGAGGAGAAGCCATGTGTCCCGGCGGCTCTCCTCTCTTCTCCTCACAAGCCCGGCGGCTTTGGCCATGAAGATGACACCTAGCCCGATGGCTTTTGCTTCTCCTCCCATCTTGAGCCATGTGTCTTCATCTCCTTGCCTCCCTTAGCCTATAAATACCAAGCCATTCTCACTTGTAAACACAATCCAACATCCACAAGTTACTTATCTCTCTAGATTTTGGGCACTAATCATGTAATCACTTTACTTTGGAATTGAAGCTTGATCTTTAGCACTCTCAACGGTTTTTGTAAGTCCTCTCTTGTTTACTTTACTATCTTTTCAATTCAACAACTTTACTTTCCTGTCTTTACTTTCGAAAACTTTACTTTACTGTCTTTCAAAAACCTTTACTTTTTTCAAGTACTTAGCTATGATGTCCTGTTCCATGTATATTCGTAGCTAAACTCTTCATTCGGTTGAAGGGGTGTACTTGTATCATACAATGTTTTAAGCCCTACTCTTAATGCCTCTATGTGTTCAAAACTTGTTCTATGTGCCACATATTAGGTTAAAACTTCCAAGGTTGAGTGGATGCTTTAACGGGCAAAGCTCTTCCGTGAAGTTCGTGAACATACTCGGGTAAGTGGATGCTTTAACGGGCAAAGCTTATCTGAGGAGTTCGACCTCTTTTAAAAACCATTTGATTGCTCGTAACTGAAGATCAAATGGATGCACATAAGGCTAAGATACTTCGAAAGGAGGAATTAGTCTAAATAGAACAAGTGTTCTAAATGATGTGGCAAGTCATGTGCTAGAAATAGCCTTGATTCATCTTTGAACACATAGTATGATCATTAGAGGTCAATGATAAACGAAAATATGATACAAGGCCCCTGAAACCGAATCTTTCCTTTAATTGTAATATCAACTGTTACTTTACCTTTCAGTACTAAAAACCAAAAACAACCCCCCAACTGCTTTATTTAATCCCCCCTTTTCGAAAGAACAACTATTCACCTGACTCCCTTGGGTTCGACCCGTACTTACCACTGACTACCCAAAATAGTTAAGTCGCGAGTATCGGAGATATAAATTTATTTTTGCACAGAGAACATCGCACCTTAACGACAGTGCGGTGGGCTCCGTCAAAATTGGCGCCGTTGCCGGGGAATTAGCAAATGGATAATTGTTCCTTTTTCTGTTGTACATAATTCACCATGTCTTCCTACTACGGAAGCGAGCCTTGGAATGATGGAGGCAGCAACCTTATGTTTAAAATGCTTAGATGTCTCCCCCAGTTTGGAGGTTCCATTGAAGAAGACCCTGTGATACATTGCCAACATTTTCACCACATCTGCAGCCACATGAAACCTGAGAACGAGACGTTAGAGGAGTTTAAGCTGACATGCTTCAAATTTTCTTTAACTTACTCGGCAATAGAGTGGTATTACTCATGTGCGGCTTATGAAGGTGATTATGAGGATTTACGAGCCAAATTTCTAGAAGAGTTTTCCCCGCCATCTCTCCGACTTGAAACCCGCGAGAAGATTCTCAACCTTGAGCAATCCCGGAACGAAACTTTGGATGAATACTCTACGTATTTCGATGTCATCGTTTCGCGCTGCCCGCACCATAGATTCACCAACTACGATCTTCTTCAAAGATTTCTTGGCGGGATGCTGCCACATGAGTTGAAAAGGCTCAAAGATGCGGCGGGGGGTTCGAACCTAACCATGGCTAAAACTTGGGACCTCATAGACGATTTGGCAGAAAGTACAAAACAAGGGCCGATGCACCAAACTGATGATGAAGCACCGACTATGGAAGTGGACTCAATGCAAAACGAGCCCGACACCACACCCATTACAAGCTTGCCCGTATCAAATCCGGAAGGAGACATCAGTACAAGGGCAGTAATGGATGTGGAGGCGGCTCTAAAGGAACAACATTGGAGCCCACGGAGCCGACAGAGGATGAGGACTCACAAATGACCAAAGAAGAACCGGCCAAGACAGGCCCGGTCCTCACTGTCGAAGCACCCGAGACAAGCCCGGTCCTCATTACCGATGCGGCCGACCAGCGCCCGAGCCGTTTCCTCATCACCAATCTGCCCGAGGAAGTCCCGGCCCTACTTGACGAGCCAAATGAAGTCCCGGACCTCGCTAAAAAAGCACCTGAGGAAGTTTCGGACTTCACTACCAAACCAGTCGAGACATACCCGGACCTCACTGCCGAACTGACCGAGAAAATCACGGTAGGCCCGGTCCTCACTGAAGAGCTGCTCGAGAAAGGCCTTGTCCTTAAGGCTGAGAAGCCCCTACTTAACCCTTCATGTTCTATGAAGATCACGACCACCAAAGATGAGATGATCGATGATGATTCAGTGCTAGGCGAGTTGGAGGAGAAGCATCAGCCAAAACAATCAACGCAGGAGCTCCCACTCGTCACAAGCCAAGAAGAGCCTCCTGAAAGGTGTAAGGACCAAGGACGGCCAATCATCTCTGCCACAAAGAAGAGGGTTAGCAAGGGCGCATGCTTGAGGTCGCTTGGCAAAAGACTGAACTTCCAAAACTGCAAAGATGCCAACCGGCCAAGCGGCAAAGACATGGGCCCAAAAAATGGAATCCCGGAAGGAGTAACAAGCGAGCATGACTCATTGGACCAGCAGCTATGGTCAATGAAGCCTCACCCTCTCGGAGCAAAAGGGCAGCCGAGAAGAAATTCGACCTCACACGCCCATGGGACACAACCTTATGATCCAGGAATGAGGTATCGTCGAGCTAACGACGTTAAACAAATGCACTGGTCGGGAGGTAACCCGACACCTATCTTACTTTCAGTCATTTAATTCCTATCATTTAGTTTTTTTAAATCATTCTCACCTTTCCTGTATATATTTGCTTGCATAAACTTTTGAACTAAGTCGTGCTGTGAGTAACGCCTTCGTTCAAAAGTGTGGGGTGAGAACCACCTTTGTACATAGTTAGTTAACATGTTTTTTCTTTTTCTTTTCCCTTAATATTATCTTTTTGAAAATATGAACTTGAGAATGTGAAAAAGATAGATCTAAATTCATGCATTTACCTTGTGAAAATTCAACTGTTTAAAAACTTAGGATGTAACTTCTCATTTGTCCCTTTGTGCTGAGATATACAGGAGATGTGGAGTTGATATAAATTGTCCTATAGAGGCTTGGCGAAGGATCGAATCTAACTATATGGTTTTCGAAGTCAGTGGAGGCTACACTTCGGGTTTCAGTAAAGATTGAAGTCATCTCCGCCGTGCAGCGTTTATGCAAGAGGCGGGATGGGAATCAAACCGTCCAAACTCTAGTCCTAGTAGCCGGGAAAATAGATGAGCGACCCTCATCTTGACCCGCGTGAAACGGCGAGGATGAGAAAGAGCGGGGAGGTATTTCCATATGCTTGCGGGCGACGATTGGACCTCCCAAAAAGGCTGAGAAACTGGACTAGCAAGTCACAAAGAAGCAGAAGCTCAAAGAAGCTAATCATAGGCCAAAGGCCAAAATTGTGAAGGTTTTAACCGAACAAAAGTGAAGAAACTCCAACTCAATATCAAAGGCCAAAGGCCGATTCACTACAGAAGCTGTCCCTCGCCAAAAAGAAATCAAAATGCTCAACTCAGTGAAACCTGAACCAAATCACGTGCTAGAGAAAGCTACAAGGAGACCATATAGTGCGAGTCGATCCCGAGAATGCAGTCCAGGAGCCTGAAAAGGGCTATCTCCCGAAACATCCTAATTAATTTGCATCTCGGCGCGAAGGTACAAGTATCAAGTTTCTTCTAAGTATTTACACGGTTTAGTTTGGTAATAAGTAAGTAATGCATGAATTAAGATAAATCTAGTCCCACAGTCTCACTTTCATATTTAAAAGTTTACTTAGATTGTGTTCCGCCCTTGAATAGCATTGTTTGGGACGAACAACTAAAAGTGTGGGGTGATCTGATGGACCAGAATTATATGAATCATAAACACAGTTAAACCCACCAAATTAGACTCTTTGTCTATTTAACTTTTGCTTGTTAGTTCCGATATTTATCTACAGGGTATTTTGAAGTCTAGAGAGAATACAGGCTAAGGAGGAGTTTTTAAGCTGAAAATGAATTACGAGTCATTCCAGGTCACGACCAAATTCTGACTTTCAAGAACCTGGCGTGGAATCATTCAAAACAAGTCCAACCGAAGAGCAACCAGAGTCAGACCGGAGCTGAAAGGACCGATGGCTTTTGTGAAAAATCACAAAACACACACTCCAACCACTCCCCTCCACTCACAACCGGCGGCTTCAAGGAGGAGAAGCCATGTGTCCCGGCGGCTCTCCTCTCTTCTCCTCACAAGCCCGGCGGCTTTGGCCATGAAGATGACACCTAGCCCGATGGCTTTTGCTTCTCCTCCCATCTTGAGCCATGTGTCTTCATCTCCTTGCCTCCCTTAGCCTATAAATACCAAGCCATTCTCACTTGTAAACACATTCCAACATCCACAAGTTACTTATCTCTCTAGATTTTGGGCACTAATCATGTAATCACTTTACTTTGGAATCGAAGCTTGATCTTTAGCACTCTCAACGGTTTTTGTAAGTCCTCTCTTCTTTACTTTACTGTCTTTTCAATTCAACAACTTTACTTTCCTGTCTTTACTTTCGAAAACTTTACTTTACTGTCTTTCAAAAACCTTTACTTTTTTCAAGTACTTAGCTATGATGTCCTGTTCCATGGATATTCGTAGCTAAACTCTTCCTTCGGATGAAGGGGTGTACTTGTATCATACAATGTTTTAGGCCCTACTCTTAGTGCCTCTATGTGTTCAAAACTTGTTCTATGTGCCACATATTAGGTTAGAACTTCCAAGGTTGAGTGGATGCTTTAACGGGCAAAGCTCTTCCGTGGGGTTCGTGAACATACTCGGGTAAGTGGATGCTTTAACGGGCAAAGCTTATCTGAGGAGTTCGACCTCTTTTAAAAACCATTTGATTGCTCGTAACTGAAGATCAAATGGATGCACATAAGGCTAAGATACTTCGAAAGGAGGAATTAGTCTAAATAGAACAAGTGTTCTAAATGATGTGGCAAGTCATGTGCTAGAAATAGCCTTGATTCATCTTTGAACACATAGTATGATCATTATACGTCAATGATAAACGAAAATATGATACAAGGCCCCTGAAACCGAATCTTTCCTTTAATTGTAATATCAACTGTTACTTTACCTTTCAGTACTAAAAACCAAAAACAACCCCCCAACTGCTTTATTTAATCCCCCCTTTTCGAAAGAACAACTATTCACCTGACTCCCTTGGGTTCGACCCGTACTTACCACTGACTACCCAAAATAGTTAAGTCGCGAGTATCAGAGATATAAATTTATTTGTGAACAGAGAACATCGCACCTTAACGACAGTGCGGTGGGCTCCGTCAATAGCATAAGTGAATGGCGATCATGTTTTGTGTAACTATTCATGTTCTTTATACGTTGCTATAGAACTATTTAGGACATGTGATTAGTCGATTGCTAGCCGTGTGTATTGACCGTTTGAATGCATAACTTGTTTAATCTATGATTGTCTGAAAACTTTGATGAAGATGTTTGACTTGAAGTTGAGGTAACACGATGAATCCGAGGTATGACATGACTTTACTATGACTCGTTGAGCATCATTCATGCATACACGATAGTTAGTTGTACAGGGGATTTGTAGGTAGTCCCATTCCTGAAAACCTTCACGAGACTATACTCGTCCTACTTGGGCAGCCTATAGGTTTAAAGGCTTGATGCATACGCTAAATGCATTCGTGTCCTCTACGACAGTGAGTTATCTTTTTATTTATGCTTTAGTTAGAATTGATCACATGTCACTTGAGTGTGTAGCTTTATGGTCGTTGCACATTACATGCTCTCATGTATTTATTCTGCCGTATTGTTCGACCTTTGTTCGGGACGAACAAATCCTAAGTGTGGAGTGTTTTGATCAGTCAATATTCTGACTGATTATTCACTACATTTGATGAAGGATAACGTTCATTCTCCCGGCAAATTGTCTATATTTGATGTCTTTCTCTAGTGTTTCAGGTAAAATTGACATATCATCGCTCCTTGGAGCTAAAGTGTTGAAAGAACGGAAAGATCGATCGAAAAAGGACAAAAACCAAAGTTGCGCCAGGACAGCCTGTTACAGCCTGATGTTCCCTTGAGTGGCATGTATTTGGCAAAACATAGTTAGACAGTTCGAGCAGGAGTTCAGGAGGAGTTCGAACACATCCTAGCACTCTTGTACAGCGTGGAACAGGCGCAAGGATATTTCTCGGAAGATATTGGACAGCGAAGATCTCGTCGATTTGAAGTCGGCCAGCGAATTATTTGAACAACAGATATTCGAATGAATATCTATATTGAAGGCGGCATAGCTGACTTGGGCAAGAGATCTCCTTCTATTCTTCCAACCGATTTGAGAAAGATATACATCAAATATCTAGGAATATTTCCTAAATATTTGATGGGATTATCTTGTGCAGATTAGGGTTTTGTCCAAGCATATAAATACGTTGCTAGGATGTCCTCATTCTGCATCGCTTTCAAGATAAAACATACACGAGTATAACCTATCGATTGGAGAAGAAGAAAGCGACGGCTGGTTGTGTTTCCCCACTGGAAACTCATCGGTGCAAGAGCAGTCTCATCACGTGCAACTCAGACTGCCTGGAAGCGATCAAACTGCCGCACACAACAAAGGTGAACAAGCTTTCGTGAGAAAGTATCCGAGCTTCAAGAGAAGGTCGAGAACGTTTGGACTACAGGTTCGGACGAAGGGGATCGAGATTAACTGCTGTAAACCTCGGTTGCAAATCTGAGAGACGCGGTGTTAGAGGCTAGGCAATTACAAGGTGTAAGTGTAAGTCCACGTACAAGCTCTAACTCGTAATAAAGATTTGCTGTCCCTTTTCGGGTGTGGGAAACCCCTCAGAGTAGGCGTGGCCGAACTGGGTTACCATTCTGTGCGTGCTCATATTATTTGCTTTGTCTACTGAACGGTTGTGAAATGAGTTCAAGGTCTGTCGCAACTGTACCTTGAACTGTCTGCTGAACTGTTGTGAAAAGAGTTCAAGGTCTATGGCAACTGTATCTTGGACACAAGCTTGAACAGGGGATATAATTTCAATTGGTATCAGAGCAGACACTCAACACACTGAGTGGGATCCTGAACTGTTCAAGATGACTCTGAAGGAAGGACAAAGCATCACCAGACCCCCGCTACTGGAAGGATCGAACTATGCCACCTGGAAGCCCGTGATGAGATCCTTTCTGAAATCTCTAGACGAAAAAGCGTGGAAGGCTGTTCTGAAAGGTTGGATGGAACCCATGATGAACAATCTCACTGGAGAACCGATCCCAAAACCAGAAGCACTGTGGACAGAAGAGGAGGACAAAGCATCTATGGAAAACTCAAAGGCTATGAACGCAATTTTTTCTGCCGTAGATGAAAACGTCATGAAGCTCATCATCAACTGTGAAGTGGCCAAGGAAGCATGGGACATCCTTCAAACAGCCTTTGAAGGCACAGACAAGGTTCGCAACTCACGCATGCAGGCTGTCACAACCAGGTTTGAAGAGATGAAAATGAAGGAAAGTAAAAGCATCACTGAGTACAACACCAGAGTTCTAGAACTATCCAACGAGGCGTCTGCACTAGGGAAACCCATTGATGAAGAAAGATTGGCCAGTAAAGTCCTAAGGTCACTCCCTCCGAGATTTGCCATGAAGGTCACTGCCATTGAGGAAATGCATGACATCACCAAACTAAAGCGGGACGAGCTGATGGGGTCACTCAGAACTTACGAGATTAATCATGACTTCCAAACCGGAGATGTGAAGGGAATCGCCCTAAAAGCGGACATGCCAAAAGACAAACTGGATGCTGGCTGTACCACTGAGCAACTGGCTATGATGGCACAGAACTTTGGAAGAATGGTAAGGAAAATCAACAGGCATGGTCCAGAGCAAAATCAGCCTTCATCAACCAGTTTCCGAAACTGGAAAACCAGAAGATCGAGATCCAGCGATGTGAAGCAAGACTCCTCTGACAAAGGAAAGGAAGAAATTCAGTTCCATGAATGCAGGGGTTTCGGCCATATTGCGTCATAATGTGCAAATACTCTCATGAGGAAGAAGGCAATGGTCGCTAGCTTCAGCGATAGTGAGTCAGACGAAGAAAAAGAAGGAGGTGAAACCACCAACTTTGTGGCTTTCGTCACAACTCTGGGTGAATGCAGCAACACCGGTGAAACAGTTCCATCGCAGTTGGAACTCCCAGCTGAAGACCTCTCAGATAGTGATAATGAAGAACTCACGCAGGAATCTCTAGCTCAGACATATAAAGATCTGTATGAGAAGTGGTTGCTTCTGATTAAGATCAACACGAAGCTGAATGACTCAGTTGCAAGCGTCACTATAGAAAAGGACAAGGTCTGGGAGGAGGTCGAGATACTGCTTACACAGAAGGTGGAACTCGAAGGCACAGTAGACTCACTAACTATTCAACTAGCCGAAATGAAACAGGAAAGATTGTGTCTTCTTACTCAGAAAACAGAGCTCCTGGGTACTGTCTCTTCACTAAAAGTTGACATGCAAAGGGACCATGACACTCACCCTGTAGGCATGGCGGGTCTAAGAAAAACCATCACAGATCTGAAGCGAAAGGAAGTATTTCAACTAAGGAGGATAGACAGCTGGAACTCCAGCTAGAATCTGAGAAGATGGATCATTCAGACACTAAGAAGGAGCTCAATCACCTCAAACAGTCGATAAGGATGCTAAACTCTGGCACCAACAACTTAAATGATATTCTCAGATCTCAGAGGATGGAGTCTGGACATCGAGGTCTGGGGTTTACGAAAGAAGGTACTTCAAAAGGCACTACTTTTGTCAAAACTCAACAAGTGTCGAAATAGCTACCTGAACAGATGGTAAGACAGTCCAAAGGAAAGAACCCAGCTGATCACAGGAAGACTCGTAAAACACCCGTCCAACGCCGTAATCTCTCACCAGTGAATCAAAGGGGAGAGTGGCGCACTTGCTGGTACTGTCACCAGATGGGACACATCAAACTAAAGTGTCGCTTGTTTCTTGCTAAACGACGGGCATATCAACATCAGCCATACCTCGACAGAAAAAAATATGGGTTCCAAAAGCCGAGCAGACCGTTTGCATGGTGGCCTGCTGCTCCTCAAATTACACAATGCAAGACAGTTGGATCTTTGACAGTGAATGCTCCGCCCACATGACAGGTAACTCTCAATACCTCACCCATATTAGACCTGTTGAACAGATGTGGATTGTCACCTTCGGGGATGGTGGAAAGGGTCAGGTGATCGACTGTGGGACATTGATGGTTCCGGATCTCCCTGCACTCAAGAACACCCTCCTTGTTGAGGGACTGACAAGGAATCTCATCAGCATCAGTCAACTGTGCAACGATGGACATTATGTGTCATTCTCTAGCTACTCATGCCTCGTCCTGGACGAGAATGGCGGTACACTGATGAAAGGAAGAAGGGATGCCAACAACTGCTACACCATTGGGATAGGACACATGGACGACAAGAACTCCGGCAAGCAACAGGTTGCCCGAGCATGTGCAAACGCCAACCATCGATTTCTGCGAGGGGGAGTGGATAAGACCCTGCACACAAGATCTGATCAGAGTTGCGCACAAATCCATGTTGACAACTGTCCCAGGAAACTGTTGAATCAGAAGGTGTCACAGTTACAGAAGGAGTTTGCACTCTGCCCACAGAAATATGCTCGGAACCGAACAAGAAAATATGAACATGGAGGGCACCAGAAGATGATAACTCTAAGGCAGACCAAGACCTTCAGCATTTCACGGCAAGGAACACCCAGACCCCTCTCGGGTCCATGTGGTGTCAAACACTAACTGTGTCTAAGGGTGGTCAGTCAGAGTCAAAACCCCAGCTAAAACAGTTGGACTGACCACCTAAGGAAGAGAGTTGGAACAGAAGGCACAGCGCGTGAACACCAAATTTTTTGAATATTCTCGAAGATTTTTTATGCCGTTATTTGAAACGAGACTTGACCAATTTGGAAAAAGAAAAGGATCGGAGAGTGGCAAGTTCAGAGGAAGTTCTGCGTGACCAGGCTGTTGGGGCAGAAGAGTCTGTTGCCGAGAAAGTTACAAGTGTTCAGATTGAAGTTCCAACTGTGGAACCAAGTGTTCAGACTGAAGTTGAGACTGGAAGAGTGGAGGTTAGTACTAAGGAAACAGTGGCTGTACCAGTAGTTGTTCAAGATAATCACCAGAGTGATCATATGGAGGAGGAGGATGGTGCATCAGTTCGTAAGGACACTGCGAAGCAAGTGTCAAAGGATGCTGGGAGATATGAAGTCCCATCCCCTGAGTCTGACACTGTTCCAGTGGGAGTGGTCAAGAAAGGAGTATGGTTCGTAAGTCGTGATGCGGCTAAAAAGTGGAGTTGTGTGCTGAAAAGAAAAATCATACCTGAGAGGTTGCTAGAGGAGTCCTGGTACAAGGGAAAGGAAGTGATTGAGGTGCTTAAGGAATTTGATCTGTTCTGGACGTTGGACAGATGCAAGCCGTTCGACGAACAGTTGGTACGTGAAGCCATCGTAAACCTTCCCCCTGGGTTTGGGTTCATTGGAGAAGCAGATTATGGGGTCTTTTATGTTAGAGGAAGAAGGATCAAGATTGATCCTGAGCTGATCAATGTATACTTCTCCATGGATGACCCAGCTGTAGATGAAGAGGAATCAAGCTTTGAAAAGATTGTGAGCACCATCACTGCAGGCTCTGTTCGGTGGAGGCCTGAGTCAGTTGTGCATACAGCGGATCTTTCTACGTTCTATTCGATGCTGTTTTTCATTACTGTCTTCAACTGGAGGCCCTCTACCCACCGATCTACTGTCAATCAGGACATGGCCCAATTCCTGTAACAGATAAGGAATAAGCTGAAGTTCAACCTGGGCAGAGTGATGTTCAAACAGATCGCTGATCATGCTACTTCGATGAGAACTCTTCACCAAATTTGCTTCCCGTCCCTGATATATGAGTTGATAATCCATCAAGCTCCAGATTTGAAGGCCTCGACTGACCATCTCTCAAAGGCACCCAACAAGTTCATCGTTGACCACAAGTTGTTTAAAGGGAGTCACGTGAACGATCTAAAGGAGGGGAACCAGAAAGGAAAGGGTGTTGCGGAGTCGAGTCGAGGGGGAGCCAGAATGGGCTGGGATGAGAGGAGTCAGCTACTCAAGGACCTGAATGTCATCATCAAAGTGGACAAGGAGCAACGTAGGCGCATCAACAAACTTGCTCGTGCCCTCAGCTACCCAAGTGACGATGAGTCTGATGATGCTGATTCTGAGGACGACACTGATGATAAGTCGTCTACTTGAAGGTCCCCCGACAAAACTATCTCTCTGAACTCAGTTTTATTAAACTTTCGTATTTTTGTGTGCTTGTTCTGGCACAGTTTGATTTGTTGTTCGAACTAGATCGGACCCCTTGCCAGTTTGTGGCAAAAAGGGGGAGTATTTTGAGTGGGTGACAATTTTTGTTCCCTCAAGGTTGTCTACTATCTAGATAAGTTAGATAGACTTAGTTATCTAGTAGATCGGGTTTTGCCAAAATGCCAAGGGGGAGATTGATGTTCCCTTGAGTGGCATGTATTTGGCAAAACATAGTTAGACAGTTCGAGCAAGAGTTCAGGAGGAGTTCGAACATATCCTAGCACTCTTGTACAGCGTGGAACAGACGCAAGGATATTTCCCAGAAGATATTGGATAGCGAAGATCTCGTCGATTTGAAGTCGGCCAGCGAATTATTTGAACAACAGATGTTCGAATGAATATCTATATTGAAGGCGGCACAGCTGACTTGGGCAAGAGATCTCCATATATTCTTCCAACCGATTTCAGAAATATATACATCAAATATCTAGGAATATTTCCTAAATATTTGATGGGATTATCTTGTGCAGATTAGGGTTTCGTCCAAGCATATAAATACGTTGCTAGGACGTCCTCATTCTGCATCGCTTTTAAGATAAAACATACAAGAGTATAACTTATCGATTGGAGAAGAAGAAAGCGACGGCCGGTTGTGTTTCCCCACTGGAAACTCATTGGTGCAAGAGCAGTCTCATCACGTGCAACTCAGACTGCCTAGAAGCGATCAAACTGCCGCACACAACAAAGGTGAACAAGCTTTCGTGAGAAAGCATCCGAGCTTCAAGAGAAGGTCGAGAACGTTTGGACTGCAGGTTCGGACGAAGGGGATCGAGGTTAACAGCTGTAAACCTGGGTTGCAAATCTGAGAGACGCAGTGTTAGAGGCTAGGCAATTACAAGGTGTAAGTGTAAGTCCACGTACAAGCTCTAACTCGTAATAAAGATTTGATGTCCCTTTTCGGGTGTGGGAAACCCCCCAGAGTAGGCGTGGCCGAACTGGGTTATCATTCTGTGCGTGCTCATATTATTTGCTTTGTCTGCTGAACTGTTGTGAAACGAGTTCAAGGTCTGTGCAACTGTATCTTGGACACAAGCTTGAACAGGGGATATAATTTCACAGTCGTTACACCTTGGGTTGTAACGGGTGTAACGACCTCCTTTTTCCCAGAGATTTCAAGCATGCCCGTTACAGGCCTCAGCAACCGTTACACCTTGGATTGTAACGGGTGTAACGACCTCAATTTTATCAGAGACTTCATGGAGTCCCGTTACAGCTGTTACAGGCTCAGCTGTAACGGGACCGTCGGCTGGGCTATTTTACAAGTCGTTTCTAAAATCCAATTTTGGGCTTTTCAGCCTTTTTAGACGGTCTATATAAGGAAACACGACCGGAATAGACAAGGTGTTGTTATTTTTGGAGAATAAACCCTAACTTGGGAGAGAAGACAGAGCTTTCAGCGTGAGGATCATCGAGCTACACCGCGTCTTTACGGTTTACTCGTTTCTTCCTTTCAATATACACTGTTTTTGGTTAACTACCATGAATAGTGAGTAGTCTTCTTAATTCCGGGATCCTAAGGATCCCGTGCTATGTAACCCTAACTCTCATGTGATCAATTGAAGTTTATTATTTATGCGATTCGATTATTCAATTTCATTGCGTGCTTAATATTATCGTTCTATGCATGTGTTTACATCAAAGGGTATGTTTGCATTGATAGAACGTATTTAGGGTATATGCCGAAAGGTGGATGGGCCCTAGGGATTAACCGGATTGCATGAAATTGATGTTAGGTCATGTTTACATGATTTAATAGGAAAACCTTTAATTTAATAAATCGAAATCGTTGATAATCCGTGGATGGGCGGCGTTCAACGATTGAGATTAATCTAGACAATGATCCGTGGATGGGCGGCTTGTCTAGTGTTATTTCGGTTATATTCCATATTCGATAGCATGAATAATTAACGTAGAATGATTGCATGATTAGTGGGGTTAGCACGGGTGAAGTAAGGATTCTGGGATTCTTTCTCTGATTAAGTACAACCATTAATTTTCTGCCATTTAAATTCTGCAATTTACAAACAAACAAACCTCTTTTAATTGGAATAGCTAAATAGGTCACACTGTTTGCTAGTAATCACACACCTGTTCCTTGGATCGACCCATGGCTTACCAAGGTTTATAAATATTGTTTGACTGCAATTTGACCCATAAAACTCATACTTTTGACAACTATAAAGGGTTAAAAATACGCTTGTCAGTGTTGCGTAAGCAAGTTCTAATGCAACATGCTTTTGCAACACTAAGTCATGTTGCGTTAGTATCAATCTTAAGCAACGCATTTTAAGGTTTCGTTGCAAATTGTTTTTGCAACAAGGCATATGCAATGCGGGCTAATGCAACAAGCATTGAGTTGCAATGTGATAAATGCAACATCCGTCTTATGCAACGGATGTTTAAAAGACCAAGTATTATTAACACATATGCAACGAGGTACTTAGTACTTATGCAACGGGGTTTGTAAATATATTTCTCTTATGCAACGATCAACGTAAACACATGCTACGTATTGGAGAGCCAAATGCAACAGCCCTTATAAATAATTATGCAACAAATATGAAAATGTTATGCAACAAGACGAAATCTTGTTGCAACAGCCCCTATAAACAATTATGCAACAAATATTAAAATTTTATGCAACAAGACGAAATCTTGTTTCTTTGCATTAAAGTTTCAATCCAAAGCAGATCAAAAAGCAAGCAACCTGATTTGCTTAATTACACAGATTGGATCCAAACATCAAAATAACAAGTTCATAGTTTGGATCCATGCACCAAAATAACGAGTCCGAAACATAAGTTAGAGTTTATCCTAAACTGACGAAGTTGGGATTGACATAACTGGCTCCCTCGCTAGGAGCATTGGCTGGAGTGCCCGCATTAACACCTCTTTGATCTTCGAGAGCTCGGATCCTCTCCTCGAGGTTTCTCATTATAGCTTGTGATTGTGCCTCTTTCTGGGTAGCCTCTTCTTGTTCTCTCAGCCTCTGCTGTTTGGTCCTCTCGAGCTCCTTACGTAGATTCATATAAGCTTCAACTCTTTTAGACCCTGCAGCAGGCTTCCCTTTGCGACGCCCCATCACTTCATTAATGATTTCAAGCTGGGCCTCGACGGGACAAGGATCCACAATGGAATGTAAGTCATATTCACCACCCAGGAACTCAGCCAACTTCAGCGTCATCTTTGCCTACAAACAGCAGCAAAGAATAAATGACAACAAAGAAGAAATGGATGGCAGCATATACATACAACTTAGCAAAGAAGAAATGGATGGCAGCATATACATAACAAAAACAAAGAAGAAATTGATGGCAGCATATACATAACAAAAACAAAGAAGAAATGGATGGCAGCATATACATGGCAGAAATGGATGGCATCATATACATAACAAAAACAATCATATACATACAACAACCATATACATACAACTTAGCAAATGTGGGAAGCAATCAACAAATAAATGCAAAACAATCATATACATACACAAGAAACAACATGCAAAGGAACATTTAGCGCGATGGCAACAACAATAGACATAAACTTATCACAACACCAATAATACGTGAATTAATGTGATGAAAGCAAAAAATCCAAATAACAGGGAGAGAAAAATACCACCAATGGTGCTACAAGTGGGTCACCACCGTACACTTCTTCAAATTCAGCCAAATATGCAGCGGTGTGTCCTTTATCCATATATTCTTGTGCCCTGTAGATGAAAGGGAGCTTGCCCAAACGGTGGTGCACCAAATTAATATCATATGACACTAACAAATAACACACAACAATATCACTTACACGTAGATGCACCAAAATATCATCCCAGAAAGTTTCGGACACATTAGAAAAGCTTGCCACATTCATCGAAACCACAGTCTTCACATATGCGCCAATCGCATGTACCAGCAAGCTCCTTAACTTACGATTGGAGGGGTTGACTCCATCGAGTCCAACCTCTAATTGTATCTTCTTGTTGGGTCCTATGTTTCTCAAAAGGGTCCCTAGCTTGGTTCCATTAACAACGCCTCATTTTTTTCTTTGCTGGAACTTCTACAACATATCAAATGTAAAAGTTAATTAAATCAAGACGCACATTACAAATAATATACGACTATATAGATAGCAAAGATTTAACCTTCTGTCATAGTCGATCCAGTACTGCTAGCTCATTTTCTTATGCTCGTTGGTGCATTATTAGGCACAGGGAGCTCATTATCAACCATTCCGTCAAAAGGGGGCACGGGTGGAGGGGATGGGGACCGAGTCCGGGGCTACCAATTACTGAGCTCTAGAATTTCAACACGTGACAGCGGTGGTGCCTCTGGCTTGTTAAGGGACACAGCAGTAGGTGTCATTTGCCGGGATTGGACGGAGTTCGTTGATGCACCAGGGCGAGGCTGGAATGATTTGGACTGAGGGTATGGCAAGGACATTTGTTGCCAAGAAACGACAAGGTTAGAGTGGTTTGTTGTTGCAGCCTGAGAGTTAGAGTGGTTTGGCGGTGTTGCAGCCTGAGAGTTTGAATTGGGAGGCACAATCCTCAAAGGCATGAATAAATCTTCTTCGAGCACTGGAGACAGCACAGGAGGCTCCGGTGAAGGTAGACGATGGGGTAGCTTAGTTCTAGGCTTTTTGACAAGGCTCGCCGGAACTGCAGGGCCATGGAACGTCCTCACGCGTGGTTCCGGTAGTCAGTCCTCACGACAGGGCTGATTTTCGACATCATCAAACTCCGCAGCAGGCAGATCCCGAGGAGGAGATGGTTGAGCAGACGATCGAGGGCTTGGTGACGTAGAGATAACTATGGTAGACGTTGGAGATCTTCGCTTCTGGGTACGATTTCAGATTCGCTGGGATTTGATCCTTCTGGTCGGAAGCATGGACCTCTTCGTCGCTGCGGCACCTGCTAGCTTCTTCTTCCTTTGTGAGCTGGACTCGGCTATGATGTCCAACAGATTCCGCACCTTCTTCGATGTCGGCACCATGTTCTTGCAGTGGAGAGAAGCAAACGGTGAGTGTCGCAGATGCAGCGGTTGTGTCGGAACAAAAGGGTTGTGTCGCAGCAAAAGGGGAGATGGAGATGGAGATGGAGATGTGGTGAGATGGAGATGTGTCGTAGGAGCAAAAGCGATTTAGGGTTTCGAGAGTTGTACTTGGGAAGAGGGAAAAGGGTTTCGAGAGTTGTACTGGGGAAGAGGGAAAAGGGTTTCGAGAGGTGGCAATCCCCAATTTTTTTACACATGCCCAAATTTACAAGCATAAATTTACACGTGCCCAAATTTTACATAACCAATGTTATGTAACCAAATTTTACATAACCACGTTTTTGCTACCCGAAATTAACCAAGTTATGACCACAATTAACCTTAGTCATAACCAAATTAGTGAATTCATAACCAAATTAACCAATAAGTTAAAACATACTACATAAATTTCTTTAGTCAATTCATTAACATAATGCATAACATAATCTTCATGTAAATCTTATGAATGTGTATAAGATATGTACAATATTGTATTTGACAAGGAGTTGTGATGGTTCATGAGATTATATGAATGTATTAGATGATCAATATATTAGTGCTCTCTTCCAACTCTCTTACAAATTTCTTTAGTGAATTCATTTATATAATGCATAACATAATCTTCATGTAAATATATGAACACATGATGTAATATTGTGAATGATATTAAGTTCCTATGCTTGTATCACTCTAAATGAAGTTTACAATCTTAATTATATATTTGTAAGGTAACTATTACCTCATAACAACATAACCCTTATGAATGTGTAAGATATGTACATTACTGTATTTGATAAGGAGTTGTGATGGTTCATGAGATTATATGAATGTATTAGATGATCAATATATTAGTGCTCTCTTCCAACTATCTTACAAATTTCTTTAGTGAATTCATTTATATAATGCATAACATAATCTTCATGTAAATCTATGAACACAAGATGTAATATTGTGAATGATATTAAGTTCCTATGCTTGTATCACTCTAAATGAAGTTTACAATCTTAATTATATATTTGTAAGGTAACTATTACCTCATAACAACATAACCCTTATGAATGTGTATAAGATGTACAATATTGTATTTGATAAGGATTTGTGATGGTTCATGTATTTATATGAATGTATTAGATGATCAATATATTAGTGCTCTCTTCCAACTCGCTTACAAATTTCTTTAGTGAATTCATTTATATAATGCATAACATAATCTTCATGTAAATCTATGAACACATGATGTAATATTGTGAATGATATTAAGTTCCTATGCTTGTATCACTCTAAATGAAGTTTACAATCTTAATTATATATGTGTAAGGTAACTATTACCTCATAACAACAAAACCCTTATGAATATGTATAAGATGTACAATATTGTATTTGATAAGGATTTGTGATGGTTCATGTATTTATATGAATGTATTAGATGATCAATATATTAGTGCTCTCTTCCAACTCTCTTACAAATTTCTTTAGTGAATTCATTTATATAATGCATAACATAATCTTCATGTAAATCTATGAACACGTGATGTAATATTGTGAATGCGATTAAGTTCCTATTCTTGTATCACTCTAAATGAAGTTTACAATCTTAATTATATATTTGTAAGGTAACTATTACCTCATAACAACATAACCCTTATGAATATGTATAAGATGTACAATATTGTATTTGATAAGGATTTGTGATGGTTCATGTATTATAACCCTTATGAATGTATAATCTTGTGATATAAAATGCTTGCAATCAATATCATAACCTCAAACATTTGTCTTTTATTGCATTTGTTATGTTTTATTAAGGTTATTAGGTGTGTAAGAGGAAGGTTAATTAAAGGTCAACCACTTACGCAACGGAGGGTTTATGAGTTATGATGAGAGGATAATGGTTCGAATGCTATGCAACAAAGGGTTATAATACCAAGTTGCATTGTGTTATATGTAACATAAGTAGGGAAGAGGGAATTTGAATTTTTTAGGCGGGAAATGAAAATTAAAGTTTCGTCCATACTAACGCAACAACATTTCTTTGTTGCATGTATGACTGTTGCGTTTGATCCGGCGGGAATGAAATATGAAATTTTTTGGCCATGTAGTTCATTTCCCTCTCAAAATTGGTTCAATCCCTCCTTTACTAAATTTCCTCCCGCCTTTGATTTTTGTCTTATGCGACGATCATTATCGTGAGTTGTTGCTAAAGTGAACACATATATTTGATATAGGCAAACATATATCCCTTGTTCAATTACTAAAGTTAAACACATCCCACACATCAATCATCTTTTGTAGCTCCATTTATTGAAATAGGCAAACATCCCTTCTTTGCTAGCTCCATTAATTGCATCCTTTAGAAAATGATCTGCATGACAAAAATTAGAAATCGTCCATTAAAAATTTAAACAATCATCTTTTGTAGAAGTCACTGATTTACACTATATTTAATTCTTACCATTCATATTGTTGTTCTTAATCAACCAGTTCATCATCTGATTGGTCTTCAACCATCATTTCATCATCATCTTCTTGTTCTTCATCAACCATTTCACATTCAGAATCATATTCAACTTCATCATCATGTATACTATCAATTTGTGTAAGGAATCCCAAATCAACATGTATACTATCAATAGGTACTTCTTGAAGTTTTGCTGGGGTGTGTTCTTGGTATGGATCCACTACTTGATGCAAGTGTAGGTCATTCTCATCGTGTGCAAGTGAACTATAATTGTATGTTCCTCGGTGAGAAACAGTGTTAACAACCTTCCAATTGTCACCGACTTTCGGATCATCTATGTAGAATACTTGCCGTGCGGTTGATGCGAAAAAAAAATGGTGAATCTTCATACCAAGTAGAAGCAGTGTCTACTGAGATTAGTCCATGATCAATCTTAATATTCCCTCTCTCGGTTGGATCCGTATTGAACCATCGACATTTGAACACGATTACATAGACATCTTACGGATACTTCAATTCAATCATTTCTTCAAGAACTCCATAATATGTCTCATCGCCCTACGTTTGAACCATTACCCCACTATTTTGTGTCTTTGTTTCCTATCTCGTTCCTCAATGACAAATTTGACACCATTGACATTGCATTTGCGAATAACAAGTGTGATTTTGAGGTTGATATGCTAAGTAATGGAGCATTAGATTATATCTTTCATCTCCATCATTTCGTAGTCTTTCCATCTGCAATATATCACATATAGTGACAAACATAATATGAATGACATGAATTGAGTAATGAATGTATGAATGATTATATGAATGTAATAAACTCAGGAGCATACCCAAATTTTAAAATACGGGAGAAAGTGTTTAATCCGAATTTGTTGCCCACAATCAGGATATTTTCTTTCAAATCGCCTCTTGTGGTCATCAATATAAGGCTTTGCTTGTTCACACTGAACCATCACTTCCCAATGAGCAACCGAAATTTGTTCATTTGTGAGTTTTCTTCTCGGAATGTGACATTATGGCTTGATGTGATTAGAAACAACATTTATCATAGGTCCTGGTCTGATATCCCTGAAATGTTGTTGCCCGTATATGACTTATAGTATGTCACGCATTCTTGCACAATGTACTATTCAGCTATGCAACCTTCAGGATATCGCGTGTTTCTCACATGCCTCTTATACTCGCCTAGTTGCCTGCAAAAATAGTTCAATAGTTAATATGACATGAAAAACTGATTAATCAAATTTGATTCATCTAGTGTACCTCTCTATCGGGTACATCCAGCTATAGTGTACAAGACCCTTTAGCAAAAGCTGATCCGGTAGATGAACCAAAAGATGGACCATAATGTTGAAAAAAGCTGGAGGAAAAATTTGATCAAAGTTACAAAGAATCATCACTATATCCGCCTTCATCCGTATGACATCTGTTCTCATCAACTCCCTGCAACATAACTTTTGAAACCAATTGGATAGGGATATAAGGCAACTCACAACACCATACGGCAAATATGGTCGGATGACAACGAGAAGTATACGTTGTAGCATGACGTGACAGTCATGCGTCTTCATACCATTAAACTTTTTATCCTGCAAATTTATCTTGTTTTTCAAGCTCCCCGCATAACTATGTGGATACTGGACATCTTTTATCATCTCAAGTATTTCAACTTTGTGTTCCGATGAAACTGTGTATGATGCTTGAGAAACCTTCTGTCTTTTTGAAGATGATCCTTTGAACTTATCCCACAAATGCTTACGCACCCCCTGCTTCATCAAACCTTCACGTGCTTTTTGGTCATCTTTTGTTTTTCCTTCCAAGGCAAGTACGGTTCCAATTATGTTGTCAAAAATGTACTTTTCGATGTGCATAACATCCAATGAGTAAGGTTGTTTAAATGTTTTCCAATACGGCAACTCATAGAAAATACTCTTGTGTGTCCAACATACCATCTCAGTAGTACCTCGAGCCTTGAACATTGGATGTAAGCTAAGTGTCGGGTAGTCATGACTAATAATCTCATCCAAAATTTTATAGCCCGAAAGAGAAGGTGGCATGTCCCTCGTTTGAACTTGACCATTAAACATGTGTCCTGCTTTCCTCCATTCATGATTTTTGGGAAGCCATCTACGATGCCCTTGATATGCCATTCTCCCAGTCAAATGTATAGCGTCGACTTCATCCAAACATATTGGACATGCTTTATAACCTTTTATTTTGACACCTCCCAACATGCCTAAGCCCGGGAAGTCACTAATCGTCCACATTACCGCAGCTTTCATAACGAATGACGATCCGGAATATCGATCAAATGTAACAACTCCTGTATTCCACGACATTTTTAACTCATCGATCAGTGGTCTCTCGAAAACATTCAAACACTTTCCAGGAGGCTTAGGACCGGAAATCAACATAGCAAGTATATTGAATTCCTTTTTCATTCACATCCATGGTGGCAAGTTATAAGGCATCACGATAATAGGCCAAGTGCTGTGTGAAAGACCTGATACACCAAATGGATTGAATCCATCGGTAGATAATCCAAGGCGCACATTTCGAATCTCATTTGCAAATGTCGGAAAATCATTGTTAAAATTTTGCCACGCTTCTCCATCCGCGGGATGTCTTAGATCACTGTCACCCTCTTTTTTCGATTTTCCGCATGCCACCTCATGTCTTTGGCTATGTGATTTGACATGTAAAGACGCTATAATCTGGGCGTAAGCGGAAAGTATCGGATAGTTTTGTTTGCAACCTTGCTTCCACCTTCACTGTTTGCATACCGTGGCTCATGGCATACGGGACAACATTCTAACTCACTGAATTCTTTGTAGTACAATACACAACCGTATTCGCATGCATGTATAGTCTCATAAGTCAAGCCTAGATTCTTCAAGATTTTTTTCACATCTCCATAAGTTTCAGGGTAATTATTTTTGGAAGGAAGTACATCCCTGAAAAGCTCCAAATGCTTATTGAAACTTTTATCTGACCATCGACACTCTACTTTCGCCTGCATTGCCTTCAAAATTAACTCTAGCATTGTTTTTTTACTATCATCATACAAAGGCCTCTGAGCTTCAACCAAAAGCCTACAATATTTTTCATAAGCATCTTTCCCAACCGAATCAAGTTCCACATCTTCATTCATCATGTGAGTTCCAAATGTCCCATGCCGATCTCCGAAATGGAATGTATCATGTAAGAAATCCATAGTTGAGTTCATGTAATGCAACCCACCACTCCCATGAGAACTTGTCCCTTCCCCGTTTTGGGAAATAAATTCTTCACGTACGCCATGTAATAACCATGTTGTGTAGTCCGACATCATGCCATTTACAATCAAATGTCGATGCATTTTGGCCGATGTAATTTCGTCATTGTGCAACTTACACTTTCTACATGGACATGGATATGTAAGCTCCTCCTTGTTTTGTTTCACGAATTCAACAAACTTATCAATCCCCTCGTAATAACGTGTTTCGCATCTTGGCAATTGAAGCCAACTTTTATCCATTGTTAACCTATAACAACAAATTCAGACAAAAGGAAAAGAATAATATCAGTGTAAATAATAGATGAAACTCAAAGCTAATTTATAAAAATGGCAGCATATGTTCTGCAATCAAACACTAAAAGATGAAAATCATTACCTTCAGTTTGGGAATAAACAGGGTGTGCGCCCAACAATTGATAAAGATATGAGATTTGTATTTTAATCTTCTCTTCCAACTTGCTGCAAGATGTGATAATGATATTGAGTCAAACGTAGCAGATTATGCAATGAAATGATGCAATATCGAAAATGGCAGCATACATATCAGACATAACAGCATAATACAAGATCTAAACAGATTTTGAGCTGAGATTATGCCATGAAATGGCAGCACATTATATATAGCATACCCTTAAAGGTTCACTGCTGGGATTTGAGCTGAGATTATGCAGGATTTGAGAGCTTCCTGCTGCAACAAGCTTTTGGGATATGAGACATGCTGCAACAAAGCTGCTTGGGGGATTTTGCAGCGGCAGGCTTGGGGTTTTTGGCTAGCTGCTGCAATAAATCTTGGATCTTTTTTTGTTCTAGTCGCAGCGGCAAGCTTGGGGTACGGTTTGGCTAGCTGCTGCAAAGCTTTGGGGAAGAAGAATAAGCTTTGGGGAAGAAGTTTCGGTCACTGTGCTCGATCTGCATCTCCAAAAAGGTGCTTTTGCTTCTGTGTACGGCTAAGCTGGAGTTGTACTTGATTTTTGAATTAAAAGCTTCCATATTTTACGCAACGGGTAATTCATCTGTGCATTGCGTAAGTATAAAAGTTGTAATAAATTCTTGTACTTACGCAACACAGATAGACTTCTCCGAAAATGAATGTTGCAATATATGTTCTTACGTAACTAACACAATCATGTGGCATTAAAATTGTACCATTAAGTTCTCTTATGCAACACCGGACAATCGTTACTATAAAGTGTGTTGCATAAATGAACTTATTACTCTTGTTCATATATTCGTTGCTTTTACCTAGTTACATAAGTAATAGTACGCAACGTATGTCACTGGTTACTTTAGAACATGTTGTATGATTACACTTATGCGATGACTAAATACATGTTGCTATTATGTCTGTTGCATAAAAGATTTTTCGTAACAAAGCTCGATCTGCTGCTAACGTATGTGTTGCATTTATAAGATTACGCAACGCAAAATGATACGCTGGATTTGTCTGTATTGCAATTTGATTCTTATGCAACAAGTTACAAAAGTAACAAATGTGCCGTCGTTGCAATAGTGCTTATGCGACGTAGTATATGCAACAGCGTGTCATTCCACGTTGCATATGTGTCAAAATGGTGTAGTGAGGGGAGTCAGGAGATGTGGTGCAAATTATGTGTGATGGAGCCTTTGATGCTGAGTCCAGAATGGCAGGATGGGGAGTCGTGTTAATTTTAAACGGCAAGGTGGACAGAGTAAAGGCGGGCTGGATGGAAAGAGCGAACTCGGTACTGCAAGTGGAGTGCAAAGCTTTTGAGGAAGGACTGGAAATGGCACAAGAGATGAGGATTTCTAAAGTCAAGCTTACCACTGACTCCAGGGAGGATCTTTGGGCTTTGAAGATGGGAGTATGGTGGCCAGAAGCTGAACTAGAGGGGATCAGAAAGTGTATCAAGCTGCTTGACAACCACCAGGGATGGACTTTAGTAGATGTTTCAAGGGAACACAATGTTGCTGCGGATTGGCTTGCGAAGAAGGCTCGTTGCGAGAAGTGGGAGTGGGCTTGGCCGTTGGCAATCCCCATGGGACTGCCTTCCCCTCTTTGACAGCCTTGTATCTTGGTTGCTGTTTGTTTTCTCTGTTCTTGCCCAGGTGTTTTTTTTTTTACTCAAAAAAAAAAATCTCATACATGCAAAGAGTGAAGTCTGCTGCAATAAATCTAGTCTTGTATCTATTTTGATTATTGCTCTTAAACCAATCCTTCCAAGCATGAGGACAGTTGCCAACTCCCAGAAAATCTAGTCTTCAAACTAGTTTTTTTGCTTGAGGAAGAAAATTTTATGAGACAATTTGAAGATTTTGTAGATAAATTTTCTCAAACCATGCATGTTCACTGGAAAAAATTATTATATACCTTAAAACAAAGTCTTAGGCAAACATAAAAAGGTTAGATGTTTATGTACTAAGTTTATGATTTGTTAGAGGTAGTTATGTTGTTTGTTTCCTTTTGACTGCAGAAGAATCCCATCATGTCCATGTTAGTCGTTGAGGAAAATAAATAGGTTAAAGAAAGCATTAACTTGAGAATTTAACACAAAAAATAGGACCCGTCTGTTACACAAAATCTGGGGATCGTCATTGATAGAAACAGAAGTGAGAATCTAATTAAAAGTACATTAGGGCATATGTGTACCCATGAGAAAGAATAGGACTTCCTCACTTAATACTTCCTCCAAATAAAGCATAAACTTGGGTAGGAAGTTTTCGCTCACATGTTACTACTTGAAGAAGTTAGTAGATAAATCTCGAGTGTAAACTTATCCAAGTTCTATTAAAATCCCATTTTAGTCTAAACTAATGCCAAAGTACTAGTTTAGAAAATCTCAGGACAATGAAAAATTTGTCCTTATCACTTCCCCCAGCTAGCTAACTTGTCCTAGCTCTTAAGTTTTTTTTGATGTCTTTTATGGAGTTCCAGTGGAGTGATACAATTGGCAGGAAGCTGATTTATGAAGATCACTTGTGTAGCCTTGTCCAGTGTTCAGGGAAATTTGGCCAGAGCTTCATTGTCGCTTCGAAGTTGACTGACACGTCACTTCTTCTGTTTGGCCAAAGTTTGGCATGTCTTGAACCTTGGCGCTTTTTCTGTGCGAAGATAACTACGCAGCAGTTGGATTGACTACTTTTTCTTGGATTAATTTTCATGTTTAGATCTTCTGTTCCAGTACTAATTGGTCGATTGTATTGCTGTTGTTGTTTCTTCTTTTTCTTCAGGTCTTTATATGCCCTTTTCTTCTATAAAAAAAAGACAGAGTTCACTCAGTTTCAGTACAAGCTTGAACTAAAACTGAATCAATAGAAACTATTGCAGAGTAAAATCAATACATGAGTGTGATTCATATGGTACTAAAGATTAGTATAACGGGGACGAACAGAAAACGTTGTCACATGGGAGACTGTTAGGTAGATTCATGAGACCAATAATAAACATTAGCTTCTTTAGGCAGCCCCAACTAACTCATTCTCATGCAGGGCAGCCGGGTGTATATCGAAGATCAAATCGACTGTGATAAGGGTTCTATCGATTTGGTGCAAATTTGGCGTTCTGTCTCCGATTAACTATTAAAACACCTTTATTGATTATTTGAATGGACCAACGAGTGCAACTCACCGCTTTGCTGTGATGTACGAGCTTTTTGGACCGTTCGGAATCGTTTAATAGGCCAAATCAACAATTTATTATTTTCAGATTTTATTTCCTATTTTCATTTTTCATTTTTCCAAAGGATATTTTTTGTTTCAATAAAAACCTTAATTTTGTTATGATATTATGGAAATATGAATGTCCACTTAACCTTTGGTTGTCTAACCTTTGGTTAGGCTCATTTAGATCACTTCATAATACCCCTTGTTATTTATGTAGGGTCATGCCCTTTCATCTATCTCATGTAATCCTATAAATAGGTGTCTATGTTAAGAAGGATGAATAACAAGAATACAATTCTCTCTACCATTTCCATCATCTCTTGTTTCTCCCCCATTATATTACAACACGTTATCAGCACGAGTTGCTCAAAGGTAGTGATCATCCCTCTCTGATCCTCTCTTCGATTCTTGTTCACAATGCGATGATGGCACCCATGAGTCCTCTTTGTAGCGGTTCTAAAAATAGCCTAGCATTCGAAAACTCAATATTCTTATTCATGTAATTGGTTCTATATTCACATGATGTATGAATGTGTAGTATATGTTTTTGATTCACCCGAAGTGGAATCATATACATGTATCACTTGAAGTGGATACATGTATAGTTTATGTTTTTATTTTATTCCCCCGAAGTGGAATCACATACATGTATCACTTGAAGTGGATATATGAATAGTTTATGTTTTATTTTATTCCCCCGAAGAGGAATCATATACATTTTCTCCTGCCGTCTGTAACAAAAGTAAACGCGGAATCTCCTATGTTTCTTGAAAGAATTCAAGGTGACATATGTGGACCAATAGCACCGCCATGTGGACCATTCAGATATTTTATGGTGTTGATAGATGCTTCAACACGTTGGTCACATGTAAGCCTAATCTCAACGCGAAATGTTGCATTCGCAAGGCTTTTAGCCCAAATAATCAAGTTAAGGGCTCATTATCCTGATCAACCAATCAAAAGAATCAGACTAGATAATGCAGGAGAATTTACATCAAAGTCATTCAACGACTATTGTACATCAATTGGTGTAGTGGTTGAACATCCAGTAGCTCATGTTCATACACAAAACGGCCTAGCAGAGTCGGTGATAAAGCGGTTGCAATTAATAGCAAGACCATTGCTAATGAAGTCAAAATTACCCGCCTCTGCTTGGGGACATGCAATTTTGCATGCAGAAGCTTTGATAAGACTTCGACCGACCGCTTATAATAAGTATTCTCCTTTGCAATTTACCTCTGGAAGAGAGCCTGATATCTCATATTTGAAATTTTTTGGTTGTGCGGTGTATGTCCCTATTTCTCCTCCACAACGAACCAAAATGGGGCCACAAAGGAGGTTGGGAATATATGTGGGGTTTGAGTCCCCATCAATTATCAAATATCTAGAGCCATTAACTGGTGATGTATTTCGAGCTCGATATTCTGATTGTCATTTTGATGAATCAAAATTCCCAATTTTAGGAGGAGAAGAAAAGGAGATTAATAAGGAGGTTGTGTGGAATACGCCTTCTTTGTCGTTCTTAGATAAAAGAACAAATGAAAGTGAACTTGAAGTTCAACGGATCATACACTTACAAAATGTAGCAAATAGGCTAACAGATGCGTTTACTGATGCCAAGAAAGTGACGAAGTCACATATACCTGCTGAAAATGCACCAGCTCGTTTGGAGATTCCTGTAGTAACAACTCCAAACACAAACATTGCAAGTGATTCTCAAGTACATCGAAAGCGTGGGAGACCATTAGGGTCTAAGGATATAGTTCCCCGGAAGAGGAAAGAACACGCAAGATGTAAAACGGATGTCGAGATGTCAAATACGAACATTAATGAAGTAAGGACTCTTGAAGAGTCTTTACCTAACGAAACTGAAAATAAAGACAAAGATATAGATGACAATTTTGAAATGTCAATCAATTATGCCAACACTGGTGTGAGGTTGTATCGAGATGACGTAAATCTTAATGAAATCTTTGCTTATTCAGTGCCCTAGAGGTCATTGGAGAAGATGACAATGATACCCAAACCATATATGAATGTCGACATCGAGATGATTGGGAGAGCTGGAAAGAAGCAATTCAAGCAGAGTTGAACTCTTTAAATAAACGTGGTGTTTTAGGACCTGTAGCTCCAACACCCGAAGGTGTGAAACCAGTTGGCTATAAGTGGGTGTTCGTACGAAAACGTAATGAACGTAATGAAATTGCAAGATACAAAGTTAGACTGGTTGCACAAGGCTTTACGCAGAAATCTGGAATTGATTATTTGGAAACATATTCACATGTAGTGGATGCAACAACTCTAAGGTTTCTAGTTGCTTTAGCCGTTGTCGAACGACTCAAAATGCAACTCATGGACGTGGTAACTGCATACCTTTATGGGTCGTTAGACAAAGATATATACATGAAAATCCCAGAAGGATTAAAAATGCCTGAGGCATTACAAGCAAATCCTCGGCATATGTACTCCATCAAATTGAAAAGATCATTGTATGGGCTGAAACAATCTGGTCGAATGTGGTATAATCGCCTCAGCGAATATTTACTAGCGCAGGGGTTTATTAATAACCAAATATGTCCATGTGTTTTTATAAAACACACAGAATCGGGGTATGTAATCATTGCAGTGTACGTCGATGATTTAAATATAATTGGAACTCCAGAAGAGATCCAATTGGCAGCAAACTATTTGAAAAGGGAATTTGAGATGAAAGATCTAGGAACTACTAAGTTTTGTCTCGGCCTGCAGTTCGAGCATACAACTAATGGAATCTTTATCCACCAATCAAATTACACCGAGAAGGTTTTAAAGCGTTTTAATATGGATAAAGCGCATCCATTAAGTACGCCGATGGTAGTAAGATCACTCAGCATTGAAAAGGACCCTTTTCGTCCCCGGTCAAACGATGAAGAGATTTTAGGTCCAGAAGTACCTTATCTTAGTGCAATTGGGGCTTTAATGTACCTTGCCAATAATACCCGACCAGACATATCATTTGCAGTTAATTTACTTACAAGATATAGTTCATCACCCACTAAAAGATATTGGAGCGGTGTTAAGCACATCCTACGTTATTTATGTGGAACAAGTGATATATAATCCAGTAAAAATTTGGTAGACTTGTTCACTAAGTCATTACCGACACGAGTTTTTAAGAAACTTGTAAATGACATTGGGATGTGCAGTCTTAAAGACTTGTCGGTTTGAGGGGGAGTTTTATAACTGTACTCTTTTTCCTTAACTTGGTTTTATCCCTTTTTAGGTTTTTTCAGGTCAAGGTTTTAACGAGGCAGTTCACCGAATAAGAAGTGTACATTCAAGGGGGAGTGTTATGATATTATGGAAATATGAATGTCCACTTAACCTTTGGTTGTCTAACCTTTGGTTAGGCTCATTTAGATCACTTCATAATACCCCTTGTTATTTATGTAGGGTCATGCCCTTTCATCTATCTCATGTAATCCTATAAATAGGTGTCTATGTTAAGAAGGATGAATAACAAGAATACAATTCTCTCTACCATTTCCATCATCTCTTGTTTCTCCCCCATTATATTACAGCAAATTTCATTTTCTCTTGGTAGATTCCAGGCTTCCAGGTTGTCGCAAACTCATTGCTTGTGAGTTTGAGTTTTCCTATTACCTCCATGCGTCACATTCAATTTCACTCATGTTTGCACAAAGTAGTATTTACAAAAAAAAAACTAACACGTGTTCGATTTGTATGCTTCCTTGTCCCCTACACAAGATCAGCTTTGCAGTCAATTAAAGCCTATGTCGTACTCGTACATATCAATAATTCATAAGTGCATTATTGTGAGATATAGTGTCCTTTGCCTGGCGTGATCACAACTTTGGGAATCAGTTTCAATAGTATTTAGGGATAAAGATAAACAAAACTATGGATATCAATTTCAAAGTGTTGAGGGAGGAAATTTTCCAAGTTATTCAAAATTTGAGTAGATTTTTTTCAATTAGCAAATTGTTTTCCAAAACATTCATTTGTTTTTTAGAAAAATACTTTTATCAACAGTGTTTTGGACTCTTTTACAAACAATACTTTAAGCTTGACTGCATCTTTTATTCTCCAAAACCCTAAAAAGCAATCGAAGGGAGAAGTCGTACACGGTCTGCAATCAACAGTGATGCCCATTTTGATTAGAAGACTGCAATAAAAAGTGACCGCCAGCCCCCTCTTAGCTGTCAAAATAATAATAATATTAAAGAATTATTCTATATCCACCGCATCAGTAATCTGTTGCCTTTTAATGCGATTATTTGATATATTGATACCAACTGTTTTTATTTTATGAGGTAAAGAGATGGTTCAGTGGAACATCTCTCTTGTTGTATCAAAATGATTCAGAGTTCAAGTCTTCAAAAGTTCCAAATTGAACAAATACTATCTTAAAAGCATGAACTTATAATAAAAAAAACTGTTTTTATTTTATCTTCTTTTCAATCGACTACACACAAAATGGTTGTTATCGATCTTCCTTTTTTTTGCAAGTCTTAATCTTAAAAATGCAAGACAAAAATTTAACCACTTGACTGCACAATTAAACAGAGATTTTAGTAAAGTTGATTATCTATTATCATTCAATAGACAATCAAATTCATTTAAATGTTCCGCTTATTCTTATCTTCCTTTTAAGAAAAATGTCCACTAATATAGGTAAGTCGAGACTATATCCGATAAATTACTACTCATTCTGCAAAAAATATATATACTTCCTTGAAAAGTAGACTAGCTGCAGATTTTAAAATCAATATTATTGTAATTAAGTAGTTGCTGCAGGAGGTTGAGAAAGATTTAGTAAATTAAATCTTTTAGAAATTTCTATTTATTTTAGGAACTTTCTTATTTTAGTTTTTAGCAAATTTCTTATTTTAGTTTTATTTAGGAAGATGTTATTGTGGTGGAGGAGGCGTTGGAGAAGATTGATGAGCTGGCGATGCTAAGGATTATATGTCTACTGATTCTAAGGAGGAATGTGAAGAGGTCGAGCCGAAAAAGGAGAAGGTTAGTGTGGCAGAGGAGGCGTTGGAGGAGATTGATGAGGTAGCGATTCAGAGAATCGTATCTGCTGATTTTGAGGAGGAATGTGAGGAGGTTGAGAACCAAAACCTTAAATAATTCGGAATAGCTAAATAGGTCGCTCGTTAGCTAGTAGTCACACACGTTGTTCCTTGGATCGACCCTTGGCTTACCAAGGTTTATAAATTTTGTTTGACTGCAATTAGACCCCTAAAACTCATAACTTGACGACTATAAAAGGTTAAAAATACGCTTGTCAATGCACAAGCAGCAGAAGTTTACATAAGGTAATGATTGATTTCATTATAAAATGGTTCTTAAGTTTAAATTTTTTTTACTAATTAAATCAAATGCCAGCAGATTTGTCCATGATAAGATCCCACCGGGCATTCAGTTTGGATTCTTCAGACCAAGTTTTATGACTCCGTCCAAGAACTTCAATGATAGGGTGGAGTTCTTCCAGAGTAGATTGAGAATGCCCGACTATGCGCGAAATTTTTGCTACTTCCCTCCCTACGTCAATGTGAAAGAGTGAGTTGATATTATACAAATTTCGTATCTTTTGCATGAAATGCGTATTTCACTAATATACAAATCTATGTTAGATAGCATTGGATGTTAGTTGTCCTATTTCCGAAGAAGCGAGTGGCCCTTTGGCTTGATCCGTTGGGAAAGGAACCGCTGCCTGATGCAACGAATTTTGTTGACACGTAAGTAATACGCGGTAGTCCACTTTAGTTAGCATTATAACATAAACTACAACTTTCTTATAAAAAAATTACCTTCACATTGCAGGAGGATGAGTCAGTACTTCAACCTCGCATCAACAGACGAAATAGAGTGGAAGATTGTGACGGTATTCACTTAACATATAACAATTGTTATTAAATTTAATTTTTCATGAATTAATATGTTTCTTTGATTATAACTGAATTCTTATTTCAGTGCCCGAGACAGCCCTTCAACAGTAAACTGTCTGGCTACTATGTCATGCAATATATTCTGGACATAATCAAGTTCGTTCAAGTTACCAATGGGCTTGAGGACGACATCGGACAAGTAAGTGTATACCGAGACTTAATTAGACATTAACAATTAATTGAGGTGTCCATAAACTTTGTAACTATGAATTTGTTTTCCAGTGTTTCCCTAGGGACAACGATCATATGGTAACGATGTGCTTGATGATATGAGGGATCACTTTGCGGATGCTTTGATAACTTACATACGACAAGTGTATCATCCTGTATAAACTTGAAGGCATATGTGGTATTATTGGTAGAATTTTGTTGTAAGGTAAACGTGTGAAGTATCAAAAGATTTCGACATATACGAATGCAAAGGTGTTGTACAATATTGACCGTCGTGATTGTAATTTTATGTTGAACAAATTGGTATTTTTGCAATAGGTGTTTTATTTGAAATGTATCGTGCAAGGGGGATCGTAACATTTAGTCATATTTATTATGCATTATTGTTCGAATATTTTTGTAACATATACGTGTGAAGTATAAAAATATTTTGACCTTTATGAATGGAAATGAATTGTATATGAATGAAAATTATATTCTTCCTTTACACAGCGCTTAATACTACAAGCGTTGTTTAACTACACAATAGACAGCGCTTAGTATGACAAGCGCCGTTGAAATATAATATAGACCTCTTTACACATAAAGCGCTGTCTTATTTTTCAACTTTCGACAGCGCTTCATCATTAAGCGCTGTCTGAAGTCCCTCCAAAATTTATTTGACAAACTTATTTTTCAGAGATGTTTATATATTACAATTTCGTGTAATATAAAATTATTTTAACATATACTCAATTTACTTTACAATTTCCATTTCAAATCCATTTTATTCAACAAGTCATGACTTAAAACATAAATTTTCAGGCGGTTCGTTGTCAATTTGCGTTACAAATTCAATTGGGAACCATATAAAAGTGTAATATAACATTTATGACATACATTGTAACCCGTTGTAAATCAGTAATTTATTTAATTCATGGAATAAAGTTGTCAGTCATTTATTGAAAACATCGTGAGCCGTTCACAATTCTTCCATTTTACGGGTTGGTTGACCATGAGAAACGTGTAATCCTTCCACTCCTTAGCATACGCATTTTGTCGTTGACGATCATTTAGCATCTCTTCATAAAATTACGCCGAATGCGACTGTCATACCGTGCATCCACTACTACAGATGGGACCTTATGCAACGGTTCTGAGATAGCTTATGCAACGGTTTCTCATCAGTTGCATAAGCTACCGTTGCATAAGGTCATGATCTTATGCAACGGTTCAAGAAAACCGTTGCATAATGGTGTATCGTATGCAACGGTTTGTTGTTAATACCGTTGCATAAGGTCATGATCTTATGCAACGGTTATAACAACAAACCGTTGCATAAGGTATACCATTATGCAACGGTTCCAACAAAAAACCGTTGCATACGATACATCATTATGCAACGGTTTTCTTGAACCGTTGCATAAGATCATGACCTTATGCAACGGTTTTAACAACAAACCGTTGCGTAAGTTTTGGAAAAAATGGACAGATTTTAGCTGTTTTAGCTCAAATCCGCCTGAAAAATTGAATACAAATTGTAAACAAAATTTAATACCCTGCTGTTACACATTCCCAAACATGGAAATAGTTTCATTTCACTCAAAATACAACCATATGCATTCATACAAGTCATTATGTACAACCATCCATATATACACTGGTTTATAACAACTTCACATAAACGCAATCACATGAATACACAATGTTCGAATAAGTAGTTGTACAAGTAGGCGGCGATCTCATCTCGCACGTCTTGTACCATTCCCAACTCATATGTGTGTGTCCCATTAGGAAAAACCTATAACAAAATAAGAAGACGATAACATGAATATATAAAAAAATAGAGTTAGAACAAACCTAACAAGAACATGGATTTAGAACAAACGTAGCTAGAACATTGATTAAGAAAAAACCTAACTAGAACATGGATTTGACGTAGCTAGAACATGGATTTAGAACAAACGTAGCTAGAACATGAATTTAGAACAAACCTAACTAGAACATAGATTTAGAACAAAAATAAATAAGAGAACACACAACCTAGCTACATTTGTCACCATTCTAATAGAGTAGGACGAGACTAGCATGTTTACTTGGTCAAAGTTCTCCACATATGCACCGTTATTAGCATGAACAAATTCCATTATGTCCAGAATATTTCTCAGAACATAATAACCGCATAAATTACTCTTTGCGGGTTGTGTCGGACACGGCATTATAAGTAATCTCAGTTAACACTTTATTAATGAAAATTACAAGTATAGTAAAGGAATGCTTTTCTATAAATAGTACCGTCACTATCTTCCATTCGACTTGACGATCAATCCTCGGATTACATCCTTGATAGTATCGTTGCAACCCCCTAAAATAAATAACAATACGTAATTAGTGAATGTCAATGCAAGTTACAAACTAATAGTAACTTCAAAACTTACGAGTCCACTAAAGCTTTTGCATCGCTGTGTATAACGGTGGCGCCTTTTGAGGAGTTGAACCAATGGACTACACCTTGGTTGGGGAAGATAACGCACAACATCCAATGAAACCTACATGATGTTCCCTTAAGTGGCATGTAATTGGCAAAACCTAGCTTAGACAGTTTGAGCAGGTGTTCAAGGGGAGTTCGAACATATCCTGGTACTCATGTACAACGTAGAACTGACGCAAGGATATCTTCCGGAAGGATATTGGACAGCGAAGATTTCGTCAAGTTGAAGTCGGCCAGCGACTTAATCGAGCATGAGATATTCGAATGAATATCTACATTGAAGGCGGCAAAGCTCTCTTGGACAAGAAGACGACTTCGTATATTCTTCCAACCGATTCAAAAGATATACATCAAATATCTAGGAATATTTCCTAAATATTTGATGGGATTATCTTGTGCGAATTAGGGTTTCGTCTAAGCATATAAATACAATGCTAGGGCGCCCTTATTCAGTATCGCTTTCAAAGATCAAATACACACGAGCATACCCTGCTGATTGGAGAAGAAGAAAGCGACCCCCGGTTGTGTTTTCTCATTAGAAATACATCAGTGCAAGTGCAGTCTGCTCAAGTGCAACACAGACAGCCTGAAGCGTATCAACTGCCGCACACAACAAAGGTGAACAAGCTTTCGAGAGAAAGCATTCGAGCTTCTGGAGAAGGTCGAGAACGTTTGGACTGCAGGTTCTGAACGAAGGGGATCGAGGGGAATTGCGGTGAACCTCGGTTGCAAATCTGAGAGACGGAGTATTGAGGTTAGGCAATTACAAGGTGTAAGTGTAAGTCCCTGTGTAAACCCTATACTCGTAATAAAGATTTGTTGTCCCTTTTTCGGGTGTGGGAAACCCCCCAGAGTAGGCGGAGCCGAACTGGGTTATCAGTCTGTGAGTTCTACTGCTTTTGTCTACTTGCTGAACTATTGTGATACGAGTTCAAGATATGTCGCAACTGAACCTTGAACTGTCAGCTGAACTATTGTCCAAAGAGTTCAAGGTCTGTTGCAACAGTAACCTGGACACAAGCTTGAACAGGGGATATAATTTCATTTGGTATCAGAGCCAACACTCGACACACTGAGTGGGATCCTGAACTGTTCAAGATGACTCTGAAGGAAGGACAAAGCATCACCAGACCCCCGCTACTCGAAGGATCTAACTATGCCACCTGGAAGCCTGTGATGAGATCCTTTCTGAAATCTCTAGATGAAAAGGCATGGAAGGCTGTTCTGAAAGGGTGGATGGAACCCATGAAAAACAATCTAACTGGAGAACCGATCGCAAAACCAGAATCTCTGTGGACAGAAGAAGAGGACAAAGCTTCTATGGGAAACTCAAAGGCTATGAACGCAATTTTCTCGGCCGTAGATGAAAACGTCATGAAGCTAATCATCAACTGTGAAGTGGCCAAGGAAGCATGGGATATCCTCCAAACAGCCTTTGAAGGTACAGACAAAGTTCACAACTCTCGCATGCAGGCTGTCACAACCAGGTTCGAAGAGATGAAGATGAAGGAGAGTGAAACCATCACTGAGTACAACACCAGAGTTCTGGAACTGTCCAACGAGGTGTCTGCTCTCGAAAAACCCATTGATGAAGAAAGATTGGCCAGTAAAGTCCTAAGATCACTCCCTCCGAGGTTTGCCATGAAGGTCATGGCCATAGAGGAAATGCACGACATTGCCAAACTGAAACTGGACAAGCTGGTGGGTTCTCTCAGAACCTATGAGATCAATCATGATTTTCAACCTGGGGAAGTGAAGGGAATCGCCCTCAAGGCAGACATGTCTGAAGACAAACAGGATGGTGGCTGCACTACTGAACAACTGGCCATGATGGCTCAGAATTTTGGCAGAATGGTGCGGAAAATCAGCAGACATGGACCAGAACAGGGTCAGCCTTCATCAAATAGCTTCCGAAACTGGAAACCTGACAGGTCAAGATCCAGAGACATGAGACAAGACTCTTCTGACAAAGGAAAGGAAGAAATTCAGTGCCATGAATGCAAGGGGTTTGGACATATTGCCTCCCAATGTGCGAATACATTCATGAAGAAGAAGGCAATGGTCGCTAGCTTTAGCGACAGTGAGTCAGACGAAGAAAAAGGTGAGACCACTAATTTTGTGGCCTTTGTCACTACTCTGGGTGAGTGCAGCGACACCAGTGAAACAGTTCCATCGCAGTTGGAACTCCCAAGTGAAGACCTCTCAGACAGTGACAATGAAGAACTCACGCAGGATTCTCTGGCTCAGACATATAAAGATCTGTATGAGAAGTGGTTGCTTCTGATCAAGATCAACAAGAAGCTAAATGACATAGTTGCCAGCGTCACTATGGAAAAGGACAAGGTCTGGCAGGAGGTCGAGATACTACTTACACTGAAGGTAGAACTGGAAGGTACAATTGTCTCTCTAAATTCTCATCTGGCTGAGATGAAACATGAAAGATTGGGTCTTCTTGCTCAGAGAACAGAACTCTTGGGGACTGTCTCCTCACTAAAAGTCAAAATAGAGAAGGACCGAGACACTCATCGTGCAGGTATGACGGGACTAAGGAAAACCATCACAGATCTGAAGCGTAAAGAGGTGTTCCAACTGAGGAGAGTAGAACAGCTGGAACTTCAGCTAGAATCTAAAAAGATGGATCACTCAGACACTAAGAAGGAGCTCAATCACCTCAAACAGTCGGTAAGGATGCTAAACTCTGGCACTAACGACTTAAATGATATTCTCAGATCTCAGAGGTTGGAATCTGGACATCGAGGCCTGGGGTTTACAAAAGAAGGTACCTCTAAAGGCAGCTCGTGTGTTAAAGTAAGATCAGTGTCTGAACACCTGCCTGAATAGAAGGTGAGATAGCACCCCAAATAGAAAATAGACTTGTCCCAAGATCAGTCCAATGGAAAGAACCGAGCTGATCACAAGGAGACGCATGGAACACTCGGTGGTGGAAAGACCCGCAGATCACCCGTCCAAAACTGTGACTATTCACCAGTGACTCAAAGGATAGATCGGCGCACTTGCTGGTACTGCAACTAGATGGGACACATCAAGATGAAGTGTCGCCTGTTTCTTGCTGAACGACGTGCTTTCCAACAACGGACCACACCACGACAGAAACAAGTCTGGGTTCAAAAGGCAGACCAAACCGTATGCATGGTGGCCTGCTACTCCTCAAGCTACACATCGCAAGATAGTTGGCACTTCGACAGCGGATGTTCCGCCCACATGACAGGTAACTCTCAATATCTTACCCATATTAGACCTGTTGAGCAGATGTGGTTTGTCACCTTCGGGGATGGTGGAAAGGGTCAGGTGATCGGCTGTGGGACATTGATGGTTTCGGATCTCCCTGCACTCAAGAACACCCTCCTTGTCGAAGGTCTGACAAGGAATCTTATCAGCATCAGTCAACTATGCGACGATGGACACTATGTGTCATTCTCTAGCTACTCATGTCTTGTCCTAGACAAGAATGGTGATACACTGATGAAAGGAAAAAGGGATGCCAACAACTGCTATACCATTGGGATGGGTCTGACGGGATCAATGGACGTCGAGAACCATGGCCAGTAACTGGTTACTCTAGCTTGTGCAAACGTCAACCATCGATTTCTGCGAGGGAGAGTGGACAAGACCTTGCACACAAGATCCTGTTGGAGATGCGCACAAATCCATGTTGACAACTGTCCCAGGAAACTGTTGAAACAGAAGGTGTCATTGTTATGGAAGGAGTTCATTCCATGCCCACAGAAATATGCCTGGAGCCGTACAAGAAAATATGAATGCTCATTGACAGAACCGCTCGTCGTCAAAGCGATTGTGCAAATAAATTTATAATAGTTCGCTACTCGCAACTATACTACTGGGTAGTACTTGGTAAGTAGGGGTCGAACCCAAGGGAACTAGGGGAATAATTGTTCTTCAGGGGGATTACGCAGCGTGGGAGCGTGTTTAAGGTCGGTTGGTTGGTTTTAAAGCTACCAGCTATTTTGATTGATTGATTGGTTGGTTGGTTGATTTTAATACTGGAAAGTAAATTACGGTTTATAATTAAAGAGAAATGTTCGGTTTCAGGGGACTTGTATTATATCCTGTTTATCATTGACCATTAGTGAATCATCTAAGTATTCAAACGGTGAATCGAGGCTAGTTACAGCTCAAGACTTGCAACACCGGTTTAAAGCAACTCCTGTTCTATTTCAGTCTAGCGCCAATACCCTAAGGTATGCTAGCATGGGTGCATCCACCTGATCTCACAGTTACGCTCGACCAGATGGGGTTTAGGATGAGTCGAACTCCTCAGATAGCTTTGCTTGTTACAGCTTCCACTACCTGAGTATGATCACGAATTCCCACAGAAGAGCTTTGCTTGTTACATCATCCACTCAACCTTGGAAACTCTGACTACATATGGCACATAGAACAAGTTTTGAATATTAAGACTAGACACTAAGTTAATAGTCTAAAACATTTTATAATACAAGTGCGCCCCTTAGACCGAACTACTAGTTTAGCTACTATTCATCGCGCTAAACATTATACTAAGGAAATAAAAGCAGTAAATAAATACGAAGAAATACTTACAACCATTGAAGCGCCAAGGGAGCTTTCCTTTATTTCCAAAGCAAAATTACAACATTACAAATATTACAACTTCTAGAGAGAGAAGTGAAATGAGATTTTGGTGTGTAAAATGAGGAGGAGGAGCTCCTCCTTTTATAGCCCAAAGGGGAGGAGATGGGTGGTGGAGATGGGTGGTAAGTGTTGCATTTTGATTGGAGGAGAAAATGGATGGAGGAGATGGACACACATGGAGGAAGAGGAGTGGTGGAGGAGGAGGAAGGTGGTGGTGACATGTGGAGGAGGGGCAAAAGCCGCCGATCACCACCACCCAAAGCCGCCGGTAGGCGGTGGTGGAAGGGGAGGAGCTCCTCCTTTGGCCACCACTTCTTCAAGTGGTCGGTCATCTTGCCCAAATGTGAGTTTTGTACAGTTTTGTGCAGTCTTTTCACAAAACTGTCAATGTGTTTCTTCCCCGGGCTGTCTTGACTCCACTCCTGATTCTTCTGATTAATTTGTTATGGTCAATTCAACGTCAGGATCCTTGATATTTCTTCAGTCGACATATGATCTTGACCTTGGATTGACTCTTGTTATCTTTTCAGCATAAAATCCTCTCCTTAGCGTGTTTTCACTTCAGTCTCTAAAATGCCCTGTGGAAATATATCGGGACTAACACACAGAAGTTAGATAGACAAACAGTCTAATTTGGTGGTTTTTACTGTGTTTCTGACTCGTATAATTATGGTCCATCAGATTACCCCCCCACTTTTAGTTGTTCGTAACAATGCTATTAAAGGGCGTAAGTTCTAAGTTTGGCTTTGGAATATGAAAATTAGACTGTGGTACTCGATCTATCCTAATTCATGCATTGCTTACTTATTACCAAATTAAACTGCGTAAATAAATAGAAGAAACTTAATACTTGTACCTCCGTGCTGAGATGTAAATTATATTGGATGTCTCGGGAGGTAGCCCTTTTTAGGCTCCTGGACTGCAATCTTGGGATCGTCTCTTACTATATGGTTTTCTGGTAGCTTTCTCTAGCACGTGATTCGGTTCAGGTTTCAGTGGTTTGAGTACTTTGATTTTCTTTTGGCGAGGGACTGCTTTTGTAGTGAGTCGGCATTTGGCCTTTGATTTGACGCTTTGAGTTCTTCACTTTTGTTCGGTTAAAACCTTCACAATATTGGGCCTTTGGCCTCTTGATTTGCTTCATTGAGCTTTTCGCCTTTTTGTGACTGCTAGTCCATTTTCTCAAGCCTTTTTGGGAGGTCCAATCATCGCCCGCAAGCCTATGGAAATACCTCCCCGCTCTTCTCGTTTTTGCCGTTTTCACGCGGGTCAAGATGAGGGTCGCTCATCTATTTTCTCGGCTACTTTGACTGTCGTTTTCGCGCGGGTCAAGATGAGGGTCGCTCATCTATTTTCTTGGCTACTTTGACCGGAGATAGGACGGTCTGATTCGCGTCCTCGCCTTTTGCATTGCATGGCGGAGATGACTTCAATTTTCACTGAAACCCGAAGTGCAGCCTCCACTGACTTCGAAAACCATATAGTTTGATTCGATCCTTCGATTGCTTGCCAAGCCTCTCTAGGGCAGTTTATATCAACTCCACATCCCTAGTTATCTCAGCACAAAGGACAAATGGAAAGTTACATTCTAAGTTTTTAAACAGTTGAATTTTCACAAGGTTAATGCATGAATTATGATTTATCTTTTTCACATTCTTAAGTTCATATTTTCAAAAAGATACTATTACTAAAAAAAGAAAAAACAGCAAGCATGTTATTTATGTACATAGGTGGTTCTCACCCCCCACTTTTGAACGAAGGCGTGCCTTAGTTCAAAAGTCATGCAAGCTTAAAACTAAGTACTGAATTTAAAAGACAGAAATTAAAGTGCGGAAAAGTAAGATAGTGTCGGGTTACCTCCCGACCAGTGCACTTGTTTAACGTCGTTGGCTCGACGATACCTCGTTTGTGGTTCATTGGTTTGGGTCCCATGGGTGGCTGAGGTCAAACTTCTTGATTCCACCGACTTTGATTCTTGCGGTGAGTCTTCCAGATTTTTTAGCAGATGACGGGTTTGGGTCCAGTTCTGATGGTATCTCCTTCCAACGTCTCTGAGAAGGTGAGGGACCTTTCACTATCAGCTTTTTGAACTGGGTGTTCTCCTGTTTAGGGCTGCCTTGTCCAGTCATGGCGAAAGCGTGCTCCATGTAGGAGTCATTCTGCTCAGGCCCTTTTCCCATTCTCCTTTGAGCTTCTTCTTGGATCGCATAGTTCGCGGCGACTTGCTCATTAATTAAGGGGAAAAGTCGGGAAGGCCTCATGAGGCTTGGTTCTGCCTCGTAATGTTGGTTCGTGAAGAACTGATCGTAGATAGTTTCAGCTGCCTGGGTAATGATAGTCGGGTATGGCTTGGGCAGTTCGTCAGTGGTGTTCTGGACTTCTACTTCGTTGCTTCCGGTGCTTTCCATGTCTGATTCCTCGGATGGTTCGGGAGTATCTTCTGACGGCTCGGTGGTTTCTTCTTTGTCAGCCTCAGGGTCAGCTTCTTCTATCTGCATTTCCTCGTTAGTGTGGGGGACTCGTCTTGTGGCAGCGGCTAGGCCAGTTATCAGGTACCACATGTCTGCAATGGTGAGGTTTGCGGCAGACCTTCTCATAGCTTCGTTGATTCTTCCCAGCTCTTCGGACCTCATCCCACGAAGAAATTTTTGGAGAAGAATTTTCTTCGTAAATCCATGGTGCGGGCAGCTTGAGACGATGGCATCGTAGTTCATGTAGTATTCGTCCAAAGTCTCATCCCGGGATTGATGAAGGCTCATGATCTTCTCACGGGTTTCTTGGCGTAAAGATGGTGGGGAGAATTCTTTCAGGAACGGAACGTAGAGGTCTACGAAACGTTCTGCACTGCAAGCGGTGGATGTGTAGTACCATATCGTGGCGAAGTCGGTTAGAGAGAATTTGAAGCATTTCAGCTTAAACTCTTCTAACACTTCGTTTTCAGGTTTGATGTTGTGGCAGACTTGGTGGAAGTTTCGGCAGTGCTGTACAGGGTCTTCTCCCTCCGTTCTTCCGAACAGGGGCAGAAATCGCGTTGTCCATGCATGCGTAACGGGTAATGACATAGGAAAAAGAAAGAAAAAGAAAGGGGAGGGAAGAACAGTTATCCGATGACTAGTTCCCCGGCAACGGCGCCAATTTGACAGAACCGCTCGTCGTCAAAGTGATTGTGCAAATAAATTTATAATAGTCCGCTACTCGCAACTATACTACTGGGTAGTACTTGGTAAGTAGGGGTCGAACCCAAGGGAACTAGGGGAATAATTGTTCTTCGGGGGGATTACGCAGCGTGGGAGCGTGTTTAAGGTCGGTTGGTTGGTTTTAAAGCTACCAGCTATTTTGATTGATTGATTGGTTGTTTGGTTGATTTTAATACTGGAAAGTAAATTACAGTTTATAATTAAAGAGAAATGTTCAGTTTCAGGGGACTTGTATTATATCCTGTTTATCATTGACCATTAGTGAATCATCTAAGTATTCAAACGGTGAATCGAGGCTAGTTACAGCTCAAGACTTGCAACACCGGTTTAAAGCAACTCCTGTTCTATTTCAGTCTAGCGCCAATACCCTAAGGTATGCTAGCCTGGGTGCATCCACCTGATCTCACAGTTACGCTCGACCAGATGGGGTTTAGGATGAGTCGAACTCCTCAGATAGCTTTGCTTGTTACAGCTTCCACTACCTGAGTATGATCACGAATTCCCACAGAAGAGCTTTGCTTGTTACAGCATCCACTCAACCTTGGAAACTCTGACTATATATGGCACATAGAACAAGTTTTGAATATTAAGACTAGACACTAAGTTAATAGTCTAAAACATTTTATAATACAAGTGCGCCCCTTAGACCGAACTACTAGTTTAGCTACTATTCATCGCGCTAAACATTATACTAAGGAAATAAAAGCAGTAAATAAATACGAAGAAATACTTACAACCGTTGAAGCGCCAAGGGAGCTTTCCTTTATTTCCAAAGCAAAATTACAACATTACAAATATTACAACTTCTAGAGAGAGAAGTGAAATGAGATTTTGGTGTGTAAAATGAGGAGGAGGAGCTCCTCCTTTTATAGCCCAAAGGGGAGGAGATGGGTGGTGGAGATGGGTGGTAAGTGTTGCATTTTGATTGGAGGAGAAAATGGATGGAGGAGATGGCCACACATGGAGGAAGAGGAGTGGTGGAGGAGGAGGAAGGTGGTGGTGACATGTGGAGGAGGGGCAAAAGCCGCCGGTCACCACCACCCAAAGCCGCCGGTAGGCGGTGGTGGAAGGGGAGGATCTCCTCCTTTGGCCACCACTTCTTCAAGTGGTCGGTCATCTTGCCCAAATGTGAGTTTTGTACAGTTTTGTGCAGTCTTTTCACAAAACTGTCAATGTGTTTCTTCCCCGGGCTGTCTTGACTCCACTCCTGATTCTTCTGATTAATTTGTTATGGTCAATTCAACGTCAGGATCCTTGATATTTCTTCAGTCGGCATATGATCTTGACCTTGGATTGACTCTTGTTATCTTTTCAGCATAAAATCCTCTCCTTAGCGTGTTTTCACTTCAGTCTCTAAAATGCCCTGTGGAAATATATCGGGACTAACACACAGAAGTTAGATAGACAAACAGTCTAATTTGGTGGGTTTTACTGTGTTTCAGACTCGTATAATTATGGTCCATCACTCACAGAAGATGATAATTCTGAGGCAGCATACCTTTGTCAACCCCTATGGCAGGTCACGGAGTGGAACACCCAGATCCCCAGTGGGTCTATGTGGTGTCAACCACTGAAAGCATCCAACGGTGGTCAGTCATTGTCGAATCTCCAGCTGAACAGTTGGACTGACCACCTAATAAAGAGAGCTGGAACAGAAGGTACAGCGCGTGAAGACCAATTTTTTTGAATATTCTCGAAGATTTTCCTGCCGTTATTTGAATCAAGGGTTGTCTAATTTGGGAAGTTGAAAAGGCCGGAGGATATTTTTTTGAAACACAAAACAGTTGAGTGTGTTCAATTGTCTTCTCTCTCTCGTCCCCAAAACCCTAAGAACGGCAACTTCTCTCTCAATCGCTTCCCCCTCCACAGCGATGGTAAACACCAGAAAGTCAGCGAAATCCGGCATCAAATCCGCTGAGAAGAATAAAGAGAGCATGCAGTCTTCAAAGGCTCTGGCGGCGAAATCCAAAAATCCAAAATCAAAAGCTCCGACGATGAAAAAGATGTCTCCTTTACAATCCGCCACCGAATCTTTGGCCCAAGCGAAGAAGTCTACCACTGAAATCCCTCAGTCAACCATGGTGTACTCGTCTGTCACATTAAATGCTGGTTCGTCTCAAGAAGTTCGTCCCCAATCTGAGGTATTTCCAACTGTTCCTTCAGTTTCTGCAAATATTCCTATTATTGAAAAGATTGAGGAGGCTGAGAAGGTTGTTAAGTCGGTTAACGGTGATGAAGCCAGTAGGGCTGTAATTGGTGATAATGGTGGTAAGGATGTTAGGGCTGTTGGTGTTGAAACCAGTAGGGCGGTGCTTGGTGGTGATGATGATAGAAATCTTGAGAGTGGTAGGGCTGTTGCGGTTGACAAAGCCGGTCGTGCGGTTATTAAAAAGGATTCTGTCAAGATTATGGAAGAAAAGGAACCCAGGAAGGTGGCTGGAGGCTCAGGAACATCGAGGGAAAAGATCTTTGCCACAGGATACATTCCTCCGAAGGCAGGTCGCAGGAAGAAGATTAAGCGGGCTAGTGACTCTCCCAGAAAATATCTAGCTCAGATATATGCCACTAAAGGTCAGAAGATTGCAATGTCCGATGAAGAAACAGAAAAGTTCATTGAGTCCTCGGGGAAGAGAAATTTTGTGATGAATGATGCTGAGTCGTCTGAGAATCAAGGATGAATCACTGAAGAAGGTTCTGGTATGCATACTGAGGCTATGGCAGAGGAGATTCATCCATCAAGGAAGACAGATGTGTTGAAAGAATCAGACCCAGGAGAAAAGGATGAGGAGTTGGAGAAGTTGTACAAAGACATTGATGATGTCATGGAAGACCTGGAAAAGGACACAGATCAGGAAGTGGCAAGTCCAGAGGAAGCTCAGCGTGATCAGGCTGTTGGGGCAAAAGAATCTGATGCAGAAAAAGCTACAAGTGTTTCAACTGTGGAACCGAGTGTTCAGTCTGGTGTTGAGACTGGAAGAGTTGCAGAGAAAGCTACAAGCGGTTCAACTGTGGACCCATCTGTTCAGACCGAAGCTCAAACAGCACCAGCTCCAGAGGAAGGTCTGCGTAACAAGGCTGTTGGAGCAGAAGAGTCTGCTGCTGAGAAAGTCACAACTGTTCCAACTGTGAAACAAAGTGTTCAGACTGAAGTTGAGACTGGAGTTATTACAGAGACAGTGATGGGTGAAGAGATAGTGGCAGTCCAGACTGATCGTCATAGGGATCATTTGGAGGAAGATGGTTCATCCATTCGTAAGGATGCTTCTATGTCAGTAGCAAAAGGCGTTACTCTTTCAGAAGATGACCAAGACAGTGTTCCCCTTGTCAATCTCAAACGGTCAACAAAGGGCAAGGAAAAGAAAAAGGTAGTCTTTGCTAAGACTACAAAGGAACCAGTTCAGAAGGTTGCTGAAGTCAGCAGTGGTGCAGGGGGAGCTGGCTCTTCCAAGAAAAGTAAGCGCGTTACTGCAGTTCCCATCTCTGAAGATGCTGGGAGATGTGAAGTCCCAGCCTCTGAGTCTGAGACTGTCCCAGTGGGTAAGGTCAAGAAAGGAGTGTGGTTCGTGACTAAAGAAGCTGCGTTGAAATGGGACTGTGTGCTGAAAAGGAAAATTATTCCTGAGAGGCTGCTGGATGCATCTAGTTACAAAGGGAAGGAAGTGGTTGAGGTGCTTCAAGAGTCGGATCTGTTCTGGATGTTGGACAGATGCAAGCCATTCAACGAACAGCTGGTGCGTGAGGTCATGGCAAAATTGCCTCCAAAGTTTGGGGTCATTGGAGAGGCAGAGTATGGGGTCTTCTATGTTAGAGGAAGGAGGATCAAGATTGATCCTGAGCTGATCAATGTATACTTCTCCATGGACGACCCAGCTGTTGATGAAGAAGAATCAAGCTTTGAGAAGATAGTGAGCACCATCACTGCAGGCTCTGTTCGGTGGAGGCCTGAGTAAGTTGTGCATACAGCGGATCTGTCTACGTTCTATTCAATGCTGTTTTTCATAGCTGTCTTCAACTGGAGGCTGTCTACTCATCGCTCTACTGTCAACAAGGACATGGCCCAACTGATTTATCAGATAGGAAATAAGCTGAAGTTCAACCTGGGCAGAATAATATTCAAACAGATTGCTGAACATGCTACATCGATGAGAACTCTGCACCAGATCTGCTTCTCGTCTCTGAGTTATGAGCTGATCATCCATCAAGCTCCAAATTTGAAGGCCTCGCCTGACCATCTCTCAAAGGAACCCAGCAAGTTCATCGTCGACCACAAGTTGTTCAAAGGGCGTCACGTGAACGATCTCAAGGAAGAGAACCAGAAAGGAAAGGGTGTTGCGGAGTCAAGTCGAGGGGGAGCCAGGATGGGCCGGGATGAGAGGAGTCAGCTGCTCAGGGACCTGAATGTAATCATTGAAGTGGACAAGGAGCAACGCAGGCGGATCAACAAGCTTGCTCGTGCCCTCAGCTTTCCGAGTGACGATGAGTCCAAGACTACAGCTTCTGAGGATGCTTCAATTGAAGAGACGTCTGCATGAAGGTCCTCTAAAAACTATCTCCCTAAACTATTTGTTTAAAACTTTCATACTTAGTTCTTGTTCTGGCACATTTTGATTGACTATTCGAACTCGGATCGAACCCCTTGCCAGTTTGTGGCAAAAAGGGGGAGTATTTTGGAGGAGACAATTCTTGTTTCCCTCAAAGTTGTCTACTGTCTAGATAGTTAGATAGACTTAGTTATCTAGTAGATTTAGTTTTGCAAAAATGCCAAGGGGGAGATTGATGTTCCCTTAAGTGGCATGTAATTGGCAAAACCTAGCTTAGACAGTTCGAGCAGGTGTTCAGGGGGAGTTCGAACATATCCTGGTACTCATGTACAGCGTAGAACTGACGCAAGGATATCTTCCGGAAGGATATTGGACAGCGAAGATTTCGTCAAGTTGAAGTCGGCCAGCGACTTAATCGAGCATGAGATATTCGAATGAATATCTACATTGAAGGTGGCAAAGCTCTCTTGGACAAGAAGACGACTTCGTATATTCTTCCAACCGATTCAAAAGATATACATCAAATATCTAGGAATATTTCCTAAATATTTGATGGGATTATCTTGTGCGAATTAGGGTTTCGTCCAAGCATATAAATACAATGCTAGGGCGCCCTTATTCAGTATCGCTTTCAAAGATCAAATACACACGAGCATACCCTGCTGATTGGAGAAGAAGAAAGCGACCCCCGGTTGTGTTTTCTCATTGGAAATACATCGGTGCAAGTGCAGTCTGCTCAAGTGCAACACAGACTGCCTGAAGCGTATCAACTGCCGCACACAACAAAGGTGAACAAGCTTTCGAGAGAAAGCATCCGAGCTTCTGGAGAAGGTCGAGAACGTTCGGACTGCAGGTTCTGAACGAAGGGGATCGAGGGGAATTGCGGTGAACCTCGGTTGCAAATCTGAGAGATGGAGTATTGAGGTTAGGCAATTACAAGGTGTAAGTGTAAGTCCCTGTGTAAACCCTATACTCGTAATAAAGATTTGATGTCCCTTTTTCGGGTGTGGGAAACCCCCCAGAGTAGGCGGAGCCAAACAGGGTTATCTGTCTGTGAGTTCTATTGCTTTTGTCTGCTTGCTGAACTGTTGTGATACGAGTTCAAGATCTGTCGCAACTGAACCTTGAACTGTCAGCTGAACTGTTGTGCAAAGAGTTCAAGGTCTGTTGCAACAGTACCCTGGACACAAGCTTGAACAGGGGATATAATTTCACTACATCAATGCGCTAAATTCATAAACCCATATTTCAAAAAATACGTAATAAGGTATAAGTAATTTATGTACGTACTCCGCAGCATTTATATAAGGCATAAAATAGCAATAATTGCGATCTTTGTCTGGCATACTGAGTCTTGATACAAACGACTCCAACCTCTCATTTACGTCATTGGAAGGGCTCACGGCCGTGTGATTGAAGAACCCGAATCGAACCTCTGATTCAAGCATTTGATTGTATAAAAAAATACAACATGAAAAACTTATAAAGTTAGACCTTCTGCAAGAAATGATGAACAATTAATGACAAGAGTATTACCTTATATATAAATCACAATGTGAGTTCGACAACGGTTTCAATGCATATATATCACGGACATCATCTGGGCCCACTGTGGAAGTGTAGTCGTCACCGAACAATTCGTCAGCGATGCGTACTATAACAACGTCTCTGCCCAAGTTAGAGTACATGTCGTGTAGAAATCGACAGTCGATGGAATAATTCTCTACTTCATCATTTGAGGTCGGTGGAAAGTGGTAGTATAGTCGCATGGTATATTCCTGAATTTCGAATGTTAGTAAATAATTCAAATAAAATTTGATAAATTAAATTAATGAAAGATGGTTCAAATAGTTGATTTTATTACCCTTGGGTTGATTTCAATCAAGTGCTTCGGCCATGCAACCAAGTCTGATTTCTCCTATGCATCTCGTGTTGTCTTTAATTTCTCTCCATGGGGAATGGGTAGTCCATTAATCTGACCAAGAGAACTACCGACCTTCACCTTCACCATTTCATCGGGCAGTGGTATAGCACGTAGCAAACAACCGTTCATGACTCGACCAACAGCCACTAGTCGTCTCTCATTATTAAGTCCCTCTTCGATATATAATAGGCTTCTTAGCCCAATCTGTCAACGTAAATAATTCAAACGGATGTTTGTAGCTACTCCTCGAGATGCCTCAGAGACGAACTCAGTATTTTTTTGATTCGTCCCCTCTTCCACAAATCATGCCTCTCTATAGAGACATTAGAAGCTTGTTCCTCTTGAATTGCCCCCTGAGAAATTAACTCATCTTTTTTTTCTTTTGTCATTGCCTCTTCCAGTTTTCTATATCCTCTCGACCCAAGACGTGCTTATATACATTTTTCTTGACCAGATCCTTGTTTGTGTCCCTTAACTTCTTTGCAGCTTCGGAGAGCCTCTGCTCCTTAAAAGTCTTCCAATGATCGGAGTCAATGTACGAATACTTTTTCAAAGCCTCTTCATCTGTTCCGTCACCGTAGATGTAATCTTGTGCAAGGTGTGACTTAAATTGTTTCCACATCTTGCACGCAGCGCTAAGCTCCTGATTTTTATGCTCCTCGACTCCATCAAAAACTGCCTGAAAATATATAAAACAAGTTCTAATTAATACAAAAGTTAGTTACCATGTTTAAAATAAATACAATGTTAGAATTAAACAAGCTCTTACATTTGCCTCTCTCCACACATTGTCTTTAAAATGTTTAGGGACCTTCCTCCAATCAGTGTGTATGATAGGAACACGACATCGAACCAACGTACCCAAGTAGCTCCTCCAATTGTCTGCAACCTTCCCTATTGGATTCCCTCTTCTATCCCATTCAACCGTGGCCTTGGTACCAGCGTCCTTGTGTCTCTTAACGAATCTGCTCATATATACAAGGCCTCTCTTCTTTGGAACTTTACTAGAAGTGTCATTATGGTCATCCTCACTGCTGCTACTATTGCTGTGTGAAATGGTCATGATCCTGTAAACATGAAATTAATTCATCAATAAACCAATTCTCAGAAATAAATAACTACACAAGTCATAAATAAATAACATACACAAGTTAAATTTCTTTATCAATCCATATTCCTTCTCCATGATCTTCTCGTAGTTGAATTTCATTATCAGCTTCACTATCATCGTTCTCCACGGGAACTATCGTACAAACGGGCATGCATTCCTCAGCTAGATCTTCAGATGCATCACTGGTTAGTTGTTGTTTTCCGTGGAGGACAACAAAATGGTTGTTATCAAAAGGGTCACTGACGTAAAATACTTGTCTCGCTTGTTCGGCCATAATGAATGGCTCATCCTTGGACCCTTCTCTTCGAAAATCCACAAACGTCATTCCATATTCATCAGTACGAACCGCCGAATTATTAACCCATTTACATTTAAACACAGGCACTCGAAACGTAATCCAACTCCCATATTTCTTTGATGAGGCCAAAATAATTAATAGGAGCATATATTGGATTCTGATCTCTAGCACTAGAAACAAGAGTGGTTTCGGCAACAAGTGTGACACCACTATTTTGCACAACGGTTTGATCATCTTGAGCTTTTGTGTGGAAACAAAATCCGTTAATGTCGTAAGCGTTCCAGGAGTATACAGTTGGCGTAGGACCCGACAGGAGCCACTTTACTAAGTCATCAGACTCTTCTTCAGAGTTGGCCTGATTATTTAAAATCTCATTACATCTCAGCCAGTTACAAAATGACCGAGTATGTTCTTTTTGCAACTACTGCTCGGATTTTCTTGGGAATGCACTCCTTAATATGTTTAGGTGCTGCTCTATGAAAGGCGTGATATCAGGCATATGTTGCAATACATAGAAATGAGCAATCATCAACTCATCAAATGATGGGTTCTTATATTTCCGACCACTTATGCCCTTTCCATTAAATCAATCAATATGACATGGCCTGGGAATCCCAACTGCGGCTGTATTTCCTAAAAAATTAGTGCAAAACTCGACAGCCTCTTCAGTTATGTATCCTTCCACTATACACCCTTCGGGACGATGTCTATTTCTCATGTAGCTCTTTAGAATCTTCATGTACCTCTCAAAAGGGTACATCCATCTCATATGAACTGGTCTAAGAATGCGAATCTCGCGCACAAAATGTAGAGTAAGATGCACCATTACATCAAAAAATCTAGGTGGAAAAAACATCTCTAATTGGCATAGTGTAACAACAATCTGATCTTGTAGTTTATCAAGCTCTGATGAATCAACAACCTTAGCAGACAAAGAGCTAAAAATGGCACAGAGTCTTTGTATAGCGGATCTCACTTTAGGAGACAAAACACCTCTAATTGATCGCTTCTTCCATGGAGTACCTTCAGTGCGTGCATTGGGCTTCCCAAATCGATTTGTAATATTCTGAATTTTTTGAAGTATTTCATCTCCAGAAGCCGGTCGAGGTTCTATTCCATGTTCGGTCTCACCATTAAATGCAGCTTTTTTCCGCCTGTAAGGATGATGCCTCGATAAAAACGTCGATGGCCCATGTAAACCATTTTTCGACAATTCTTTAAATGGCGTGCATGTGTCTCTTCCCCACAAATTGGACAAGCTTTGTACCCTTTAATACTATACCCAGATAAGTTACCATAAGCTGGGAAGTCATTGATGGTACACATTAGCATGGCACGCATATTAAAATATTCTTGTCTTGATGCGTCAAACGTCTGTACTCCTTCGTTCCATAAAAGCTTCAAATCTTCTATCAAAGCAGCTAAGTATACATCAATATCATTTCTGGGCTGTCGAGGACCCGATATCAACAGAGAAAGCATCATATACTTACGCTTCATGGATAATCTGGGAGGAAGATTGTAGATAACCAATATCACAGGCCATGTACTATGCTGAGTACTGAGGTTTCCATGTGGATTCACCCCATCAGTAGAAAGGCCAAGGCGTAAATTTCTACACTCTGCTCCAAATGTCGGGAATATGTTGTCTATTTTTGCCCATTGTAGTGAATCAGCAGGATGACGCATTTTCATATCAATAACTCGTTTCTCAGCATGCCAACGCATATTATCAGAATCTTCCAAGCTAGCAAACAATCTCTGAAACCTGGGGATCAGTGGAAGATACCATAGTACTTTAGAAGGAGTGCCTTTGGAACCATTTTTTGGTTCTTTGTTTAACTTATAACGAGGAGACTTGCACATCGGACATTCAACCATATCTTTATAGGAATTCCGATATAATATACAATCATTAGGACAAGCATGTATCTTCTCGTAATCGATACCCATCGGACACATAACTTTTTTAGCCTCGTAACAACGGTTAGGTAGGGTGTTATCCTCTGGAAGCATATCTTTCACCAGAGTTAACAATTCAGTGAAACTTACATCACTCCATCCATTTTTTGCTTTCAAGTTGAATATTTTCAAAGTTGCAGATAGCCTTGTGTATTTGGATCACCCTTCGTACAATGGTAATTCTGAATCGTTCCTCAATGACTCCAAAACTTGAGGTCTAGCAACAAAATCGTCGGCAACATTGTTGACCATGTCAATTATATTGTCCTCCTCCCAATCATCATCCACTGGCAAACTTTCTACGGGCTGAGGTTGAACATTTTGTGGTTCAACCTCGCCATGCATATACCAAAACTTGTACTGTGGGTCAATTCCCTTTAACAAAAGGTGTTTCCGTAATTTCTTTGGTGTGACCTTTTTGTTATTCCAGCAACCCATACATGGACAATAAACACGTTCAATATTGTTTCTGGACGCATACGAAGATGCAAACGCACAAAAATCCATAATCCCTTGATCGTACTGTACACTTAACCTACTACCGGATACCCAATCTCGATTCATCATAACTACATAAAGCATTATATACTCATAGTTAGAAAGAGATATTGTTATGGTTGATATAATTATTAGTATAAATAGACCATATAAATCCACTCCATAAAGCACACTCCAACAATTAAAAAAGTTGTAAATGAGTTACATAGTGTAGTTTACCTTAGAGTAGAATCTCTCGGAGAAAATAGCCAAAGGTTGGATGCAGCGTCGACTCTATAAAGTTATAAACAACAACAAATAAGGTTAGTAAACGAAGAAATATCAAATAACCAATATGATTGGAGACGTAAGTAGTAAACTCGTTTAATTGGGCAATTTACCTTAAAATAGAAGCTTTCCTAAGAAAATGAAATACTGGGTGTGCAACACGTACGGACTAGATCTATAAACAACAAAAACAACTTAGTAAACAAGGAAATAAAATTTAATCTCCATGTTAATAGGAAAATATGTAAGAATGATAACCATCAAATACCTTAAAATTAGAAGAAGCGGCAAAGAAAAAGATTTGGTAGTTGTATTTCCTAATGTTGGAGAAGTGAAGCTTCCTCTTGCTAATCGGCTAACAAGTACTACAAGTAGTGAACGAATATCGGTAAGATGCCAAATCAACCAACTAGTGCTTATTTTCGCCTCTAAAATCCCTAAAACAAACAATCACGGGAATGAAAACCGGAGAGCTTTTTACCTGCAAAAAGGCAGTGCAATACCTATTGTCCAGAAAACCGGAGAGCTTTTTACCGGTATCACGCAGTGCAATACCTACTGTCCAGAAAAATAGAAAAAAATTTAATCGTTCCATAACCTAATCCAATCAATCCATCATTGAATCTCTAAACGACAGAATTGACAGGAGCTGCATCGGTTCAGTGGGAACTAACCGATTCAGTAATGGGCGAGGAGCGGAGGCGGTGTGAGACGAGGGCTGGATACGGGAGACTAGATGCGGAGGAGGGTCGAACGGGCTGAGAGCGATGGACTGGATGCAGACGACTGGCGCTGAGGGTCGAACGGACTGGGCGAGGAGCGGAGGCGGACTGAATTCGACTGGCGAGCGGAGGAGGGCGACAAATTAGTTCGAGCGGGATTGGAAAGAACACCGAAGACTTGTGCATTTTCAATTTTAGGTTTGAGTTTATGCAACGGTTCTTAAACAACCGTTGCATAATGGTACACTATATGCAACAGTTGTATAACAAACCGTTGCATAATATATAGTTTATGCAACGGTTCTATAAAACCGTTGCATATAGTGTACCATTATGCAACGGTTGTTTAAGAACCGTTGCATAAACTATATATTATGCAACGGTTCAATAAAACCGTTGCATAAACTATATATTATGCAACGGTTTGTTATACAACCGTTGCATAAACTATATCTTATGCAACGGTTTGTTATAAAACCGTTGCTTAAACAACAACCGTTGCGTAATCCAAACTTTGAACCGTTGCATAATCTCTTCACTGTAGTGGTGATCCCAAGTAGCTATACTCTACAAGCAAATCATTTTTAATACACATTAACATTTGTCAACAAATTGAATTAATTTACATTTTTTGAGTTACCGCTTTGTACCAGAAACTCCTCGTACCAAATTCCCTTAGCGCTTTCTGGGATCATGTTCCATGATGTCCACGTTGCATCCCAGCATTTTGATATGCATTCTTGTGCAATCCTTCGATGAACGTCGAATGGGAAGAAACTGTTACAAAATTAGGGATCACATAATGGTTGGATTTCTCAAAACAATCAATATGAAGGGTACAATGAGAACTTAAGCGTTTATTCCAACAGGTGTAACATGCTCTCTACAATCGAAGTCACGTGGATTGACAACGAAACCAACAAGGTCAAATGAAGGTGACATGTTACCGATATTCAATTGGAAGGAAGTATGTTGTAAATGAATGTTGTGGGCGGAATGATGTCAAAGAGTTCTCATATATATAGGGCACTTGGGTGTAATAAATGTGTCCAAATTTTCCGTCGAAATTCTCTCACGTTTCCGTCACCGTCGACGGAAAACATATGGAATTTAGACGGAAAACTTTGAAATTGCAACGGTCAAAAAATAATGGCAACTAAAAGTGACGGAATAATGACAGAAATGTAACGGAAATTGCAACGGTCAAAAAAACGGCAACTAAAATTGACAGAATAATGACGAAAATGTAACAGAAATAAGCAGCGGTCAATAAATAACAGTGACGGAATTGTGCCGAAAAATTGATGGATTATTGTTGTAGTATACTAGAAATGGGATAAAGATGATTCTGAAGAATTTCATGGTTCTTGACTGAGATCAGTTTCTTACAAGACAAGGTAAAATTTCAGTTGTCTTGTAAGAAACCCATCTCAGCCAAGAGATATGAAATTCTTCAGAATCATCTTGTACCCCATGTCTAGTATATGTTGCAAAACTTGGTTGCTTGGAAATGAAAAATGTTGGAAATTAATGTGTGTTGAATGATGTAAAGAGTTCTCTTATATAGACCAAAAATGAAATACGTTTTCCGTCATTTTTCCCTCACAATTCGTCGCCGGTGACGGAAAACAAATGTAATATCGACAGAAATTTTTGAAATAGACAACGTTCAATAAATAACGGTAACTAAATCAGTAACGGAAAACGGACGGAAATGTGACGGAAATATTGAAAATTTTATTACCGACTGAATAATTATGGAATTTGAACGGAATTAGGTGACGGTATACACCGACAGAAAATCGACGGTATGTGAGGGAAAAACATCTGCGGACAGTTTCCGTCAAATTTTCGTCACTTAAATTCCGTTGATAATCCAAGTACCCATTTGCGACGGAATGTTCTTGACGGAATTGCATGTGACGGAATTTCAACGAATTTTTTTTGCGTGACGGAATTGTGTGGAAAAATTGACGTTTTACTTTTCCGTCGCCGTTACTGGCAACATTATTACGACGGAAATTTTGGACGGAAATTTTTCAAAAATTTGTAGTGATAATTGATTTGTACATTGTGTGAGATTTTTACAAAACAAAATGTAATCTTTATCTATTTTAGCTTTACTAAAATATGGATCAATTAAAGGATTAAGGAATGAGATACAACAGTCTAGCTAAGTGAAAAACAATCATTTAATAAAGTGGTGTAGTTTTATGTATTTTAAGTCAAAACTGCGAAGTTTTAAAAATGAGTTAGTTATCAATTTATGGATCATATTACAGAAACAACATAATTTGATATCGTTTTTTTATTTACATAAAGTACGTCAGTTTTCAATTGGCTATTTTTGGTTGCACGAGATATTAATCCCCAATCAAAATTCCATACTAATTCACCCGATGATAAAACTCTCTCCAGTTTGAGGTTTTGTATAAAATTTACTTGAAAAAAAGACCACATATAGTATTATTAAACATGTCGGAATAATTATATAATGCCTGATTTCATTCTATTTAAAAATACCAATTGACCAGTTTATAAGACTGCTTGGTAAACATTCTATCAAAAAAAAGACTGCTTGGTAAACATATTATTTTAAAAGATGCAGTCAAAGTGAAACTAGCCAAGTAGAGTGAGATGGAGGACAGCAACATGGGCGGAGGTCATCAGCCGTTACTGGCGCCGTCGTCAAGATCAGGCCTGCAGTCTTTCATAGAGACAGTGAGTCCCAGATTGGAGGAGATCTTGTCAGACACTGAGAAACCTTATCTTCAAAAGCTGAGAATGGCCACTTGGGTTGAACTTGGAACCTTGTTCAACCTTGCTGGGCCTGCTGTGATTGTCTACTTGCTTACTAATGTCACCTCCACCTCCACCCAAGTCTTCTGCGGCCACCTTGGCAATCTGGAGCTTGCTGCCGCCGCCTTGGGCAATACCGGCATCCAAGTCTTTGCCTATGGAGTCATGGTACATCTAACTTCTCTAGGCCATGCTGAGCTAGCTAGCTTCGCTTATAATTTTAATCGATGTCTATAGTATACACTTTTGGGCAACGCTTTCTGAATAAGTCCGTTGTCTAATAATCCATTTTTTTAAAAGATAACTCTTTCGAAAAGCGCTGTCTATACGTAGCCACATGGTGATATTTTCTGTCTTTGTTTTCTTGTTTCAGTTGGGGATGGGCAGCGCGGTGGAGACGCTATGCGGCCAAGCCTACGGGGCGCATCGATACAACATGCTTGGAATCTATCTCCAAAGATCAACCATCCTACTAATGGCCACAGGCATCCCACTTATGATGATCTACATATTCTCCAAGCCAATCCTCATCCTCCTCGGCCAGTCCAACGAAATAGCCTCCCAAGCTGCTATCTTCGTCTACGGCTTAATCCCACAAATCTTCGCCTACGCCGCCAACTTTCCCATCCAAAAATTCCTCCAAGCCCAAAGTATAGTTGCACCAAGTGCCTACATATCCTTAGCCACCTTAGCCATTCACCTTCTTCTAAGCTGGCTTGTAATCTATAAACTAGGCTATGGACTCATCGGCGCGTCATTAGTGCTCAGCTTCTCATGGTGGCTTGTGGTGGTGGGACAGTTTGTTTACATTGTGTGCAGTGAAAAATGTAAGAGAACTTGGAGAGGTTTCAGCCTGCAAGCCTTTACTGGTCTCTGGGACTTCTTTAAGCTGTCTACTGCTTCGGCCATCATGCTTAGCTTGGAGACTTGGTACTATCAGATACTTGTGTTGATCTCCGGCTTGATGGAGGACGCTGAGATTGTTCTCGACTCGTTGTCCATCTGGTAATAGTGCATGTGTCTTCAATTTTTAGGCCAACGTATCCTTAATTAATTATGAATCCCAACTAAAAATCAGTTGATTATATTATATGCAGCATGACCATATCAGGGTGGGTCTACATGATATCTGTAGGGTTCAATGCTGCAGCAAGGTACGATTATTACCACCTTTAATCATTTATGTTTTTTTTAAAATTAATTTGTCGATACTTTCTCCTATTCTACTCTGACACTATTTGCACCGGTAGGGCTGTTTGGAGCAATTTCATGCCCACTTTTAACAGAGATGTTGATTTTGCATGTCTGTAAATAACTGTTGCTAAAAATAGACATGAAATTGCTCCCAATAGGAGTTGACCGGAGCAAAAATGCTACTGAGTACATAAATACTCTTACACCGTGAAATTCCTAACAATATTTGAACCTTCATAATTTTTAGTGTTTAGGTTCTACAGACCTCATTATTCATGCTTTATCTTGTAAATTATACATTATTGCTAGTAGTGTTATTATCAAGAGATTGTTGGGAAAATGTCACTCAATCAAAGTTTATTTGGATTTTGTCACAAACCGCTAATAAGGTTAGCGGTTTGTGACAAAGTCAAACTTATTGCTAATGAAAATTATATGCGGCATCCACGTAGGAGCCACGTTGGTAATTTTTTACATTAAAACAAACCGCTAATAGGGATAGCGGTTTGTGGTGAAATAATATACATAATTTTTTACATCAAAACAAACTGCTAACGATAATAGCGGTTTGTGGTTCCTACGTGTCACGCCACATAAGTATCAGATTTGACTTTGTAACAACCGCTAACCCCATTAGCGGTTTGTGGCAAAACCCAAATAAACTTTGGTTGAATGGCATTTTCCCAACAATTTACTCAAAGTGTGGCATATGCCAAATTATCTCTATTATCAATGTGTATTAATGATTGGATCATTGATCAGTGTCAGGGTTAGTAATGAGCTGGGAGCAGGTCATCCGAAAGCAGCAGCATTTTCAGTGCTGGTGGTGACAACAGCCTCAGCGCTAATAGCTCTGTTCTTTGGAATACTTGTGGTAGTCTTTCGACAAGATATCAGCTACTTGTTCACTGGTGGCACGACTGTCGCTGATGCTACAGCTGAGCTATGCCCATTTCTCGCTGCCAGCATCTTACTAAATGGCATTCAGCCAGTTTTATCTGGTCTCATAAACCTAGACCTAAACTCCATGATTATTCTAGTAGTAAATAAGTACACATGAATAATTTAAGTCCCAAAAGTGCTTATATATATATATATGTGTGTATGCAGGTGTTGCAGTGGGGTGCGGATGGCAAGCATTTGTGGCATACGTTAACATTGCTTGCTACTATGTCGTAGGAATTCCTTTCGGCTGTCTTCTAGGGTTTTACTTCAACCTTGGTGTGAAGGTGAAGTCTTCCTAGGGCTTTGCCTTTAGTTCATTAACATTGAGCCAAATTAGGTTATTTTTATTTAATTTACAATTTCAGTAGTTTGGTTCATCACTTCATTTGAAACCTTATTTTGAACACTCACTTTAAGTTTTTTTTTTTGATTGTAGAACACTCACTTTAAGTTAAATATCCAATTTTTTTAAAAACTTAAAGTACCATAGTGAAGTAGACTTGGATTAAGTCACTAAATTGAGTTAACGGATTCAATTATGTTATTTAGATTAAATTTATATATTTGATATTATCTCGATCCCATATCAATCATTCTATCTTAACCGTCTTTGACATGCATTTTTGTTTTCCTAAATATTTGAGCATTTTTGTGTAGGGCATATGGTCAGGGATGCTGGGAGGGACACTCCTGCAAACCCTAATTCTGATCTGGACCACATACCGAACAAACTGGGACAAAGAGGTGGAGACAGCACAAAACCGGTTGGCCACTTGGGACGATGATCATCAGATAGCGAAGGAACATCCTCATATGATCAACTGATTTATGAGATAAAGGAACGGAACCACATCAACATGTGATCAATAATTGATTGAGGAGACGAGAGGGGATGTCGTATATACTGGTCGAATACCACATAAGAGAGTTCCAAATGAATTTTGGTTTGTTTTCTGACCATGGTTCATTGGAACAAATTCGAGAAGCGTCACAAAACTCCTTTATTTAATTATTCGATCAATCCCCGCATCATCCTATCAATATTCTGAAACTCGAGAGAGTTTAAATAGAAAATACAAAACCCTAATTTGGAAATAAAATCTAAATAAAACTAAAATAAGAAAGTTACTAAAACTAAAAGAAGAAAGTTCCTAAAATAAATGGAAATTTATAAAAGATTTAATTTCTTAAATCTTTCTCAACCTCCTGCATCATTCTCCTTCACTTCCAAAGAACTCGATCCGAGTTCTCTTCTAATTGTATGACCTCATATGCCTTGAATGGACCATGTTTGTAAGGCTGTATCACATCATCACCTTCTTTTAAAGTCTTTACTCTCTCTCGCTTGTCAGCGTCAACCTTCTTCTTCTTCTTCTCTTCTTCTTCTTCTCATTCTTCTCATTCTCCTTCTCTTCTTCTTCTCATTCTTCTTCTTCTTCATCTTCTTCTTCTTCTTCTCCTTCTTCTTCTTCTTCTTGCTTCTTCTTCTCCTTCTCTTTCTTCTTCTTCTTCTTCTTCTTCTTTCTTCTCCTCTTCTCTCTCTTCTTCTTCTTCTCCTCCTTCTTCTTCTTCTTCTTCTTCTCCTCCTTCTTCTTCTTCTTCTTCTTCTCCTCCTTCTTCTTCTCTTCTTCTTCTCCTCCTTCTTCTTCTTCTTCTTCTTCTCTCCTCCTTCTCTTCTTCGTTCTTCTTCTCCTCCTTCTTCTTCTTCTTCTCTTCTTCCTCTCTTCTTTCATTCTTTCGTCTTCTTCTTCTTCTTCTTCTTCTTCTTCTTCTTCTTCTCTCATTCTTCTTCTTCTTCTCATTCTTCTTCTTCTTCTCTTCTTCTCATTCTTCTTCTTCTTCTTCTTCTCATTCTTCTTCTTCTTCTCTTCTTCTTCTTCTCATTCTTCTTCTTCTCTTCTTTCTTCTTTCTTCTTCTCATTCTACTTCTTCTTCTTCTCTCTTCTCATTCTTCTCTTCTTCTTCTTCTTCTTCTTCTCATTCTTCTTCTTCTTCTCATTCTTCTTCTTCTTCTCATTCTTCTTCTTCTTCTTCTTCTTCTTCTCTTCTTCTTCTTCTTCTTCTTCTTCCTTCTTCTTCTTCTTCTTCTTCTTCTTCTTCTTCTTCTTCTTCTTCTTCTTCTTCTCATTCTTCTCTTCTTCTTCTTCTTCTTCTCATTCTTCTTCTTCTTCTTCTCTTCTTCTTCTTCTTCTTCTTCTCATTCTTCTTCTTCTTCTTCTTCTTCTTCTTCTCATTCTCTTCTTCTTCTTCTTCTTCTTCTCATTCTTCTTCTTCTTCTTCTTCTTCTTCTTCTTCTCATTCTTCTGCTTCTTCTTCTTCTTCTTCTCTTCTTCTTCTTCTTCTTCTTCTTCCTTCTTCTTCTTCTTCTTCTTCTTCTTCTTCTTCTTCTTCTCATTCGTCTTCTTCTTCTTCTTCTTCTTCTTCTTCTCATTCTTCTTCTTCTTCTTCTTCTTCTTCTCATTCTTCTTCTTCTTCTTCTTCTTCTTCTTCTTCTTCTCATTCTTCTTCTCATTCTTCTTCTTCTTCTTCTTCTTCTTCTCATTCTTCTTCTTCTTCTTCTCTTCTTCTCATTCTTCTTCTTCTTCTTCTCATTCTTCTTCTTCTTCTTCTTCTTCTTCTTCTTCTCATTCTTCTTCTTCTTCTTCTTCTTCTTCTTCTTCTCATTCTTCTTCTTCTTCTTCATCTTCTTCTTCTTCTTCTCATTCTTCTTCTTCTTCTTCTTCTCATTCTTCTTCTTCTTCTTCTTCTCTTCTTCTCATTCTTCTCTTTTTCTTCTCCTTCTTCTTCTTCTTCTTCTCCTTCTTCTTCTTCTTCTTCTCCTTCTCCTTCTTCTCCTTCTCTTCTTCTTCTCCTTCTTCTTCTTTCTTCTTCTTCTCCTTCTTCTTCTTCTCCTTCTCCTTCTTCTCATTCTCCTTCTTCTCCTTCTTCTTCTTCTCCTTCTTCTCCTTCTTCTTCTTCTCCTTCTTCTCCTTCTTCTTCTTCTCCTTCTTCT